>JARFXM010000003.1:0-1286620 GCA_029532625.1 Lomentospora prolificans
CCCTAACCCTAACCCTAACCCTTAACCCTAACCCTAACCCTAACCCTAACCCTAACCCTAACCCTAACCCTTAACCCTAACCCTAACCCTAACCCTAACCCTAACCCTAACCCTAACCCTAACCCTAACCTTAACCCTAACCCTAACCCTAACCCTAACCCTAACCCTAACCCTAACCCTAACCCTAACCCTAACCCTAACCCTAACCCTAACCCTAACCCTAACCCTAACCCTAACCCTAACCCTAACCCTAACCCTAACCCTAACCCTAAATTTCTACTTATCATGTTTTAATTTGACTAAGTTTCTTAATTATTAGTTTGAACTATTTTAGTAGATTATTCTTTTAATCTTCATTAAGTTAGTTGTAGAGAGTATTGTCTAGCTTACTAATTACTTCTTTGAGGTTATAGACCTTCCTTACTAGTTTTTCAGTATCTTTAATATACTTATTGATTTTCTAGGTAGTTCCTTCTTCTTTAGTAATAGGTATTACTTCTTAATAAGGGGGAAGTCCTTAGTTCTTAACCTCTTTCCCTTTTTATTATTATTGTAAGGTAATTTAGATCTACTCTATATATTAAGTATATTCTATAAGTAGTTTCTTACCTTACTTATGGTTATAATGCTTCTAGTAGAATATAGTAATATTTAGTTTTTTTACTTCTACTTTTAGGTACTTTTTAAGTACTATAAGTATCTCCTTTTCAATATTATTAGCTTTAAGGTTACTTAGTCTAGCCTTTTCTCTTTCTATAGTTATAAGGGTTCATAGTTTTTATAGGTAGTATCTAGCTCTATCCTTCCTATTATAGTATACTTAATAGTTATCGTCGTAGTACATAGTCTAATATATAACTTAGTAGTCTAGGATAGTACTACTAGCTAAGGTCTAAGTCTAAGTAATAAGTTTATTACTAGCCCTACTTTACTTATTATTACTCTAGGTTTTTCCTTAAGGTATAGGCCTCTAGCTCTTATTCTTTTAATCTCCTTATTCTTTTCTCCTTGCTCCCTAGTTTCCTCTATTTTAGTATTCTCTTATAAAATATCCTATATAGCTATAGGTATAGTATTTACTAAGATAGTCCTCTATTTATTTCTTAATTCTATAGTTATCTTTTTATATAGTAGAATTAAGTTCTATAGGCCCTAGGTAGGTTCCCTATAAGGTATTACTATTCTATCATTTTCTAGTATTAGCTTCTTATTTTTTACTATATCCTCTACTATATAGTGTCTTCTGGCGTTTCTCTAGTTGCTATTGATATAGTTAGTTATTAATTCTAATAGTAAGGTCTATATACTTTCCAAGTTCTATAAGAGTATCTAGGATCTTATTAATTTCATCTTTTACTTTATCCTTTAACCTATAGTAGAAGTGTTTGATTATAGATTCATCATCCTATTCAAGGTATATAGTGATTTGTTGGAACTTAGACATATATTCTAAGGCTAAGGTCTTTTGTCAGGTTTCCCTGAGCTTTTATTTCATGGTCTAGTCTTTGTCTGGATCTCTAAAAGCCCCTTTGATAGCTTCTTTAAAGTTGTTGTAGTTTTTGAATATTCTTTTAGTTATGCTATCTTATTATGTAGGTTCACTGGTATAGTAGTCCTGCAAGGTTAGTTCAAACTATGCTATGGCATCTCTAACTAGGAATCCTACTATACTAGTAACTTTAGTAGTAGTATTAGTGATTCTATAGTAGTTATAATATACCCTTATATATATAAGGAAGGACTATAACTTGATATAGCTTCTATTAAACTTCTTAGGTCCTAGGAAGTAGACCTTAGGCTTCCTTGCTTCTGTAATAGTGTTGGTAGTAGATTGGATAATAGTTTGGAAGAGAGATGATATATCTTTATATATGATAGGTTAGTATTATTCCTGGAGTTGAGTATTCTGCTGTTAGGCTTATTAAAGTTGCTCTATAAGTTCCTTGATCTTTTTAGTAAGCTATTCCTTACTAGCAGCTATGATACTAGTGTTAGATATAGTTTTATTTACTATAGCTCCTACTATTAGTTTCTTTACTATTTGAAAGGGTTACTTACTAAATAGGAGTAGTTAATATATAGTGTTCTAATACTTCTGATAGGGTTAGTTGCTTTAAGGTTAGAATAGTTAGGCCTATTAGTAGATAAGTGAGGTAGTTAGATAGTAATAATAAAGGTCTATAATATATATTTAAGTATAGTCTAGAGAGTGACTTGAATTAACTACTATAGAACTAAAGAATAACTAGAATATATAATAGTAATAACTATGACTTATATAGACTTCTCCCTTTATAGGACTATAGGTCCCTGGAGTATAGTCCTCCTATAGACTGTACTTGCCCTTGGTATAGTCCTTCCTAGACTGTACCTACTCCTACTATAGTCCTTCTGGACTGCCTTTATCCTGGATGTAGTCCTCTTCTAATTAGTTTAGAGGAGCTAGGTTTAATTCTATTAGCTTGGGTTATGCTGTCTAGTTCCTGGCCTTCCCAGGTTGTGCTGGGGTTTATCCTTTTCTGCTATACTTGCCCACCTGGCCTGCATAAGAGGTCATGTCAGCCTGTGACATAGGGGGGTTATTACCTCTTTATTCTAGTTAGATACTTCTATAGGCTATCTTACCTAGTTATCTCTTATAGGGTCCTTACTAAAGATGTATTTCCTACTATAGGTAGGATATTTATTATTATAGTTAGGGTACTTTCTCTCTTCCTAGCTTATATTATAATCTTTAGAGAGATGCTCACCTCTATAATAGGGGTATCTCTATTACTATCTATATCTATATACTATATGGCCCTATACTTGGCAGTTATAATATAGTAGTTTATAGCTATCCTCCCTCTAGTTTATTATAGAGTAGTATTTATAGTCTAGGATAATCTCCTTATACTTAAGTATATTTACCTCTTTAAGTAAGGCTATAGTAATCCTTATACTACCTATTAAGGGGGCTTTTTCTATAGAGTAGAGGGGCTTAATATTAAGGATAGTAATATTACTACTAGTAGCTGATTTTACTACTACTTATAGAGCCTATCTATCCTATAGGAGCTTTATAGGGATATTTCTAGCTACTACTTTAGGGCTAGAGGCTAAAAGGGGTAATATAGAATCTCTATTAAGTCCTATTACTAGCTATACCTACCTATCTAACTTCTTAAACTATCCTAGTTAGTCTAACTTATTAAATATAATAATTATATCCCTACTTAGGAGCTAGTAGGCTCTCTTTACTAGTACCTACTTATTTATACCTTATATAGCCTTATTTACCCTCTAGATTAGACTAGTAGTAGTAATATTTATTAGGTTTTCCTATATCTTAAGAATTACTTTAGTATTTCTATGATTTTTCTAGGGTAGGGGGTAGTTACTATAGGGATATATTAGTATAGTCTAAGTACTCTTATTATTATTATTATTAACTACCTTAGTTTATATATAGCCTACTACTATAGTATAGGATACTAGAGTAGTCCTTTACTAGGTGATTATACTAGTAAGGAGGTATTACTTAATAAGGTAGACTACTGAATTAGCTAGTAGGTGGTTCCTAATTATATCCATAGCCTATTCAAAGTTATTAATTAGTTATATTAGGATCCCCACTTTCTATATAGTAGTATAGCTTAGTTATATCAGTCTAGGGGTATTTGAGATAGGGGTAGAGGGTATAGGCCTAGATAGAGGGTCCAGCCTATATGCCAGCCTTGCCTTATGTGGCGCTGCCAGGTCTAAGTCTATTATGTCTTGTCTCTTGGCTGTGAGTGGTTAGATGGGGGGATATAGATTAGGTGTTGAATGGGGTTTTTGCGTATATTAAAGTTGCGTATATTAAAGTTGTTGCGTATCCCTCAACCTTGCGTATATTAAAGTTGTTGTGCGTATATTGCGTATATTAAAGTTGTTGTGTGAAAATCTCGGTTGCTTTGGTTAAATTGACAGGATTAAGAAGACATGGTAACTCATTCCCCTTTGCTTCTGAGCTCAGTCCATGAGGGAATATGTTCATATTTCAACATGATTAGTCTCAGCTCGTTGCTGGTACCAAACTTCTCATTGCGGTGGGATCGGGACCCTTCAGCAAAGGAATTCAACATGACCTGGTGGATAGCGGGGGCTGCATTGTTCGACGAGTTTGACCAGGTATATTGGTTGTGTACCTTGAGAATCAAGAACTGTGACTTGTTTTTCTGCTAGTGGATATGTTTATTAGAAATTGTCAAGAGCGAAGTGTACCCTGTATTGTAGTCGGCAGAAGTCGCAGCGCCAAATCCCAGAGTGTCGAAAATATATCATATATCACTCCGTGCGGCCCGCTCGAACTGATTGCGCAATGCCAATTATACCATATAAGGCGAACCTATCTGAAAGTCCTTCACATCTAAAGAAAAAGTGAAGAAACCGCCCTGTTCCATAACAACGTCTTAACCTCGCAGTGCCAGGATCTTACTTCTGGGAAATCGCCTTACCCCTCTCGCTTCAACTCCGGTTCCTTTTCCTCTACCTGTGCCTCTGCATCTGCATGATCACCTTGTCTATTTTCCATTATGCACCCTGCTGCTCTCTTCTGCTGTTCTTCCTTTTGTACCCGCTCTACACACGCCGTTCCCCCTATTGCTTCCTTCTCGCTCCCACCCTCCACATCCCGACCTTTACCCTCTACAAGCTTCTTCTCCTCTTCCTCCTTTACTCTCTCTTGATATAACTTAATCGCTGAATCAATGTCGAGTGAACTCTCGCGCTCCATCATCATCCACTTCATTGGCTCCGGGGCTGTAATAAACAGTTCAATCTCTCCCGCATCTATCCCGGCGCCAGAATACGGTCCGTGTCGCCGTTCTGAAATCATCCAACTTTCGGCCGGCCAGGGAATCAGTAAGTTGGATGGCTCTTCATAATCAAGCGCGTGTTCCATACGCTTGACATAGGCGGCTGTATCAAAACGGATGGGGTGGTGTTCGACAGGGACGCCTAACTCCTCGCCCCTCCGTTCTAGATCATCACGATAGTAAGGATTCGCGGACAGCTTTGCCTGGTCCCATATGTGCTCATGTGGCTCGACTAGATGTTTCAGTGTGTCATATAGCGACTTATAATCCAAGGCGATACACGCCTGGAGGACCCAGTGGGTCATCTTCGGTCGTGCTTCAGCTAGGAGTTTGAGTGTCACTGGATGCGGTGCCAGCGGATACCAGAACATGGCAGGGAAGGCCATAGGCTCATCTGACTTCAGCACATAGGTTAGGTTGTTAAGCATTATAAACCTTGCCGCAATCGCTGATTTTATGTACCAGATATCGTTGGAGGGATTGTTGTTCCACATTGGTCTAGGCCGTTCAACCTCTGATACCCACCATTTAGCAAAGCTTGTATTATGATAGATGCCTCTGACGACGCACTCCAACTCCCGTTTTATCCAAAACGGGCGTCGAAGCCTGGCGTAACGATCCACATTTCCCTCATAAGCAGCCATCAAAATCAAGATATCCTTACTGATAGTGAAGTCTGGAAGGTCCGCCGGTAAAGGTGAGGATAGGAGCGCAACATCAGCAGAGTCAGGCGGGATGGGTATGCGCTCTATATCAGTGCTATATTCGGCAAGATTATTGTCTTCGGTAACTGTTAACACTCGATCGTAGGAGTAACGATCTAACGAGACAGTTCTCTTAAGGAAGGATAACGTAATAGTATCTGCATTGAGAAAAGCTGGGTGTGTAGGGTTCTCGAGATTCACGGATAGAGTGTAGTCGTCCATGACATGATAACGGACAGGGCTTGATTTGATATCCTCGAAGATACCTGTGCTTTTATTTTCCCTAGCTTCCTCGGCGATGGATATATCTGGAAGAAGATCGAGGCTTCGGTATAGGTCCGTATACCCAGCCACAGCGCATGCTCGGCCGACGTGATACCGCAAGTGTGGATAACGTCGGGCGAGTTCGCGATAGGTATCCTCCTTGGCGACATCAGGGAACCAGATGCAGTACGGAACGTCCTCCAGATGGTCCATGTCGAAATCCGGGATGATGTCACTCATGATGAGTCGGGCATTTCTGGCGCGAGTGAGCTTAGGTTCCTCGCGTTGGGCGCAAATTTCGATAACCCTGGGTTCCATGGCCATGTCCAACGAGTGTCGGACCCCTCTGATAGTGGACATGAGATGCATGAATATAAAACTCTTCGAGGTTGGGTCATTCAAGGAACGGGGCAGTGCCACTCCGTTCATGGCATCGATGCATTCGTCTCTATCATAGAATGGGCCAGTACCTGTGTCGTAAGACCAGCTAGAATCGCTATCAGACGCGCACTCGCTCGTATTTGGCTCGGGCTCGGGCTCGACTACGGCTACTGGGTCGGTGTTGGGATCCTGGATGGTGGACATTGGAAGTGTCTGAGAGCGTTCGGGTTTACCGGTAGACTCTGCTATGTTAACTAGCGAATTCCAAAGGGTGCTTTGCTTTGCTTGTTGGTTTGAGGTTGGTTCAATGTTGACCCTTTCGCTGATTTGAAGTGGAAGTTGGACTTTTCTATATTGCCATTAAATGCAGTGACATAAGTATGGAAGGATAGAAGCACTTTTAGGCTTTTTTGACTAGGCTTACCCCACCTGGAAAATTTCCCCTGAGTAACCTGAATCTATATAAGCCGGCTAAAAAGGAAAATCAAGAAAGATACATTATTGGTCTATCATTGATCCCGATCAAATCTTCAACTGCACTTTATAAGTATCAACCTGTATTTCGTTTAATAGTCTAATCTGAGGATTGAACTTTCGTCTACTTGCGACTTGCCCCATACATATAGACCAGTCTGGTCCGGTTACAAACAGCTGCCAGTAAACCCACATAGTTAGCTAGGACAACGTCACTGACGAATGAATCTCAAGCTCATCTACAGGCATAGACCGCCCCTCCTTCAAATCCTGCCTCCCTACTTTTAGCCTCCATCCTCAAAATCATCCTTGGGATCAATCTGAGCCACACTGAGCCCTGTCCTTTGCGGCCTGCTGCTTTGAACAAGCCCAGGTTCTCAGCGTGGCCTGGTGGCTTAAAACAATATCGCTGTATGCGATAGGTTGCGGGTTTTGCCTTTCTTCTTCGCCGCTTTTCGTTGAGCTTCCGCATTCGTACGATCTTCCCATTCTGCGTCTCCATAGTTGATCGCCCAGTCCCTGATCCGCTGTCTCTTCTTGCTATCTTTTTTGTAACCTAAGTTGTTCAAGGTCTCATCGATGTTGACCACGTTAGCAGGAACAGATTTAAACGGGGGCCCAGGACCGCCTTCCTTTGTCGTATAGGCAATTTCCTTCGGGTAGTCTTTGGGATCTTCGGGTCTCTTATCTGGAGCAGGTTCCCCCGTATGGAAGGACATAAGGTCCATTCCAAAGAACTTGACCTGCCTAAATTCTGTAGAGCGAAGGTCACATACGAGTTCGTGGAGTTCCCGTAGCATGGCAAGCTTTCCCTGTATCCGGTCTTCAACAGTATTCCGGGAGCTGAACCGTGCATCGCGGACGGCCTTAGCTCCGACGGTGATGAATTTCTCGTAGGTCTCTATGGCCCTGTAGTTGACGCTCTTTGGTTTGCACTTGGCACCTCCGATGTGAAGATTATCCATCTCAAACTCGACTTCGCGGATGCTACGGCCCTCTCCTGGTGGCTGAATGTTTGCTTCTTGTGCCCTTTCGGCTCTAGAGTTGTCAAGGACGTCCAAGAACTTCGCAAAAGTGAATTGGTAGTCCCTGGGGTTCACTTCTCTTCCCGCAGTTTTAGCTTCCTCCTGGACCTTTTTCTTCCAATTGGCGCCCTGGCTGTTGGCCTGGTCGGAAGGAAAGAAGACATTCTCAACCGCTTTATCTCCGGGGCCGTAAATTTCGCAGAGGAGGTCATATTCCAACCAGAGGATCATACGTTCGAACTTTCCGATGACCTCGTTATCTTGGGCAACAAGGATACTAAGGAAGAAGAAGGCGATGATGGAGAGCTTTCGAAGCTCCATAGCGAAGAAGAAGAGAATATCTTGGGGAGTAAAAGTGGTCAAGCCAAGTAAAGAGGAGGTCCTTCAGGCACACTCCGACCACCTCCTCAACTACCTGTAGGCACCTTGGCTCTTTAAAGGAATCAGGATACGAGGTTCGGGGGGTAGTAAGCTATCTTGTCGTTTCTACTTCCAAATACTTCCGCCTCTGCCCTCGCCGTTATGGGATTAACCAGCACCAGACTAAAATGCCGGTGCGGTCCTACTCCGCAGACAGTCTTGTCGAAAGCAAAAGTTGGGGAGGGAGGGAGGCCGGGCATTCGTGCGGCGCTGCACATCGGACCTTCTCTCTGACCATTCATCGCCCCGGCCTCTTAAAGTCAGTGACGAGGTTGTCGATTCTATTGTAGTTTCATTTCGTATCCTTAGGACAACGTTTCTCGATCAGATTAGGGATGACGAGTACGAGTGGCTTCAGCGTGTAGCTGAAGGTGTATAAGCCGACAGATGCGCGATTAGCCAAGGGGTGATGCGCATGTAGCCATCGCCGAGTGGACCATCCTCAGTGATGAGTGCGGCTAAGCCTCCTGTCGGAGGTAGCTTTCCATTAGGCATCTCCTGAGTATTGCTCGAGAGGAGCAATTGATAGCGCACGGAGCCGTATACCATTCTTGGATCAGTTGATCTTCGGTCATCAGGACGCAAGATACTGAAGGCTTTCGATTGGCACCATTACGGGGTTATTCGTTATCCAAACCTGTAAAGGCCAAATTCCAAACAGTAAAATCAACACCCACCTGCAGGATGGCATCCGAGAGTCCGTCACCGGCTCAATCCATAATCCCTCTTAACGGGCCTGTAGCTGAGACTCAGACAGGCCCTTAAATCAATGTAGCAGCTCTCCCCAAGACCCTTAAAAGGGTAGATATTTGGCGACAGGTTAAAGAATGTGTCAAACGGACTGGTAGCATGAACACTATCGCGCCACTAACTGTAAGAATACAAAGTAAGCACCTGCACGCTAGTGATACTAACAATTGCGGTGGGAATAGGGCAATAAAACGTCCGTTAACAACGAGAAGCTGCGGGACCCTCCCAAACAGATCAGATAGGAACGGGCCATTAATATTGACGCAGTCCCTATCAATGCGACAGGTCCGAGGGCTCCCCAAGAGTGCCGGGCCTGCGTCAAGGGCTGTGGCCCACTTGGGGAGTGTAAGATCTATAATGGCGTAGGCGGCGGCAGTTGCGGTAACTGTCATTACAATAGTGAGGGCAACCGATGTTCCTTGAGAGCTCGTAAGTGGGCAGAATAGTTGGATTACAACAGAGGCTGATTCAGATAGAAACTATAGGAGTCCCCTCTCCCTCTACCAACAGCTGCAAGCGTAAAGCTTACGCCATCGCTAACAGTGACGGTGATGCTGATATGGGAGATAATAGCAACTTCAAAGACACCCCAGTATCTAGGCAGGCCACCAGCCAAGTATCCAATATGACCGGCACACAATACGGGGGTATTCTGCCTTGGGGATTGCAAGGAGTACCACGAGCGAACCCGCTCCGTCTTTTCGGAAACACGCAAACTGGCCAGAGTACGGCCACGGTCCCAATCATAATCCAGCAGAACAGATAGGGTATTATACCACCTGAAGGCATGAGTGGGAAAGAAAGGCGAAAGTAGAAGTTTGGAAGCAAGTAAGCGACACTGGAAGCCAGGAAGTAAGAGGGTAAGGGATATATAAAGGAAGCAAGTAACCATAAACTAGCCAGAGAATAGTAAGAGCTATTACTATTATAAAAGCCTACCCACTTATCTATCTAGACCATATAAAGGTGACTTAAGAGAAAACGGTTAACTATACTAATTACTATAAATATATTATAGTACTCTTACTCCCCTACGTACTAGCTGCTGTGTAGTTTGCTGGTAGATAAGTGTTGGTTGCTCGCATAACTAGCCTATCAGCCCATCACCCTTAACGAACAGGAGCTTTTCAAGCACAGAGAGTGAATACCAAGTCATCTGTGCTGCTGCAGACTTTGACTTGACTGCCGGCTGGAGGGACACCATTTTCCCAGACGATGGGGGCGCAGCCACCATTATCACTAGCAACGACTAGCTTATGGCCCTTAAAAGGGTCACCGAAGACATCGCTAAGGTCGTACCAGACTCGGCTGCTATCAAGGTTGTACGCAAAGTTGGTTTGCGGAGCACCAGTCCACAGACCATCGGCGGGAATGGTAACCTTGAGGGCACGACCGCCTGTCACGGGATCGCGGGAGAACTCCTCGCTGTAAGAACCACCGTTGGCCTTAAGGCGCCAGGGGCCGGAGACCTCACCACCCACGGACCAGACGGAGACGTCCTCAGAGCACTGGTTGACAACATGGGCGGAACCGACTGCAGAGACGGCGGTGATGGATGAGAGAGCAACGGCGGCGAGGGCGAGGAAGGAATGCATATTGGTGTGTTTGAGGTGGGTTTGTGTAGAAGTGATATGAGCGAGTGTTGGTAGGAGCGAGTGTTTGCTTGTTAACTCTTTTGAGGATCGGGCTTGCTTGGTTCTTAATGGCACATATTAGACCTAGAGATTGTGGTCTGGGGCACCTCGATGTATTTATTTATATGCAGGAACTTCGTATCAGTCCAAGACCCGCCCCGAAACCTTGGCGAACAATTTCGTCAATGTTCGATTATCTTCGTATCTACTTTGCTAAGACGTCCTGCAACGCTCGGCTTATTCTAGTGTAGCGGGATGGGCCTCAACCACACAGGGTCGCATGACTCAAGGTTGAGTTGAAGCCTCGCCCAATCCCAATTCACACATTGGCAGAGAGCGATGCAAATGGTCTGGCCGCATCGATCCCTTCCTGGTGTGCTTTCGGCGAGTTTGGCTTAATGAGCTGTTGCTTACTTCTTTGTGAAGGAGTTTAGCGTCTTGGCTGACGATCATCGCTTGACCCCGAAGAATGGGTGACCGGATGACAACATGTTCGACTGTTTCTAAAATAAGAACAGTAATAGGGCTTGGGACTTTCACGCTTCCCCAGTTACCTCCCACCAGTTCCGAAAAGGTGAGCTAGGAAATAGCGCTGATCCAAATCGGACCCGGATCATTTCTGCAGTTCGGTGCCGCCATGCCGTGGGAAGGAAGGCAGTCAGCGGGAATACGAGTGTAATACTGCTTGATGTGGCCACCTTGGAAGGTAGCACTGCGCTGCGACTTTGCGTCACTTCGAAAAGGAGCCTTTTCGCAGAAACTGAGCAAGAGGGCAATGTGGTTGGGTTTCGGAAGCGTCCATCAAAATGCAGGCCAGATATTTCACCAAACAACTTGGCATAAGCAGTGCCCTGCTGCGTGTTCCTGGGGTGAGACAGTGATGTATCGTTCTACACCGGTGTCGTGGGCCGCAGTCTTTTGATACGAGGAGGGGGATGCAGATCTCTGCCGATGATCGTTTCCCCATTAGGGAGGGTTGGGTGACTGACCTGTCATCAGCCTAGTATCGGGGCCTGCACCGAAGCTCGTATCAAAATATGGACTTTTTGTGGTTCCCCCGATATTACATGAAGAGAGAAGTGCCCTCGGTGCTCGATGGGACGATATAAATTTGATTGTGTGGAATTAATCTCATGACATCCACTCGCCCAAAGGTAATAACACCCTGGTGGGGAAGCAGCAACAATGGGAATTGAATTCAATCAAGCAAGCTCATGAGTGTTGTCCAAAGGTTTAACCCTATTCCGAGTGGACCGTTATTGCTCACAAGGAAAGACCATGCGAACCTCAAATGCCAGTGAAACCACGCGATGGCCGGTTAACATCCCAATATAACCACCAGAGGCATCAGACACTCCCCACCTCCCACGATAACAGCACATGACAGCTGACATAAAATAGCCAAATACACATAATATTGAACTCAGCCACCTTTTTCCATACATATTACATGATATGATATAAATGCCCCGTTCTGCCTTGCCGTGGTGAGAGTCTTCAGAACTGAGTGAAGGAAGAGATATGGCCGTGTCAGCCCTTCGCTGCGCGTGCTGGGCGGCACCAAGTTTCGCCTCTACTAAATAAGCTGAAGATGAGTCTAGCTAAGCCCTGGAGCCTATGACAGTTGCTTCATGTCGGAGAATAACCTTCTATTTCTGTCTATCCAGTACGTTGCATGTCGATTATTGTTCAACAGACTACTAACTAGTTCTTCCACTCTGGGCCAGATGCGCCATACATAGTTCCCAACTATAACTTTTCTTTCATGGCTACAAAGAGGCCTTTTCCAACAGCAAGAACACGGCCCTGCTGACTTTCAATAGTAGTCTCGACATGGCATTTTCTTCCTTCTAGGTTGGTGATTCTCGCCTTGACTAGAATAGTGGAGGGCACGGCCACTGGTCTGATAAATTCAGTGTTGAGATATGCTGTCACAAGCATAGGATGGGGAATCGCGCCATTCCTCTGATTGACGTCAATAAGTTGGCCGGTAACTTCATCAATAATAGTCACCACGATGCCACCATGGCAGATACCGGGCCAACCGTTAAGGCCGGGTCGTAGGGTGAGGAAAGCATAGATCTGGGGAACAAGACTTCCCCTCCGTTGAGGCTCTTTGTGAAAGGTAAGGTACGCCGCGATTGTGTCAGGAGTGTTGAGGGTTCGTGCAAAGAGGGCGTCGCCGTGTCCGGGCTTTTCATTCCGGCCAGCCGGTGTCTCAATAACAAGATTGGGACTTTCCAAGTAGCTGGAGCACCAAGGGTTGGACCGGAAGTGCTCCAGATCACGTTGAACCGAAGGCTTCATGATGGGCCTTATCTGTCTGTGGTGCTATTCCGAGGCGGAGTTGAGGCCAGTGCTCTAAATGTACCAAGACGTGATTCTGGGACGAGGACGGCAAAGTTGCCAGAGAGTGCGCTCAGCTGGGCCACCGCAGGTACCGCGGGAGAGGATGCGCGACTTGCTTGTCGCAAGGACTCGTTGAGAGGAGTGGAAAATAAACGAGATATCGGTGCCGACACGTCGCATGACAAACCGTTCCCGCTTCAGATCAATGTCAGGGGTTGAGAGGATTCACGACTAAAGTCCGAGCGACGGATGGGAGCAAGCTGGCGGCGGTATACCGAGGTACCAGCCCCACGATTTACTCATTCGCCAGCAGTGTGCGTTGTCGCCATTTTCATTGGACAGTGGCGCCACACCTTACATTGGACGAGTGTAACATTATATAATCACATCATCCAGGCAGCTCAAGCCACATGATGCATATGAAATTTCATTTCGCACTGTATCGTAAACTAATCTCCAAAGTGTGCCGGGCCTCTCCGAGATCACCAATCTAACCCCTCTACGAAGTACACAGCAGCCCAAATTGCCCGACGTTGCTGGTCTGCCGCAAAGCTACCCGATCCATTGCTGTTACACGGCCATGGCCAGTATTGTGAAATCAACATCGCGCGAGGCATCCTCCGCTGCAGCCGTAGAGGCTTCCCTTAACGATGGCAAGAAGCACCTGCTTGTTGCCGCCAGCGGCTCAGTCGCTACCATCAAGCTCCCTCTCATCATCTCGGCATTCGCCAAGTACCCGAACGTATCCATCCGAGTTATTCTCACCAAATCAGCGTCTGAATTTCTAGCTGGCCAATCAGATGAGCAGCCTACGCTTTCAACGCTGTCTTCTCTGCCCAACGTAGAGGGCGTACACGAGGATGAAGACGAGTGGGCCGAGCCATGGACCCGAGGCGCCAAGATCCTCCACATTGCTCTGAGGCGATGGGCGGACATCCTTGTCGTCGCTCCGCTAAGCGCGAACACCCTCGCAAAGGTTGTCAGTGGAATGTCCGACAACCTTTTAACTAGCGTCATCCGAGCGTGGGATACTACAGGCTTGATTGATGGGAAGAACTCGAGGATCCTGGTCGCCCCTGCAATGAACACTGCGATGTGGATGCACCCTGTAACATCGAAACATATTCATGTCCTACAGGATGAATGGGGCGTTCGACAGAGTGGAAGGTCCGAGGCGGAAGTACGGAAAGATGGCCACGCTATTGCCCCTCGAACGGGATGGTTTGAGGTTCTAAGGCCGGTTGAGAAGGCTCTTGCCTGTGGAGATGTCGGCTCTGGAGCTATGAGGGAGTGGTCCGAAATTGTCGAAATTACAAAAGAGAGGCTTGGCCTATAAAACTATAAAAAAAAAAAAAAAAAAAAAAAAAAAAAAGTCAAAGATAACAGGAGGAGACTAAAAATTCAATGTTTGACTATTAAATCACTCGCTTCATTTCAACCTCATGCACGACTCACTTCTAGTAGGGCGCGAGATGGGTAATGGAACTATTTTCTGTTTATCGAAAAGCGTAAACGACCTGACGGGGCGATAGACCAACGTCCTCTACGAACAGTGCAGTCATACAACTCTAGCAGTTGGCGGTATATGCAATGGCCAGTGGCTAGGCATACACAGTTATTAGACGTCAAGTGTCGATTACCATCAACCTTAGACTCATCCACGAGAGTTGAAGCTGCTCTACCCTACCCCGATTCAACCTGAGATCCCATATAGAAACACAAAAAACAACATCAATAAAATACATACTTTACAACTCCAAGATGATCAGCAACGCGGAAAGGCTACCCCCAAGTCCGCCGGGTTCAGTTCTTCCCATCATCCAAGTTTGTAAATCTCGGTCCATCTATATCCGCGATATGCCGTGAAGGCGAAAGAGGTCGCATCATTGACATTTCGCTTGTCATCAACCCAGCCATATGAAGACATGCGTCACGGTACCCACACCCGTAGGCCACTGCACGATCTGGATCTTCGCGGAATGCGGCAGGTATGAGACCCCGGGGACTCATCTCTCCTCGGATAGCTGCCAGACTAGCGTAATGAGTGGTCGTCAACCCTAGCTCACCATTAGCTGGCGAATGTACTGATTTTGCCTTTATCCCGGGTGCTGCGTTAGGGTTCGGTGATTTAACCGTTTCTTTCGGTGGACTCGAATGGCGGACTTTAGAGCCTCGATGCTTGTTTTCCTTGTCGGAACTAGGTCCGTCGCGGACAGCGCCATGTTTCTTCCTCGGTTCCCTGATGTCCTTCGGATCCGTCTTACGTCGTCTCGGGGCGTAAACAAAATGCAAATCGTCGTTTCTATGGCGGCTGCACTGATCTGTCTCAGGTGAGTCTCTAGGCTCACTACACCTGCTGCAGGTGTGCTCCGGGCAAAATTGACCGCTATGCTTGCGTGCTGAGGTGCAAGGTTGCCCATCAAGTCGCCATGCGCAGGTGTGGCCGATACAGTAGTGCCCGCCTCGACGTACCGGGCCGTTGCATCCTTCGTAAATACATGTATGTTCTTTGCAGTAGGGCGGGGCTTTCAGCCAACCACCAGGGCAATCCGAGCCGCTGTACCGACATTTGTGGTGTTCACAAAACCAGTCAACCTTCGACATTACGGGCGCAGGGCATGTTTGTGACTCGCATTTGTGAGTCTCGCAGTAGGAGCTGCCGCCGAATCCGCCACGTTTGCTGCATGGGTCCCAGAGGCAAGTATGCTGAGCACAATATTTTCCTCTAATATCCGCAGACTGATAACACCGCGGGGCGGCGCAGGTGTGTTCGTCGCAGGCTTCACTGTTGCTCTTGATTTTGCGAACGCTGGCGCACCCTCCCTCAAACCGGCAGACGTGGTCGCGGCAAGCAACGGCGCCTGATTCCACGGCTTGGTTACAGGGCAGTCGGCCAGACCATTGGCATGAGTGCTCGCAACAGTATGGTCGTTTGAATCGTCGGGTCCTCGGGCAACCTTCGGCTTGGCAAGTGTGCTCGTCGCAGGCGTCACCAAGAACTAGAAATATTTCGTACAAGAGTTAGCGGTTTATGAGGCTCTCCGCGAGGTTTGACTAGCTGCATTGGCCAGGGGCTAGTAAGGAGAAACTCACTCCCGGCATCAGTCCCAACTCCACGTTTGCAGAGCGTGCATCCGGAATACTGGCAGGCGTGGAGATTGCAAAAAACGCTGGTGTCGAGGCGGGATTTCGAACAAGCCATCAAGTCACAGGCATGCTGAGAGCAGTATCCGCTGCCCTCAACCCTGGGGAAAGGGCAGTTGGCGCGTTTGCAGGCATGGCGCTGGCAGTGAACACCGCCTGCAGACATGTCGACTGATTCGCAGCCTGGAATAGGGCATTTCCAGCGTTGTGCAACAAACACGGGCATTGTTGTGTGGGGGAAAAGCGCAGGTACAGTGAGTTGGCTGGATGGGATTCTGGGGAAGAGGCTTGCGTGATGGGTTTTTGGCGACGATGTGATAGATCTGCTGGATGAGTGAAGGGATGCAAGATAATCCTGCGCACGAGAGGGGATAGCAGAAAACTTAGCTCAAGCACGGACGGACACTTGTAACCTAAGTCAGGTTCGTGAATCGGGGAAGTGTCCATGACTCCCGTGACAAGAATGAGGCAACCATTGTCCTGGCGGAATGATTGGCTGAGAGGGCTTGATATTGGGTCGACTTGCATGTTCATCGCAGATGTGGCATCCCAGCTCACTACCTTGGACCCTCTGAATGTGTTGCCACCTTTGAATTCCAAGGCATGTCTGATGGGAAAGGTGGACTTTTGAAATTTCCCTTGGCAGGCCTGCATTCAACAGCGACCTATAGGATTATCTGCCATCGTGGAGGTATGTATGTGACGGTCCCTGGCTTGTCCACAATTATTATTCCAAGTCACACCTTAATAGTCTGTGTTTCGGTTCTGCCCAACAGTTGGAGCAGCTGATCCCGCCCTACAGTGCCTAAAATATTCATCGATACCAAATATTACCTTACTTCTGTACTATGGAACTCGAAATCTTTCGAGCCCCCTCTGTGTAATTCCTTCCCTGGGAACTAATGACCAGAATGCTTGGCAAGTGGTTCTACTGCAGATAGATTTACATATAAGTAGCGGAGAAAGGCTAATAACGCACCACGTCGTGACCCTCTTTTTTAATCCGGGAATTATTGGGAATCCCGGCTCACTTTTTCGTCGGGACATACTGTTCTCATGCTCTGGCCCAAGTCCACCAATGCCCCAGCGCTTTCCTCGCCGTAGACTAGGATATTCTTATCCCAGGATAATACACGTTTCGCTGCAAGAAAAAACAGGTAACATGTAAACCAACAGAGTCTGTACTGACTTCCCCACTCTTTCTTCAGCTTGTACATATGTATTATTAGGGCATACGTTATCCCACTTGCACTATAGGGTCCTGCGCCTTGTAATTGCGTGGGCTTCGAGTAATAACTTTACTAATATACACCCATGCCTTCCGCCTCTATTGGGGCCGACGCATCGCTGGTCAGTCTATAGCATCCGAAAAAGCGGCGAGGGCTTTGAACAGGGCCTATATGCCACGAAAGCTTGGTCGTTGACCTAGCGCGGAAGGCAGCGGACCAAGTCTGCCCAGCAGTTGGATGAGACTATACATATCGCGAACCTTGCTTATAATGTATACATCCACGAAAGCCTGAAATGCGACTGTGTTTGGAACCTCTAATCAAAAGAGAGCAGATTAACAAATGCCAGACTGAACCTTGGTGAAGCAGGTATTATTACTCGGGCAAAGCCGCCGGAGCTTGTCGGAGCAATTGGCACCGGAACCGTTCCTATACAGGGCAATTATTATATACTATCCTAGAGATGGAAGAGAGGATTACAGTTCGCCAGAACCTATCCAAGATCCCTTAATAACTGACTTCGAAGCTTTGAATCCCATTCAGTCAAACGCGGAACTTGAATACTGGGCTTCTCGTGGTTTGAAGTGCCCAACACGGGAGAAGGTGTGCCAATGTCACTGGACTCGGTTTCCGATTCACAGAAAATGTTTAATCAATTCTCTCTCAGAGTCTATCCTCTCCCTGATACGTGTATATTAGAGGGAGGGGTACAGAAATGCGATTGACCACTAAACAGATCGTATTTGAGGCGTGTTAATAGGTTGTGGCTATATCTATTAGTAAACGACCAGCCCGATCTATCGACACTCACTCACGCCGAAGCTAGGAATAGTGCCGCCGATGAGGTTAATAACGAGACTCTCCTGCTCCAAGTTGAGGGATTCAACTAAATAACAAAATAGGTGGTTAATTTCAGTCGTCACCCACCGATTATTTTCTGCTCACATGAGGAAGACAGCATGAGGCGCGAAGAGCATCTGTGAGTTGTTGGACCCTGTAAAGATACCACTTCTGGGGCAGAGTGCATATAATACTGGTGAATTGCAACCGCAACCTGGGCTCCACTCATTAACTCGATTCCGTTACCATTCACAATTCAAAGTGGGCCGGTAACATCGGCACAACGTAATAACCTCTCATTAGGAGATACAACAATATTCTTAAGCCGCTACGATCCCTACTGGTAAGAATCGAGGAATGACGGATAACTACAGCCTCGACGCGGCATAGAATACTTCAGCAGCCAGTGATTTTGATCTTGAAACTATATCCTGTATCTTTCTCCAACATCTGTCCTCTGCGGCGGTGATAGGCGGTTTGGAGCGACATGAAACTCCGAAGCATGCCTTCACCTCCAAATATACTCCTCAACTGGCTAGCCGTAGTAGATATAATGAAGCCACCATGGTACAAGCCTGGTGTCCGACTGAACTTAGCCTTGAGAAAAATTTCCAACAGACTCGATTACCTCCGTGGGCATATCTCAGCGTTGATGCGATGGCCCGATCCGTCAGAGTCGGATGATAGAAGTTGTCTCTCTGTGACCGAAGGCGAGTGAAAGTTCCGCCGGGCAACGAGGGACTTCACATGGTAAACGATTGCAGCCGAACTCAAACCGTTGCAATTCTGCTCCTCCGGAATTTGGGCTGGTAACGGGAGGTAGGCACCGCTTCGGCGTCAGTATTGCTGCGTGGCTTCGCTCAAATTACCCGGACGACCACCTCTGGGTAGTAGGATATGGAGTGTATCACTGGTTCGGATCAATGTAACAGCTCTCTGTGTAAATTCACGTTCCAAGAGATGCTATTTGGTGATATTCGGCCTTCGCGAATGAACGCGTCTTGGCAACGGCGCCGTCTACTACGTGGAGAGCTCCGGAGGTGTTAAACTAATAATGATACCACAATTTGGACATGTTACCGGCGGCCTGAGGCCTCATGCAGCCAATTTCGTGGTACACATGATTTATCCGCCACCCTCCAATCTCTTCACGAGAACGCCGAATGGCCCGCTAAATAAAGTTCATCAACACCCATCCCCTTGTCAACATGGCGGGAATATACCCGGAACGGAACCCTGCGGGGAACTGACCAAATTTGGCTTTCCACGTTAAGTCGACCACCATCCGGCCATATTAGCGCGCTCCCCAACCCCGGTTGAAGTGTCACCAACGTATGCGTCTCCAATTTCTTTAAACTCAAGTTGTGGTCTTCACGGCTGATTTGGTTTAATGGGGCACAATGGAGGACGCGCGTAAGCGGGCGGGGGGGGAGCTCGGAGGATTTCTCATGCTATTATTCCCCCGTTGTCGTCGGGCGACATTGACAGCTCGCTTGGCGTGCCTGGCACATGAGCTTATAATGTTCCAGAAAGCCGTACCCGGGCCCACCCTAGGCAATTCGTTCTTGGGTTACCAACTGCTTTTCAAAAACGGTGTCGATTGACGCTCCTAGTGCTCCTCAATCCATCTGTAGCCGACAATATTTCGACATGAAGTGGTTATCACTCGCCTTCCTCCTTTCTAGTGGGGTGCTTTCCGCCCCTGCTGCTCCTGCTGCTGATGAGTATGACTATGTCGTCGTTGGTAGCGGCCCCGGAGGTGGCCCTCTTGCGGCCAATCTCGCCAAGGCCGGTTACTCGGTGTTCTTGATCGAGGCCGGTGACGACAGCCCGGGCCAAGGATTCGGGGTCTATACTCCGACTGTTCATTGGGACTTCTACGTAAAGCACTATCCCGACGGCGACCCGAGGAACGAGCTTTACAGCCACTTGACCTGGCTCACGCCGGAAGGAAGGTACTGGGTTGGCCAGAGCGGCGCGCCAGCGGGTTCGGAGCTCCTAGGCGTGTACTATCCCCGCGGAGCCACGTTAGGAGGGTCATCCATGGTCAACGCCATGGTATGCTGGCTCCCAAGCGATAGCGATTGGAATCACCACTACAACGTGACCGGCGACGAGAGTTGGAAGTGAGTCGTACCGAAACGTTGGCACGAGATCCCGCCTGAATTAACCAAGCGCTAATCTCTCCGACAGGGCTGAAAATATGCACAAGATTTTCGAAAAAATCGAGAAGAACAACTACGCCGACCCTGGGAGCCCTGGCCATGGCTTTGACGGCTACTTCCAGACCAACATGGGCGCCAAAGCTCAGGCGCGCGGCGGTGGCCTCCAGGGCAACAAGGTCATGGAGGCCTACGCTAAGGAGTTCG
Source organism: Lomentospora prolificans (assembly GCA_029532625.1). Lineage (NCBI taxonomy): Eukaryota > Fungi > Ascomycota > Sordariomycetes > Microascales > Microascaceae > Lomentospora > Lomentospora prolificans. The sequence continues at coordinate 20,422 of JARFXM010000003.1, forward strand.
GCGTCGACGACTGGTCAATGTCGGACCTTTTGACTCGGGACCCGAATGAGATGGTCCCCGACCGTGACCAAATCTCGAGTATCTTTGGTTTGGTCAACCATCAGTACGCCAATGGCCAGAGATACAGCTCCCGCGACTACATACAGGCAGCCGTCAATGCCGGACACCCTCTGACCGTCTCCATGACCTCTCTAGCCACCAAGGTTCTCTTCGACACGAGCGGAGCCTGTGGAGACAAGCCTCGCGCCATCGGTGTTGAGTATCTTGAGGGTAAGTCTCTGTACGCTGGCGATTCCCGTCGAGCTGAAGGCGCAACTGGCACCAAGAAGACCGTCAAGGCGAAGAGAGAAGTCATAGTGTCCGGTGGTGCCTTCAATTCACCCCAAATTCTGCTGTTGAGTGGCATCGGTGCCAAAGAACATCTCGAAGAATTTGATATTCCTGTGATAGTTGATCTTCCCGGCGTTGGCCAACATCTCATGGACAACCAGGAGATGCCTATCGTTGGTACCGGTTCTGCTGGTTCCGGAACTACCGGCGTGGCCATGTTCAAGACCAACTTCCCGGCGTATGGCGAGCGGGATATGTTCCTTATGGGGGGCCCTGGCTTCCTCTTCCGAGGTTTCTGGCCGATGAACCCGGTGGCTCAACCGCAAGAGCCCCGCTCTCCTTACGGTGTCAGCATGGTCAAAGGGTCTTCCGTCAACAACAAGGGATGGGTTAAGCTCCGGTCTGCGGACCCCCAAGACACCCCCGAGATTAATTTTAACCACTATGCCGAAGGTTCTGAGGCCGATATTGACGCCATGAAGGACACGGTGGCTCGTATCCGAAAGATTTACTTGGACATCGGCATCACACCCACCGAGCCACCATGTCCTAGTGGACCCGACGAGAACGGCAGCTGTGGCCAAGACGACATTGATTGGATTCACAAGCAGACTTTTGGACATCACCCCACAAGCTCCAACAAGATTGGGGCTGACGATGATCCGATGGCGGTCCTAGACTCCAAGTTCCGCGTCAGGGGTACCGCCGGTCTCCGCGTCGTTGATGCCAGCGCCTTTGCTCGCATCCCTGGCATTTTCCCTTCCGCTCCAACTTTCATGATTAGCCAGAAGGCCTCCGATGAAATGATTGCCGAGCTAGAGGCCGGCGAAGCGATCGAAGTTTGCGAGACTCCTGTCCCGGAGTAAGTGTTAGAGAACGTTCATGTACATAGTTTATCGAGCCTGGATGGCTTGGTTGATACTGTATAGATTGGGTATTTGAAATTCTGTACCCCGGGAACGCACCCTGACGTTCAAGCCAACGCACAATGCTTTTGACCTCAACGAGCACTGCTATGACCTGCAGTTAGGATTCCCACGTAGCACGAGGTCCTGTTGTTTGACACCTCATGCAGTTCGGTTCCGATGAAAATTTCAAATCGTGTATCAAAGTGTATTCTAAAGCGGGTTGTATTATTGGAGTATAGATAGGGTATGTTCACCTGGGGCAACTTTTAGGTTGAAATATCTTTTTGCTAAAAAAACAAACGCTCGGTTGAACGAGTATTCGAAACATGAATCGTGGGCAATATCATCTATCCATTCGTTATGAGGTTCTGTCCCGTTTATGCCCTGTTAGGCCAAAGCTCCTTGGCGACATCCTTGACAAGCTTGAGCTTGGCAAACATCTTCTCCTCAGTCATGCCCTCGGCGCCGACGGCGACACTGGCGAAACCGCACTGGGGGCTAATACCGATGCTCTGCATGGCCTCGTCGACGGAAACGCCCTGGCCCTTGGCGATTATCTCGGCAGCCTGCTTGACGCGGGACTTGATGACCTCGGCATCCTCGAGCTCGGGCTCCTTGGTAGTGACAACACCGAGCACGACGTTCTTGCCCTTGGGGAGGAATCGGAGGGGCTCAAAGCCGCCGGAACGGGGGTTGTCATATTCAAGGAAGAAGGTGTCGTAGTTGAGGGTGGAGAACATCTTCTCGGAAATCTTCTCGTAGGAGCCCTCACTGAAATGCATGGATTTGGCGAAGTTTCCTAGAGAGTATTCCACATTAGCAAATTGTGGCCTGTGAAGAGTCGAAGCAGCCATGGACCGGGGGAATGGACAGGGAAGCCTCGTCCAAAAAAGAGAAAGAAGGAAAACGAAAAGGAGGAAGAGGAAAAGGAAATAAAGTATATTACCTCGACAGATGTGAAGACCAACATGGAGACCGTCTGGCTTGTTAGCGATGCAGTCGTTGTGGGCCTGGAGGTAGGTTTCAAAGAGGGCATCGGGGTCTTCTCCGTCTTGCCTCAAGGACTCGTGCATGGCATCGGAGCAGAAGTAAGCGAGGGTAGGGTCGTCAATCTGGACGTTGCGGAGGCCCTCGGCGTGGAGGGTCTTGAACTCTTGCTGGTAGGCCTTAGCAAGGTCGGCAAAGAACTCCTTGTCGTTGGCGTAAGCGTCGCTGCTGTAGCACTTTCCAGGGGCCAAGCGGAGGTGGAAGTAGCAGGGGGGTGGCATGGTGAACTTGGCTTCACCCCACTTCTCCTCGGGGAGCTGCGATCGGAGAAGCTTCCAGTTCTCGAGATAGGGGCTCTTGGTGTACCTGATCTTACCATCGCAGACGGCGGCCATTGGGTACTGCTTGCCAGCCTTCTTCAAAGCCGCAATAGGAGGAGCGGACAATCTGGCAAGCTCCCAGGGGACTGGGATGACCTCGCGGAAGCCCCCGAGCTTCTCAAAGAAGCCGCCAAAGTACCACTTGCGGTCGAACTCGCCCGAGCAGATGGCACGAACGCCGTGCTCCTGCTGCTTCTTCACAATGTCGGCGACGGCCTTGCTCTGCTCTTCCCAGAGCTGGGCAGCGGTAATCTGGCCGGCATCGGCCTGCTCCTGCGCAGCGGCGAGGGAAGCGGGGCGGATCAGGGAGCCGATCTGGTCGGCGTGGAAGGGGAGCTGGACCATGGTGGTGGGATGGCGTGGAGGACGACGATAGGAGGTAAGATGCGATAGATAACAGTCAAGCGCGAAGCCGTCTACGTGCAACGACTCAATGGACTCGGGTCAAGAAGAAGGAAGCTCAGAAGTATGCGAAAGAGCCTAAGGGAGGGGATGAGGAGGGGCACATGTAAGGATCGAAATACGCAGGCAAGGGAAAAGAGAAAAAAAAAAGACGAAAAAAAGTCGAACCTTGCGCCTTGGATACTTGACGTAGGAGAACGAATGAACTAATTCCTTGTATTGTAGGCTAGTGTTGCCGGCTCAACTGTGCCTTTATTTGGGGTGGATGAATTTCACTGGTTGGCTTACCAGTATACAGCTGGCCGCACGGGAACGGGTTCGGGACTAAGCACGGGCCTTACGAGACCCCTCATCAACTCTTTCCACATTCACAAGACAGACCCTAGGGAAAACTTCGTTGCTGAGGAATGGAACATGTATTGGGGTAAGTATGGGAAGGTACAACGTCACGAACGGAAAGCGTGGCCCGTGTACCAAGCGGCGTACACATTGGCAAGCTACATGTGAGTCCAGCTTCTCTTGTATAGATTCTCTCTCTGGGTAAAAACAATAATCATGCGCGGGGTAAAATCAATGGATACCACCCCACCATTGTGCCCCGCCAAACCCCTCCACGCTTCTGCTAGCTCCGTCGCGAGGGAACGGCAATTGAGATGGATGAGCCAGCTGCTGGCCTGGCCTGGCCTGGTCCCTGATGAACAGGGGGCCTGGGCCATAAGAGAAAAACTTTTACTGTCTGCCTGCCTGCTAGTTGGCGCCAACCCGCAAAACACACAGATACAAGTAGTACTGGCGTCTGCATGTCCGCTGAGTAGTACAGGAATCCGTGGAGAATGGGCAGGCATGCGCCATTGATTGGTTAAATACACATTCTTCTGAGGGCTGACCGCTGGCTGGCCAGACGGCCGGTGGGCTGGACAAGCACCGGCTCAACTGCCGAGAAAAACTGGTAGGTCCGCGATTAGGAATAGCGTCTCCGAGCCCCCCCAAGCGAGAATTGCATCTTACATCATCCAGCATGCACATCTGCGCAACACAAACCTTACCAAGCTCCACATCCACCATCCAATGTCAGGAGGCACTCCTGAATCCCTAAAAGAGTACCCTTCCACTCCCCCCTTTCTAATACTAACTTTCTCATGATTAGAATTCCCTAACCCCGCTAAAAAAAAAAAAAAAAAAAAAAAAAAAAAAAAAAAAAAAAAAAAAAAAGGGAAAAAAAGAAAAAAAAAAAAAAAAGAAAAAAAAAAAAGAAAGAAAAAAAAAAGGAGAAAAAAAGTACCAAAGAACAAAAGGAAAGAGAAATCAACTGGGAAAAGGTATAGAAAAAAGGGATTTCTGGGAGAAAATTTCTCAATACTATCCCTGAGCTCAAGAAAATCGCTGCCTGCAATGAAACATATCACACAAAGGCAGTCAGTCTGCAATCATCAGGCGGGGAGTACTAGTTCTTCCTCTCTCTGTCCTGCTTGTAGCTCTCGTCGAAGAGGTTGGCGTTAATGGACACCATCACTTCTTTCCGCCAAACTCGCTTTTCGGAAAGGAAGAAACGGCCGAAGGCGTGCTACTGAAGCTCCCAAAGGTCTCAGGCGATTGTCCCCCCATCGGCTCCTAAAGCTGGCTTCTGTAGTCGGCAGGCGCTCCTTGGGAGCGGTGTTGCTAAGGAAGCTAGAGCCGAAGATCTTCTTAACTAACGGGTAGAGAGTTGGAATGCAAGCTCCGATAACTACGCAGTTACCCTCGATACTAGGACAGGTGTTAACGGGGCGGCCGATTCTATAGCGGGCGAGATTCGGGATTGGGTTAGAATTCCTCACATTGTCCAAAGTACAACGTTGTCTGCGGCATCTGTTTCGATACAATTAGCACACACATCCATTTCTTGCTACGCTCTGACCTTTGATAAGTGGGACGTGGGTGTAGGAACAACTTACAGGTGAAGTCATCAACGTGCTTCAAGGTGGGCACCCATGTGCACTTATAGATTGTAATGGCTCCAGCACTTCCCAACCAACCCAACCCGTTAGATCCATCGGTTTTGTTACAAAAGCGTCAACGCCTAAGCTTACCAGTATCCGAACCCTAGTGAGGAAGAAAGCGCCACCTTTCTCCTCCAATACATCATTAAACCAGAAAGTACCCATGTCGGATACGATGCAAGGTAGAAGTCGAATACCGCAGATGAAACTGTGTGCCCGTTAGCCAGGAACATGTACATTTCTTGTCGAAAAGTGGCAATAAAGAGACAGTGTCATTCTCACAGATGCACTCACTTCCGACTGCTAAAGCGTAATTGACGATCACCCTTCGATCCAAACATTTTCCCTCTGCTTCTCCCCATAGAGCCGCCGGAGGAGAACATTGGGTAAAGTTGACTACCAGCAACCCGACAGCGAGTGCGCCATAAATCACGGACACGACCCACATGATGCGTCGGTGCGTTCGTCCTGGATTCAAAATTCTGGATAACAGTATAACGACAGCGAATTTTGGAATTACGAAACATAATACGCCTGGGACAAAGGCGATGTTTATCAAGAGAATGGATTTGTTTCGATCTGCCGGCTCTAATGTAGTCGCATGCCTGCCCGCACCGAAGTGGACTGCCGCAGCCGTGAGGGCAATGTATGCTATACTGAGCAACTTGGAATATCAACTAGCGTGAGCGTTCCGGAATCCATGGAGGCCATGCCCAAAAAGACTCACCCCCGAGAGCACGATGAGGTAGTCATCAATCCAAAATCTTCTCGCGGCGAGATGCCTGCTGTACATGCGTGCGGCAATGAAAAGTACTGCGACGGCTGTCGTGCTTGCAATAACAGCTATAATTGTCGGGCCCCTATTCTCGGCTTGGTAGCTTGAAGGACCGCTCTCGACTGCTCCGAACATGGCAGAGACTGTAGGATGTTCACCGTTTTCATGGTGCTGACATGGTACCTGGGAACTGTGCCAGGTCTCTCCGGGCGACACTGCTGTAAGTTGAAAGATGGATCGTGGGGAAAAGCGCAAGTGTTACGGTGATTCGTGCAAAGAATAACTGGCGAGATCGATCTACTTCGTTCGTCATTCATTGCGGTCTTATAATTATAAAAATATATGGCCGCAAGCCTCGTACGTAATTGTCACCCTTGGGCTCCAGGCGAACGATAACAACATTTCTACGTCGGTTTTAGGTTGACGTAGTTCTAGCGCTGAGTTTATTCAGGAGAGCTCGGTGCCGACAGAAGCGAAGCCGTTTTGTGGCAGCCTCAAGAAGCACCCCCCATGCCATGCCCTCATGTAGTCAAACCTCTGGTTGAGATTAAAAGCTATTCCCAGGTGAAAACTTTAAATTATATGAATGTAATGCACGTCAGTAGTACACCCACGACCACGAGCCCTTTTGGCTTCAGTGCGATTTAGATTTACTAGCTTACAACGTGTCCAAACGACCTACGTATCTGACTATGTGGCTTGTACCGAGCGATATTAGCGTTAATGAGGGCATGTAATACTATCACGAAAGCATTGAAATTCGTATCTTGGCCTTGAAATGTGCCGTTTCCTACTGCCCAAGAGTTCATAACTTTTGCGCAGCTGTTGATGTTGTATGCATAGCCGGCGCATTTGGGTGTCTAGGGGCGAACTCCGACTGTACGGGCCGCGACGGCGACCTTGAATTCGGGGAAGGATTCTGCTAGTAGAAACGGCGTAGATACATCTGCTGGGGCCTCATAAGTATATGGTTCTGGGGTAAAACCCTGGTGACAACGTGAACACAGTGGGACAGGGAAGGCAGTCTGTCGATCTGCAGCGAAACGTGGAGAGAACCGATAAACCGTCGGGTTCTCGGGTTATAGGCATGGCTGGCTGGAGACCGTCCAGGCGTCCAAGTTGCCCCTAAGTGCTTTCCTCACATCATGCTGGCGGTCACGAACTTAGTAGGTCGTAGCGTCGCTAGCGTCTTCCGACGATCTCTTAGTGAGGGGATACGCAGCTGTTAGCAAGGTACACGGCCAGCGAATGCCGGCGGGGAAGAATAAGGTTCGCCCTTTCCATTCTCCCCTTGGTACCCGGAAGCTCCCCAACCAAGCCCCAACTCTTCCCAGCATTTAGCTTTAGAACAAATAAATGTCTTGTCTCTGATTGGACTTTGCGTCTTTGGACCAGATGTCAGAGTCGCTGGTTTCGCTGCAGACCGCATTTTCGCGAATATATCCGTTCTCAGTCCGAAAACAGAAACTATGTCGACACTGACTCAAAGAGGCGCCCGATGCCCATCCTTCGTGTTCGGAAAGGCTGCTTCACGAGTAGACGACGCAAGAAGAAATACGACGAGATAAAACTAGTATATCGAGGTTGTGAACGGAATAAACTCGAATGCGCTTGGCCACATCCAGAAGAGATTACAAGACCACGACGAAGTCCCAAGGCACCCGGCGCGCCATCTGCGCCACAGACGACGGCTCCACCTACGTCAAACAATATGGGACCACAAATAGCGGGAAAGTCACCGGCTGGCCAGTTGATCGAGCTCCTTGGGCAAACGACTCGCCTACTGAGGCCTGCGAGGAATTGACGACCGGGGTCGGAAAGGTAGACGATATCCCGTCACTGCGGGTTAGGATCGACGTAGCCGCGAGAAATTCAGCAAGGACGTTCCAGGCGAATCTACTTCATAACATAATTCAGCTTCCAGGGCTTGAAGTTATGACTGACGATCACAAAGTGGAGAAGGCGTGACAAAGACTGGCAGCTTAACGCCAGCCCTTTCTATTCTTGTGTCGCAAGGGATATATATGTGAAACGAAGGAGGAAAATGCAATCGGGTTCCAAGATACAAGTCCCTCTGGATCCGTGCCCAATGAATTCACCCCGCTAACCAAGATATTGCCAGTCCCTATCCATGAATCCAAAAGTCCTTTCAGCTTGTCCTGTTTATAGGGTTTGTTGGGAATATGTTGCGGTCGCTTGCCAATGGCTCGTTTTAGCTAACTTCGCTACTAACCCTTGTCTATGGGATGGTGCGACTTGGCGGTACGTGCGCTTCCACTTCTAGCCTTCATATTTCGCGTGTGGCTTCGAGCGCGTTGTTAAGTCCACGAAAGATATGCCGAAGGTGACTTCACGCCGTCCAAGACGTTTAGAGTACAGTTGCATCGCCTCTTGCCCATTTCATGCTATACAAAATTATGATACAGTTTGATATCCTTGGCACTAATTTCTCGAGTGGCATCAGCAATCAACCGAGAGAGACCGCATACCAACATTCTGGTTGGAAATGCCAAAGTGGAAAGGTAACGATGCATTTAGCGGCGGGCATGGCATGAATGAGCTTGGCTCAACCTCGTGTGCACTATAACCAGTGACGGGTTTTTCGGATCCGCAGGTCCTCGTTAATGGGTCTAAACTAACCCGACTTGGCAGGCCGCGCCATTGATGTGCAGGGACGTTCGGGACCAGGAATTCCTCTACAAGTAGGAGCGGATAATTTCATATATTTCCCTATAGCTTTCTCGACTTTCGGACAGAACTGGGGTGACCAATTCGGCCGTTTCTTGACAAGAACGCAGAGTTATGGTTTCAGATTTCCCCTTGGCCTCCGGGCCCAAGTCAACACCGTCCCTCGTACAGAACTTCGCCAAGTACCGACCGAACACTACTCAGCGTTGTCTTTCAACCTCTCATCTTTGGCCATAGCAGCAGCAGCGCCCACTGGGTCTTTCATTGCATGAGGAACTAGCTGGTCTCCAAAAAGTTCGTCCATCTGCTCAAGCGTCTTGCCCTTGGTTTCCGGGAAAAAGAAGATGTAGCAGCCCATTGCCACGACGTTGAAGACAAAGAAGACGTAGAAATACTTGAATTCGATTGCGGTTAGCGCACTGGGAGTGAATTGCGCAAATATCAGGTTTACAGTCCAATTTGTGAACGTCGTGATGGCGTTGCCGAGGGCGCGAACCTCGACGGGGAAGATCTCAGCGGGATACACCCAAGAGATGATGCCCAAAGGCGTGTAAAACAGAGAAAAGAGAAAATTCATGGCCACCATGCTTCTCATCTGGTTTTCATTCTCCGGATTGAAGTATTGACCCTGGACAGCGTTGATCAAAAGAGCAGCCGCCAATCCAGCTGCAGACACAATCAAAGGCTTGATTCGGCCGATTTTGTCAAGAATCCAGAGTCCAATCGTGCAATAGACGATAGCCAGAGCCCCATTAATACCAATGATCATCAGGGATGTGCGAACCGAGATGCCAAGAATCTCATAAATTCGCGGGCCGTAGTAATTGATGACGTTGATGCCACTAAGAGGGCCGAAGGCTTGGATCCCGCATCCAAGCAATAGTCGCTTCCTCCACGAAGGTCGGGTGATGATTGACTTCCAGGTGACCTCGCCCAATGCGCGGTCAGCAATGATAACATCATGAATCTCACGGGCTTCGAGTTCAATCAATTCCTCGTCCTGGCCGGATCGAAGCCTCTTCAAGACATCGCGGGCCTCCTCGTGTCGATTCTTTTCCATCAGCCATCGAGGAGACTCGTTAAGAAACCAGATACCCAGGAGTAAGATAAGACTCGGCACATTTTGGAAAGCAAGAGGAAAGCGCCCTAGATTAGAATGGTATGTCAGCACAGACGTTCAAAGTCTGCATCGCATGGCGCATGGAGGCAACCGACATGAGAAAGAAGATTTGGAGAAAGAGCACCCATATCCGAGCCATTGGGCTATGAGAAAACCCCAGCTCAACATCCATTGTAGCAAGCCAGACAGAATACCTCTGAACTTGGCCTCTGACAGTTCGGCAGCGTACATGGGAATAGTCGAGGTGAGCATGCCAACTGCCATGCCACCGATAAACCGGCCAACGATTATCATTGTGATATTGACGGCTCCAGCTTGGATGGAGGCACCCAGGCAGGAGATAGCCGCACCGGCAAAGATGGTTCGACGGCGGCCCATCCGATCGGCGGCAAACATGTTGATTATGGTGCCAAGAATAGCTCCGCCCTGGAAAGCTGATACGATGCCGCCGACCGTATTATCTGATGGTTTCTCAAAATAGCCAGCAAAGGTAGGCAGGGCAATTGTTGAGGTGATGATGCCCGAATCGTAGCCGAACAAGAAACCACCTATGGCGAGGAAGAGGGCGGAGAAAACTGTAGTTGCACGCCCCATTCTGACGAGCTTTAAAATAAAGAACACTTATAGTTGCAAAGTTGCGAGGAAACGGAGAATTGAAGCATTTGCCTCTCCAAATCAAGGCATTTTATGGTATTTTGTACTCGGGCTCTGGATCGTCGCAAAAATATCTGTATCACCATACCTTTCTCTCGAGCATCACATTCGGGTCTAATTCGACCGGCTGGGATCAAAAGACCCCAAACGATCAGACGTGTGTGCCCACATGCCGATACTGCATGTCGCTTTTGTCCCAGTTCAACCCGACCCCGGGGGGTTACTATACGCCACTGACTCGCAAATTTGGCATGAAGCCGACCCTGGTCTAGCCAATACGAGAGATGCCGTAAGTCCCCGGTGTAACCTCCGTGTCACACCCTGGTTACGCTTTTGACCTCATATGAATTCAACGAAGCTGGGCAAACATCAAACCTAAGCCAGACAAGGCCCTTGGGAGTGACATTCGGTGTATCTGATGCCGAATACTGCCTATGGTTCGTTCCTCTTCCGTAACGACTAATACATCAACCAAAGGCAGCAATCCCGAAAATCAAAACTGACATAGAACAAGGCTGATCATGCGGCGACCAGGACAGCTTTGCTTCAATATTACGACACGGAAATAGCCAGCTGCGGTATTCATGCCTTCCACGAGATGCTCGGAATCGACGTAGACGCAATCCGACTCTTCTGGGTCCTACGCAGCGAGGAAGAGAAACTCTGGCAGGCGGCTTATTGCATCACGTTGTCACTTACGCCCGATGACACGGATTTACTCTGGGACACAGGAAAGGTTGAGAGCAATCAGGAGAGGGGTATTCTTTGCAAACCGACCGGCGGCTACGTGAGTCATGGTCCAGCCAAGATGCTAATGTGATTGTGTCATAAGCTGATTTATAGGACTGCAAAAAGATGCCGCATTCAAATTTGATTTTCCGCTCCTGGTTTGAGGATGAGGCGAATTGCTGGAGGGCAGTATAGATAGGGAATGGAAGCGATAAGCCGTTTTATCTCCACAAATCCTTCGCTCTATTTCAGCGGCCATCTTGAGCTATCGCCCTTGCATCAGGACTACTTTATTGAGTAGACTCTTCGTAGGGTACCTACACTAGCACCCTGGACTCCACAGTTTCGTATGAGAAGCATGTTAGGCACAGCTAATTCCAGAATCGGAGTTGATCATTCCCATGTACACGAACGACTCGTAGCTCCAGTAATCACCTTGAACGCCTTCTCCATCAACCGAAACATTTCCGGAAAAGCGGAAGGTCCAGTAGGCGCTTCCTTGGGCATACTTCTCCCAGGCTTTGATGCCAGTGTTGAGGTTCGTAGCTCGAGACGCAAAAGTGTTATTGCTCGCTGCCTGGATAGACCACTCGCCCACGAAAACGGGGAATTTTCCGTCGCCGGTTGAGCCAAAGGCATCGATACATATCCACTCCGGAATGTTGGCGGAAGTAGCCGGTCGTCCAGCGAAGTAGTAGTGATGCATGTCGAAGACGATGTTGGCGCCAGCGTCAAAGTGAGGAGCCCAGTACTCCTCGCCCTTGAAACTCCCCTGAAGCATGACGGGAATCTTCGCATTGACTTTCTTGACTCGCGCAAGGACTTCTTCAAAGTAAACAAGGACCCATGCGGCACCGGCGTCGGTCAAAGCCTCGGGGGTTCCGAATTTTGACATGTCACGGTTGTCAACAGGCTCGTTGATAGGTGCGAGGGTGAATGCCTGAGGATAGTTGGAGCTCTGGATGAAGGAAATGGCAGCATCCACAGCCTTATATGAGTATTCAAGCGCGGTCTGATTCTGGAACCAGTCATACCCTCCCTCACGGCCACCCAGACCCATGCCGTTGAGACCTCCAGGAAGAGAGTGGATGTCTACAATGACATGCATACCATACTTCGCAATCGCGTAGTTGGTAATGGCCCGCAAGTACTCGACCTGGCGGCCGGTATGGAGCGCAGAGCCAGGGACTTTGACCCAGGCATTGTAGCCTGTTGGGATGCGAAGCAAGTTGATGCCTGCGGCTGCGAGAGTGTCGATGTCCGATGTTTGGATACATGTGGCGTATCGTTGCTCAAGGACAGGACCACAGCGGGGCCCCAGCTTGACGCAGAGATCCCATTCATCCAGGGCATCTCCGCCATATTGGACCCAGAATTTCGGATCAATTACTGCTTCTTGATGAAGCCATCCCCCAAGATTGACGCCCTTAGCCCCGTGACAAACCCAACAACCAAACAACTGGTTAGGTAGGAATGCTCAAGGGTTATTGCGTACAAAGGATTCAACGCATTAATATACATCGACGGGAATTAAGCAGAGGCGCTCATCCCTGCGAATCTTTTAAATTTATTATCGTGCCTCGGAATACCTTGCAACGCGACGACATCAGCCTATCACTGGAAAGTAACATGAAAGACACCCTGAAACTGCATTCATAGGAAAGCACAACACAACCCTCCACCTCGGCGGAGCATTACTCCAAAATCCGACAGTCCAAGAAGGTGGCGCAAGTCCCTAAGCCTCAACCTACCGCTATTGGTGCGGCGCGTCCCGAATGGTGGTCTCCGCAATATCCCGACGTCATTGCGCAGGCGTTGCTCCAACCTAATGCAACTGGCCGTTTTCCGCTATTGACTAGTTTTGATATCGCTACCGTATCGCGATCACTATGGATTTAGCGGCACCTCCGGCCAGGTTTCGCGTGCGTCCGGTTCCGGATTGGCCGTCATCGCCCCACAAGGAATCCGGGAGGAGGTTGCCGGAGTTGGGCGGGGCAACACTGAGACGGGGCCGAGTGCTCCCACTTTAAGCCAGTGGAGGATCTGCGCCAGTACCTTTATCAGCGACGATGTCCAGTTCGAAAGAAATGTTTAGAAGCGGACGGCAGAGCTGTCTGAAGGGTCTGAGAGATGCATGCCTAAGAGACCTGGAAAATGGGACGCTAGCGTCATACTATACTTTCGCTCCAGCAGTGTGTTGGCAGCCCGTGATACCAGAGTCTTGTGGTGACCGAATTAAGCTTGTAGACTCGCGACGTGAGTTTTGCAATATTATCCTTTACGAGTTGCATTCTGCGGGTTTGATTTGCTAACCCAAGAATCAGCCCTGAATTTGACGTCCCTGTCTGGAGAATATCATGTCATTGGGGCGCTGGAGGGCGTTGGGGAGGGAGAAATTGGAGCCGGGCTCGAAGAGTACGACTCTTTGGTCAATAAGGTATTCCCGTCATCCTTTCATGAGGTTTCGAATCTCACGGCGGAGAGATACCATCAAATGTTCTGGCAAAACAGCCAGCCATAGAGGCGATTTTCAAGGGCGGTAGATTTCCAGGAAAACAGTAGGGTCCTTCGAATGCCGGGAAATCATCAGATGTTTTTGTTGTTTTTAGCATTGTTAGCTCCGGCTTTTCTTTTGTAGTTGGTAATTTGACGTTTCGGAACTTGATGGGCGTCTTCGCAAGATATTGCAAGCCGTGCAGCACACTGTTTCAGCATTGAAGCATATTTGAAGGATATACCAGGTTGCGCCTTGTTCCTAAGAACCTAGACCTTTCCACGCTGTCTCCATTTGAAAATCCTTACAGGCCCAGGAGGTCGTCATCAAGGAACCAAAAGTAGGCTTGGCTCAAACCTCATTCCGTCGGAGCGGACGGGATTGCATGAAATCCCGCTCGTATCGCGGACAATGCCTCTCATTCCCCAAACGAGGTCAACGGAGGATTCCTGGCGAGACACACTCGAACCTGCTACCTCGTGACCTTGGTTCGCGAGCTCGGCTTCGCATAAAAGCTATGGACTCGCCTCAGCAAAGCTACCGCTGTTTTGCTGCCGGTAACTGTCAGTGCAATTATTCTACCAGCGATAACGCCTGTTATATTACCAAACTGTCTTGGTGGCACCTCTCTACGTCGTAGCTGCCACCACATCGTTGGCTGAACGACCAACCGCAACCATTATCAGCTATGGCATTGTAGTGGGGACGACAATGTCGGTCCCATCATCGTGCAAATATAAATATTAGGTTAACAAACTCGTTGGCGTGCCATTTGGCCAAATTCCCCGTCACTTTTCGCCGGCCACTCCCATTGATCCTTTCGAATCTCCGTACGACGCAGTACAAATCTGCTTGTATCCAAGTTTTCAGCCACACGGCGAAGCACGCGAGAAATCGACCAAACAGTATGATACATCTCCGCACCAGCAGGCGAGGATGATGACTGCTTCAACCTTAGCGTCTACGCTCCGTCTATTGGAAGCAGAAAAGCAGTCCTTTTCAGGATATTTTGCGGCGGGTTCATTTAGCGAGCTGGATCTATATTTATGCCTCCGTACGACGGCTCAAGCCTTGCTGCCAGTGAGGACGTTGTGGTCGTCACCAGAAATCATTGAACAATCATCTTGGGCTTATTATCTTCCTGGAGAACAAAACATTGGGTATGCACATATCGCTAATGCTTATTTTTTTTTTTGTGTCAGGGGAAGCTGATTACCTCCGAGCATAAATTCCTAGACCAACGGCTCGCTTTGGGTTGGGTGAGACGAAACATCGCTGCCTTTGAGAAATATTATCCCGAAAAGGTGACCATCTTTGGACAAAATGCAGGCGAGCTCAGCGAAGACGCGCTGATTACGTCTCCTCCCAATCCACTCACATTCCGGGCCGCCACTCTACAGTCAACTCAGAGTTCCGTAACCTTGAGTGCAGCCAATTCGACACAGTCGTGGGAGTTATTACTTACTTTGGAGGTTTGCTGTAGCGGACCAGGCGGTGTTCTTGAGTGCACGTGAATGTTCCTGCCCTCAAATTGAAAGAGGTCCAGGAACATTTGGGGTTTATGTTTGGACAGCAAAAAGATGCCAGCCATTACGCTCACGGACAATCCCCGACAAGCTCGTGCTGAATCCAAGAAAGAACCTTCGCTCGTCGCTCGGGTTCCGATACTAGCCGGCCACAACGCGGGAGAAGGATGCCTTGAGTTGATCAAAGGTTTCGATGCAGCCACGGCACTCTTAGTAACATAATATTATGTAGTGTAACCTTCCTTCTGACTCCAACTAATAAGTTGGCGTGTTTACTTTCGGAGTAATCGTGCATCTTAGAGGTTCCTAATAGAGTAGGGACTGGGGGAAGCGAACACACCAGGGCCACGATAGTCATATCAATGATTAACTCTCCTCAAATGCTTTTATATTCTACACCTAGATACAGACGTTTTCTCGCTTCTCGCACGCACCTTCCCCAGACAACATTTCACGACTACTTCCCTCATAAACTCGCAAATTACCATGGCCATTTCCATGTCGTTTCTAACGGATATCAATTGCACTCCCGATGGAGTATTAAAGTACAGCGGGTAGAAGCCCGGCTTTCTGGGCGTTCCAGGTGGCGATGGCGTCCATCAGCGGAGGAGACAGGCTGTCATAGGTCTTGAGGCCAACAGACTCGAGCCTGGCGCGGACTTCATCGATACCCTTGGGGTGAAAGCCTTGCTCAATGATTGAGGAGACGAAGGCGGCGAATTGGGGCTCTTGCCATCCCTTCTCATCGGAGAGTTCGACATGGACGAAATCTAAACCCTTGAAGGGGTGCTCCTTCTCGATACGTCCGAACAGGTGGACACCACACTCCTTGCACGCGTTTCGGAGGATCGCGGCGCTAGAGTCGATGACGTGAAGCTTGTTCTCGTTAGCCGTCACCTGGAGATTATCCCGAGGAATGACTGCGATCACGGAGAAGAGGCTGCCCTTGGGCTTCCAGCACTTGGAGCAACCGCAAGCATGGTTGTGAAGGACATTGCCCTTGAGTGAGACCTCCACAGGGTTGCTCGTGCAATGGCATCGGATGGTTCCGCCCTGGAAGCTGTCGCTACCCTTAGAGAGACCGTTGTCGATTAGGGGGTGCAATGAAGGCGCCATTGTGTAATTAATGCTATCGGAAAGAGAGGGTATGGCTTCAAGTGATTATGGAAGGAGGCGAGGAGGACAGGATTTAGAGCGAGATGAAAGATGAAAGAGGAATCAGATCTATTCCATATAATACCCGCTGCCTACTCGCGAGCGTAACCATTGTTCTTATACTCAAGAACAACACTGGGCTCCAAAATGATATATACTATTAGTTTACCGGGGTGGTGGTCTGCCGAAACATCCTCTGCTCATATCCCTGGCCTCAGCTGTTTAGCGTCGACACTAACGAGTTGGGAAAACCAATCACGACCCGGCAACCATCAGACACGAGCATAGGTGTCGACTGCCGCGCTGTCGTGATCGTAGAGATAAGGTCAATACCGATAATGCCCGTATTTCCGATGACGCCTTCGCTAGGGGAAAAGCCCAATTGGACGCATTAAGGGGATAATCCGAGATCACAACATAAGCAGCCGTTGTTAGTAGTGACGTTCAGGGACAATATGCAACTTCCCGAGAGGGGTTTCGGCCCCACTAACAACATCCCGATCCTACAGTGCACCAGACCGACTATCAAACTCCGACGCGGCAGTTGTAGTTGGGTTTAGTAAGCGACATTTGAGCCCTGAGATTAGTATAAAGAGCTCTTTGCATCTATCTATGGGTGTCTTTGTAGGGGAACTTCCGTGTCGAATGCTGTACGCTGTATTTCTTCTTGGCAGCGTGGGACTCATGCTCTTGCTTGCTTGCTTGCTGTTCCGTACATTACAAGCGGAGCGCGGTGCCTATCCTAAGCAACTCATTGCTGCTGTTTATTTGTTGGGTTTCGTCAGTCACGATTCACTCTTCGATTGCAAGTTGTTATTTAGGTACAAACCCGAGGACCCCACAAAGTTTAGGAAACGTAGGGTATAATACTGTTTCCACTATAGAGTCTCTCGGGGTATCTAAATTCATTGTCTCAATGGCATTGATTCCTTGGGGGTTGAATTGATATAGGCTATTAAGTTCCTCTATGTCGCCCACTGTTGTGCTTCGAAGACATTGTGCGGTATGGGATTCACTAAACTTGCACAATTATATGCAGGGATGAGCCACAGTCGCATGGACTTGACGCCACATCGCTGCTCTGGCACTTGTTCTTTATCAAGAAGATGCTTGGCGGACCGCTACCGGTTGGCGACTCGCCCCTGGTGGTTCTTGATTACCAATCGATCCCCCCACGTCGTGTCTTTAACGGCGGAAAAGAGCCTCCAAATCCAGCACTAACCAGGCACGGCCGAGTGGGAAAAAGGTTCTGCGGTAATTCGGTCGCTGCCAGCCGTCAGGTCCCTGGATGGAGAGCGCATGCCCACGTTCTTCGGCGATTGGTCTTTTAATCCGTCTGAATCTGCCCCGGCAAGCTGGGTGTCCGCTGGCCGCTTCCATATGATCACAACGATGTTTGCCGAAACGAAGGCAGTAAATGAGGCTTATCAGAGCTTGGACTGATTTGCGGTGCTTGCCTTCCCAGGCCCATACCTTATCAAGGCGGTGGAGACTCAACAGCGGTTGCTTGTCTCGCAAAATTCTCCGATGGCCTGCAAAGTTTTCACGATGGCATCAAACCGAGTGGGTAAGGCGGGCGGGTCCAAGACCCTAGTTTTTCTTAGGGCTTAATCAGACTTATATCGCGATCCAATGGAAAGACTTTAAACCTTTGGCTTGGCATCCATGAAATCTATTCCGTCCCTGGCTTCCCATACATCTTGTGGCCCCCCGATGTTCCTCCCAACTTTGACCCTCCCTTCTCCGTAACCCCCAGGATTTAGCGCCTTCTAGAAGAAAGCAAGATGAAACCCGCAAAAACCCTCCTACCCCCTTCCAGCAGCCTGCCTCCGCTTCGTGCGGTAGGAGGACTTACTGAAAAGCAAATCCTGGTAGCGCTAGATAATCTATCCGCCATTTACTGTCCCCTTCCAGTCCCTGTCTCCCTTAACCTGGGGTCGTTCCCACGCATCATCTCTGGGAGCTCTTCACCACCCACCGATTCAGGTTATGCATCCGAAATAGATACCTCCAAGACTTGCGCTAGCAAGGAGGAAACGCTAACACGATTGCGAGCTGATGCGTTTGAGCGCGACTTCGCTGAGCGCTGGTTGTCTGGGTTTATAGGTCGCGCAGACACACTCCTTTGCGATTTTGCAGAGGATGCGCGCCAATACGTAATTGACCAAGCGGCATGCATCCTTGAAGCGCTGTTCGCCACAAGCGCGTCTGACGACCAGTTAGACGGCGGCCTAGATGACGATTTCGTTCATGAGTTCAGTTTTCACCTGGCCCTACCCGATCGAGAACCGACAGCCGAACCCATCAATATCAAACTTCGGGATAGGTTAGCTGGGAGGAACAATGACGACCACGAAGATGTCGGTTTGCAGGTCTGGGGAGCGTCCATTATACTTTCGAGGTTGTTATGCGCGTCACCCTCTGCATTCGACCTTACAGAGGATTATTTGGGTCCCTCTCCGCGTATCATCGAGTTAGGAGCGGGCACTGGACTCGCTAGTCTTGTTCTAAGCTCTATCCTTCCTCGCCTTGGCTTCTTATACCCCCGAGTTATTTCCACGGATTATCATCCTCAAGTTCTCGAGAACCTGCACTCCAACGTGGATCTTAACGGACTTGCCACAGAGACAGCTCTTCTCGATTGGGCCAACCCGGCATTTGAGGCCCCTCTCGACAAGCCTGCCGACATGTTAATCGCCGCCGATGTCGTTTATGGCCCCGAACACGCGAGTCTGCTTCGTAACTGTGCCTCGCGTTTCCTCGCGCCACATGGTGTATTTTGGCTCCTCATCTCCGTTCGAGAAAACGGAAAATTCAACGGCATTAGTTCCACTGTCAAGGCGGCTTTCAGCTCAGATGAAAGCCCTGCCAGCCAAGAGGGTCGGGTGTTGAGAATTTTGCATTCACAGGAACTAGAGAAGCGCAAGGGAATAGGGCGCGAGGACGAGAGCGGATACCTGCTATTTCGGATTGGTTGGGTGGAGAAAACGCAAATATGAAACAGTCAACTGTCTTCTTTGTGCCACTTCAATCGCGGGCTTGACCGATTAAGTCTTTGATAGTCTTGTCAAAATCTTCAGGGGTTCTCCCCAGTATCTCTGCAAGTGTTGGGGTTACGATTGCAGTTTCCCCGGCGCGGATCGCCTCCCACGCTGTTGCCCATGATTTGGCCATCTCCATCGACCCGAATCGACCCTCTACCTGAGGCTGCGCCGCGTATTCATCCACGGTTACTTCTCGAATCCGGACCTCTTTGCCGATGGTCTCACCCAAACATTTGACGGTGTCTGCCAAAGACCAGGGCTTGTTTCCTGTCAACAGAAGTTTGGAGTTTGTGTACTTGAAACCATCTGGTTGAGCTGCGTAATCTTGTATGAGCATCGAGGTTGCCTCTCCCAATTCGTCACGCTTCACCCATGATACTCCCGGTCCAGAACCGCTATGGGGGATGAGAATCTCGTCTACGGGGTTTTCCGGGTCGAAGAATGCAGTATAGATGGGGAATGATTCGGAGTACAACCCTTCTCTGATTGACGTGTACGTGACGTCCTGACGAGAGCTGGCGACGCTAGCTAAGTGCTTCTCGGAGTCGAGATGAGCCTGCATCACAACAGCAAGGGATTGGTCGGAGAGATTCCCGGCGAAACCCAGCGAACTGTAAAAAATGTGCTTTACTCCCGCGCGCACGGCGGCATCGATTGCGGGCAATTGGACCTTGCGTTTCCATCAGATTTCCATCACCACTACGAAAACTGCAAGAACGTTTAGGCTTTGGAAAGGAGGCAAGCAACAAACCTACCTTGACACGATAGTCATGCACATGACTTGGATATGAGATGAGAAACAAAACTTCGATGCCGGTAAACGCAATCTCAAGCTCTTTCGGGTCTGATTCGTACGAAGCCTTGCGAAGACGCACACCGTTCTTAGTGTAGGTATCCGGGACCTTCTCCGGGTAGCGGCTGATCAGTGTGACATTGTCGTTGGGTACGCTCTTGAGAAGATGGGTGTATGTGCTCGTCCCCAAGCCACCAGAGGCAGGGAATATACCGATTGAGCGCATGTTGGATCCGATGTGGGCTGGCTGTGAGTAAAGAGGAGTTGAACCCTTGATGGGAATTGTTGAAATGCGGAGGCCGCTTCTCTGGTCGGTGGGGAAAAACTCGCTGTGTCAGCTGACAAATCTGCGTGATCCCCCAGTGGATACAAATAGGTTTGAATACTAGTTACTCTAATATGAATCTATCTTGTCCTCGTTACATAATCTGTCTTGTCCTCATTACATTACAAGTATTTGAGAAGACGGGCGTCCGTGGCGGATATTATAGGATATGAAAGCAATTAAAGAGTAGATGAGTGGGATACCCTCAGGCCAAGACTTGGATCTGAGGATCATTGGCGATGTTCGCATAAATACCGGCCATTTCGTCAAGGCGATCCCAGCAAATCCTGATAAGAGACGGAAGAGCACCACTGTTAACACTTGCGTTACGGAAGTCACAGCTTTGGAGTTACTCGAGGCATGGGGACAGGCAACTAGCAACCGTGTTGCATTTGTACAGACGGATGTGGAAACATTCAACGACTGTGGCCGAGGTGGGCGGAGTTGATGGAGGGGCGGGGGGCGGCAGGAGTTGCGAGGACAGGTCTGTTAGTTGTTCACTCGAGTTGGCATACAACAGCTGCACCGAAGGGAGTTGAAATATTATTGCGTCGGTTTCACTCTATATTGAATAGGGTATCTCGTCAGAGTAGTAATAGTTCAATTGAACTTCAGAATAAGGTCGCTGAGTTGCAGCATATCAACCACATCCACAAACGTATTAGAATTTCAAAAGTGATAGAATTTGGGGTTATATTTAGACAATGCCGGCGACAGAATCACCAGTAATGCTCTGTTCCGGCAGGCCCCCATTTGAGTACTACATAGAGTCAAGAAACCACTACCCATAAATGTAAATGGATTGGGAAAAGATCGACTCTTCTGATGTTTTACTTTTTTGTTTCCTTTTTTTTGTTCCCTGGACGTTACAGTCTTCTTTTCTAAGCCCCACGCGGAATTGCTATTCCCTCCAGACTACTTCGATGATGACGAAGAAGGAAAGCGGATTCGCCTCAAAACGCACAATGTCGAACCGCTCATCTGCTGCGCGGAAAATATCCTTCCAAGCACCGGGAGGCCGCTCTTTGGTGCTAAATAGCGCCATCATTCTCAAGTCAGTGGATGTCCCCATCTGTTGGATGGAGCGAGGCAGCGGTGATGCGCGTGGTGCGGCTTTCTCGCGGGTGTCATTTGAATCATCGTTCCCACCTGTCTCCGCGGTATCCTGCTTGCCAACGTAGTCAATGAATAGGATCTTGGCGCCTGGTTTGAGAGCCGGCCGTAGCCCTCGCAAAATCTCTATACACTCTTTGTCCGGCCAGTCATGCAGAATCAACTTGATCATATATAGGTCAGCCTGTACTGGCTGGGACTGGAAGAAGTCGTGGGCCAGAAAGGTTACGCGGGATCGAAGTTCCTCGGGAATGTTGGATTCGAAAGCGGACTGGACTTTGGGCAAATCCTCGACGGTAATCCTAAGGTTAGGGTACTTTTTCGCAAGCACGAAAGAATCATGGCCACCTGATCCACCGAGCTAGATATTAATATCACATCAGTAAGCGACAAAAGTCAAAGCTATTAAGAATTCAACTGACATCGACGACCTGTAAGTCACCAGCGGCTTTCCAGTCGTAGCAACTGTCCACGATTTCCTCTAGCCGGAAAATATCCTTCAGGTACGCCATAAATGTGGTGAAATTCCGAGACCGCCACCCCTTCTTTTCGCCTTCTCCATCGTTCTCAATGTATTCCCACGAGTTCGCATACTTGCCGTGATGAAAGAGGTTGAAGGCTGTCTGGGTCATGTCATTAGGCAGAGCCTGTTTTCCTTTGCTATACTTCTCCAGGGCTTGAGGCAAGGCAGTCATCGGAGGACCGGCGTCGCCCAGAACGGTGGAAACGAGAGCGCGCAGACCAGCAGATTTTGCCAAGGCAGCGGAGCGAGAGGAATGACGGATAGGGGATCTGGCGTCTCCAGGCCTCACATCGGCGAATATCCTAAGGGTCTTTGCGTGACTGATAACCCGCTCTACAACTTCTGCCGGGAGGGTTGTATGATTGGAGATCTCGGCATAAGTAGCACTCCCATCGAGGGGCACGGCGGACCAAAAGTCGAAATAGTTAAGAATGTCCAGCGCGGCGACATCTGGCATGCACTATTAAAAGTTGGCGCAATCTCGCTTTAAAAAGCGTACAGCAGAGAAAGGAGGATCTCACGTTATGAACGTAATTGAAAATGCTTTCGCTTGGGCCTTGCACAAGATAATATAAATCCATTAGATTATCGAGAAGTTGTTGCCTTGTGACAAAGAGGTCGGCATCAAGACCGTCATATTGGCTAGGGCTATCGGGTGCGAAGGTGGGCAATGGAATGTTTTTGTCTCCAAGAGCTTGTGTAAAATTCAGGGATAGCTCGACAACTCGAGAGAGGAGGTGATTGAAAGTCGGGTCCTGCGAAGCAGCCATTTTAGGCAGGAGTTAGAAGGAAAGAGGGCCTAGAGGGGATAAGTAGAAGTAGCAAGTTCACATCAGCGAACTGTTAAAATCTCATCTTTTAAGCAGAAGGCAGCGGAACCAGCGAAGCAGACCACTCATATTATACCCCTCAGGTTCGCAGCTTCGCTTCCTCCAAAGGGGTAGAACGACACGATTACTGCAGGTTACATGCAAAAAGAGCTCGGAGATGGCCAACAGAAGCAGCAAACAGTCTCATTTGGGTAGAAACTGCGATGATCCATAGATTATCTCATGCATCCAGATCTTCAGGGAGGCAGACCTCGCCAATGATTCGGTTTCCGCCAAGACGCCAAGACCACGCGGTTCACAGTTCCGTCACATCTCCGAGCCCCTTGGGGCCCGTCTTGGGCAGTGTAAACGGCCACCCGTCGGTCCATTTTCCGATTGTGTTACTCTCTGAGAACCGGGCTCTTCCAATATTACTACACTCCACTCGACACCTAGTGTGACGACATGTGCAGGTGGGGGTGTGAGATGGCTTTGTCCTGAATGAATGAAGAGAAAGGGGTGATGTGCGGGCTTTTTGTAATCAATAGCTGGCTGGTGCGACGACGGACCTCCCAAAAGCGAGGGTTATTTATAGGGTCGGGTTAGCTGGCTTTGCTTCACTCAATGGAACTGCCTTGCCCTGGCGTGCCATGTACATTCCTTCGTTAGCACGTTGAAACAGGAACGTGGACTGCTCCTCTGCACCACACCAGCCTGGTAGCATCGAAAGCAGGCAGAGGTGCAAATATCTTTTAGAGGTAAACAACGGAGGGTTGGCCGTGACAACACAGGGCTTCCCTCTACCGCCCAGGTCACTTCAAGAGTATTTGCACGATATTTGGCATCATATAAAATGATATGCACGCGCCTATCCGAGGCGAGGGGTCATGATATTGCGCATCACCAGTTGGTTGCGTCCTGCCGACTCAAAGGGACCAAAGTCGGGTCTCGTTCGGCGTGAGGATTTGACGGCTGCGTTTTGAGCGGCCGGTCGCTGCGAGAGACCGACACGAGACACCCTTCTCTGAATGCATGGCATTGCTCTCGCCAGCAATATCAGGAAATGCGGCCACTGGGATGAACTGATCGGACGACGTGCGCCCAGAATGGGAAGGGTCTTCCCCCGGTGATGGCAACTGTGGCTGATGCCAGCTGCAATGGCTGGCAGTGCAGGATCGTTTCCCCGTTTCGCACGAATCAGAGGCAGTCGGCATCTTCCGCTGGGCTCGTCAGCGTTGAGGATTACAGCCAGGTGCTGGCGTGCCACCTTTGCTCCTCTTCCCAAAAAGGAAAAACGCACCGCTCTGACGAGGATGTTCGGTATTATAAAGCGAGATAGCTTGTCGGCAGGAGGGAAATGCTCTCTTCGTTGAAAGAAAAGAAAGAAAAGAAAAAAAGAAAAGAAGAAAGGGAAAGACGAAAAATCTGCTTCAAAGAGATTTGTCTGCATTATCTATGCCCTTCAGAATAGCGCACTAGAGCAGGCACATATCACACTCAACACGCCTCCCACTCGCACAGTTTCTAATACACTTCCGATAACCTCGATTGAAACCACCCAATCACAAGAATATGGGTTCTTCCCATTCCACACTTGCCACCCCGCAACTCTCCGCCGAAGCGGCCAAGAAAGGCATCCCCCCAGTTATCCGCGTCGCATTCAAGAAATCATGGAAGGACATTACCCTCTACCTGAGTGAACCTGACTCGGAAACGAGCTATTGCGTCACCCTGCCCAAGGGATGGTGGGGCAGCATGACCCTTCATGACGGCTCCAACGAATATGGTCCCCCCATCGCTCACGCGTTGGGCAAGGGCAAGTCGATGGTGCACTACGATGTTTTGCTTCCTCCGCCAACGGGAGGAGACGTGGAGAGTGGAAATGAGATCCTACGCTGGAAAGTCGGTAGGAAGGAGAGGTTCTGGTTCGCCATGGACGTCGGCGACGGCGCCGGGCGACGACTCGAGAGGTTTGAGTGGCGACGCTCGCACGGCCAAGAAGTTAAGAGCGTTGGACAGTCTAGCTGGGGGTGGAAGCTCGTCCGTCTCGGAGCTGGGGGTGCGGAGGCGGATGACCAGGTCAACTACGACGACGAGGGACCGCTGACGAGAAATGGGTTAACGAGTGATGGCAAGGAAGTTGTCGCTGTATGGGCTGATAGCAATAGCTGGAAGTCCATTAGCAAGGTCGGGGAGCTTCAATTCCTTAGCAGTGGTGCTTCGGGTGAACTGGGCATCCGCTGGAGTCTGATGGCGCTTATGAGTTGCCTGTGTATGTGGCAGAAGATGATGCAGAATTCGGTGGCCTCATCCGCTGCCGCTGTTGCGTCATGAACAGCGGCGTCACTGCGATGCATCCTGGTGGAGAGCCAATGTGTCAATAAATAGATGTCAGATATTACCCACAAGTCCGAATATGAACCATTTAGAAGGCCATTTCCCTTCTCCATTCCGTTCCCATACCCATTGCTTTCCTTCCCAAAAAACAAACAAAAGCCTGCCGGTGCCCTTTTTTGCATAATCCGTTGTTTCCCATCAATAGTACAGAATAAAGTCTCGCTTTTGTCAAGATCCTCTCGATCCCGCCAAGCTGACGCTGTTCTCCACATCGGTTTTGGACATCACCCAGGTCTGTAGTTCCTCTTTGCCCGTTACCTCGATGCTGTGGTTCCTGTTGTGGAGTACGACCCCCCTGGTACCGATCGTGGGAGGGCTTTCGCCAGCAAACCCGGCAGTCTCATCTATTTGGAAGAGGGCCGGCCATAGTTTGTGTGCTAGCGGTTTGAGTGTTACCAGGCAGGCCGCGACGATGGCGGCGTTGAGCTCGACAAGACTGAGAAAGCCGAATCTCGCGCCGACCCAAGAGAAATCGGGGTCCGCCGTCTTGTGAAGGTCGACAAGGTAGATGACGCGAATGATGGAGATGAACGCGACCCTGGGTCATGTGCATCTGCGTTAGAAAGCATCCCACACCCGGGCAGGCCCCCACCTCACACAGAGGATAAAGCGGGAGCTTTACTTACAAGAAACCGAAGGAGAAGAGCATAATCAGCGTAATCTTTTGCACTCTCGGCATCCTCATTCCCCAGATCTGCGGAAGTGGCACCAACCAGATCAAAAAATCGGTTGCGACGTGAAGGCTAGTGTTGGCCCACCAAAAGTCGGTTGAGTGGCAATACGCGCCTGTGACCGACAAGTCCCAGAAGGCTTTGAGGGGGATGCATGCCGTAGCCGAGATGACTATTGTCCAGATACCGGAGAAAACAACGAGGCCGAGAATTATCTTGCAGGCAAGCTGTGCCTTTTGGTAACTGAAGATGCGAAGATAGAGGGTCAAGAAGGACGCCTTGACAAACAGTAGCGAGATGTTGTAGAAGAGGATGGCAAACCACGCAGACTGGAAAGAATCATTAGTTCTAGCCTCGCAACGGAGCTAAGTTTAGTCGAAATACCTCCTGCAGTGGGATATAATTTGCCGCAAGGTCATAGTCCCACACGTGAGACCCTAATCCGTAGTGTGCCTCTGTGAATACCGAACAGAGCGTCAGTCATGCAAGGCCTACCTATTACCAGGTATGGAGCACATCCAAAGTCGGAACTTTTCTGTTACTGACCGGTGATAAATGATGCCGTTTGAAGGGCAGACACAAACTATGGCAAAGCTGGGTCAGAGATGTGCACTCAAGAGATATTCTGGGCACGCATACCACGCCGCCGAGAATCAGCCAGTCCGACCAGGAGAGCACCCGCACTATCCTTGTCCTCGTATAAAATCGTAGGCCGACAAAGGTCCCCGCAATCGCCCAACATACGACCGAGCAGGCAATTATGTTGTTCCTGAGAGAGTCGTGGGGTTGCGTCGCGGGGTCCACCGGCGGCGGGCTTTCGGAATCCACCACAGGCATGGCTTTGGCGGCCGTTAAAACCGTTTTCTAGGAGAGCGGGTGATGTGAATCGGGAGCGGCGGCGTGGAAGTCGAGGGTAGGAGGAAAATGAGGAAAAAGAGGAAGAAGGCAAATAATAAATTGGCCGAAGATGTCAATCACTAATAGACCCAAGTCGTGGGGATCTTCGCCGTATCAGTTCCCCTCACAAATATTCGCTAGACAAAGAACATCCATCCCACGGCTGTGGAAGCGAGAAAAGGACGGGAGAAGGTAAGCAGGCAAATTTCCACATTGTTGTTCCTGATGACATAGTTTAATTATCACTCCAAGCAGGACCCGGACGCCGCCAACATGCGAACTGGGGTTCGAGAGAGAGAGAGAGGGAGAGAGAAGGTGGCCGGGTTGCAGCTCTTTTCCAGCCAAGAGTCTGCGGTTGGCAACCAGCTTTCAGGGGCACCCTTGACTCTTTGTAATCCAGATGGTCTGGGCTCCAGTCGCACTGAATGATCTCGTTTCTCGGTTCAGATCGATCCTGGTTCGTCTAGGTCAAAGCGCGCGGGAGAGCACCGTCCCCGTCGACGCAGATTGGCCAAACCAAGTTTTAGAGCGCGCTCGTGCCATGCACTCCCAAAAACTAGTGTTTACTTTCGTGTGTTGCATGGCCTCTCCGTTCCCAGACGGAACGATTCTGCTTCCGCTTTGCACGTTGCATCATGCTTCCACGCGAAGAGGCTCGCTGTGCGAACCCGGATTTGCGAAGCGAAAAGAACAGAGCGAGATCTCGAATGCCTGAGAAGCACCGGTTGTGCGGGCAGAATACCACCAGAGTGCATACCTCAGGAACAGGGTATCCTCGATACCCTTTCCACCCACCTCCGTGAGCAAGGTTCGCCCGCAGCTCACTATTTCATTACGAAGTGCTCACGCCAGGTCAGCCGTGCCCCGCCCTTCCACTTTTGGATATAGCGCCGGTTGGACAGCACACATTAGAGGGACATGATGAAAGGCCTGAGCCGGGGCAACTGCTAGGGATCCTAGAAACTCTGGTACTTAACGCCGGAACACTCTTCCGCCCGGTGGGTGCAACGGTAAGCCTGGCCTTGTGAGGGAATGAATGGGCCTCCAGGAATTCGCCACGATTATCCAAGCGCTCCAACAGCACCGGGCCATTACCTCAAGAGTGTGAAAGAGTATTTAAAGTTGAGTCTCCCGTCGAGCTGGCCCGAAGCGAATCGGGGCTGCACCCGACCAGTGGCTCTAATCCACACCATCTGACGCGCCTGGGGGTAATGCGACCCTCCTTCGTATCTTTCCCATGCTTATGTGGTATGTTCCGAGCACCCGGGAATTGATTCTCGGTGCGCCTCTTGGCACCGCAGCCTCAAGAACCGCGCATCGCCTGAAGAGGGGACCGAATCGACAATGATAGAAAGTATTTCCATTTCCTAAGCACTCAGACGTACGTGCATGACGTCGATTCAAACTCGGAGCCCGTATCTTTGTCAAATCAAAGAAGACAAGATTATTTGATCAATAAAAAACCATGGGAGCGCCACCAACACCTCGGATCGTGGTTCTTATTTAACGTTTTGTCTCAGGGACCGATTGTCCCGTATAATACATGACTCCTCATTTCCCGTCAAGGTCGTGTAGGGCCGCGTGGAGTCGCACCGCCTCAATCATCTCCTTGAAAAACGGTGCAACGATAGCTGTAGGAGCCAGTCGTATTCCCCTTGACGCCGAATACGAATGGGTGTCTCGCTGCGCGATGGTTCTGCTTTTTTTTGTGATTAAGATTGCACTGCTCTGGCCTTGATCACAGCCCATGGTAGACTTCCGATAAACAAGTTGGCCCTAGACGGACAGATGTTATCCCATCCTCTGCTTCCTCCTTACCCAGACCTCCATATCCGCGTTCCCCGAATCGCCGCCAGGGACATCGCGCAATTGCACTTCCCAGACGCCGAGTTTGTAATGCCCGCGATCCGACATGCCGGAGAAGACATCGAAAGACCAGCCATGCTTGGGACACGTGAGCCCGGCACTCAGGACGACGCCAAAATCCTCAATGTCGAACGGAATCCCTTTTGACAAAGGGTACGATGAATGTGGACATCTCTAAACAGTCTAAATCAGAACTTGGGTCGGCATTCATGCGCAGCTTTTACGCGCGAGATCCCTCCGACTTACGTGATCGATAGCATGGAACTTGCCTCGGTGCTGAAATACGAGCACCTGGTCCTTCAAGTCCCTTCCTATATCCGTGGAGAGATACGAGTCATCTTCAATAGATAGCTCCTCTCTCTTTGAATTATCCGTCTTCGGAGAATAGAACACTTTGCATCCCGGTCTCATTCCCGCGTTGCAGGAACGAAACCTTGACAGTTCCCCATCGTCGCCAACGTCGGGGAATGTGGAGGCGAGACCAACCGAAAACCACTCAGCCTCCGGCCGGGACGGGGATCTGAAAGGGTTTATATTCATCTCTACGCGAGCGAGCAGAATTTTCTTTTTCTCCTCCTTTTTTCTTGGCCTGGCCTCTTGTGTTGCTCGGAGTGTGGGCGACGCCGGCCGACAGTTGCCTCACTAGATCCCAGATAATATTTTCTCGTGAACTTTTTTGCGACAGGCTTCCCTCGGTTCCATCGCCACGCCCAACTGCACACTGTCAAACCGTGTGTTGGTGGATCTCACGTGATTGGGCGCCCAGTGCCTCGTCCCTCGGAATACCTAATATTGGTTTGTCAGCGAGCGTTCATTTCCCGGCTTGCCTCTTCCAGTTAGCCTCAGTCCACGCTTTCCTTCTCGACACTCGTGAATTCCATCGTCGTTTCTGAGCCCAAGCCCGAGATGATCTAACCTGTCTCTGCCATGGCAGCCTCCAGCCAAAACCGACATCGATGATTTGCCGACGGATCGCGCACCACTTCCAACTTCTTTGGCGTCGTGGCGTCCCTCACCTGGAGAACCCTGGCATCTTCGCCGAAGATGGGCATTTGCCGAGCCGAACTGCCGACTACATCTCCCAAAAGCGTAAAGTCTACAAGCCAATCCTGAATAATCTCCGCTGTAGGGCCGTCGAGCGGCAGCCCATAGACGTCAGTGGCCTGCCCCCTGTAAAGCGTATACGATACGTCCTGCGCATGGAGACCAGGGCACTTCCCAAAGAGATAACCCCGCGTGCGATTGTTGTATGCAAGATTTAATCCGAATGCATTGCAATCGAAGAGGGACTCGCCTACCGCGAGGACTAGCCTTTCAGTGTGGGTCTTATAGGGCTGCGTACCAGAAAAGTCCGGGGGATACACCTCCGTAGCCATCTTATCGATCAATTGTGGCGATAGATTCGAAAGTAGATTGCGAAAGAAGGCTTTAAACCCCTCATCGTCCTGGACACGTGGATCGGAAAACAGAACGCCTTCAGCCGTATTGTGGGAGACTATGAGCTCCACGGATCGATCTAGTCTCCCCTCGTACAGCAAACGGGCCGGGAGATCTGGAATAAAGTTCCCGTCGACATTCGGAGCTAGAATAAACTTTGTTAGGGAAAACTGCGTCGTGCGCCGAGTAGATTTGTTTATTAGGGGGTCGGAACGTACAGAATACAGTATCCGCGAAAGGGCCCAGGGCAACCATGGCCTTGTTGATTTCCTTGAGCTCGCCCAATGGCAGTTCGGCCGCCTCTGAGTAGTTTGAAACTCCGGAAAGAGAAAGGAACTGCTCGTAAACTTTGCTATATCGTGATGAATCGAGTAGCGGCTTCAGCCCCGCGCTCTGGATGATGGCTTGCTGGAATGGGGAACTCCCAGCTTCTCCTCCAAAGGCTGCTAGTTGGACGATGATACTACCACCGCCGGCGGATTCCCCTATGACTGTTACATGCTCCGAGTCGCCTCCAAATCGATGAATGTTCCGCTGAACCCATTCCAAAGCGAGCCGCTGGTCGTACAGGCCGGCATTGGAAACAACCTCAGATTCACCCTCTTTGTTTGGCGGAAAGCCAAACATGCCACTGTTTTGTCACATCAGGAATGAAGCCCGGTATTACCTAGGTCGGGCTCAAGGTGTAGCTACACTTACAGACGGTAATTGATTGACACCACAATCATTCCTCCCTTGCCTTTGATGAGACTTCGAGAAATCTGTCCTGCTGGCTCAATTACCTCTTTCGAGCCCTCAGTGTAGCCTCCCCCGTGTATCCATACGAGAACCGGGCACTTAACATCTCTTCGATGCTTCCAAATCAGTTTGGGGACATGGACATCCAGGAGAAGGCAATCTTCCGACTCCGAAGCATTCGTCGGAGGGATACCAGCTAGGTTATTTGGCCTAGCATCGCATGTGGTGGCGATCGTAGTCGCTACAAGTGCCAGGGAATAAGGGAAGTAGGATCCAGAGGCCTGATGGCAAATTCGAGTGTTTGAGCCGTCATCGATTGTTCGATTGACTGTCACTCTAGGTACTGGAGCTTGAAAACGCAGCTCTCCTACGGGAGCCTCGGCATATGGGATGTTTTTGAAGCTGTAGTATTCACCAGTGGTCTGTAATCTGGTGTTAGAAAGAGCAGCATTTGATTAGAAGTAATCCCGATGAGACTTGCATTCTCTATGCCTTGGTGTCTGGAAGTCCCGAGATCAACCACCGGCGAACATACGGTTGCTTTCTCGGCGAATCCAACATTCAGCCCAAGAAGCCACAGAGCCACGGTTTCCAAAGTGAATCCCATGGTCGAGCTCCAGGCCGAAGTCCAGGGGTTGTCGTAAACGTGCGATTGATCTTGGGCAACTGGCCATTATGTGTTTCTCATGTACTATACTACATTATAGGAGCCCATATCGAACTATCATATATTTAAGCAATATCTAACTGGTTCTAGAAGGGCGGGGGAGACAGTAGTGGTTACAGTGGGATTCACCCTATCGGCGGTTGGCGATTGGAATGTTACCCGGCGGGTGAAGTTGGCAACAGTCGAGGTCAGGCAACACGGAATATATTATTCTCCGGCGGCATACTCAAAGGGGATCCATCCTCCGAAATGGAGCCGCAGGAAGAATGAAAATTAGACTTAAATGCTGATTGTCTCACCCCTAGATAGACGCAGTCTTCGATAATCGTCTCCCGTGCATTCCCAGAGGCGCACCAAGCGTTCCATTTAGATGTCATCCGATATAGGTCGAATTGTGGCGACCTAAAAGATTATTACCAATGAAACCTCGAGTGGTGCCACTTGGCTCTCCTGTAGTGCTTATTACTTTGTCAATCTCTCCAGGCTAGAAGAATTCGTTCTCCACGCCGGGGACTAACCTTCGCCTCTTTGTGGCTCGTAATAATGGTGTCGGGGTTCCGGCCGGCGGTGGCATCAATGTGCCATGAATCCACGTTTGGCACTGCTGAAGCCGACCAGGCTGCGGCAGGTGAGCTGTACTATGAGGGTATTCCTCCCTCGTGGGTAAAAGCGAATGGGTTTTTTTTTTTTTTTTTTTTTTTTTCACATTTCTCGGTTACTGAAGGCCTATATTCAACTGACTTGCATTTGCATTGTGGATACTCACTCGAGCACAATACTCCGTCGACACATCGATGTATGGGGGAGCGGTACAGGAATGCAGAGATCACGCGAGCCACCGTGATCTTTCGGGGAACATGCTTTTCAGAATGATTTGATGGGATTTTGAAAGTAGGGGGCAGACGATGCTCATCTTATGTCCCTTTTCGGCGTTCTGCGATAAACGAATGCAAAGCGTCGATAATGCTAACTTTCATGACACATCTCCAAACGGCGGATAGACCACATGGGCCTCGGAGGGTAGGTGTCATTGGCGTCCATGTGGCGCCCGCAGTTTGTTCTGTGGGTTGGGTCACAGTGTCACTCGAACTGCAGATTGCAGCATCTCTTCTGAATGGAGACTACATATTAGCAGAGGTGTGCTGAAGGCAAAACGGATGTAAAAAATTCGAGAGCAAAAAGGTCCACTGGCTTGCAGCGAGATTGCGACATTCTACCAGGTTGAGACCCAGCAGTGCAGCCACAGACATTCAGCTTCACAAGCGGAAAGCCAGCTTGCCAGCCAGCAGTGTTTCGGTTTTCGAGTTTACGACCTAGTCTACGAAGGTAGAAAAACGCCTAATGTAAACTTTGCCATTTACGGAGGGCGGGGACTTGAGACAGCGGAAGCGGCCAATTCAGCTTGCCGTTCCAGGATCTGGCCCTTCGCCTCCTGAAGATCGCGTGGTGTGAGGCAGACTTGCGAGAAACAATTGATTTGGCTCCTCGAATCACCCTGTGTCAAATACAAGTCATTAGTGATGCCAACTGGACGCCTTTTCCTGCATCATATGTTTTATTGCTTTAATGCTGTTCTGAGGAGCGGGGTCAAACTGAAAAAAAGCAATCCTGGGCACACATTTTTCTGCTTTTCGTGCGCATATCTCTCCTGGGTTCTCCCATTTCCTTTTCCCGCTATGCACGCGGATTAATGAGGATGAAGCTATGAGATAGGGTGCCCAAGTCCACTATCATTCTCGTCGACGTGGCGATGTGGTTGGTCACGGAAGAATCCGGAGAGTCGCGCTGGGCCTCTAGTGATGCGGGTGCATACGACCTGGCCTTGCTTCTTTCTTTTAAGCGAGGCATGGATGGCGATGCTTTTTTTTTTGTCCTTTTGCCCAATATTTTCCAATATTTTCTTTTTCTTTTTAATCCGTTTCCCCTCTTCCCCTCTTTTAGACCTTTCTGGTGGTGTTGTGAAGTGATCTTGACATTCGTGGTTGGTGCGTGAGGGCCAGCCAGAACCACCGAGATGCATGGGACGACGGAGCTCAGGTTCAAGTCCTGCCTCGTGGGGCCGGGGGGTTTTTTTTTTCTTTTTCTTTTCTTTCTTGGGCCATGCATGCGTACAATTTACCCGCTCTGCGAAGGCGTTTTCTGTAACAAGGATGGCCTGCACGAGGCAAGTTCGATCTTGACCGGGGGAACAGAGAGAGAGAGAGGTTAGACTTGTTGAGTCAAGTTTGTGCCTAGTCGACTACACTAGCCCGATACCCCACGCCCCAATGGTTGGGGGCGAAAGGCAGTCGGCGATCGGAAAGTCAATCTGACCGTCGACATCAGACCGTCTCACCTTCACCTGGAAGAGTTTGGCGATCTCTCTCGAAGGAAATGTCGCTCGGGGTCATCTGGTGCTCTGTCAAGCCCCTAGCCCACCCGTCTTAGTGATGGGCCCTTTTTTTTTTTTTTTTTTTTTTTTTTTCATTAAAAAAAAAAAAAAACTTTCCTACTCTGTTCCTTGACGTGTCCTAGGAGAATATCTTTGCCTTGTGGGGGAGTACCGAGGTAGTTCATGCAGGGATGCTAGGACTGCTGGGCTGGACTCACCGAGAAAAAAATCACGCAATGTGATTCCCAAGGTAAACATTGCTTTGTCAATGGCCCAAAAGCAAATGAAGGGCGCGCGATGTATCCATCCAGGTGATTGACGAGCGATCTGTCTTTGCACGAAAGAGGTGGGGGGGAAGGGCGCGCGAGTGAGGCAGCTAATCATTCCTGATCGGGGTGGCGATGGTAGTGGTGATGGTGGAGGATGTGGAGGTGGTCGTCAGTGGTTCCTGGAGATCAGCCTTTGCGGGGCGTTTTGTTTGCTTGGTGATGCGCAGCCAGTCATGTTGCTGTCGGTAGTTAGGGCTGGCTGTAAGCTCTGCCTCCCACCCGGATGGGCTGGCAGCTTCGCTCCCGGAGCCAATTCGGATCGACCGTTGCATTGAGCAGCCCGAGAAAACAAAAGGATCCACAGATGGTCAATGCTGGCTGAAGACAGCCCAGCAGGGGTTGCCAGAGTCTTCCCGAGATGTTTGACCCTTGGCAGCCGCGCACCAGCTGGTGGGACGGCTTCAAGGTGAAAGAAAGAGACGACAGGTGCAAGATGGTCGTCTGATAACACCGTTGGAGGGGCAAGGCGGGATAAGTTATGCCGCTAGCACAATTCGGTGTCTAGCGACGTCTAGCGGAGGCCAAAGGGACGGGATGGGCTTGGGCTGGTGCTTATCCCCATCTCATCCGTACAGGGATTCCAAGTAAAGCGGGCCCGCCACAGCCATGATTGACCGAGTGACAGAAATTCACGCGCACTTCTTTCTCTGGGACGTGTGTTCGCAAGGCCCCCCCTCCCCTTGCATGAAATACGACTTGTGGGAAGCGTCGCCCATGAGCCACTCAGACACCACGCCCAAAGGCACCGAGGCACCACGACTGAGGCCTCGAGAGGTCTCATCAAACCTGAGGTCTTTTGCATTAGCCTTGTGATGTGGCGCGACTAGCGGCCTTGGCTCGGGGGACTGAAAGGGACCGATCAGCACGATCGACAATTGACTACACAACACTAATACTAGATCGACGCGTAGGGCGGTGCCCAGTCGGTGGGAAGCCGGCCCCCCATGTTTTCTCTGACGTGCACTCACCTTTTTTTTCCTTTCTCTCAAAAATGACTGATGACGGAACAGGCTGGCTGGGAGCATTCCCCACGAGCCTTCCGAAAACTCGTCAACCCTGGTTCCGACTTCTGGGTGTCGGTCTCACGTCCAATCAACCGTCTCAAGTCTATATAACCTCTTGAGGCGCTCGGTGGTCCCGGCTTTTGTGAATTCTATTCTTCTTTTTCTTCCTCTTCCCTTTCCTTCCCCGGACAGCTTTTCTCCCAAACTGCCGCGTGTGGAGTAAACCCGAACACCTGCTGGCTTTTTTTGTCTGGCGCCGCGTCCACCTCGCGCATTCCACCAACCGGCTAATTTGGATCGTTTCCTTTTGCACTCACGACGCGTTTTCAAGACGAAGCAGCCAATCATGCCGGATTCGGATTCCTCCGCCACCCCCGGCGTTGCCTTTGATGGCATCGGCATCTTCTGGACGACCTTTGCGGCCGTCTGGACCGGTATCTTGGTAACCGGAATGGTGTTTCTCTACCTCAAACGGGACATGCCTCTTTTGAGGGTTCGTTCTTTGTCGTTGTCTTTCGGCGCCGTCATCATGCTCCATCTCTACTGGCTTGCCGTCCAACTCGGCTACGTCTACGGTGCCTTGATGCCCCCAGCCGTCGAGTACTGGATCATGAGCATCTACTTGCCTTTCGGTATCGCCCTCTTCCAGGCCTCCAACTCCCAGCTCCTGCACGTCTCCAAGGCCCAGAAGAAATTTGTGCGAAGCGACAGCGTGTCCACCATCCGCCTCAGGCCTGAAATCGAGAAGCCCTCGCTTCGCACTATTCACCGCAAGCTCGACTATCCCACACGAATGCTTCTCTATGTCAGCATTGGCATGCTGTTCCAGGTGCGTCGCGGTATCTACTGAGTCGTTCAGGCCTTGGGGTCTCGTCTAACCCAACGCAGCTCTTCTTGACCACCATCATGTTCCTCATCACCCGCAAGTTCCACCCCGAGTTCGGCGTCCCCGGAACCGAAGTCACCGGCACCCCCGAGGAGCAAAAGGCACAGGCGTCCAAGGGATGGGAGTGGTGGCCTTCGGTTTTCTGGCAGATCTTCTGGGCTTGGATCTTTGCGCCCGTCATTCTCTGGAAGGCCCGCAACATTCACGATACCCACGGATGGCGCCTTCAGACCATGGCTTGCTGTCTTGCGGGGTAAGTTTGTCTCCCATCCGACCCATAATAGCCGTCTCAAGGGGGCCTGTCTAACAGTGCATGTAGTCTTCATGCTAGCCCCATGTGGCTTATTGCTCTTTATGTACCTGGAATGGCGCCCGTCAACAAGTACTTTATCCCTCCTCAATGGTAAGCGGTTGGCTGACTTGTCCTACATGGTAACAAAAAGATATCATTAGCTAACTGGTGGCTCCTAGGATTGCCATTTCCATCATGGTGCTTGAGATCTTCACCATCCTTCTTCCGTGCTACCAGACCATCAGGCACCGATCCCTGCAGCAAGAGACACTCGACTCCATTGCCCGCTGGGAATCTAGGAACAAGGCCAAGTCGGTGGATGACTCGGTGTCTGACTCCTGGAAGTCTCTGGCTGGCATCGGGAAGGCCAGCTCCGCCTACTCTACCAGTGACAGTGTCCTCGTGATCGGTGCTCTTGAATACGTCCTGGAGAAGAATCCCGAACCCCTCCGCCAATTCTCCGCGCTCAAAGATTTCTCCGGTGAGAACATTGCTTTCCTCATGAGCGTAGCCGAGTGGAAGGCGTCTCTCCCCGCTGCCGCCATGACCGACGCTGTCGATTGCAAGAGCAAGGAGATTGCCCGAGAGCTTGCGCGCGAAAAGTTCAACCACGCTCTGCGTATCTACAACGAATATATCAGCCCCAAGGGAGCCGAGTTCCCCATCAACATCGCGTCGTCGGAACTTAGGAAGCTGGAGGACGTCTTCGAGACTGCCGCCCGCATCATGTACGGCACCGTTCAGGTTGCAGACCCTGTCTGCCCCTTTGATACTGTCGAGACGTCCTCATCGTCCGAATTGACCGCCATCGGCACTGGTAGCGTGAGCATCAAAAGCGGTGACAAGAGGACGAGGGACCCATCTGGCGATGGTATCCTCTATTGGGGCGACATTCCCGACGCCTTCGATGCCACCGTGTTTGACGAGGTTGAGAAGAGCATCAAGTACTTAGTGTTGACCAACACTTGGCCCAAGTTTGTCAAGGAGAGGAGGTCGTCGGTGGACACACAGCGGTCCGACGAGACTATCTGCTGAGCGAGACATTCTTTTATTTTTATTTTCCATGGTTTTAATGATAAGATACCAACATGTTATAGTACAGTATGGCCCTAAGGCACAGGAGGTAATGGTAATTGTGTGTATAATAATAAGAGTGGTGGGCCGTGATGTAAACCTTGGTTCCATTGGAGCAATACCGTAACGGCGCAGCGTCGCTTGTGTTACCTCGCAAGGTACCCAGTCATCATGCAATTTCGAGTTTTGTGCTTATCTAAGAAACTCCCTTTATTTGTACACTCCAAGTTTGATTTGGCTTGTTCGTCAGCTGCCTAATGTAACCTCCTCAAGTTGCCACTTTGGTTCACTACGCCGGCACATCAGCAGTCATTTATTAGCTCCCGCCACGAACCAGAAACTGGGGCATTTTTAGTATGCACGCGATTGTAGACAATGGCTTGGCCCAAATTGTGAGTCCAGAGTCTCGCCGAACAGCGTCGCGACCATTGTACCTAACTCACCCTTCAGTCGGCCCTCGCTGCCCTGCTGCAGCTCAAAACGGCCGACGTATCCCTGAATGCCCTCAGCCTTGTCGCGCTTGCCAGTTCAACCTCTCCTCAAACGCGTACGGCGCTGACCGGAACCTCGGCTCTCACCGACGTTCTCGTCCTGTGTCCTGGGATCCACCTGCAAAAGTCGGCCGCTTCTCTCAGTGGCGGTGAATACCCTGCCTGCGCTGCACTGACCACCGGTTACGTTTTCCGCGTCGAGAATCCAGCCACCGTCTATTATCTTCAGCGGGTGGGCCGCCCTGGTCACCTGACAACCCTGTCGGTCTCTGGGATTGGAGACCGGGCATCGGATGGAACCAATTTCGGAGTACCAAGGTTGGCCTACTCAGCGGCTGTTTTCGCAACTTTGGTCGTCTCTGCCCTGTTGTTTTCCCTCGGTGACTGGTGGGCTCTGACCTTCGTCTCCATGCTGGTTACCTCTCGCTTGTGCCATACCCTCATCATACGTCGGAGGAGCACGTATTCCTGGTCTGGCGCTTCCGAGCCTGGACAGCAGGGAGATCTTCTTATTCTTCTCAGTCAAGATCGATGGGTTCGAATACAAGGGGCTGTCGATGACCTCAAGCGCGTGACTTCGGGTCAATGGCTACGAGATGAGACATTTCTGGAGAACTCCATTTCCGCATTTGCCACCGTGCTGGTCTATCTTGCCGTCGCGTTGGCATTCAATGCCACGAGTGGTGGTCAGATCTTACTTTTTCTCCTCTTGATCAGCTCATCGGCATTGCTAGGCCTGGCCAACGCGACGACCAAGGAACTGCAGATGCATGGAAATACGCTAAGGGTTGTAGGCGAGCCCAAGAAATATCGGAGACGACTGGATCTCGCCAGGGAGCTTATCAAAGAGACTGGACGCGATGATTGGGCAATAAGAATGGCAATGATCGACAAGAGTGACGGAGGGAAAGCTGTCATGTAGTGCTAGTGCGATCATTGAAGAGACACTGACTTAATTTCTATGTACGTGGATTGATTTTGTTACCCAAGGATTATTGGATTATCAAGTTTTGAACAAGTCGCATGCCTTAATATGAAATACTACGTCCGCCCTATCTCCCTATTCACAAATCATGGATCCTTCGGGGCCTCAGGAGTCTCAGGAGTCTCGGGAGTTTCTGGAGTCTCTGCTTCCGGCGCCGCCGCTGGGCGCAATACAAACGTCACCATGCTCCGAGCAGGCACGCTACCGGTAATGCTGGTGCCGTCACCACCGACGGTTGCGGGAATCTCATCGCAGTCTCTGGTGTTGTCAGTAACCCAACCCGCGGCAGTGGCGCCAGAGTAATCAGTGCCATCCCCGCCAGAGATGTTGATGGTCACAGATTGCTCATTACCGCCGTTGATGACTTGGACCGCAATGGAACCGTCGACGTTGACGAAAGCCGACGTTCGGGCACCGCTGCCCTGCGCACCAACGCGTACCGCACCCGGCCGCACAAAACGACTCCAGTTCGCCATTGCCCACAATCGCTTAGATGGATCCACGGTGCGATTAACGACCCGAATCATCTTGCTGTTTGTCGTACTGGGGCGGTCTTGGCCACCAATCCAATACAAATAAGCCGAGACATTGCCGTTTGTGATTGCGGAGTGGATGTTGTTGGCCAAGGTCATTCCCTCGCCTGGGCCGCCACCCTGAGACCACGCCGACGTCCAAGCGCCGTTGTTGTCGGCGGCCTCAGTTTGCCAGGACTTGAGTTGTGTGGAGAGCGGGGACGACGGAGACGAGGTATAGCTGTGGCCTGTGGCGACGCCCATCATGGACTCGACGCTGCGCATCTGGCCGAGGAAAGTGTTCATGACTTGGTAGCCCATCGTATCGCAGCAGTTGATGAGGATGTGGGTGAGGTTATTCTTGTCCAGGGTTGGGCGGAGCACTTTGATGAATTCGGCTGCTTGTGCTCCTGATGACTGCATTGATGCGTACGATGTCCTGCATACCACATGTCAGTGACCAGCGTTTTTTAAATATATCGGACGGCGTGTTGGGGAGAAGGGAGAGGGGAGAGAGATTCGACACATACGTCAAGTCAGGCTCATTCAGGAAACCCAAGTGGGTGATGGTGATGTTTTCGGCCTCGTAAAACTTGATGTACTGCACCAAGTAATCGGCATAGGCCTGCTTCCAATCACCACTGGCACAATTCGCGCCGGGAACTCCACAGAGACTTCCGCCGTTGGCATCATTGCCGTTCGTCTTCATGTAACCGGGGGCGCTCCAAGCATTGGCGTAAATGGTCTTGAGGCCGTACGTGTGCACAGCTTCTTTGGACACCCACAGCTGTCCATTATCCGACCCATCCCACACGTACTGCGGCTCTGCACTTGGCCCGCCAGGGTTCTTGGGCTGGATCGACACCATGTGATCGTCGGTCATATCCGGAGACGATCCGATGCCGTTGCGAAGGATGCTTAACCCGGCGCCCTTGTCCATGCTAAACATGAGATCGAGGAACTTGCGCTGCTCCGCCTCGGGCAGCCTTTGCATCGTCAAGGCACGCTGGAATGCCTCCGAGGCACCGAAGCCGTCCATGGTCTGGTATCTTTGGCCCAGATTGACATTAATGGTATTGCCCTGTCGTGGTTCCAGCACGCCGGCGAGCGCCGGAACCGACGCCAAACTGAGAAGGAGTGTCTTTGAGAGATGCATTTTTGTCGTTGCTGTGGTGAAGCTACGTTTGGTTCACCAGGTCCGTCCAGGCCATATCTCTCTCTCTCCCTTCCTCTCCCCAAGAGACCGGATATGCTCCTAGTAAAATACAACAATGCGCCCCTCGCCTAACCCCATTTTTCCTCCAATCGACTCCATCTTCTCTAATGGACCCGGAAATTGCCCTTCGCAGGACCCGGCGTATTGGCTATCTAGATTGATTACCAGCAAACCCTC
Organism: Lomentospora prolificans; assembly: GCA_029532625.1. Taxonomy (NCBI): domain Eukaryota; kingdom Fungi; phylum Ascomycota; class Sordariomycetes; order Microascales; family Microascaceae; genus Lomentospora; species Lomentospora prolificans. The sequence continues at coordinate 61,166 of JARFXM010000003.1, forward strand.
TTTATAGCGGTTCCATATCTCCGACGAAACTATTCCTGCTCGGCCAATCTATTGCCAGCTTTCTATATCCAGGAATTCTCCACATCCCCGCACCCTCCGTATTCGATATCGGTAGTTTGTGGGTGCCGCTACTCGGACGGCTGCTTATACTGCCTAAATGAGCCAGCCACTAGCCAGCCATGTGGGATTGGTAGCGAGTGGTGGTTCAGCCAGCCTAAATTGACCGATGTGAAAAAAAAGAGAAAAACTTTGCTGAACTGCACAGATGGCCATGCGGCGGCCTGTCTTCTGGTTAGTATCTCCCATTTGGGCTTTTGCCAACCACACAGGCGTACACTACCCACGGTGGTTTCTTCTCTTCAGACGATAGTTGTAACTATATATATACCGCTCCCTACAGGTGTGATAACATACATCTTATGGTACAAAAGTTTCCCAACACGAGCGTTTTGGTTGGGCGCGCCTCGTACACTTGGCCAAGGTCGCAGCACGACGGAAGCGTTACGCTAGATGCATATTGGGATCAAAATATTTGAGAAAATCGAGATCGCCAGGGACCATCAGATCAGTCATATCCAGTCCTATCGGCGTCTGCTCTTGGCTGAACAAATCGGCCATGGCGTCAATCGTGGCGGCGCTGGTGTTGGCTGCTTGTCGTGTTGATTTGTGGGTAGAGAGAGACGCGCCGTCGCTTTCGACGTCTGTGGTCGAGTCTGGAATTATTGGATTAGCTTTACATCTATAACATGAAAATCTTTAGATCATCGACATACACAGGGCGTCCAGAACACGGTCGAGCTTCATGATATACCGCGCGCACTTCTCAGCTCTCACATTGCCGTTGTCTAGAGTGGCTAGAGTCTCAACTGCTTGGAGGAGGAGTCTACGGTCAATATTAATGTTTCCTAGAGAGAAGACATCATCTTGAGAATCGGCGTAGGCCTTTATCAAAAGACCGGAATATATCACGAGCGCCGCGTTGAACGCTGGGAATATCACTGTCAGTGTCAAAGCCATTGATGTGTTCCAGGACAAGACTAACTGTAATATAGCGAAAACCACCAAGCACCTAAAAGCGCTCTGTCTTCTGCCTTGGATGTCATAAAGAAGCTCATTAGCTCCAAGATACTGGTCGCCGACTGGATGCATATGCGCAAACTATTGACTCCGATTTGATGGAGCGAGCTCAGGTGGTGGGCATCTCCGGCCTGATTGCTGAGGATCTCGAGATATCTCTGTAGCAGTGGGCGATGCGCCAAGATACGAAGATTATGAAACCGCAGGGAGAAGATGACGCGGAATTTTGTGGCGTGGAAGGATTGCCGTTGTTCGTGCATGAGCTCCGGGGCTTCGATCGTGCGCAAGGTTGGGGGGATTCCCCTTTGCGCTTCTGAAAGTTGGTGCTCGATTTGAAACACTTGACTTGCGATTTTGAAGACGTCCTGTGACAAGTCGCAATCAAGATTGCTCCCGTACAGCTCATCGAGGACGCGCCCGACAATCATATACAAGGTTCTGCGATGTCAGTATGAGGCTTGAGATACGGGAAAATGCGCTCCTGCTTACAGAGTCGCGTTGTAGAAGTCAAGACTTGCGTTGGCAAGGCATAGATCGGAGGGATCCTCGTGGAGAGATGGGGTAGGCGGAAACGAGCATGGCATACAGACCCTAATGTGGGTCTCAGGGATTGCGAGCGGCCGTCCTAGCGTCATGCTCAATATACTGGATTTAGGTATTAGCACGGAAAAGATGTTTCAGATAATAGATAAGTTGGGAGAGATACCGATCCAGTAGAACGCAAGTATACCATGTTCGAACACGCATTTCTCTCTCCAAAGGATTATATCGCTCGAGCGCGTGTCGGGAATGCAAACCTAACTGATAGGACGCTTTGACCGCGAGCCCGTGGACATTCCAAGTCTGCACTGAACTCTCAGTGCCTTGGAGATAGTGACTAACCAGTAATAAATACTGGACTATTCAATGAAAATGGGATCAGCGGCAGTTGTTCTAGGGCAGGGACTGGTCAAGGTAAGGCTGACATACCGATTTCTAAGCTCGCACCGAACCGGATCTGCTTTTCGCAGAGAGCGGTGGCTCGCAAGTAATACACGTTCGATTCGGCTCTGCGTTGCTGTTGGGAGAGGTCACTCGGATAGCAGGTATTGATAGAGAGAGCCATGATCATGTTGAGCATTCCGAGCCACGACCTTCGGACTCCTTTGAAATTGTTCGCGGCAAGCTCGTGGTACGTTTTGAGAAACGAGTCCCTGTGAATGTATGGAAAGAGAAGGCCCGTGTTTAAAAAGTACTGTTGAACGAGTCGCAGTGTTTCCTCGGGTGAAGGCAAGTCGAAAGGGTTAAGAGATGGTCCATAGGGACCGCTAGACTGGACTTGGCTGGGTACGGGCGTTGGAGGGCGAGAAACTGGTAGCACATGGCTATGCATAAATCCACCCACGGTATCCTGCCACTCCGGGACAGATTCAGCGCCAGATCTCTTCAAAACGGACATTGTGGCACTGATGATGTCACGGGTAAATGCAATGTTTGACGACGGGCCTGTAAGAGAATTAGTTCAACTGCTTCCGTAGTCAGATGGCGGCTGAGAGGTTATTATTACCATAGAAGCCAGCATGCTCCTCCTTGGTGAAGATGACGGATCCGACACCATCAGTAGCATCGACGGCCTCAACATTGGTTTGAGGCTCTACCTCATCGATTGCAGCATCGGCGATCCTGTGCTCCGCCGCCTTGACAGGCTGTGCGGGCTGTGAGGACGGGTCTCCATCTCGACGTTCTATCTTTCCCACTCGCCCGTCTAAGCCTCGCATCTGGCGCTCTAGGGTTTCCAACCTGTATTGCAGCGAGTCCAGGTGTCTGTATAAGAGATTGGTCAGACGGTGAGCATTGAGCAAGGTGGCGGATTAACCAACTTACTCTTTGGAAGCGGTAGCAGTATTCAAAGGCCCGGAATGGGAATACACGCAATCAAATCCTTGGGTTGAGCATGACGAACATTTTGGTCTCACACCATCACACTGCATGGTACGACATGTTAGTATCCCATTCTTCTCATAGTGGGAGAGAGGTACAAGGCCATTGTGGGGGGAACGGGGAAATTGGTGTGGTGTGAGCATGTGTGGGTCTACCGGCCGCTTACCCTCGACTTGCGATACCTGCAATTGGCGCAGGCAACTGTGACCCTCCGGCGTTTCCCTGGCCGATTCGACCCCTGGTCCGCGCTTCGGTTGCTGTGATCGGAGCCGATGGATTCGAGTGACGCCCGGCCCACCGAGGCATCGGCTTGGCGACCGGGGCGGATATTGAGAAACTCCCCGCCTGTCATGGTTCTGCCAAGTGCAGTCCGTTCGCGGGGAGAAGAATCTTTCGTACGTTTACGGGGGGCGGGGAAAAAGGAGAAGACGGCCAAGGTGGGAGCGGGCCTGCGGAGAAAGGAGAACGGTAAGCGGGCACGATTGGGTCGTGCAAATTGGACGTCGTTCTCGCATGGAGTAGCCGAGGGTAGCCAAAAGGTAAGTCCGTTAACTCCCCGACTAGACCGGGTTTGCCGGGATGCCCGAGCCACAGCGGACTCTACGCCACGCACGTGATGCCTCTCGACAGTTCCACAAGGGGCGTGAGGCTGGAGTTGATGATTCAATGTGTGGAAAGAAGATAAGTTTGCGGGTGGAATCGCCCATATGTGAACCAGCTCATATCTATCACTTATCGCCATCATTATTCTCATCGCCATTATCATCCCCATCTCTATCCCCATCATCATCACCATCCCCATTCTATCCCCATTCTATCCTCATCGCTCTCCCCATCACAATCCTTATCGCGATCCTTATTGCTATCCCAATGACTATTACTGTATACTTTGGTTTGCGTATAAGTTCTAGCCAACCACATGTATCGATATAGGTTTCCAGATTCCAAATAGGTCACTCACAGTATAAAGTTAGCTGCAAAATACATGGTTATTCCATTTAGTACTCACTAGTTGCTAGTAGAGCTAGCGTTAATTCTATAGGCCTGCAAAGTATGGAAGAAGTAGAAAATACAGCCAAAAAAGTTCCTGCAGGTCCCTCTGAAGCTGCTCTTTAAATACTTTCCAGAAAGCTGCTGTCTCTTCCATGCAGTCAGAACTTGTGGAGCGATATCACTATTGCGCAAAATTAATTGTGGCTCTTTAAGTTACACGAACTTCTCCGTGATGACGCCTTTGCCAATATAGTAGGACGATATCGCTGCTGTTAGTATTATGCCATACTTCAATCGTAGCTATTCAATCGTTCAAGTCAGTCAAGTCGGGGTATCAGCTAAATCTGTTAAGTCGACGGGCTCCGCAAATCCCCACTCCGCTCCAAGCGCCGTCAGTTGGCACTCCCTGGGCTTGGCTGTCATCGCGGCTTGGATTTATGGCTCCCCTGAGCGGTTGAGAGCACAGACCCTTTTTTTGAAAAGCTAATAACTTCCACTGCTTGACTTTTCAGACAGAGCTATTATACGACTTCAGTGACTGCTCGTCCATGAAATGCCTTGACTAAGCTTATCCGTGCCACGCACCCCCTCCCCGGAGGGGGTGCGTGGCACGGATACCATGTTAGCAAGTAGGAACGCAGAATACCCTCGGTCAGCTTGGCGCGCCACGTAGACAAACTCTTCTTATTCTGCGAGTAAGCTTACGGAAAGTTCCCATGCTTGTGAGCCAATAGGCTAATATGCGCCGGTCGGTTGCAGAGCGTGAGCGCATGATGTTGCCGTTTTAGGGCATGGACCCGGCGATGCATCAGCACGAGCTGTGGGGAGGCAGAACGCCCCGAGTATTAAACAAAAGAGTTATTGTTTTCTTTGAACTGGGATTTTGCTCAATTTATAGCAGTGCATCACCTTCTTCAAGCTTGGCCGCAATTTTTTCTTTTTTGACTCCCGCCGTCTCTTCTGTAATAAATAATTCTGCATCATTCCCCGGCAAACTAAAGTTCGATGATGAAGCCGATATTCATTCTTGTGCCCGGTGCCTGGCACCAAGCTGACCATTTCAAGACCTTTTCGGAACATCTCGAAAAGGCGGGATATGCCTCCGAGGCAGTTAAACCGGGCTGTATGAACTCGTCGCCGCCAACGGAGTCGTTCCAACCCGACGTCGACGCGTGCAAAGCGGTTCTGATCAGCCATCTTAGCAGAGGCAATGACGTCATCCTATGTATGCACTCATACGGAGGCTTTGTCGGCACTGAGACGTCGGGCCTCATTGTCGCGGATGCCGAAAAGTATCCCGGCAAGATCCGGCGCTTGGTATATATGACGGCCTATGTACCCATCGAAGGACAAACAGTGTCGCAGATGGTTGGCGAGGTGCCGGCACCTCTGGCAGACCTAAGTCATGTGGTTATTGACCTGGTACGTCGCTGTTCAGCGAGAGAAATACCATGGATCTTTTTTTATTAACCGACTAGAAAATAGGAAAACAGAATCTACGGTCTTCACGCTGACCTCGCCGAAGAGGTCTTTTACCACGATGTCCCCCAGCCGGAGAGATCCAGGTGTGCCTCGTTGCTCGGTGTGCATCCGATGAGCTCGTTCGAGTCACCCACCACCGTCGCGGGATGGAGGAAAATCCCATCGACGTTTATTTACGCCAAGAACGATCGAATCCTTCTGTTGCATCATCAGGAAAACATGGTGAAAAAGGCCGAAGAGGTTGTAGACGAAGGCGCGATAATCCCCTTTGACGGACCGCTCGGCAAGTTCTATGTGGAGTCGGGGCACACACCATTTGCGGCGAAGACAGAAGAGGTTGTGGACGTTCTGAAAAGGTTGGCATCCGAATCTTGAAGTGGATATTATTCTGGATTGTCAAAGTTCATGGCTCCTGCCTGAATGCCGAAAGAAAAAAAGGAAAAAAAAAAAAAAAGGGAATCGCCTTTGACGGACTTGGCTCACCAACATCGTCTTGTGCTGCTTTGTGCGCTTAGTGCCAGATGGAAATGGAGAAAATCGCTTAGCAGTGGCTAGGCTTGCTTGTTAGGAGGAGTCGGTTGTCATTCCGCTTCAGCGAGGCACCCAAGGCTGGTGCCACATGATGGAAGCATTACTCATTACTCGCCAACCCTCTAGCTGCTGCTACAGTATTATTATACAATAAAGCCGCTGATGTGACCCTCACGATAGTCTAGTTGCTTCTTTTTTTTTTTTTTTTTTTTTTTTTGTTCTTTTAACTCTTGGACACCTATGATCTAATACTCTTTCTAGTTCGCGTAGTAGACGTGCCAGCCGAATCTCCATGCCCTTGCTCTATTAAGGAGCCAAGGGCTCTCCATTCCACGATACTTCTTCCCTCCTCCTCCCTGTGCCACCTTTTGCAATCGTATCAATTTGTACGGCTTCGTTCTATTCATGTTCGCGCGGACGCTCTGAGGCGACATGCTCACGGAAGGTAGCCTAGTTCAGTAATCTCGTGCCATGGTTTATTTGACCTCTTACTGTTTTTGATCGAAGGCTTGCTGGATTCCAGAGTTTGGCTTGTTGCAGATCCAACCAAGTGCAGCCAGTTTGGTCTTTGGGCAAAAGTGACCTGCCTCTCGTGGCAAGGGCACCGAGAAGGAATCGGAAATACTTCTGCATCCAGAAATGATTGGCACCGCATCTCTTCGTTTTGGGCCCCCCAGATTTTTCTTCGAATCCCAGGAATCCGTACGACTTTGACCAACTCCACCAAATCAAGGGATCGAATGCCAGCCATATCGGCACCCGGAACAAACCTTGGCGCGAAAGCCAGCTGCAGCGACGGCGGCGTACAGGTGCAGGGTGGGCAAGGGGCCTTGAATTCAACTATTAGTTCCCCCCTTCGCCTCGGACCTTCTTACCCCGCAATAGCGTGTCGTGGTAGCACTTGGAGGAGGCAAAGACGGGCCATCTTACGGCCCTATTGCGGCCCATACTGGCATATGACGAGTTGCTTGCTGGAGCCCGTGGTATGTCTTTTTCGGCATGAGGCCAATTATAGCAGATACAGCCGTCTGCATTTCGATGCCGGGCGACGATTTTTCCTTGAACGGTCACTGCAGCGCGAGGGTGATTAATTCAATATCCGGTTTCTCGAGGCGGGGCTTGTGCCGGCGAATGCTACCAGGATCAACTGGAGACCTAGTTCTCCATAGTACTGCTGGCGGTTATGATCAACATAGATGCAATGTCAACCCGCTTCGGCACCCATTCTAATGTGCAACGTTACGGCACACCCGCAGTGCCTCGGCGTGTACTGGCCCGCGTGGTGGTTCGTATGGGAGTATACAATTAGCTGTATAGCCAAGCTCTGCCCTGCGCGTCTGGGGCAGTCTGTTCTGCTTCTTCTTCTCCCACGTCGTGTTCGCGATCTTCACTCATCGCTAGATCGATTCAACGTGACAATGTTTCGAATTAGCAGCGTATACGCCATTTGCGGCATTGCCGCCATTGGTAAGTCACTGTGGCAGGAACTTGGTGCTCGTCGAATTAATTTAGACTTGCATGCATAATAGTGGAACAGTTCTAGAACTTTGCTAACGAGCTATGTGCCTCTAGGTGGTGGTCTTTTTGGTTTCGATATCAGCTCGATGAGCGGCGTGTTGGGCACTCAAGCTTACAAGAGATACTTCCACGATCCCAAGTCTTACAGGCAGGGCGGTATCACCTGTTCTATGCCCGCCGGATCCCTCGTGGGTGCTCTAGCTAGTTCTTTTCTTGCCGACAAACTCTCTCGAAAGGTCGCTCTTCAGATCTCCTGCATCCTCTGGATCATTGGGTCCATCATCCAGTGTGCCGCCCAGAATGTAGGCATGCTCTGCGCCGGCCGTGTCATTGCCGGTCTCTGCGTCGGTATCGCTTCCTCCATCGTCCCCGTGTACCAGTCCGAGATTGCCCCCAAGGAAATCCGTGGACGCGTCGTCAGTTTGCAGCAGTGGGCCATCACCTGGGGTATCTTGATTCAATACTTTATCCAGTACGGAGCTGCCCAGGGAATCGGCGGCGGCCCCGACGACCGCAACCAGCCTACTGCCGCTTTCAGGATTCCTTGGGGTGTGCAGGCCGTACCCGGTCTCGTTCTCCTTGTCGCGCTTTTCTTCTGCCCTTACAGCCCTCGATGGCTCGCCTCCAAGGATAGGTTGGAGGAGGCTCTTGATGTCCTCGCTAGCCTCCATGGAAATGGCGACAAGAGTCATCCAAAGGTGCTCGCCCAGTACCAGGAGATCCAGGAGGCTCTTCGCTTCGAGCGTGAGGAGGCCGTCTCTAGTTTCAAGGCCCTCACCAACAGGCGTATGATTCGACGTGTCATCCTGGGTATGTCCATTCAGGCATGGAGCCAGCTTTGCGGCATGAACATCATGATGTGTAAGTTTAATGGCCCGGCTCCCCCCGTGGGATCTCTTGAGCGTGTTCTAACCTGGGGCTTTATATATTAGACTATATCGTCTACATTATGGAGGGAGCTCAGATTGCGTCGCCATTGTTGACCGCTTCCATTCAATACATCATCAACGTCGCGCTTACTCTCCCCGCCATCTTATTCCTTGATCGATGGGGACGCAGGCCCCCTCTTATAATTGGCTCCTTCCTCATGATGACTTGGCTGTTCATCTCTGGTATGAAGCTCGAAACGTATCCACGATATAGGGAAGCGAAGCAAAACACTGACTTTGCTGGTTCTAGGTGCCCTTCAGCAGGCCTACGGACAACCTAATACTCCCGAGACCCAGGACGACTCGAACAAGGACATCAGCTGGATTGTCAACGGCAAGCCTGCCGTTTCCAAGGCCGTCGTTGCGTGCTCGTACCTTTTCGTCGCTACCTTCGCCACAACCTGGGGTCCGACCTCTTGGACTTACCCCGCTGAGATCTTCCCCAGCAAGATTAGGGCCAAGGCTGTCTCGCTCTCTACCGCCACCAATTGGTTCTTCAACATGATCCTTGCTTTTGCTGTCCCTCCGCTCCGTAAGTTCCATTCCTTGCTCGCAACAGTGTGACGGTTTCCTTATTACTAATTCGAATTTTAGTGTGGAATATCAAGTGAGTATTATCTGGTCTCGGCTTATGGCGAATTTTAGAGGTGACTAGGATTCGTCGAAATTTCGAGTTGCTAACCTTGAGCTTTCCCGTAATCAGCTACAATATGTACTACATCTTCGCTACCTGCAAGTTTACCAATCCTCCAGCCGTCGGCAGTGCACACGCTAACGCTCCTTATAGTCAACGGGCTTGCTTTCATCCACATGTTCTTGACCGCGCACGAGACCAAGGTGAGGACAGTATCACTAACGACTATATTCGCGTCGCTTGCTAATGGTACGACTAGGGATACACCCTTGAGGAAATGGACGACGTTTTTGACTCCGGCGTCCCCGCTTGGAAGACTCACACGAAGAAGAGCCGATTGGAGGAGCTCGAAAAGGAGATTGAGAAGGGTAACATCAAGGTTCCTACTGGGGTTGAAGCTGAAAAGCACGAGTAGCTGGCAGAGTCTTTATCTCGGTGTACCTTAAAGGCTCTCTCACATACTGAGATCATCATTCCGTATTAGCCTATCGATATCCGCTAATATCAACCCGTGTACCACCATCTCAAGTCGAAGAGATGGAATTAGTATTCCTTTTCGCCGCTTCAATTGTACTTCCAGCTGGAAAACTGTGGTTAAAACTGAACCTTCTCCGCCTGACGTATAGCTGACCACCGTTTCACCAATTAGGCGCAACGTTCTTGGTAGCTGGCAGGTATGTCAGCTGCTTTTCGGTTTAAGTGGTGTTGGGGCTGACATCGTCCTGCGTAAGGGACTGGAAAGAAGAGAACGAGGGGAGACACCCCAGGGAAGCTTATTATTAGATTCCGGTGTTTCGCCACTGAGAGAAGCCATAGCTTGCGGTGACTCTGACACCGCCTTCATATATACAGTTGCATTGGTTGTTTGCGGGGAAACATAGATTAGGCAGCGCTGTGATCGGCGCTTTGCAGACCTATTACCGTCGGCAAGGCCCAGCCAAGGGAAAGAGCATGCTGATCTCAGGTTTATTGCCATATTAGGATCGAGATCTGCGAGTTGTTCAGGCCCCTAGAAAAGCCGGGCTCGGCGTTGCGGTCCAGCCACGATAGTCTCAACCAGCCACGTTGATCGGCGACGTCACCGTCGCTGCGGACAACGGACCGAGCGATTATTAATTTTGGGAGGGTGAGACCACTTGGAACGAGCGGACGCGTCTGGTGAGACTTTGTGACACTGCTCTGCGTTCAGCTCACCGCGACTCAGCTGCTTAACCGCGCATCATTCCTCCATTAGGCGATATCTGACAAGCCCTACGAGTCGATCTTGGGAGATTCGTGGACTCATCTTACTGCCAAATTGTACCGCGTTTACCTGCCACCTGAACCGTCCTTGGTTTGGTAAGGTGCACTGTGGCCAAACTATTGGTAAACAGCCAACTTGACCCCTGAAATGAAGGGCGCTAAGATCTACGTCGCCCTTCCATCTGCGCCTGTTTGGAAGTGGAATATGTTTTCGTCCGGCAACAAAAAGCAAAGACCTTTTGTTTAACATCGGACGGATTACGCTCCGACGATATTCGCTGTAGGACTTGCACGAGTTTCTCCACGTCGACCCTGCTCAGATGACTTCTCCTTTGGAATCGATTGCCAAGATACGAGCGCTCGCAGACGTATACCTCCTCAGATGGACAGTCCATGGAGAGGATCCAGCGAGAACACCATGAGACCAATTACTGCTGGACTTGTTCACTGCCACCGGCATCAGCACGGTGTCATCCTCGAGAATAGACATGGCTGACTTCTGAAAAGGGACGTATTGAAGATAAAGCAAGCCACCAGGGGAGATATAAATGAGCACTTCCTCCGCAACATGGTTTTGCCTTCTTCTCTCAAGCCAATAATCGAAATATAATTCATCTTCTACCTACTTCCTATACTAGCCACCTACGCCTTTTTATTCTTGGACACTCCTCGGCTATTCTTGAGCAAGATGAAGGCCGTCTCTGTTTTTGCTGTCCTCGCTGCCGTTGCCTCCGCTGCTGAGATGAGAGCTTGCACCGGCACCGGCATGAACGGAGCCTGCGAAGTCGGAGTAAGTCTCCTATGTATATGAACACGACATTATTGAATTCAGCTAACGAGAATTTAGACTTCACCGTAAAGTCGCCCTTTTAATGGCACCCGTTGAACAGAATAATGTACTAATAGATTTACTCCACAGTGGAAAATATACCACGGGCGGAACCTGGCACTCGTACAACTGGCGATCGTCCATCAACCGCTGCGTCAGAGTTTGCAGTGGCTGCAACGTAAGGCCCTTGGGGTGACGTTTGAAAAGTGCAAGTTTACACGCTGACTTTCGTTTTCACAGAGCCTCGGTTGGCGCTGCCAGGACTACTCTAACAGCAATATTGGATTCAACAAGTTCATCATCTTTGACTGGGCCAACGGCTCCGGACCTGACAGTGCTACTTGCTGCTAGATGCCTCAGTCCCGCTGCTAAATATGGGGGCGGCCGAAATGGAGTTGTTTAGCTATACATATTGTGAACCCACTTGTTCAGTTCCAAACCGAGCTAAACTAAATTGAACGTTTTCTGCTATATATGCCTCCTATCTCATATGTGCCAATTAACTCGAACGCGCTTGGGGTTGACCGTTGTCCTAGGAGCAAACATCACCTCTAGATAGACCACTGTTTAAAATAAGAGTAGCTAACTATCACACCCACGGGGGAACCTGTAGTTATAACACCGCCGCGCCTGTAAGGAAGCCATAAATGCAGCTGTCATAATAGATTGTCAAGGTCAACTAGCGGGGAACAAGTGTTTCCTCTATCAATCTCCCCCTGGGCACAAGTCGTCGCCGCATACCCTAGCGATGAGTCGATGATTAGCTGACAACAAGTCTCGATTTCGATTGGTAGTCGCTCGGTATTTTTTTGTACTTACTCGCAAGTCTCCCAGTCCTTATTCCAATCCTCATTGTCGACCGCGAGCACGATCTGATCCAAGATGAAAAATGATCCCTCCGGTGCGCCCTCTGCAAAGCTTACTGAGAGCTTGAGAATATACTGCCCAATAACATCGCCGTCCCTGTTATTGGCCCAGGTCGCCTGAGATAGCACTGTTGTTGGGGCTATAGATTCTGTGTCCTCGCTTGGGGTATTGAGCGTTACAGTATAGTCCGTGCCATGTCCATTCGACAACGCCTGGTCGATAGCGACATATGCGGTGGCCGACTGAGAAAGGAGATGCGTGAATGAGAGAGTGACGAGGCCCGACGTGCACCCGGACGGGTAGTAAAGCTCAAGCGTTAGGGTGCAATCCCCTCGGTCCGGTGCGTAGACTGTCGCTGCATCCATCGCGAATACCGCGTTGTCCGAGCTAGGTATATCCGGGTCGAACTGCTTTTGGACGTAACTGATACTCTCCGCGCTAGGACACATGCTTCCTTCAGCGGTGAAGTTACCGAACCTAATTCGCTCCAAAGCAAATGGCGGAAGAATCCGCTGTGCTAAGACGGCCCTTGAGGCCAGGGCGAGAAAGGAAAACACATATGTTTTTGAGAGCATTTTGCCCGACGGCATTGTAGAGCCTGAAGATAAATCAGTTACAGCAACCGATATTGGTGACCTGGCAATGTTAAGGATAGATTTGTGAGGAACGTGTCGAAAGCCAGCTGCACGATGCTTATAATAAAACGAAAGAGGCCCGCCGCTCAGGCATGAGGAAACACGCCCTTCGGAGTAAATCAATTCCCAAGTCCGAAAAGGATTCAGGCTAGATACACCCAATAACTATATTTGTCTGGCAATTTCTAGCGCCGCACTAAAACTTCGACCAGGGGTTACACAAAAGCGGCACAGGTGCGGGAGCCGGAACGACCAGCTAGTTCGGTGAAGGTCCATTGACAGTTCTTCTATGCACAGTTGTAGTGTTGACTTGTCCCTACCTGGCACACACTGATACCGAGAAAACCATCAGAGTCCGTAGGGTTAGTCGTGCACTGCTCTACCGCGGAGTGCTTTTATGGGTTCGAGACCCTATGGTAGAAGCATCAATGGAACTTATATTTCTGATGTAATAGCGAGACCAAAAGCGTGCAGTCGAAGCGTTAGGTGGGAATGCTGTGCTGGGAAGACGGCATGATCCGAAAATATAAATATGCCTACAGGCTTGGCGCCTTTACTTGCCAAATTAAGGAGGATCGACCGGTTATGGTAGAATATCCATCCTTTTTATCTATTATTCGCCATTCCGAAGAGCACTTTTTTTTGGGAAAAATAATAATCGAGAAACCTTGTGACCGCATATTTCTGCCTCTCTATGTCTAGCAGCGTGTGACCGCCCAGAAATATACTCAATCGTTGCGTCCGTCAGGTGCTTTGAGGTGTTCGAAAAAAGCTTTGAGAAAGTGCGCAGACCGTTTAGTGTAACGCGTCTTTTCGGGACTATCGAAGTCAATCCAAGTAACTCCGAATCTTGCAGTGTAACCGAGGGCCCATTCCCAGTTGTCTAGGAACGACCATGCAAAGTATGATTTCACGACTACGCCCTCCTGGCATGCCTTTGCCACTTCCGTAATATAAGAGCGGTAATAGTTGATGCGAAAAGGATCTTCCAAGATATCCGTCGCCGATGCAGGACGGAATTCATGCTCCCCTTGAGCTGTTGTTCCGTTCTCGGTTATATAGATGGGTACATGGTAGCGATTCCATATCCAGCGCAGTAGTTTTGCCCAACCCCAGGGCGAAGCTCGCAGCCAAGCCGTGTCACTCTCGGACCCTCGCTCTACGCCTTCTTTGTTATGGTCCATTTTGAAAATGTTGCCTCTGAAGTCTCCTGGTTTGGGCTCCTCGTTTCGACTTTTGATGAAGTAGCACGTATATGAGTTCATTCCGTAGAACTCGGAGCTTCCTTGGACCAACCGTCGCTCTTCGGGCGTGAAGTATGGTAGGACATCTCCAAGCTGTGCTCTCATGGAAGCAGGATAGTCCCCGGAACCGTACAGCGGGTCAGCAAACCACGCGATTTCAAACTCAATCGCTCGCTGCGCGGCTTCGACGTCTTTGGGATCATCCACGTCCCACGGCTCAGACCAGTTCCCGTCCAGTGTCATCATGATATGCCCATTCTGTGAGGGTTGAAAGTCGCGCCTGTAAACTTGGACAGCGTGTCCGTGTGATACTAACTGGGTGTGTGCGACAATAAAGGGTTCGCTTGGACCTGAGTGCCCGGGTGCGTGTCTTCCCTCGCCGTAGCCCGCGCGCGCGACGACTCCCGGCTCATTATATGTGATCCACCATTTCACTCGGTCTCCGAAGCGCTCGAAACACAGGCGCGCGTAGCGCACAAAGTCGGCGGTGTATTTCTCTTTGTCAAGCATCCCTCCATATCGGCGGTAAAGACTCTCCGGTAGGTCCCAGTGAAAGAGTGTGACGAATGGAGTGATATTATTCTCCAGAAGTGAGTCGATGACTTGGTTGTAGTAGGTAATTCCAGCTTCGTTGATGGGGTCGTCCCTACCACCAAGTGGGATAATTCTCGACCAGGACAAGGAAAACCTATACGCAGTCACACCGTATTGTTTTAGTCGAGCAACGTCGTCTTTAAACAAAGTGTATGAGAGGCATGTGTCATCGGCGCTGCTGCCGTCTTTGATCCGGCCTTCGGTATGGCCGAATGTGTCCCAAATGGAGTCACCTCTGCCGTCGCCATCCCAGGCTCCTTCAATCTGGGTCGCAGAAGTCGCATACCCCCAATGAAAATCCGATGGGAGAACACCCTTTGTGGATTGATCAAAGTCGAAATTGAGTGAGGACATTTCAGCGTCTTGCGAGGTTATTTAGCTTTTTGAATGTGCTGGAGGCGGGGAATGCTGGCGAGGAGAAATCCAGCACCGGCCGCAGACGATTCTGCGGGTGGGGGATTAACGAATTCCGTGGGAATATTAACACGTTGGTCCCTGTGATTGGAGAGTAATCGAATGTAAGTACATGCAATAATATCCGCCACTTATATCTAGGTCTACTCGATTAAACGCCAAAAACAATTGTTTTTCAAGACTTGCCGTTAATATGCCTCATTTCCTTGTCTCAGGTTACCTGGGATTGGAAGGTGTCAGTTATTCTGCTCTGGACCGGGCTCATGTGTGACATGCGCGGCGTCGTCTGCAGTCAGAACAAAAGTCGGTAATTACACATAATAACTATTAGCGTGGAAATTAAAGGGTGAGCCGGCCTTTGGATTACTGTTGGGTAAATGTTGAATTGAAGAGAAGATAAATACGCCCTCATAAGAGGTGCTTATAAATATGTACATTTCCAAGGACGAAAGCTCACCGACCGCGTCGACCATCGCCCCGCCGCAATGGAAGTTGCGAAATTTACGAATGTATTGGTGCCCTCTTACTGGCCATAGACATTGAAAGCCCAAGTGCAAGGACCTTAGAAGCTAAGAAGCTGACCAGCCTCGCTGGGGATCTTGCTCTTGACATTGCCCTTGCCGTAGAGGCTGAAGCTATAAGGGATCTTGCTGGAGCTGAAGTCGCCCTTGGGAGCGGTGTTCTCGCTGCCGCCGTAGGAAACATCGCTGACGGTGACGTAGCCAACCTCGGAAGAATCTTCGGAAATGATGGCCTTCTTGGAGTTCTCCCAGACGGAGGACTCGACACGGACCTGGGCGCCCATACGGGAATTGATACCGGAGGCCTGGATTCCGGAGAAGTAGTTGTTATACATGTGGACGGTACCGAATCGGACGAGGGCGTTGCGGGAGTTCGTGTTCTTCCAGTAGCAGTTGGCGTATGTGACGTGGAGCTTGCCCTTGTCACTAGTCTGGGAGTCGCTATGACCGACGAGAGAAGTCTTATACTATTTAGACGGTTATTAATTAGTGTTGACCCGAAATCATTATGAGACCAGTGAACGGACAAGACATACGTGGTCGTGGAGGTAGGTGTTGGAGACGGTGATGTAGTCAGAACCCTTGTTGATGTCAAGGAGGCCGTCATAGTAGTCCTTGCCGTTGCTCATGTCGGAAGAAAGGTCGCAGTGATCGACCCAGACGTTAGTGGAGGCCTCGATGCCGATAGCATCGCCGTTGCTGGCCTTGACCTTGGCGATCTTCAGATTACGAACGATGACATTCTTCTGGCCCTTGATGTAGAGGCCAACGCCAGTGATCTTGGAGCCAGAAGCGCCAACGATGGTCTTATCGGAGGCAACGCGGACCTTGGTGCTACCGGAGATGCTGCCCTTGACAACAATGTTGAGCTTACCGCTGGACTCGGCTGCCTTGGTGAACTGGGCGAGGGTGGAAACGGTGGTGGTGGATCCGCCCTTGCCGCCGGTGGTGCCGCCGTTGGTGCTGGCGTAACCAATGCTGCAGGACTCGGTGATGGAGGAAGCACGCTTCCCGAGGACACCGGTGGCACCCTGTTCAACGGTAGGAGTGGGGACAGCAGCCGCCAAGCCCAAGAGGGCAAAATTGAAGATGCTGGAGAACCTCATGGTGACGAGATGGTGGACTGTTCGGGAAGTTGCAAAGATAAGAATGTTCTTAGAGACACGTACTAATGAGAATGTTGTCCGTCACAGAAACCAGTCTGTCAGGGCAGGAGAAATGAATGTGGGAAATGTGAAGAAAAAAACGAATGACACAATGTAGAAAGAGTGAATGGTCCAACAAGGATGCTGGGAGGGAATTTCGAAAAAAGACGCTGGTAGGCGGGAAGAGTGCCCTCTTATACTATCGTGAAGAACCAGGACGAGAGATGCATCTCCTACGCGGCACTCCGGAAATGAGGACCCGGCATCGAGGGGTGCAAGGTCTCCAATACGATGTCGCAAGCCCCATCGTGAAAGCCCCGCTGTCCCTATCGTCGGCATGGATGCCAAGGTGTTTGCTCGTTTGGTGGGACGGTTGATTGCGCTGACGACGCCATTGCACGTTGCAACACCTGCTTGCCCCCTTGCATCCTTGTTGGTGGGACCCGAACGGTAGGCGTGGAACAGCCCTTTGCCCTTGAGTAGCCCGTGACAGCGCTGAGAATAAGTCGGCCATGTTCCTCACGCTACCGACCACGTGGAAATGCAATTCATTGGAGGAAGAACTACTAGTTTCACTACCTACTTCGTAAACGTTCAGTGCTACCCAGCAGCCAGGCAAAGCCAATTAGCCCAGAATGGGATAGCTACAGAGTTCCAACCCAGATCCACTTGTCAGCACCCAGGGCGATAATATTGTCGATTCTTTCGAGAATTGCAGCTCTTGTATTTTCCACAAGGCTTTTCTTTTGGCAAATGGATAATTTCCAATGTTTAGGCATTGGCTTTAAACCTCCTCAAAGGACTATCGCTTGGGAGGAAACTGGCTATTGACGACGAAAATTGCTGCTAAAGAATAGTTCGTTGGGTCGACTACCTTGAAATTATCGGCTGTAGCCTTCCCCCCGCGGAAAGAGCCGCACTGTAGCGTCGAATCGCGAGGTAACGGCTGAGGTATTGCAATCACATCTTCTAGCTCCGGTCTCACCATTTTACCGGAAAAGGAGAATCTTGCGTGTGACAGAATCGGACGAACCAACAGGCTGTCCGTCCCCTTCCCCACTGACCAACCCTTTCATCTGTCTTTGAACGCTAGATCGGATGCCAAGACCGCACTAAATCACGACAGGGTCCGGGCTCATGGCCCTTTTTAGCGTGGACGCCGACGTTCTCTCTGGCCTGGCGTAATTCACTAGGCGGGACACCGGAGCCTCACAAGGAGAAGAGACCAGGCCGGAGTCTCGGGGCTTTTACTGCATGCGCGCCGGAAACAGCACATGGGTGGGGTGGCCTGGCCATTGATAACCGCGCCTGTCGGACAATTCCCTATCCCATCTCGGGCAGGAATCACAGGTTTGATATACGAGGTTTGAATAAGTAGAATACTTCGGGCCATTGGGGCCCTGTTCTATACTAGAGAAGTCAATTTAAACTGTAGTACGATCAAGATCGGGAAAAAAAAAGCCGAGTTCTTGAAAGATAAACGATAGCGCCAATTCACCACGGTACCGTCGCTGGCAATGCACCCCCTTCCATTATCATGAGGGCCAGTATTTGTTGATGAAATCTATTTCTTCCTCAATGTAAAGCTCGACTAAAGTATGATTCGTATCAAGACCATGTTCCCCGCGCCGAATAGTATAAAAATCCTGGTGTCCGGGTGCTTTACTCGAATCTGTGCTACGGTGATGTCGGTAGCCCGGGACGTATCTGTTTTGCGTGGAGTCAGCGCCGCCTCGGGATCCTGACTGCTAGCAACCCAACTTACAATGATAGCCTCCGTTCCTTGCAAAATCCCGAGACGTGGTAGCTTCCTAGCCACGTCCAACGAGTATTCAAGTGTAAGCCAGTCGTCGCTCACCAGCTCAGGGCGTCTCTCGGAGGTGCTTCAACGACTTCGGGCTTGTGTCGGGAGACGGGCAACTGCAAGCCAACATAACCGTCCAGCGCATTGCTTTCCAGATTCGTTTCGGCTCACAAAGCCAGCTGCACTATGTACCACACAGGATACTGTAATAGATGTTAGCTACGGGAATGAGTCGACTGGAGATGATTTAGATTCGCAGGAGTCCATATCGCGCGACTTTGAACAACCATGTGTCAGATGAGATCCGGCGTGATTACGAGGCGCTTATCGATTCGCAGTCGCTCGGCCACGCCTGGTTTTGAACACAGGATTTTGAAATGTTAGATGACTGGATGGATTCTTAGTCTAATATAAGCTCAATCTAGCTATCCCTAGTTCGAAGAATAATACCTGGTTAAATAGCATATTCAGGCTTGCCATGCAAATCATAATACCGTCCAGTTGGGAATCCAATAAAGCTACAGAAGAACCCAAGCTGTAATATTGATCATGACCATGAGTACCCGGCATTTGGTCTGTCCTGGTGTTTTCCAAAGGCCCCG
Source organism: Lomentospora prolificans (assembly GCA_029532625.1). Taxonomy (NCBI): domain Eukaryota; kingdom Fungi; phylum Ascomycota; class Sordariomycetes; order Microascales; family Microascaceae; genus Lomentospora; species Lomentospora prolificans. The sequence continues at coordinate 80,147 of JARFXM010000003.1, forward strand.
CGTTTCCTCAAGGCTGGCGGCGCACAGTCAGGGGCAATTTTGCTAGTGCGTCCCTGGCGAAAACGCATTCAATATTATCCCAAATAGGCAATGCTGAAAAGCCTCACAACGCTGGCAGGAGGGGAGAGGCTGGCGGTATCCCCTCGTCTCTCCGACGTTTTATTCCAGGCTCGTTGGTGTACAAAATTTTCTTTTTCTTCATTCATCAACTCCATCATTCCAAGTCCACCTTGAGTCCGACTCACCGAATCCCCGACCGGTCTGTTCACCCCGAGTTTTGGCGCCAAGGTGGAAGATTAGGAGTGGACACGGGGGAAATGCACAGCATTTTAATTGAGCGCGATTGCTCATCGATAATACCCAACGCGTGATGGATCGTCTTCGCTCGAGCAACGCCACGCGCGGTGTCTTCGCCGGGGCCGTCGCCTCCATTATCGTCCTGATCATCAACATCGTGTCCCTCGTCATAGCCACCAGACGGGGCGCAGGATTTCCTGCAAACCCAGGCCGCCGTGTACTCTTTGAGGGTTCCTGCACAACCTCAAGCCGGCTCAGTACGTTCCTCCACCTGCTGATCAACATTTTCGGCTCCGTCTTGCTAGCGTCGAGCAATTATGCAATGCAGTACCTATCCGCACCGACGAGGGAGGAGGTTAATGCAGCGCACCAGAAGCGGCAGTCCCTCGATATTGGGGTGCACAGCATATCCAATTTAAGGCGAATTAGCTGGAAACGAGCGGTATGTTGGGCCTGTTTACTCGCTTCGTCACTGCCACTGCATCTACTGTAAGTGAAAAAAAAAAAAAAAAAAAAAAAAAAAAGAGTCCTAAAGAGCATCTAAACCTTGATCAACATTATTATTACACGACATTCATAAGCACTTTTATAAGCCAAAAAAAAAAAAAGAAAAAAAAAGAAAACAAAAGAAAAAAAAAAAAAAAAAGCCCATTGCGCTAGGAATTCGCTAACGAGTAAAAAAAGGTATAACTCTGTTATATTCTCATCAATCGTCGTCCATCAATATTATGCCTTCTCTGTGACAGAAGCCTTTACAACCAACTCCTCTCTTGAGCTAGACGCTTGGCCCGAACCCAACATTGCTTTCGACAAACTCCAGGACTCGTTCTTCGCTGGGTCTGTAGATAACCTTACCAACGCAGATTGCATCGCCGCGTATGCAAAAGCCTTTCAACTTTCCCGCGCATCTGTCGCCCTCATCTCCGACCCGGACCCCGCCAGGCCTGACGTGCAAGTTTTCGACTTGCCGGCGGCGCCGAGGACTGACATCGATTGGGCAGGATGCGCGCTTAATGCCTACGACTGGATCTGCACTAAACACCCTGGTTTCGAGATTCAGGAGAACGTTTGTTCTGCGCCATGTCGAACGGTGGTCCCTGAAATCTTGGAGGACCCGGCTTCGTGGAGTCCCTTCGGTCACCGCGTTAACTACTGTCTGAGCCAGCCGGCGAGGGAACAATGTCGGCTCAACCTCAACATCCCCCTAGCATCCGCCGTCATCGCCACTAATGCCATTAAGACTACAATTCTGCTTCTGGTTGTATTTGTATTCTCAAGCTCTCCTCTCCTCACGGTCGGTGATGCAATACAGTCATTTCTAGCAGCGCCCGACAGGTCCGTCGCCGGGCTCTGTCTTTTATCATTCAAGGATATTAGCTTGATCAGGAAAAGCATACCAACTTCCCAACCCATGGTGTGGAAGAACTCCAAGAAGCGGCTCTACCGAGCTGCCAGTCGGAGTCGGTGGATATTGACGCTAGCCCTGTAGGTTGAAGACTCTTGGCTTTCCCTAAATTCGGTTTTCAAAGTGGCCATGGCGTGCGGGCAACTAACTCCATTCAAGCTATATTTTGTCTAGTAGTATAAGCATCATCTTCCTCATAGTCGGACTCAAGGCTCTTGCAGGACCAAAAGATATGGCCAGCCTCTGGGACTTGGGAATCGGTGCGGCCACAGAGCTCACCATCATCCGGAGTCTGCAGGTCCCAACCACGGGGTCGAGTGGTCTTGCATCCAATGTCGTCATCGCCAACATACCACAGCTCGGGTTGTCGATGGTTTACTTCTCCTTCAACGGAATTCTCACCGCCATGCTAGCCGGCAAGGAATGGAGCAGGTTCGGTTCCGCGCGAAGGCACCTACGCGTCTCGGCGAAGCCCAAGGGAGCACAAAAGTCTAGGTACATGCTCCAACTACCGTACCGCTACGGGCTCCCGCTACTAGTCTTCTCCGCCCTCCTGCACTGGTTAGTGTCACAAAGCATATTCATCCTGGCCGTTGAGACTTCAGCGGAGTCGAGAGGTGAAGCCGCCATCCCGGAGGGAGAATTTGACATTCTGAGCTGTGGATATTCACCCATTGCCATCATATTGGTCTTACTCATTTCTGCTTGCTTTGTCCTTGGTATAATATTGGTTGGTATGACAAAATTTGCTTCGGGCATGCCAGTAGTTGGAAGCCGTAGCATTGGCATGGCCGCAGCTTGTCAGGTGCAGCATAGTTTCTCAAATCTATGTAGGGGGTTACAATGGGGTGTGCTTGCGTCGAGTTCATCATGGGAGACCGAGCAAGAGATTGTGGGTACATGCGGATTTTCCGCTGGTCCGGTCGAAGCTCCGATAAAAGGCCGGTTCTACGCTTAGGATGGGAAAAGCCTAGAATATAATTGCTGAGGCCATCTTAGCAACGTAACACAACCTTCAATATTAAGCCTGAGGCTTGAAACCGGTAGCCCTCCCACTGTCTTTGCCAGAATTTAAGCTTAAAAGTTGATGAGATTGATCTATTCAGTTCTAATATACTTTCTGGTGTTCTTGCGCGGCGACAGTAGACCAGGCGCCATCATGAATGCTGCAAAGTTCTTCCTCGACCACGGATATTATGCCCTAAGAATCTAAGAGAGGCGGCACCTTCTCCACGAGATAATTGACAATGGCGTCCGGGCCGTCCCTGACTTGCAGGCCAGTAGGGATCGCATGAGTCTTAATGTCTGGGACGATGGATCGCGCCAAAGATTGAATCTTTTCCGCTTCCTCTGGTGTCCACATGGACGCACAGAACTTGGGCAGTGTTAGGATAATAAGATATCAAAATGTCTAGAACCCGGGACCACCTACAAGAACGTTGGGCTTGTGCTGCGTAACCTTGGGGACTACTTCGTCGATGCCTATACCTTGATGTCAGTGACATTTCCTCTCAGGTTTTTATTCTGTAAAAGCAAGCTTACTTTCGCAGTTGTCGACATGTTCGATGTCGTAGTCGTCCTTCAGCGCTTCGATGAGCCGGCCGATGAGGCGCTTCGCTCGCTCGGGTGCGGTATTAACAGTGACAAGCCTAAAGGGACCCTTTCTTTGCGCCATGGTGAGGATATCGTCGTCAAGCGTGGATGCTGCAGGCGACAGTGATAGTGATTAGCAGTCGAATATCCTTTCGATGGGATTGTAACAGATCGAAACCGCAAGTGAAGCGAGGGAAAACCCGCATGACACAGTAGACTATTTAAGAGCGGCGGATTTTCCGAAACCGCACCCCTCTTCTTTCCTTGTGGCGCGTGGCAATGCCGGTAGATAGCTCGATGGAGCTAGTTTACTAGTCACCATTTTTACGTACATGATCTCTTCGGAAATACGGGGGTGCCTTGCTTTCCCCCGAATCATTCGTTGCGAGCTTTCGTGAGTGGGGCGCCGAAGCTAGAAGCGGGGGGCGGCGACACTATCCTCGGTAACAACTGGGAGTCTTTGACCATCCATGAATGTGGTTATTTTACTGAGGTACACCAGTGGCAATTCAGGACTAAGTGACCCACCGAGAATATCATCCCGATATCAAAGAAATAAACAGAACTATCCTCCTCGAATCTCGAACGGTAGATCCAAATAGTCTTCTTGCTTTCTCATCACAGCTTCCTTTCGCTTGTCTCCAGATCCTGTGTCTCTACATCCTCGCGCGACAGATCCGTGATCCAGGGGCGGTTGTGTGGCTCCGTCTTTTGTTATTCCATCGGAAAGATTCTGTGGCTGTCAGTCTACCCATCGGGGAGACAACATGTCATTTACTCAAAGATATGGGGATTCCTAGCCCTTCAGACTGCCGTTGGATACTGCTGAAGGAACCGCTACAACGTTAAAGCGTCGCTCGTGGGAGCTTGCGCGCTGTTTTCAATGACAGCCAGAACGTCAAGGCAGCAGCGCCTACTACAAATAAAAGCTCTACTCGGAATATACTTGCAAAAAAAAGCATTAGTTTTCCGGAGCAGGCGGTCCTTTGCTTCCTCAGCGGCTCTGTCACCGGGTTTCCTCTGGCATTCGTCGAACGCCGCATCACTATCGCGAGCCAAGGAAATAATCACCCTCTGTGTCGATGCGAATTATATATCCCACATGATATTACCCTGATTGCGACGCTCGTCCAAATCGGCCTGGTTGATGCATACGGCGTCTACCCAAAGCGAGAGTGGTGCACAATCGGGCGCGGGACGTAGCCGTTTGAGAGCGAGAGAGAGATTTTCTGTTGCCGCGAATCTAGTTCCGCCAAGTAAAATGCTGTTGTTTGGGGCTCCGGCTGTCGAGCATCTCACCAAACGTAAGAGACGGCATCGTATAGAGGATTGCTGTCGAGACTTGCAGTAGCTAATAGCTCTGCTCGGACCGGGTCGTTGCCGTGTCCAGGGTGGATATTCAGTAACCAAATCTCCCCTGTCGCCGGGTCAAGAGAAGAGTAACAGTATTCTGTCACCACGGTGTAGGTGGGCCGATATGTTGTATTATCGACTGCGCTTACGCGGAGGGGAGGGATTAAGCATCCTCACGTACACTCCATGTAGGAGAGATCTGGGGGTTGTTCGTGCGGCTGAGGCGATTATTATATGCGTAGTCCTCATGTGCGCCAATGACATGGAATCTTGACACGAATCAGAACACTAATTATGTTTTGGCATACGTTGAATGGAACGGGACTGTGGATAAGAAAAGCTAGCCTCTAATAGTACCCCATAGGATATATGGCAGAAAGCAACATAGTTCTCGTGTTTCTATTTCCACTTGGGGAGCTATTGTGAACGTGGCATTGCGGGCGCCCATTTGATCGACCCGTAGCAGGTGGGTTCACCGTCCCCTCGGTCTGCCAGGGCGGCGCGGCCGTGAGATCGAAGACAGGAGCACCTGAAGCCCCCGAAATGGTTTTGAAGGGTGGATAACTTCAGAGTCGTCGCTGAAGCGCAGAGCTCCAGTTAGCCTTCCGTACTAGCCCACCCGAAGAGTGTCGTCCGGATGCTAATCAAGCTCTTATCCAGCCGTAGAAACGCAACGGACACCTGAACGAAAGTCTCTACAAAAGAGAATCTTTGGCATATTAATCGAGATTTAGTAGGTATCGGTTTTGGAGAGATGATTGAGGCTATTAATTGTTGTGTAATTTGACCACGAGGGCAAAGGTGTAGTGTACTTACGATGGATAGTAGAAGGCCAGCGAAATATAGGTGTCGCTACATTTTTAGTTAACATTTTTTTGGCACAGCTGGCTGGCTAGCCCTGGCGGGGTAGATCCATTTTCAGGACACAGCCAGCCTCCAGGGCTGGCTGTCGGGTCAACTTGTACCTGTTGAAAGTCGATGTACCTCTCAGAAATTGTGCATTGATTGATTTGCCAGGCATTCCATGGTGGCAAGCAATGGAACTTGGCAAGCACGGAGGAAGGAGTCTCTTGATTTGTGGCTCTACAAAGGTTAACTAAAATATGTAGTGGCGACACCCATTCCGCCAGCCTTCTACCGTACCTTCCACAGTAATTATGCCAGGTATATTTGAATGCAACATGGTTCTGGTCTTTTAGCCCGAGCTGTTTCGAGTTAGCATGCCAGCGATAGCCTGTGGGCCCCTTTCTGTGATTCCCGATGAGCTGGCCAAGCTCAATGCGTCGTACTTCAACGGTCGCCCGCATCAATCAGTATTTGAAGAGTACCTCGTCTCCACAAACGCATCCTTCTCGCCAATTTCCCCCCTAACCATGTCCTCGCCGTCCTCTACAGAGTACAACCCTCCCCGTTCACCCACGAATCCGTCCAGGGCTACCTCCTCCGTCTCTAAGCGCGTCCCTGGGTGTCATCGGTGCCGAGAACGACATGTAAAATGCGGAAAGGAGAGGCCGGTGTGCTCCAATTGCCGCAAGGCAGGGTGCACATCCCCATGCAACTACGAGAAAAACCGCGGTTTCCGCTTCCGCCAAAGCCACTACTCGTCTGCGCCTGAAACCGGCGAAGTTCCTGCCAAACAACAGTCGTCTCGAAAACAACACTCCGTCGCGCGAGACCGCGATGCCATCCGTGGACGTGGCTCAGAACCCGCTGCGGGGTCCGAGTCTCGGGAATTTGTCCCTGCCCAGTCTTCGCCTATCCTCGGGGCCGCATCTCAGATTGGAACCAGCTCGAGTTGCGCTGGGGAAATCTGGGGTAATGTGGGGTTTCCAGCCCGTCACCCGCAGTGTCGGTCGTCGGGCCCGGCACACTATGACAGTCCTTCCGCAATCTCACCGCAACAGCAGTCGGACATGTCTTCACCTTTATCGAGCAATAATACCACTGGAAGCCATCTATCTGTGGTGTCTCAAGTAGCCGCATCGCCTAATCGGATATTGACAGACGAGCTTGACTGCAAGGTCTTTACCTTTTATACACGCCATGCCGGTTACTGGGTAAGTTAGCAAGTTAACCTTCTCCCGCGTGTTGGATATTCTTCAGTTCGTGCGTAATAACAGTCAAAAAAAAAGCTGGATATCGGCTCTCCAAACCGATATTTTCAATGTATCGTGCCGCGATTAGCCCTAAACCAACCCTTGCTTCTCTTCGCCTGCCTTTCCTGCGCGGCCCACATCATGTCTCTGATCGGCCAAGTTGAAAAGTCGGTTGAGGAATATTACAGAAGCAAAGTACACGAGCTTCTCATTCCACTACTGTCCTCCGAGAAGGCAACGTCGTCGAACGAGACTTTATTAGCGACTGCGGTGATACTCCGCATGTCCGAGCAGTTCGAGGATGCCGACACAGATGCCCATTGCCACCTCAACGGCGCAGCCTCGCTCCTAACTGACGGGACGGATTGGCTACCGGTGGAAGAAAATCTCGGCATCGCATGCTTTTGGACGCACTTGCGGGAGAGCATCCGCGTGTGCTTCTTGCAGGAGCAACCGTGCCCGATAGATCTCGATCTACTCAGTCTTCGCGAAGACGACATGACATCCACGCCTAGCGACACTCGTGAAGAGTTGTGGACAAATAGAATGACCTATCTGTTACTCCGGATCTGTAATCTCTGCTGGGGATATCAAAAAGAAGATTCTCGACCGGCTTTGATGCGGCTACAAAGTCTATTAGAAATATGGAGACACAACCTTCCTCAGGCTTTCCAGCCCTGGTGCCTCCGCGAAGCTGACGACCAGCCATTTCCAGAGGTGCAATGTTTCGAGACTTGGCATGGTATGCTTACATGAGCTTCCTTCATACCCATTTGTGATGTCAGTATAGGATACTAATCCCGACTTCTAGTAGTAGCATGGCAGTTTTATTACACGGCCAAAGTAATGTTGGCGGTCCACTGCGCCAACGAACAGCAGAGAGCGAGCGTGGACAACTTCAGGCATCATCTCGAGGTAAGCAGGGGCCCTGGTCGACTCCATCTCCATTGTAACTCAAAAGACACCTCAGAGATATAATGACAGCTCCTGACGATCCGTGTGCCCCAGGTCGACATAATCGCCCCCACGAGGTGGCTCTGCGGCCTGTGCTTCTCGTCTACCGCCAACGTCGGCACTAATCTCAACGGGAGTCATCTGATGGCGTGGTGCGGGCAATTTCTCTCGGGCAAGGAGGAGCAAAATTCGCTGTGGGGCTTTTTGCAGGACTTTGGGGCGACGACAGGGTGGCCGGTCGAGGCGAGTTGCCGAAAGCTGAAGGAGGCGTGGCAAGGGTCTAAGCGTGGGTGGGAGGACTGCTGAAGAGGCGGAAAAGAGAGGGTGATATTACATGATAACACTAATTGCGTGGTCCGGTTTGGGATATTTTTGACCGAAAGTTGCCCCAGGGGGAAGACACCCTGGGTCTGGGGCAGAAGGAATAATATCGAATCGCAATGGCGCGTTGGCGGGTATGAGAAATGCAACTTTGTGGTTTAGCTCCTCGCTACTATAGCTTGGGAAGTCTCGAACGTAATAACCTCGTTGGGATATTTCCTCAATAGGTAATATTTAAGCGATCTCTCGACAACGCCACACCCTTTTTTCTGGGGAAGCGGCTCCATGGAACGCTGCCGCTCAAAGGGATCATAGGGTGGTTCAGTGAATACGATAATGGATGGAATGGTCAGTGTATCTATTACGCAATGACGAAGTTTAGGTTTAGGTGTCAATGGTCATGGGATGATGGTGTTGCTACTCGCATATAACTCGATGGAAAACCGCCCAGGCCCAGGATCCCTTCGCCTTCCCCTCGAACACACCACAAGCCATCCTAGACTGCAATCTACAACTATGGGCATTCTAAGCGAATCGACGGATCTCCTCCCCCAGGGGGAGAATCCGGTACTGTGCGCCATAATCCTTTTTATCATCTGTCCAACAGCGGTTATCGTTGTCCCTGTCATCTACTCATTATGGAACTATGTCACCGACCCAAAAGCGCTGCGCCGTTTCCCCTCCCCATCGGTAGCCGCATTTACACCCTTTTGGATGTTGTGGCATAACGCCCATGGGAGGCGGACTCTAGCGATCATGGAAGCGCATCAAAAGCTGGGACCAGTTGTGCGAATCGCTCCCAATAGCCTTTCCTTTTCTGACCCAAGAGCCTACAAAGAGATCTACGGCCACGGCTCCCCAATCATCAAAGACGTGTTCTACGACAATCTGGCGCAACACACTCCAGCTATGGCCGACTCGACGAGCAGAGAGCTGCATAGCAGCAAGCGCCGGAACGTCTCCCACATCTTCTCTGCCAAAAACATCACAAGCATGGAACCCAAGGTCATTCGAACCGTTGGCACGCTTTTAAAGGCGATCAAAATCAAATCCGAGGGTGGAATGGTATCTGAGAAGGATCAATACCCGGTCGTCAACGGCGTCTTTGATCTTCGTCCCTGGATGAACATGTTTTCATTTGATGCCTTCTCCGCAATGCTCTGGTCCTCCTCGTACAATTTCCTCGAGAGGGGCTGCGACGACTGTCTCTCCATGGGGGCAGATGGCACAATAAAAACTGTCCGAGCGATGAATTCGTTCCAGACAGGTGTGCATTTCAACAGCATGTGTGCACAGCTAGGACCTTTTGCCTACCGCCTCTCTCGATGGCTCACTCACTGGACTTTTCGAAAGCAAGCCGCCGATCAATTCACGGGAATGGCGCGCTACGGCGTTGTTCAGAGATTAAAGTCTGCTCCCGAGGGCATCGATTTCTTTTCCTTCTTCCCTCTGGAAGCGACGGAAAAGCGCCCCAATCCTATGAGTGTCCCAGATCTTGTTGCGGAGTGTACCAGCTTCCTCAACGCCGGTGAGTATTGCCCGTCACGCTATTAATAACCGTGAAACCCCAGTCATGGCACTTTGCGAACTGAGAACCTTTGCACACAGGAAACGACACGACGCAAATTACCCTTACAAACGTCATGTTTGAACTGGCGTCCCACCCGGAAATCCAGCAGAAGCTGTATGAAATACTCACTCGGGAATTGCCTGAATCCTCGCAGCCAATTGCTCCGTATGCGGAACTTGGAAAAATTCCATATCTGTCTGCTTGTATCGAGGAAACTTTCAGAGTGCTGCCCCCTGTCCGATTTGGGCTGCTGAGGCGTACGGTCGGGGATGGCTCGACAATCTCTGGCCACCATATACCCGGGGATGTTACTGTCTCCGCTTCCGTGTATCCTATTCATCTCAACGAGAAATTGTTCCATAAACCACTGGAATGGATCCCCGAGCGGTGGATTCCGGGAGAAGCAGAGTACTCGGAGACCGAGTTCAAGAATCTAAAGGACTTTGTCTTGCCGTTCACCTTGGGAGGCAGAGCATGCATTGGACGCAACTTGGCGTACATGGAAGTGGGCATCTGTTTGGCGGCACTGGTGATGGCCTTTGAATGGAGGATTTCGGAGTCGGCCAAGCAGAGTTTTGGCCACTTTGAGAGGCTCAACTCTAGTCCCATTGGCCTCATGATCTCGGCACACCCAAGACAGGAGGTGTGGGGGAAGAAAAGGGGATAGGCGCGCACATGCTTCTTTTGCGGGACGCTAGATGCCCCAAGTATTATTATGTAGAAATCAAAACATCGATTTGCTCCTCGGGAATCTTTACTTTTGCAGAATGTGCATCCTAGCTTTGGCACTCTTTCCCCTATCTGGAGTAGTCCGTTTCATTGGAGACTTTCATGCGGGGATGGGATGCCAGCACCTCCTCAATCCTGAAGATTTTCTCCCCACACAGTTTCACTCGAGAGCGGCTTTGGTTATTTCTTGGCGCTTGTTCCATGGCAACACGCTCATTAAACCAGGCAGCTGGCTAGCTTACCAGCCTGTGGGGGTAACTAGCCTTCTTGAGGCGCGCCAGTTGATGGAAATTCGATGAAAGGGGATATTTTTCAGCGAGCGGTCCCTCCATAACCATGGCTCTAACCCGAATCAAGCAATCTTTCAGCGAGGCAGGCTCCGCTCCGAGCAAGGCCAGCCTTCGAGCTCCACCGTGCCCCGGTTTTGCGGGGGAATGCCATGCAGGGAATTTAGCTTGGAGGCGATTCCCCGGCTTTTCAGCCAGGAATGACGAAGGAGGGAACTATTTGCGTAAGATAATCCAGAGATGGTATAAATATCTCAACCATGCGCCGCTTATTTTTTTTTTTTGCTGAGATCGGAACGCCCCATGAGTCAGTCCATCTAAAGCCAGTCTCTACTTTTGTTCCGTCTATGATCCCAAACCCCGTCAAACCATGGAGACCAAATCTGAAAAGCTGAGCTCAGACCGCTCCAATGGCCGATCGTCGGACCATATCGAGGTCTCTAAAGCCGTCGGCGAGGCTGACGTTGCTGAGACCGAGGCCCTACGCGTTGCCCAGCAAGAGAAGTGGCGGGTAGATGCCTTCATTGAGGAAATGGAGACGCAGCTGCAGGCCTCGGGTCGTACCAAGGGCCGCTTCGAAATTTCCCACAAGAACACCAAACACTTTACATGGCTCATGGTCGCTTTCGCGTCCATGGGCGGACTTTTGTTCGGCCTCGACCAGTCACTCATCAGCGGCGCCAACCTCTTCATGCCGCGCGACTTGGGCCTGGACGCAAAGCAGGTCAGCCTGGTCAACGCGGGAATGCCCCTCGGAGCTGTGGCGGGCGCCTTCCTCTTAACGCCTGCCAATGAGATCCTGGGACGCCGGATGGCCATCATTCTTTCTACTATATTCTACACCGTTGGCGCTGCCTTGAAGGCTGGCTCCAACAGCTACGCGATGATGATCACTGGTCGATTGATCATGGGGCTGGGCGTCGGTATCGAGACGGGAACCGTGCCTGTGTACGTCGCCGAAACCGTCGACAGGAAATTGCGAGGAAATTTAGTGTCCTTGTACCAATTCAACATCGCCCTCGGTGAGGTGTTGGGCTTCGTCGTGGCTGCTATTTTCATCAAGGTGGAAGGCAACTGGAGATATATTCTTGGCTCGTCCATCGTTTTCTCCACCATCATGTTTCTGGGGTAATATGTGTCCCATAAAGACTCCGTTCTATTGACATTCGCCGCCTAACCGAATCTTTTTCTTTCAGAATGCTGGTATTGCCCGAGAGTCCCCGGTTTCTCATGTATAAAAACAGAACTGTGGACTCGTACCGGGTTTGGAAACGAATTAGGGATCTCTCGAGCGACGAAGCTAAGGCTGAATTCTACGTCATGAAAGAGTCTGTGCAGCATGAGATGAGGGAAAGCGAAGCTAAAGGCGCTCGCTCCCGATGGGTAGCTCTCGATTTTGTCAAGTTAGTCGGCTATTTCGTCTTCACAGGTCGATTTCTTTTCGCTTACAGTTTATGCAGCGTCCCTCGAGCTCGTCGCGCGTTTGTTTATGCGAACATCATGATCTTATTGGGTACGTCCAGCTTAAACACCCTTCTCTGTCCCTGATTGGGTTTGTGTACGAGGTGTTGATACGATCCTGGACTAGGCCAATTCGTTGGGATTAACGGAATCATGTACTACATGAGCGTGCTTATGCGCCAGATCGGGTTCGACGAGACCAACGCTACATACATGTCCATGGTCGGCGGCGGCGCCCTCTTCATCGGAACCATTCCAGCCATTTTTACTATGGAACGGTTCGGCCGCCGATTCTGGGCGCTGCTGATGTTGCCAGGGTTCTTTGTCGGTCTCATCATCACAGGTTGCAGCTACCTCTTCGACCCGGAGACGGAGCCGAAAAAGACCCAGGGTTTATACCTAACCGGTCTCATCATCTACATGTTGTTCTACGGACCCTACGCATGCCTCACTTGGGTTATTCCCTCCGAAGTCTACCCCACCTACCTCCGAAGTTACGGAATGTCGGTTTCCGACGCAATGGTTTTCCTCGGGTCCTTTATCATTACCTACAACTTTACCGCGATGCAGGAGGCCATGACTAAGACCGGTTTGACACTTGGATTCTTTGGCGGCATTGCTGTTCTCGGATGGTTTTACCAGCTGGTTTTCATGCCTGAGACTAAGAACTTGACCCTGGAGGAAATCGAAATTGTGTTCTCGAAGCCCACGAAGCAGCTTGTTCGGGAGAACCTGCAAAGCAGTATGAGAACCATGTCACTCCTGCTTCGATTTAGATTTTCGGAGGCGGTATCCGCTGCTCAGCGGAATGGGGAAGATACAGAGCGCGGCAGTCCGTAAATGCGGTCACAGGGTTGCGAGAATAGCAGATGGACCAGAGTAGGAGCGCCAGGTAGCTAGAAATGTCTGCTGTTTGTAAGTAAGTGTTGGCTAGCAATTAATCGAAGGGGCTGTTCGAAGTTTTCTCAAATTTTCAGCGCTGTCTTCATGTTCCGGGCGGTTTATTCCACCAGGAATTGGATTTTGGATCAATTGGCTTAATATGCAATGCCTCCATCCCCGAGATGCCTGGGTGAAAACAAGTGACGCGAATGAAGCGGAGAAGCTCCTGGCGAATTGGAGAAACTTGGCTTCGAATCAAGTGCTAAACCGGAATATACCAAAAAGTCGGACCTCGCGGTCCATTTCTGTGTATTTTTTCTACTTTTTCACTAATTGTATTTACTGTCAACCCGCGGAGACCGGGCCATCAGTACCTTGGACCCTCCGTGTGCCTAGCGATGGCAGGTCGAGGTGAAGCCACCATCCTCGAGCACTTGCGCTGCTCCGGATGATTGGTGCCCAATCCTCTCAATTCTCTTTACTATTGCCTCGCCGTTCTCTTCGGAAGCAACCGAGCGAGACTAAAATAGCGCTTGATGAAAGCTTAGAGACCTATCGTTGCATTAACGGGGGTGAAAAGTGCATAAATGGCATTATTCCAAGGTAGTTGGTGTAAAATACGACTAGCTGTTTGCGTCATCGGGCAAACGCAGGGCCCTGGAACGTCTTTGAACAGGAATCTTTTGGGTTTGCAACACTTGCCCAATTGCGACCATTACCGCTAGCCGACAACCTGACGGTGCATGTTACATGGCTTCTTCATAATCTAATCACACGCACGATCTCTATCGTGCTACCTGGACACAGATGTATTATTCCCATCAACCTAGACCAAAGACGTCTCATGCTTGAAATGGCCGCGCCCGACCGTTGTCAGGCCTTACCTCCCCCGACACAAACCGAAAGGCATTGCAGCCACGCAACGGAGCTGTCCTCCTGTAGCCGGATGCGCCCTGCTCTTCCCTGTCAATACCGGCGCATTATAGTCCTCGCTGTGGCCCATAGCGTTAGGAACCTTGAAAGTCGTAGAATGCAACCCATGTCACTTTTGGTTCGGTTTATTAGGTTTAAGGAGATGGTATCTGCTTCTCAGTGGGAAGGGAAAGACACAGAGAGCGACCCGTAACAACTTTTAATGAACCGGATTCACAATAGCGGTCAACCTATTGACGGTATAACCTGTTTCCACGCTGCTTGCTTCTCGCGGTATTCACTGGTCCGGTGCTAGTCTACGGCGCGGGCAAAATGTATTCGAACATGAACTGTAATTCAACCCTTATATAGATCTAGAATCTATATATATATAGATTCTATCTATATTTCTTGTACGACCAAACCATTCAACTTATTGGGATGAATGGCACCCCGAACTTTAAGACCTGTTCACCGAGGTAACTGAACTATTTGGAAAGATACCTCGAAAAAGTTTGACTGGATATGACTCGATATTTCCGCTTTAATGGTGTGGTTACACGAAGGCTCGAGATGCTGGGGGATTGAGCGTTCGATGGGAAGGTGGACAAGGTCTGGACAAGCCACTCACTTGTTCACCAATTCAGATCCCCGCAACGACTTTTCCACTGATAGTTGCTGCGTACAACTTGAAAGATTCGGCGGTAATGTTGCCAAATATGTCGATACTGCTGACATTCAAGCGCAGTCGACAAATCGATTGCTATTAAACCCCTCCAGATCACAATAACCTCTGGCCATTAGACGATTTACTACATGATGGCAAGCCTTTGCTCCCCGAGCACATATTAACCCTCAATCTCGAAATTTCACTCCTTCTGCTGGGGTGCTTCAACCACTTCCACCTCCTCAACAGATGCCCTCTCTTTCTCGAGATCCGCTAGGCGAGTGGAGCACTTGTAAGCTTCGAACTTTCGGGCAGGGACCTTTGCCAGGAACTATTTCCCAGTTACATTAGCGCTATTGCAGTAAGGGTTTAAGAATGACCGTGGGAGAAGTCTTACCATCTCGTCGATTTCCTCCAAGGTACGACCTTTGGTCTCGGGAAGGTAGAAATATACCCAGATAGCAGCGATGGTGGCTGAGGGGAACCAAATGTATCCGTAACGCGGACCCCAGTCGAGAGAATCCGGGTTGATGAAGTACGGTGCGGTAAAAGTAGTAAGCCAAGCAAAGAAAAAGCCGACCGCGGCAGCCATACCAAAAGTGTAGCTCCTGAGGCGCTGAGAAGGCACTTCACCACCGACAACCCAAGCATAAGTAGCAACCATACCCTATTGAAACGACTCGTTAGGCACCATTCGCCAGTACGTTTTCGAGTAATAGGGGCCAGACTTACGCAATAGACCATCATATACAAGCTTGTCATAGCAATGAGAACTTCCCCAGTGACCTTTTGGTTCGGCTTCTTATCATATACGATGGCGATGATGAGTTGCAGTATACCGCAGATAATCATGCCGTTAATTAGCAGGACCCGACGTTTTCCGTACCTGACAACGATGAGACTGTTGGCAATAATCGCGATGAGACCCATGGCATTGACGATACAGGCCATACCGAACGGGTCGGGAGTGTGGGCCATGGTGAAGAAGTAGGTCTTGAAAGCTATTTACCCTGTTAGAACAATTCCTTCACTCCATCTCCGGAGTCAATGTCGCGATCTCGGGTCTTACCGATGATGAACATGGAGCCGGTAGCAGCCTGAAGCGTCACAGCGCTAACCGCCACCATCGTCCGTCGCCTATCAATCGGGTTCCTAACCATGTCGAGAACGCTTACACCCTTGGAAAGTTCTTTCTCTCTCCGAATGGCCGTCTGAATATCATCAATCTCGGCGCTGACATCTGCGCCGGCTGGCCGAAGCCATGTCAATGACTTTCGACTGTCCTCGGCGCGATCCCGTAGCATAAGCCAGCGTGGCGACTCGGGGATGAAGAAGAGAGAGATGGCCAAAATACAAGGGAAGACGTATATTAATCCCAAAGGAATGAGATAGGCGGATCGGTCAGGGCGCTTGGAAGTTCCGAAATCAATAACGTTGCCAACCAGGGAGCCCTATCCAAGCGACTCGCAGTTAGTTGGGTTGTTCCGCTGTGGAGGGTGTTTTTCATTTATTTGGTTTTTTCACAAAAGAAATTAAAAAGAAAAAGTAATAAAGGCTTGACGGGGGAAAACACTACTCACAAAGGAGGTGGAAAATTGAAAGCCGGTAAGGAAGAGACCTCTGTACTTTGCCGGGCTACATTCCTGGATGTAAAGTTGAGAGAAAGTCATAAAGTATCCGTTTGCCAATCCGATGAGCAGCCTCCCCACATACAAGGCGCCAATGCTCGAAGTGGCCATCATGATGATGTTGGAGACGAAGCAGAGCACACAGGCTAACCAGAGACATGACTTCCTACCCAACCAGGTCGCTGTCACACCGGCAGTACCAGAGCTGAGAAATGCGCCGAGGGTCATCAACGACGTGATCAATTGCTGGCGAGTGGGCGAGATATTCCAGCCGTTGGGCAGATGCGGAGCAGGGTGCCCAAATACCTACAGGTCACAGTCAGTCATACCCGGTCGATATCCCCACTCTAGCTGTCCCTGGGTATGAGAAGAGCGCCGAAACATACCTCGAGGAATCCAACCATGGCTTGGAGACCGCCGATGAGACCGAAATCAAGACCATACTGGAAGGGCGAAAGCAGCATAACACCGCATGCTAGGAAGCAGCGCCAGTTGTCGCGGATAGTTTCCTTCTCCGCCGCCGTGCTGGCATTGTTCTTCCTCTTGAAAAGTCCCAGCGCCATCTTCCTCAGAAGGTCGGTTAGTCCTCTCCTATGTTAGCTTGGAAAAACAAAACGTCTGCACACAACTATGGCCTTGTCGAACTGAACGCAGAGGCTCTCGTCACACCCGCACAAATCAAACTCGGATTTGAGGGCGTAGTTATTTGGAACGCAGTGAGCCGCAGACCCTGGATGCAGATATCGAGGTGTAGAGCTCATCGCGCCGGGGGAGCAGATGCTGGGAGCTTTGTATACCACCAAAGGGAGGCGGACAGATCGCCGGACATGCTTGGCCATTGTTTTTTTCTTTGCCTGCATATGGCTGCATCTGGTTGAGGTCGGTAAACCTGTCGAGATTAACCAAAGAGGAAGACGGGATATATCGGGGGTATACGTGAGGCGCCGATCCCCTTACAATTAATCCACGTACATCCAACCCCTGCAAGGGAGAAGGTAATCGAAGTCACCTCGTTAGAAAAACAGCGTATCAAGACCCTATGCATATAGATTACCACGGGCCAATAACACGCTTCTACAAACGCTTCGCATGGCCGGGCAATATCCATGTGGTCAATGGTTGGATGCCACCCCGGCCCGTGTTTGGCTAAGATACCCGTGCGGAGAAATGGGGCGGGGTATCGGGAATCCGGGACGTGTGTGGAGCTGGCAGTGAGTTGGAAGGTGGGAAATGCTAAGCTTGATTGATCGGTAGATCTTTAGCGCTCGGGAAATTTCTAGAGGGAATGCCAGTTTGTTCTCCACTCGCATCTATCTGGATCCTCGAAGCTTGGCCTCGGTATTGAAGACTATTAGTCGATCGCAGGCAAATGCACGGCTCATTGCTACAGGAGAATTGAACGACCGTGGAGTTAGAACCGATCTAACCCTATAGCTGTAGGCGCAGATGACAACGCGTTGTCTCAGTACCAGTCGGCAAATATTCTTGTGATGGTCGGTAAGGAAAAGGTTGTATGACACCTACTTGGGTCTCTAAGCATATGTCTTTGTCTTTGTAATGACCGTTCTGATATACAGGCTAAACCACGATTGACTTTTGGCCCTCTGGACAAACATGGAGACATTGCTCCGTGTAAACACTCTCTCCAGCCGCATCCGCGCTCATATAATATATATATTAGCGACCTCAGGGGAGAGCCCTCGCCGTTGGTCTGGTCGTAACATCTTGGGAGAAGTGAATAGCGTGGATCGACCTGGATATCCTCGAGAATGCTTCCATTTTGGAGGAAGGGCAATCGCGCGTAGACTCGATTGCCAGTCGTTGGCTAGCTTATAACGTAGGCTACGAACCGATGGTACCGCTTGGACGAGTACTACCGATACGTCGCTCGGAAGGAAGCTCGCACCCACCGGCCAGGTATTCGGAACCGTGCGTGTACGCGTTGCAAGTACTCTAGAGATAATATTTTCAACTTCTCTATAAGAAATAATGTGTTTGTGTGTTTAACCCAGTTATCAAGGGAAGCCTCGTATCTATCATTCTCAATCATGTGCTTGTCTCACGACAGGTCTCAACCTCGAAAAGCTAACGACGTCGCTCATGCGCGCCCGCTGAAGTACAAATGAAAAGCATGACACATCCATGTATATACAAAACAAAAGAACCAAAGAAGACTAGATCTGGATAAGTGTATTTCCGTGACGCCAACCCATTATAAGCAGCCGAGGGAAACAATACAAATAAGAAACAGACAGCCAGCGCTACCCAGACCATCCGCCCTTGCCAGCCAATCTATCACCTCCGACGACGGGCATGTTGTCGAGAACTCCGCTCACAAACTTGAGGTGGTCATTCATGCTCTCGATCAGGCGGCGGAACTCGTCCTTGAGTTCATCCTTGGCATCGAAGCCTTCCATTACGGCGACAGCGGGCGGGAGCGGTAACATGGGAAGGTCTAGTATAGGCTGTACAGGTAATGGCTTCGCAGACGGTGCCATGGGTTCGGTAGTCCGGCGCGGTAGCTTAGGTTCAACCGGTGGGATGATTTTCTCCTGAACGGGAAACTCGGGGAGAGGCTTTTCCGGTAAGGATCGTGCCAAATTGGCCGGGGACAGGTAGTCCGCACTGTTCTGCTTAGAGGGCCCATCGAATGATACATATATTGACGGCTCCCTGGTAGTTGATGGGATGAAGATTGAATGCCTTTCGAGGTCAAAAGGCGTCTTAGCTGGATCAGAGGAGACAGACATGCTATCCGAATCCGAGGTCGATGGTCGAGGAGGATCATCATCGGTGGCAAGGCTCTCATCAAGATCAATCAAACTAACCGCTGACACTCGGTTTGCCTGCGCGGCAGCACCCAACAGGCCCTTGTTCTGCCGCGGCGTCGGTTGCCCGCCCTCGTAGACCTTGGCGATGGAAGCTTCCTCTTCGTCGGATCGAAACCTCGCGCGGTCGAAGCCGGGAGAAACGGGCGACATGACGGGGAAAATCCAATCTTGAGTCCTCCGGTTGTTTGCGTCTTTCGTTTTGCTTTCGCCGGGGCCCGCCTGTTTGCCTCCGGGCCGGATGGTTTCCAGGTCGTCCAGTTGCGGTGCCTTTACGTTCCTCTGGAACGACGCGTCAAGGTCGATGAGGGATTCTCGCAGTTTGGATTGTTGGGTATCGTCTCGTAGAGGCAAGTCTGAGGACGACTTTCGCATCTGTTTCTGGTAAAAGTTCTTGACATTCTCTTCATAGTTTGATATTGTGTTGGGGTCGAATATCTTCTCCAGCGGCGCCTTGACAACTCGCAGGTTTGGCGGCGGCTTCCTTCGCCGTCGACTTGGCACCTGCGGTGTATTAGTTACTTGGGCCGAAAGGTCCACACTGCTCCCGTATGCATCGTAAACGGCCTGGGTATCGGAGTCATCAAGAGTCATCGCAGCTATGTCATCCGCAAAGCCGAAATTCCACTCCTCGTTCTCGTAGGTGGTTGGCAACGAATGGTCGCCCAGGGGACCCTGCGCGCCGCCAGCCGCAAAGAGGGACTGTCTGTTGCCTCCTTGGGACTCCCAGAGCCTGTAAGCGTTGACTAATTTTGAGAGGGAAGCTGTAGGATATTCGACTTCGCTGTTTATGATGTATCGATGCCGTTGTACCATTTCTATGGTTGGCCGTTGCTTCGGATCGTCCACCATGCAAAACGCGACAAGGTCTTTTAACGCTTGGGAATACCGGTCTCCTTCTAGCCTCGGACAGTGTTGCTTGAGGTAGGTCCCAAATTGCGACGGGTCGATAGCGGTGGTCGCGTTCGGCGGTAGTCCCGTCGCCACTTCGAAAGCCATGGACCCAAAGGCCCAGATATCGACCTCTGTCCCGTACGCAACGCTGATCTCAAAAAGCTCGGGAGCCATCCACTGGAGCGTGCCGGTTACTGTACTCCTCTTGTCGAACTTGGTTTCCATGATTCCGGCAACTCCGAAGTCGCACAGCTGTACCTGGCCATCGGCCGTGACGAGGACATTCGCACACTTTATGTCGCGGTGGATGATGCCGTGCTTGTGCACCCAGTAAATGGCAACGGCTACCTCCCTCAGGATGGGGATGATCCATTTTTCCGGCAACCCGCCGGTCGGCCGCATCAGGGTGGCGACACTGCCGCCGGCGCAATACTCGGTAACCATCCACATGGTCTGCCCGAAGAGCAGGGCATCCAGCACGATGTTGACATTCTTTGCGCCGCTGGTCCCCAGCAATTTCAACGTGTTGACCTCCTTCAAAATATCGCTAAACGTGTCGGCCCTCTTGGGATTGAGAAAGTCGCCCTCTTCAATGCTGATAATCTTGACGGCCACGGCCTGGCCGGATTTGCTGGTCGCCTTGTATACGCGTCCGAATGTGCCCTTTCCGATGAGTTCAAGCAAAGTGTAGGGCGGAGGATCCTTTCCGGAGCCGAGACACTCATCTTCGACGGATGCCTGGACTTTGCGCGCGTCATTGATGGCCTTTTGTCGGGTGGTGGTGGAATACTTGAGCGGGCCGGTTTGTAAGTAGGCCGCCATCATCTGGCGCTATCTAGACGACATCCACGTAAATACGGCGTCTTTGAAAAGAAAGCAAATATTAAGCTGTAGAGAAACGTGACCGGGGCTCAAAGCATTGTTCGCGACCCGGGGCCCCCGTATTTTATAAAGTTCCCCAGGGCCAGCGTGGATGATCGCCGGGGCGGATGTTACAGAAAGTCGCGATGTACGATCTGCGTGGAACCTGCTCCTCCATGTGGACGGCAGAAAGCGGAAGAAGAAAGATTCACGTGACCGAGGAGATTTTTAATACTTTTGATTGAATTTGGGGAGAGGGAACTTGGAGTGACTCGATTCGACGTGAGCTTCTGAAGATGGTTGCAATTAGGCTAATTTATTGATCTAATCTGTGGGATTACGGTGGCCACGATGAGAAAACTCGAAGAAACGGCATCTCCGTTTGGTGGAACGGGTTACATAATCGTGCGGGTGAGCGGGACGATTTGGACGGAGAAATATTATGATACAAGGCATTTCGATATTGTTATTGGCGGCCAAAGATGCCGATGCCGATGTCGATTCATCGAAGACGGAACCGTGGATGGGTGGTTAGACACTACTTGGAGATAGGTTGGGGAGCAGAACTGGTCTTGATCAATTGATAGCTAGCTGGCTTCTGATTGGAGGGTGATGTGGAAGTCGGGGAAATATGGATGCGACATTCATTCCTCGAGCGCGCCACCACAAGAAAGAAAGCACGCGATGAGCATGTTGTCTGAGTGCGAGACGATTCCAGTGCTCAGTCAACCATTTGTTCATTTCAGCCGTGATGGTTCAATGTATGGCGTACTGAAGCATCAATATCTCCTGCCTGCCAGCCAGCATTGTCGGTGCCTCCACCCAATGTCAATGTCATTGTGCCAAACCATGCGAAGTAGCATCTTTCATTGGATGTTACATCTTTGCTTAAAGTGCCTGCCACTGTCAAACGCGAACTTTCAGCTGGCCACCGCCTGCCATTCCTGGAGTTAGAATCTGTCATACTATACCATCCTATGCCAGCTGGCCCTGACCATGACAAAGCCCACTAGCAGCATGGCGACAGAAGTCTCCCTTTCTCTCCACTCCCACTCAGATTTCGATCTTCAATGGATGAGGTCAACTGTGGAGCTTTCTTTAGCACCCTCCACTATTCCACCATGCCTTGAAGCTCGCAATCTCCAAATCGCGTCAGTTTCCCTGCTGGCTCTCTCCCTTGAAAAATTGCAGACCCCGAGCTAAACACCCCCCCGCCTGCACCAATTCCCCGCACCCTGCGCAACATTAATAACGCCGCAAAACACTTGCATCCATGCGCGCTTTCTGAACCCCTGCCCACCTTACCCGTCAAGCAAAAGAGACTCTCAGGCCTCCGATTCTAGAAAAAGAGCAAAAAAAGGAAACAATCATGTCACAGGGTCCTCTCAAGATCGGCTTCGTGCCTGAACATTTCTCCACGCCTTTGTATTTCGCAAAGGCTCACTTTGGCCTCGATGCCGAGCTCATCCCCTTTCCCTCGGGAACCGGTCACATGGTCACTGCTATCCGCTCTGGGGAGATTGATGTGGGTATCGGATTGACGGAGGGATGGATCGCCGGCCTCGGCAAGGAGGACGCTCCTGGAGACGGCGGCTATAGGCTTGTGGGCACTTATGTGAAGAGCCCTCTATGTGTGTAGTCCTTTCCCCTCGGCGTGCTGGTGATACAGCTACTTACAATCAAGCTCAGGTTGGGCCATCTCGACTGGTTCATCCCGCCCAGACATCACGTCGGTTGAATCTCTCCAGGGCAAGAAAATTGGTGTCTCCAGGATAGGCTCGGGTAGTTACGTCATGGGTTACGTCCTCGCCGACCAGCAGGGCTGGCTCACCCCTTCCAACCCCGAACCCTGGGCTGACACCGTCGTTCTCAACACCTTCCTGAACCTCCGTAACGCCGTCAATTCTGGCGACGCCGATTTCTTCATGTGGGAGCACTTTACGTCCAAGAGGTACTACGATTCCGGCGAGATTCGCCGGGTCGGCGAAATCTACACTCCCTGGAGCAGCTGGAAGATTGTCGCCTCAACTAAACTCGTCGGCGATGGTGGGTCCACCTTTGACGGTAGGATCACGGACTTATTTGAGAAGTTGGACAAGGGTATCGCGCATTTTAGGGAGAACCAGGAGGAGGCTGTCAAGTACATTAGCACGAACCTGGACTACTCTGAGGAAGACGCTAGGGAGTGGCTGAAGACAGTCACGTTTGTAGAGAAGACTGAGGGCGTTGAACCCAAAGTGGTGGAGGACTGCGTTGCTATCTTGCAGAAGGCTGGCGTGCTCAAGGAGGGCAAGGGACGGCAACCGGCTTCCATGGTCGTTACCCACACACCTTGAAGTCCAATGTCAGGAAGTGCGCCACAAGCTTCACCTTGAAGAAGAAAAAAAGAAGGAAAAAGGAAAAGAAAATAAAGCAGTTGCAGTTCTGTCCCTACTTCATACGAATAAGCGGTACAGCCTCTTTCCTTCAATTTTCGCGCGTGCGTACAAGGAGAATGAATGCTTGCTTTCATATGTTATCCTCTGTGGGATCCCCAGTTCGCGTAAATGTAGAAACTCATTTCGGATTTTGAGCCCAGCTGAAACCGACAAGCCCAAAAGTCCTGTGGCATTCCCCCCCTCCCCCCCCCCCCCAAAAAAAATACTTCGAGAGGCAACGCTCCGGCGCACCACATCAGATGCTGAAACATAGAACGCGAGATGGTAGAGGAAGTCCTCTGTGAGTTGGGAGAGAATATCATCTGAGATACCATCCCAGGCGAGGCGTGCCTTCGAAATCGTACCCCTTTGATTATTGTAGAAAAGCCTACTAGCGTCTACCCTCGTCAGCCTTGCTGTCAAGAAGCACAACCGGCTGGTGCAATAGGAGGGAGTCGAACCAGAGGCGAAAAGTTTCCTCGTTGAGTCTTTTCCATGACAACACGTGAGTCTTGAAACCTCTCCACCTTAGAAACCAAATGGCGTCCCTGGAGTGGTGAGAGGGTAAAGCACGCTTGATGTGGTCTGTTGTGGGACGGTAAGAACAAGTTGAACACCGGCTCGGCCAGCTTCAGGGGCTTTGTTGGCGGTGGATGGCCAAGGAGAATATTGCACTATGTCCCGCGGAAAGGAAATATCCACGGACTTGCATGCTTAAGATCAGAAAGCTGGTGCGAAATACTTTGTCTAGCATTTATATTCGCGTCTAATTTTACCGCCACTCACAACCAGCGCTTCGGCTTTCGAATATACGCCGTCATGTACCCCAAGCCATTTCCAAAGAAAAGGGCGCTGTGCATCGGCTGTTGGCAGACAAGCCAGCCCAACCCAAGCAATATGGCGCAACCAAAATGAAGGATCGCTCCTCCCAGCGACCCGCGCCACACTAGGATGGCCGCGAAGACGTGCATCATGGAGCAGCCAACAAAGCACACAACCGTCAGCAGCATGTAGGACTGGAACGCGGTAGGGCCGACTTGTATCAGGAACAACGGAACTCCGATCAGGTCTAGGGCTCTGCGCCGTCTTCAGCGAGGGTTTGGAGTGGAGCGATGCGCGCCCGATTCTTGCCGTTCATGGGCACGCGAAGGGAATACCTACATATTCTCGATACCTACGATGATCCATCCAGTCTCGGTGATTAATGGTTTGGCCGTCGCGTGTGCGACGCCGAGGACGATCAAGTCAATTACCGCCCATATCGGTATTAGCAATGCCCACCTACGTAGAGTTAGAGACGAAGGCGATTTCGTGGCGAAGAAATGGATGAGAATTTCATACCATTGCAAATATATATCTGTGTCCGGAGCTCGGGTCAAATTAGTTGCGGACCACTTCCCTCACCAAATTCGCTTCAGTTCCACCCCCACGCGGACTTACAAAAGTTGCCTAGTCGCAGTTCGCGACCGAGCTTCGTGAAGGTGGCGTCGAGATTCATTGCGACTCTGTCTGATTTCGCCTTTCACAGGTCGTAGCTGGGTCGCCTCCATCGAAAATTTGAAAGTGGTTGATAGTTTTACGAATTTTGCATCCCAGTCCCGTCGGCGGGGAAGCTGAGGTTGGACATGTTTCATATTATTATTCTCTTGGGGGGGGTTTGTGTTGGGCGCTTATTGCACAGCCGCCATTCGCCAGCCCCGGCCATCAAGGGCAAAACATTGATCCCAGGAACGACGACGACTAGGAGGCTAAGGGATTCCCTTTTGAACTTGGTTCGACTCTCTCACTGACTGTTGTTGGGTTTCGTTTTCGACTCGCGATCGCCCACCATGGCGACCAGTCCCACGATCTATGGCGAGCTCCCTGATCCCAGGAGACCGCTAGCGTTAGTTAAACTTCACCCCGGCTGGCCGGGCATTCCCATCAGCCTTGACCTTATTGTAGACCACTTCGAGCAATCGCCCCCCTATAACGCCAGATGGTATGTTTGGGGCACCGATCTCGACGCGATCCCAATATCGTGCAATGGAATTCCCAAAGTAGTCACGGTCAACCTCGCCCATGCGCTACGCGCGATCAGTCCCCTGGCAGTGGGCTCCCCGGAGGAGATGGGATTCGGCCAATCGATAAACGCGATATTCTTCATTCGTCTAAGCGGCCTTGAAGAGGTTTTGCAAGGCATAGCAACGAGGTTGAAGAAATTATCGTGAGGCAGAACGCTGCGGAGGTAACTGCTGTGGGTGGATGCCCTGCGCATCAACCAAGATGATCTCGACGAATGCGCCAGCCAGGTGCAGAACATGCGCACCTTATACAAGCAGGTGAAAACGGTGAGGATATGGACGGGAACAGACATCATCGGTGAAGACGGCCATCCCCTACCCCCGATCCAGACCTCGTGGTTGAACAGCGCGCTGGGCCGCTGGGTTCGTCTCACCTCTCTAGGCGCCATGCCAGTCATCCTAACCTTTATTTCGTGTGCCCGACAGCGCAAAGCGCATGACTTTGATAACGGCACCTCGGATGTTGGCTACCTCAACAAGCGGCCGCACGAGTGGGAGCATCTTAGGGCATTCCTCTGCCGACCCTGGTTCGACCGCGTCTGGAAAATCCAGGAGGCCGCCCCCGTCCAGAGAGCCGTCGTCATGGTCGGAAACTGGGTTGTCGACTGGGACGCCATCGAAGCGGCCCAGAGCGACTTTCGCGCAGCGCACCTATCCGTGCGCCGCAAGGCTCTCAACCTTGTGACCCCGTTCCACGCCCTCAACTCGCCTTACCAGCCTCTACTCTAATCGGCCTGCGCCTCGAGCCGTCGCGCTACGTTTGCGCAATTCGAGAGGGCACAGGCTGGACGATACCCCTGACTGATTCGCCTTCTTGAGGGTGCCATGTATAAGTTTGCTACGAAGCCCTAGGACCATGTCTTTGTGGTTTTGGGCTTGGCAAAGGAGCTCCATTGTGATGCAGTGGATCCACTCATAGCTTCGCTGCTTACTCCCGACTAATATACAAGGGGTGTTTCGTGAGACCGGACTTGCCGTTATTAAATCGAACGGGTCTCTATCCGTCCTCGCATACGCGGGAATAGCCCACGAACCAGGCATGGAAAATACCTCTGCTTTCTCGGCTTCCCGAACCGCTGGAGAGACCCCGCCCTCTAATTACGCCAGGAACCGGAGCAACTTCCACTGCGCAGCCGACATCCCCAGCTCTCCAAGCGTCATGCTTGCACCCGGAGACGGCTACCTCGATTCTCTCATCCGAACTTTCTGGGCGGACATCTCCGAGCCGGACAGCCCAACGACGCACGACTTCCACGCCTCTGCCCGCGGTTGGTTCTCACAGTACCTGGATGATGAGTACGGGGCTCCGGTGGCCAGACTCGCGCGACGAGCTCATGATGCCGTTCTAAAGTACGCGTCGCCCCTGCCGCCGCTGACGGATTTTCTCATTTTCTTGCCCGCGGCTTGCGCAGGCCGGAGAGTCTCTATTACTTCGCGGGGTTACGTCGGCATTGGGCCACGCGCTTTGGAAGAGACGGATGTTGTGGCTATGCTTGCTGCGCATCAGGTCCCTGTCGTCCTACGCCCAATAAAGGGCACTGAGGACAAGTTCATGTTTGTGGGGGAGTGCTATGTCTGGGGGCTGGCGCGGGGGGAATTCGAAAAGTTTCGGGAAGAGAGTAACCTTGTTCCAAAAGCTCTCACGCTGGTTTGATCTGGAAAGACATGATCGATTATAATGATATAATAATGAGTGAGCACGTTGCCGGGTTCAGGGCTTATGGAGACTCCCAAGGGTCAGGGGTAGTTACCCGCCACTCATCTCCGATCACCTCTGTTCGCTTTGGGAGTTGATTGTTAGATTTTCTACTTTCGGTTCCTGGAGGAATTCGAAATCCAAAGCTTGTATCTAGGGGTGCAGTTATATTCAGGAGCGATGATAGACACGTGCTAAATGAAACAAAACCTTGCTTGGTATATGGTAGGAAGGTTGTAGCATTGCTGAGAATTGCCTGGGAAGGCGCCTTCAACTGTGGGTCAAATCCACAAATGGAGTATTAATATCAATGGAGTTTGACTTCGAGTGCTCGGACAAGGACAGGACATGCAAATGTTCCTGATCCAGATGACTGTAAACCTTGTTAGCGCGGCCGCCGGCATTTCCGTCCCACGAATCCGCGCATTTACCTCGTATACGTTCCGAGGCTCTCGGATTCCTCGGAAACCCACAGCGCTGCCTCCGCCACCTTTATCATTTTTCTTCAATTAAAAGGCCAGTCGACTCAGCCTTCCGAAATATCTCGAGTCTCTTTTGCCCTCTCTCGTACTCGGTGCGAGTCTCGGGTCCCCTCGCAAAAGCAACCACGGCACTGAATCACTGAATTCTTACATCAGCTCGGCATTCCCGCCCACAGATCCCCTGATCTGTCTCACTGACCTGGAGCTTTTCGCCCCCCGTCCCCCGCCCCCTCTTCCGGTGAGATGACATCAACAATCTAGATATGTCTTCCATAGGCTCGACCCCACCAGTCGGCTCTGATACCGCAGACAGTACGACGCAAGCCGCAAAAGCCCGGCGAAACCCCCATACGAAGACTCGTACGGGTTGTAAAACCTGCAAGCGTCGGAAAATTAAGGTGCGATCTCGCCTTTTTTTTTTCTTTTCCTTTTTCTTTCCTTTTTCTTTTTTTTTTCTTTGGCCTCTTCTTCTTTCTCCCTCTTTTAGTCCGATCCCGATACGAGGGTGCCCCTGTTTCTCGGGCGCTCCTATTCCTTCCACCTGTTACTTACCCTTCGTAGTGTGATGAGCACCGCCCATCTTGCCGGAATTGTGTCAGGCGTGGTGTTGCCTGCCAATTCAGCCTGGACCCAGGAGCACAACCGTCAACCCTCCAAGAGCCTCCCGGAACTGAACCGCCTCTGAACCTTGTTGACCTCGAGCTTCTGCATAACTTCACCACTTCGACCTATGCCACACTTAGTAGCGATGGCGCTATCAGGGAGTTATGGAGGTTGGATATCATACGCTACGCTTCTAGGCACGAATATGTCATGCGGACTATCCTTGCCCTCTCGGCACTGCACCTAGCCCACTATCGTCCCGAGCAGAAGAGTGATTACCTTGCCCATGCGTATGCGCACCACCGAGCAGCGACGCACATTGCAGTTTCTCTTATGAAAAGCGCAGATGGGACCGAAAACTGCGAGGCCCTGTGGGTTTTTAGCATCTTGACCATGTATTTCGGTGCGTCGGTCCGAACCGCCCTTTAATGATAATAAAAGTTGCTAATTAATAGCAATTTTCCATTCTTTTAGCTCTAGGGAGCCCTAGAACCAAGGACACCTCCCTGCTCATGGGCGAGTCGTCATTCCCTGACTGGATTTTTTTACTCAACGGTGTGCGCAAGCTGCACTATAAACTACAATCTAATAACTATTCTGGTATGCTCTCACCAATTTTAGCCCTAGGAGCGAGGCGATGGGAACTATCACACGACTCTAAGTTTATGGAATCCGACAAGCTTGATAATCTCGAGAGCCTAATATCATCGTCGGTGGCTGATCCATCGCTTCGTCACGTATATCTTGAGGCGATTCGAGAACTCCGGGGCCAGCTCGGCCTCGCCCTTTCGTCAGAGTGCCAGAGTATGGAGATAATGGATGCGTTTGTCTGGCAGTTCATTGTGGCGGAAGGCTTCATGCCGCTTCTTCGGGCACATACGCAAGAAGCCGTAGCCATCTTTGCGTATTTCTGTGTCGTAATAAACAAATTAGAGGGTAACTGGTGGTTGCAAGGATGGAGTGGATTTTTGATGGCGAGAGTATGGGAGAGCCTAGATATGGATCACAGAGGATGGGTGAGGTGGCCGATTGAGGAAATTGGATGGGTTCCTCCTTCTGCGGTCGTCAGTTGGAGAACCGAGTGAGTAACAGAGATGAGAGTTTTGCCCCAAGTCGCTGGGGCACCAACCTCAAAATCGAGTGCATGTATTTTGGGCACCCGTGTGTATTAGTTTTTACCTCGCATGAAATGATTCAAGCCCAACAATCATGGAAAAGAGGATCGATTGTAAGAGCAGGGCGAGCCAGGCTTAGCACTAGTATCCGGAATGGCTGGCCACTAACCAGCTAACGGGGGCTAGCTGGCGGGCTGGCTTATTACTGACCTTGCTGGCTAACTAGGGGCATCTCGGTTCCAGCCTGGTGGGGCCGGAAGATATGCCAGCACTTTGGCTCGGTCCTATCCGAGTCTATACGAGATATCGCGAGGTCTGCGAAATCCGGGGGATGCAAGATGGTTATTATTTATATCTAGGTTGTGACCGCCATCCGCCTAGGACTTTTACTCGTTAATCCCACGCTACCAACAAGAATCAGCTCATCAAAGATGGACATCTCCAATTCTACTGCCGCAGTGGTGCCTCCCGCTTTCGATTTCCAGCTCTACCGATATACGCCTTCGCTCCCCGCTGCGGCAGTCAGCGTCGCCGTGTTCGCCGTGCTAACTGCAGCGCATACGTGGAAGCTAATCCGTGCAAGAGCCTACTACTTTACCATCTTCACTCTCGGTGGACTCTGTAAGTGGCAAATGTTGAGCCTCCAAGCCAACTCCTGGCCGTCGCAACAAGGTTGTTAACCCTTTTTTTTCTTTTCTACTCTATTTTAGTCCAAACCATCGGGTACTGTGGTCGAGTATGGTCTCACTACGACAAGACAGCCATCGGTGGCTTTGTAATGCAGGCAATTCTCATTCTCGTCGCCCCTGCGCTTTACGCGGCCTCCATCTACATGATACTCGGTCGACTGATCCGATCACTGCACGCCGAACACCTCTCCCTAATACCGGTCAATTGGGTCACCAAAATTTTTGTCTGTGGTGACGTCGTGTCCTTCACTCTTCAGGCCGGCGGTGGAGGCGTCCAAGCCGCTGGCACGTTGGAGTTGTATGAAGCGGGCGAGAAGATCATTATCGCGGGGTTATGGGTGCAAATCTGCATCTTTGGCTTTTTCGTCGTGACTTCCATCCTCTTCAATTACAGGGTGCTTAATTCACCGACCGAAATCTCAAAGCATCACAGCATATCGTGGAAACGCCACCTTTATGTGCTGTACATTACGAGCGCCATCATCCTCATCCGGAGCATATTCCGCGTTGTCGAATACCTGCAGGGAAATAGGGGCTATCTCATATCGCACGAGATATTTCTGTATATATTTGATACTGTATTGATGGCGGCTGTGATGATTGTCTTTTTGGTCTGGTACGTCGGGGACTTGGAGGATGCGCGCCCTTCAGAGGACCACGAGACCTTGTGCTCTAATAGCAGAGATGCCTTTGAGCTACAGGATAAAGCTGGAAAGAAGCTCTTCGGAGGGACGCGAGGGACCAGGGTTTTGGCAAGATGAAGACGGCTTGAGCCGTATTGGCATGCACCTGCGATGATCAACTGCCTTGCAGATCAATTATGTACCTATAGTAATAGATATGAAGATATACAGGAATACCACCGACTCTGCATTGAACTACAGAGCGAGATGGCGTGGCACCCCAAGAGCTAATGGAGAAGGGCAAGGAGGAAAACGCCGGCGAAAACTGCCACGTTCACGCTAGACCTCTCGGCACCACTTTGCGGTGCTTCAGAAGGAGCAACATCGCTATCCTCAGAGTGGCTACCAGAAGGCATGGTTGCGGTAGGGGAGGCTGTGGGTGCCATGCTTGATTCTGGTAGGGTGATGGATTGGATATCTTCTTCGGCGCCGCATGCCTGGGCAGTCGCCCAGCCCTCCTCGAAGTTTTCCTCCCACCACGAGGTCTGCTCGAGCAGAATATAGTAGTTGAAGAAGAAGGCTGAGCCGGGGTAGTTGTGTGCCAATGTATAAAAGTCCAGCCAGCATACGTCGTCGCAGTCGAACTTTGAATTGACGCTGGAGTCGGAAAGGTAACAGTAGTCGTTCGCCCTATTTCCGTTCACGTCTCGTCTGCCGTAAGCGTCACAGCCCATCTCGAACAATAGCCAACGGATAAAGGAGCAGGGAAAAACAAAAGGAAAGAAAAAAAAAAGAAGAAAAAGAAAAAACAGGGCCACATACCCATCCTTGCGGCAGGCGCGAACAAACTGGTACCGGAAAACCTCTCCGACAATTGACGCCGGCACCGGCGACCTGCCCTTGACTATCACTAGATCTTCTTCTCCGCTACACGAACTCATCAAATTCTTGGTATACTCGTCGAGCGCGACGCGGCAGGTCTCGGTGCACATGCTGTCGAGGTCGGCCTCTCCGGGATTGAACACGGTCCTCATCGAAGCCGCGATGCCAACGAGGGTGTAGTCGCATTCGATAGGCGCAATGTAGGCGTTCCTGCAGGCTTCGGAGACCGAGTCGACGAGGGCCCTGTCCGCCGTAAATTTCCAATCTGGACCCCGTTCATCGAGTGTGAATGTGGCGGCGGCAAGACGCCCTGCGGCGCCAAGTACAGCCACAAAGACCGTGGAGATTGATACAGGTAGCATGGTGAGAGTTTGATTCAGGAGTGTATTAGTATTATCGGTGGCCTTGCCGTACGTAATTTTTTTCCACCTCTCCACGAGAATATGGTCAGTCAAATTCTCAAAAAGGCCCAACGATGCCGTTTTTAACTATGAACGACGAGCGGAATTTTCCTTTGGTGCCAAGAAGCAATTTCGCGCAAGTAAAATTGCTGAATGGATCCCCCAGGAGCTTCTTTTCCGTCCTTGCCAGCAGCCGCAGATCCATCCAGCACTAATCTGGATGTCAGTCATACTTGTATGTTACGGGTCTGGCCTGTTGTTGGCAGTTGCAGGAGGCCCTACAGGCGATCTTGCTGGAGTGCTGGCCAGCTACGGTCAGCCACAACCAGTTGCGGAATCACTCGGCTCGCCTGGCGAGGTGGAATTTAGTGAAGCAGATGTCATCGAAATTGAGACAACGCTTCTGCTACATGTCCAAAATCCCATGGAAATATAAAGATGAGCAAACACTTTGAAAACAAGTGGTTTGGGGCAAGAATATTTCCCCGCATTGGCATATGTGTAGACGCTATTTCGGACCCTTCTGGCGCAACCCTGTCACTAACTCAGGCCAAGGCCCTAAGAGGTATTACTATCCGCGAGAATTTGCCGAACTTCCAAAAGGTCACTTTGCCAAGCTACTACTACTAGTGTAGCAGCTTGGTACTGGCCAGCATGCAGTTAGGATGCGCCTGTCATAAACAGCCGTTTAATCCTTCTCAGAATAGTCTTCGTCGAAACCACTCCCCTCGTTGCTATCCTCTCAGATTTCTTCAGATTCTCCCTGTGCAGCTGCCGTTGGCTACTTGGCGGCTTCGGATGCAGTTGTGGTAGCTTCGGCATCGGCAGCGGCGGCCTGTTCCGCGCCGTTAGCCGGAATCGCGACGCCAAAATTCGCGCAAGCCTCCGCCATGGCAGTAGCCTGGTCGAGCACCTGCTCAGCGGCCTGCTGCTGACGGGTGGGGACGCCCCGCCTTACCCGACGATCCTGACCGAGCTGTCGAATCTCGGCGCGCTGTTGGACGTTCTTGCCTTGGCCCTGCGCGCCGGCCTGACCGGCCTCACCGGCATTGTTGTCCGCGGCACCGGCGCCTGCCTGGGCTCCCTTGCCTTTGTTGTTGCCTTGGTTGCCTTGGCCTTGGGCGGCTTGGCCCTGTGCACCTTGATTTTGGTTACCTTGTCCCCGATTTCCTTGGCCCTGGTTGTTGTCTTGGCCCCGATTGTTCCCTTGGCCCTGGTTGTTTCCTTGACCTTGGTTGTTCTCATTGTTCTGATTTTGTTGGCCAGCCCGGTTATTCTGGTTGTTTTGGTTCTGGTTATTATTCTGACCACGGTTTCTGCCTTGGCCTCGCTGCTGACCTCCATTTCCAGCGTTCGCGTTGTTCCCATCAGCGACATCCGTAGCCGTGGCAGCGGCGGTATCCGTTGCGACCGCATCCGTGGCGGCAGCGTCAGTAGCTACAACCTCGGTAGCGGCAGCGTTATCAGTAGCAGCAGCATCCGTGGCGGCGGCAGCCTCAGTGGCGACAACACTTCCGGCAGCACACCCAGCGACCGCCGCTGTGTCGGTAACAAGGGCGTCAGTGGCGGCATCCGTAGCCGCGGCGTCGGTTGCCGCTGCGTCAGCATTCTGCGAGTCTTCAGTGACCGACGCCATGATTGAGCTTGCTGCAGCAGCCGCCTCGGACAAAGAACTGCAGAGCTCGAGCTGGGCGGCATCTCCTGCGGCGTTGTTTCCAGCTGCGGCGTTCGCGCCTACAGCAGACGGTTAATACCATTTCCAGTGTTTCATTCGAATACCAAACATACCTTTGTTGCCCTTTGCTTGTTTCTGCTGATCGGCGCCTTCTGCTTCGTTGTTCTGAGCAGCAGCCTGGTTCTGGTTGCTGCCAGCGCCACCAAGAATTCCGCCAGCACCACCAAGCACGTCGCCGAGAAGGCTACCGGCAAGGTCTGCGACCTGAGCGGCGCCCCCTTGAACTAGGTCAAGCGGGTTTCCAGGCGCCGCGTTGGCATCATTGCCTCCAAGAAGGCCACCAATGTTCAAAGCATCTCCAGCCCCGCGTACCTGGAAGCCAGCAGATAGCTCGAGGAAGAGAGCGGCGACGAGGACCTGCCTCAAGCAAGGAATGGAGTTCATAATGCCTGATTAAAAGAAGGTATTATTGAAGGAAGAAAACTGAAAGTCTATTCCAGAGACTATTGAGAAGCAGTAAGAAACCGACCGAATGCCGGGGAGAAGAAGATCAACTTGGGTAATAGAACAGGAGTTGTCCTGGGCCCGCATCCGAATCTGGATTTGGGCTTAGGCCATCGCTCTCTTATACTCTAACACTTCGAAAAAATAAAAAAAATAAAAAATAAAAATAAAAAGAAAAGAGCTGCTTGGGGGTCTAGAAGTGTCGAATCATTTCACATTGTACGAGCGCTCACATCAACGACCGGGCTCCAGGATCGCCCACGCCCCATAACACCGAGCGTATCAAACTGGGGTTTGGAAATCACCCCCACCCAGTGTATCCTCCCCGGATCATTGCCGAATCAAGTATCTCTTGCATCTGAGATGTTCGAAAATAGAAACCTGGCAGGACTCGCAGGCCGTTCCAACAACTGTGTTGATCAGTTGACGGGGCAAGAACTAGCACGTTCTTGAATTTTTTGGGTAAGGAACTTCGTGATGTGCGATGATCGATCCTTGGCGTGCGTGTAAGACCCATTTCGGATCGAAAAATCTCGTGCGTATTCCTCAACAGGATCCGTCACAGCAGGGATAGAAAAAGCTTGTTTTTTCAATGTAAATGATGAAACGTGCTCGACGAGCAGCGGGCGACTGGAGAGAAGGGGGTGGCGGAGCTTTTATGTGATTGATTGCGGAAAGGCATTGCCCTCAAAGCTTGTTCGAGCTAGACCCTAGCGGCTTCACACAGTGACGGGTGCCACTGCCAGCTTGGGCTGTCCGTGCCTGGCATCGAAGCTTGACAACCTTCTCTATCACCGGGGCGTCGAGTCGAGGCTTACACACATGCCATCTGGTTTCACCTTTGATCGGCCTTGGCAGGGATCTTCATGATCTTCACTTCCCCCGATCACTGGCAACAAATAATAGATTCCAATTGAGCACAGCCCTAGCATTTAGCTTCTGAATCATATGCCGTTTTTACTACATGCGATTAAGCTTCTATTCTTGTAGCATGCACCTCGACAAAATTCACTCGGACGGGATTTATGTGAAACCGCGTGGGGCCGAGCACCAGTGCGAGGTTCGAGAAATGCGCGAGGAAAAACCAGCTCTTATTGACGGGTCTGTAGAAAACATCTGCAGCATACACCGAACCATAAGCTGGCACGCAAAGCTCCGGTCACTTAACCGCATCCCGATTCTTATGCTGCCCGTACTAAGGCGTTGCGCATGTGAAGGGCGGTATCATCACCGGTGATGAACTAGCCATCGCTATCTAACGTCCTTGGCTTGATTCAAGAAAACACGACCCCGCTGCTCGTCAATGGCCCTAGGGAAAATCAAGCTGAGTTAGATGTTAAAGCGTGTCTCAGGGACCACTCGCCAGAGAGGCGGTGCGGAAGACTCCAGATCCGGAGGTAGAGCCAAATACATAGGCATCTGGGTTTGGGGGAGAGCTCGTTTGACAGCACCGAAATTGTCAGCGGCGGTCTTGTCGGCGGAGTGGGCCGCAACGGCCACTCACTTCCGAAACGGACGCGAGACATGTCGGCAACGGCCGTGGTGCTACAATATTCCACAACATAGTACTCGCTCTAGTAATCAAGCTTGACACTGGTATCACTGTCATAAGACGGTGTCGGTTGTGGTTTCACACAAGGAAACGGCCCCGCTGTCGTGCAGCGTTTGGCCGAGGCATGGAACTGAAGGTCTTGAGAAATACTGACACATAAAAGCTACTGAGCCAAATAGATGTACTCATGGTAATATTTCAGGTTCCATGCCAGACGTTTAGTCTTACTAGCTCTCAAATTTCACCCCTTTAGAGAAAATAAAGAAGGCAAAATCTCTAGGTAAGAAAGGGATAAACGGCCTGAAGCAAAACGATGGGCTGGGAGATTGAAGAATGACGCTCAGTTGTCCTAGGAGAATCTGTAGAGCTAAATGGCATGAGACTCACCATGTATGCAAAGGTGGACCTACACAAATTCCCTCGGCTACTAGCACGGGGCACCGGCGTAGACCTCACGGTTGTTCTACGCAAGTCTCATGTCGTGTAATCCGACGCCAACTGCGGCTGGTCCGCATTGATCGCATGTGGGCATTTATAGGGGTGAGGTACAGCGTCTTCTCCAAGGCTATGCAAAATCTGCTGGGCCGGAAGACAAGGCTCAGCACGTGTTCAAGCCGAGCGGTTGATCTTCAACCGATACCCCAGGTTGGCTAGCAAGGCAATCTTCAGCACTCCAATTACCTAGGGCGGCCATCAGCAGATCGCATTGTGGATCTCGGCTTCCAGAGCTCAACTCCTCTCAGAGCTCGCATCGCAGCATCCAAGGCCTTCCGCGCCTAGAAAATCCGTAATGGCCCCGATTTCGCGCAGTGATGACACAAAAGCATTGTACGTTGTTCGCATAAAGACTCTTGCCAGTCATTTACTGAACCAGGTTCACGTTGTCGCTGGCTAACCTCACACTGAGGGGGCTGTATTGGGCATGTCGTCGAGTTAAATAATCTGGGCATAATCCTAACACAGGACCAATCGATCGGGTTACATGCGCGAGCTGCGTTATGTGAATTCCACAACGGGTCTAATACTGCAAAAATCTCCGAGGGGCGAGTTTCTATTGCTAGGTGAGAATATAACCAGTCTGCTCGGAGAAAGAGGCCCGAAGAAAGGGACCATCCTAGCCCATACAGGACGTACCCTATTTGTTCGACATATGCTCACTCTCGCGGTCCACGTGGTCTCGTCGTTTACACATCAATCAAGCATTACACGTTAGTACGCAGCTCGTACTCTCGTCGAATGAAATTCCGTCACATACCCTCTTTGAGCTCCTTACACTTGTGGGGTCGTATTCCCAACCAACGCCGCAAACGGTGCGGCCAACGAAGGTCATACTAAGAATGGATCAATCCAATTGCGGGGAATGAAAGTGGGGTGCATCGGAGGGTTGTTAGTTTTAGCCAGCTCAACCGGGTCGGATGCGGGCCGTGACGGTGAAGTTATTTTTTGAGATGTGTGTTGAAAACGGACGCACGCCTATCTGAATACCGCTTATCAATCTGCACAAATCATTTTAAATGCACAAATCTCTACGCAAGACAGCAAGGCTTCAAATTGAGCTTCTATGCTGTGGCAACAAGGAAGTCTGTCAGATTCATCTCGACTCCCAAAGGTGGGTGGTAATCGAGACTGCAGGTTGCATGGTTGCCAAGACCGGCGTGATCGCTTGTGACCAGCCCGCTTTGGCCTCAGTCAAACCCTCGCGATATGCACAACGTGCATACCGCCACACAACCTACCCATTTGTCTATATTACTGGATCAAATCGTGCGTTTGAGAACTGCCGACACGACTCCGAACCAAGCTATGCCCGCTAATTGATCTTATTGCCCGCAAGGAGCGGGGGAACTTGGGGAATCAGTCGTTTCTTTCGGTTGCATCAAGCGGTTCCGTTCCTTTAGAATGCGGAGAAAGCCTATTTCTGGGGTTGCTTTCGTCGGAAGTTAAGAGCCGCACTTCGTCTTATATCTAGTAGAACGCACCATCTATTCATTTGACTTCGTTGGCAAATATTGCTTTCAATTATTGCGATCACTCGTGGGAACTATAGACGGCCATATTCCGTTCCGTGATTAGGAACCTTGTGAACAATGTCGGCCGACGTAGAACATCACCCAAAGTCAAGGTATGACCACAAGGAGGCGAGCGGCGATGAGTCGTTCGAAGAGGACTTGGCGCTCGAGAAGCGGCTCAATAGGAAATTCGATCTCCATATCGTCCCATGGTTATTTGGAATCTGGTAATTCTCTTGCTATTTCTCTAGAGTTCACCCGTCGGCGTTCAATCCAGAACTAAACTAACCTCAATTTCTTTCCACCACGGGCCAGGCTTTTCTCCTTCATAGACCGGAGCAACATTGGCAACGCTCGAATTGACGGCCTAACTACTGACCTCAACATGGATATTGGAACCCAGTTCAACGTCGCTCTACTCGTCTTCTACGTCCCCTACATCCTTGTCGATGTGCCGAGCAATTGGATCATTAAAAAGGTTAGGGCTGGAATCTACCTGCCTGTTCTCATAACCTGTTGGGGCCTTACCTGCACGTTTATGGGCTTCACCAAGTCCTTTGGTGGTCTTGTGGCGGCGAGAATTCTACTTGGGCTTTTTGAGGGTGGCATCCTGGGCGGCGTCATTGTCTACCTCGCCATGTTTTACCGACGACATCAGATGATGATTCGCTGCGGCTTGTTCTATTGTGCCGCTCCGTTGTCTGGCGCGTTTGGCGGTCTTCTCGCTTCCGGCCTAGGGCAAATCAAGTATAACGGGTATAACAAGTGGCCTTGGATATTCTTTAGTACGTATCTCGATTTTTTCACTATTACCGATTCTCAAGAGCCATGCGCGTCGTCTAACCAGGAGCCTGGCAGTCGAGGGCGCCATCACGGTCGTCTTCGGAATTGTCTGCTTCTTCTTCATGCCGAATACGCCCGCAGATTCCAAGTTTCTCACGGAAGAAGAACGTCAATACGTACTGCGGTACATGAGACTAGATTCTAGTGGTGCTACGGAGACCGACGTCGATGAGGAACGCTTCAACTGGTACTGGGTCAAGATGGCGCTGCGAGCACCACAGACGTACTTTTGTGCCATCATATGGTTCTTCCTTCTTGTTCCACTTTATGTACGTACTTGTAATGTTTTCCTCCTTGCTGCGGCGATCGGAGCCCCAACTGACCTGACGCAAGAGCTTTTCACTCTTCTTACCCTCCATCATCCGCGGAATGGGCTACAAGTCGACCATCGCCCAGCTATTTACCGTGCCGCCAAACATCGCTGCGTTTCTAACGGTCCTGGCCACTACGTACTACTCGGACCGAGTTAAGCTACGCGGGCCATTCGTTCTTGGTGGTACGGTTTTCGGGGCCATAGGCTACGTTATGCTCCTCGCATCCGATAGCAACCCCGTTAAATACGCGGGAACATTCTTCATTGGCATCGGCGTATTCCAGTGCTCCCCTATTCTCATGGTATGTAAATGTAAATGTAAAAAATTACCTGTTCAGGGTATCGTGCGATCCTCCCTTTCGCTAACCGTGAGTCAAACCATCATAGGGATGGGTCTCTAACAATTTGGCTCCTCATTACGTTCGAGCCACCGGTGTCGGTGTCGTGATTTCGCTGGCGAATTGCTCAGCATTCATCGGAACTTTTATTTACCTCCAGCGTGACGAGTAAGTACAAGCATTGCCCAAATCTTGCCACCGTCCTCATGTCATCTAACGAGCTGCGATTAGGCCGCATTACACGCTTGGCCACTCAATCAATCTTGGAGCCTTGATCATTACCTTTTTGCTAACGTGTTTGCAAATTTGGTATCTGTCGTGGGAGAATAAGAAGCGCAAGAATGGAGAGCGAGATGATAGGCTTCAGGGTTCGGATGCGCATCGACTGGGCCATCGTCATCCGTCGTTCATCTATACTATTTGAATCTGGAAGTGATATATCTGTTTTGTCCCGGTTCAAAATAATGAACATCTAGCATGGTTGGCAAAGGGGGGCTTGGAATTGAAGATATTCAAATATTAATCAATATTGAGTATTATTGGTCTGATAATATTCCCAAAATCAACCCGTACTCCGATCCATGCAAATCATATCATGCCATCGTACATAAAAACCGCTCAGTGGTTCTATCGCTTGATCTATCGCTCTGTCGCTTTCATTTATCGTTCCATATAATAACAGAAGGAACAGAGAAAAGGAAAAGTAAAAAAATTCATAATAAACAGTCTAGAGTGTATGCTTCATGCCAGTAGTGTCAATCACCACAGCATGCTCTTCGTCAACCAAGCCAAGTTTGTGCATGTGCCTGTACAAGGCGGCGTTTCCGTCCTTGCACGTGGTGTGGCCCTTGCTAATGATGGCCATGCTGTCGCGAAGTAGAAATTCGTAGTAAGCAGTCGCCAGCAGCGTCGCGGGGATATTGACTAGGATGGCGATGGGGGCATAGCTTTGGTAAGTAAACGCTTCGCGGCCCCAGAAAATGGCGGCGACAATGCGGGTACCCAGGTCCCTAGCCAGATTAGTGCTCAGGCCCATGCTGCCGAAGCCCCAAATGATGACACCGTAGGCGGCGCCGATGACGAAGGGGATGCCGGCTGGCTTGATGAATGGGTTGGCTGGGTCGAGAGCAGCCCAGATGGCGATGCCGATGAAGGCGTCGGCGAAGAATTCAATCATGAAGAGGTAAGCAAGGTTCGCCTGGCCGTGCGGGTCAGGAAAGGAACAGAGAATCGAAGCTGGCGCACCGCTCGCAACGAGTGGCTTGCCGGCGTCGATGAAATCGTGGTTGAGTTGGCTAATTTCCGGCCAGAAGACGCCGACAATCATCAAGCCGGTGAAAAAGGCGCCCATGATTTGGCTCATGATGTACAGCGGGACCTTCCACCAGGGGAAATCCTGCCAAAAGGCCATGGCTAGTGTGATGGCGGGGTTGAAATGGCCGCCGGAGGTGGGCGCGCAGATGATGATGGCGGCGGCGACGCCAATGGCAAAGGCGCAGCCAGTCTGGAAATGGCTCCCGTAGGCGGAGACGCCCAGCTCGCTGTTGGTGTGCAGGATGTAGGTGGCGACGGAGGCAAGGGCGGGGAAAACGAAGAGGCAGACGCCGGTGAACTCGGCGAGGCATTCTCGGAGGATCCTGGGCCGGCGGCTCTCGAAATTGAGGCGGCGGTGGCTCACGGGCTTGTAGGGGACCTCGATGCGGTGGAGGTAGCGATGCATGCCGGTGGAGATATCGTGCTCCATGGCGTGCTGCAGGCGCGGAGTGGTGGCGCCCGAGGTGTATGGGGAAAAGGTTGGGAGGTGGAGGGTGCTGTCGGTGTGGTTTGGTAGCCACTTCATGTTTAGTAGTTCGTGTGGTCCCATTAAGATTTTTGATTGGGTTTCCGAGATGGGAGGAAGGGGTAGGCTCTAGTTGTGGTATTCGAAACTAATGTGTGGAGGACGTTTGGAGAACTAGGAGGTAAAAGTGTGTTAAGCTTGAAAGGCTGTGGATCGTAAAACTGGAGAAGAAGCCATCATGGAAAGATTCTCTTGCGGTCTTTTATACTGTAGTAATACATGTTTTAACGTGCCGCACTTGAAAATCAATATTCGGTCCGCGGACGCATCGCCAAAAACTTCATTACGAGCCCATGGGCTGCTTCAGTGTGGCTATGGTTGCACAGTAAATGCGGCCGGCTCGAGGACGCAGGGGTATCATGACAGATGACTGACAGCGAGTCCGCTGGCCCAACAAAAAGTGTGCTTTTAGTGGGCCCGACAGCACTGGAGCAGAAATGTGGTATGATGTGTTCGCTGCTATGCTCGCACTTGGCCGGCGCCGGACAGACGTGGGACATTGGGGGTTGGCTGGCGATTGGAGGGATCGTCGGAACGACGGCAACGTTCGGCGACCACCGAAGCCTAGTACGTTATTGATTGGCCTATCGAGCAGCCACCCTGCTGGCTGGCTGGCTATGAATAGACCAGTTCCTGCTGGTTGGCCATCGGATCGCCCCGACGCCTGTCACATCGCTGGCCAGTTTGCCAGGTTTGACAGGTATCCTCCCATTAACAGAATATTGGCCCTGGAATTCAGGGGCAAGCGATTACTTGCGGCTCTGCTCAACTAATATTGTCGCCCCCAAGCTCCTGTTCAGGCGGGAAAATCAATAAATCCAATGGTGCCCTCAACCCGTCGCCGAAAATAGGAGGGTTTGGTGGCCCCCACGGGCCTTATGTTTTATCCTGACCGCTGGCCGTTTATCGCAAGCAAAGCTGGAACACGGAGGCCACTGGAAAAATTCGAGCTATTTCCAGATTTCCATACTGCCGCCGTGGTCCGTCAGGTGCTGTGTAAGGTTGCATTTCATCTTTCTTTTTGCCCGCTGGTTGTATCGACATTACCTCGCAATGATAAGCTGTACATATCTCTCGTACATGTATTTGAAGAGTCTCGCTTATTATTATTGCATCGTTCCGATAAATACGATGAGTTGACATGAGCTTTGGCGTCTGTGGCGCACACAGAAGCGGAAGGACAGCCGGAATGGAAATCCGGAGACCGTCATGGCCACTACCATTAGCTTAGGCTGGGCGATGGTGGCAGCGGTTGTTGAGCAATTAACTCGAACCACCGCGATCAATAGTCGGGCAAGTATAGTGGACCAAAGAACTTCATGCGACAGACCGACCATGATGACATGCCGCGGGCAAAGGCACCCAGGACATGGGCGCACATGGATGCAGACCATTACATAATGTGCGTATTGTACAGTGTCGTATGGTGGGCTGATCGCCAGCCTTTGGCAGCAACTGCCCGGACTGGCCACCACTATCTCATACTGACGACTGAGGTACTAAAGTACATTCCATTGTCTGACAATTCTGCTCCATGGCCCGGATGGACCCGATATTCAGCCGGACTTCTGTGGAGGGTTGTTTCCTAATCGGTCGTCTTGAAATCGAAATTGAACTCAATGGGCTTTCTCACGTGACTCATACGTCAGTGTGAGGAAGCTCAAGTGCCGCTCGACGCTTCATCGGCAAGCGTCCAAATCTCCCTCAGGTTTGCGAGTAAAACGCATACGTCAACCATTTCCCACTCTCCAAAGCCCAATTGACCTTCCAAATTCGGGCATTCAGGAGATTCAAGTCTGCAAAGGAGGAAATCGTCTTGCTTACATGGCTTTGGTCACAGTTGCGGCGGCTACGCTGCCGAGCGTACCCCTCGATTTCCTCGGTAACCGCGATCGAATCTTGCAGTCTATCCGGCTTGCGAAGGAGCATGGGGCTACGTTGAGGACGGGTCCTGAGCTGGAAATCCCGGGTTATGCCTGTCTCGACCATCATTTGGAAGGTACGTTTGCAGATGATGATAAAATCTCAGAAATATGCGGGGTATTGATCTCATAAATTGTTAGGCGACACCTTTTTACACTCATGGGAGGTTCTCGCAGAGATCATTTCCGATGAGGCTTGCAAGGATATGCTCATCGATCTCGGCATGGGTGTGCGCCACCGCAACGTCCGTTACAATGCCCGTGTCCTGTGCACGTACCGCAAGATCTTCTGCATCCGGCCCAAGATGGCCCTTGCAAACGATGGCTTGTATCGTGAGGCCCGGCATTTTACCGCCTGGAGCAAACAACGACAGGTGGAGACCTACTACCTGGAAGGCGTCGCCCGCAAGGTGACTGGCCAGCGTTCTGTGCCAATCGGCGACATGATTCTTTCGACTCCAGATACTGCTGTTGCCTGCGAATCTTGCGAGGAGATGTTTGTTCCTTTGAACCCGTCCATCTTCACTGGCCTCAATGGTGTAAGTAATTACCCAGAGTTGAACGGTCCTTTTGTAAAAGGCAATGCTGACAGGGAATCCATAGGCCGAAATTATTCTCAATTCCAGTGCTTCGCATGGTAGGTCTGGTGGGGGGGTAAGCGAATAATAAACCGGGTGCAACGCTAATTAGATGTCGTAGCCGAACTCCGAAAGCTTCGAACCAGGCTTGAGCTTATTGCCAACTCTACGAGAAAGCTGGGAGGAATTTACGTTTATGCCAATGCTAGTATGTATCCCCGAGCTGCACCTGTACGATACCCGGGATCTCGAGGGCTAACTGTGACTTTACAGCTGGCGTCGATGGCGAGGCCCGCATGATGCACGACGGCAGCAGCATGGTCGTCCAAAACGGTGAAGTGCTCGCCCAGGGCAGCCAATTCTCCCTCGCCCCCGTCGAGGTCACCGTCGCCACCGTCGATATTGAAAAGGTCCGCAGCTACCGTAGCAGCATCAGCCGGAACGTCCAGGCGGCCGCGCAGCCCGACTTCCCCCGCGTGGAATGCGACATTGTGCTCTCGCATCCTTCCGACGAGATCTGGCTGCACAATCACCCAGAGATTTCCCCGCCTAGGGAGCTCAGGATCATGGACCCCATGGAGGAGATTCACCTGTCTACTACCGTTTACCTGTGGCAGTACTTGACGAGGACTAATTCGGCTGGTTTCTTCCTCGCTTTGTCTGGTGGCCTTGACAGCTCTACTGTGGCACTCTTCGTTTACGGAATGGCTCGCACTGTTTTGGAGTCGATCAATGCGGGCGAAGAAAACACCCTTAGGGACTTAAGGATGGTCATTGGCGACCAGAACTTTTCCCCCAAGAAGCCCGAAGAGATTGTCAACCGGCTCCTGCATACGTGCTACATGGGCACAGTCAACTCGTCTGATGAGACCGAGGGTAGGGCCAAGAAATTGGCAGAAAAGATTGGTGCATTCCACTCCAACATCACCATTGACGAGACCGTCGCGGCCAATGAGGTCATGATTCAAAAGGCCCTCAACTTCCAACCTAGATTCGAGGTTGAGGGAGGTACCCGCGCGGAGAACTTGGCCAAGCAGAATATCCAGGCTCGTAGCCGAATGGTAATTGCTTATTCACTTGCTCAGCTGTCTACGACGGCTAGGAAGCTTCCTAGAGCGGGTACACCCTTGCTCGTTTTGGGATCCGGTAACGTCGACGAGGTATGGTGACTTCCATTTCGTCAATTCTATTTTAGAAGTACTAACGCCGTTTGTCTAGAATCTCCGTGGATACTACACCAAGTATGACGCCAGTTCGGCGGATATCGCGCCCTTGGGTAGCATCTCCAAGAACGATGCCAAGGCTTTCCAGCGGTGGGCTAGGCATCACTGGGATCTCCCTATTCTGACCGAATTCATCGAGGCCACACCCACTGCCGAGCTACTACCCCTCTCTGCCGGTGTTCAGGA
Organism: Lomentospora prolificans; assembly: GCA_029532625.1. Taxonomy (NCBI): domain Eukaryota; kingdom Fungi; phylum Ascomycota; class Sordariomycetes; order Microascales; family Microascaceae; genus Lomentospora; species Lomentospora prolificans. Next base: position 124,839 of record JARFXM010000003.1, read on the forward strand.
TGATGAGTCGGAGAACGAAATGGGCATGTCCTACGATGAGCTTTCCGTCTTTGGGGTAAGTACTATCACCCAAACCGAGAGTGCCCGCGATCTCCGAGCATTATCTCATGCTAACGACCCCGCAGATTCTCCGAAAGGTCGACAAGCTTGGGCCTTGGTCCGCCTATCTCCGCCTACTCAGCGACTGGAAGGACCGTCCAGGATACGGACCACGCCAGATTGCCGAAAAGGTCTTCCGGTTCTACAGGTACTACGCCATCAATCGCCACAAGGCGACCATCGTCACCCCCAGCATCCATCTCTGCTCGTATAATCCAGACGACAACAGGCACGATCTGCGGCCGTTCTTGTACGTGGTCGATTGGCCCTGGCAGTTTAGGAAGATTAGGGCGCATGTGGAGGAGCTGGAGAAAGGCTTGGCCAAGAAGAAAATGACTTAATTAGACTTCAAGAAATAGAACAGCATTGATGTAATAGTAGACATCGGCTCTTTACTTTCACACGGCGTGCGCTGGATAATTCCAACGTACACAACGCACTTACCTAAAAATGTGGCATTCAGAAGGATGAGTGCGGTGGTGCATATTATATATCCTGTAGCATAGGGAGCATGCTGGCTGGTCAGTCTTATCCGACTTTTTCAGAAACGTCACGTTGGGGGCGAGGCCCATGCAACCCAGCAGCGTTCGTATCATACTATCGCCGATGCGCCGCAGATTCCTATTTGCGATATGGCAGCGCAGAATTCTGAGCTTATCGAATTATTAGGTTATCAACCTGTCCTTTCCTCTCAAGGGCCAGAGGGCACTGGTGCCTTTCCGGCGATGTCTTTGCAGAATATCCCAAAGATAGGAGTCAATAGAGCCTCCAGATCTCCAAATGCAACTCACGTCTGAGTTGAACTATCTCGGACTCATACCCCAACATGGTCTAATTCTAACTACCTGCTATTTTCCTTGCCGAACGCATGCTATCAAGACACTGATGCAAACAGTACTCAGGCAACGTCAACGTTTTCACCGCAGGTTGCTTGATTGGATCACTCTGGACTCCCTTGAGCTAGCACTTGTGACTCCTGATGGCCGGCTATCATGTCCCCAAGATGGAGGGGTTGCGGTTCTCCATAATGGGTTTAGGATGCAGTGGGACGAAGCGCAATAATAAATATTTAGGTTCGGTTCAAACATATTGTTTCCCATATGTTTTAAATCCCCCTTGAGGTAGTAAGGGGATTTTCTAGCCTACTTTGAGGACATGTTCCTGACAGAATAACCCGGGAAGGAAGCAGGGGCCACTGAATTTCATTCGGCTGGATGATGCCCTCGATGGGAGGCTCAGACGAGGAAAAATCAGGCGCTTAGGCTTCTACAGCACGCTCTTGATGACACCAGCTCATCACAACTACAATTAGCCCTCATCGTCTTGGACACACACGTTCATCATACACATTACTACCCTCCTGCAACTGACTCTCGATCGGTTGCGCCCACTTATGATATACAGTACGTCTCTCGTGGGTTGATAGATGAGGGTGATCTTAAGCCCGACATTGCACGCCGGCGATGTCACAGGTACAAACGCAGTGAGAATTACTTTGGGGCTCAGAAAAGTCCCAATCAACGCTGGCTGTCCGGATATGAGGAGAGGAGGTCTGTGAGCTTAGGATTGGATTACAGTCGCAATGATTAGCGTGTAGGGAAATCACTATGCAGACAAGAGAGTGGCTAGAAAGGCCAGGCTGAGCAGATGTACTATTAGCAGGTATTGAGCGGTAATAGGGTGCAGACTATAGGCGACATACACAAAAAACTCTCGGGACCGCTACTGGCCTTCAGTTTAGCCACCCCCTTCTTTTCGAAACTGACCGACTCGAAGAAGCAGGAAAGTTATATAAGCGGGCCCTTGAGGGTCCCGAGCTATTAGCCGTTGGCTCTTGAACACACTGTCGCGATGCAATCATTTCCACGCTGTTGCGGATATGGATGTGGGTCTCGAATGACAATGCTACGAGATCTGAACTGCATGCTGGCCTGTACCAACGCCGCTGAAGGCAAGGAAACGGGCGAGATGTTATGTTCAAGCATTTCTTTGCGCAATTGGCAAATAAATCAATTTCATTGCATCCACCAATTCGGTAAGCTGGGGTATATCTCACGATGCCCAGCAAATCATCACCTTTTTCAGCTCTATTTCACCTTTATCCCAAAGGGAGGAGTGAGGATTATACTGGCGGGTTGTACTTTCTAGCGTATGGCCTAAAATGGGAGCAGAGGAGTGTGTCTCGACCCGCGCTCTCTTCGGACAGATTCGAAAGAGTTTGTGAACCGCAGCGCAACCAGGTCGGAGGAGAGCATGCTTCGGTGGTAACTCTGTAGTATTGACGCGCCTACGGATCTAATTAACCCATTTTTCGTATCCCTCTAGATCGGGCCTTATCCTACAATGTATAAATATAAGCACTCGTTCACATTGAGGAGAAGTATTACAAATTGGAGCACTGAACTTGGCAGAGGATTAGGCATTTGCCAGCGTGGCCATTCGCCGCATCAGCGAGGAGAAGTGGAGGCCAATCATCGACTCCAAGAAAGGGAGGTGGTTTGTCGTCCCATTTGATGCAGGACTTGACCCAAAGTGAAAATGAGGATGCACTGGGGGAGGTGGCTCGGGCTATCTACGGTCAGCGAGAGCGCTGCCCAGTGGATAGAGGGCGACATGCTCTTACTTCTGGAGGAGCGCTGGAGGCAGGTGCCACCAACACTTGCAAATGCTCGGAAATGGAGAAAAAAAGCTCTAAAAAAAAGTCTTGCCCGAATCGAACGGGCGACCACGGTCGACATCGCTAAAGTACCCCCCTGGATGCACTGAATCTCTGGAACTCGACTGTAAGATGGCCCCGTACCTGAGCAAAAAAGAAAAAAAAAGAGGAACGGGTAGTAATCTCAAGCAAAAAAGAGTTCGGCCCCGGTGTTGCTGGCCTACATCTCTTGTCGTCTTTTGTCGTTTGTCGATGATCCCGCGGAAGTGACGAGACGGTTTGACCCGACTGTAACCAGCGCCTGACCTCGCGGGGTTTGACCATTAACCCGTTGAGGCACTCCGCCTCGCCATCCGATGGTTGCCTATGATCTTTCCGGAATATAAAAAGCATTATCGTTTCGAATAGCCACTCTTTTGTTGGGGGAAGGAGCCTTTCATTGATGGTCTGCTAACGTTGAGGAAGGAGCCTTCCGTGTCTGATCTACCGATGGCGAGTCAGAGAGCCATTCTCCTACTTGTGCCGTCCATTCCTAACACCGTCTGGCAGATTCCACCAAATATAAGGCTCAGCGACGTATGAGCCCCTCCGGGTGACCTACAATGGGGGCGTTCGCTACACCTTCCAGGATCTGATCTGAGTCTAGTCACCCGATAACCACCGACATGGATGCTTGAACAGAGGGACTCAGGTCCACAAGCTTGACAGGTATATCCATGCACATCAATATCGGGATAACTGCTGGTTCTGACGGCGCGACCATGGGGCATATGCTGGCTCTTCTAACCTACCATCGACGATGCCCGTCCTTGACATCACGCGTGACCGTTCGATCAACTCCGCTCCGGAACTAAGGACTACTAAGTTACGACATCCGGACACGAAATCAGCGTAAACTTAGAGCCTCTGTGTCACGGGAGCTTCTGCCATTAAGTCCTGGGTTGATGCTGTAGATATGTCGAGTGCTGCATAATGAAGCGTCGTCCAACACGGTATCTTGTTTATCGACGTAATTAGAAACTGACCCACCACCCTGTACCAACCGTACCTATAACATAGCGTATGGGCTTCTCGCCCTCCATCACGACGTATTAATGGTGCAGCAATGGAGACCTCCCTTTCGCGTCCTCCAGACCGCTGTGGAACCTTTCTTCTCGTCAGGGGTCTTGAATACCGGAGACAGGGCCTCGAGGTACAACTTCAGAGTTTGGCGTTCTCGATGTCAAGCTAAGCATCCATTACGATGGAGCCCCGCCTCATTTGTTATTACAGACAGAAAGCTGTTGGCTTCGCCGCTCAAACTTGCCACCGCACAGATAATGGATTCTTCAGTGCTAAATGTAACTAGTGATTATGGAAATGAAGAAGGCCGTGGCCGTAACTCTCTCATGACATCATAGCTCCTGAATTCCCTCCCAATATTGGGCCAAAACATTGTCGTATTGTGAGCCGCACAGCTCCTATTATTTCCGAACAATCCGATCCGGCACGCCAGAGTCTCGCTAAAATTCAGCTCATTGAACCTTTCAAACGTTAATTAGCGCGCTACTATTTGTGGAACCTCGAACGTGTCTCCTCAATACGATCCAGCAAAGTTCAGATCTAGCGGGGAGCCTAGCCTTATAGGGATCCGCGATGCCGCCCTAAATAAACGGCTTGGTCCGCCCGGCCCTGATTCGTAAAACGATGAGCTGATTGATGGCCAGGCGGAGTCCGCGGGCATGTAGTCTGGACCCTTTGAGCTTTTCCAACCTTAAAAGTTGGCTGCAATCCTTTCGAAATTCGTGACTCTTTTTTCAATGTGGCATTATCGGCTCAGATTGAAGCACAACGAAGCCTGGTCGAGTACCCAACCCTTGGTGAAATGACGGGGGATCGAGATGGAATGTCTGAGAAAGTTGCAACGCCAGCGCGCCTAGGTAGGGGCTCCCCATGACGGTCAATTCTTCACTATTATCTCCAGTATATCGAACGCTCATGACTCAAAAAGCACGTACGCCCAGCTCACCCACTCGCGATGATGAGGCGCACGCCTTCCGTGACACCGACGACGACGATCACGCCCGCCAATCAGCCATCATGACTCGGGACAGCCGACCCAGGGGCCTTGTATCGACCCGAGTCCGCCGCCGTATCGTCCTTCTCAAGGCGCTCTTTCGGTTGCTGATCACACTCGTCCTCGTGTCTTCGGTCTACGTTGTTCTCGTCGTGTATCAAAACGAGCAAGTCATGTCCAAGACGGCAAAGCGCTACTACAACGCCTTCGTGACTGGTTTGTTGATTCTCCTCGCCATCAACGTCGCGAGTGCTTTGAACGAGGTGGCGAAAAATTGCAGGTGGTGGATACTGAGTAGACGGTACCGACCTGCGCAAGATGTATTACGATTTCACCCCTGCGGGACGAACAGGAGCTCCGGAATCGCTGACCTCGGAATATTAGGTGGAAGAGATTCTCCGCGGCGACAGTATGAGGCACCTTTTAATTCTAGCTGTGAAGTTCAGAAACTTCACCATGAGCGCGGCAATCATATTTTGGGTGCTGCTCAACGTCGTAAGTGTCATCTGTGTGTCCGAGTCGTATTACTGTAAACTCTTAATTACAGGCTTCACAGCTCGCGTTTGCATCCATGAGTCTCACCTACTCTCTTGAAAGTAACTGGGATATGGCGTTACTCGTAGACGGAAACATTTCTTTGCCCATAATGGAGAACATCACCACCAACAACCTCGTCAAATCCGAAGCCAGCTGGCAAGAAGCCCAGGAATATACAGCCAACCGGTATGTCGTTGACTGGACTCCGACGTACGAACCTTTTTTTTGGACTACTCGTTGCTAATTCATACCCCTTTAGGTACGGCTTGATGTCCCTCGCTTTCAAAACATCCGGACTGGATGAGAAGCCATCTCCAGGCCAGCTCTGGTACTCTGGAGATCCCACAATTTTCTGCGAAGAGGAGAATACAAGCGCCATGTGCACCTACGTTTTCCACGAGACTTCGCCGCAATCTTTATTCCTTGACGACTATCTCCCCGTAAAGGCGTCAACAAATCGAAGCATTAATGCTACTGTAACTTGCGAGAGTTGGGTTGTTGTCGACGGTGGTAACGGCACCACGGGAAACATTACAATCAAGACAGAGTCGGGTGATGTTTCCGTCCAAATGCCTCCGCAAGGCCGTCCAGATAGGACGATATTCATGCTTGACGACGAATACGATTGCGGAGAAGGCTGTAGCGTCATCCAGGCGTCCGAGTTTTCGGACTCCTCCCCGTGGTTCTATAAATGTAACGTCACTGTCGGATCCGTTGCGAACGCGACCCGCTCGATTGAAGAAGTCAGCCTCAATCTAACCACACTGGCATCTGCTGCGATCGCCCTACGCGGCTTCGCCTCCACTTCTTCCGTTGACGGCGACGACAGTGTCCAGTACGCTGTGTACCCCGCCGAGACCGTGGTTGGATATCCAAACAACGGGTCTGTCGTCGGCATGGCGCTCACCATGTCGCGATTTGCTGTCGGAGTCATCGCCTTTACCGCCGAAAACAACGCCATGGTCACGGTGAATGGCAGGGAGCCCACGATTGGCACAAGGCTTCACATTGAACACTGGGACATTGTCAACGTCATTTTCATTCTCACCATAGCCGTTCAGTTACTTTTGGGTCTTGCCAATCTTTTCTTTGCACACAAGGTGGTCATTCCGAGTAATGGATTGGTCGATGAGGCGAGAATATTGAGGCCTATGATGAAGCAGGAGAATCCGGATAGCGTCATCTCCATGCAGAGGAGGCGGAAGCAAAAAGACGTGTCGCAATGGATATACAGGAATAGACCCTTGGGCGACGGTGTGTTTGATTTGTACCTAGAGGAGAGGTAGTATAGCTGCAAGCTCACACCAAATGAGCATGTACCTCCCCGCGCTAATAAGGAAATTCCATGCTAGTGAGGCCATAATGCAAGCGAACTTGTGTCAAGTGGGATACTGCGAGTATTCTATGGCACTCATCGTCACGTACAACGTTGGGAGAGCGGGGATTTCGTCTTGATTCGGCCTTGGATGAACTCAATAGAATTCCATTACTATTCGTAGATACTAATAAGCTATCCCGTAAAACTCTACCCAGTGACTCGGCTAACCAGCCTATGCCTATAGACAAAGCTCCTCGCCTTCTTCCCAAAGATATACATGGGAATAGTGGTCAAGCAAACCGCGACAGTAATGCCACCAATAACGAAGAAGCAATCCCTGACACCCTGCACGGCAATCCAGTCATTGCAGTAAAACGTCAACCCGAAAGCGAACAAATTCTTGACAAAGTTCATGATGGCGAACGCCTCGGACGACTCCTTTCGGTGGCAGTCGATGACGTAGACGACCAGGCCCGTAGTACCAAGTTGCACACCGAGGTTGATCAAGCCCATGCAGACGATGACCGGGATGGGCCAGGGGTCTTGGCTGTGAAGACTTTGGCCCCAGGCAAAGAAACCGGAGGCGGTAAAAGCGAGGAAGCTCACCATGACGGGCAGGCGGAATTCGGGTTCTTTATTGGAAGCATTTGTTTAGTATGACAATATTTTCTTTTTTGGAAGGGGGGTTGGTGGGGGGGGGGGGCGGGGTGGTATGGGTATTTCCTGATATCACGTACCGAATGTTCCCTTGTTGCGCTTCGACATGTACTTGGCAAGACCATCAATCAATGGACCAGCAACAGCGGTTCCGATAAGACTGGCCACGAACGAAGACATATTCGCCGCGCCAACGGCAGCCACGGAGAAGTTATACGGCGGGGCCGAAAAGATTTGCGATAGTGTGATGGAGATGAGTACCAGCCAAGAAATGCACGTCGTGAACAACAGGGTTCCCCACATGACGATGGGCGAGGCAAGCATGAAGAACGGCAGGATGAGGGTCCTCCAGAACGAAACCTTGTCCCAGTACCCGTCGTACGGCAAGAGTTCGCGCACAAATGACTTTCGGGGCTCGGTTTCCGATGGGGCTGCGGCCTCCCGTGAGCCTTCGTTGTGGTCGACCTGGACCTTCTCTGCCATTCCATCGACGACGACGGTCTTGTCACCAGTGTCAATGTCGAGGGCACCCTTTCGGTGGTAAGCGGACTCGGGCATGAAGAGGATGGTAAGGATTGTTTGGATAGCGAAGGCGCCGCCCATGGCGTGTAGACAAATGCGGTATGAGCTGTACTGAATGATAGCACCAGCTGTGATGGTTGGGGAGAAGGGTTAGCCTTCAATAATCTGACAGTTGATGTCGTTTGGGTAGATAATGCCACTTACCAATTGGCGATGCCAAATTGATGCCTCCAAGCACACCCAGGTTGAAAATAGCATTCCTGTAACCTCTCTCGTGTACAAACCAGACATCCGAAATCGACGCGGGAACCAGGGCCTCCATGGGTGCCATGCAGAAACCCTGAACCGCCCTTGCAGCGGCAAGAGATGCAAAACTCTTCGCCTCGGCGGCCCAGAAGCAGGAGGCCATCAGGCCGAGCGATGTGGCAATGTAGATCGGCCGCTTTCCAATCTTGACAGCCAAAGTATTTAGCAACAAGCTACCGACGGCGATAGCAACGATACACGAGCCCTGAAGGCCGAGAGTAAATCGCTGGAGGGGCACGCCGAAGTCTTCGGCAAGCGGGACGATGGCGGATGTCAGGAGAGGACCGACAGCTGTTTTTAAACAGTTGTTATTAATATCATCCCACAAGATGAGGACAGAATGGCTGAGAGCCGGACTTACCGCCAACGCATCCACAGCCGTAGGCAAATGCGACGGTGAACATTTCCTTCTTCCATCGTGGCCAATTATACGGGTCATTTGGCGAATCCGACGGTTGCGGGACGAGCACAATTTCGCCAGTAGGATCAAGCTTGAGCAGGCCAGGAGTGACGCCGTCTACGTTCTCGACATCCTGCCTGCTGAGCTCGTTAAGAGGCGATGTGCCCGGCACATGCTCAAGCTTGCGGTCTTCGAGAATACCGAGAGGCATTGTCGACGGTCAAATGGGCGAGGCAGATGATCGATTAGTATCCAGTGCCTACAGGAGAGAGTCTGAGGTCTGCGGAAAACAGCTCTACGGCTCAAGGTCAAGTTGGATGGAGCCGGCTCTTATATCTATGTCCCGAACACCCCTGGCGACCACCACCGATCTGCGGAGGGAGAGGCTGAGGTCGACTCTCAGACCCCGAGCTTGACCTGTGCGGCACCCAGCATCCAGTGAAGGTCTAGACTAATAGAAGCTAGCGACCCGATCAGGAGACAATCGACCCCACACGCCTTGGAGCTGTTGTGCACACCCTGGAACCGAGTGCCCTCCGCCAGTTTGGGGAATGATTTATCTAGAGGAGTCAGCTACTTCGTATGCTTGACATTGTGGGGAAAGGCCAGTGCAATGTGGCGCCAAGTGCTGGTTTTTGGAGAAGTGATCTCGCCCGGCAATGCCATTATTGGCTTATACTGGCCTAGACTTCGTGGGAGCTAAGCATTGGAAGTATGCTAACGCAATCCGGGGGGCGGGTCCGGGGAAACAATTTTCTACAACTCTAAGAACCGCTAATACAAGTTGGTCAGCCTGGCTGTCCGAGGCCTGGCGATACGGCATGGTGGACGAGATCGGGTATAAGAAGCCGGGAGGGATATAGAGCGGGGAACAGCGCTTCGGCAGTTCCCAACTTCTTGTAAATTATCTGGAGATTACCCCACACGTTTCACACACCAAAGGACGCTATCCGATGCACATCAAGAGTATCGAGTGGTTCTCCGCAGATGACACGCACATTACCAAGACTCTTCTTGCCACTACTGACGTGTTGAATGCCTGGCCAACCTCCGCACGCACTGGCCAATCTAATCTCCGCCCGCCCAGCCCCTGCCACCCTCCGCCCCTTGATCTACGCATACCCCAGATTCCAAAACGTTTCCAGGTTTTTACGGCTGTCTTCGTCGACATAGTCTGGAGGTGCCCGAATTGTCACGCTGTCGCCGTGAATCTCGGCAACCTGGCCATTCAGTGAGGGATCCGCAATGAACTGAGCGACGCCCTTGGTGAGGGTCGACATTGGCGTAACGATCATAGGCTTGAAGAGGTCTTTGCTTGGAGCAATATTTGTTTCTAATACATCGGAATCTTAGCGGACGAAATTTTAAAACCGGGCGGGCCCATTGGAAAATGGAAGCATGTAATTAATCCTTGACCATTGTATCATTTTGTTCTTTGGGTTGGACGTACCGAGCACAGCTGGCGCAAGCGCATTGATTTGAATCTTGGACCTTTCCAAAGCAGGACCGAGGGACCGGACGAGATTAACGAGGCCCGCTTTGGCAGCTGCGTATAGCGGTGCGACCGGGAACGGGTACACGCCTGCGTTTGAAGCCGTCACGATAACCGACCCTCTGGAAGGAGAGCCATCGTCCTTGTTCTTGTGCATGTAATGGAGCGCCAGTTTTACAGCTGAGCAGCACGCACGCCGTTAGTTCCAAGTATTAATTAAAATTTGCCAACAAATAATTTTTCACGCGCGGACGTTCATTCTTTTTGCAACGTACAGTAGATGGCGCCGAGAAAATTCACGTCGATGGATTTGATGTCTGGCTTGACGGGCGCATCATCTTCTACCCGCACAATGCTGCTCTGGCCCTGCTCAGAGATGCCCGCGTTGGCCATGACTACGTCGATCCGCCCGTGCTCTCCGTATACCTTCTTGAAGACGGCAGCCTGCTCTTCCCAAGACGAGACGTCGCACTTGTCGAAGGATACGGACGCCTGCGGGTATTCGGCGGTGACTTCGGCGATGATGCCGGGTCCGGTCGCGCCGTTGATGTCCAGGACAGCAACTTTGTGGCCCTGGGATGCGAAATGTCGCGTCATTGCGAGGCCGATGCCGCTCGCGCCTCCGGTCACTATGACGGATTTCTGGATCTGAGAGGAAGCCATGTTCGTTATTTCCTAATTACTCGAGCGAAAGGGATTGTCGCGATAGATCGTCTGGAATTATCGCAAGAGATGCTGGTCTGGACATTCATGAAAGGGTGGAACACACCTCCATCAATCTGGAATGCCCCGGGGATAAAAGTAGGTCCCGAAATCATGCTGCAGATATCTACCGATGCCACCCCGGTCGCTCGGATAGTGGCTTCAGCCAAAGCCGGACTCGCCCCAAAACCCCGCAGGGGAACTATCCAAGAGGAAACAGCTCTACTCAGGTGACTCGGCAACCACTACACCGCAAAGGGAATGGCTGATCGTTAGTGTGTTTGAACTCCGCTCGCTAGCTCCGTGCTGGGCGGTTGGAGTGGTTTGTCCATGAACGGATCTCATCCGGCACCTCGGTTTGTCGAACGAAACGAAACTGGGGAAATCAGATTCCCCTCAAAAACAGGAAAAGAAAAGGGAAATATAGCGCTCCGGACCATTCGTGGCCATTACAAGGATATCCTCTCACCGCATAACCTTTGTCGTCATTCGAAACAGAAACCACACTACACAATGGCAGAAATACACTACTCGCAGAGCACAGCCCAGGCGCTGAAGGGCAAGGTGGTGGTGATGACTGGTGAGTCCATCTCAGCCAAGCTCCCGAAATTGTTCGTATTTCCAACTTTATGCCATAGGCGGGTCGCAAGGTATCGGCGGTGCAACGGTCGCGCTCCTTCATTCTCTGGGGTCCCATGTCTACTTTGGCGATTGGGACGATACCAAGGGCCGGAAGGTCGAGCAGGATCTCAGCAGCGCGACATCTAGCGGCGGATCAGTGTATTTCCAAAAGCTAGATGTCCGAGACTACAATGCACAGGTAGCCCTCTTCGATGAGGCGTATAACAGGCATGGCAAAGTTGATGTAGCCATCTCGTGTGCTGCAATCGGGGAGCCGGGTGGTTGGTTTGAGCCCGAGGATCTGAATCTCGAGAGCGTCCGGAGGGTATGTAATAATATCCAATGGAGTCCTACCTAACTGGTCTTATCCTTTGATTTGCTATAGATTATTAGACTGACACCGAAGGCGAAAAGGAGCCGGTCCCCGTCAAGGACCACATCGACATCAATCTAACAAGTGTCGTCGCATTCTGCAGAATCGCGCTAGCATACATGAAGTCAAACAAGCCCGACGCACAGCCAAACGGAGACTTTTCCAAATCAATCGTTCTAGTTTCCTCCATCGCCGGCATCACCGAAGCCCCTGGACTCTTCGCCTACTCCCCCGCAAAGCACGGCGTCATCGGGCTCATGCGCGCTCTCCGCCCCTGGGCGCCCCTCAAGTACGGTGTTCGCGCGAACGCAATCTGCCCCTGGGCAACAGATACGCAGATCCTGGGCGGTGTCAGGAAGAAGTGGGTTGAGGAGAAGATGCCGCTGAACACGCCTGAGGACGTTGCTCGCTTTATCGTGCAGTGTGCGGTGGATAAGGCGTTGAACGGCACTGCTGTCTTCGTATCAGGTGGGAGGGGCTTTGATACCGAGGAGGGCATCAACCGGACACTACCTCAGTGGATGGGAGAGCAGAACTCGGTGGAGTTCTTGCGTGGACAGGAGGTTTTGGGACTAGTAAGTCGTAATGTTTGGTCCGTTGAAGGGAACGCCTCACTCACAGAACACATAGGGCGACAAATGGACAAGCGACTAACAAGCCAAGTAAAGAGGTAAGCTGTGTAGGATGAAGGCTTGGTATTCTACGGTTAGTGGAGCTCTCGCAATGCTGGAGTGATTGATAAGGACTAGATTGAAGCGATCAATTGGCACTGAAACGATCTGTGCATGGTGGCTCAACCCGTGGAACACGCCTACAGTAATATTACAATAAATCTCGTTAAGTATTATATGTTTGGACGAGGGACTACGGCTTCGAAATCCATATCTTCTCATAATTATCAGTGAGGCAACGGAGGCATGCTGTCTGATGGCCCCGTTATCGGTGTGAAGAGTATGGTTCTGTGTAGTATACTTACTGTACCCGTGATGATTAGCGCTGTGCATCTCCAAGAAGTCGGAAAGGCAAGAGTTCCACCGGCGGAGAGTGTTGATGTTGGTAAGGTCGGTCTAAATTTCCGCCTCTTCAACCTATTACCCCCACCCGCAATTTCTTTGGCACTCGGTTTCTTCGGCCACCGTCCCGTCGAGAACTGTATTAAGGCAGTGCTCTCCCACACCTGGCACGACGGCGAGGTCACCTTCCAAGACTTCACCTCGCCCGACCGTGCCGCCACCTGCCGCCTCCCAGGTTTCCGCAAGATCCAGCCCATGTGCGAGCTGGCACTGAGAGACGACGTGCGCTACGCCTGGGTCGATGCCTGCTGCATCGATAAGACGAGTAGTGCTAAGCCGACCGAGGCGATTCAGGGTTACATAGTGTAGCTTGATGGCCAATCGCTGTTCTCCATGATCTTCTCCTGTACTCTTATAAGGCCCTTTTCCCCTCGCCGTGTATAGCATGGGTGTATTGACTTTGAATAGTCCTAAAAGGCAGTAGCCATGTCTTCGGCCCTCATTGTGACTCGTCCGACAGCCCAGGATATCCTTCGCGCGATGCGGAGCATTGCGATATCGACGACTTTCCCGCGGAGGACGCGCTCTTCGACGCGAGTGATTTTCGAAATTGGCGTGGCGAGAGATGCCTTCGTGCCACCAAGGACCCGATCCGTGTCGTAGCACCTCATAATCTTGGTCGCGATAAAGTTCCGGGAGGGTCCAGCCACGGGTAAACCAACGACTCTTCGCGAATCGCAGCGAAGGCTCTGACGCGGTCTAACACGCCGGCCCCCCTCCCTCCATCACCTAGCTCCCGCGAGAGGACCAAAATCTCCTCGTCTCCGCTAGCCTCGCTTTTTCGCCAGGCGATTGGATCTCCGGCCCCAAGATCCAGCAAGAATGCATAATAGCAGACGGCAGCCTCCTGAAACCACTCATACATGGAATTAATTTAGTTGCGCGCAGCGATATCAAATGCACAGGACTTCTGGGCGCGCATCACGCCGATAAGACCGAGAAAATACCTATAAGCTTATATTCATCCCTCCAAGCTTTGCAACGGCCAATTCGAATTCCCAATCAGTGTCGATGCGCCTGCAGTAGATTTAGGCGAATTGGCCAGTTTTAGAATCGGCTATAACGTGCGGAAGGGCCAGGAGTTCAGCAACGGCAACAGGATATATCCTAGTTTCATGATGTTCGAAATCAAGCATACTTATGTGTTGAAATTGTCCTTGCAATTTTCTATAAGCAACAAGGACTTGGAGGCTAATGGTGGTGGTAAGTTGACCGTATTGCCTCATTGACCAAAGTTCTCAAAGTATAAACCGTACTGATAGGTATTTTTGATTGTAACATGCGCTAGTAGCCTAAGAACATTGATATATATATATATATATATATATATATATATATATATATATATTTGATATTCTATTTATATCCGTTATTTGATATGAGGAAGGCGAAATCTGCGTCCATTGAACTTTTAAAACATGTACCAGATAGCAAAATTAGAGAATAGGCACCAGAAGACTACTACCAGCGTTCCTAGACGGCATATCGCCTAACTCACCAAACACAGGAAATATGAGGGTAATAGTAGTGAAGACCCTCGAGTATTGTTAGCCTCAGGAAGATACTGGTAGTAATGTTGCAAGCCCGGGAACAACTCGAGAGACATCTATTATGTTCCAGTAATACAAGATTGTAGGACAGACTTCGATTAGGTCAGTTCTCTGCTGTAACGGACCTAAGGTTATGAAATGCATTCAATCTGGATACGTATGGACATGGTAGTATCCTCAATATATTTAACTTTACACTTGAAATGTATCAACTGGTATATCAACATTTCTAAGTTACGAGATGCTGCGATGCCTCAATGCAGTGGCGTTGTCTCCTTTGACTGAGCGGCTTTGCTCAAGACCTGAGAGAATTTTAGCTATTGGGATTATCCCTGGCCATTTATACACAGTCAACAGCAACCTCTGTTCTATCTTTACGCTCTGCGGAGTTGCGAAGCATTATCATTATACCTAGGCTAGCTTAGGGTGATGTAATATTGAGCATGCCTCGAACTACAATAAGTAGTTTTGAACCCCAAGTAGCGTGATGTTGATAGAGTGCCCTGCAGTCAGTGAGCTTGTCGATAGGCATCTCTGCCCAAGAAAGGTATTTTTGAGGTCAAGGCGGGGAAGATTACGGCCGAGAAGCCAAAGCGGTGAGGATGCCCGCATTGTTGGTAAAGACGTCGTCACTTTTCTTGTTTCATCTTGATCCTTCTGGTCCCCAGATTCAAATGAACTAGATCGATTCGATACCTCCCCTAGTGTGATTATACTGTGAAACGTTCGAAATTGTAGACTGACATTAAGACGCCGAGCGGATCAGCCCCGACAGCCCGTTTTACGTGCATGGGTCTGTGGGGGAAGGATCGAATGGTTGATGCAACTTTGGATAATTAATCTAGCTGACAAATGATCACACCGCTTACAAATGGCTAAGGCTCAAGGGAAGTGAGCAAATACCTAGGGAGCAGGTCAGTAATCCTGAATCCGGCCTAGGCGAGGTGTCAGACACCGGAAACTCATAAAGGACGGACAGTCTCAGCATCGGTCTGACCACCGGAACCCCTCTCTCATGGTCCCTCTACCTCTGTCTCACTGAATCCCGAACTTCATATTCAGTTTTGGGTTGGCAAATACCCAACCGAACCAACTAGCCAACATGTCTAACACAGCCATCGTCCTTGCCACTGGCTCTTTCACCCTGCCCGAGTTCTACGACAGTATGACTGATGCCATTAGGTCCAAGGGGATTGAGATGGTGGTTCCCCACCTGCTCAGCGTAGGCCTCAAAGTCCCTGGTGGGGCCGGTGTCAGGGAAGGCGTAGCACCGCCCATGACTGACGATGCAGCACTCTTGGCCGGTGAGATCCAGCGCTTGGCTGACGAGGGCAAAGACGTCGTTGTCATGGGACACTCATACGGAGGCACTCCTGCCACAGAGAGCATCAAGGGACTGACTAAGAAGGAGAGAGAGGCTCAGGGGAAGAAGGGTGGGGTTGTGAGGCTTGCATACATGACAGCGGTCGTCCCACCAGTTGGAACCCCGTGCGCCGATGTGCTGAAGGATGTTCTTCCGAGCGATAGCCTCAGAATGAGCCCTGATGTGTGTCTTTTTCAGCTCGTTTAACTCAGCGCGGACGTCTTGGATTTCCAGTGCTAACGGTTTTTTTTTTTTTTTTTTTTTTATTGTTGAATAGGAAAATTTCTGGCTTAGCCACGACGATCTCGCCAAGTCCGGAGCGGTCATCTTCTCGGAAATGTCCGCAGAAGATGCCTTGGCGTGGATGAAACGATTCCCGAAGCACTCTGGTGTAAGCTACGCGACTCCGCTTACGTACGAAGGCTACTCCCAAGTCCCCGTCTCCTGGCTCTTTTGCGAGAAGGACCAGGTTATCCCGCCCAAGGCGCAGGAAGCGGCAATTGAGTTGATCGAAAAGACCAGTGGGAACAAGGTTGATGTCACGAGAATCAATGCTGGGCATTGCCCCAGTATCCTCGCCGGACAGGAGGTGGTTGATTGGATTGTCGGTCTGGTTGGGAAGAATGAATGATTAGGAGCCGGTGAAATTGTATTATCAACCGCCGCCATTTACGGAATGATGAATTGTTTTTTCCCTTGAATAAATGATCAGTAGATAGTATTCACCGGCGATGACTTACCCAAATCTTGTCACAGTGGTAACCAATACCTCGTTGGACCTACAAAAGAATGGCTCCTATTACCAGCATCTTGAGCTCCACCGACATCCGGTTGGGTGTCTCGTCCTCACGTTGCCCATATTGCCGCTCATCCACATTCGGATACTACTGAATGGAGCTCGCTCGATGTTGCGTCAGGCTTCAGTTTTAGTAGGATATAGGCCAACCAAACCGCATCGCTAGATGGCACGGGTGCGCAACAAATGCGAAGGGCTCTATTCCCAATAACGCAACTCTTCGTTCCGATGGCGACATATGATGCATGTACAATCTTCAGCTGCCTGCGGACCAACAGCTGTGGTTTCCAAATCAGGATCCTTCGTTGTTGATCAAGGGTGACTTAGCACGGATAACGGGTTAGATTCGACTTGCATATTCAGTTTATGTGATGCTCTCCATCTCTCGACGGCATATTCTTCCGCGGTTTTGAAATGGGCATCCGTGAGGGTCATCTACCTTTGATCGATAATCTTACCAACAGCAGCAGATATCGTGTCTGCCTTTCTAGAGGGTCACGCATCATCGAGTTCACTAGAATAAAGCATTTCTATGACCTACCAGCTAACCGCTCAAGCCATGCTTTTTGGAACATTAAGAGTTGCTACCGCAGCTACATGGAGCCATGGGGCGCCAATCACGTAGGGAATCTGGGATACGACACGCCACCCAGCTCCTCTCTAGCGAAAGCTAATATGCTCGGCAGACTGGAACTAACCATCTTGATTCAGCAGTTTACGTTAACGCAAAAGAAGCCCTCGGCGCTCGTAGATATCGAGATCTTTTTAGTGTTTCCTGGTTACCGAAGGCTGGTTTTTATCTGTGGTTTAAGAGGATGAATGAGTTGTTAAGGCCGACCACTGCGCCGGCCAAGGAAGGAGCTCTATCAACTTTTGAAGTCGGGTGGGAAGTTAATTTCCTGAACCACTGTCATTCGGTCAGGCACAAATGACCAGCTATTGGATGGTAGTACAGATTGACTTTATCGGCGGCAAAAGGGGCGGCGGCACTTTCAAAACGAATTCTCAACAGAGATTACCAGGTTATGTTCAAGACAACTAAATTATAATATCAGCAACAGCTATTATACCAACCAGGCTAGCAACGCCAGCCATAAGGCTCGCGAACGTCCGTTCACCTCACATCCAAAACACGGGTACACAAAGCGCCGCAGTGATTCCAACCACAATACCCAAAGGTAAACCCAACCTTGCCGAACCGCTCACCGTGGTTGGGTTGTCACCTTCGTCGTCTTCGCCACCATTGACCTTTTCGTCGAGTTTGCACTCCCAGCTCGAAGCGTCGTCCATATCACCCCTGCCGTCGTACACTGATTTCTGGGGGAACGGACATATCGGCCGCTGCCGTAGCACGCCTGTGCTTGCATTATTCTGCGTGGTCCAAGTGGTCGCGATAATAGAGTCAACCGGCACATCCTTCTCGACCCAATCCACAAGCGCGAGAAGCAGATCATGCTGAGAGTCGCGGAAGCCTGGGACGGACCAGCTGTCAAGGCCCATCACAGAGGCGTGAGGGACGCCGGCAAAATGCCACGGCGCGTCGACGACAGTAAGCCCGCAGTGAAGCATTCCAGGAACCGGAAAGTATCGGAAGAAGTCCGTCGGATGTCCGCCCATCGCGCTGGAGACCCGATCATAGTATAGGGATGATGATCGTTCCGGAACGAGTCCATCGGCCATGCCATGGTATAGGACTATCTTGCCACCCAAAGCCTTGAAATCAGACAGATCATACTTATCGGCTCTGGACTCGCCCGGGTTTAGTTTCACGGTATCTTCAAACACGGTGAAATTGAAATCATTCTCCCAGCTCCAGTTAGGATCGTTGTAGACAAAGTACCGCTGGAATCCAGTACCGAATGGCGTAGGCTCGTCTGCGCCAATCACCGTGTTCCATTGAACCTCCGACCCGGGATTGTAACCAGTCCAGACAAACTCTCCGCTAGGCGAGTAGAAGTCGCCATAAACTTTGTTTGCCGTGTCGATTTGGGCGTCCGTAAGGCATTTCTCTTGGTCAATACCTTGTCGGTCACAAGACAGAGCGGACAGGTCCACCTTACAGTCGCCGGGCTCGCTGATAATTCCGTCCTCGACGCCGTCGACACCATCACATTGCTTTACCGCTTCCGCAGCAATGACTTGAAGCAAATCAACTTTTATATGCCTAGGGTCGTCGACAGGTAGGTTGAAAATTCCAACCTGCGTGACGTACGAGTTCAGCACCGGTGGGTTCCATGCTGGCGCACCAATCATGGCGCCATCAAAGCTGTCGGGGAATTTCTGCAGTTCCCGCATTCCCTGGCGCCCGCCGGTGGAGCAGCCAGTATAATAGGAGCGATCAGCTTCTTCCTCGTAGTAAGCTGCGACGAGCTTCTTAGCCTGCGTGACACTGCCGTGGATGGCCCGCCATCCCCAGTCGATGCGAGCTTCTTCGTTATCCAGGGCCCAACTCAAATCGGTGGTGATGGAATTGTGGCCCGTATCCGTAGATACAGTCGCAAACCCGTGGTGTGAGCCTACGCACGGTCTTATTAGGAAGGTAACAGGAATAAGTGAAGAAAAGATGAATGTGCTTACCGGGGCCCATGTCCAGCCAGTTTATGCCGCCCGCAAACCCTCCATTACCAACAGTCAAAACCCTCGAGTTCCACTCAGTTGGGAGGAAGAGTCCAAAGCGAAACGACGAATTCGAAGAGGACTCAACCTTGACAATAACGGCGCACAGCTCTGGGAGATTGGTAGGATTAATTGGGTATCCCAGATTAACCGCACCCTCCCCATACTCATCACCGGTTGACACTATATCTACTGTTTCAATAGTAGCATTGGCATCTAGGAGTGGCTCGAATATGGATGATTTGCACCGAGTGTTGACATCCAGAGCACTGGCGGCCTGGATCGCCAAGGAGACGAGCATCAGAGTGGACGGGAGTGCCATCTTGTCGATTTCTTCGATTCTCTCGCCTTGGGTTTGGTAATAACGCATTCGACTCCCTCGAAAAATGTCGGGGTAGAGCGGCTATTTATATGATTGATTGTCTGGAGGCAATCGATCCTATTCCTCATCATGCTGCTCCGGCGGGATGCCCCAGATCCGGTTCTCGACATGAATCCGACCCACTCTTTAATTCCCCCGCATTTCCATAAGCTTAATCCAAGTCTGGGGTAGGATCGCGATGGCACGCTTTGATGACGCTATGAACCGGAACCACGAGAGCCACCGGAGGAGCCAAGCCTGCCGAGCCCACAGAAGCCACCGGAACCCCAGAAGCACCCAGAGGCACCAATGCCACCGACGCCACCGGAACCTCAGTACCACCCTGAGCTACCGATGCCATCGACATCACCGGATCCGCCATTACCCTCGGCAATGGAAAGGGGTTGCCATTGGAACTGACGAGCGAGTGGGTGGTGACATCGAGGGTGAGACCTTCCATCTTCGGAGTTATAACCCATGAGGTTAATAGTACCAGGAAAACAATGCTACAGAACAATACGAATCGAGGAGGCCACCCGAGAGGCTAGATTTACAAAAGCATCCTCCCTTATGGCGGCCATATTCTGTTAACTCGCATTTTAACACCACCTGCTCGCGGTTGCCCCGACAGGCAATAAGCAGGCGGAGTCACCATACGCACGAACACTATTAATGCAGATGACCTCCTTCCCACCACCTTCTCTTCAACTACACTTTACCTAGAAGCCTCCTTCAGCAATACGTCTTTCACGATTGGTTAGTCTATCTCAACATTTCGCGCCAACGACGTTGACCGAGATATCGATCGCCATTGCTATATGCAACTTCATTCGCCGTCACTGTTCCATCCCACCATGAGCACTGATCCATCAACACACCTCCGGTATGGGCAATGTGTTCGCTGTAGGCGCCTAGTTTGTCAACCCTCAACAGTCTCTGTTAAAACGAGTTCGGACGGTTAAATCTGTCTTACGAATGGGAACTTCTCTTGCGGCCAGGCACGTCGTTCACCTGACCGAAAAGTGTGGCTGTGTCCTTGATGCAAAAGTTAACGTTGATTCAGGACCCCACACAGAGTGCCCTCGTTTCCAAGACGAGCAAGTCTGTCAGTACACCATACAACATCTTTTATCTAGAGAGATGTTGTCAGTTGCCCAAAACCGAACTTATGCCTCCAAATGAATTATTGAACCTGTATAGCCAGGCATCAAAGCCGATAATCGTCACAGTCAGTCATAGTCCGGTGTTGTTATAAAAGTGTAGCCGTGGGGGACTGTTGGGTCGCAGGCGCAAACCCATCTCAGTTGATAGGTTTGGCTCCAGTAGGTCAAAGCGGGTCTCACCCTCGCCTTCTAGTCTGGGATATGTCTCTTCGATATATCTCATTACATTTGAGTCCCTGCCAAGCGAAGCCCAGTATGCTCTTATTTAAAGGGGCTATCGCGCCTATTGTGTGGCAAATCAGGAATTGGTTCGCGTTTCAGCAGAGAGACAGGAAAGAATTGCTCTCCACCCTCATGACGAGTAGCCAGGAAATAACTAGAAACCACAGCTAGTACTGGCAGCTCTAGTGTCATTACGGGAATGCTATGATACTCTACTCTCCAGAGGTACTGCGTGACTAGGTCATCAAATCGGTGTATTTTAACATAGCAGACTAGTTTCATAGCCTATAGAGATAGAGGGGATGATACAGCGGCGTTTCCAACAGGGCCAGCTAGCCAGGGTATTATAAATGCAGCATTTTCTAGAATAGGCTCCTCTCCAATGCTTCATAGCTTTCTAGGTATAAAAAAAAGCTGTCATGGCCGTTTTGTGCCAATGCCTGGCTGGGTAGATCTCTCGCGGCTAAATCCGCCGCTGGCCGTGTGCTATCATGCGGCGGCTCGCCGCGTGTTTGGAGCTTCTCCAAAAGTGCAGTCACCATATCTGCCATCCGCTCGGCGTCTTTCGAGAACGTGCTCTCCATCTTCCAAATCTCGCAAGCACGTACAAGACTCTGTTTTATTGCACGTAGTTGAGCATCCCCCTCAACGAATGTGTTGGCTTTCTCAACCCCTACAGCGTTTGTGGCTGTTCTGTAGAGGTGTGTGCAAAGAACCGAGGTGGCCATGAGGAACTCATGCGACAACGAGGACGGTATTGTCCACTTCAGTTCTGAAAGAACGCCATTTGGTTTGATTTCCGAATAAACGAGGTCTTGGTACTCGAGAATTTCTAACGCGGCTCTAACGTAAATCTGGATGGAAGCGGCGATATCCGAGTTAGCACCGCTGTTGCGTGCGATATCTCCATATGGAGCCTCCATTGTTGCGCTGGACATGACGTGCCAGCGGTGAAGGATTATGAGTCCCTTCCGGAAGAAGATGGAGACAACGAGCTGGTCCAGAATTTTATCGGGGGGCACCATGAGGCTGTTGGATAACGACGTGAATTTTCGACACGCGGGAATAGAGTCGTACGTGGATCGCAGGAGCGTGTCAAGGCTTTCTACTGCCGGGTTTGGGCACGGATGCTGTCCTTCCGTTATAGCGAGAGTCATGTCGGAAATCTTGGCTATGACTTGCAATAGTTCAAACTTATCCAGCTGGGACGACACGGGCGTCGTCTCTGTGAAGGGCCTCGATGGGGGAAGTTCCTGGCTAGACTCATTGAAATCGTCATCAAAGAGGTTCCGAGGAGGCTTTGTGTCCCACTGCCCATCTTTGATCATTCGAGGAACACCCATCTGGATGGACAGTAAGAGGTCGGCGGAATACAGTGCCAGCCAAAGGCGTCTGCGCAATTCGCCTTGCAAGGGTGAGAGTTCTGGAAACCTTGAAGGGTCTCGGTGGTAGCCCATTCGAAGAGCCAGGCGAATAATCATTCCTAGTAGGAGCCAGTTTCCGGAAATCATGTCAGGCCTCCGTAGGTGCTCGATGAATAGATAATGAACCATGGCTACGACGACATAGTTCCCCCCACGACTAAAGTCACCAAGGATTAAACCTTGTATAAGCCCCTTTAAGTATTCTTGCTGACTCCCACCGATAAGTCTGCGGTCGCTCAGGGATCTAGTGATCGAAAGGGACTCGCGAGAAGATGCCAAACACATTGTCCCGTACAGTAAAGCAATCCACATTGTATCAGTCTGGAGTGGATTGGCCCAAAATTCCTCATACTGCCAACCATAGTTCTGGTCATTATATAGTGAAAGAGCGGCGAGGGGACATTCCTACCTGTCGAAGAAAGGTTGGCCTGTGAATCATTACCGGGGCTGTAAAATATTAGGTGAGTGTTCTGCAGTCGAAACATAAGATTGATAAAGCTTTTCGACCTACTTAAAAGAAAGGAGTTGAAATAACGGTACACGAGACGGTTAGCCACAGCGCGGTCGGGCATAGCAGCCACCAGCTCCAATTTGGATATCGCCGGAATGCGTCCTGAAAAGAGGTCCAGTCCCTCATAAGATTGTTGTGTTTGGTCGATAGGAGTCTCTGGCACCACGTTCGATTCTTGTGCTAGCTCGTCCTGGTCCCGGCTTTGGACGTAGCCTCGGAGCTCAGATATGCTTTCCAATATGGCTGACCAATGGGCGCTGCTGACATACACTGTCTCCGCTGAGTTGATGCGCAAACTGCCTAGTTCAGGCATGGTGTGTGCAGGAGACGGGCGGCTGGTGGTCAGGTCGTCCGGGGTGAGTCCCAGGGGTGTAGGTAGCCTGTCGGCGGAGCCCGAGGCCGGATCCACCACGGCCATTACCATACTTTCAAGCCGAAGCAACCTATTTTCGAGTGTAAAGCGGCCAGCACTGGACCGAGGCCGTGTCAGAGCAGGGTTGACGGGCGGGTATGTGCATGCCAAACCACGGGTCTGACAGTGGCGGCAGGGCCGCTGGCGGTCACATTTGATCCTAGGTTACTTTACATTAGTATGAGCTGCATGATAGTTCGACAATAGAGCGCAGGTGATGATCTACTTTTTGTTTCTACAGGAACTGCATGAGAGCTGCTGTTTAGCTCTTTGCCGGCTCAGTGGGACTCGCGGCGATGGGTTATTGGGCGCCTCATGATCCATGATTTCCGATGATGCCGAGTTGCTCTTTAGTTGGTGATTCTAATATTTCCCGATGGTGGAAGATCCGGATGCGATTGCCAGTGGAAGGACGTTGTGGATGAGTCCCGCATTTGCGTAAATGTCCGATCCTCCGGGCACCGAAGTCCGACCATCCGAAAAGCTCGTCCGAAATCACGTGATGCCGCAGAGTGAGATATCAGCGGCTTAAGTTGGCAGATTTGCTCGGGCAACAATTCAGACCCTCGATGTACGTAGGTAGATAACGGAAGAGCCGCGGCGTCAATAAATACCCCATTCAATAACTAAGTGCAACCTTGGAGTGAATTGCCGCGGTAGCGAGGGTTTATCCGGCAACTGTTGATCCTGGCCGGCGCCTCATCAGCTGATATCTCTGAGCTTTCGGCGAACCGAACGTATTGACTTAAGACAGAGAGTTGCGAGGACATCAGTAAGTGCTTCTCTAGCAATATTGATTTTGAGAGACTAAAGTGAATGCCATAGCCGGCCTACCGTAGCGATGGCTGTCGACTCAGTTGGCAATCCGCTTTAAGGCCATCCCCGTGTTCCGGACGATCGGTCCGGACGGTCGGGTCCCGGCTCTGCCGTAGCCTGTCGACGAGGCACTCCACGCGGAAATTTCATTAGAATTGGATTTTTCACAAGAATTTTGGTTATATGCTCAACCATTTGTCGTATATATATAATTACCTCTTCCTCTTATGTTTGTGCGGTCGTATCTCAACTCCAACCCAACACGACGACCGCTTAATAGTTAACCCACTCTTCTTACGTCGCTACCTACTGTTTGGTGTTCCCCGTTTTTATCAAGCAATAAACATGCCTTCATCGTCTGAGCAGGACGATCCTCCACTCAACGAAATGCGCCAGGCAGTTGGGGAGAATGAGCCAGCGAACATGCTCGTGCGGGTTGCGACCGACCTGCAAGCTAAAGGCATTCTGGCCCACGCCGATGATGCGACGACAGACCCCCAGCTGGATCCGTCGAGTCAGCAGTTTGACCCCTTACGCTGGGCACAGGTTTCGCTTCAATACCTAAATCGAGAACAGATAACTATCCAGCGGCAAGGCGTTGTCTTTTCTGACCTCTCTGTCAGTGGCTCCGACCCTGCTCTCCAATACCAAGAAACTGTTCTATCCTCCATTACTCTGCCGTTTCGTAGGCTGGCCCGGTTCATTATGCCCGGTAGCCACCAGCCAAAAGCCCGTCGGCGCATTCTTCATGGATTTGATGGTCTACTACAAAGCGGCGAGATGTTACTCGTCCTCGGCCGTCCTGGCAGTGGTTGCACGACTTTTCTCAAGACTCTCTGTGGGCATCTTGCAGGGCTTCGGCTTGAACCCGGGAGCAATATTCACTATGAGGGAATCAGTGCTGAACAGATGACCACGCAATATCGCGGCGAGGTTGCATACAACCAAGAGGTTGACGAGCATTTCCCCCATCTCACGGTCGGTGAGACGCTAGCCTTTGCTGCATCCGCCCGTACGCCAAATGAACGTCCCCAAGGCCGAACACGACGCGCTTATGTTGATACCGTCGTCAGAATCGTCTTAGCTATTTTCGGTCTTTCGCATACGGTCAATGTCAAGGTTGGAGACAATTATGTACGAGGTGTGAGTGGCGGAGAGCGCAAGCGAGTTAGTATCGCCGAGATGTTTCTCTCCCAAGCACGCATTGGGGCATGGGATAATAGTACGCGTGGTCTTGACGCCGCCTCCGCTCTCCAGTTCGTTAATGCGCTGCGTCTCTCTGCGGAGGTCGGTGGAGCCTGCCATGCCGTCGCCGCCTACCAAGCCTCGCAGACTATGTACGACTTGTTCCACAAGGTGATTGTTCTCTACGACGGCTACGAGATCTTTTATGGACCCTCTGATCGCGCCGTCAAGTACTTTGAGGAAATGGGCTGGCTCAAATATCCGCAACAAGTTACGCCCAACTTCTTGACTTCGCTCACCAATCCGGGGGAGCGACGCCCACGTCCCGGCATGGAGGAGAAAGTACCGCGTACCGCAGAGGAGTTCTCGCGGTATTGGAAACAAAGCGAGGACCACCGTCGACTTTCAGAAGAGATTGATGGATACCGAAAGAAATACCCTCTCGATAGCCGGACATGCGACGAGTTCCAGGCTAGTCACGCTAAGCGCCAAGCCCAGCACGCCCGACCCACAAGCCCCTACCTTCTCTCTATCCCCATGCAGATCAGATTATGTCTCACCAGAGCGTATCAACGGATGCGGAACGACCTGCCTACCACGATGTCGACCGTAGTCGCACAGACTGTCTTGTCTCTAATCATCGGATCCATGTTCTTCAACTCACCGAACACAAGCAACGCGTTCTTCCAAAAGGGTGCGGTACTCTTCTTCGCGATCCTCATGAACGCCCTGATCACCGTCAACGAGATTATGCAGCTCTATAGCCAGCGCCCTATTGTGCAAAAACAGGCAAGATATGCCTTCGTTCACCCATTTACCGAAGCCCTTGCCAGCATCCTTATTGAAATGCCTATAAAGTTGGCCCGCTGTACCGCCTTCTCCCTCATTCTATATTTCATGGCGAACCTCCGCCGGGAGCCTGCCCAATTCTTTATTTTTTACCTGTTTCTTATGACGGGAATCCTTACCATGTCTGGCCTCTTCAGGACGTTAGGAGCTTTGAGCAAGACTGTCGGGATGGCTATGGGCCTCGCCGGGATTATCGTCATCTCCATCGTGGTGTACACTGGCTTCACCCTGCCTCCGACCTACATGCATCCGTGGTTTTCTTGGATTCGCTGGATAAACCCCATCTATTACGCATTTGAAGCCTTGATTAGCAACGAGTTCCATGGCCGTCAGTTCGAGTGCTCCGTATTTATCCCGCCCTACGGAACTGGGAATTCATCCATCTGCGCCTCTGTAGGAGCAGTCCCCGGCCAGCAGCTTATCTCGGGTGACGAGTTTATTCGTCTGAACTACAACTATAGCTATGACCATATCTGGAGGAACTATGGCATCCTCTTTGTCTTCATGATATTCTTCCAAATCACGTACCTGCTCGCTTCTGAATTTTGCCACTCCGGACACTCTAAAGGCGAGACACTAGTCTTCCGTCCGGGACGCGCTCCATATTACCTCCAGCCAGATGATGTTGAAAGCCAAGGGAAGAAGATTGATATAAACAAGGTCGATGCCAGCAATCATTCAATCCACCTACCTGAGCACAAGAACGTTGTGATGTGGCGCGGCCTCAACTATGACATTCCCGTTAAAGGGGGAACGAAGCGTCTCTTGGAAGATGTCAACGGCTGGGTCAAGCCGGGCACCCTCACGGCTTTGATGGGAGTATCTGGGGCTGGAAAGACGACCCTACTTGACGTTATCGCGCAGAGAGCCTCCATCGGAGTAGTAACTGGCGACATCTTGGTCAACGGTCTATCACTGACCGCCAGTTTCCCAAGGCGTACTGGATATGTGCAGCAGCAAGATCTGCATCTCGAGACCACAACGGTCCGCGAAGCCCTACGGTTCAGCGCCAACCTCCGCCAAAATCAGTCAACGCCGAAAGAAGAGAGGTACTCATATGTGGAGGACGTCATCCAGATCCTAGGCATGAGCGATTTTGCCGAAGCAGTCGTGGGTTGCCTAGGCGAGGGTCTCAATGTGGAGCAAAGGAAGCTACTAAGTATCGGCGTTGAACTGGCAGCTAAGCCGGATCTGTTGATCTTCCTCGATGAGCCGACGAGCGGCCTGGACTCTCAGAGTTCGTGGACAATCTGCTCGCTTCTTCGGAGACTGAGTGACAATGGTCAGGCGGTGCTGGCTACGATCCACCAGCCAAGCGCCGTACTCTTCCAAACTTTTGATCGTTTACTGTTTCTCGCCCAAGGGGGGAAGACGGTATATTTTGGCGCTATTGGGCCCCATTCGCAGGTTTTGCTAGACTATTTCGTTCGTCGTGGCGCTAGACCTTGCGGGCCCGATGAGAATCCTGCGGAATACATTTTAGAGATGGTATCTGGGGACAAGGCCAAAGATATAGACTGGGTTAACGAGTGGAAAAGCAGCGGTGAGTACGCCGAGGTACTTGCGGAGCTCGACCGGCTTCAAAGTGATCATCAACCCACTCAGGACGACGCCGCATCAGAGGAATCGCGCAGGGATTTCGCGCTGCCCCTATACAAACAGTTCTACTACGTTTCCATCCGAGCCTTCCAGCAATATTTCCGACAACCAACTTACATCTTCACCAAATTCATTCTCGGGATCGTCTCCGGTTTATTTATTGGATTCTCCTTTTTCGACGCTGATAACTCTCAGCAAGGGTTCCAGAACGCTCTTTTCAGTATTTTCCTATTGTGTAGTATCTTCCCTACGCTTGTCAACCAGATTGTGCCCAAGTTCGTGGTCCAGCGGGCCCTCTACGAAGTTCGGGAGCGCCCCTCACGATCTTATGGTTGGCAAGTCTTCATTCTTTCGCAGATACTGGTGGAAATTCCTTGGCACTTGCTCCTCGGAATTTGTGCTTACGCGTCTGCCTATTTCCCAGTCTTTGGCACGAGCGGCAGCTCTGAGGCTCGGGGCCTCGTCTTACTCTTCGTCGTTCAGTTATACATCTATGCTGGCAGCATGGCCCAAATGATCATCGCAGCAATAGAAAATCCGGGAGTTGCAACCATGTTGGGAACGCTGATGTTCGGTCTCTCGTTCATCTTCAGCGGAGTCATGCAACCTCCTAGTGCGCTGCCTCGTTTCTGGATCTTCATGTACCGAGTCTCACCATTTACATACTATATCGGTGGGGTCAGCACAACAGCTCTACACGGCCGGGAAATAGTGTGCTCGGATGAGGAGCTGAGCGTCGTGAATCCGCCGTCCGGCCAAACCTGTGGCGAGTATTTTGCCAAGTTCCTGGAGACGGGGCCCGGAAGGCTCTACAACCCGGAAGACACAGCTTCTTGCCAATACTGCGCCATGAGCTCGGCGGACCAGTACCTCGCGCAGCGCAACATTTATCATGCCGAGCGTTGGCGAAACTACGGAATCTTCTGGTGTTACTTCGTATTCAATACCCTGGCCACTATTCTCTTGTATTATTTGTTCAGGGTGCGCGTTTGGAGATCTGCGAAGTCTCCAAAGGGACGGTAAACAGGGGTTTCATGTCTAGAAATTCAGCATCAATCCTCGGGCTGAATTTAACCAACTTCAAAGTCACTTAACGTTACCTTTTTAGTAGTTCGTAGTATTAGTGGTAGGATATGGAAGTCGACTAACAAAGGGGGAGGTCCCCTGGTTAGTCGTTCTTGATCTTTAATTGATATTCTTATCATAGCCCATCACTTTCGATGGGATCTGGGCTAGTCTAAATAGATCGATGCTCAGAGACTTTTGAAGTTTGCAGAGTGTGAGGTGCCTACTGCTTAGTTTGGAATTAATCTTTCTCTAGCCTTATGCTGGCCAGGCTTACAAAGTATGGGACCAGACCGGTTGTATTCATCTCCGCGGCACTAGTCCTTAAATGGCATCAAGATTCGCCTCTCCAGTCCCTCCCACTTTCTTCATCCCTCCAGTCATGCACCCACCTTTCCCCCTTCCCTGAAGATCGTGAAGCTTCAGGTTTTTGACTGTAAGTCATTATGGCGCTTTTGGGCAATCTCAATAATCCATCGACGGCATTCACTCTCTTCATTATCGCGGTGGCATCAGCCTTCCTCTCCCTCCGCTTCTTCCGCAGGCCCAGCGCGGAACGTGTACCAGGTTCATCCAAACTGCTCCCCACAACGCCTCCCACGGATGAGATCATCAGTTTACGCGTCTACCCTGTAAAGTCATGCCGAGGCTTCGAAGTCAAGTCTTCCCGGCTTCTCCGGACAGGCCTTGACCTGGACCGCAATTGGATGTTCGTCTCGGCAGACACTCGTGAATTTATCACCATCCGAACGAATTCTAGCATGACTCTCATTCGGACTTCTTTCGACGCCGGTACCGACATGCTTAGAATTTCCATCCAAGAACATGCTATCGAGATCCCTGCTCATCCCACGACCTCGTGGCTGCAGGAGAATACTCAACTAGTGAAGGCTGGCATCTGGGGCGAGAAGACAGACGCTTGGGAATACAAAGCTAGCCTCACCCAGCCATTTTCTGATTTCCTCAACGTGGACGTTCGCCTCATATATAAGGGACCGACACCTCGTGTGCTTCGTGGTTGCGGGGCTCCCAAGCTCCTAGGACGTACTGAGGCGACTAAGTTTGCAGATATGATGCCCATCCTAGTTGGTTCTATGGCTAGCATCGGGGAGCTCAACCAACGTCTGGCCCGCGCGGGTGAGGATGAAATTGAGATGGAGCGTTTCCGGCCAAACATTATTATCCGGGGTAGCCAACCATGGAATGAGGACGGGTGGAAAGCTCTGCGAATCAACGACGGCAAAGCTGCCCTAAACCTAGATGTCGTATGCCGCTGCCTTAGATGCCAAGTGCCCAACGTCGATCCTGAGACGGCCGAGAAGCACCCGCGTCAGCCGTGGAATCAGCTTATGAGTTATCGACGAATTGACCCGGGGTTGAAATTCAAACCGAGCTTTGGGATGCTTTGTGTTCCGAGGGAGGAGGGGTTAATCAAAGTTGGGATGAGATTCGACGTCACAGCCATGACGAATGATCACTTCTTCATTAGTCCAATGAAATAATGGCGTTGGGGTTGCGGAAGACCACTCTGGATGGATCCATGGATTAACTTGGCTCAAACGAAAGATGCAACTACGGCCCCTTAAATACAAGACTTTTGTTGGCATTTATTCGCCACGGCTTTCTGAATGTCGGTCCATGCCTCCTTGGGTTCCTTTTGATGGGCCTGCCATTTTAGGTCTAGGAGACCTTCGCTATATACTTGCTCTGAACTACTTCAAGTCTTCATTTCTTTCGCAAGACGTGCATGCTAAATCGGCCCTTTGGGTGCCAGCAGACGCAGTATCAGGTAGACTCGGGAGTAGCGTAAAATCCCTGGACTAGATTGCCGCTCGCGTGATGAGCTTTATTATTAGGGAATTGCGTTGGAAAAGGTAGTTTTGCGCTATCTTGACATGATTCCTGCGGCAAGAGATAACTCGTCTATATTTCCATTGGAATCGAGCTCCTGATATCCACCGTGATCCTAGCCATTTTTGTCCTGTACGCCGAACACGTTCAGGACACTGCTATTTTTTTGGTTGCGAGGCCACTCCAAGTTAGTACCAAGAGAAGACAAAACGCCGTCGCACCCATTGTGAGCTTTCTCCCGTCTCCGTAAAGTAGATGCCTTCCCCGGCTGCAGATGAGACTACGCGATACTGAATCCTTTGCTTTTTCCCCTCCTCGCGAGTGAGGCACTCCGTTGAGGAAACACAGCCATGGAGCTAGAAGTCTACATTATGTTGATATTCAACACCCACTTAATACCTTGGGTTCAGTCGACCCTCTTCCATCTCCCTCGACCTTCTGAAGTCAATATCATGCACCGAATCCTTCCGCTCCATCGAAGATGCGTCCCCTTCCACCCTGCGCACGCTTGAAGCCGAGGCAGAGACTGAGGAGTCCGCCCCGTCGTCCGTCCCTGGTCTCATATCGTAGCTGTCCCCAGTTCTGAAATAAGATAGCCACCGCTGCCACTGAGTAACAACGTTCCAGGAATTAGAGTCATCCTTGTTTACCCCCGAAGGCCTGCTAGGTGATCTGAGAGAAGAAGCCTTACTCTTCAGACCCCGGAAACTTAATTTCCCCTTATTTGCCTCTACTTCGCCCTTGGTCAGAATCTTTTGCTCTTCGTGCTTCTGATACCAGAAAGAAGCACCAAGAACAAGCGCGGTTATCAAGCCACTCCAGAGGAGCCACCACATAAGCGCCCAGGAAGAAAAGCGTCCGCGAAACGATATATGCACGCCCATATCTGGCAGGGCTTGGTCAAGTGTTTCATTGGTCGCAGTAGGTCCAGAGTCTTGGAACCGGACGATATCGGTTGTGAAGACCGTCTGAGAGTCGTTAGTATGCGATAAATGCTATTCGCCACAGGCTAGACACGCTCTATATCCTATTTATATATCCATTCACAGAAGGAGAGGAACTGCTACATACCGAAACAACTGTGACTGGGAGAAGAATAAGGGTAACCACCGAGAAGGCACGCATGGCCGTCGCATCACGTTGGCTAGTCTCTGAGAGCCTTGCCATGGTCTTCTCGTTCCGGTTCTGAAGCAGCCTTTGTATCTAAATAACTGTAAGCGAACAGAAACACCAGGGGTGACTCTCATTCAAACAAACCGTAGCCCTTCGTTGTACACCCCTTTGCTTCATCATGTTGGTTTTGTCTTTCAATTCCTGGGTTGCTTGACAGATCTCACTGATACCTAATTTAAATTCTAGCAAGTCTGCTGATTCTTTACCGAGGAGCTCTCTACTGAATCCGAGCCGTGGATCCATATTGTTGGTCTTGTCCGTGAAGAGCTTCATTATTGCATCATACACTTTGAGATTGCTATTGAGCATCATGATACAATTCTCCAGCCTCTCCATGTAGTTGTCGATGACTTGTAGCCTATCATCTTCAATATAGTCCGGAAGCTTGCTGTTAATGAATACACTCGTCTAACCGCCTGTTAGGACCGTTGTTTCTCGAGGACATTATAGTTTTTCAGGGGTTGTCTAAGGATTTACCTTGTGGAGCAGACTTCTATCAATCTGGGCAGTATAAGAGCCAAACTCGCTCAAAGACCACTCACACAGCCACAGTATTACCTTTAAGGAAGTACGTAGGCAAGCCTCGGGGCTGCTTACATTACCAGTACATGAATCGCCCCAAATCTCGGAAACTTTCCGAATATCATCCCAGGAGCTTCGGCTGGCTTCGCTTAGTCCAGTTAGCTCCGCCTCGCTCACTGGGGCAGTGACAATCCATAGCGCTCGGCCCTCTATTATGTCGAGACAGTAATAGACGGCTGCTTCGTGGACAGACCAGTCCGGGTCTACCTCCCCTACTTCTCCCACCCAACCGTTCCGCTGTGACGGCGAATATTGGGTTGCCTGAGGCTGAAAGATGGCTTTGAACTTGAAGGACAGGCGAATCTGGTTACCGCTTCTTCCTAGCGACGGGATGGTATGCGCTTCAGACTTATGTATTCTCGACGAACGAAAGCCGCCGAAGAAGGTATCGCAGACTTCCGTAAGAGATTCGGATCGGGAGGAAGAAATTAGGTTCAGGTAGCATGGAGACACTTGATGATAGGAGAAGATGCGGAGGAGCATCTCTTCGGTAATTTTAATGACATCGTCTGGGGTTGACTTCTCGAGGAAGCTACGTTGTATTATAGGTTAGCCCGAGGCATACATCTTTCAAGCAAGCACTGCCCCCCATAGGAAATACTAGACTTACATGAAGCGGCACCTTGGGTCTTTAACCAGATGCGGGTCCGCCGTCCCTCCATCATGGGCGTCGTCGCATCCGGACCATCCAAAAGCGGCACCTAGGTTGTCCGATGGGATGAGGCGCGACAGACCATAGGGCTCCTCATTATAATCCGTGACAATCACGCGACAGCGGGAATAACGGGCATATTTAAGAAAGAGCGGGTCTAAATTCTCTGTAACCAGTAGATCGTCCTTCTTATCCTTAAAGTGGCG
The DNA here is from genome assembly GCA_029532625.1 of Lomentospora prolificans. Lineage (NCBI taxonomy): Eukaryota > Fungi > Ascomycota > Sordariomycetes > Microascales > Microascaceae > Lomentospora > Lomentospora prolificans. The sequence goes on from JARFXM010000003.1 coordinate 158,047, forward strand.
GATGCAGTCGGAGACAAGCTTGCGACCCTCGGCCCGGTGTTGGTCAGGGTCTAGATATTTGGTTGCGGACTTTTTAACTAGCTCTCGGAAAGTTTTCTCTCTCTCTCGATTCTGATCCTCTGATGCCTGTTCTGCCATCGTTTAAGGGATAGCAGAGACAAAGTTGTGATCATTGGCAAGGTTGAGCCGGGAAACCATAGATTTTGCACCGGGGACGATAAATACGTGAGGTAGAAGTATATAGGCTCTAAGGGAGTGGACTAGTGAGAGAGAAGTGCATGTCTATATTAGAAGGTGTGAGAGGAGCCAGTTTCTCAAGTAAATCACGGAGAGCCGTTGTACAGCACACTTGAATGCTATTATGCATGGCCAATTTCATGTCGGTTGCAGTGGAAATTGGGGTAACGATTCCCTTCCTCGCATCCATCCACAACCTATGTTGCAGCATGCAGCCCCCCCACACCAAGATAAACAGCCAGGCAACACCTGTGCAGGGTAGGAAGCTGTCAAACCATCAATGCATGTCTGTGTTACCCGTAGAGCCTGGCAGTAGAGCTGGCGAAAATGCCGCAGAAGGGAACGGCAGAGCCGAACCCCCCCGCTCAACATTTATGTACCATTGCAGCAGGCGCTTTTCGCTGGCTGCAAATCACAGGAGAGCAGGCTGCGAGTCGGCGTCGCCAGTGGTTGCTTGGGTTGTCTTACCCCTCTCCTTTAGCTCAGCAAGGAGGTTTTTCAGCTGATCGCGAGGACATTCCCTCAGAAGCGAAATTTCCTGGCGATCCGTCTGATTACATTGTTTAACATTAGCTTTCATTCGTACAGACGGCGTAATATGTGGTGGAGGGACGCATATTATACATTTGTAAGCTGAGTAGGTAGTTTGACGAGGTACGAATCTCCCATCGTCGACTGTTCGTGCGAAAAGAATGACTGGTCAGCTACTGCATACGGCACCGCAGCTCCGGGGTCATGGAGGAGAGACTCTTCGCACCTTGCTAACTTCCATCTCTGCCTCTGGAAATTTCTGCTTTAGATACTGTTCCAGGGTTTCCCATGGCAGCCGATAGGTGGGGATAGTTTCCCATTCGGAAGCCGTAGTTTCCCGGCCATCTTTCGACCGATTCAATCCTAGGGCGTTCATAATACCAGCAAAGGGAAGTTTCCTCGTACGTGCGTGTCGATGAGTTCTGTTGCTGGAGAACGATCTGTACATGTGAGTGTTGCAAGGACCATGGTTGATGACTTCAGCCCGCCCAATTTGGAGGGTTGCTGCGCCTTTATGTACACTCTAAGGTTGTGTTCCACAACCGCATCTCCAATTGCCGTTTGCGACGTGTACATTTACGTATAGGGCTCTGGCCTAAGTCCCGCCGGTTTCCTGGCAGAAACAGTGAGAGCTCGTAAGGTACCAGGCTCCCGTCTCGTAGAGGCCTCCTGGCCTGTGAAAGCCGGTCAGGCGACCTTATCGGCGCCATCCTGCAGGCAGTCAATCCCAACCTCTGAACCATAAGCAGCTTAACAAGAGCTACCTGGGGAAGACTTATTATGAAGGGACCTTTGCCGACGGCGGCGCCGCCATCCACCGTTAGTGCCACACGAGCTCGGGTGATTACATAGCAGCACGGAAACGATGCTATCGTGAATTTTAGCCCGCCGTATGCATATTTGTTGCCTCTCTCTAGATGAATAATTGGCTCGCGTGATATTTTAGGTTCGATTCCGCCATATAAAAGCTGTGCGTATCAGCAGATAACTTTCCCGAATCAAGTTGTCAAGGGGTGTGACTCTACCGAAGAATTTGTCACCTTTACTTCCATCCCACACTCTACAGTCGGTTATCTCAACTCTAGGTAGACGCATTCTTTAGCCTATGGTTTTCCTTAGGCTGGATAATGCCGTGTGTTCTCTGCAGCTGCCGCAGGGCCTTGCTACCATATGACAATATTGCAGCCCTCGATACCCAGCGAATATCTGCCGTAACTTCTCTTGATGTCACTATTAGTAGTCTAAGTTATGATACCAAGGTACAAAAGAAAGGTAACGATACATTAGTAGGGTAGGCGCCAAGGCGGTTCGATACGTAAGATATCTACACAGCGGCGGCAGGTTGAAGACATGGTCAACAGCCTAGGAAACACTAACTAGAAATTGTAGCTAGGTAGATGTCTCGTTATAGCTCCCAACGCCTACGCCACACCCGTCTTAGCGCCGGCCCGATGCCTCACTCCGTACTTCTCTGGCTCCAACGTCCGATACCATGGCCATTTTAGCTGACTAGGCCAATAGGGTTCCGTCTCAATAGCCGTCGATAGAAGAGTGTAGGAATTGTAAATGGGAGGATGATAATCACCCCTGCATAACACACATGATGGAACCCAGGGTTTCGTTGAGAAGTACCCTGCGATCAAATCCAAGGGCTTTCCACTGTATAAGGCAGGGGTTTAAGGCCAAAAGTTCAGAGTGCGCGGGTCCGCAAACACATCGACCGCCTTATGATGGATAAGACGAAAGGGGAGTAATTGGACCCCATACGGCCCCTGTTATCTGTGTCCTAGAACACACCCCCAAGATAGGACTCTCCTTCATAGTCCCAAGTGTCCTCACCTTCCTTGCCTGGGCCTCCTTGGGTAGCTTAGATCCTCATGGAGCGCGCGCCCGCAGTTCCACCTCTTGCTCGACCCCCTCTAACGGCAGGAAAAGAAAGTTGCTTGGGAGCGCTTGGGGGAAAGCTCCCGGGCAAGCACCTAGCCAAACAAGCACACAGCAACTGGCTGCATGGCTCACCGCAGAAAAAGCACGTTATGGGTGTGACTTTTCCTGCGGATCCCTGTAGAAGGCTCCGAATCTTCCATCTTGACGCGACTAACGCGCGCAAGACATCGCTGCACCGTGATTCCCCATTTCGTCGACATCGATCAAGATTCTGAGCCCTTAGGCCCGTTTCGGGAAGCCAAACGCCAAGCTCATAAACGGGCTTCCTCTTCTATTTATCATCCCGTGCCGCTGGGCACTTTGCCGGACCGTGGCGAGACCCCTACACCGACCGATCTTTCTTCATTTTCTCCACACCGACACACTTGTCGTAAGCGGTGGTTTGAAAACGTCGCAATGGAGCCGCGCGTCCGGCGGACGTTGTTCCGCTGCTACTGAGTCTCTTGTATTTCCGCAACCTTTTCAATGTCTGTCTTGATAGGAAGAGCCTCCGGAGCTTGGCCAAGCCTCTGTTATGTTCTCGCATCCACCTGGTATGGACGGATTCGAGGAACCCGAACCTCGTGCGGCTCTCTCGGATCACTCTGCTCACCGAGACTCTGCTGGCCAGGCCAGGACCTCAAACTCGTCATCATAGAGGAGTCGTAGAGAAAGCCGACGAATAGACATATGGTACCGCTGTTCTGAAGTTCGCGTATGAAATCAATCATCGCTTCTGCTGCATGCCATTGTTCCGTGCCAGCGTACCGGATCGGCAAGGCACAATGGGCTAATACGAGTGCTAAGCAGACCTGTCCACATATTTTCACGTCACTCAATTAGCGGTTTGGCTTGTTGGGCTGGCAGATGACTAGGAGCAGAAGTATTTTGTGGAGATTACACACTGTTAATTTGCACCGCATAGCATTTTGTTCGAACCTTGGGATGGGGGCATGGTAAAACTAGACTTGATGGATTTGTATGAGTTATGCAACACTTTGAGAATGAACGGACTACCTACTTCTACACCAATGACGTGCTACCGCTTTAGCCAGAACGTGAAGAGAATATGTTCATGAGTCTTCCGGCAATGAGCTCATAGCGTTGTCGGGCGGACAACAGCTGCATTCACGAACGCCAGCGCTAACATCCGTTTATCATCAAGACGGGTCATCACATCCTGCTACCCCGCAAGAGTGTCGGGTAGATTCACCATGTTCCGGTGGTACACGGCCTTCCCGCTGCTAGTCTAGCCGTGTCAGCTGCTGGTTGGAGGAATCCGAGGTTGGTGTAGCCTGTACCACCGGAGCTGCCCAGGCGGCTTCATAACTGTAGTTCCTCAAAACCCGTTCTTGCCCCGGTATTCTGGATCTCTCCGAAGATGCCACAGTTTTTGGTATAGTCGACTTATGGAGGAAGTCAAGATATCGTGATCAAAAAATCTCCGAATTCTGTTTCATTAGCGTAGAGTATACACGTCATCCCGCCATCTACGGCCCTCATTTGTACTAACTACCCTTTCCAGGAACAACACAAACACGTCGTTATACAGCCCCCAAGGAGACACAATATAACTAGCAGGGAACACACCACGACCATCCCGCTCACCCTGTCCGAAGCACCTTGTTCCCCGTCGGGTAGCCAATATCATACACGGGCAACCACTGCAGCTCAGTCATATTAACACCAACTTGGCTAGGACACCGCGCGACGCCATTCAGGAAACTACACTCCTCGTGCTTCCCCAAAGTGCAAAGCTGGTTTTGAATGTTCCAGGACCCGAAGTTCTCCTCCCAGCCATGGCACGTCATGCCCTAATGCGGGCTGTTCACCATGATCGGCACCCGTCCCTGCGTAGTGGCAAGGGGTTTCTGGCATTCCGGCTCGAAAAGGTCTAATTCGTCATAATCAACGCTGAACGAACCGCCTGACATAGTGCACTCAGAGGCCGAGTAGCCTGTGTATAGATAGTTCCAGCCGTCCTGCGATATGTCGTAGGCACCGCCGGACTTGTCGATGCAGAGGGGGATGAGGGATCTGGGGCCAAAGCTCGGGCAGACGCAAAGCGTCTTTTAGGATGGGAAGGAAGGGAGATGGGCTACTCGGATGGTGTTGGTCATACAACACAAGACGCCCACTGAGGAGGAGTACTGTTGATGGGGCGTCACTGAGATCTCGTAAGATGAGGCTTGGTGCGCGAGGAAGGTGACAAGCCCTGCTGGGAGACAACGCAGTATTGGAGACATATTTCCTTTATTCTGTGGGAAAGAAGTGATAAGGAAAGTATTGGGCAGGAAGCTACACGGACTGCAAAAGACATGGATTACTAGCAAGCTCTGGCGGCGATGAGTTGATGATAGGACCTATTTGACAAGCCAAAAGACTTCCCCTCTTCACTCCATAAGAAGTCGAGATCGATATGCCTCTCATCTCCCCTGGACGTATAGCAGCAGCCGACCCAAAATTCTCGGGACACTATAGGGCTAGCCTACCCCGATGGTGTTGCGCCTCGGGCAACCTCAGAGTCGTCAATAAACTAGTCCGGCGATAATGGAAGGGACTTTAGTGTAATTTTCAGGATGGCATTAGCAAATCATATCTACGGGTCACGAGTAGTAGGAATAAACTCCGTCCTGGTCGAGTATCACGATGATGGGGTGAAAAGCAGAGTGGTGGGAAGCTTGCAGTGGGGTCCCGGGCACCGACGGCTTGGAGTACAGGCGAAGCTGGCCCCGATCGCAAGCTCTTATGGTTTCCCACACCACAGTCGATAATTTACGAGAGATAGTCTTGCGGTATTCCGGAATCCAGTGGCCGACGATGACTTCAGTCGCGGACCAGAGACCATCGTTATATTACCTGGTGGTATGGTCGCCTATCCAAGAATCAGCCGAGGATTCGCCGCGGTCAGCGACGATCCTTCAGTTTGGTACCTCATGACGCTATTTCCTCCCCTCAAGCTCCCCAAACTCGACAATCCCGAGTCCCAACCACCCATTGGGAGATTGAACCACCCTTCTCCGCGTCCTTCGACCATGAACCCGCCCTAACGAAGCTGTAGCAGCAGCATCCCCGCCCAAAGAATGCTCTTTCACCGCGTCGCCCGCGCCCTCCGCCCACGGCTTCACCTTCCGCGAACCGCCTTCCGAGCTTCCCGGCCCTCCTCTACTACCCCGGATACGCGGGCCTCCAAGATAATCGAGAAGCTCCCTCCTTCGCTGCGCAAATACGCGACCGGCCTACGCGGGGCCCCCGTTTCTCATATCGTCGCCTTCCTCGTTCTCCACGAAATTACAGCCATAATCCCTTTGTTTGGACTCTTTGGGCTATTTCACTATACGAAATATGCACCCGTGGGCTACATTACGGACCATTGGGGGGGATACGTGAGCGATGGAGTGGCCAGGTTCGAGAGATATTTCAAGAGGAAGGGCTGGTTCGGCTTTGGAGACGAGGCGTCTCTTGACCCGAGCTCGACACAAACCGACAAAGAGGAAAAGGGGAACGCAAAGAAGCTTATAATGAACTGGGAAAATTCTGAGGGAAGGTACAAGCTACTAGCAGACGTTGCTCTAGCATGGGCTATCACAAAGGCTCTTTTGCCCCTTCGGATAGTAGTAAGTGTTTGGGCTACGCCTTGGTTTGCAGGAGTTCTTGTCCGAGGCCAGAGAATCTTTACAAGAAAGTAAAATAGTCACAATTTACAAGCATGTCAAGACATATATATCCGCGGAAGGTGTGTTACATCGCAAAAGACTTTTGTTTTCACATCCTTGTCTACCTGCGAGTCGGTATTTTTTCATTGTTGGGTTCAAGTCATCAAGACTTTGCCCCGGTGTCCACATCCCACAACAGGAGTTGTGCACCTAGGCCTTCTCATAGATCCAGTCGAACTGGGCGCTCTTCCAGGAGATGAGTTCATCCTCCTTGAACCAGAGAGCAATCTCCTTCTTGGCGTTCTCGACGCTATCGGAGCCGTGGCAGACGTTGCGGCCGACGTCGATGGCGAAGTCGCCACGGATGGTGCCGGGAGCGGAGGCGAGGGGGTTGGTGGCACCGAGGATGGCTGAGGAAGAGGGACGAGATGGTTAGCATCGAAGCCTTAGGTAGACATGAGGATGGATGGAGAGGGGAGGGGAGATATGTGCGGGGTATGGCGGTGTGGTTGTATGTGGATATGCCTTACTTCGGCCAGTCTTGACGGCGTCACGGCCCTCCCAGACCATGGCGCAGATGGGGCCGCTGAGCATGTCTGTTGGTTGGACGTGTTAGTAGATTAGATCGGTTCTTTCGAGTCCTTCGGGTGGTATTGGGTATCGAGGGAATTTAGTAGTTAGGCCGGATGCGTACACTGGACAAGACCGGGGAAGAAGGGCTTCTCCTTGAGGTCGGCGTCTGCAAAGATTGGCAACGGGTTAGAAAAAAATTGCTCGTTAGGTCGGGGGATAGTTTCAATGGAAGAACTCAAACTCACAGTGGGTCTCAAGGTGCTCCTTGGAGGGGCTCACAAGCTTGATAGCGACGAGCTTGAAGCTGTAAAAATTGTTAGGCTCTGATCCTCGGGTACCAAGGTTGATTTCGAAGGTCTCGAGGACGGGGAATTGCTTACCCTCGGCTCTCGAAGCGGGAGACGATGGGGCCGACGAGTCCACGCTGGTATCAATTAGCATCAAGGGGGACAAAGAGCAATTGCTACTGTCGGGATCTCAAGGGGACATACCTGGACACCATCGGGCTTGATGGCAATGAAGCTGTGAACCAAAATAGCATTAGATCAGCCCATTCACCAAGACACAGCCGAATGCGGTACCACCCTGAGGCAAGAGGGATAGAAAAAAAAGGAGGGAGAAGACAAAACGTCTTTGATAGGGAAAAAATTAAAAATACTTACGTCTGCTCGGCGGAAGACATATTTGCGAGTGGTTCTGGGGAATGGGTAGGAGTTTGGAGCGAGGAGACGGTTGTGGTGATTGTAGAAAAGACGGTATGGACAGGAGCTGGAGGGGTAGAAGAAGGAGGGGCAAAGGCGAAAAAAAGTCCAAAGAGGAGGAAGGAAATGATGGCGACGGGGAGGACGAAAGTCAGCGGGGGGGAATTTTCGAAGGCTAGGCGGAGGAGAGGCTTCTGTTGCTGCTGTGGTTGCTGCGGTTGTCGGGAATTGGTGCTGACCTTCGCTGCACCTCCTAGGGCTTCGGGCGCGGGGTCGTTCTGGCTGCTGGCTGTGCCTGTGCCCGTCAGGGTGTTGTTGTCAGGCTCCTTCTCGCCCTGAGCCTGCGCGAGCACGCGCTGACTCTTCGAGCCTGACTGGTCCAGGGCGTGGGCCATTTTTTTTTTTTTTTTTTTTTTTCCAAAGAGAGAGAGAGAGGGGCAAGCAACAGCTGTTGCCAATCTGGAAGAAAGAAAGAGGGGCAGATGTGGCTTGCAGCTCAAGATGCGCCACAGGGGTGGGGCAGTGATTTGAGGGCAGCTAGCAGCTGATTCTAGGTGCTAACAGCTGTTGGAGTCACTGTGCAACTTAAGACATCACACAGTAAGATCTCGCAGTCAAACTGAGCTGCTTCTGACACTAGTAAGGTGTGCTTGAATGTAGGGGCAACGGCGTGTTTCTGCGTAATTTCAAAAGCAAAATATGTCTGGGGTCAGAAAGAAACTGAGAGAGGACGAATGTACTCGATATATTACTCCTACGCGACTACCGGGTCATTCTGCGAGGATACTATCGCGAGGAGTGCCTGGGTTGAAGATTGGCATCGTGGCTTCCCAAGATGTGTGGCTTCTCTTATCTTGGGAAGCTGCCAGGATTTCTACAGTGCGAATATCAAAACTCTTGCCATTCTCCCCTACCCCCCGGGAGGCCCTATGACAGGTCAACCTTGTCCCCCCAGAATACCATCCAGACTCGGCCAAAAGCCGATTCAAGACACATTTTGATTGAGCCAGTTATTCACGCTGTAGGGAGTTCACGCGGGATGGCTTCGTTCCGGATGCACGAAATATGAATCCAGAACATGACAAATCACCGATTGGCTCGGTTCGCTCATGAAAAACAATCGCAATGTTCTGGAGGATCTTGCCTTGCAGTCTTGCCGTCTTCCGCCATTGAGCGACCACTTCCCAATCGTCACTCGTCTGATCTCAAGAATGCAATTAGCTCCGTCGTATTGCCCGGCCCCAAAAAATATGGGACAGTGGGCTGTGAGCTGCGTTGTTCTGACGTGAAGCGCAAGTTTCTATCAGTGTGAATCAAGCCGTAATCGGAATTGGGTGATAGGAAATTGACAGAGACGCCGCCACCACTAGCCATTTCTGGCCACCAGGGTTACCACACCACCAAGCGGTTGCTCTGTAGGGCTGAGACTCATCGTGACATCCGAAAAGGGGATTTTCGAGTTCGACGGAGCTTTTGATCCCCAATTGGTCTGGTGCGTGTCCGGGATTGACCACCTCTCGACCAGCCTTATCCCAACGAGAACACAGCCAGGCTTTGCCAGTTTTGCCCGCAAGAGCCCTACGATAGCTTCAAGCTGAGATGACGGCGAGAGATGAATCAATGCAGGAAAAGGAAAAAGTAAAAATAAAAATAAAAAAAAGTTTGTAACAGAACAGCGGAGAGGCGCATTAGCTAATATTTATAAATAGGCGGGATAGCACGCCGTTCTCGCTTGGAGGTATCTGGGTATCGAGTCTGTTGCCACCAGAGGTGGTGTTGAGACCGAAAGCTCTGCTGATATTTCATGTTGCTGGCCATGTTGGGATGTTGAGAGATACGGTCGGGACTTGTGGGAGTCGGAGGCTGGCCCGCTCGTTTACAAAGGATCCACTGCTCTAATCATGCAATCATCGATGCCCCTGAGCATCTCCTTTTCAGTGCAGCGAGACATTATCCACCTCTTCTTCTATGGGCGGAGTCTCCGTCTTGAAAGAGCACCACGGGAGGGATTTCGATCTAGAATAGCACTCAGCCTGCCTCTATTATCCACTGTCCGCGCTTGTACCTCGTAGTGGAGGGTAGGCGTTTTATTTCAAAGAGCGGTTGGTCCTGTAATCTACCACTACCGGTACCACGGGAGATGGATGACACACAGGCGAAGCGAGAAAAGGGTCTCCCGTCGTGTGCAACCACTACACTCCTAGCTCGGGGTCTAAGAAACGAAAACGAAACCCATTTTCCATATTTTCCCTTTCTCGAAGGCTACCCTTCAGGGCAGGTCTTCGATGTGTGTAGGCGGATATGATGCTGGCGCAGTATTATGAGTACTGTGCATGTACATGCGGCGCCAGAAAGACAAGAATCCAGGCACAGCACGCATGAATGGGCAAGAAACGCGAAGGTGAGTCATGACGTCAATTCCATGTCTCTCTGAGTGGGACACCCCGCGGATGGAGCAACCAACGTCTTTTGATAAACCGATTGACTCGATTCCGAGCAGAGGCACCCGAGGCCAAATGGCGAAGGCGCAGCCTCAATTACGCGCCGTCAAGTACCAATGTATCCTACCTTGGAGCCTGGATCAGAAGAAGTTCGAACCGCTCCGCAGAATTAGAAAAAGGTGGTTGAAGCATAAGGAGGCGCAAATAAGGTTTTTTTTTTTCCCCCTTTTTTCTTTAGCAAATTAATTAATGCAGGAGACCCATAATGAGTCCATCGTCTCGTTACAAGTTACGTGATTCTAGGCAGTGATTGCCTTCATGGATTGGATGAGTGGATGAATATGACGGCAAAGACGGAAAATTCTGTATCGCCACTGACGGATCTTTCCCGGCCCCGTCACACACTTTCCCGAAGCTTCACTCGCCAGCGGGCTTTCAACGTACTATACTCAAGCGATACACATCTAGTACACAATGGGCTGTGGATCCTTCTCGACTTTCTCCTGCCCACGAGAATATCCACCAGCATCCACGGGTGCCTCGGGGTTGAGGTCACCCGACTGGTCAGATTGCTGAGATGTACTCTACAGGCTACAATGTAGAGGGATAAGGAAAACCCTGGATAGCTTAGAGAGTCCCCTTGGATTGCCCTTGAGGTCCCTCCGATCACCGATCAGGTCAATTTGACTTGTCCACGTCTGGCATTATTTATCCTCGAATCGAGTAAAACCGAAAAGAATCTGATCGCATTTGGTCGTCAACGTTGCCCCCACCCTCCATTCCCCGTCTCTAGTGCATTTCCCAGGGTTTCCACATTTTCCTCAAGCCGGCCCACCACACCTTCCAAACAGCTTGCCCTTGGCCGGTTCCTTCTCTCGGACCCAGCGACGAGCCTGGAAACGAACCAATTGTGCGGCAGGAGTGAACCATTCCTCCTGTTCGCGCTTGCTAACCCGAGCTCCATCCAGGCCAAGTCTTGTTTTGGGGGGGAGGTAACCTCGCCCCGACGTAACGGGTACCTGCCACGCTCATCACTAGGCCCCTCTGGACACGTAGAGGCCGTCGACGAACCTGTTCCGGGCCGTGGGAAAATCCCCGTGTGCCCGACCAGAAAGACGTCGCGCCCTGGATACGACGGGATTGCCAAGCACCCAGTCTACCGGGATTCCATGTGCCGTCATCGAGAACTGCCTTGGCTGTCTATCCAATTTGCCAGTCTGCAGATGGTCTCCAGTTCTCCTCCCAGAGTGAGGTAACTGTCTCCTCGAATCGATTCGAGACTCTGCCTCTCACCTTCTCTTATCAGGCATTCTGTTGATATCCTTAATAAGACCCTCGGGAAGAGAGTCGGCCACCCAGAGATGCTTAAAGTATATCTAGGTACCCGTACCCGTACATTCTACCCTAAGTCGAAGGTCCAGTCTTCGACACACCCTCTTTCCCGGATCCTGAGCTTGAAACGTCGACCCCTTGACCCACGCCTTCCTCGTCAAAGTCAAGCTTGCGCTCTATTTCTCGTCGAGTCCGGCGTCGTGTTTTCCCTCTCACTCACGCCTTTCCCCGATCCCCGCGCAGGCTAATCCGTCCTAGACCGGCAAGACTTTCTATCATATCTGAGTGTACGACAAGTCAATCCAATTGTCGAAGCACTCCATCGCCCATTTATCAATTCCCATCCAAGAAGCATCGCCACAGTATCCATCTCTCGACACCATCTGCCATTCTCTGTTCGGCGCTAACCTCGCTCCCTCCGTCAATATTTTGAGACTTGTTTTTTATTTCATCTCTCCTTTTCAATCCAACCCAACACCCTTATTGACTGACTATCTGCATTCTCATTCTGCAGCTATCTTCTTGCATTCGCTCGGGCGGTTATAGACACCCCATCCGTCTCTGCCTGATTTCCGAAACCCGGTCTTCGAACCCTCGTTCTTTTGCCCCCCTGATGGTCTAAACAACCCTGGACAAGCGGTTGGCTACCGGATAGCTCCCCTGTGCTGTTGTTTTCACTCCTTCCTAAGCTGTGCAGATCCTTGTGCACATCATTGTCGACGCATAGCTCTGCGACTGATCTTAATTTCGTTCCCGTCCACCCATCAAAAAGAGGTCAGGATCCTTACTGCGCGTGCCGTGCCATCATCTTCTCTCGACATGTCTCCCCCACCGGCCCCTCCCCCGACGGAGGCGCCTTCTCTTCAGGACCCTTTCGACGAGAAGTTCTCTCCAAACACGGCGAACACTCTCTACCCCTCGCGCCATGACCATACTGCCTTCTCGCTAGTTGGTACCCGAGACCAGGACACGTTACTCCTAGATGAAGTCGAGTTGCAGCGAGCCGAGAGACTTGTTTCTACCCGCGAGCACGACTTAACCACTCGGGGAACAAAACTTCGAACGAACGAGTCCGATGATGGTGACGACGTCAACTTCGCCCCCCCCGAGACCCGAACGCGGGTGCCCGAGACCAAGAAGACTGACGCACCACTCTACCGCTTCTGGCTCCGCCTTAAGAAATTCCCCCGGTTCATTCGTTTTTTCCTTTACCTCATCCCCGGTGCTCTTCTGTTGCTCATCCCTGTCCTTATCGGACTCTATGTCGTGACGCCCGGAAGCAGCGCTGTCGGCGGAGAGGGCGGCGTATACTTAATGTGGTTTGGTATCTGGCTGGAGATTGTCTGGTGTTCTCTCTGGGTGTCACGCATGATCACAAGTGTCATGCCCTGGCTTTTCAAGGCTCTCGCCACGATTTTCGCATCCAATACCCCTAAGAAATGGAAGGATATTGGCCGTCAGCTCGAATTACACACGGGCTTGTTCTTATGGCTGCTGGCCGTCCTCGTATCCTACCTCCCCACTCTTGACAACCATCGGGTCCCTGTTGGAGAGGGAAAGGAACAGCCTAAGGTTGGCTGGATCCCTATTCTCTACAAGGTCATCATCTCTTTTTTCGTGCTTGCCACCCTCAACTTTGTTGAAAAAATTCTCATCCAGTGGATTGCCACGTCCTTCCACCAGCGCACGTATGCGCTTCGCCAGATGAACAACAAGGCCGCCATCCAAATTCTGACCAGGTTATACGAGTATTCGAAGACTAAGATCCCGGATGTTGATGATACAGATTTGCCTAGCGGGGCGCGCACCCCGATGCAAGCCTTTTCCGAGAACGCACGTCAGGCGTGGTCCAAGGTCGGTGTTTTCGCCAACAAGTTGGGAAACGATTTTATTGGACGCAAGGTGCACGTCAATCACCCAAGGAAAGTCGTCACGGAGCTTCTCCGCGAGACAAAGTCAGCTCACGTCTTGGCCCGTATTATTTACCGTGCCCTTCGCGTCGAGCAGAGGGAGAACATTCTGCTCGAGGACATGCAGATTGTTTTCCCCGACGCCGATGAAGCCGAGGAAGCTTTTGGCATCTTCGATAGGGACCTTAATGGTGACATCTCCATGGAGGAGTTCGAAGGCGTCTGCAACGAGATCCACCTCGAGCGTAAGGCCATCGCGGCGTCAATGAAGGATCTTGACTCGGTCATTAAGAAGCTTGACAATGTCTTCGTGTTTGTCATTGTCGTGATTGCCATTATCGTGCTTGTCTCAATCATCTCTGGCTCAGCCGCGGCTGCGTTAACTTCGGCGGGAACCACCATTCTCGGTTTGGCGTGGATGCTTCAGGCCACGGCGCAGGAGTTTCTCCAATCCATCATTTTCGTATTTGTCAAACATCCCTTCGACGTGGGTGACCGTGTCACAGTTTACGGTAACACGGGTGCTCTCGGTCGTGGAGACGATTACTACGTGACGGCAATCTCGCTGTTGTACACCGAGTTCAAGAAGATGGAGGGGCACATTGTGCAAGCGCCAAACTCGACACTGAACACGCTGTTCATTCTCAACCATCGCCGCAGTAATGGCCTAGCCGATCCAATCGAGCTCAAGATTCGATTTGGAACAACGGAGGAACAAGTTAACGAACTAAAGACCAGGATGCGGGAGTTCTGCTTGGCCAATAAGCGAGACTACCACGCCAGGATCTTGACTGAGGTTAAAACTCTCGATGAGATGCGATCGGCGACAATGAATTTCATCTTTTTCCACAAGAGCAGCTACCAGAATGAACTGTTGCGTCTATCGCGACACAACCGCTTCGCTACGGAACTGATGCGGCAGATGATTGATATCGGCATCCAAGGGCCATACAGGAATGAGCCGGGCGGTAGCCGCGAGTTCCCCATGTTCTGGCAAGGCATGGCACCTCCAGCTTACGCTAGCCACGATATTCGCAAGGATAACTTCCACTCGGACAACCCCAGTACGCTGGAGGAGCTTGGCCGAAAGATGTCGACGGCAACTGGGCTCAGCCGGCTCCGCACGGAGCCTCGCGTGTCCGAATTGGCCGAGGAATCATTTGCCGACTTCCAAGACGTGTATTCCAACCGTAGAGAGCTGAACGTCAACCGAAACCGTTCGATGCGTGAGAGCATCCACGAAAGACGCAGTAACGACATCTCGGTGGCTAGCCCAACGCTGGACCGAACAGGTACGGTTCACAGCAATTTGAGCAACGGGCGGCGAATCTGGGGACGTCATAGGCAAGGGTCCAGGCCACCCCCGCCTCCTCCGGGTTCGACTTCTGAGATTGTGTAGGCGGGATTTTCTCTGCATGAATTATTGATTTCGCATGACACCATCAATGCGGGTGTTTCGACAGCACCGCGAGGCGTTTAGGGGTTTACGCATGACTTATGGGAAAAAGGCGGTAATTAGAGAGAGAATGTGCCACTTAGGGCCTCCTCCATTACGCTTGAATTGGGGGAAAAGGCTCGGCCTGTTATGACTAGCAAAGAACGAGCATTGTTAATGAATCATTCTATAATGACTCGTTTGAGTGATCAGTAATCTTTGGTGACTGTGATCAATTCTTCCATGTGGTGGCGAAGGGGCCGCGGCAGATGGTCATCGGAGCGCGTGGTTTATGATTGTTGCACATCGATTTTTTTCCCTTTTTGATTTTTTTTTTGAACTGAAATATGAACACTTTAGGGGTTGAAACAGAACACAAGAGTGCCAACATTGGATTATCTGCCCAAGGATTGATCTTGCATCCTGAGTCAGGTCAGGTCAGAGCGATTCATCGGGTTCACATCATCACTGGGCCCCTAATACCAATAACTAATCATAGATGTTTGAGAGAACCCTTCCCATGCTCCCAGCCTCAGACAAAGCTGCCATCCGGCTGCGGAAAGAATACAAGAAAAAGAAAAAAAAAAGACAATACTTGATTAGGAAATATTAATGATTTGATGTATTTAGTGTTCCATTTTTAGATAGTGTCTAATGCTAAGTGCGGATTTTGCTAAGGGGCTTGATCTGGCTGTTACCCCAAACCCACTGTTGGGTGAGCTCCATTCGGGACCGTCACTTGACGTAGAGGGTCGACTGGCATCCTCCAAACTCCAGACTCCAGGCCCCAAATTAATATTGATCATTTTATGATTGTCTCCTCCGCAGGAACAATAGAAGAAGAAACGATAACAAGAGATGCATGTTTACCAGGGCGAAGCAGTTTATATACTCCAAAAACCTCTGCCCTAGACATCCGCCTCCACCAACACTAATACTCCCTGAACCGCAAAGCCCGAACGAGACTTCAGACCTTGAGGAAAGTTCGCACATCATGGTACTGGTCCAAAATCTGCTTAGCTCTCGTGTCGCTTCTTGGTTTGATGTCGATGGGGAAGGGCAATGGTTCGAGGATGACGTTGGAGTTGGTAGCCTGGGTGTCGAACTCGACGACCCTTCCGGTGCAGGGGCAGACCTTGCGGCCGAGGTTGAAGCCCCAGCAGATACTGGCGCCGGCGATGAAGAGCTCGTCGTCGACTAGGGTCTGGCCGAGGCAGGTACGGCGGCCCCAGCCAAAGGTGTGCATGCCCTGGCCGTCACGGAAGTTGGGGTATTTAGTGAGCGGCTCTTGGTAGGTTGGCCAGGAGGGGTCGAGGTAGCGTTCTGGGTGATAGTTTTCTGGGTCGGGGTATTTGGATTCGACGCGGTTAATGTTCCTGAGCGGGGTCAGTAATGCTTAAGGAAAGAGACGGGAAGGTAATAAAACACAAAAGGAGGAACCTATTACCATTCGCAGGCAAGGACAATGGTGCCCTTTTCAATCTTGACACCGAGGAATTCGGAGTCCTGTTCGCACTGGTGAGGGACACCTAAAGGGTGGTTTAGAATGATGGACAGTGAGAAGGTGCGAGGAATATTATTTACCGAGAGGCACACCCGATCGCCAGCGAAGAGTTTCCTTTAGGCAGGCTCGGACGGTAGGGAGATTAGGATAGTCGTTGATGTCGGGCATCCTGTCGCCACAGACACGATCAATCTCCTCCTGGCACTTCTTGAGCCACTCGGGGTGGAGCGCCATGCACATGAGGAAGAACTGCATGGGACCGGAGATGGTGACGACCCCAACAAGGCACTGGAACCCCAGCATGCAGCTGGTAGTCTCCTCATCCGTGGGGCTCAGGTTGATATCTTGGTTGCCGGCGGCCCTGATCTGCTCAAAGTAACGGTACGTCCAGGTATCCTCGGGCAGTTCGCCTCGCAGGTACCTCGCCCTGGCGGAACGGAGCAGGGTGACCCACCAAGCCTTGAGGTTCCTCTCGCGCTGGACCTCAAAGTTACGCCAGGGGTTGTAGCGGATGAAGTCGCCGATGTGCCAGAGCGGAGTGACGGTGTTGACGATGGGGCCGGAGACGGACATTTGCGTAAGGGTCTCGATGGCCTGGTCGCCGTTCATCTTGCCCTGTCTGGCGTCGTCCCACGCGAGGCGGGCCATGATGCGGCCGGTGAGCTCGCGGACGTTGCCGTGGAACTTTTCGGGGTCGACGAGGAGGGTTGCGAGGAAGCGCTTTACTTCCATTTCGATGTGGCCGTAGAAGTGGTTACTGTGGGCGTGGATCATGGCGGAGTGAACCCACTTGCGCTGGTACTTCCACATGTCTATTGAGTCGCTGTTAACTGACAACATTCTTACTCTCAATGCTCGGGGGCTTTCATACCGTGGCGGTCCATGAGTGCGGAGTAGACAGGTCCCGCCTTGTGGTTGATCAAGGCTCTGATCTGGGGTCGCCCGGCGAAGTTGTTTCCCTTCTTGACCAGGAGATCCTGAGCCATGGTCTCGTCAGAGATGATGATGAACTTTTGTCCCAACATGCTCGTCTGGTAGATGGGCCCATGTTCGTCGGCCCACTCCTTGAACTTGAGCCATAGTCCGAAGCGGGGAAGGTCGTGAATACGGCCGATGATGGGATACTGCTTCGGACCCGGGAGTTTGCCGTCCTTGATTTCCCTGCAAGGCTTGGAGGGCTCAAGTTTGGAGAAGCGTTTTAGAGCGCTGAAAATGAGGCCCGGCGCGACTAGAAGGCCAAGGTAGAGAAAGAAGAGCGGGAGGCCCTGTGAACCGATGGCATCATCAGAGATGCTACTATTTTTTGGATGGAGCATGGGAGACTGCTGTTCTGAAAAAACCTCCATTTTAGCCGTGGGGAGGGATATGACAAGCTTTACTTTTTCTTGAAGGAAAAAGTGTAACCGCAGGGGACGAGACCATGGGTAAGGAGAGGAGAGATAAGAGAGAGGGTAAGTAGGTTATGGGCCTGGGGGGGGCTGAGATATGTAGGCCTTGGCAACACGCCATCCCATCCGCCGCACAAGCTGAGACAAGACACGGTCCGCTTCGAGCCCGAACGAGTACATGTAAAGTCATTTTTTTCCGCGGGAGAGGCCGGGTAGGTGGAGAAAGTTTGTTTATTTTTAGAGAAGAAGACCAAGAAGAAAGGCGTGGCTGAAAGCCAAGAGCTGAATTCCCGGTGTGTTGGCGGAGGAAGGGCAGCGAAGGAAGGCTTAGGGAGGGAAGGACGGGGACGCGGCCGCAAGTTCCCCAACTGCTTATCCAGGCAGCATGGAAGTCTCTCCTCGGCGCCGAGGGGTTCGTGATGTGACTCTCTGCATGAGTGTTAAATGTCACTTTCATTATTACTTTTTCCAAGAAAGTTATGCGTGCCGATCTTTCGGGTCTGTTTCAGTCGAGAGCGCCCATGTGAGCAGCGAAATTCGCAAATGGTGATCTGCTCTTGGGATCGATGTCTCTTCTCGATGGTGATCCGTGCTGGAAAGGTTCGCTGGGACTAGTGAGGAAAATAAGAGCGAGACTGAGGCAACGCTAAAATACTCGCTCCGGAAGACGGTGCTGAGAGTGTGGAATGAATGCGATCTGGGGGAACGCAACCTGTAAGGCCGATGTCCGACGATGGATACTCAATTTTGCATGCGTGGGGCCCCTCTCATTGTGCAGATCACGGTGTGTCCCCGAAAAAGGCCACAAGTTCGTACTTGCTGGCTGGATGCCCGGAAGCGGTGTCGTTTCCGCACCAGCGGCCTTGAGGCTGCCCGCGAACCAATGCCCTGATCCAGATGGCTAAGACTGACAATCCGTATGAAAAGAAGGATTATGGTTCGTCTGGACAGTCGACAGGATGCGTTGTCCAGCCACACACGTACATGTCACGAAGGATACGATGAGCAGAGCTGAATATGTTCTAGCATTGGCAAAGTTGTGTCCTCCCAAGCCTCTCCCAAATCAGCTGATTTTATGCTTCATTGTACTTGCTTTTTAGGCGCATACCTCACTTGAATGTAGGACGGCGCTGCATAAAATAGATTCCGCGTAGGACGTAGACACAGGATACCGATAAAGGACCCTAGAAAGCGCATCTGGACTTGCCAAGTAATACTGCGTCCAACAAGAAGGGAACGGTGGGGTGGTGTCGGGCCGCCACCATCGGTCCATGTCCGTGGGGATGTCCGGCCCATCTAGTCAACAAGAAGGGAGGGATTTGTAGCAATACGGCATAGCGGGGTATTTTTGAATGCACGTTCTCGTTGCTCTTCTTGTCTATGAGTCGTTTACGCGACTTGAGCGGCCTAAGACAGCATGACTCAAACGCATGTCTGTTGCGTTGGCAGGTCATTTTCTTGGAGCTGAAAGCCTCTTTTCTTTTATTTTCCCTTTGTTATCTCGGAAGTTCATTCGGAGTTTGGCCAGAGACTGGCAAAGATCCAGATGAGGCTACCCTTACAATATATAGGCGGGAGCTGGTTCTCTCTGACGTGTTGTTGAATTATTAGTGCTCGGCGGAGCCCTGCTGTCTGCGATCCCGAACCGGGTGGGCCGGGCTTTAGACCCTCCGTCGGCGAGAACAATTCTCCATTCCGACGTTCCACACTCGTAGCTAGCAGACTGGCTGTGGGTGTCCGGCGTACCGATCGCTTACGGCTAGCTTAACGGCAACGTGTTTCCCACAGCCTGTTCGTACTATTAGGCCCCGAGCTACGGATGGGGAAAACGCTTCCAAGCCCACCTTCCGGATATTGCCTCGTCTAGCGCGATAAAATGATCGCGCTTATCCATATATGTCGCATAAAGACTGGGATTTGATCTCGGAAAGGCGCGACATGCTAATTGACCGGATTGGGGGAAGATCATGATCTGAACTGCGTGCTGTATGTAATCTAGGAAGAAACCCATAGTGGGCCCTTGTCTGTTATATTGGAATAATACTGGGGCCGTCCGGGAATTTCTGAGACTTTATCGAATACCTTTTCGCCCGGAATGTTTGAAGAAAGTGGTGCTCTCCGCGTCGGCAATCTCGTTATAGCGCCCCTATCATCTTAGCCCACACTTCAAGCAACACCAGAATCCCCATGCAAGTCGCGAGTGCCTCTATAACTACCCGTCCCATCGTCCACTGCTCGCCTTCGTCAATGCGTCGCACCATAGGTAAGCCAACGACAAAGTACGAAGCATACCCGAAAGATCCTACCACGAGCATGCGGTCGTGCTTATCGTAGGCAAAGAGCCCTGCCATGAAGTGGTTATCCATGAAGAAAGTCTCGGCAAAGGCGAGGACGTACGAGAGCCCGAATACGATGAATATACGCAAGAAAGGGCCTGCTTGGAAGCACCGAACGAGTTTACGTTCAGCCACCATTAGAGCTGTGTAGTAGCTCATGAAGTATGCGTGAGTGAGCGGGTACATGAAAACGGGCACCCTCTGCCCACTTTGTCCGAGGACATGGGAGTCGAACGTCCACTGTACATTGAATGTGTATCGCATGCCCATAAGGTCGAAGAAGTAGTGCGTTCCAAAGTATGTGCCGAAGCCCACGATGATGGCGACCCAGACGTTGAGTTTGAACCAGTAGCAGCGTGCCCACGGTAGGTCTTTGTCTGGTCGGCTGGGGGATAGTATCGGGAGCAATATCGGGGGCGCCGCAAGTGATACTGAGAGGACAAGGAGGTCCGTTTCACTCAGGCGTTGAATCAGGCTAGTGACCATCACCAACCCGACTATGCTCATCCAGAAGACGCTCTGGCCCAGAATAACCCGCTCGGTCCATGCTTTACCTCCCTGGTTTAGCTGAACCCTTGAGGCTTTTGGCGAGACATGGCCATTGGCTTGTTTGCATTGGGTTTTGGAATCCATGGATAGGAGCCGTTGGACACCAGTAATAACACATGGGTTGTCAGAAGTCCACTGGTCCTTGGTCGTTGGATCGCGAGGCCTCGATTGCCCAGCCACGTCGGCTCCTCAGAGTGGGATTTTCATCATGCCCGTCACGTGAATGCCTATCGCCTAGGTCGTACGAGAACGCGATGTCAGCTTTCCGATGTCGACCAGACAGTAAAAGGTAGAATCTCAAGGGCAACAAGTAGAGCAATACCGTTATAATATTTATCGGGATTTCTTCGCAATTAACCCTTTTTTTCCCTTTTTTCCTTTTTTTTTTTTTTTTTTTTTTTTTTTTTCATTGTTACAAGTGACAATCCGTAAGCTCCACTGGTTGACCCAGGGCGAGCTGGTCACTGAGCCGTGATGGCCACGTTCGTAGATTGAACGTGTTTGTAGGACGACTCATCATGGATATCCATCATCCAGGGCTGCTCCACGTTGGGATCTTTTGCGTGGCACAGATAAACGACAACTCAGACTGGGTTGGGCGTCTTTATTATTCTTAGCTGGTGGGTTGGGCTGGTGGGAACAACCTCGCGCGATTGGCAACGGCATTTTAACTCCGTAACAATAATTCCGTTCTATTCAAGGCATGTGATACAACTATAGCATTTAAAGCGCTGTGGAGCTGACTCATGATACCATAGAAGGAGGCAACCGAGGCGAGGCACAGAGCAACAGAATTTTGCTTGACGAGATGGAATCCGCTTTTGGACCTACATGGCTAGAACATCTCTCTACGCTACAGTAAGTCCACGATTCTTAACTTCACTATCCTGAGTTGAGAGCTCGGTGTTCCTCAACTATATCTGTATATACATTGACTTAAGTTATGTATATGGCCACTGCTGAGCTAGCCTTATAAAATCGTCTTCTCGACTCTATTTTTCTTTGTATAATTGACTTTTCTTCGGCCTCCCACGTCGGACCCCTTGGACTTGCCATGTGCTTCCTCGTCTTCATCCTCGTTCGAGGCCGTAAATGGAAAACATGGAGTTCTATCGTGAGGATTCCTGTTGTGTTATCATGGGTCGTGGTCTACGGCTTACTTGCGGGAAAGTAGGGGGATGACACGGCTGGAGCTGTCCCAGTCAGCCTGCCATTGGAGAATCGAGCAGACAATCCCATCCTGCTTCCAGCCTTTGTCCCCTTGAGGAAGAGTTTCATCCCTTCCTAAGCCTTACTGAAATCCCGAGAGGATATTTCAATAACGAGGGCTATTTCCCAAACGCCTGCCCAGGTTAGCTTGCTCGGTGCTTCCAGTGTATGTTCGCCCTCCTCGCCTTCCTTTACTCTCTTGCCCCGATACCAAAGCACGTAAATTGGGTGGTAGACATACTAGTACAAGTAATTCCATCTCGTGTCTACCTTATATATCACGCCGTAGAAATAGGATGTTTAGTCTTCTTTAAATTTTGCGTATGGGCTTTGTGTCTAACCAACCGAAACTTGGAACATGGTATCTATCTAGATGGTTCGCAAGTGGATAGCGCCTCGGGCTGGCTTAGACTATCAGGAGGGAACAATTCGACAAACAAAATTCAATGCATCGGTCAGTTCGGAACTCTCCTGGCACTTCGGACTATCGCCACGGTCGTGATGGACGGAAAAGCCCATCCTCAAGCAATCATCTAATAACAACGGGCAGCTTATACCGGGGCTTTAGGATGTTAAAGCTTAGTGGGGGGAAATATCTGGCCTAGGGACGGCATTCTTAAAGACATTATACGGTTCAAACTTCCGCTCTAGCTCTACCAATCTCCCGTACTTGTTCCCCTAAATCCTGGTGAGATCGACAGTATCCTCTGGCGTGAGAGGTAAGCAGGTGCCTTCGAGCACCCCTTCCACAGCCCTTATCTCCTTCCTGAAGGTGTCCGCCCATGTTCAGCACTCGTCGCCGCCCTCCGGCGTAGTAGAAAGTTCCACAATCTTTAGCATTGCGTGCTCCTCCCGATACCGAAATACGCTCGACGTGGTCGTGTTACGCGTCGAAATGCCGTGGAGGACGTGCAAGGCTGCAACAACGACAGTGGGGGGCGTAATAGTTGCACCGTACTTAGCCATCACCTCAATCACCGCGTCTGCAAAACGAAGGCCACGGATATTGGCAGTCTGTACCTTTGATGTGTGGCTGGTTGAGGGGGCTAGACCTCGCAGTTCCTTACGGTAATCGCCGATGGCGGTACCAAGGTAGTATGGATCGTATTAACTACGACGGGGGCAATGGACGAGACTTCATCGCGCCACCACACGGCTGAGTCGTGTAAGGGACCAAACCTAATGAAGCCTAGCGAAAGGGTTGAACCAAAGCCGGAAACATCGGTGAGCCCAGGGTAATAGAGGACGAGATTCTCGGGTAAGCCAGGGTCCACGAGTTCATTCCACTTCGCGAAGAAGCGTTTTATAACCGCAACTTTGTCCTCCGTCTCGAACAAGATCACGCCTGCTTGGACCTAGCTAGCTGCCAAATGCCCCTGATCCCGACTCCATGAGAGAGCGGGCGAAAAGAGGAGGGAATACTATGTACCTCTTGCAGGGGATAAACCTTGATCGTCAGCTCCACTATAATACAACACCGAAATTCCCGCGTCCACCCCTCAAGCCTTCTAGCAGCTCCTCATCCGCGTCAACGCACTGTCCTTTGTAGTTTGCGACCTCTGCCCCGATTCAATCTGATCAATGCTCAGCCCAAATGTCGGTATAACGCTCCCGTAACCCCTCTACATCGCCCAACTCGCGAGGCGTACCGTCGGAGCGATCCCCGTAGCCGGCATGAGCTGCTGCTTTTCCAACTCCTCCAGTAGCTTCCCACCCAGTACCCCGCCGCCAATGCGCACCGTCCGGCGATCCGGTGCGACTTCCACATACGCAATGTCCCGCATGTCGTTACGTACTGTGCCGGAAATCTGCGATCTGCCATCGAGATCGTGCAGGCCCGAAGATATGACAAAGGGTGTCGTGGCTGCGGCGCAGTAGGTTATTAGAACAGCTACATCTGCGGCGGTCTGGGGATGTGGCGGGTGACGAGGCGCGTTGATGCAAAGGCGGCGTTGGGCAGCAGTGAATTGAAGTGCCAGCGAGATCCTTCCTATAGTCCAAATGTGATTCTCGCCAGCACTTGTGTATGTACAGAATGCAAGAATGAGAAGACCATACGCCGTCATCCGTCAGCATTAAAAATACTGAAAGCAACACTGCCTCAATTTCCAAGTCTACTAATAATTGGGCCAGGATCAAAGTTTCGTTCCAATCAGTTTTAAGCTTTGCGGAATAGTGCGGGGAATGGCCGAGATGGTGTCGTGACCATTTATACAATGCTACTACAATATAGCTAAAATTGCACCAGTAATTGAAGCGACTCTCTCCCTGCGTTAACCTAGGGTGGAACTCGTTTTTAAGGTTCTTAATCAAATAAGCCCGACGTTAAACTCAGTACAAACCTGGTCACCCTGCTATGGCAAACTAAAGGCGGCTTACGGTTGACGCTGAGTGAGTACATGCATCTTAGGGAACACGCGATGACAAGCACAGATACATAGTAGCGAGGTCATATGTGATTCACGATCTTCACTGCCTTAGCCAGGGATGGTCATCCCTGGGCCGTGACAAATATATGTATGTTGCAGTCTTGTCCCTTCGAACGATAGGCAATTAGATTAAATTCTTCCTGAACATCCTTATTTCGACATTAAGAGCATTACCGCTGGTTTGAAATCATGGCGTCGACCTCCGGAAGCTGTCTCTGTAAGAAGATCACTTACACCTATACTGGTGAACCGACGTCGAAGATGAGTCTTTTCAAGCCATTACATTTATAGAGCTCACTATAGCTGACTATTGTATAAGCCATTTGCCACTGCTGCGAATGCCAAAAGCTCACAGGATCGGCCTTTACCTACGACTTCCTCGTACCGCGCGAAAATTTTAAATGGACCTCCGGCTCTCCTAAGTCAAACAGCTTCATCCAAGAAAGCGGGATCCGCGTAGATTATCGCTTCTGTCCCGACTGTGGGACCGTATTATTTAAGAAGAGCGACGAGGATGATTTCAAGACTTTCTACCTCGTGCAAGGTGGGACAATCGATGGAACTGACGTAAAGACGAAGCCCGACGTGGAGCTTTGGACAACCCGCAAGCTCGAGTGGATTGAGGCGATCGAGGGGGCGGAACAGGCGAAGCAATTTAAATGAGGTGAGATTTTATTGTAAAAATTCACTATGAGCTCTCATTCCTCTACTTGCTGATATCAACTATCGGCTCCATTCTTGCTGAAGGGGATGTTATTGCTGTTGCGATGGTCACTTCAGTCGGGTACTGATCACTTCATATTTTATTCACTTCTAGAATGCCATGAACACTGTCTATAAGTAAGGGCTTTTTGAAGCATTAAAGTGATGATCATCACATTGGAAAGGAGAAATAATAGTCAACAGCAGTCAAATGCGCACTGTCGATCTCTAACTTCAAATAGTGAAAGAACTGTATTTGTAAATGTCTCTATAATGGTAGAATTTGCTTTCAAATTCAACTACATTAGGAAACAGTGTCGGTACCTAAGTTCAGAGATGATATATGTTTCTCCGTACGCATCACCGTCTGATGAGTTTGGCGGGATGAAGACGAAGCCGAAGCGGTCATTAGCTGTCGATTTGTGAATATTTTCGCTAATGGTGACTGTCTAACAGAACAGCAGGAATCAGTTCCAGCCTATCTCTATGCTCACGCGCAGGCTCGCAAAGATTCTCACCCGGATTTTAATTTTGGTGACATCGACGTTACTATGAGCCTACAGAGCGGTAATTCGGAGGAGTAGCTATTACTATTAGATGAATCCGTAACATTCTGTGACTGGGACAGACTCAGACGTCTGCTAACTATCCTACAAGACAAAATTCTTTTCTCGTCTTACTTATTGCAAGCTTTATGTGATGAGGAATTCCCTCTCCATTTGGCAATTTCTGCCAGAGTCTGGGGCGAGGTTGGCGTCATGACCGTGTGCATGACCGCTCCGTCAGGTTTGCGAAGAAGAAGGGGTCATATGAGGCAATCTAGATTTTAAATCGGGAGTCAAGGCGGGAGAGTAAAATGAGGGCTAGGCTCAGAGGTGACGATGACTTCTCAAACATCATCTGAGATGTTTGAGTCTAGTGAGGAAAAGAGGGAACGTATTAATATCACGATGAATATTCTGAGTATTCTTCCGATAACGATACAGAAGAGTGTGAAGATGATTAGCACTTGTAGTGTGATGGTAGATTAATGACAACCAGAGTATCAGCCATGGTGTTTTACGAGTTTCCAAGACGATACAATTGAAGAAACGCACAGTTATTGGTAGTGGTACAATACAGATAATGCCTATGATGCAGGGCGTGGGCGACGGTCGTGCCCAGGGAGAAGTTCTGTTGAGGCTTGAAAAGCAATAGCAAAAGGCAAGTCAAGCACTGGATGTTATCAAGGTATGTAAGTTCCCTATCTGGGAGGTTCTCCCCACAATCAAGCAAAACAGGGGGGATGGTACTTGCCCTCAACCCTAGATCAGAACGCAAGAAAGTTGAAAGAGCAGGGACCAACTGATATTGATTACTCGGGTACAGAGAGGAGGGTACCAGCGCTGGCGCATGTTGGTGCCAGCACTGAGGGCTCCAAGCGAGTCGACATTGCCTGCACCCTTTAAGTGCATGTAAAGGCATTTAGGCTAGTCAAAGAAATGTTGAGATCATGGGAAAACTCGATATGCTCACAGGCAGTTGGCTAATGTCTCTAGTGCTATAAGTATATCTAAACTCTATATTAGTTGGCATTGCTAAACTACAGTATCTAAGTTCTACGCCCCTTGTTGAAGCGGGATGCTTTCTACATCCTCATTGAAGTCAGCAAGATTTAGCGAGATCCCAGAGCTGTGCTAGCTGAAGCTGAGATGTAGACTTATCAAAGAGGCATTGACGCAGAGTCAAGCATATAACGGATGTAGCTCTTGATTGTTAATCGCTGACGTCTTTTGAAGAAAAAGAGAAGCCGTCAACGCAGCAGACTGGTTTCACCCGGGATAACCGACTATCTATGAAGGCGCAGCTGATTTTCCACGGCAGGATTCTCCGGATATCTAGAAGATACTAAAGCCGTCCGCATCCTGGCACGAATTGAATTGGACGTGACAAGTGGTCCATTCTCTGGTTGATTTCTTCTGCAATAGCGAAAGAATTTGAAATCTCCGATTACCTTCAAAAGGCGTCACGAGGCCCTTTCCGTCATCCTTCAGCTTTGGTTCTATAGACATGGTTAGTCCTTTGCATAAGGGTCAAGTTCAGAGACGGTACTCGACTATTTGCCAAAGTCACTTGACTTCGCCGCAACCAAAATTGCAGGCTATTAATGCCCAAGGTTGTGTATCGGAGCAGGGTGGAAGTAGTCGAGACACCTCCAGTGATTGATGACTTTGATCGATCCCGACCCCTCGTGGAAAGCGAAAAGTGCGGTGCAAAATGGGTAGCATCAGGCCATAACCGGTGGCTTGTAGTTAAAAAAGCCAATCCTAGGCGATTACCTCCAGGAAGTCGTTTCCGAGAACCCCAGACTACCTAAATACTGACACAATTAAGCACCCCATATTAGCTACGGTTTTCTACAGAGCAAGGAACAGTGGTTTCTGGTATGGATACAACATCCATTATCAGCGTGATATTGGTTCTCAAACACAAAGGATGGCAGGGAGGGGGCGTCGAGAGTGTTCGGTCGAACACATCGTCATGCGATGCTCCGACCCTGATTTCACATGATATTATTATTCTAGGATATTAAATTAACGTCCAATTTAACTACTTTCCCGTTCCACCTCCTGTTCTCTATGCGCGATTCCCTCATCCTTTGGGAGAGCTACGTCGAAGGTGTTGGTGGCGCGAGCGATGCCTTTTGTCTCGTAGTCCTGGAATCGCCAGGCAGGAAGACCGGCATCAAACAGTTCATCAACTTCTTCTAGGCTCCGGCCCTATAATAATCCTGTATTAGTGTCGTGTATTGCGCCGCAAGCTTGGATTGCATAATACCTTGAGCTCAGGGAAAAAGAGGAATCCCCATATGACGGCGAAAGCGGCAACGGAACCAAAGATCCAGCCAATGTTGACACCCATAGAGGGGAGGAGATATGGTGTGATGAATGTGGTTAAGAATGCGCCAATGACATCGCAAGCCGTACCGATCGCCTAAAGTCAGAATAGTGTTAGGTTCCTTCTTTCGACATCAATCGTATCGTAAATCAGGTCCCAAGCCCACAAACACTTACCATGATCTTTCTTCTCATGCGGACACCGCCGATCTCGGCGCCAGTAAGGAAAGCAATGTTCGCTGCAGATATGCGCGTAAATGCAGGTAGAAGCATAAAGCAAGCAATAATCATATTAGCTTCGTCCTGGTTCGGGACGTTGATAGTTCCGAGGCCGGCTGCGACATATAGTAATGCGGCGCAGACGAAACTTCCATAGATGACAAGGACGCGGCGGCCGGTGATGTCGAGGAGAATGAGTCCGACGAAGCACCCTACGAAGCCGGCGACTTGGCCGACGATATTGTAGGTGAATGACTTTTCTTTCAATCCCTGTTGGACGTAAAATGTTGCGGCGTATGATTGGATAAACTGGCTACCGTTGTTCTGCTGGATGAAGAACATGGTAATGCAGATCTATTATACTCACAGATTAGTCTTAGGCCTCCCGACGTAGTGGGGAATTGAGGACGAAACTGACCCAAGTTCGTCGAATATATCTGCGGCGCAATAGGTCGAGCCACGAACCCTGTCGTTCTTCATCATGCAGGATGGCCTTCTCAAGGATATCTGCCTCGACCTGCGTGGCCCCGCTTCGCACATCCGCAGCCGGGCGAATTCTATCCAAGGATTTCTTGGCTTCTTCCTTGCGTCCCTTCAAGATAAGCCAGCGGGGCGACTCTGGAGTAAACGGCACCAGCACCAGGAGGAGGATTGCTGGGATCAACTGTACGGCCGTCGGGATGATCCATCCTTTGTCGCCGTGTTCGGTGGCATATGCTCTGGACATGCCTGCACCCCATAGATTACCTAGCGCAGTAACCATCATCATGGAGCCCGAGATAAGGCCACGAACAGCAGCTGGCGACGTCTCGGCGTTATATGCTGGTACTGTGTTCTCTACCCAGCCTACTGCAGCGTAGGCGATGATCCGGCCGACGGTGAACTGCGGCCAAGAATGTGCGGTAACCTCGACTGGCCGGACAAAAATGAATTAGCGTCTCTATGCAAAAAAAAACATCATCCCCTGGAAATTGACACGTACTGATGACGGCCACGATTTGAAAGGCTGAAATCAGGTACATGGTTTTTTTATATGCCAGGTATTCGATCAACCGCTCGGCGCTAATGCAGCCAATAATTTTGCCGACCCATGGAAGAGAGTTCATCAGGGACTGCCGCCCCGGGGGGAGCTTATAGACGCCCTCATCGTTGGGGACTCCGAATCGATTCAAGAAAGAGGGAAGCGCTTGTAACGAGCCAAAGGAGCCGGTGTCACTGCGCCGTTGGATTTTTAAAACCGTCAGCTATGCATCACGAACGAAAATTTGTGCTGCGGCCGAGGAAAAAAAAGAAAAATGATATGAGAAAAAAAAAAGGGGGGGAAAGGGGGTTGCTCTCACATTCCGAATAATATAGCACCCTGCAGGAATACAAGGCAGCTGAAAACGAGAGTAGGCGTGAGTTGACGCCACCCGTGGAAAGCCTTCATCGTGCACGCTTGTGGCCGTGAAGGGAGCCAATCTATTGACTATTATCAATTTGAAGAGTTGGCGATGGCTTGGGGAGGTGCGCGGCAAAAAAGGATTTGAGAAAATTCCAGCCCGAGGCTATCAAGAGTGCTTTATATGGCCCTCAGAGTGATTCCTCGCCATGGTATCTTGTCTACTGCCGAATTGGGTCTCTTGGGAAGTTGCAAAATGCCAGGACATTGTCAGGGTGAAGGAGATAGTCCGAACCCGCTGTAACGAAAATGGTTGATCGCGAACCGGCGCTCTGGATGGCGTGCTCAGCGACATCCGACGAGTTCCGACCCAAGCGTCTGGGTTGCCGCGGGGAGCTGCCAAGTCTTCAGCCTCGGAGACGAATGAGAGGTTCGCATCGAAATTGTGATTTCAGGGATAGATCACGAATCGGACGGTCAGCAAAACATTGATTTCAAATCTTTGAATTATTGTTTCGCTGCAAACTAACTTTCCAGGTGTTTTCCATAATCTGGCTCTGAGTATCAACTAGCCGGCGAGAGAGGAATGGGCTAAGAACCAATCCAGCTCACCATTCATGTCGCATTGGGAAACCGCCACAAAATACTCTGGTACTATGCTATTGGAGAATGGAGTTACAAGCATGCCGCTTCCATCAGGCCAAGTCCCCTCGCTATACTCGCCGAACCCGCTGTGATGGCTGGTTAGGTTTGGTAAATCGGGTGGTCCAGGGTTGTGATTGGATCCATTGTCAGCTCCGATGCCTTGAGTGCCCGATAAGTGCGCGGCGTCTCCGGAGTCTGCTCTCGACGAAGCGGCCATACGTGTACCGGCACTATTTGCTTCTGGAGGGACAGCATCCCCTTCCTGAGTACTTGACAGTCCCATGGCCAACAGATTATACCGGCTGAGAATGTGGTCCTGCTGCACATCACTCGTGACCGGAGCTTCATGTTGGTTCCTTTCATCCGCGACACCGGCCTCTTTTGCCAGCTCGGATTCTAACATGGCCTTCACCCCTTCCTGCACCACGGCTGCTATCGGAGCTACGGAAGCAAGGTCATTGATAAACACCACATTACTTGCACATAGCTTCTCAATGGTCTCGTTATCGAGCGTTACACTTTCATGCGTAATCGGATCGACGATTCCGGAATAAAGGTTATAGCGCCTGGCAACAAGTAATAGCTTAGTGCATTGGTGTATACTCACGCACCGTTCCGGGCTCAGCTGCATGAAACCTCCGGGGACAATGAGAGTTCCAGTATCTTTCATAGATAAAAGTCTCTCCCAAGTGCTTGCCATCTTCCAGGCGTACGATATTGCTAGCCGTTGCCATTTCTGCACGATGCCACTTGGGGCGTTGGCCAACAGGTGTGGAGATGCACTTTCGCGGTATACACCGGGGAGGCATATCCTGAATAGATCGCAGTTCGCGTGTAGATACCATGTCTGGAAAGAAATGTAGGTATAAAAGCTTGGTGCTGACGAGTGAAGAAAGATGGCACGGTCGGAGAGCTTGAAGTGCTCCGGCATACTCCGGTATAGTGCGCTGAGCTGTCCCTGGAGGTTCGTCAGGGCGACGAAGGCTTCTCCTATTTCATCTGGAGACGCCGAGTCGCGTTTTGATAGCAGCGCTTTCGTCTGACTACACTATTGATTAGCCGGGTACGAGGAATCTTTTTTTTTCTTTTGAATTTTCGCGGGAGCCATACTGGAGGACGTGATGATGGAGCCGCGTCAAAAGCAACGTATACCCGTTGAGGCCGAGATTGTTCCGAGAAATCATTTCAAGATCATCACACCAGTGGACAGGCGGGCCGCTTCTTTCGCGAGCAAAGTCGTCGTCGTTGGCCGGTAGCGGGATTGTCATACATCGCTCGGGCAAGGCGAGAAATTCCGGAACCCCTCCGGAGTGTAGCTTATCGTGTAGGAACAGGCACCACGCCAGTCGTTTTATACATTCCGAAGGCGTAACAGAGTTCCGGACAGAGTGTTGTCCAGAGTGCCTTTGCAGTTTCTTGTTCAGCTGCATGGCCAACACAAGCTTCGTCGTCATGCCGCTCATCAACCAGACTCGACCGAACTGGCGGTATGCAAAATGGTGAAACATGGATAACACCATAAGCTGGAGGTTAAGGAGGTCCAGCCTGTTCAGATTGCGGAACAGATAGGCATCAACATCCTTCGCCCATTGAATCTCGAGCCGCTTTCCGTCTCTCGATCTAGAAGTATACATGGAGACAGCAGCGCATATTGCGGTACCGAGCACTGGCGGAATTCTATCATTGTGCAGGTCCTCCAACAGGGTAGGCTTGTGAAAGAAGTCATAACCAGGAAGCGGGTAGATGTAGACGAAATACGCATCAACATGGCGGGATAAAATATCTCGACTTAAGAGGCGATGCTGTAGGTTCGCGTCCAAAGCCGACGGAGGGACTGCATGCAAGTTCGCGGCCGACTCCGCGCCACGTGCATGCGATAGTATTTCGGGTCTCCCGCGGCTACGGTCATCCGTTCTGTAGGTGCAAGTAACACCACGTCGAGCGCAGCGGGTGCAAATGGGCTTGTGGCCCGAACACTTCACCTTTTGTGCGCGACACTCGCGGCAGGCAGCACCTATCCTGCGTCGAGGAGTGCCGGCTTCTGTGACGCGTTCTGTGGGAGTCACAAGCTCCGGGGCGCATTCTAAGGGACGGTTAGCGCGCAGTATGGTGAGCATTGGGGACGTACTTATTACCCCGGCTAGGCGTGGCCCCAGCAGGAAAGGCGCAGTCGAGGTTGAGTCGACTACAGGTACGACACGGTGCAGGTCCTCCGCTACACTTAACCTACGAGGAGTGACCTTCGTTAGGCAAGCCTCGGTGAGGACTCTATACGGCGGCACTTACCTTGCGCAGTCGGCACGTTGTGCACCGTGCCAACGCCGCTGCCGGTGCAGACATGACCCCGGAGGCCGCCGCCGCATCCGCGAGATCATGGAGGGAGACGGAGGGGCCTCTTGGCGTAGCACACGGCCAGGACATTGTGGGGCTAGCGCGATGACGGAATGAACCCGCCAGATGGGATCATTTCCAATAACAGGTGACTGTGGGGTTGCGGAGGGCAGCTTGAGTTGGGGAAGCCGAAGGGTGCTGCGCGGGCATCGGATGTCGAACCGGTCGATTTTTTCTGCGCAACGGGGGGAGGGGGGAGGAAACGTACGGCCGGCTCGTTTTTATGGCAAAAGCTGGGGTTCAAGGTTCAATTTGGTGGGTTAGCCGAAGAGTCCAGGAGAGTGGGTTCGGGATCTACTAGCGTCTTGCCGTCTTCGGAACCGAAGCGACGAGTTCCGAGTGAATTACCGGATCTCGCCGGATCTCGTCCACCAGGGATTGCCGACCCCGACCATCCCCCTCGTCCCGGCCCCCCTCGCCATAATTTCGATCACGCTACTAGGTGAGCTTGACTGACACGTATATAACATTTCTGTGGGTGCTTGGGATCCTCTTCAACGTCTCCTCGCACTCAGGTTAATACCCCTTTTCCCCCTCGTCTATTAGTTGGCAACGATGTCCACACACAAGAACATTGTCTTGCTCATCGCCGACGACCTGGGCCGCGAGGTCCTAGGCTGTTACGGTTCCAAAGCAGTCGACACGCCTCACCTCGACTCGATCGCCGCATCCGGTACACGCTTCGACTTTGCCTTCGCCTCTACCGCTTCATGCAGCGGCAGTCGGACGACCATCTACACAGGCTTGCATACACACAATAACGGCAGCTACGGCCTAGTAGGAGAAAGGAATGGCTTCCAGACGAACCATGACATCGAAACGGCGCCGCAGATCTTCAATGATATTGGCTATAAAACGGGCATCTTGGGAAAGGTCCATGTGGCTCCTGATGCCCAATACCCCTGGCAGGTTCGCAAAGAGAACGACACCCGGGACGTGGCCTTTATCGCCGATCAGGCGAAAGAATTCATGCAAGAAGCCAAGAACGAGGATAAGCCATTCTTTTTAACTATTGGATACGTTGATCCGCACCGCGACCTTGCTTTTCGGGGCGGGTTCGGAAATGTGGAGGGCAATTACGACCCAAGATTGAAGGACAAGATCTATACCCCTGATCAGGTGGTCATCCCAAGCTGGACAAATGATCTACCAGAAGTTCGACAGGAGCTTGCAGAATACTACCGTTCAATCTACCGAATGGACCAGGGCATTGGTATGGTCGTCCAGAATCTACAGGATCTAGGTCTAGCGGACAATACTATGATTGTCTTTATGAGCGACAATGGTCCGCCTTTCATCAACTCCAAAACAACTCTATATGATGCAGGTGTGCGTCTTCCCCTACTTGTACGTGTACCGGGTCGTTCGGGTGGTATTATCAACCACCATATGGTGAGCTGGTTGGATGTACTTCCGACTTTCCTGGACTGGGCAGGGCATGCAGGGCGGCAGCCGGCAGCCGGCTACTATGGGCCACGAACAGGTCGCTCTATTATCCCAATTATGGAAAATCCCACCCAAGATGTTGATCCTAGCTGGTCGAGAGTATTTGGTTCCCATACGTTCCACGAGATCACAAACTACTGGCCTACACGCTATATGCGCGACAGACGCTACAAATACCACCGGAACATCTGTTGGCGTCTCGACTTCCCTTTTGCCATGGATCTATATGCCTCGCTCTCGTTTGAGGGTATAAGGAATAGCGGTGACGAGGCAGCAGGAAAACCTACCATGGTGGGCCAGAGGAAGCTGAGGGACTACATCTTTCGGCCACCAGAGGAGCTGTACGATCTGGAAGCAGACCCTGCCGAGGTCACCAATCTTGCAGACAATCCAGACTATAAAGAGAAGCTGCTAGAGATGAGGCAAGCACTCGAGCAGTGGCAAAACGAGACCCAGGACTTGTGGCTCTGGAGGGATGGCACGAGTGTTTGGAGATATAGGTATCACGGCTACCATCGCGAGGGTTTGAGGATACCGGATCGTTTCGACTTTGATGTGGACAATCCTGGAAACCGTGACCCTGCGCTGAAGGTTGTCGAGCTTGATGTAAACAAGTTATAAGCAAGAGATATATCAAAGGCAATGAGGAAATGAAAGGCATTTGACTGCAACGAACGTATACGCTATGGTCTTTTCATTCAGTAATATATCCCGTCTGCTCGAGCCCCAGAACGTCTCTCCAGTCCCTCCACGGAGGTCAATGATCTCTAGACCCTCCCCTATTTCCGACCGAAGGACGGCTGACAAGTGGATGTCTTGGTTCAAGGAAACGAACAGCCACAGCCACTGAATGGTAATCAGAAGTGGTCACCTACAGCACCTGCCACTTAGCTTGTCTCGAGTGTTCGATTTAACGATATAAAAACTGTAATCTACAGCACTCATCTAAGTTACTCGCGACTTTGTACCAACGATTCTTTCTGCTTCTCTCTCTCTCTCCCTCTGTCCGTCTGTCCGTCTGGCTGGCTGGCTGGCTGGCTGGCTGGCTGGGCGCCCAACACGTCACGTCCTCGCATGTTCCACGCTACACCAACTCTATACTATCCGATGTTCCCCCCTTCCTTTGATTACTCTCCTTCTTTGCCTTTTCCTGCTTCTTTGGTGGCCGCTCGTCGGCCACGGATTCAATAGTGCATGTGCTATATCGATGGTATCCGAGGTACAGATAGATGCAAAGTACGACATATTCTGGAAGAAGAGCCATGAGAGAAAAGGCCGCCGCGGATCCGAATAGCGGGCTCCACATGGAGGTGAGGATATGGTTGCCGCTCGCCCGGAACACACTGATGAGACCGTACGCCACGCGAACGTAGAGGGCAGGGGAAGCGACTAAAAGCCACTTCAGATACTATTTATTTCATTCCGTCAAATGTTAGCCAAAACTCTGACTTGCGGGCTTTGAAATTGCGAAAGCATAAGTCTGGGTGAGCTTACAATCACTTGGCTGGGCTTGATTGTGTGCCGCTGCTTGAAATACAGGTACAAACAAGCACCTGTAAGCGCGACGATCACAATAGCGAACTCAAAGTATGCAATCTTGGACAGTAACGCCTGCGTCTTGGCTTTGTCTGGGTTACCAGTGAGGCCACCAGCGGTGCTCAGGAGACCAACGGATATGAAGATAGCTATGCGCGTGGCAGCGGCGAAGTTATGTGCCCTTTTGTCGTCCTTGAAGTTCGTTTCCAATCTACCGGTGCCTATGTCAGAAAACATTGTTTTACTCGTCTTTTCTTTTTGTTCTCCTACTTGAGGGGGAACAGAACTTTTGAGATTGTATCGCATAGAGGTTTTGGGGCACTTACATCATACGAACCAGGCGGTGGTAGGAGAAGAGCAGGGGGATGAGACCGACATTGAGCAGAACAATTGTCGTAATTAACAAACCAAGATTTTGAGGATCGTGCTCAGTGGCAAGGACGAGGCAGCCGCCTACCAGCCTGACTGTCTGGGCGTCAGCCATTCCTGCATCAACGGAGAGACGGCTAGGAAGCCGACTTACCAAGCGTAAACGGCATAGGATAATACCACGCCGTTCGCGGTCCGAATTTCCAGGCACGGATACCGATGTAGAACGCGACAGGGACGATTGGGGCATAGAAGACGATCTGCGCAGTCGCAGCTGCTTCGTGAGCGTTGACCATTGCTCGGTGGATAAATATCGAAGAGTAAACGCTCGCAAGATGTCCGATGTACAAGCGGGACGGCAGAAGAAGAAGAAATAGAGTCTTTGAATTAAGACACTCGAACCTGTGACAGATTCAATTGAGTTTACGCACTTCTAAGTGGAAGAGGTCGATGTTGTCTTGGCGGGCATCGCGACGCCTTTATAGCACCTCATTTTTGAGCCACGGATATTATGGATGCCGGTCATGGGT
The DNA here is from genome assembly GCA_029532625.1 of Lomentospora prolificans. Classification (NCBI taxonomy): domain Eukaryota; kingdom Fungi; phylum Ascomycota; class Sordariomycetes; order Microascales; family Microascaceae; genus Lomentospora; species Lomentospora prolificans. Next base: position 194,299 of record JARFXM010000003.1, read on the forward strand.
AATAGGCACTTTGGGACTCCCTCTTCCTCTTCGCGGATTCTGACCCAAAACGGCATCGCCCTTGATAACCTCGTAGGGCTGATCGGCGGGTATATCAGACTCGGCCCACCATTGACAGCCACATATCGCGAATTGTGAGGTCCCCTTTCAATTTCAGTCGTCGGACACACGCGCGTCCGCAGCCATAAACTCGTAACCGGTGCTAAGCTTTTTCCATTTTTTTTCCTTCTTCTCCGTTTCGTTTCCAAGGGGTCCTGGCCTCGCACCAGGCAGAAGGATTTAATGCGAGTATCGAGCCAATCAGGTGCACCTTCCCCATTCTTTTCTCGCGGATTGCGACCGAAAACGGTTTAGCGCAGTCGCAGCCGATCCGGAACTTCGGCAGCCAGCTTCACCTCCTTTGGTCTCACAGTTCCCGCCGGTCAGCCATGGTCGATGTCTGTCCATCCTCACCGCCCACAGCCCACCTACTCTTCAAACCATCAATATCTAGGCTATCCGGCATCATATCCCTCCTAAGACGTGTGAGGCAACCCGCTTGGAACTGAGGACTGGAATCGTGTCGCGGCCCTAGACGTTCAACTTTTCGAGGTCGCATACTATTACGCAACCTGGCTTAGATACCCGCTGCGACTGCTTCCCAAAATCCGAGCCGGAGCGCCCAGGGCCGGACGACACGCCCTAGTGCTAGCGGGAGGGAAAGGGTCCCAGGAAGAGGGGAATTTTGGACTCGTCCTTAGCACCTGGCGGAACTTTGAACGCCTTCTATCCTGTGGGAACTGATTAAGCTACGCCCAATAATATGGTAGGGGTTCCTGGTAGATCCAAGGCATGCCATACCTGCAGGCGGAGAAGAATCAAGGTATGCTGCCAAGCACCTTATTCCCCCCCTCGTCCCATGTAGTGACGCGCGTAGCGTTGTGCCACTAGAACTAACGGGAATCGGAATATCAATAAAGTGCGGCTCCGAGCTTCCAGGGTGTCACAATTGTGCCAAGTCCAATAGAATATGCACGGGCTATCAGCGCAAACACACATTTATCCTGTCCCAGGACATGGTTGTTGGGGACGGAGCAGCCTCTCCACATACAAAGTCATCCGTAGAAGACGAAGACAACTCCGGAATGGTCATGGTGTCCCGCTGGAGGGTAGACTCCAACAGAACTCAGGTTGCCATACGAACAAAGGCCCAAGAGAAACTTTGCCCCGAATCAGCGCTTCTACCAAGAACTACGGCCCTACCTGCCACTGTGCCTACCCGCAACGCGTTTCGGGATGGATTCTTCTCTCTGTTGGTACAGACTAATCTTCCCGCTAACAACAGCGTCTATTGCCTCGTAGGTGGCCACCGCTACAACTGGCTGCTCCAGGTTCTCGATCTTCCGTCCTTGTCTCCCGCTCTCGAAAATGCGCTGCTCGCCGTTTGCACAGCGCAGCTAGGAAGGCGAGCCGACCGCACTGAGCTGGTCCGACAGGCTCTCAAACTGTACACCGAAGGCATGGCCCAGTGCCGACGAGAGATTCTCAACCCGTCGACGCGGAAGAGCGAGCAGACGCTCGCCGCCTGTATGGCTCTACTGCTATACGAAATCATAGAATGCCCCGGGGGCACCTTTATGGGTTACTTGGCCCATTATCAAGGGTACATGGAGCTTTTGCGCATGCGAGGCGCTAGTGCCCATACTTCCGGTCTCGCGCATAGTACTTTCCAAGTCCTGAGAATCCACACTGTAAGTCGCCGTGAGCCTCTACTCAAGTCTTGACCTTGACGCAAAGTAAACAGGGCTAATGAGCTAATATCAACCTCAGGCAATCCAATGCTTTAGGGTGCCAAGAAAGACCTTCCTCGCGGATCCCGAATGGCAACACGGTCCCTGGTCTTCCAACCCGGATCAGAAATCCCCTTTCGATCGGCTCGTCGATATCTTGCTACTAGAGGTACCCGAATATATTCGTCATTGCCAAGCCTTAACCGATATGGCGGACCCAAATCAAACCCTCTCCAGCGCCCAGGCAGTCCTACGCGAGAGCCGCGAGATAGAACACTTGCTTGACAAGTGGTTCGACTATTTCAAGTCTCTGGTGCCAGGTGCCCTGTACCATGCCGAACTGTCCAAAGTCGACACGGCCGTCGATGATTCAGAGCTAGGGAAACTGTTCCCGGTGACGTTCCAATTTCCCGCCTTCATCGTCGGACAGAGTATGGTGTACTATTGGGTCACGCTGGTATTGGTCCAAGCTCGTCAGTGCTATATACACGGGATGCTCGCACGGCTCGTGGCAGTCCTCGACTCCATCGGCAGAGACAAGCTACCCTGCAAGTGCAAGTGCGCCCATCATGCCGTCGACACCTCCACAGATTGTCTCCGGCACTTCACCGCAGACACACTGGCCAGCCTCAACTACAGATCCGAGTGGCCACGGGCGATAGTGAACAACATCTGCCAGTCGGTGGAATATTTCTTGGGAGACACGACGCGGGGTTTCGCGCCCGTGGGCATGTTGCCGGCCCTGGCTGTGGCAAAGGGATTTTGGGAGCACGCGCCGGGCTCTTGGGACAGGCAGATCGCCTGGACGGACGAGATGGTCGAGCGAATACGCGGTAATGGTTATGGAATAGCAACCGTAATAGACCAACAAGCGACAACATCAAGGGAAAACGAGGCGTTCTGGCGGCCTATACGGGCACGCTTTGGCGTACAAGCTTGAATTAGCTCGATCGTCACGACATACTTTCATTATTAGACGTTAACTAACTGATTAATCAACTTTAGATACCAGACGGACTCTGTAAACCTTGCAAGCATTGATTAGAGCATTTATGTCTTTCCAGGGATCCCCCCGCCTTGCGCAATAGAATGTATATTAGCTGTGGATTAATGGTCAACCTGCACCAAAAAAGCAATACCGCAGGTTCTATGAGGTGAACAACGATAGCTAGGACAACAGCTTTCACGGCTGTCGCAAGGTTATTGTTTTATATACCGTTTCGCTGAAACTCCAAAAGCTTTCTAGCCATAAACATGTCCGAGCCAGACGGCTTGACATAACGAAAAGCAAAGTCAAAATGACTCCTGTACAGAACTCTCCGATCCGGGTAGTTACCGTTTTCATCGGGCACCTGCTCTTGGATACATCTCATAGTTGCCGAGACACACAAGTTCTTGAGGTCCGAGCCAGAGAACGACCGCGTCAACCTCGCGATGCCGTCCACCGTTAGACCCTCTCCAAGCGTCTCTTCACGCAGGAGAATGCTGAGGATTCCTTTCCTGTCCTCGAGCGTGGGCACATCTATCAAAATACGTACCGGTGCTCGACGTAGCACAGCAGGGTCAAGATTCCAGGGCATATTCGTAGCGAGGAGAACAAAGGGGCGACGATCTTTCCCCTCCATCGCTCCGTCCCATTCCCTCAGAAACTCGCTCAGCATGGAGCGCACAAACTTCAAGTCGCCCTCCAGGCGCTTTCCCAAGATACCGTCGGCTTCATCGACGAACATGATGCAGGGGTGGAGCTTTCGCGCCAAACTGAATGCGGCACGGATGGCTTTCTCGTCGTCTCCCCAGCCCTTGTGGAAGATGTCGCCGGCCGCTATCGAGAGCATGTTCAGTTGGCATTTCTTCGCGACTGCTTGGGAGATAAGCGTCTTGCCAGTGCCCGGGGGCCCGAATAACACGGCCCCTGTGAGCTGGTGGTGTTTCAGGACTCCGTAGGTGAATTCGCTCCGGCGCACCAGTGACCTATGGATGTTTGTCTCCAAGGCCTGGATTACTGTAGGGCTAAAGTGAACGTGAGAGTAGTCATCCGGAACCTCTCCTGCGGGGGGATTACTATTAGTGACTGTTCAATTAAAGAACTGCTTCGTTCGTAACGTTGCACTTACTCAAGTCCACAATGTTTTCGAGGAGTCGCGCTTCGTCTTGTGTGCACCCAGCCCTCATGCTCTTGATCAACAGGCGGTATGAATCCAATTCGGACTCCTCTCCGTCCTCTGACCCGACAGTTTCTCGGCCCAAATCCAAGTCGCTTATCGAAAAGTTGAGTCCCGATGACAGAGACGCAGCTGCCGAGGATAATATAGCCTCGGACTCGTTGACCCGGTACATCAGGCGAGGGTGCCTCGGTTCGTGGTTTGGTTCGCAAGAAGCGCAAAAGTCAGTGTTGCAAGTAGTGCATTTGTATCTCACTCCGCTGATATATGACAGTGGAAGCTGCCGTTGACAATCTTCGCCGTCACAGTGCACGAATTCATGGATCGTAAATTCAGGAGGTAATGGTCGAGTCACCCTAGGGGCATTGATTAGGGAAGAGCTTGGTGTGCTAGGACACATTTCTTGTGCTTTGCCCAGATCACCATTCTCGAATGCCACGCCAGAATCGCCATTCCCGGGACTTGGCCGACCTGGAGGCAGGGTTGCATCAAAAAAGACCTCAGCGGTGCTTGGGGTCTCCGGTGGGTTTGGGACACATGGGTCCATGGAGAAAGAAGAGTTTTTGTTTGGCAATATCAATCGAAATTTCTATGATTCTCAACACCAGCCGTATGCAGTCACGGTTACGTGGTGAGAAAATAGACAAACATTCCAGGACTAGGGCTCAGAAGAAGCGCAGCTGGAGAAGGGAAATGCCGGAAGCACTTTGGTGGCTATAGATGGGGATTCTCAAAATGACGAAGCCTCGCGAACCGGCGACTCGCAGAGGGCAAGATGCTCGCCATATCAAGGCTGCGGCATCCGCCCACCCGTTTGGAACCCGATTACCACCGATAAGTGACAACCCTGCACGAGGTATGTGAAAGTGGGTGGACAATTGACGTCTAAAATCCCCAGATTAGGCCAAAATTCGACAGCCTGGCTCCCGCAAAAGCTGAGCTGAATACAAACCCCGGTCGTGGTCTGATCATTGCAGCTAACGGATGTACCTGTCATTGGCTGTCCGTAGACAACCTATCATCAGGTGGTGTAAGTCGCTTGCTAGATAAAGATCTTTATTGATTCAGCTGCAAGGTGCATCGAATGGTATCGATCGATGCAATACAGTAGTCTTGGGCTGTGGCGTAACCATGCACCACATCACCCGTCGTCAATTGAAATATGACGAGATGAAAACGACAACTGCCTTGGACCCTTCAACCCGTCCTCTCTATCTCTCTCCCCCTCGCTATATGGGATAAACACGAGCCGTACTTATCATTAGTAGTGTCTGCACATGGCAACGATCCTATCCATTTCCCCTACCACTACCTAGCTAAACACATTTTCACAGCCTTGCGGCCACTCGCTCGAGAACAGCACGAGGATGCCAAGAATGGAAAACTCAGTCAACGATCCCACAGCAGGGCCGGGACAGTCTCTAGAACAGAGAAGCCGCTCCGACCTTCTCCGGCGCGCAACTACGCTTCCAACGACAGGGACCCAGGGTGCTCGTCTAATCCGCAACCGCTTCACCAGCCGAAAGAAGCGTCGAGCCGGCACCCTCAGCGCGGCGCACCATGCATATACCAAGGAAGCTAATATAGTTAGCGTCGATGAAGTCCTTCCCGTTACCGTGGATGAGGTGCTGAATGTTATCTATCCCCCCGACGAGAAGTTTGAAGAGCGCGAAGACGATTTAGAATACGACAGTCTCGCCACATACTTTGTTGCTCATGAGGCCGAAAGAGCATCCGTGACGAAGGAAGTGGAGAGACTCGTTGCCATTGTCAGGAGTCCAGATTCACCCCTTACTCTCCAAGGCGGTGAGCGTCTCGGTAGAGGAGACACGGTGGGATACATCGCGCTCACAGTCTTGACAAAAGCACTGATGAGAGCCAAAATAATCTGCGTAGCTGATAACGACGGCATTAGCCTTGTGCACGCACCGCTCGGTCAAACCTCTCAGGATTTCCGCGGCTTCATTCACCGTCTCCGACGAATAACTGGGGAAGAAGACAAGCTAGAACTCATCGGTAGCACCCCGGAATCGGTATGGAAAACACCCAGCGAGCTCACCGAGGATGCCGCATCCCTGATGAACTTCGTCTCTGGCTGCATGGCGAGATTTGTCACCCAAATAGCAAGTGGAGTAAGTTGGCGAAACCAACAACTCGGGGCACTAGCAAAGTTCACGGCCAAAATGAAATTTCTCCTTGGGAACATCAGCGGGCATGCCGGTGTTGCCTTGCGCAACGCCGAGCTAGCCCTGGCCACATTTGAGGCGACGTATGGGGACGTCTCGGACCCAAATGGGACTGAGAAGGAAGACCGCATGGCTGTTTACCGGCGATTTCAGGCTACCCTAAGCTTAGACCCAGCACAAGCAGAGTATTTGAGAAGCGTCGAGCACCGCGTCAATGAGCAGCGGGCACGAGTTGGGTTAATGGACTCGTTGGACTACGTCCTTGCATCCCTGCTTCCGGGGGATCGCCATCGAGGTTTTGGTGTCACGGAATATGAGGTCTGCGGAGTCGTCATGGAAACTGGCTTTCGGGATTTCCAGGTGAAGCCACCCTTCCTCCCTAAATTCGCTCGCGAGGTATTACATGCTCTTATCTCTAACAGAAACGCCGCCTTAGACACTCCTCTTCCAAGACCGAGATTTCGAGTACACCAGCACTTCCGATGGAGACCAGATGAACTTTGCCCACCCGGCTTTCCGAATGCTCGATGCATCGATATCGCATCTCAAACAAGCTAGCCGACCCCCGCAGAACACGCGGCGGGATGTGAGAAACACCAAAACCACGCTGGAGTGGATGTACTCAGATTCATCTGGGACAAATGGGGATGAAAGCACCACCGATATTGCCAACTCTTCGCCCAGGAGCAGTACCTACGAACTGCAATCCATGCGGGAAATCATCAGGGTCATGGTTCTGCTCTCTCTGGCGACACCCGTGGTCTCAGGGCGCTACAAACACTTCCTCGACATGTTCTACCTCACACTCGACACCGAAGATGTCGTTAGACCGTTCCCTGAGCGCCCATTCAAGGCCTTTGTGCGTTTATATACCAATGACTTTGAGGCAGCCCGAAAACTGCGCTTCCCCGACGACGTTCTCCAGCTAGCCGAAGCCGTCAGAACTGGGCTCTTCTCGCGGACGAGTCTGCTGGATGCCGGTAACGACAATGGCGACGCTGAAAGCCGAGATCGGAAGCTAGCCGAAATCCACGAGCTCATGGACTCTTGGGTCTACACGGAAGACGCTATTGTGGTCCGATGCGGACTCTACGTCTGGCTCGTTATGCTAGGCGCCAGCATCCTCGTCGCAGGTGGACTAGCTATCGGTCTCACGCTGCAAGACCGGCTTGTAGGGGTCGATCCGTTCAATATTACCGTCTACGCATGGGCGCTGGCGGCTTTCATCATTCTCATCTGCAAGGCAGTATTGGTTGAGTACTGGTCGTGGAGCGACTTCCTGCATCGGCGAGTCAAATGTCGATCCGTATCAGAGCTTCATGCGGTTACAGGCATCAGTGACCAGTTGATCATTGCAAAGCTTCTGCATGACGAAATGGATTCTGTGCTCATGACTCGAGGGCCTTTCAACGTTGTGTTCCTTCGCAAGTCGGAGGATGGATTGGCGGGTTTCTCGATCGACGTGCCGATTCACAACAAAACGCTCCTGTTGAGTGGCCTTGTCATGATAAAAGTCGAGACGCCACTCGGACATTCTCTTGTATGTTTGGATGTTAGACGTGGCACTGAGTTGAGCGTTGTGGAGCATCGCGAGGTTGGCAAAGATACCGAAAGACTCACGTGCCAGAACATTGGGAGGTTGGGTGAGGCAGCTTCGAGAAATGGTAATAGCCGACCTCTGCAACTGAAACTGCCGCTGAAGTTGGACAAGATTGAGTGGAGGAAGGTGGAGGGAGTTTATAATGTGCTTGATGCTACTTTTGTCTAGGAATCCAAGTATATTACTATCATGGTGAATAGTCCGGTAATATGAAGGCCAATCAAACATCTTTCCGTGTTTCAAGTTGGAATAATACAGCTCCCAGTTTCCCATCCTTTCACTCACCTATTATCGCTCTCGAGAACAGGATATAGTTTTCCTACAATCTAGATGATCCATCCTTAAGGGTTTACAACAGCGCAAGTGTTACAATAGATCCTATGTCAGTTATCCAGGGCGTAAGAACGATATCCTGAACTCTATTTAGCAATAATTTGCGGTTTTACTGGGAAAAGATAATGATATACCAGCCCCATTCCCTCGGTTCACTCAAGAACAGATCGCGGTTGTATGGACAAATGCAGTGGTTAAAGGATCCATGGAAACCATATGCAGGCTCATACTATTGTAATATTATCTAGCTGGCCATCCATACATGCCAATTCGCCTTTCAGGGGTAGCGTCGAGTTGCTGCCACACTGAATGCCTTCACACGCCTTAAATAACTCCGGCAGCCATACAGCAACATTGAAGCGACATAAAGTGACGATGCGCGCTCGGTGAGGCAGTGGTGTCCGTCAAAGTATGACGCAGGTGAAAAGGCAGGCTGAAACTTGATCTTCTTGCAGATATATCACGCCAGGCACATTATATCGTGCTCGCCATCACTCCTTAGGAAAGTGGTTTAGATGCGCCGCCTATTTACCAATATAGACTGTGATCCACTCCCTCAACGGAGTGATCGAGTGGCTGGAGGAGGCAACCAGGGTCACCAAAGTTGCCAAGCCCCATGTGTGAGGTTCCTTTCAGTTCTTAATTTCCAAAGACCCTCTAGACCAGGTCCAAGGAAACGCACTCGAAAAAGTCGTACTTAAGGATGGGCCTGCCCCTTACCCTCCCCGGCATCAAGACGGACGGGTTTGCCGGCTTTTCAAAATATCGATCGCCTCAGCAGTGGCCAGCTTCGCCCGAATCCGACAGCAGCTGCGAAACAGACTTTTTTGCCAGAGATCCATCTACGATTTGGAGATCCAAACATCCCCAGAATTAAATCAACCTTTTTTTCCCGGAAACAAAATCTACTATTGTGACTATCGCAAACTATAACATCCGCGTTTCGAACATTTATGGCAGGGTATGTTCGGGACTCCAGGGAATACTGCGCACGCGCGCTTCGAGGCCCGAAGGGGGTGGCACCAGCCACTCTCGGCCTTGATGCTATGCATATCATGGGAGTTGACCGATGACGAGATGTTCCTCACGCAGTCAAGTTGATCCAAGATATTATATACAAGACGAGATGACGCACAGCATATTCCCTCCGGCGAGATTCTGGGGCTCGCTTCTCAAGCTGTAGATGGTAGCGTAGATCTTTCTGGTCTCGAGGGCGCTTTTTCACAACTTAGCCGGTACGCTGAGGGTCTTTATGGACGAGAACTCAGTCATCGTACTGTCAAGCGTCCTGGATTCTCCTGGATTCCACTTCGCGCGACAAACGATGGATGAGTGGATAAAGTACCCCGAGTATAAGACGCAGAATTGTAGCTTGTTTGTGGCAGCATGGAAAAGTCAGGCCAATGTCATACCTGCAGACTGTTGTAACTCAGCAAAACCAGAAATCTATGATGGAGATTGCGGAGGAGTCACGGAACTTGGCGAAGGCTAGCTCGAAGGACACCACGTCTGTCAGCGCAACCACTCTAATCACCATGTTGTTCTTGCCTGCAACGTTCATGGCGATATGGTATATTCAGTCTCCATCGTCGATATATGAATGGAACCTAACAAAAGCTCTTTTGACAGACGCTCTTCTCAACAAAGTCCTTCGAGGACACGGTCCACGATGGGAATGCTAAACGCCAAGCAACAACATAATACATAGCAACTACTTTTGCCCCTTACAGCATTTATAGTCACTATTTGGTATGGATGGGGTCTTGGTTCGGAGATCTCGCGCAAGCCATGCCCGAGTCATGGTTTTGACATGATACGACCTGCCTCTAACAGGACACTGCCTGTATTGACATCTAGCCAAGAAAATGTCATCATAGGTAATTATATGACCAGGATGACTGTTTGAGTGAGGACGCAATATATGAAGTGCTATTACATCATCGAGAGCCTTGGCTAATCGCGCACAGTGGGAAGCATGATTCGAACACCACCTCACTAACCCCATGTTGTTGTCGCCGTCGATAATGCCTGTCAAAATCTTTCAATACACCGCGCGGACTAATACCAGAAGATCCTTGATAATGATATTCAAGACATTATATTACTAACGAACTCCAATGCGAGCCATAACAACGGATCAGATATACTAGCTCAGTAAAGCTCCAATAACTACCTTCTCGTAAGCTTCCATAGCGCTCTAGAAACTTCTCTCCGTGTTGTGGTCGTGTAAGCCTCGATCTCCGCGATGAAATCCCCATCGGTCCTCAGCTCCGATGCCAACCGGACACTATGCTGTAAAAGTCATCTCGAGCTTCCGCAGAACTCCGTCGCCCCAGTCATAGTCCATGATAGAGGGCCAAAAGAACGCATCCAAGCGACCAATATACGAAAAGGCCCGCCGGTATCCAAGCATAACTCCCCTTGATACTTCCGGTCGTCAACACCTTCTACCCTTTGAACGCCTTCAGTTCTGGATGCACCGGCCCGTTTCCAAACCCGCACATGCCGTTGTACATGAGCGCCAGTGCATCCACAGCGTATGCCAGCATCGTGGACTTGAGCAAATATGCCAGCTGGAGGTAGCCGCGGTAATTTTGCGAGTTGGACTCGCTGTCGGAGGGCGGCGAATTGCTGGATCTTCATAGATTGTAGTATTATTGACCTACTAGATTGTCTTAACGCTAGTACGCCGGATGGGCGTCCAATCATTGATAGTACTGTCATTGATAGTACTGACATTTGTTTAGGAGAGATTCGCCTTTTCCAAAACCCGCGTAGGTAGAGGATATACCGTCGGAAACGGCATGCCCTAGGGCTGATCCCACCTCGCAGCGGACATCGATAGGCTTCGAAAAGCTCTTGACCAGTATCGAGTCCAGATGCAAATCATACTTGATTAACAAAGAGTAGCCAAAGTCAGACTTGGTACTTTTCCCATTACCCAATTCAGAAATGCTGTCGTTCCCAGCCACAGTCTTAATATCTGGCAGGATTGTATTACATGGCTAACCCAATCCTTTGATGACTGGCTCAAGTGTTTGATTGAAATCGACGTATATGGTTTTGTAGGAGTCCCCGAAACGGGCCTGCCATATTGTCACTTCGAACACGATCGCATTAGATTGACCTCGAGGATCAAAATCGAACACAGGCTCTTTACAGTTGTAGGTGAAGCGTAAATTGCTAATAGTCACGGCCATGTCAACATGGGCTCACAGGTTGTTCCCTCCCCCGGGTCTTGATGTTATTGACTACATGTATCATCTCATCTCTGGAGTTGCAAGCCTCTGGTGATTTTTCCCGCGTCCCGGGAGTAGGGGAAAGCCGTTTGAGCCACTCGAGAAGGTGGGTCTAGCAACATGTAGGCCTCGAGGCCATGCATCAATTGGGAACCTCAACTACAACCTCGTATCTCTTCTTGGCTCGCGTTACACATCCTCTACTTAGTACGGGCCGCAGTGCAAGCCTATATCTACCCAATCAACCAGGCGAGACTAAGGACGAATTGGTCATCCGCGTAGTTAGCATCAACGGCGGCCGCGCGGCGATGGCTACAATGAAGTCAATAATAGGAAGCCAGTCACACAAAAGCACCAAACCCGGATAGGATTTCAATGTGTGGGTGTGTAAGTGTCTATCCATCCTATTCCCATCTAATAATCGGTGGTATTCTCCTCTTCCCATCCATCACCGCCTCTATCACCCTTGGCATTTCACCACCCAGCGATTCATCATCCCAACTATAAGGGTTGGTTGTCAATGTTAGAGTGAAGAGGCACAATATGCTAGCGAACTAGATGTGAGGTGGGTGTGAAGTGTATTGGGTCACTAATCGCTATCCTCTTTCTTCCTTTTTCCTTTTATTCCTGGATATTCTCCTTCTTTTATAGTTGGTGACCTCGATGCGAGGTTCCTTCGATCTAGCATCCAACTCTACATAGTTGGATGCTCTGACTGCTCTCCCTTTCCTACTGCTGGGTAGTCGCAGTATCATCGCTAGCTGGGTCGCCTGTTCGCTCTGACGGCTGGGTTGCCGCATCGTAATCGCTAGCTAGGTTGCCCGTTTGCTTCTGACCGCCGGGTCATCGCAGCATTAGTCTCTTTTGTACCCTGGTTCCAGCAAGGGTATCATGAGGGCGATCATGATCGATGTGACTTCGTTGGTCCTTCTTCTTTCCTCCTTACACCAACAGATCAAGAATATTAGCTTGTCCCAGCCATCAGTCACAGCCCCTACTAATACCACTTTATCATCCTAAGTTTAACATCCCAACTACTTTAATATATACCCTCTATAACTACCCGATAAGGTAATGGACGCGAAACCAAAGGGAGCGACGAAGAATTGGAAGACAACGGCAAGGAGTAGTCACAGTATATCTATATAAATAGGCGTTTGCAATTGCGACTACTCGGTATCAAAAGGACCTGCAAGAAGAAAGGAAAATCGTTTATTAGCAGCCATCAATCATCAATCCCGGGTCCTCAAGCCTCATCGGTATGACGCGAGGCAAAACCAGGACACACGAGTCAAAGAGATTTAGCCGTTACACGTCAGGCAGGTGGCCAGCCAGCTATGTTTGATACCGTCTGCAGCCGGTTTCTCGCGCGGCTTCTCGCGTGGCCGGCCTAACATCAAGAGCGAGCTAGCTGATACAATGACCACGTAGTCCTGGCGTCTTCATTCTCACAAGCCAGAGATAACGATACCTCACAGTACAGAATGATGCAGAAACACCCCACAACCGGGGCCCCTTCTCCAAAGACCCTATGTGCATTCTCCGCATTAAATCCGGCACTTGGCTGGCCAAAAGGCTAAATCCCACCTCCACCTTGGCTCTGCAACAGAACCGTAACGGGGAAAACGTGCGCTGATCCCAGTCGATCTATCGTGGTAAACATTCAGTAGGGGATCTCTAGTCATAATACCACAACGCCCATGATACCTCACAAAAACAGCAGTGATCTTACAGGCATATCCTCCAACGGTAGACCGGTAATATCACATATTAAGCTCGATAGAAGTCCGGAATTTGACCAGATAATGTCAGAGAGTTACTAAAGTCTCCTCGCAAACAATTGTATTCTTACTATCCCCGGCGAGCTGGAGTGTGACCATCAATATGGTTTCCTGTTCACGGGCGCGGACCCTAATGCCGTGCTTCCGAGAGAGCATCCACGGTAGAATCCTATTGTTACCCGGCAGCAGAATTAGTCAGGTGGGTGTTTTTGACTTCAGTTTAACTTTGTGTTGCGGCCGCCCTGAGTCCGACGCGATCCGCTCAACTGGCCAAGCTCGCCATCATCACGCCGCTTGATCGTGACTGTCTTCGCGAAGCATAGCGCCTGCCACCACAAAGCTATGGAATTAAACAATTTTCACGCGATGACTAAATCCTTTTCTCGCCAACCATGTGCCCGTTTCCCGTCTGACACCATGGTATGGTCCGCCAAGGACTTGTGGTAAACCAGGATAGAGTTCACGGAATGCCTCATGATGTGATATCAACTTCGTCGATGACCCACTTGGGACCTCAAGTTTGAGCGTCATCCGGGAATATTCTGCTCAAATAGCTAGATGCGAATCCTTCATACATAATATGTATTATTTCTTCGTGCTAAATAATAACATTGGAAGGCATACACTAGCCTCAGGACCGACCCAGACCAAACTATGTCACTATGATTTTAGTATCCTGCACCATGGTTTACGATATCAATGGCTGAACCGGCTCTCCGGTTGAAATAGTGCCCCTAACTCTATGAAAAAAAGAATAGAAAAGAAAAGAAAAAAAGGGCTATGCAATGCAAATGTAAGACGAAAGCGACGTGGGTTCCCAAAACGGCATTCCCTTAGCTCCGAAGGCAGGCCGGTCCACATCGGATGGGTCGGAGAATAACCTTTGCAAGTTTCTACTCATCACTCCAAGCCACTATCACCTTCCTTCACTTTCAACGGTGATGCCACAGGGTTGGGTGCCGAAACTAACGTCATTATGCAAGGGCGCATGTGCGATCATGAACCTGATGACCCCGACCCTATGGAACGCGTCGGGCTAGCAAGCTGGTGATCTATGTGGCGGCAGACGGAGCTTTCCTATTCGATGAAGTCATGGTGAGCTCTTAAGAGGTCCCGAGGAAGCTGTACCGAAGCTTGTGACTCTTTATAAAATGCTTCCAAAGATGGCCCTTATTCTTTTCAAGTTTCAACCTCTTTCCTTCTTCATAACTGTGGTCCGGTGATACACTCTTCTTCGCGTCATCTTGAATTAAGTAGCGCACAAGAACTAGCCGACATTCATCACAGCTCCTCTCGGAAGCAGGGATAACAACCAAGAACACCGCCAACATGACTCTCACGGGAACTGGAGCCTCGCGGATCCTTGCGCCCCTCGGCCGATTGGGAGCTTTCATCAGCTCCGTCATCGTCGCCGGTCTCGCAGGATCCTTCATGCATCGCCTTCACACTCATGGCTTGCATTATGGTAGCAAGATCACCTATGTCATCGCGCTCTCCGGTCTCAGCATCTTCTTCTCGCTTCTCCTCATGTTTCCTTTCAAGTTTACTTTCTGGGCTTTCCCCCTCGATTTTGCCTTCTTCATCATGTGGATGGTTGCCTTTGGTTTGTTGGCAAATGTATGTGATTTTTTCCCCTCTCACCTTGCAAGCCGTGTCCACTGTAGTGTAATACTAACAAGGCTCATATAGCTGGCTAGTAGCTGCGGAGGCAGCTGGTATCGCTTTGTCTGGCGGTTCTCTTGGAACGCGAACCGTTGCGGTGCCTGGCGCTCTCTCCTGGCTTTCTCCTTCCTTGCTAGCATGTTCTGGCTCGCCAACACTCTGCTTGGCGCATATAAAACCTTCACTGGCAACCGGGAGCATAACGACCATGACCGCCACGAGCGCGGTTTCGGGTAAGTTTCCAGTTTCTTGGGTCAAATCAGTGAGCGCGACACTAACGATGTCAATAGGAGAAGCAAGCGCCTTAGCCATGGATCGTCCGTTACCGACCCGGCCATGAGCCAGCCTAGGACTTCCCAGCCTACCAGTGCTGGGTACGCCGCTGACAACACCACTCGCAACGCTCCCGTCGGCAATACGCACGCCACCGACACTGGTAACACTGGCGGTAACGTCAACCCGGCGTACCAGTAGACATCGCCACTGGAGTCCCCCACACTGGCATCCATACTATGGTTAATCTCACACAGACACCTAGTTATGGGCAGTGTTGGTCCCTAAACGGGGAAATGCGAAATTCGCTATTTGGGAAATGTGCGCTTGAGTCTAGGCACCCAGTCGTGGCTCGATAGGTCGGTTGATGTGAGGTTTTGTGAGTTGAGGTGAGGCTGACCGAGAAGAACTGTGAAGGGTGAGGATAGTTGTGGCGTCTATTTCAACTCGACCATATTGGCTGAATAGCTGGCTATGGATAATCTTTGGTGGTTGCAGAGCACTAATAATGTCGTCTCGGGAGAGAGCTCATGTTCTTGAGTGAGGGAGGGTGTTGTGCTGAATTTAATTCATTTAAATTTAATAATTTTATTCAAATCTAATGATTCATTTAATGGCCAAAAGAAGGCCGGCTTTGTTAATTTGCTTCTCAATGATTACTAAAAAGTCAAACCATGTCCGGATTATACGCAAGGGAGATATCAAGAATCATTGCCAGCGGCTCGCTACTCGATACGGTCAGCAGGGCTGGCGCGCAGAAATGAGTGAGGCGGAATTCCTGTCCAAGAAAAAGGGTATAAATGGTATATTGTAACAAATTAATAGAGCTATCATCAAGATCCGAAAATGAAGTGTATCAGTATAGTCAAAAAGGCCGGCAGACACGACCCGAGTTCATACGTATCGGCGAAAGTCAAGGCCTTAAAGAGAAACCAATATCCAAGCACCACTAGTAATCATCCCCCCAGTCGCCACCAGAATAATCCGCCACAGGCTTCCTCGCCATTTTCGCCTTAAACTCCGCATTCCTTTGTGCCGCCACCCTGGCCGGTCCCGCTGCGGAGGAAGGTCCTGACGTTGTCGAGAGTACGCTAACGCGCCGGCTATCCACTGAGTCCGCCGAGCTAATGTCCGAGATCATGCTCTCGCGCACGGACGGCGAGATCTGCCCGCTAACAAGAGGGCTTCCCTGGCTGGGAGTGCGGTTCCGGGTCACAGAGAGAGGTGCGGGCCGGAGGCTATCATGTCTGTTTATGGGGGTTTGGTTCACGTGGGCTCCCGACATCATGGGCTCGCTCGGGGCCGGGATGATCGGAACTGCAGCAGCGAGGATTTGAGCTGGAATTTGTGCCTGAGGCGGTTTAGTGTCCTCAGGTGGGGAGTGAGGCGGTACTTGGAGGTCAGGGGCCTTTTGGCTCTGTGTGCTTAAAGGCGGCGACACTTGCACAATCTGGGGCTTTAACACCGGCTGCGCTTGGGCCTCGGAGACGTCCATCGTCGATATCGACCCTCCGTCAGACTCAGCTGATTCAGGAATCGGCTTTTGAGTCTGCATCATTTGTGTAGTAGCCGAGCCGATCGAGTTCGCATTGGAGTTGGCCCTCTGCCTCACCGACTCGGGCGATGGCGGTGACATCTGGGTGCTCTGCGGGCTTCCAGCCTGAATAGATCCCGTAGGCGACGTAGTCGATACGGGTGTGGATGGTTTGGGATGGTTGA
Source organism: Lomentospora prolificans (assembly GCA_029532625.1). Classification (NCBI taxonomy): domain Eukaryota; kingdom Fungi; phylum Ascomycota; class Sordariomycetes; order Microascales; family Microascaceae; genus Lomentospora; species Lomentospora prolificans. Next base: position 211,023 of record JARFXM010000003.1, read on the forward strand.
CCAGCATCCCGGGTTGCGCCGGATACTGGCCTTGGGGACCACCCGGCATGCCCGCTTGCGTCGTACCGGGAGGCATCTGCATCATCTGCTGAGGCACAAAGCCTTGGGGATATGCAAACTGAGGGGGTGCCATCTGCTGGAACCCAGGAGGAATATTCTGAGGCATACCGGGGGACACAGCATACTGCTGAGTATGCCGAACCGGTTGATAAACGAAACCCTGAGGGCCCATGCCACCTTGTTGCATCCAACCAGTGGCCTGAGGAGGGGTTGCCTGCATTTGCGGTTGCGGGGGTGCAGCTTTTTGTAGTGTCTTGGTCGACTTCAGGAACTTGTTGTACCACTTCGACTTTTCCCTTGCAAGCCCTGGGATGGGAGCGCCAGTTGCAGGACCTGGCATGGCGGAATGTTGTGCACCGGGAAACTGTATTGGGGCCTGTCCAGCCATGACTGGAGCGCCGGGTTGAATAAAGGGCACACCTCTATGTTGACCTGGCGGGAACTGCTGGAACTGCCCAGGTGATTGCCCCTGCATTCGGGGTGGACCCTGAGGGCTAGATGGCGCTGGTCCGTGAGGCGCTTCTTGCTGTGGCATCGCTGCGACCTGAGAACCGGGTCGGGGCAGTCCTTGAGGTGCTCCCTGGGGTGCTCCCTGTTGCATTGCCTGGGGTGGAGCCTGATACTGAACCTGGGGCATATTCACCAAAGGTTTGGCTTGTGCCTGGGCGGGACCATGCTGTGCAGGTGGCATCGAGCTTCGATGCCCAGCAGAGGCCTGTGACGAAAGAGACGTCGCCCTAGGCTTCCCTACAACAACCTCCTGCTCGGGTTGCTCACGGATAGAATGAAGACCATGACCCACGGCAGCACTCGGCCCGCTCGGGGGTTCAATGAGGGCCGCAGGAATCGCGGTCGCCTGAGAAGTAGCCCCTTGAGCTGGCTGCTCTGGCTGGGTGGCAGGTTTCTGCGCCTGCGGCACGGTGGATGGAGCTGGAGCTGGGGCGGCGGCAGAGGCACTCTTCTCCTCCAGTGGTACCTTGGCAGGTCGGGGAGGGCTGACCGGTTGCTGTGGGGCTATGGGCTGTACCGGAGCCGCTACCTGCGGAGGCGCTGGCTCGGCTAAAGGAAATTGGGTGGCGGGTTGAGTATGCCTGACGGAGACGGACTGCGATCGCTGGGGTACATGCCCATGCGGCAGCTGCGGCGGCTGTATCACTGGGGGAACTGGTCCTTGCGGGTTCGTGTGAAAGGATTGTCCCTGATGCTGCTTTCTCAAAAGTTGCATCATCTGCTCCGGTGGCAGTGAACGCCTGCGCTCCTCATTGTCTTGCATGAGTGCACGTTGCTGTAACGGGCCTCGAGGCCTAGCATTGGACGCCACTTCTCGCTGTTGCTGGGGCTTTTGTTGGGGTTGGGGTTGAGGAGGAAAGTACGAGTCAGAGACTCGGGATGGTCCCTGTTGACTTGCTACGGGCGGTTGAGTGGCCCCGGGATTCACATTCCTTGAGGCCGACGCAGCTGAAGGAGCGAGCTGCTGATGTGCAGGGCCAGACAGCGGGGACGGAGAGGAGCCAATGGATAGAGCTGCCGGCATATGAACTTGTCGGGCAGGTGCAGGCGAACCGCTAACTCCCGGTGGAGATGCCCGATACATTTCAAACGGAGAAGGCGTCGCTAAAGGGTGTTCAGGATACATACGACCAGAAGGCGGCATGGGTGTCGTCCCGCTTCCTGGTGCCAGGATGGCAGATGGCTGTTGTGTTTGTTGCCATGGTGCGGGCGGGGTGATAACCGTCGAGGGGATCGGAGGCTGAGCTTGAAGAGGCGAATTAGCCTGCACTGTGGGTTGCCCAGGGGCCAAACTTGCCGGGACTGGTGGAGCTTGTCCAGGGCCGGCAGATGACGGATCATTCACAACCATCACGGGCTGGTTTACGAACATGTGCTGAGGGACTCCCCGTCCTTGTTGGCCGACAATGTGGGGAGCCAAGCCGGGCGGCAGCTGCTGACCGGGTTGAAGCGATGGCGGGGCTCTCTTCCAGGGAGGGACCTGTCCGGCGGCTTGCGACTGTCCACGGGCTTCCATCGCGGTCGGTAGCGCGGTCGGTAGGGAGTTCGAGTGCGGCCGTTGCTGAAGCTTCTGGGCGTGGCCAATAGGCGCTGCGGCTTGTGTTGTCGGTGCCAGAGCCGGTGCATGCGCCTGCTGCTCGAGGGTCTCGCCCAGAGTTGGAGGCACTTCAGACGCAGGCGTCCCGTTAGGTGGCGTAAAAGCTTGGTACCGTCCTGATGCATTAGCTTGCTGCACTTGAGCCGGCATAGTCTCCGCTCGGTGTAGGCCCGGTCGGGGATCAGCGGGCGGACTCAAGCCTCGTCCAAGCCCGTTGGGAGGTTGCATGTGGCCGGCGTGCATCGGGTGAGCTGGTTGCCCTTGGTGAGACTGCTGCATCTGCCTCATCATTGCGTGCTGCTGTGCCTGGTGGTAGGAGAGAGGCCGGTGGCCGGCAGGTGGCGCGGGCCGACGGCTGGTCCGGATAGGAATGGGTTCAGCTTTGCCGGGCTGAAGAACTGAGGGTAGACCAGGCATGCCTGGCGGCTGGGTAATAGGAGGACCTGGGCGAGTATCCTTTGCGGGTACAGGAGGCGGCGTGTCTATGGATTGCCTTGGTGGGTTCGGGGGTTGTAAAACGGACGGCTGGACAGAAGGTTGAGGTTGGGTCTGTCTCTGGGTAGGTACTGGAACGCTCTGCGCATCCATCGGCACCTTCGGCGGAGCGGCCGGGGGGTTAGTGCGGTGGGGGCGTTCGAGGTGCGCGGCTCCGACGACTGCGCTGTGGGCACAATCGACATCGCTTCGTGACTGATCGGGGAAGAATTAACGCGGGTTACTGATGGTACTTCCATTGGTGTCCCCACTCGCGAGACAGGTGGTGTTGAGCCTGGAGTCCAAGGTTTGAAGCTTGATGGTTTCGTTCCTGCGTTTGTGGGTTTCCTCGTTATTTTGAATTGCTGAGGAGGAATCGCAGTTACAGCCGCATCAGCTGTAGGGCCTTGAGGCGGCGCGGAGCCCGGGGTAATCCCTTGACTTGCAGGTGAAGGAACTGGTGGAGTAGGGCTTTGACTCTGCGCCGATGCCGGCGATGGCTTAAATGCTGTGAACCCTCCTTGCTGGCCTGCTCCCTGAATGACAGGAGGCTGCGAGCTCGAGACTTGGGCAGGTGGCGACGGACCAAGGGGCGTTGGCGGCCTATCGGGGTCATCATCTTCTCTTGGTTGAAAAGGATAAACTCTCGGTCCCGTCTCTACCCGCCTAGGGCGCGGAGGTTCAGTAGCCTCCGCAGGATTCCTCTCAGTTGTGGGGCTGCGGTGAGCGGGTAGTTCTGCAAGACCCTGTTCCATCATGAACGTTTCTATTGGCGCTAGGACAGCGTTATCAGCCATCTCCACAGGATCGGGGTGTAGCTCTATGTGTGCCATAGCAGTAGCTTCGGTGGGCATCTCTGCAATGATTCCGACAGGGTTGAAGACGGTGGTTTCGGGGAGCTCGTGTGGGAGATCTCGGCTATCGAGCATCGGAACCCCGGGAGAAGTCGGTTCCTCCTTCTTGGGTTCCTCGGACGCGGATGCGGCTGGCGCATTATCGGGAGGGGGGAAGATATCGGCACCCACTATGAAAACAGCATGCGTAGATGGCGCTTCGGGTTGCCGTGGTGGAGACGGGTCAGTAGATTCGCATGTTGCGATCACGGGAGTGCTCTGGATAACGGAGGGTGTCGGCATGGAGCTCTCGGGGGGTGAGGCGACAAACTCTCGGTTTACCTCCGGTTTCTTTTCCTCCGGCTTGGCACCCATCAAGATCGCAGTCTCGTCCTCTTCTTCGACCAATGGGCTAATATCAGTATAAGCCCCAGGGCCTAAATACATGAAGCTCTCGGGCTGGAAGACACCACCGGCATCTTCATCGTCGTCCCCAAAGCCTCCATCCCAAGCTGTACTAAGCGGCCCCCCAGTAGCACTCATGACAGGGCCCCTGCTGGATCCATGAGAACCTCCGGCAGGACCTTGCGCCGTCACTTTACGCTTAATCTGCTGCTGGCTCTCTAGCCGCTCCTCGGGAGCGAGGGTCGGAGCGGGAGACGCGGCATCGATGTACTCGGGATACTCGTCGCCCTCTTTTGGGAAGGTGTACTGAATCAGCCCCGTGGGCTTGTAACGATAGAACCACCGATTGCCATCGTAGTCGATGTCCCAGCCTGGCGGAAGGTCGGGCATGGCCTGGCTGAAGCGGAGCTCAATCGAGCTTGAGCGGGGAGTTGAATGGCGCGAGGTATGGGCACGGGGGAATGCCAGACATGTGTGACGTCAGGCTCGATGTGGTAGAGCAACGAGTAAAGGAAGAAGCGCGATCGTATGGAAGATGTGGAAATAAAATATTAAGATTCTGTTACAAAGGCGCAACAATTTTGCAAAAGGAGTTCTGGCCAGGAGATAAAGGAATATGGAGCCTGGTCTCGAATTTGGAGAAACAAGGCGCAGCAACCCCCTGCAAGCGACCTGCAAGAACAAGCTGGAGCGAAGCGGGAAGAGGATAGCGCAGTTGCAGCCTTGCCTTTATTCAATACCCTTGCTTTCTGGGCGACCCGTGTGAAATATTTCCGCGCAGAGGCCCAACAGTTCCTTCTGAGGTCGAACGTGGCCGCACCTCCCGATTGCGCCAAGTTGGGATCCCTGTCTCTGGGGAATTGAGAGTAAACCAGAGTTAGTTTAGCTTATCCAGACTATTGTGCCGGATTTCCAACTTGCACATTTGCCTATTATTATTTATTACCAACATCAGCGCCAGGGGAGATCGACATGAACAGTCTCGACTTGGGAGCCTGATCAGAGTGAACGAGTCGGTGGGGTCAAAAAGGCGCCAGACTCGTTCGAGGAAATGATGGAAGGACCCGAAAAGGTCGGGCCCAGGGACTGTTGCATCTGTTGGCGGAACCGTAGGAGCAGTTGGAGGAGCTTGGTCCCATATTGCATGGTCATTAGTCTTATGCACCTCTTCCCCCCAGATATTTATAGATGGGAGCAAGCTCCGCCGCTGCCAAATACAACGTCAACTGCTTAACACTGAAGATCAGTCAGAACTGTATCTTCCCGTGACATATAATGCCCTGCCGCATCGAGCGGTAAGCTCCCTAGGCATGGGAGTGTCCTCGGACACGGGAAATCACTCGCAAAAGACGGTAATTATAGTGCGCAGCAGGAAATTAGGCTCGAAAGGCTGGCAGCTGAAGGATCCTTAGGTTCCACCACAATGGTTCAGCGTCAGTTTCATGAGGGCATCTCGGTTCCACTTTGCCGGGAAGAGATGGACACGGGATGGTGGTCCATCAAAGTAATGTTCTGATACCTGAAGCAGGAACTCGAATAGGTTCGTGGATTATGCTGGCTCTTCTTTCCAAGCCAGCGATTTTAGAAGGAACAAGCTGGCTCGTTGTGCCACCCCATGATTACTGGCAGAGGATGCACCATTTTGGGTTAGCTCTCTGCCCAACAGGGAACACTAACCATGCTGGCGTTTGCAGCCAGCACTCCTGGCACCCAGTCATCTCAGCACAGCAACACCGTCAATTTAACGCCCCGCACTCGTGCAAGCCAAGGTACCCTGGGGCGGAACATGGCCGCTGACTTTTCGGAAAAAGAGGCTCGCTCGCTTCTCTCGCCGGCTCGAACTCGACCGGATTATCGAAAAATAGGCTTGGCTGTCCACTCAAGCACGCAAAGAGCAAGTCGAAAGCGGTCATATCCAATGGCGGAATAACGTGATGAAATGCGCGTTAAAAGCTGGCTGGTGGGCTGGTGGAGTGATCGATGATGCGACAGGTAAGACGGACCAACTATCGGGCTCTTGGCCCGGCTGACTGCAACCTCCAAGATTATTCGATGGACAACTTTGACACACAAGGTGCGGCTTAGCCGCTCTCTGATATAGATTAGGATAGAGACAAATACCGAGACTCGACTCCTTGTCGGCGCCTAAACCAACCCTCGGTTTCCAGCGCTCCTTCCATCACTTCGTTGTCATTATCCGATGTCAGTCATCTCCCTCGCTATATTACTACGATGCATTTGTGCAATTATGAGATAGCATCACAATGCGTATCTCCCTAACGGGGTTATGGCCCAATCGGTGCGCCCCTCCCTCTGGCTGTCACAGACTTTACCCGACACTGATTGTGCCGATGCGCTAAACCCAATCGGGAGCTTTCCCAAGGGGCCAGCTCAGCCTTTCCAGAACCACCTCCTAGCATCGACACGACGCCCGGCTTCGATCTCCATCTCGAAATCGACGGCACTTGTTTTATCGCGTTTCATTTGCTACGGACTGGCATTCTTTCATTTTTTGACGAATCCTGAGAAGGCCGTTTTGCTTCTACGCCCTTCAATGTCTATTGCATCCTGGTGATTGTGTTTTTCTTGTGTCTTATCATTTTCGTTACAAGAACACTGCCAGCGTGTCCTGCAACCAGCCTGCTTGGGGCGCACCTTGACCATGTGGTCTTCCCCTCGTGCCATGCCACCCTCGTGGACGAATCTCCTGTACCTCTTATTAGTAACGTTTAGCTGCTTTCTAGCCCCAGTTCGTAAGTTTATCTCCGTCGTCTCTTGGCCCCCCCCCCCGTCCGTCTGGAGTTTCCGTCCTGACACTCGCTCCTTCTCAGTCTCCGTCAAAGAGAACGACTTCAAGAAGTGCCATCAATCCGGCTTCTGTAAACGGAATCGAGACTACGCCGACGCCGCCGCTGCAGCGGGCTCAACCTGGGCCGCCCCCTACGTCCTCCACGCCGACTCCGTCTCCTTCAAGGATGGTCAGCTCCAGGGTACCATTCTAAAGTCTCTAGACGAAGGCGCCGAGTCCGTCCGCCTGCCTCTTACTGTTTCTTTCCTCCAATCCGGCGCTGCTCGTGTCACCGTTGACGAGGAGAAGCGCCAGAAGAAGGATATCGTCCTCCGACACGATAGCAACGTCCGCAAGGAACGGTATAACGAGGTCGAGAAGTTTGCCATTGTCGGCGGCTTGACACTTGATAAGGAGGCCAGGGTCACTTCGCAGGATGCCCACGGCATGGTCGTCCAGTACGGCTCTACAAAGCACGAAGCGCATATCAAGTTCTCGCCCTTCTCTGTCGACTTTAAGCGCGATGGTGTTTCCCACATCAAATTCAACGAGAAGGGGTGGATGAATGTCGAGCACTGGAGGCCCAGGGTCGACAAGCCCGAGCCCGAGAAGAAGGAGGGCGAGGAAAATAAGGAGGCGGAGGAACAGAGTAATGGCATCGACGAGAGCACTTGGTGGGAGGAGTCTTTTGGCGGCAACACCGATTCCAAGACCAGGGGTCCCGAGAGTGTAGCGCTTGACATTACCTTTACGGGTTACAACCACGTCTTCGGTATCCCCTCGCATGCCACTTCGCTCTCTCTCAAGGAGACCCGTGGTCGCGAGGAGGGTCATTACACTGAGCCTTACAGGATGTACAACCTCGATGTCTTCGAATACATTCTCGACAGCCCCATGACCCTCTACGGATCCATCCCCCTCATGCAAGCCCACAACAAGGACTCTACTGTCGCCGTTTTCTGGCTCAACGCCGCTGAGACGTGGGTCGACGTGACCAAGTCCAAGGATGAGACCAACCCCAACGCCCTCGGCGCTGCGGCCAAGACCAACACAAACACGCACTGGATCTCCGAGAGCGGGCTCTTGGACGTCTTCGTCTTCCTAGGCCCCACGCCCAAGGACATTTCCAAGGTCTACTCCGAGTTGACGGGCACCACCGCCATGCCTCAGGAGTTCGCTCTTGGCTACCATCAGTGCCGATGGAACTACGTCTCTGATGACGATGTCAAGGAGGTTAACCGCAAGATGGACAAGGCCGGCATCCCTTACGACGTCATCTGGCTCGACATTGAGTACACCGAGGAGAAGAAGTATTTCACCTTCGATAAGGACATGTTTGTCGACCCTATCGGCATGGGCGAGACGCTCGAGAAGGAAGGCCGCAAGCTAGTTACCATTATCGACCCTCACATCAAGAACACCAACGACTACCCTGTCGTCACAGCGCTCAAGGACAAGGATCTCGGAGTCAAGAACAAGGAGGGCAAGATCTTTGACGGATGGTGCTGGCCCGGTTCATCTCATTGGATTGACACCTTCAACCCTGCTGCCATTGACTGGTGGAAGAGCCTCTTCAAGTATGCCAGCTTCACTGGCACACGGGAAAATACCTTCATCTGGAACGACATGAACGAGCCATCTGTCTTCAACGGCCCCGAAACCACCATGCCCAAGGACAACATCCACTACGACAACTGGGAACACCGTGACGTGCACAACCTCATGGGTATGACGTTCCATAACGCTACTTACCAGGCTCTCAGGTCCCGGAAGTCTGGCGAGCTCCGCCGACCTTTTGTCCTCACCCGCTCCTTCTTCGCCGGCTCCCAGCGATTCGGCGCCATGTGGACCGGTGACAACCAGGCTTCTTGGGGCCATCTCGGCGCGGCCATTCCCATGATCCTCAGCCAGGGCATCGCCGGCTTCCCCTTTGCTGGTGCGGACGTAGGCGGCTTCTTCGGAAACCCCGACATTGATCTCCAAACCCGCTGGTACCAGGCTGGGGCTTTCTACCCCTTCTTCCGTGGCCATGCCCACATTGACGCCCGCCGCCGAGAACCCTACTTGGCTCCTGAACCTCACAAGACTATCATCGCCTCTGCGCTCCGTCTCCGTTACAGCCTCCTCCCCGCCTGGTACACCGCCTTCTTCCACGCCCACCGCGACGGTAGCCCCATCGTCCGCCCCATGTACTGGACCCACCCCACCGAAGAGGCCGGCTTCGCCGTGGATGATCAGCTCTTCGTCGGAAGCACTGGTCTCCTTGTGAAGCCTGTTGTTGAGAAGGACAAGTTCACCGCCGAGATCTACATCCCCGATGACGAGATCTACTACGACTACTTCACTTACGATACTCTTTCCACCAAGAAGGCCAAGAATATCACTGTCAACGCGCCCCTTGAGCACATCCCCATCCTCATGCGCGGCGGCCACATTTTCCCCCGTCGCGATACTCCCCGCCGCTCCAGCGCCCTCCAACGCTTCGACGACTACACCCTCGTCGTGTCTGTCTCCAAGGCCGGTGCCGCCGAGGGCGAGCTCTACGTCGACGACGGCGACTCGTTCGACTACGAGAAGGGTCAATACATCTACCGCAAGTTCACCCTCGAGGGCCAGACCATCACGTCAACCGACGCCGAGGGCCGCGATGTCAAGGCTGTCAAGCCGGGCGCTTGGCTGAAGCAGATGAAGAACGTCGCTGTGGACAAAATTGTCATTGTCGGCGCACCCGCCTCGTGGGATAGGAAGGAGGTGGAGGTGACGTCGGCGGGCAAGACTTGGGCAGCGCCTATCAGGTACGTCAAGGGTAAGGGCATCAAGTCGTCGTTTGCTGTTGTTGGCAGGGTTGGTGCTGCGATTGGAGAGGATTTCACTGTGAAGGTTGTATAAAAAAAGGGTTTTAGACTATGTATACAAGGTGATGATGGGAATAGCGTTCCCGTCGTTACATAGCAAGTTTCGATAAGAATCATTTTCGCGTCAATGGTCAAGACTTCAAAGCGCTCCGAGCTGATCGTGGCTCGGCAGGGTGTATGTAGCCATGTATGTGAGAAAGTTTGTACCGTTTCTCCCTCCATTCCCAACTCATTATCACGCACGAGAGAGGACCGAGGTAGGAAGTGAAAAGCAGAAGCTCAAGCGCCAACTACTCCGTAGTTCAGAGCCGTCGGTAAAGCCGGAAAACAGATTCCCCCATACTTTGCTTTTTTCTAAACAAACTATCCATCCGTCCCTCCCACGCTCCGGGCCAGAATCAATAGGGCCACCTACCTAAACGTATCGAATCTAAGTTTTGCGCGCATGCTTCAGAGGATGTCATTCTGCTTCGATCTGGGGTAGCGCAAACTCAATCCCAATCCTCGACGTCATATTATGCAAATAGCGGGAGTATCCGAAAACGGAGGTGGCCCCTCCTTTTTAAAATTAGTGCGAGACTACTTCGTAATAGGGAAAACCCCTCGTTGATTTTGCGTCATGGGTGCACAGGTTAAAGGACGAAGCTGGCAAAGCTCACAATAACAGAGGCCCCCGAGAGTTCGATATTTCACTCGCGTATTGCAGTTGGATATACACGTCCAACTTTTGGAGATTTTGCGACCTTAATAGCGTCATTCGCTAGGTTTTATCACGCGAGGTACCATGACGCAGACGGCGTTCGTTACAGGTGCTACGGGCTTGCTGGGCAGGCAGCTTGTGAGGGCGTTCCAGGATCCTGGAAGGGATTGGAACGTCAAGGGGGTTGGGTTGAGTCGAGCGGACGGGGTGTCTGTCTTACGTGTTGACCTGGGTAAGGAGAACGAGGTGGAAGCCGCTCTCGATGAAATCAAGTGAGCTCCCCTATCCTTGTCCTAAGGGTACCGGTTGCTAACCGGCATTCTATGAAGGCCCAAGGTCGTGGTTCACAGTAAGCCATGCCCCGAACCCCCTTCCCCGATTGACAGGGACTAACCACGCATGAAACCAAAAAAAAGGCGCCGCGAACCGTTTCCCCGACAAAGTTGACAAAGACCCCGAAGGCACACGCGCCCTCAATGTAGCGGCAACGCGCAACCTCGCGCGGCTCTGCGCGGCCCGGTCGATCCTCATGATCTATATCTCGACGGACTACGTGTTTCCCGGGCGGGAGGGCGAGGCGCCGTATGACGTGGATGCAACGCCGTCCCCGCCGAACCTGTACGGGGAGACGAAGCTGGAGGGCGAGAAGGCCATGTTTGAGGAGTTTGAAAAGGCAGGGAAGAAGGGGTGGGGCGTCGTGTTCAGGGTGCCGGTGCTGTACGGAGAGGCGGAGGTTCCTGAAGAGAGTGCGGTAAATGTGCTGCTGAATGTGGTGTGGGGAGCGCAGCAGGGGAAGCAGACGAAGATGGATAATTGGTCGGTGAGGTATCCTACCAATACGCAGGATGTGGCGAGGGTTGTAGCCGGTATGTGGAAATCGAAGAGGAGAAAATGGTTAACTGAGCCTGCTGAAGGAGTATTCGACTGACGGTTGAGTACTAGACGTGGCGACAAAGTACCTCGAGACAGAGGACAAGGCCTCGCTACCTCCCATTCTTCATTTTTCGAGCGAGGACCGCACAACCAAGTACAAAATCTGCGAACTGCTCGGCCAGATTATGGGTCTATCGATCGAAAACATCATAAGTAACGACGAAGGGAACGATCCGTCTGCCAGCGTACAGAGACCGTATGATTGCCACTTGAGCACGAGGGCGCTCAAGGAGCTAGGCATCAACGTAGATACGGTGGAGTTTAAGCATTGGTGGGAGAGAGAGTTGACGTTTAGGAAGTAAAAGAGAGAGAGACCTAAAAGGAACCAAAAAATCAAAAAGTAAAAAGACCGAGACGGATAGATGGGAGGGAAAAGGAAGAAGTCGAAAAATACCAGGTTGTGTAACCGAGGGGAATAAGTCAGTCTTGTGGGCAAGTCAGCGTGTTGAAGATGTCTCACGCTGACGTATCGGGGTTCCATCTCGCGTTCGCGGCATTGCAATCTTGGCGAGAGGTCTTGACTCTGGCAGTTGTCAGACAGTCAAAAGTTCACGATGCCATGGGGCGAATATCACCAAGACTCTGTCTCAGCGTCATACTTGTGAACAGCCCTTTCGACACTGCGAAAGTCCAATAAACTTTTTTCTCTTTTTCCTTTTTTCCTTTTTTCCTTTTTTTTTTCTTTCATTTGAACCCGACAGACCCTTGAACCCTGCATCAGACGTTGTCGGCATTCCAGGGACTCCGACTGGATCCCGGGTCGTGGCATCATTAGTGTGGGAACCAACGACGGGCGAGAAGGGTTGGCAATATAGGCTTTATTATGCCTTTCCCTTTACTTACCCCCTTGGATCATTTTCTTCGCGCAATTGATCCTTTTCCCAGTGTATATATGTGTACCTCTCCGTATGCCAATTAGGATGCGGATGGCCCGTTGCCCAGCGCGGCGTCATTTAAATGCCACATGGGATCCGTCACAGAACAAGCGAAATTCGTCGCGAGGCAAAGCGAGATCCTGAAAACGAGCGCGGCGCCGTGACGAGGTAACTGGCTCTCTCCGCCCGTCTGCGACATCTCGCACCACTTTTGGCCAATCTGTTCTCCTCTCTACTTTATCTCGGTAATTTTTTATTTTTTTCTTTCGCCATCTCCAGAGACGAAATCGAGGTTAGGGTGCCGCTATTGGTAATCTCAACGTTGCTTTTCTCACTCATTATGAGTGGCTCCGTTCTTCATCTCGCCATACCGCCAATCATTCCGATCTCAGACATCCTCATCTTCTCGGGCTATTATTGTCTCGGCCACGAGTGAGATCTTGACAGGGTATATCTCGCCTATCGCTTTCGCGTGTCTCCTTCCCTCGATATCCCGAAGAAGCGAAAGCCGATTTTTCAAGAGCAAAACAAAAGGGGAGCATAAAAAGGGTCGCAGCATCTTGGTCTTCTTGGATTTGGACATTTCTCTGTGGTGTCCCTCGTGTCGTGTTGCGTTGCTTCAGCTGCAACGTCGCTCGTCCGTCTGCGGGAAAGCCCACTCCCCATCACCCTTGCACCCGATCAGGAACCCTGCAACAGAAAGAGCGCTCGCGTGCGAATCGCTGGCGCGCGCAGAAACAATCGGGAAGGAGCATTCTGAGGCTGGATTTCAGGGTTCATCTCATCTCTTTTGGGCTGGGTAACAACAGTTGACGTCAATCCTGCGACGAAGAAACATCCAACCACGTTCTTTTCCTCACCCCTCCTCTTTCGACTCGAATAAGCCCCCCAAAACAGGATTAGTCGAACAAGGCAAGGCCAGCGACAAAATCTGCCATCGACAAGAAAAAAGCCCCAAATCGCAGCCCATTCCCGATTCCGTTTTTCCACTTCCTGCCCTAACTACTAGCGCAAGCCTCAAACCGAGAGAAAATCCCGAACAAGAGGAAAAAAAGTGGGCGCGACGTGTTAGAGATTCCCCCTAGTAGCCAGTGGTGGCGCTATAATTCGCGGGGGTCGTACCGTGGGCAATTGCTCGATTTTCATCTTAATTTCAACAGCGTCGCATCCTGGGCTTTTGGCGAAGCAGGGGGAAACCAGCCAAGCAGAAAAATGGACCCTGGTAATAGCATCCAGGCTCAAGCGGGCCCTGGGGAATTGGAAGGACATTTGGTCGACCTTGACACGATGGGAGTGGCCGTGACCCCTGCAGGTATTTGTTCTGTTCCTGGCGCGCAGCACGACGCTGCTGGGAAATTGAATTCGATCAGCAGCGTGGACAGCGGCCATCCCGCTGCTCCTTCAGCTCCAGCGTACTTTTCCAGATACCGATCGAAACGCCACCCGCAGCACCAGCCTCAGCAGCACCAGCTTCATATTCAGCACCAGTCGCACAACCGGCAGCCAGCAGCAGCACCGACGGAAGTAACCAGCCGGAGGCAAGCGAATAATAATACCAATTACGTCCCTAACCCAACCAGCCCGAATGCCCTGACCCACGTCGTCGCGATCCAGCCCACCCATTCCTCCACATCCGTCCCCACCGCCTCACCCACCGCCGACGCCAACGCAGACAGTGACGCCGTGGCTCTCGTCCACGCCGACACCGACACCGCTACGTCTGCTGCGAAAACCCTGCGCAAGAAACCCTCGCGGTACAGGCAGCGATCAACCCCGACCACGACCACGACCACCGACGACGACGGGCAAATCTTCACAGAGGAGCAGCAACCAGCCCGGCATTACCATAATAACCATCCACCGCTGCCCTTTGACGAATACGGCCCTTTTCCGCCTCCCGTCCCTCCACTTCCACTCGCGCACGCACCCTTACCCCTGGGCCCGCGCTCCAACAATTTAACCTCCATAGTCACGCGATCCGCAGACCCTCTCTCCCAACAAGGTGCAGCTGGCGATCAAGTAGCAGCCGCAGGAGTAACACGCAGTCCGCTGCATCATCACGACCAGCCGCCCTTCCGCGGCGACGAAAACTCGGACCACCACTTTTACTTTTCGCAAATCGACGACCACGACGACCACGACGCCACCTTGTACAGGACCTTGACCGAGCGCACGCGAGACTCGGGCAAGTCCTTCCGCGAACGCACCACCGAAAGCCTCACCTCCAACTACCACCCTTACTCGCACCCCAAGATGACCGCCACCACCCGCTGGGTCGACGCCCCGACGACGTTCGGCGGCTCGCAGCCCGAGATCCGGAGGCACAAGCAGCACGAGGAGTTCCTTGAGGCGCCGTCGCCGCCCCTCGCGTCGCCGAAGGTCAAGAGCAAGAGGCCCATCTTTGCGTTCCTCTCGCGGAGCCGAAAGGCGGATCAGAGCGCCGTCGTGCCCACGTCGCCAGCTTCTATACCGCAGAGCCCGCAGCTGAATCGCACAATTGCACCGCCAAAGTATATCGAGGCCGGCGGGAAGGGCATCGTGCCGCAGATTGACGCTCCCGTGAGCGCCAGCAATTCTGCCGAAAGAGTGTGTCGCCTACCCTTTTATTCATTCCCAAAGTCCCAGGGGCACAATAATATTCTTGAACTTTCCCCGTTAACTCTGTTCTCCAGCGCGTCGTAGTCCGGTGTATGAACTCCTCCATCACCCTCCCTGTAAAAACCAACACCACCCCCATCGACATCCTCCACTCCGCCGCCAACCTCATCACCCACCGCATCCGGCCCGACTCCTCCGTCGTCGTCGAATCCTACCTCCAATACGGCCTCGAGCGCCGCCTCCGCCGCTACGAGCTCGTCCGTGACGTCATGAACTCATGGGACCGCGACAACCTCAACGCCCTCGTCGTCCTCCCCGCCGGTATCTCCAGCACCCCGACCAGCGCCGACCCCGTCCCTGACAACGACGAGCTCCTCGAGATCGATGCCGTCCCCCGCACCTATGACGCCCCCTACGCCTTCACCCTGCAGCTGTACCACTGCGCCCGCATCGGCAAGTGGACCAAGAGGATCGTCACCCTGCTGGACAGCGGACAAATGTACTCTGCCAAAAAGCCCGGCGCGCAGCTCTCGGACAAGGATTCCGTCTCGCTGTGCCACCTGTCGGACTTTGATTTGTACACCCCGACGGAGCACCAGGTCAAGAAGGTGCTGAAGCCGCCCAAGAAGTACTGCTACGCCGTCAAGAGCCAGCAAAAGTCGCACATGTTCCCCAACGGCGAGAACTTTGTGCACTTTTTCTGCACCGATGATCCCCGCACCTCTAGGTTGTTTAGGGAGCAGGTCCACGGCTGGCGGAGCTGGTACCTCGTCAACCGCAAGATCGACACGGGCGACGCAGGCAACGGCGGTGTTGCGCGGAGACCCTCGCAAAAGTCCGTGGGCGGCCACAAGGCGCGGCACTCCGTCGACGGTATGCCGTACGCCATTGGTACCTTCAAGCCGCTCATGGACATGGATATTTTCGAAAAGTCGTACGACGACCCTACGCATGATCCCAACCCCGCCGTCACGTCGCCGCAGGAGCCCGCGCACCGTAAGCGTCTGTCCAAGGGCAGCGTCCGCCTACCACAGGGCAGAAACCGCTCCGCGTCCAACTACACGGGTCCGCCTAACGGCGCGGGGCTCGTCAACGTCGAGGATCCCCCCGACTTCGACGCCAACGGTCTCCTCGGCGACAAGTACGAAGAGCGCAAGCAGGAACAGCTTCGCCGCACGGAAACCCGGCGCCGGCGCGAGTCCTCCGAGGGACCCTTTACCGAGGGCCCTAGCCTTCTCAACAGCATCCCCTCCGCCGAATCCGGCGACCCCCTCCGCAGGAGCGAGTCCCGCTACAGGCCTACTACGGCGCGCCCCACCACCGCGGACGTACACCGCCAGCGAAGCCAGCGCTACCCTTCCAGGCCGAGCAGCCCTACGTCGGTCGGCACGAGCGGCACCTCCGCCACGCGCAGAGCGCATGAGCCACCGCCCGGCATGCCGAAGCCGCTTCTCGACTTTTCCGAGAAGCAGGCAGAGCCGACCTCATGGCGGAACCAGGTCCGTGGTGGTCAGGGTGTGCGTGCGCCCGTGGGCGTCCCGCTCGTGGACCTAGCCACGGGCGGCCGCGCACCGGATAGGTTCGGCGTCCCCGCTTCGCCGGGAGGGCGGGCGAGGGCGCCTTCCACGAGTGCTGCTTCCCATCAGAGGGAGGGCCCGTTTGTGAGGCATCCGCAGGGCGAGACGCTGCTGGGGCAAATAGCTAGGAGCCAGTCCGTGGCCTCGAGCTCGTCGAGGTATCGGTCTAGGCGGGCACACGATGAGGAACCGGTGCCGCCTTTGCCTATGCCGGGGAGCTTGGCTCAAGGAGGGACGTTGTTGGGGCAGCTTGAGGCTAGGCAAGGGGCTTCGAGGGGGAGGAGCGGCACGGTGAGGTAGTGGGTGTTTCCGGAGCAATACTTTGTGACGGTTTGTGTTGAGAGACAAACGGTTGGTTGGTTGGGTTCAAAAGCATGGAACATAGATGGGGGATGTGTGGGTTGGTCGAATACACGATACACGCACGACAGAAAGAGGTTGCATCATGACGGGGATAGAATCGGATACCCTTTATCGGGCGGGTATGATGAGACATACAGACCGAATTTGGACGGTCGGCGACCCGATTTTTTGGCTCTTTTGCATTTTCTTTTTTTTTTTTTTTTTTTTTTTTCTTTTTCCTCGTTTCTCTTCGGACACTTTCCTTGATCATCATACGCCACAATAGAATCTACCCGCGGGTACCCGGGGCCGTTTATCGCATTAAACTCGCTTTACTTTTGTTTTCTTCATAGATCACGTTGCGCACATGCCTTGTTTCCTGTGTGGTATTCTGCTCAACCAATATGTCCCATTCACCACCTCACGCAGACTTCCCTTATTTGGATCTCTTGTAGATCTTGTCAAAGAAGGCGGTAAACACCGACTTCTTCAAGCCCTCGCTTTCGTCGACGTTCTCAATCATGGCACGAATCTCGTTGGCCCTCTTCTCCTCAAACTCCTCGTACCTCTGCTTGAGGTTCAACTCATCGTACAGCTTCTTGACGACGGCCTCCTTGGCGGCATCCTTCTGGCCATAGTTCTCCTCGAGAAGCTTGCGCTGCTCGGGAGTGGCGACCTCGAGGGCGACATTGACGAGCCAAGAGCACTTGTTATCCATGATATCGGTGCCAATCTTTCCAATGTGCTCAGGGAGGCCAAAGTTATCGAGGTAGTCATCTTGGATCTGGAAGTACTCGCCGAGGGGGATGAGGATGTCCTCGGCCTGCTTCAAGTTCTTGGGGGTGGCGATGTCGAGGAAGTAGAGGGCCAGCGCGACAGGGAGGTAGAAGGAGTACCAGGCGGTCTTGTAGATGACGATGAAGGAGTGCTTGTCGAGGGAGAAGTTGTCAAGGTTGACGTTGTCCTCGGGTGCGGTGAGGAGGTCGGCGAGCTGACCCATCTCGGTCTTGAAGGTGATGTCGTGGAAGAGCTCGAGGAAGTCGACGTAGCGCGGGTGCTGACGGAAGTACTTTCGCAGGAGGGAGTAGATGGCGGACTCGAGCATGAAGGCGTCGTTGATGGCGATGAGGCCGACGCCCTCGTGGCGGTACCAGCAGGGCTTGCCGCGGCGGGTGATGGAGCTGTCCATGATGTCGTCGGACACGAGGAAGAAGGCCTGCAGGAGCTCCGTCATCCAGCCCAGTGTGGCGGACTGGAAGTACTGCTCTTCGGTGAGGGGCTTTTCGAGGAGGAGGGAGGTCGAGTCGGGCACGGACATGCCGCGGTTGCACTTGCCACCGACGGTATTGACTTGGAGGGACTATAGGGGTTGAATCTCTTGGTTAGATCACTGCGCTCTTTTTTGTTTATTTTTTTTTTTATTTTATTTTCTTATTTTTTATCTTCCCTGGTTGCCTCCGACCGCCGGGCGCAATTGGAGGGCTGGAGGCTTACCTTTTGGTACCAGTCGAGGAAGGGCTTGGGCAGGTTGTAGCTCGCCGCCTGCTCGAGGAGGTCGGCCTCGAGCTTGGGGAACACGGACTCGAACTCCTTGAGATTCGTCTTCTTGGCCATCTTGAAGGTGTTGGGCTGGATAGTATATGGAAAAGAGTGACGTGACTACGATGCGAAATCGAGGCTCGAGGTTGATGTTATGTTTGAGGATGGGAGAGTGTTGAAATTGGCACCCCGACAATTTCTCGGGGAGCGCGGGGTCCGGAAATCGAAGCGGGGCATTCAACGAGGGGCACTAAAACGAGCAGCTTCGTTGAGGGGCCCATTTTGTTTTAACTAGAGCATTCATTGGACTCGACTACACAGCCAGCAACTGGGAATCAGGGGTAGCGTTGTAGGAGTGGGCCACCCTCAGGGTTTCCGCTGGCCAGGCGAAGAACTTTGGTTTGGGCGGTCATTATCATCACATCCATAGGTGACGAGGACGACGAGGATGGCCGTTGGAACTGGGAGGCATTCTGCGGCTTCTGATATGTCGCTTGATTCTTTCTTCCCGGTCGCCACCGACGTATGTGGTTACTCTTGAGACCTGCATCGGGAGATAAAATCTAGATAAAATGTAAGCTTCAGTTGCGGCGCGCGAGAGCCGCCGTTGACAGCTTCTGGCGGTGAAGTTCCAATGTTCCACAATCCGCCAGCGCTGGTGTCTTGCACCCCACCCCACTATACCTAGTAACTTTCCATTGTATACGGCCACCCAGCACTGGTCATGTATCCAAAGATGTACTACTGTTTCCAATATCGACGCCATCGCCAAGCACAGGGCAAGAGTCACCGGTTTGGCTTACCCTGACTCTTGACCAGGCCAGTATTGTTAGCCAAGAAAAATGGCAATTCATCCCCACCTTGCCCACCCGCGGATCTACTAATTCCCAGCGAGATGTTCCTCGCTGCTGGCCACCTAGGGACCTCTCGGCCACCGATGATCGACGGTGGCTCCAGAGGAGAGCTGTAGTCACGTGATAGCAGCGCTAAACGGCAAACGTACATACATGATGTACCTTTGTCAACTAATACACCCACCACCACCACAGATTGCAACCGCGTTGACGCGACGCAAGCTTCAGTGTTCACAATAGCTTCGTGTGCAACCATTTGACCCTCAATCAGTCGGAGTGTCGAAACCCCTCCTCTCCAACCCTCTTTGCCCCTCCTCACGCCTCCAAGGCCGGTCTAGTGTAAACTCGCAGATCTCTTCGACTAATCAATTCAACGTTTTTGCGACCGCATTTGGCGACGACTATAGCTCGCCATGTCCCTCAGTGACAACGAGGTGGACATCCAGCTGCGAGCAGCGCTCCAAGACGCCGTGGTCAAGTGCTCCGAGCGCTGTCTTTACCAATCCGCAAAATGGTGCGTCCGATCCCGGCTTACCACTATCGACTAACCCCCATACTAAGCTACTCAGGGCCGCTGAGCTTCTCAACTCCATCCGCGAACCCGCCGGCCAACCCTCCTCCCAAGACACCGTAACCGGCCACTCGGCCTCCATCTCGGGCGGGAACCCGGACCCCGAAGAAGCCCGTCTCGAAGCACAAGAGTTCAGCAAGTACCTCCTCGCCAAATCCTTCTTCGACTGCCGCGAATACGACCGATGCGCTGCCGTCTTCCTGCCCGAGGCTATGCTCTCCGGTATCCTGGAGTCCAAGACCGAACCACTTACGTCTGGGACGCCAAAGGGAAAGGGCAAGCTGCGGCCGAGCACGGGGGCGGCAGAGCCCAGTACGGCGACGTCGATGCCCAAGATTAGCCAAAAGAGCTTGTTTTTGGCGCTATACGCAAAGGTGATGTCAGGGGAGAAGAGGAAGGACGAGGATGCCGAGATGGTCATGGGTCCGCATGATGTCGGGACGGTGGGGAATAAGCAGTTGGTGCTTGTGAGCAAGTGTCTCAATATGTGGTTTGAGGAGAGAGCTGTAGGGGATGATGAGGCGGCGGGGAGCCAGGGCTGGCTTGAATATCTGTGAGTTATAACACAGTGCTCCTCGACGGGAGCTGGGCCCTTCTAACTCTTTTTTTACAGTTACGGGATGGTGCTCGCCAAGGAGAAGAACACCGATAGGGCGCTGGAGTACCTGGTGCGGAGTGTGCACCTCTTTCCCATGAACTGGGGCTGCTGGCTTGAGATGGCATCATTAATATCCCGGGTCGAAGATGTAAGTTGCCTGATGGAGGACTCCTCTCGCCGGCTCCATGCTAACCTTGACCAGCTCAACCGCATCGCCAAACACCTACCGCACAATATCGTCTCCTTCATGTTCCACATCCACACCTCCCTCGAGCTCTTCCAGCAAGGCCCCTCCATCGCCAGCTCCCTCGACCAACTCCTCGGCATCTTCCCCACCTCTTCCTTCCTTCTCGCCTGCAACGCCCTCCTCTCCTACCATGCCAAGGACTTTGTCGCCGCCGAGCAGCACTTCAGCCGCCTCCTCTCCCTCCACCCGTACCGCCTTGACTCTCTCGACCACTACTCCAACATCCTCTACGTCATGAACATGCGGCCCAAGCTCGCCTTCCTGGCCCACCTCTGCTCCAACGTCGACAAGTTCCGGCCCGAGTCCTGCGTCGTCATCGGCAACTACTACAGCCTACTCTCCATGCACGAGAAGGCCGTGCAGTACTTCCGCCGCGCGCTAACGCTCGACCGCACCTGCCTGTCGGCCTGGACCCTCATGGGCCACGAGTATGTGGAGCTCAAGAACACGCACGCCGCCATCGAGTCGTACCGTCGCGCCGTCGACGTCAACCGCCGGGACTATCGGGCCTGGTACGGCCTCGGCCAGACGTACGAGATGCTCGAGATGCACACGTACGCGCTCTGGTACTACAAGAAGGCCGCGGGGCTCCGGCCCTGGGACGGCAAGATGTGGCTCGCCGTCGGGTCCTGCCTCGAGAAGATGGATCGCGACCGCGACGGCATCAAGGCGCTGAAGCGAGCCCTCCTCGCCGATGCGTACTACGACGTCGGCAGCAGCTTCGGCAGTGGCGGGGAGGTCCTGGGCGGCCGCAACGCCACGGGCCACATGGATCCCGAGACGCTGCTGCAGATCGCCAACATGTATAACCGGCTCGGCGAGGTCGACGAGGCCAAGTCGTACATGGAGCTCTGCCTTGCGCAGGAGGACGGCGGTGTCGACTCGGACGATAGGCGGTTCGCAGAATCGATTGCCATCCACAACGACTCGCCGCCGGCGTCCGACGACGGCAGGGGCGAGGGCCCCGCGAGCCGGGCGGGCGGTGGGGACGGGCACGGGCACGGGCACGGGCAAGAAGGAGGTACGGGAGTCACGGCGGCGACGAGCAAGGCGAGGATGTGGCTTGCGCGGTATGCGCTGGATACGGAGGATTATGCGACGGCGAATAGGTTGGCGACGGAGCTGTGCGAGGACGGGGTGGAGGTTGAGGAGGCGAAGGCGTTGTTGAGGGAGGTGCGGGCGAGGATGGATGCGGATAGGATGTGAGTTATGATGGACGGTGCGCACGGGGGAGACGGGTTAGATTCATGGTAGGAGGGACATGGCATTGTTTCGGAGTGATTTGGTATTCAAAAATGGGCTCTACGAGGCATGAATATGATATCATGACTTTTTTTTTCCTTCTCTATTCAACTCGGCGGACATGGTACTCTAACGACTAAGCGCACCGCACTGATGCAGAGCTAGTTGTGTGATGAGCAACAACTCACGATGCCTGGCTTGATTGGGGACTTTATATAACTACTCACCTTCCAAAGACACTCAAAAGATATTTCTTAAAAGCCCCGAGCAAGATTTATTGCCACCGACGCGCCCCGGCAAGCCGAAACCCAGGATCGGCTCATAAGAACACACCACTGGCGATCCCAATCGGCCGCATCACATCACTGGCTCCGGCCTCGGGCAGTTCCGTATAGACCGAACGAAGGTGAACAGCGCCACTCACCAAACACACACACACACACACACATCCATACACCTACCTCCACGTTCGCCCTCCTGCAGAATGCTAGATCCCCTCTCTGGCAAGAAAACCCCAGAGGTTGGTCGCCAACATCCATTCCATTGTCCATCCCCAGAATTCGGCCACGGGCTGTTTGGTAAAGGATAAAAAGGCCCCAAACGAAGGTGGACTGACGGGCCCTGGAATGGAAAATACCAGGCTCCAAGTGCCTACGAATCTCGTCGGGCTCTTTTCTTTTTGTATTTTTTCTCTCGCTTTTTTTTTTTTTTTTTTTTTTTTTTGTTTTTTGGGATAGTTTCCTGGTACACTACACTTTTTCTCTTGGGCTAATATATCCTCCCCACAGAAGCTTTGACTCGAACCCAGTCGCAGATCCTTGAGGTTAAATTTTGACAGCGTTCTTCAGACCCTAGGAAAGCTGAGACTGCGGCTACATGCGCGAGCTGAACTGGGCCTGACTCGGACGACGATCAAATCGTGCAGGACCACCATCCCATCGCGCCAGCAGCGAACCAGATCGACCAGGATACAGCGCCGATCGCCGAGAGAGAAACCAAAAAGGTCGAGCCCTGCTGGCCCTTCCGCCGAAGCTGGAAGAGTGTTGGATCAGCGTGATTATCTATGCAAGACTTTTGTCGAGTGGCAGATCGGCTGTGACTTCTGTTGCTGGGCATCAAGGGGTTGGCTGGCTCTTCCGTTTTCTTTTGATCAGCTTTGTTCGCACGAGCTGGGAGGCGCGAGTGCTGGCGTTGTATTCTCCAATTCGAGATAATTTAGTGTCCAGACTCAAAAGCAGTTCACGCCGGCCATACTGGTTTTTGGCCCTGTGAGGATTACCGAATCACCTTGGTTTCACTTGGCCAGCCACAGATCAATCATGGATCGTGCCTGGTACCTGGACATGGTAAACAAAAAGATACTTTGATCCCAAGTACCCCGAATCGCCTCACTCGGTTGGTTCACCCAAGACAGAACCATCACCGCCATCCTGCTCCGGCCACACGGGACGAGACACAACGAACAAACTCTAAAATCTAACCTTCTCACCGTCCAACTCGCATCTATCTTGCCTTGCATCTCGTCTGACCCCAGGGAGAAGCGTGTGTAACGAGTCATACGAGTGGTCAGCAATGACCTCCTTTTTTCCCCCTTTTTTTTCCTTTTAATATACTCTTTTTTATTTTTATTTTCATTTTTCAGTTTACCTTGCTCAGGCCTAACGCGGCGACCATACAATTGTCTCGCATGTAAGTGAGGCCTGCCTGTGTACGATTCCCGCCTTTTTTTTGTTTCTCTCCCACGCCATGGGCCACTTATTATAAGGTTGTCGACGAGACACTTGGCATTGTCCCACCGATCAGCATTGCATTGCATGGCAACCAATTCAAGACCATACACCAAGAAATGAAATGCAAGGTAAAGGAAAATCAAAGCGAACCCAATGAGGAAACAAAAAAGAAAAGAAACAAAAAAAAAAAAGAAAAGAAAGAGCCTGCAAGTCCTTGCTCGACCTGAGCTAGTTCTGCGAGGAGCAGGAGGAGAGAGATGAATGGTTGGGAAAGCACCAGCGCAGAGCATAGAGCCACTGCCGAATCGCTTGCTGCAAGCTTCAAGCCACCTGTCAGATCAGCTGTCAAAATGGCTGTGCAGAATGCCCACGAAACCCTGTCCTGCAAACACCCCGGTGGAGAGTTCGATCCCACGGCAGTCAGGCTGGACGGGCCGTAGGGCGGAAGCGGTGGCTGCAATCTGGACTCGGCGAGATCATGATGGCCTGGCGGGAGCTGCGTAGTTGTCAGGAGGAGCAGATCACTGATGCTGAGATGGCGACAGACATGGATGGCGTGGTGCCAGGAGACTGGCCTGGATGCTTTTGAGAGCGCCGTCGCTTGTTTAGGGCCTCTTTCTTTCTTTTCTTTTTTAACTTCTTCTTCTTACTTTTTTTCTTTTATGACTCGTAATCGTAGCTGGTTGTGACATTAGAGTCACGTTAGTATGTCATTGCCAATGCAAATAGAAGATGAATGCAAGAAGCAACAAACAAATCCGGGAGAAACAGACTCTCTATTTCTCGACAGCAGCTCAGGAGGCGAGGCAAGAAACAACGGGCATCACTAGACAGCCGTCACCGCCATGTTTATTATTCTCCCTCCCGTTCTGGGTCCTCCTTGTACGGATAGATATACATTGGCCAATGTCAATTGATCCATGGATATTATGTCGCTCCTCCTTTCGATCACCAAGCCTGGATTTTTGATCTCATCTCACAAAGTCTATGCGTACACTTCCAAGGTTTGTAAACACACGCCCTCCTCGTCTCCCGCCCAGCATTCCTTCCTATCAAACGCCAGCAGCCGATTCCCAATCTCAGGAGTCGACGGATGGTGAGAAACGTGGAACCGGGAACTTACAGCGCAACCATCAATCGGACGTCCAGTCCAGCAACCCATCCCGGAGTTACAGCACCCAATCATCAGCGCTGCCTTTTAGCACTGCTAGCGACCCTGCGATAGCGAGATAGCCAGCCAGCCAGCGATACGAGAGACGAGTGAGCGCCAGCCATCTGGGGCTCTTTAAAACCTTGCGGCTAGTTGATGCTAGTCGTGCTGGATCCAGCAGCACATCGTCCCCTCCATCACGACCTTTCTGCCCTTCTCTCTGCTTCTCTCGTTCTTTTCTGTCACATTCTTCCACTCCATGGCCCTTCCAGTTTCCCCACACTGCGCAAAATCTAATGCTGGGCTACTGCGGCCCCCTACATGCCGCTTGCTGCTTGCTGCTGGTGGCTAATAGTGTCGCCTGGCCTGGCTGCATGCATCTGCCAGCTACACACTACCTCTACCCCGGCTGCCTGTGTCTGTCCCAGATCAACTTCGATCCAGGTTTCCACCCCCCCCCACGCTCCCCCATTCGCCTATCGCCGCTGGCAACGGTCAACCTCTTCTCCAACAGCTGAGCCTGAGCTGGCCTAATGAAGTGCGTGTAAGCCTGGGCCCCAGATCGACGCCAGGTCAATCGAGATCCCCAACACTACATCACCAAGCATTAGCTGCCCAACCACAGAGCCGATTTCCCCCCTTCCCCCTTCTCTCTCTCTCTCTCTCTCTCTCTCTCTCTCTCTCTCTCTCTCTCTCTCTCTCTCTCTCTCTCTCTCTCTCTCTCTCTCTCTCACTCAAGGAAACAGCTCTGTCTCTGGTGAACCTCTCTCTTTCTGTCTTTATTTCGCTCCAGTCCCCGCTAAAGCACCTCAACCTGCTTTGGCCCAGTTCTCTAGAGCTCCCCTAAACCAATGCAGGACCGTCATCGCCGAGCCCAAAGGTAAACTCCACAAAGGTGACGAGAAAAAAAAAAGATTAAAAAAAGAATAAAAAAAAAAGGAAAAAAAAACAGGGGGCAGGGACACACGTACTTGGAAGCTCAAGAAGACCGAGATCTCGTGAGAGCAAGTCGTCAGATGCTGGAAGAGAAACAACAGTCCCTAGTAATTCCCACATTGTCGCTGGCACTCCCGCAGATCCGACCCCATCAACTATGGATACCTGAAGAGAAGCGTAGCCAGCTGGGCCTAACCCCTGTCCGAGTCCACTCTTCAGAACACTCAAACCTTAAAACCCACGTGCCCTACGACCCTACAGCATAGCATAGCATGCCCCCTGGCGATCTTGGCATCGCGCACTAAAAACAAATACCTCCTCTTCCATCCCAGTAATGAGGCTCTTACTTCGTACACACACCCCTCCCACCACACTAATCGTCACCCGTATCCCGAACCTCGAACCTCGAATCTCGAACTTCGCCATCAATCTCGTCTCCACACGCCCCATCACATCACCTTCGTCGCACACTCTCACTTATCATCAACACATCATATATCTCCCTTCTCTTCTCGTATCCATCCAAAGACACATAACATCAGTCTCTTCTCCAGGCTCTTGGCTCTTCCCCCTCCCACACACACACACACACACACACACACCCCCAGAAAAAAAAAACCCTGAGTGAGACAACCAGATAAATATCCACAGCCTTCACAACTATGCCGCCCGATGAAAAACTTCGTACAAAGTGATGTAAAAGGAAAGATAGAGAGAGACACCAGTCGGCCACCAAGCGCCGCACCATTGTTGCCCACCCACAAGGCATCTCTCCAGTGTTGTTGCAGTTGCAGTGCATGCTAGCGGACGGACAGGGATGGAAACGTCCATGACTGAAAGCCCAATCTGGTAGGATCAATGCCTTTTGACTTGTACCTAGTATTGTACCACGCCTGTGTTCTTCCTTCTGGGTATGAAAGCATCACTACTGTTGCCATTGTACCTTTCCTCCCAAGTCTCAGAAAGCGGTGTCGTAGCGATGCCGGATTTTCATCATGAGGTGTAACGTAGTGACCCGACAATGAACAAATCCATGAACCTTGTCCCTGAGCGGGCAAGCTCGTGTCTTTTGTGTGGCATTGTTGTAAACATCAAGTCCTAACGCTCGAGTGAAGGGTATATCGCCTTCGGGAACCACGGTATAGGCATGGCAAAATCAGATGCAATCAACCACAGGAAGAAACTAAACAGAATATTTTATGAACAATATTCGTTGTACTATTAAACCATTAATACTCTATCCCTACCAAAGATGAAATAAATTCTCTTGCCATGTTCCCAAAAAGAAATTGTTCCATCTCATGATAAAAGATAGGCCTCCAAGCTTCTCGGTCCCCTTCGAAAGTGAAAAATAAGAACAACTAGTTCGCAAACTTTGCAGTAAAAAAGACCGGTGAGGTGAATAGAAGGGCGTCTGTAAAATGAATGTCGTGAATGTTGTAAAATGTCCTCGGCTGACCAAATCCCAAATTTTCCCATGTAAAAGCTGTAAAAACAAAAAGAAAAAAACAAAAAGAAAAAAAAAAAAGGAAAAGAAACAGAAGGGGATATGAAATAATGCCCGTTCTATAAACCCTAGACACCATTTAAAAGTGAACCCGAGTCCGGTGATCGATGCTACTCACGAGGAAGCGAGAAACCCACCAGCATCCCATGTCGATATCCCGGGGTTGTCGCAAAGCTTACGTCGCTTACATCCAGAAGAGGGCAGCAACGGCGACAACGGCAGCGATGAGACCATTGGCGGCGTTGTTGGCACCAGCCGAGTGGGGAACAACCTCAGTAGGCGCAGGGGTGGCCTCGGGCGTCTTGGTGGTGGGCTTGAGAGTGGTCTCCGGGGGAGGAGCGATAGTGGTCTCCGGAGGAGGAGCGACAACCTTGGTAGTCCCCGGAAGAGGAGCGACCGCCTCGGTAGTCTCTTGAGGAGGGGGGGGAGCAACGACCTTGGTGGTCTCTGGAGGAGGAGCAACGACCTTGGTGGTTTCCGGAGGAGGAGCAACGACCTTGGTGGTCTCTGGAGGAGGAGCAACGACCTTGGTGGTCTCTGGAGGAGGAGCAACGACCTTGGTGGTCTCTGGAGGAGGAGCAACGACCTTGGTAGTTTCCGGAGGAGGAGCAACGACCTTGGTGGTTTCCGGAGGAGGAGCAACGACCTTGGTGGTCTCTGGAGGAGGAGCAACGACCTTGGTGGTTTCCGGAGGAGGAGCAACGACCTTGGTGGTCTCTGGAGGAGGAGCAACGACCTTGGTGGTCTCTGGAGGAGGAGCAACGACCTTGGTGGTCTCTGGAGGAGGAGCAACGACCTTGGTAGTTTCCGGAGGAGGAGCAACGACCTTGGTGGTTTCCGGAGGAGGAGCGACGACCTTGGTAGTTTGCGGAGGAGGAGCAACGACCTTGGTGGTTTCCGGAGGAGGAGCGACGACCTTGGTAGTTTGCGGAGGAGGAGCAACGACCTTGGTGGTCTCCGGAGGAGGAGCGACGACCTTAGGAGTCTCAGGAGGAGGGGCGACGACCTTAGGAGTCTCAGGAGGGGGAGGGCGAACCTCAGGCTGCTCAGGCTTCACAGGCTTCACAGGCTGCTCAGGCTTCACAGGCTTCACAGGCTGCTCAGGCTTCACAGGCTGCTCAGGCTGCTCAGGCTTCTGAGGCTGCTCAGGCTTCTGAGGCTGCTCAGGCTTCACAGGCTGCTGAGGCTGCTCAGGCTTCACAGGCTGCTGAGGCTGCTCAGGCCTCTGAGGCTGCTCAGGCTTCACAGGCTGCTGAGGCTGCTCAGGCTTCACAGGCTGCTGAGGCTGCTCAGGCTTCACAGGCTGCTGAGGCTGCTCAGGCTTCACAGGCTGCTGAGGCTGCTCAGGCTGCTGAGGCTTCACAGGCTGCTGAGGCTGCTCAGGCCTCTGAGGCTGCTCAGGCTTCACAGGCTGCTGAGGCTGCTCAGGCTGCTGAGGCTGCTCAGGCTGCTCAGGCTGCTCAGGCTGCTGAGGCTGCTCAGGCTTCTCAGGCTGCTCAGGCTGCTCAGGTTCCTGGGGCTTCCAGCCGCCGTGGCCTCCATTGCCCCCATTACCTCCATGTCCACCGTTGCCGCCATGCCCACCGTTGCCGCCATTCCCACCATCTCCACCATTCCCACCATCTCCGCCATGTCCAGGGTAGCCGAATCCACCAGGGCCTCCGCCGAATCCACCGCGGGGGCGGACGGCCTTTACATCAGGAGCGGCGACATCGAGGCTGAGGCCGGAAGCGACGAGGCCGGCAACGGGAAGAAGCTGGATGATCCTCATTGTGAACGAAGGTCGGGTTGTTGTTCTTGTTAGACCGCTAACGAAAGTGTGTTGTCAAGCGAGGGGAAAGGTTGTATTACAGAGACTCGAAAAGGTCCCGGTGTGTAGGTCCCTAAACAAGTAAAGGGTGGAAGAAGCGGTCTCTAGGAGAGAAGAAGAGATGTTGCTGTTGATGATGATGATGATGATAAGAGAACAGGTTAGAGTAGGAGCGAATCCAAGAGCCTTTATATAATGAAAGATGGGGGACAGCAAGAGAGATGAAGATTTCCGGACAATGAGTAGAGGAACCGCCGGCTGAGGCCATATGAGCGACGGATTCCCACGTCTCAGGCCCCGTACACCCTAGAGAACAGCGGAACCGGCGTTGGCGTTGGCGCGGGTTGCAGTCCTTGCCACCATCCACACCCTCCGCAAAGATAGTCTAAAAGGTCTCCAGTGATCAGCAGAATATGGTGGAGGTTGGAGTGAGGGAGAGGGAAGGGGGTGTGCAGGAGGGGCTGCTGTTGTTGTGGTGCAAGGACAACACACACCCCTTCTCATATCGCCAACATGCCTCCTCCTCCCCCCTTCTGGACCGATCCCATTGGAGTCGTGCTTCCTTCACCTTGTTTCCAGGGTTTGACCAGGACCTTTGTTCATTGCCGCATCACTACGTGGTACCCGTGGCCCTTCCTCCGCAGTAGAGGGGAGAAAAAAAGGGGATCCGAGCTAGGTCCGAATTCGACCACGGTGATGCGAAAGCGGTCGTTCATCATGCTCTTTCTCGCGTCCATCAGTGTAAACCCCCAACGCCACAGTGTTTTGCGTACCTTTTCGGACAGTATTCATAGGGAAGGAGTAAGATAACTGCTGGCTCCGGTGTCCGCCATGAGCAGATCAACAACCAGCATGCTCGTCAGGATTAGGCACTTCCATCTCCGGAAGGCTCAGTTCGTCCAATGAGTCTGTAAGGTAACAAGAGGGCGAGCCGGAGCGGACATGGATAAGGTACATGGCGGTCTTGTACTATGTAGCGTTTGCTATGTTTGGCACGGTTTTCACTCTGAATTCTTCGACCCCGAGCGACTATGTGCAGATAAAAATCAAGGCTCAAAGACATTGGACGGTACTGACGAGCTGGCCGTGGAAAATCCGACGAACAGCAGCGAGACCTGCAGGATCCTTGTCGGTCCTAGCCAGGGCGAACAGGGTGCGGCACAGTGGACTCCTGTTGGTTGGCAGTGATAGAAGCCAGGAGAGGCTTAATACTTTGGGTTCCTGAAGACTAAATCATAGTGCGCCGCCGCGCCTGAGGAGAAGAGACCGGTACAGTGTGCAGACCAGGGCAAGCGAGGGCATGCTCCGATTGCCGTGGGGTTTGAGAACGGCCCAAGACTCGTGTCGACTGTGCGAAAAGATGGGTTAGAAGCTCTAGCATCCTGGTAGCATCAATCGGATTCGGTACGGAAACAGCGCGCGGTGTCAGTGTGTCCCATCAGGAGGAACCTATGGATGTATGAGTGAAAGAAAATACGACCTGGAGCTCTCGGTTGAGACGCAGACAAGTTCCTATGTAGCAGCCTCGAGAACCTTTTGCCCTTCTGAGTGGTACTTCCCGATGGACAGTGTGATGTCATCGGCTGAAGGCGCATCCGTGATTCGTGATTGGCCAGGTTTGACATCAAGCGAGGAGCCCGGCCTGGACCGATTCCAGGTTCATGGTCCCGCACCCCCCAAAAGTAAGCTGCAAAAACGTCAAGAGACGATCAGTCGACCCATTCTTCCATGCCTCTCGGGAGTCCGTACCGGGAAAAGATTTCTTATTTAGTAGTATCGATTAATATCGTGCAGCCCACGGTTGCGCTCGGTGATGCCAGTTCCATGTCCGTCTCGACCGACAATGGTGGGTGAGGAGGTACTTTGGGCTGCATCACCGCAAACCCCCTTTTCACCAACTCTTCTGTAACACCTCTGGGTGCTAGCAATACATCAATTGACCCTTCAACACACCAATTGATTGCTGGCAACCACCAAAAAGTCGGTGATTCAACTCCCCCAAGCGGCGACACCCAACAGCGACATGCTAATGTAAGCGACCCTCCCAGTTGTTCATAATTAAGATGGTCAAGCGAAGAGCCTCATGCGCACTTGCAACCACGCTGGCCCATGACCGGTGCGCGCTCGAATTGGAATCAACTGACATCATTTTACGAGAGAAGATAGCGTTAAATCATTAGATTACAACAGCTTCGTATCGTTAGGCGATGACGGACCGGACCGTCCACGCCCGTCATCTCATCCTACTACTCGTTCCTCAGCAACTGGCTCCATTGGCGCGTGCCTTTTTTCCGAGACCGTCCAGACAAGAATAGAGCTATCCACCGCGAAAGTGCGACACTGGACCTGGATTTACTGTAGTCCCTTCCTTTCGGCTTGGTCGACTTCTACGAGTCCTTGGGGCAGGCGGGTTTCCCTAAAATAGGCCTTGTCAGATTCACTTACGGTTTTTTCTCAGAGAGCCCTCGACCTCCCAATGCATAGCGAAATCAGATGATAAACCAACCAACGCGGACTGGTGTTGGATAGGGCTTGACTAAACAATTGAGTCATGGGCCAGGCTCAACTTGTCGATGTCCTTCCGGAAACAGCGCTCAGCCGTATTTTCTTGACATGGAGACCCCATTCGGGTGTCGGTGGGGGTTTTTTCCCGTGCGTGTCTCTCAGGGATAACTCCCCACCCGAGTCCCAAAGAGAACGCTGCCCGCTTCGTCGAGTCCGGAAGTTACCACTGAGAGCAGCGTAGTTGATGTTTTTTTGTCTGTTCGACGAAACAAAGCTTGTCACCTCGAAAAACTGCACACCTAAGGGGTTCGGGGTCGAAGGAAAAAGGGAAAGCCAACGGCGGGACCGTAATTTTAGCGAAGGCTCCGGGACAACACGCCAGGAGACTCGCCGGTTGCTTTTTCTTGAATAGCTCCTGCCATCTAGAGGAAGCGAGGGACCATGGCGGCGTAGCCTCGACTAAGAAAGGCCAGCACGAGAACGGAGCTTAATCCATTCCCAGGCCATGAAGCGAGGAAGGTACAACCTACACATGTACCCTTCGTCCATATCGTTTGGTCGTCATGACCATGTGAAAAATAGACTAGGACGAGCTAGCTTGATTGCTCTGCAAGCTTGTATCGTGCTCTCCTTCCCCGTCGGCATGCACCCCAGCCCTCAGTTCTGGCCTCGGCAGTTCATCTCGTTCCTGTCCTGGATGCCCCAAACTAGACCTAGGTCAGCCGAAACGACGGGCTCCACGGGGCCAACCGGGCAATCGAAAATCCCCATTTGTCTTGCAAACATCATGAACTCCCTGATAAGCCAGTCCGTTACTGCTCCTAGTGGGTGGTCTTTGCTAAGCAGTCCGCTCCATCAGTGGGACACAAGCTCGAGTCGTACGAGTTGGAAGCGCACAGTTTAAACTGTATAATTCAACAAGCTCGGTGAGCCGGAGAGGCGTCCCTTGACCTGGGAGGGTAGAGGGTAAGCATGTGCATGCATGGGTATTCGGGATCTGGCTAATACGAGCACGCCCGGGACTTGGTTTCTTGCAGAGCGCAGAGGTTCCCGATTTGCGCTTGTTCTGCGGCTGGCTTTTCTTTTTTCTTTTTTCTTTTTTTTTTTTTTTTTTTTTTTTCGGTTCCTGGGTGGTTTTCCAAGCTTATGATCGAGTTATCAATAGATATTCGCGGGGGCAATTACATCGCCAAAACTGTATCCCAGGAGCTACCAGCAGACCACTGATATGCAGCGCGATTGAATACGCTCTCCCGGAGTAGACCGGGACCGAGCTAGTCCGCACTTGAGGCGTGCGACTGAACTACTCAAGCACTTGAGATGCCGGAAAAACCATGAGACAATGGGCCACAGATCGAACGGACCGGACGTCCTCAGCATCGCTCCGATTTTGACAGATGAAAAGCCTCGGATGGCTCTATGGCTCTACTGAACCTTTTCTGGTCGGCGAAGTCGACTTCCTATCGCGAGACAGTGGCTCTCATCCGCCGTCCGCTTCGTTTCGAGGCTCATCTACTATCCACGCATACACACAGCTGCTCTTCGGTCTTCCTCAAGACTGCAAGCCCGTGCTTAGCTCATTGTGCCTTTTCCCTTGCCGTTCGATTGCGAGGAGTAGAAATTTGACACAGTCGGCGTTTGCATCTGCATCTCGTTCAAATGTTTGTGCGTGGTGGTCCTCGCAGCATCTGAAACAACCTTATTTTCCAGCCCCAGATGAGCGTGGTCAGGCATCCATGTTCCCCCCATCCCACACTGGGCAGGAACGCCTACAGGGGTGTGATGGTATGGTAACAACCCGCCAGCCTGCCGGTAATTGTCGCAAAATAGCCCCCGGGCCTTCGTTTCCCGGAAAGCGCTATGGCCCGGCATTTGCAGCGACGGGCTATCGCGGGTAAGGCGTGACGGACTGCAATCCATCCCAAGTGGGTTAACTTTCACATGCAGCTCAAACAGGCGTTTGCGATGGTAAGCCGGGATGGGAGTAAAGAGAAATGCGAGTAACTCGGATGTCACGGAGATCACAGTCCGCGGGCTAGATAGGCTGACCATGGGTCCCACAATCCCCCACCGAGGGGGAGGGGGGGTATACGGTCGGACAGATCCCTACCTTGTCAATTGAGAAATGCCGTGATGCGATGCTGTACTACGGACAGGATCGGTGGACGGGAGATCCTCTGGGCGAGCCCACGAAAGGTTCAGACTTCTAATCCTCAGTTCGACACGTGCAATCTGGATTCTGCAAAGGCCGATACACACCCCCTTCCAGCCGGCCCAAGACATCCCGAGAGGCTCGTCAGGCCGAAGACGTTGAGTATGCTGGCCCTTCTAGTGCGGTGCGCTGCCAGTGCCTCAACCAATTCTCTAGCCCTGTCTCGGGTTGTGCAGACAGGATGTCTTGCGCGTCGAGACATTTAGCCACAAGCCCGTATCTTCATGTTGCGGGAGGGGCAGAGATTTTCACCAGTCTTCCACGTGAGGCGCATGAAAGCCAAGCGTCCGTGGTGTGCATGTAGTTCTTTCTGTTGGAGAGAGACTTTTGTCACCTACGATTTATTGCTGTGCCATCCTCCATTCTGCATCTACATTGACGGATTTTCTTCTTCCTCTCATTCACTCAAGTCACATCTTCAGATTTCCCGGTTACAGGGATTTTAGGAACACGGCCAGCCTAGGATCCTACCAGCCGGGTTAAGCCTGACCAAGCAATCGCTGGCTAATTACTTGCACCTTGAACTCAGGTGTGTCCCGGTAAACAGCCGTCCAAATGATTTATTATCCCAAATCCAGCACTATTAATTCCTGATGGTGGGTGATGGAAGAATGTCAAAATAGATGACAAGGAAGTCAGATGACCGCAGGCACACCGGAGGGGAATTATTCCGTTTAATTGCTGGCGTGCGTCGAGCACGATGCGGTACCTGCATGCACTTTACACGCTGGCTGACCATGCGCATCTGGCCAGGCTGGCGATCGGCAGTCATTTAAGCTATTATGGTTGCACCCGTGTTGGGAACGATGGAGACTGGAGGGGAAGGGCGAGGGCATTACTTCGTATTATGGAACTGCACTCCGAGCAGCCCGCCATCTTCTTGGTTGCCTGGCAATTCATTCCTGCCCTTATATGGCTTGAACACCCTCCACCGGCTTTTTTGCCTTGTCAATTTACCACAAAGCTTGAATAATTTCGGCGAGGAAGCCATCCCCCTGGGCAGACTCTCCGGCTAGGAAGACAGGGCAGAGGGCTTTTTACCTCGGGCCCAACAATAAGTGGCACCACACGCGCGACACGCCTTGAGGAAACGGGGCTACGCTGGGAGGGAAGTTCGGATGGGCAAGCGAAGAAAGATGATGTGATAAGTGAATGATGGGATGAAAATTTCCATACTAGGTATGCAACTGCAACCCAATCACTAACACGTGTAAAAATACAAGGTGGGTGCCGACATCGCCAAATGCCACGGACAGCCCAACGGCATATGCAGAAGCGGCAAGACATCGCTCCGAAAAGAGGGGGGGTTTAAGTAAGTGAGGGGGACAGGCTGGCCAGCCATTGAGGCAAGCCCAGGCAGGACGCGAGCGAGGACTACGGCGCCGGAAGTTGCGGATGAAAGCCGTGATCTGGAATCA
Organism: Lomentospora prolificans; assembly: GCA_029532625.1. Lineage (NCBI taxonomy): Eukaryota > Fungi > Ascomycota > Sordariomycetes > Microascales > Microascaceae > Lomentospora > Lomentospora prolificans. The sequence continues at coordinate 245,889 of JARFXM010000003.1, forward strand.
GACGCCGCTTTGACGCCGTCTTAACGCCGTCGCGATCTCGTCATCTTCTCGTTTCCAGCTAGGAAGGTGAAAAACAAAAAAAAAAAAAAAAAAAAAAAAATTAAGCCGACTCCTCTTGTGACTCCAACAGGAAAACCTACCAGTACGCTCTAGTCCGGATGAGATCCCAGGCATCCTGCGAACGCCTCGAGCTTCTCCGAGCCGATAATACGAAGAATGAGGGGAGGGAGGGGAAAAGCGCCAGCTGAGAACTCCTGAGGCATCTTTGTTGGCAATAGTTGACCAAAAGCCTGCATTGGGCCTTGCGCAAGTGTCACCGAGGATCCACTGTGGGAACTGTGGCGATGCTGGAAGAGGAGAAGAAGAGAGAAAATCTCGGTTTCTTTCGCTTGATGTCCTAGATTGTAAGGCTCTGATTCGCAGCCGGACACAGGATCAATTGACACTTGACGGGACAAGTGCTTTCTTCGTCGGTAAGCCCATCCGGACCCAAACCAAACCGGCGTTGCTGCTGGCTTTGGCACGCTACGTTCCTGTCCCCCATTTATCCAGGCTTGCGAAAGGGGTATAGGGCTGCCCACCATCTCGATTTAGATCGGAAAACCAAGGCGCCCGTCCCGAGAAAACAGAGGGGCTCGACGAGGCCGAAAGGGCGCTGTGCAGAAACTGGGTTGAAGCTCGCCTCGTCCATCTGCCGCTTCGGGAGAAACTCGCAGCGGAGTACATCCTTTGTGCTATTTCTGTTTCCATTAGTATGCCGGTAAATGAGAGAAAAAAATGGATGATTGATAGATGAATCTTTCCTTGCGATCAATTCGCCTTTTGATATCTTCGCTTCACCGGCACCAGAACGAACGGTGGGGAACAAGGACCCCTTTTCCCTCTCTGTCAGCGGCGTATTTCCGAGTTTTGACTTTGGACAGGATATTGGCTGCCTAATACCTTAAAAAAAAACCCTCGCCTCCCTCACCTGCAGAATGCCAATAGTCGTCGCTTCGTCCCTGGTGCCTGACATGCCGTGGACATGGCTGGCTGGCCTGGCCACGGAATGTGGTGCTGGCGTGGTGCCATTTACCCAATCCGATCATAGCACCCTTTGGTTAGCGGCGCCAACCATGCCTGATGTGGCGGGCTCCCGGATCCCTGGATTTGATCTGATCGTGTCCACGTAGGCACTTGCGGCGTCTCCATTTTTTTGAAGGAAAAAAAAGTGGTCTTTCGTTTGACTTTGGAGTGATGTGTTAATAGTGTCCCCCTCTATCAAGAGTACTTGCTCGCCACGCATACCCGCGCGCGAAGCTCGACGTATCTTTTGTTTTCAGGACACACGACTTTCACAGTTTTTGTAAGTATTTTTTTTTTTTTTTTTTCTTTACTTGTCAAAGCGAGCTCGGCCCATGTTCGTGCAAGCGCAGGAGAGCGAAGAAAGGGGAGAAGGAAAGAAAGAAAGAAAGAAAGTATGCAGCCTCTTCTAGAAGGAGCCAATCGCCACGACCTGCCTGCCAGAGGCGATGTGTTAAACAACAACCGTTTCGCCTTCTTTCGCTGGCTGGGGTCCATTGCCCCCTTGCTCCCTCTCCGACAATAGTTTCGCGTCCGGCCGTGTGGGAGACCGGAGCCCTCGTTCGAAAGCGGCATGGCGGGTGGGTTGTTAGTGTTGTTCGGTTTTTCGTTTCGCAGTCGTCCCGCCGCCTGCAGGAATTGCGTGTCCGCCTCCCCAGTTTGCCAATGTATGGCTTCCTTACGGCCCGCTCCCTGTATAAAGCCTCGATACTCTCTCTTCCTCTTTCCGGGGTCTGTTGGATCTTTTCTTCTTCTATCGTTCATTCCATTCCTTAGAGCTTCAAGCTACTCACCTTCTCTCTCTCTTTCACACCCCAACTCAACCACTATCCTTTCTTTCACAATCAACCGACTGAGTCGGCCTCCACTCCTTGAAAACCATCAAGTCAAGCACAAACAAGCCTTTAGAGCTGTGACTTCCGACTTTCCCCTCTTTCACAAAGAAGAATCCACGTTCCCTGAAACTCCACAAGCCTCCAAAATGCAGTTCTCCAGCATCTTCCTCAGCATCCTTGCCTCGGCCGCCGCCGCCGCCGCCAACACCGTGACCTTCCAGTCCCAGGACGGCACCGGCCGCACCATCGTCTTCACGCCCAACGCCGGCTACTCCGAGCTGCCCGACGTCTACGTCGAGGGCCATGGCACCGCCGTCGCCGAGTTCCCCCAGGGCTGGATCGGCAACTGGTACTCGGTCTCGGACGGCTCCGCTCGCTCTCCCGGCATGCTCGGCGAGGTGGCCTTCCAGGGCTGGAACGGCCTCACCTACTTTGACGTCTCCGCCATCGTCAACGCCAACGACCACGTCGGCGTCAAGGAGATGTGGCCCAAGAACTCCAACTCCCCTACCTCGGGCTGCAAGGTCTTCCCTTGCAACAACGCTTACTACCTCCCCGACGACGTCCAGACCAAGACCACCCAGGAGACCGATCTCGTCTGCACTCTCGGTGGCTCAGGCTCTAGCAAGCGTGATGAGGATGAGGACGGCAACGTCAAGCGTGACTTTGTCCTCGGCAAGTGGTAAAAAGAAAAAACAAAGAACAATGTTGAAGAGCCCTGGGGGATTGTACTCTTTCCTTTTCTCTTTCTCGCTCGAGTGATTAGAAAACACTTGGCTTGGGACCTGGAATGTCCCCCAGTCTTGAAACCTCGCGAGCCTTTTCCTTCCCTTTAACAAGGGCTAACGGGCCTTGCATGAACTTCACTGCGCTGGTGCGCCCGTCGACTACGAATGGCTTTGATACGAAGAACTCGGGAATGGAAATCAGAACTAGACCTAGCTCCGGTCTACCGAACAATCAAAGCAAAAAAGCGGGCGTCTCTCTTTTCACGATTTACTCTTTTTACGATCCTTACGCGACATCTAGTCACACTCAACCGCGTCCTCTTCCCCCTAATACAGGGTTCTAGAGCGCTCGCAGACACATTCGTTACGCAAACATGATGGCATAGAGACTCATCCCACCACTTCTATTCTTTCGCTTCACGGGATGCTAGTCGGTCGATACTCTTGTCACAGGGGCCGCCCTGATTTAGACCCCCTTTTTTTGTTATATACCATTCATCTCTTTTCTGTACATACTCTATTTGCTCTGGATATGCCCATCCGAGAAAACAAAACTTCTTGTCACTCCCTTCTACCAAAAGAACTATATATATATATATCTATATATATACATCTTCTCATATATCTTGTTCATCACAGAATCTTGACCACCTTGACCCTTGGAACCGAATCTGTGATATCAATTGAAATGTCTCGATCCTCGCCTCGACTCTCCCCACATCGATCATCGCCGTAAACAAGTTTTTCTTATCTCTCAAAAGTTGACCAAGAGCTAACAAGTAATTAAGCACCTGATTATCACTCTGCCGCCAAATCTCGTCCCTTTTTCATCCCATCTTCTTTTGATTAAGCCATATTATCCAAAGCATGCTCTCCCGTCCTTCACCGCTAATCATTCCGCTCTGCCGTGTCTATATTTACCATCCATCTCCACCCACACACCGGGAAAACAGAAACTCTCCTCACTCGCGACCTTTAACGTTCCTCTTCTCCAAAGGGAGGGGAAAGAAAAAAAAAAAAAAAAGGAAAAAAGGCCGCAAAAATTCCCTCGAAGCGAAGTCTTTCCGGCCCACCCCCGGATCCCCGCCCTCCTTCTCGGCGGCATCGCTAATCCAGGCCCCTACCGGACCCGAGACCCCGAAGAGAACAAAAAATCAGCCAAGGGTCCAGGATCGTCAAAGCGCCGACCCTAGCTGGCAGAGCTTATCTCCCCCCAGCGGGAAATGTCCTCACGAAAAAGGCGAACCCTTCCTGAACCGGGCGGATTGAGTAGCCTATTTCGGTCGGAAATGCAATCCAAAAAAAAAAAAAAAAAAAAAAGCCTTATCGCCACTCCCACTTCGCTGAATAAGGGAAAATCTGCGGTTCCCCTACGACCCCTCGTTTAGTTTGACCCCTCGGCCAAGAAATCAACCATCAGCCTGCCAGTGGATAAAGGCTTTTCGGCCTAGAGCAGCCTCCAGATTTGGGATATCGGGATAATCAATGTCTAGTTTGGAGGTGCCACGAGTAACCACCCGGAGACATGTCATGAGCAAAAGGACCCCTACAAGTGCACTTAAAACCGTAGCAAATTAAAATTCCCCGAGTTATAATCCAAGGGGCCACGAACCATTGCCATCCCACGCGCGGGATGTAACACCGATTGCCGAATGGAAAGGCACCGTTACACGAGACCACAGGAGTCCAAAGCACAGGCCGCGGACCCGGCGACACATGGGGACGAAAGAGAAGGGAAAAAAGGAAGGGGGGGGGGGGGGGTCAAAGGGAGCACAAAAGTCTCAGAAAAGGGTGTGCAGTCGCTTGGGGCGGGCCATCAAAGCGAACGCCAGTATTCTCAACCTCTCGTGCGCTAGCACTCGCCAGCAACTTTAGGCTGGCAATCGAAACGACGCTAGAAAAGGGGGAAGAGGGGCCTTCTAGTCTTTCTAGCCCCAAGAGCCGAGGTCTTGCACCATGGCGGTGCAACGACACTTGGACACGTACTTTTGCTAGTGGACATCAACATACGTCCGGATCCTTTAACATTTCGCCGGAGCCTATCTACTACTTATTTTGTTTGCGCTTCATTACCAAGTCACGCCCGGATCAAACATAACAGAAAACTCCCTCCAATGAACGTAACCCCGCTCGTCAACGCTCATGCTTCGCTTATCATACCAACTCTCTACTTCTCCGTAGCTGGCTCGCCGCCTTCCTCCGGCTTCTTCTCTTCGTTGTTCTCGCCGCTGTCGCTCTTTTCCTCAGATACCTTCGCAGGCGTCTTGCGCTCTTCCTCCTCTCCATTCAGCTTCTCCTCGTCTTGTTCCTTTGGTGGTGTTTCGGGTGGCGGTTGTGGTGCGGCTTCGGGTTTTACTTCTGCCTTGATATCCTTACCCTTCACAATCTTGGTAAGATAGGTGTCCAGGTCCCCAAAGCCTTCAATCTTGCCAAGCCGTGTGGCTAGATGCTCAATGTCACGGAGCATACTAAACAAAGTCGACAACAGTCGTTAGCCAATCAATCTCCCCCAAACCCAAGCGCCACAATAGAAGCGCGTGGAGCAGAAAAAGGGTCCATGAGACCCTGGACGCGGATATCCTTACCTTTCTCGACCAGCTTCGGTCCTTGGATCCGCCCTTCGGAATGCTTCGCCAAACTGGTCCTTGTAGCTCTTAAACACCGGCACCATAATCATCTGGATAGAGCGCTCCGGCAGGTTCTTCGTTAGCGCTCGGTGCAACGTTGCCGTCTCCTTGGACAGCGTCTCCGCGTACGGATGCACCGCCGTTGACCCGGTGCCCCAATCCGTGATGGCTTTCATCGACTTGCAGTGGGCCAGCGCCCGCCCGCTCATAATGTCCACGAGCTTCTGGTAGATGCTGTCTTGGTGCTCCTGCAGCAGCCTCCGCACCTTATCAAACTCGCCCATAAGCCCCGCGGCGTTGGGCCCAGACCCTGCGTGTCGCCGCACGAACTCGCGGATGTGGGGGATGAGGGTGGCGAGGAAGGACAGCGCCTGCGACGCGAGCGCGAGATGCTTTGCTGTGATATTCTTGAGACCTGCTGACCGTGTTGCGCCCGCACCTAGGATGAGTTGCGTACAGCGCGAGTTGAACATTTGGAGGTAGGCAATGAGAGATGTCGCGATATCAGCCGTCATGGACGGAATGCCGCACATGAGATCGATGAAGTGAGAGATACCCTCAAGGCAAAGGTGCGCTGATTTGGGTAGAAGGAACGTCTCATCATCTATCTTCGCGCCACGAGCCTTCTCCTTGGTCCCGTTCTCGGACGGTGTCTCCGTGCCGTTGATCTGCTCGTCTACCGTAGGAGGTAGCCATATCCGACTTGGCTTGCCGAACGATGGCGGATCGCGTGTGCTGGATTGCAAGATCTCGTCGAGTATTTTTGTTTCCTTGTCTCCAAAGTCTTTGGCGCTCCAGTCATCCGGTCCCATGCCCTGAGCAAGGATTTGCATCTCCCTGTCGCCGTGAGCTTTAACAAATTCCATAATCTGGTTGTTGACGAGCGTCTTAAGCGCCGTGCCACTCCGTCCAGAGATGGCTTCGCATTCATTCGCGAAGAAGAGGTTGAGTGTGAAGTATCGTAGGAATTGTGAGAGTTCGAGATTGATGCTCTGCTCCGACCGCACCCGGAGAATACGGAGGATCTTGTCGTGGCTCACGTCGACGGCCTGACCAAGTAGGTTTCCCAGATCGAGCGCCTTGTGGAGTTCCTCCTGGATTTCGAAGCCGGATAGGTCTTGCTGAATGCGGCCCAGATTGGGGCTGGCGTTTGGCGATCTGACTGACGGCGATTTGGCCCCTGACGCTCCTTGGCGGTCGCCCACCTCGCTCGCAATGTCGAGCAGAACCTTTGTTTGCGTCGTGACTCTCCGTAGGGTCTCTGATACCCACACATACACTGTCGCCAACAGCTCCTCGCTGTCTTCGGCATCGAGAGCGCGTAAATTCCTGGCCAAAATGGCAGACCTTTCCTGAGAGCTGCGACTGCGGCCGCCGCTCATAGTTGAGGCGGACATCATGGAGTCGGCGTCATCGTCGTTGGAGCTAGGGAGAGGTTTCCGGACAAGCGTACGTATTTCACGTAGTACTGACTCCCGGTACGCTGTAATGGCTGTCGAGACGTGGTTTGCTCTGTGCAGGCCGATGATATTCCGCAAGAGAGCTGCGCGGAGTTTGTCGGTGGACCCTAGATACGTAGGAAACACAGAGGGTTCTTTGACATGTCCTCCTCGCGCACGCACGGCCGCACTCCCCCATCTTTGCAGAACCTCCCGGATAGACACGGTTTGGACATGGTTACGGAGGTCGTCTGTGAGGATTTCCTGAAGTTTCAACCCAAAGACCTTTCCAATCCTGAATCTTAGTGTATCAAGATCGTTGTGCACGCCTTGCAACGATACCGCCCCGCTTAAATCGCGTAGCTGGATTTGCGCGATGGGCGAGTCCCTGATGCTGGGTACTGAATCATCGCGTACCCCCATGATTAACTGTTCAAGGCCGCTGATCTCGGTTAATGCAGTGTCGACATCGCCCTTCTCGACCAAGGCTTCGCATCGCGCAACACCATCAACGATAAACTTGAGCTGTAGTATCGCATCATTTAATTGCTGTAGATTCCTACATTTCCTGCGCTTCTTCGAAAGTTCGAGTCCTTTCGCGACGATATTCTCGTCGAGCGCCACTAGATCTTTGCGCAACGCTTTTATCCTCTCTACCGAGTCGGCAGCTTCCGAGTGAAGCTCTCTAAGCGAGCCAAGGGCTGTAAAGAATGTTGTAGATGCGGTGGATATAGAATTGATCAGGTGTACCTCGACAGTATCCATGTACCACGAGAGCTTCTCTTGTAAGATGGCATTTGTAGCCAGAGCCTTTCGGGGCGCCGGCGTGGTGCCGTCGTTGTCCGAGCTCGCCTGGGCTTGAGGTACAACCTCGGATCTTTCGCTAACGACGTCGAAAGTCCTGGGATTCTCCAGGTGGAAGTCCTCTTCAAAGTACACGTTGGGAATGGTGGATAGGGGTGGCGGGCCATGGCCATGTTTTCGGCTAGATCCGCCGCGCCTTCCAGTAGTGCTCGACTCGATCGATCTGAAGCTTGCGATGGAAGAGACGGAAGATTTTCGCGATGCGGGGGGCCTAGGCCCGCCCGGCTTGAAGCGGTCGTCGGGCGAATCATCGTCTTGCCTGGAGCCTTTTCGACCTCCCCGCCCATCATCCTCGGTTTCTTTTGCCCTCTGGAGTTGTTCGTAAAGTGCACCCATCTGGTGGAGGTATGGTTTGAATTCGCTCGCATCAATGTGCTCGATATTCGTCAAGGCGACGGGAGGAATATCTTTGGAGGTCGGGGGCCGGTGACTGCTTGAGGCGGGCGGGGTAGTATGAGCTTGTAGCCCGGTTCGCACGATCGGAGGTTGTAGGAGCGTAGAGATGGCTAATCAGAAAACACTGTCAGAGCGCGACAGCTCACCAACGGCTGCATCCATAACTGAAGACCTACCATTCTGTCCCATCTCAAGTACGGAGTGAGACCAAGTGCCCGAACTTGGGTCCATCAGCCCTCCTATAGACCCAGCAGTAGAGTGGATGGAGCTAGCATTCGACCCTCTCCTCGGCTTTGGAACGATAACTTGGCCAGATCTGTTGGCTGTGGTTAGCAGCCAGGTGCATGCATGTATGGATTTCTATCCTGCCCACCTGAAGGAGCTATCGGCCCGCGTATAGGAAGGCTTGTGGGACCCCTCTGTGGATCTCTGCCCGGATGCAGAGGAAGCCATTGTTAGCGAGCCGATCCGGGAGGTCGGATATAGTGGCAGGAGAGAGTGGAAGATCGAGGGAGCCGATAACGGTCAGATTGACGGCTGAGTCTTGAGCAACTATCGCGGAGACATCTCTCGAGCACCAGACGGACCACGCTCATGCGCTGGGGGAACAATCGAGGGGATTTCCGATTCGAGGATTATCGTGGTATTTTTCGTTTCGCGGGAGTTTCTTCGTCAGCCTTGGATTCGTTCTTTGTTGCGTCTCTCGAGACTCGGTCAACTTGGCGTACACGTCGTCCTCTAGCCAAAGCCAAGCCTCCCTCAAACTTAGAACCCTGCGTGCCACTACTAAGCAAAGCTGCCCTGCTTTCGCAATCCAATCCAATGCGGCACCTCTTTGGTCTAGCTGGACCGGTAATTTCCCGACTCACGTGACGATAAGCTTATCAGTACCTAGATACTTTTTCAGGGGAATTTGGCGCTTGGACCGCTCCACCACTGCACCGCTGCAACCACTTAAAGTCGTGTTTAGGCAAGGCGCGTCCAATTTCTCTTTACGCGTGTTTTCGCGTCATGAGTCTCCCCCTCCAACCCCATTTCGCCCTTTCCGCAAAAACCCCACCCGCAAGCCAGCCTCACGATCTCGTGGTGACTTCATCCCGATCGCATCTCTGCTTCCACGATCCCATCTCGAAGATACCTCTGAGAGCACTCCTAGCAGAGATAATACCGCAATCATGGATCGCCAGTCGGTCTTTTCGACCCATGTGTTCGACGCCAATTTCAACGAGAGCGAGGACACGGCTCTCCAGATCCAGGCCCAGCTCGAAAACTTTATCCTCAATTTCCGCCTCGATAACCAATTCATATACAGGTAGGACTCACTAAGTGATGGCGTCGGTAGATTATATAGGTGCTAATGGCGGTGAAGAGATCAATTGCGCGAGAATGCCCTTCTGAAGCAATACTACTGCGACGTCAACATCAACGACTTGATCAACTACAATGAGGAGCTTGCGCACAAACTCGTTAATGAACCCGGCGAGGTTATTCCTCTGGTAGGTGACCTTCCTTGACCCTTTCTATGCGTCAAGTACCTAATGTAGTATGTCTAGTTCGAGGCGGCGCTTAAGAAGTGCTCCACGCGCATCATCTTCCCCCTCGAGGGCAAGGTCGACCTCCCCGAACACCAGCTCCTCCTCCACTCTGACGCCGATGATACCTCTATCAGGAACCTCGACTCTATGACTATCTCTAGGCTAGTAAGGGTGCCTGGTATTGTCATTGGCGCTTCTGTCACGTCTTCTAAGGCTACCCTCATCGTCGCCCAATGCCGAACCTGCCAACACTCCCAGACGATACCTGTACTAGGCGGTTTTACTGGCGTCTCTCTCCCCAGGAACTGCGGGAGGCAGAGGGTCCCCAACGATCCGACTCCCAAGTGTCCCATCGACCCGTACTTTGTCATCCATGAAAGGTCCCAATTCATCGACCAGCAGATTATCAAGCTTCAGGAGGCCCCCGACCAAGTCCCCGTCGGAGAGCTTCCTAGGCACGTGCTCATCTCTGCTGACAGATACCTCACCAACCGTGTCGTTCCCGGGTCTCGGTGCACGGTAACGGGCGTCTTTTCCATCTACCAGAACAAGAGCTCAAGGACCAACGCCACGAGCGGTGCTGTCGCCATTAGGACACCTTATCTAAGGGCTGTTGGTATCCAGACCGACCTTGACAAGACCGCTAAGGGAAGCTCTACATTCACAGAAGAGGAGGAGCAGGAGTTCTTGGAGCTCAGCAGGCGACCGGACATCTATGAGGTCCTCACGGACTGCATTGCGCCGTCCATTTACGGGAATAGGGATATAAAGAAGGCTATCCTCTGTCTTCTCATGGGTGGCTCCAAGAAGATTCTCCCTGACGGAATGAAGCTCAGAGGTGACATCAACGTCCTCCTCCTCGGTGACCCTGGTACGGCCAAGTCCCAGCTCCTGAAATTTGTCGAAAGAGTAGCACCTATCTCCATCTACACGTCCGGCAAGGGTTCATCCGCCGCCGGTCTCACGGCTTCGGTGCAACGTGACCAGTCTACCCGAGAGTTCTACCTCGAGGGTGGAGCCATGGTGCTTGCCGACGGCGGTGTTGTTTGTATCGATGAGTTCGACAAGATGCGAGACGAGGATCGCGTGGCTATCCACGAAGCCATGGAGCAGCAGACCATTTCGATCGCCAAGGCCGGCATCACAACTATCCTGAACTCGAGGACGTCGGTGTTGGCGGCAGCTAACCCTATTTTTGGTCGATACGACGACATGAAGTCCCCCGGTGAAAATATTGATTTCCAGACGACTATCTTGTCTCGTTTCGACATGATCTTCATCGTCAAAGATGAGCACACCCGAGCTAGGGATGAGAAGATTGCCAAGCACGTTATGGGTATCCAAATGGGTGGTCAACATGTCGACGACTCCTCGGAGGCTGAGATTCCTGTCGACAAAATGAAGCGATATGTGAGCTACTGCAGGTCGTAAGTGACACTCCAACCGCATTTCGGATAGCAACTTTGACTGACTTTGGATTCAGACGCTGCGCGCCCCGTCTTAGCTCCGAGGCTGCCGAGAAATTATCCTCTCACTTCGTCTCCATCCGCCGCCAAGTCAAGTCGGCTGAACGAGAGATGGACCTCCGCTCCTCCATCCCTATTACCGTCCGTCAACTCGAAGCTATCGTTCGTATCACCGAGGCCCTTGCCAAGCTCACCCTCTCTCCCGTCGCTACGGAAGCTCACGTCGACGAAGCCATTCGTCTCTTCCTTTGCTCGACCATGGATGCCGTCAACCAGGGCAGCAACCAGGGCAGCAAAGAACTCAACGAGGAAGTGCACAGGCTCGAAGGTGAGCTGAAGAGGAGGCTTCCTATTGGCTGGAGTACGAGTTTGGCAACGTTGAGGAGGGAGATGGTGGAGGGTAAGGGCTTCAGCGAACAGGCGCTCAACAGGACATTGTTGATTATGCAGAGGAAGGATACTATCATGTTTAGGAACCAAGGGCAGCAAGTGTATAGAAATGCTGTTTAGATGAGATGATAAATGATACGAGTTTGGGGGGCCCGAGATTTCGGAATGGACTAGGACTAATGCGGAGTGGAAAATGCTGGGTGCCGGTTGCGGGATGGCGTTGCTTATGATTTGGGAATAGGTATTATACAGCATGAATGAAGAATCCAAAGTCGAAATTCCGCTAGACCTTGTCGAATCCAATGTTTACTTGGGACTATTCCCATCCTCCACCACATGCTTATACTTGGGAATAATACCCGACGGGGAGCCAAGTCGTGCGATTAGATATTCAGGGTTTTCAGTCCTCGGCTCTAGGGTCTACCCAGGATCTTGTTAGATAACCAACGGTGTAGAGGACTCTTACATGATAACTAATCAATGTAAAAGAGAGAGGGCAGCGAACAAGCAAGCACTCGAATATAATACCATCAATCCGAAATGATAGAGTCGGCGAAAACTGTGTGTGTGTGTGACCTCGTGTGCTGCCCGTCGGTATTAAGTAGCTCATTATGATAGATACGCCTTCTGCCTCCTGTATGAAGCTCCAGCTGGCCCTCCCCTTCCTGGCTCCGAATATGATGTCTCTCGAAGCTTGCCTCTACAACCCGCCTCTATATCTCAGACTGTATCTTGGCTCATAGCCTTGCCCCATTAGTTCTTCCTCCTTCACGCCGTATCATAATATCCCATTTCCTAACCAACCCAACTAGTATATAACACCTCTTGGTTTCTCAACATCTCGAGGCACGTTACGATGTCGAGCAGGTGTGTCACGTTATCACCTTTGTCTGGACTTTGGTTTTATGGACATGCCTGTATACACACACCCACTGGGCCTCTTCCAAGCTACCTGTGTGAAGAACTCTTCACAAAAAAAAAAGGAAAGGATGGTCCGTTAAACAACAAGGCAAAGAAGCTGAATATGGGGACAGCTGCCGACGAAGTAGATCTCGTCAGTATAGGAGCTCAGTTCAGCTGTGGCTGGTGAGTGATTTCAACCAAGTTACCAGCGTTCTGACTAGCTTATATGCCACCTTCAAAGTGAACGGCCGCAAGCGCTCCATCTGGGGCTCTGAAGGATAAAGGGCAACTCTGTTCTCGGAATGGCTAGCAATAAGGTTCTTCGATTAATGACATAAGGGCCTGTAAGGAATACCTTAACAATAAAGTTAAGCTAGGTATGAGTTATCTATAGAAGAGCAGAGGTACAGCCTGCTAGAGTAAAAAGGTCAAGTGATGAGTTTATCCTTGCTAAGATATATAGATAGTAAAGATGGTGATAGGTCCAAGCTTCACAGCGGCTGGGTCATCGGTGATTAGGACATGATTGAACACTCCAAGATACTACGCCTGAGGTGTTCTCTTATCAGTATAGACTAATCCCAGCCGACGACAACTAATATATCCGCCCGTTGCGGATTCTACTGGGAGGCTTTGACGATCAGCTGGAAGTCCATGTTGACGAGGTACGCCTTCTAGAGTCCGGCGACCTGTACCAGGCGCTCTCATAGGCCTGGGGATCCGAAGAGAATATCGACCCGTTCAGGGTTCGCCTGCCAGAGCATGATGGTCAACCCGTCCTAACGTGCGAGCAAAGATTCCATATCCAGACTATTATAGGGCCACGATGCTGACCTTTATATCAACATTACGCGCAACCTTGCTGAGGCACTCCACTATCTCCGTCTTCCGAATCAATTCCGCGTCATGTGGATCGACTCGCTATGTACCAATCACGGTGACCACTGAGAAGAGCCGACAAGTCGCCATTATGCGCAACATCTAATTACCACACGGCACAACGTGTCGTGATTTGGCTTGGGCCACAAAGTCCACGGCGATGACCGCGCGAGGCGTCTGGCGGTGCTCAACGAGATCATGTCCTAGGTCGAGATTGATAGCTCGTGGGATATTCCGGTCGTCGAAATCCGCCTCAGCACAGGTGCAAGCCTCGATTCCCCTCGGCGTGCAATGGAAGCGTGCCTGGTCTGGCAACCTGGGTCCCCGACTGTTCCGCGCTGTCAAATCAGGTCGTCTCTACTCCCACTGCTAGCGGTGGGGCCATTTTTCGTGCACAGGATTCCTACCGTGACGCCCACGATAGCCTCAGTATCATGGGTGTCCGATGTGCTACGGTATACAAAGCAATTCAGATTGACTTTAGCGCGGGTACAGCCGCCAACAAGAGCGTGCACAAAGTCCTTATCCATGTCCGCACAATCTTAAACGACCTCTTATGACACGTTGATAAGAGGGCTATTGGCAGAGACTTACGAGCCGCCGTACTCCGTACATGTAGCCACGGATAATGCCAGGATAGTTTTGGAAAGGTGGCTTACCTACTCCATCGAGAAGAAAGAGTTGGTTTCTAAAGATGAAGAGTTTATCGTCAACGCCGTGTCTGATAATATACAGGGCAAACAAGTGTTTATCAAAGAGGGCTTGTTTAACTTTGCTTCAGATACAGCTCACCCGGGCGATCTTGCTGCATTCATCTTCGGCTGCTTCCAACCTATTGCGCTTCGGTCTTTTCTTTCGAAGTTGGTGGTAGGGAAGTGTTCAGGGTTTTTGGCGAGTGCTATGTGCCGGGCATAATGTCTGGACAGCCGCTGGCGGGACCTTTCCCAGAAGAAACTCGTGATTTTAGTAGCGATTGGGGCATGTAATATATCCGGTAGGGGAACCTGGTGAGTGGATGTTTATCGGGGGAGGGCCCGCGAATCGAGGAGTGCCGATGAGCGGACTGGCTCTCAAGTCAAATATTACGCGCAGCTTACAGTACAACTACCTGAAATAGAAGCACTAAGGATACTGGTTTGAAGCAATTTCGAGATGGCCTTTCTCATAACCCCAGACATGATATACTTCAACTCCAATTACCTAAACGCCTCTCCATAAAAACATGTCTGATGACCCCGGCGGCTCCGATATGCCTGGAACGACCCCTTACGGGGAGCCTCGCCTTAATGCTATGCCCCATGAATATACTTGAAGATTAGATTTAGCGTACACAAATTTGGCATCGATGGTCGGGGCATCGGCATTCGTTTGCTCCAGCATAGTGTGCTTTGTCGTCTGGATGTCGCGCTGAATTCCCTGGGCGGCATCAAAACTTTGTTGCGAATCTGGCATACATGTTTATAGTACAGTTGGAGGGCAACCAAGGAATATTGAGGAATATTGATGATAAACATTACTGCCAGGGGCCCCCTAGTCTCTATGCCTTGGTTCCTACACGTGAAGTCTCAGGTACTGTTGCATTAATATTAGTGCATTATAAGTGCACATGAGTTGTGTGACTTCTCCATCACAACCCACCATCTCCGCCCTTGCTTTCTTCCCCCAGATTCCAAACAGAGAGAACCTGAGAGTGTAGTCCAGATAAGGCCAGAAAACCAATCAGTGTGCTTTCATTTCGCATACTGTGCTTGGCTGACCAAAAGGTGCGTCAGCCGTCTGCTTGGTGCAAGTGAGCCTCCATACAATGAGAATAGCTAGCTGGTCCTGCGATCCGAAAAAAAATAACAAAGCTCGGGCTCGCGATTAATTATCCTTCCATCCTCGTGCGTCGCACACTCCGCGGAGAGCACCGAGATCGTCGTCAGTGTGCCCCCACACGCGCTCCGAGCGGATCCGGTGCTCTGCCGAATCGGGTAGTAAATCTCTTATTGGCCGAGATCCCTCAAATCGACCCACCAGATTTCCAAAAAGGGTAGTAAATCTCTCATTGGCTGTGTCGTTTCCTGACGACGAGATATCCTGTCATCCCTAGGTTCTCCCAGTATAAGTAGCTGGCTTTCTCGCTGCCCAAGAAGATTTTCTTTTAATAAACAATCATCTCTTTCCTTATCAAACATCTTACCATATTCGTCAAATAAAGCCTCCTCTAGTGTACGCCTCTACCATCATTCATCATGCCTGCCACTACCTACCCAGAGTTCAGCATCGACACAGAGGGCCTTGAGGTCACCAAGGCCTTTGCCGACCAGGTCCGGGGAAAGACTGTCATAGTTACCGGAGTTAACCGTGCCGGTATCGGTTTCACAACTGCTCATGCTCTGGTCCGTCACACCATGTCCATAAACCCCATCCCCTCCTGCTAACATACCTCACATACCATTTCAGGCCTCCCAAGGTCCTGCCCATCTCATCGCTGCCGGCCGCAACCTATCCAAGCTCCAAGAATCGATTGATGCCATCAAGGCAGAGTTCCCTAACGTGGACTACCGTGCTTTGAAAGTCGATCTCTCCAGCCAGGCGTCTGTCCGCTCTGCCGCCGCCGAGGTGCTGTCCTGGGACGACATCCCTGCCATCAACATCCTCATCAACAGCGCCGGCATCATGTGTGTTCCTGAACGAACACTCAGCGAAGACGGAATAGAGCTCCACTTTGCCACGAACCACATCGGCCACTGGCTCCTCACCTGTCTTCTCATGCCCAAGCTCATCAAGGCAAGCCAAGACAGCCCCAAGGGCGCCACCCGCATCGTCAACGTTACGTCGGCCTCGTCATGGGTATCTACGATGCGCTGGAGCGATATCAACTTTGAAAAACCGAACAAAGAACTACCGCAAGTCGAGCAGCCTCCCTACGACTTCATGAAGATGTGGGGCTACACGGACGTGGAAGACAAGGCGTACATTCCCCTTGACGGGTACAATCGTAGCAAGGTTGCCAACGTGCTGAACAGCATCGGCACTACCAACCGGCTGTATGAGAGTCACGGCATCCTCTCGCTTGCCGTTCACCCGGGAATCATTCTGACGGAGCTTGCAAGGGACTTCCCAAAGGAAACGATGGACGCTGTCGGCAACCTGTCGGGGGAGGATTGGTTTCACTACAAGACTCAAGGGGCGGGCTCCTCTACGACCTTGGTTGCAGCTCTGGACCCGAAGCTGGGACCTGGCGAGACCAGAAACGGGAAGGAGAATTATGGGGTGTTCCTTGCTGATTGTCAGATTAGCGACGCGTGTCTCCCGCTTTCGGTCTCGAGTGACGAAGCTGACAAGTTGTGGAAACTCTCAGAGGACTTAGTTAAGGAGCAGTTTGCTTGGTAAGCAAACTAGACTGCATCTAGTGGCGGCTCACCAGCTTATTACCCTCTCCTGGAGAGCGAGTGACTACTCAATACTATTGATAGTAAATAAATAACGTTCGCTTATGAGCAAGCCCTGCTATCAGAATATAATGGAGCGCATTCCCTCGTACACTCTCAAATAGCCCACTCAATATCCCTTTCTATTGAGTCTGATTCCACAAGGCTTGACCTGGTCCGTCATGCAAATCATAGATCCACGGAAACTTTGCAAGCAGTGCCCGAGCGTCAGCCCAAGTCACAATCCCTAATCGCTGGGCCGTCTCATGTATCCTTGGCACAAGCCACTCTGCATCTCCGCCCGAAATCCAAATGGCACCAACCACCATAACCCAAAGAACCAAGTCGTCCTGTTGATTTTCTTGTTGACGATCAAGGACTTTTAAAAGACCCCTAGATGCCAGTTTATACTCGACGGTACGACGATGGTCGCGTTTTAGAAACGTCGTCATCATGAAAATCATGAGCCCTGTGCGGTACGCTGCCTGGATATCGGATTCCAGCTCTTGGCCATTGGGTTGCTCTATCCGCAGCAAACGGTAGCATATGGACATCAGCATACCTTGGAAGGTAAGTAAGTTAAGTTCCCTGTCACGTGGCCTGTCGTTAAATAAAGTAGAAAAGCGCAGGGCATCGACAAGAATTTCAAAGAAGTAGGGGTCTAGTGCGTTGTACGGGTCTAAAGATGCAATGCGGCCCTCATCTATGCTTGGCCCGTTTCTGGTGAAAAAGTCAAGCCTCTGGTCTCTAAAGAAGATCGTCGGGTCTCCAAAGATAAGAGTGAACATGATATCAGTCCTTTTGTATAGAGTTAACGCGACTTGTAGAGAAATAACAGGAATTAGTTGATAATAGACACACTCACTTGCAAATTTTGAGTAAAAGCGGTTGATTGTCCTGTAGGCTATCAAGACCACCCCGTAACTCGACCATTCGTGCAAGGCCACGCATGTGGACTCTAGCGTCCATGTATCTTCCCCTGAGGAACTCCTGGGTAATGAGCGACATAACGAGACCCATGGTAGAGTCGGACAGCGCGTCTGAGCCTTCTAGCCGTTTTCTGACATGAGTTATTGTACGGGACAGGTGGTACAACGCCTTTGGCGAGTTCTGGTCATTCTTGGCGAAGGTCTCGTTGCAGGCTTGCATTAGGGCAAGATTGCAATGATAGGCTTCATTTCAATGATTAGAGAGAGTGCCGCTAGACTCGAATTTTATCGGCAACTCACCTTCCTCATCGGTGAGAATTATCCTGAACCAGAAGCATTTTGACTCGCAAAGCGAAATCCCCGGAGGAACGGGGTACATCCGATTCACCGTAAACGTAAAATCTGCAGGCAATGCCAATAACAGATACTTAGAATTGGGATCGGCATGAGACGAGAGGCCGCAGGCCCGGTAGCTTTGCATATGCTTACATTGATGAATGATGGGGAGGGAATCAGGAGTAAGCGTCACAGAATGCGCCAAAGTCTGGAAAGGCGTTCCAAAGTCCCTTGCAAGGTGGACGACGGGAAGAGATTTTTGCCCCTGGGAGGGATCAGACGCGCCTCTCCCCCTGAGTCTGCTCACCTCATCTGCAGCTTCCGTGGCACCAGGTGCGGCCTTTGCAGGAGTGAGTTTTGACGGGCGATGCAGCTTCTTTCCTAGGTTCTTCCCCTTCATGACGTGGCGTCGCATCAGCCGCTTCGAGGCTCTGTCAGTCTCGATGCCATTTACGAAGTGGAATGAGGTTTCCATGTTGTCCGGTGTGGGCTTCCTTTGTGTGGGAATGTTTGAGGGGGATGTGGTGAGATTTCGTAGGATCGAGCCGTCTTTGCAGAGCAAGGCAGACGGAGATAAGCAAGGCGCCGACTCTAATATCCGGCAACGGTGACGGCTGGCCGAACGCGACTTTGCGCCACAACGGCGCCGGACTATTCATCCCGAGGACTAAGGTCCACCTCCGGCCTAGCAGTGTCTCAAATTTGGCAACCCTTGCGGTGCGTGATGTCAAAGGATGCAGTTATCCTGGGATCATAATAAGCGACTCTTCAAGAAATTTGTAATCCAGGTGGCATCGGCTCGAGTAGAAGGCCGGGCCTTTTGCTCGCATTTCCTCGATCAAGGCTTCCATTTGTTTCGAAACGCGTGATAGAGCCAATCTGGGTTTCGCCAGGCCCGGCCCCTGCCACTAAAATGCGGCCTTGTTGACGAGTGGCAGATAACGATTGGCGATCCCAAGCTCGACCTCCGATCCCTCCTCCTTCATGCAGCGATGATCCCGTGGCAGTGCGTGCCGCCACATTGAAGGAAAACCCCAAAGTTCGGTACGCTGGCTTACATGAGGTCAGGGCTCCAAAGGAGAGAATGCTCGGATCGGCAGCTCAGCCCTAACATGGAAAAATAAGCTCAATGCCTTTCGAAACGGCCGTAAGTAAATTAAAGGAGCCTGTCACACCTGGATTCTGTACGCAGAAGGGCATGCTCCGGTAACGGGACGGGGGCTGAACCAGATCCTTGAGGCTGCTCCCGGGTGCACCACGACTTGTAAATCGACGACGCATTGTTGATTCCTCGGCGTTATTGGGTAGACCGACAAAACTAAACATGGGTGAACTAGCTGAATGCTACTCTGGATCATTCGGAATAGACTGATTACTGATTATTTTCTCGGTCAGATTCTTCATCAGAACCCGGACGCGGCATATCGAAGGATCGATCCTGTTCCAACTTCACGATGTCGTATGGTGATGGCCGGGCAAGAAGAGTTCGTGGGCTGTGCGGTTACACTTCAGTGGGATCTACGAATAGGTTCACCCTCAGTTCTGAAGAGGTAAGACCTGCCTTTCGTAAACGATACTAGTAGAAACCTCCGCCGGACAGGCGAGAATTCATCTATAAATGCCGGCCTCTCTCACGCTGTCCAGACCAGAAGAAAGACCATCTGCTCATCACAGCATCACTACAACAAACACAACTTTCAAGAACCCAGTCCTCCACTCCTAAGCCCCCCGCTCCTCTCATTAAGACTCACCTTCAAAACTCTTCTTCACCAACCATCAAGATGCAGCTCTCCATCTTCACCATCGTCGCCATTGCTGCCACCGCCGCGTCCGCGATCAAGCCCGCCGAGGTTGCCCCCCGCCTCGTCGACGGTGAGTAGCATAAACTAATGAAGTCTGCCTTCAGCATCATTGGTACTGACGCATCTCACCAGCCGACCCCGTCAAGCGCGCTGCTGCTGCTCTCGACCCCGAGTTGAGGGCCCACTTGGGCGAGTTCACCGCCGGCTTCGAGAGCGTGACTGGTGCCCACGCCGAGGGTCACGAGAAACGCCAATTCGAAATCTGCCCTTATGACGTTTGCGTCGACAGGTGCAACTTTACTCCTCCCTTCTGCTTTGGCGAGTTCTGTGACTGGAACACTCTCGGCTGCATTGCTGGGTGCTGTGTCGCCTGTGGCGGATGCTAAACGGAAGCCGTCAGGTTTGGATATTAACATATTGGAGTCGAGAATGTGGATTCGCTATTAGTACTTCGGAGATGGGGTTGGGACTATTATGTATGCAGATTGGTTTAGGGAAGTCTGATTCGGATTATATCTTGATTTTGGTATCTAAGTGGAATATAACGCCATTCTCTAAATAAGACTCGGGACTCAGATTGTCCATGGACAGAAATATTTCTCGTGGCGGTTGCCTCGGAGAGATTAATTGCAGTATTATCCTTGATATATCTGGCGCTTAACAGTGTGCATAGAGTTCGATGTCGGCGTCAGGTTTGCCATCAGTCAGGCTTCGAGCTGGGCGCTCACAATATCAGGGGGGGTTTGCCCAGCGTGAGCTAGGCCAATGAAGTGTTGACGACTGTTATTGCTGTACTATGGCGATGATATATTTTAATTTCCTTTTCGATAGGTCATAGACGTTGGCGGATAGGTTGAATTTCTAAAAATTCCAATGCATATTATGACGTCATTGGTTTATATGCTGTTCCTCAATGTTACTTTAAGTTGGAGATTTGCCGGATTTAACAAAACATAATAATACCTATTATAAGTTGGGAGCACAGACTGGCTTGGCTTGGTTGGGACGAAACTACATCGTAAAGACTAATGCAGTTGATATGAACCTTCTAAATATAACCGACTCTTAAAAGTAGCGCCGTTCCTCTATACCTATGCAACCCCTTCCATGCAACCGAATCAAATTTACAAGTTTGCAAGCACATATCTCTTAGACAGCATGCTTGATCACGACACCCTCGGCATTCACCATGTAGCCCCAGTCAAGTAACTGCAGCATCAGCGCAAGGTAGGCCATCGAATCTGCACAGGTTGTGTTAGAAACTAACCGTCATATCGCGCTGCAAAAACAATAATATTCTCAGACACTTACCGGCATTCTGGGGCTGTTGGATTGCGGCCACACAGGCGAAACCATAACAATCGGGATGGTCGCCCTTGCCCTTGTCCTGCTTCCGAAGACCATGCTTGGTGTGGAATAGCTAATAAAAGCCATTAAGTTAATATTAGCTTCAACGCGAAAAAGCACCAACGCCATCCTCGAAAGGCGATGAAAACTCACCTCATGCAAAATGACATGCTCGGGCATCATCAACGCCTCAACGTGCCTAAAAGCTTTATCCGTCTGCTTCTTCCACTCATCCTCAATCTTCTTCAGCTCCTCAGGCAACCGGGTCTTCTCCACGAACTCGGGCGTGAGGTTCGGCCAGCCCTTGCCGGTCCACTCGTCGCGCCAGAGCTTGAACACGTCAATGTTGGCCGCCCTGCCGCCGTTCTGAAGGTTATCCGACGTCGCGGCCTTATTGGGGTCGATCTTGTTCTCGAAACGGCGGGTGACGGCCTCGGCGTCCGTCTCGAAGGGATTGTCCTTGATCTGGTACGGTTCGCCGCGGTGGCCGTGCCTTCGGAGCTCGACGCCGGCGTTGTTCCACTGGGGCCGGTTGATGAGGACGTTGACGTCTTCCCAGAGCTGTTCGCCTTTGTCGTCTGAGGAGCCTTCTACTTTTGAAAAGCGCTTGTCGTCGGCGGAGCACCAGATTTCCTAGCCGTCGATTTTGGTTAGTACCAGCTGGTTGATAACAAGCGTGTGAACCGAGGTTGGGGTCTGGATAGTAAAGAGGAAAAAGTCATGGGGCAGCGTACTTACAATATTGTCCCAGTTGCGGGCCCAGCCAGGCCTCCATAGGAAAGCTTGGTTGGTTGTCGCGTACTCCTTAGGTAACTCCGAAATGCCTTTCATGGCCCCTATAATTCCAGATGACAAGAAGTTAATGCCAAAGCATCTCTTCGGGAAAACAAACGGTAAAACGTACTTCTAGCCACATCGTACTGGGTCTTGAGACCCTGATCACTCCAATTCTCTCCGATGATGATCTTGAACGCCTTATCGGTGAGGTCGTCCGGGTTGAGCAGCCTGTTATAGGCGGCCTTGGCTCGCTCAACCGCGGCGCCGAATGCCTTTTGAATACCCTCCTTCTCCGCCTCATCTATTCCGGTGTTGGCGTTAAGTTGGGCTTCAGTCAAGGTTCCGGGAGGTCTTTGAACTTACTGCAATTGGCGTCAATGGCCCAGGTACCGACGGCCAAGGCGCTATGCGCCAGAGGCAAAAGGTAGAGGAGGGAGACCTTCATTGAGGCTGTTGTGGGACAAAATGAATTTGAGGCTGGATTTATACGGTTGAGGGAAAGAGCACATAAATGAAATTATTTTGAGGATTTTCAAGTCAACTAATTGATATAATGAGGGTGAGAGATGGCGAAAAATATCACTAGGTTTTGGGAAATGTGTCGATATATAATACTCAACATCACAGATTCCAGAACATATCAACCTAGGCCTGCCTGACTTAGAGCTATTTTCGAATCTCATAACAGCCCCACAAAAACCCGCCTGGCTAACGGACTACAAGTAAACAAAAGCTCTGCCTCCCCGACTGGGCGGGTCGCAGGCGTTGACGATCCGCCAGCCACAGCGGTCAAATACCGGCATTTTGTTCCAAATATAGCGTAGGGCTCGCAAAATTCCCCGGATTTCACTACATTCCCCAGGGGTATAAAACAAAACGCCTGGCGGGCGCAAAGGATTAATCAATTATACGAAGGGGCACAGCCAGCATCGGGCAGTGAAATTCGGCAATTTTCAGACTCCTTCGGGAATGCCTGCCAGCGGGTGGGGCCAAGCACAGCGGGCGGCCGCGCTGCACAGCATCAACTAAACTGGCAGCTGGCCATGGTAACATTTTGGGCTGTGCGTGCGATCCTGGGATCTGAAGCAACGGTTAGCGATGGTCGCGAAAATAGATTTACGCGGTGCTCGGTTCTTGGGATTGAATTGTTCATCGTGAAGTACGCTGTAATCATATATAGTCGGTTGTCCGACACCAAAGATCTCCAACAGGACCATCAGCTCTTCTATTATCAATCTCTTTTGTATCAACACCTACTTCTATCATTCACCCTGTTACACCTTGGTCTCTTCGCGAAAATTTCACAACTAGAAACACAAAGACGAATCTCCTTGGAATACCAAGATGCGATCCAGCCATCGGGGCCTTGCAGCTTTGGCTGGCGTGCTCAGTCTGGGTGTCACCAATGCCGGCATTCTTCCTACTCGGACGGATCAGATTGGCGTAGATCCTGTCACCATCTACCCAATAGATCACATCGTGTAAGTTATTAATTCTCAAACAACCCTTGCGTCAACGGAATATGAGCTAACACAGACGGGTTAAAAGCCAACATACCCTCCCACCTGACCCCAACGAGCCCACCATCACCACCGTGCCAACGATCACAACAGTGGATGGCAATCCCGCGCCGATCCGCACGACCATTGCGGTAGAGCGCTACTTCGACGTTGCTGTAGTGGAGGGTGGCGACATCGCCATCAAAGTCGTCAATCCTTCCTTGGCCGATTTCCTCAAGTCCGTCTTCCAAGAAGCCGCGTGCGGAGCTCCCGCGGCCAAGATCCGGCGCTACCTGGAAGGCCGCCAGCCTCAGGTGTGCAACATGCCGCGGCCCCCTCGCCCCATGAATCCGAAGGCGATTGAGAAGATCAAGGGCTGGGACCAGAGGGTCAAGATGATTAAAAACTTGTATGAGCAGATGCTGGAGAAGACGGAAGAGAACAAGGCGACGGCGGACGTGAAAAAGTTGTTGGAGCAGTTTAAGGCGGATAACCCTGAGTATACTGGTGGTGAGGCGGATGCCATGACTGATGCGGGTGTTGATTATACTATTGGCGCTGATGAGTGAGTAATATTTCCTAATACCTCTCTCAATGCGTGGCTGTTGGGGTCGTGGCTAATAATGAGTTGATATTAGGGCCGGCATCGCTGAGCTCGAGGCACAGGGTGGTGCTTCCGGTGAGCTTGGCACTCTGGGCATGAGTGTTCTCAACATGCTCTACCGCTTGTACCAGGAAGAGATTGTCCAAGGTGCCGTTGCAGGTGCTGTCGTCGTCAAGGGTGCTACGGTTGCTGAGAACCTCGTCAAGACTTTGCAGACTTACCGCACTACTACAACCACCACCCGGACAACGACGAGCACCTGCCCCGCGGCAACGGCCACCAATGTCCAAAGGGTACGTCGACGGCTTGTAGCCAAATGTTTTAATCTCAAATTCACTAACACGTCTATGTAACAACAGCCTGAATGCGGAACTTCTGACTGCAAGTACAAGGCTAAGCTCATGGGCATGGGTCCCGGCGGCGTCTGCGATGGCGTAAGTCATCTCTAGAACCCGAACAATCCAAAATACATCTACTTAGACTAATATTATCACAGGGCCCGAACGACGGATGCGACTGCAACCCCACGCGCTTCGAGCTAATCAACCACCGTGACCCCTCCGTCGATCTCATGGTTGCCTTGACCCACGCCTTCATTCCCAACGACATGCCCGTGTTCCCTCCCGTCAATGCCCAGGCCGACTGCAGCTCGAGGAAGGAAGTTTTGCAGCCCAAGCTCTTCCGACGGTAAGTATTACTGGGAATAATAATTCTGCAGCCCAAAGTTGGAACGGGGAGACTAACTGTGACTATTATTCTAGACTTGCCTCCGACTTCTGCAGCACCTGGACCACCTGGCGTCTTGACCACGCCGTTGATCGATCCTACAGTGCCGACCAGGTCGCCTGGAGGGGCTATGAGAACTGGGAGTTCAAGTTCAAGTGGGAGCCCAAGGAGGGCAAGTCGTGCGAGAACACGTGCGAGCAAATCTTTATGGATGGCTTTGGCCTGAACGGCAACTGTAAGCCAAATCCTTCGTTTCCCCCCCGCCCGCATCTCTCTCCCGCATTAATAATTGACACATTTCCAGGCGCTCCCGAAGACCACAAGTTCTCCCACAAGGGCAGCATGAACCTCGAATGCGGCACCGCCAGCTTCGAAGTCATCGACCCCGCCACCAAACCCCACGCCGAGTGCTCCCCCGACGACAGCGACGTCTTCGCCGCCACCGTCGGCGGCCCCAACGCCGAAAAGAGCACCCTCTACGGTGATTTTTGCAACCGCCTCGAAGCCGGAGAGTTCATCTCCACGCAGGACCTCAACGCCGACGGTTGGAAGTTCATCCTCTCAACCGACAAGCGTTCGGGCAACGAGTGCACGACCAAGTGCAACGACGCATTCCAGGCCATCATGGACACATGCGGGAAGCGCAAGGAGGGCAACAGGCTCGCTGATAAGGGTTGGTTCGATGCGGGATGCGTCGTTTACGGCTACGAGGTCGGCGACAAGATTGAGGACCCAGCACCTCCCCAGCCCGAGCAGCCTCCTGCCAACCCCCCTCCGCCGAAGCAGCTCTGCAACAAGGACAGCGATTGCAACCAGTGGACTTGTGATGGTGGAAAGAAGCCCGGATGCAGCAGCCAGGTTTCCGGAGATCCACTTACGAAGTATTGCGCTTGCTAAAGGGGCTTGGTCCTCCTTCAGTGTACTAGGGCAAGGATAGGTCGCATTGGCTACTAGGTGTTTTTGGTATAGAAGGGGTATGGTGCATTGTTTTAGATCAGGACGGGTGCATTGTATTGGGTCGAGAATGGCATAGAATATTTGAACTCATATTATAGCAATCATGGTGCTTTTCCTTCTCTTTCAATAATCTATTAAGCTGGTGAAAATTGAACATGAAGGTCAATTTGAAGCTTGGGTTGAGCTCCAAAATGCACTTCAGTTGTCGTGATATTACACGTGACGCCAAGTTTAGCACACCGCTGTGGTCAGCGACTCGGACTGTCAGCAGAGGTTGCTGACCAGCTGTGGAGCCAGCTTCAAGGTGTCCCTCCGCCCCACCAAAAAGTAAACGCGCCCGAACCAAGTAAACGCGACGAGCTCGACCAACCCGATCTCGAACGGCCCAACTCCGTCGATTCGCACGAGATTTCGGCATAATTCTGCCAGTGCATTGTAGTTGGCTCGATATGATTCTCATCTTCTCGCAATAAAGCCAGCTCAACAGTCACCCATTCTCAAGCTTCTCTCCCAACTCTGCCCCCACGCTCCGCCCAGCGAACAGGGACGAAATGGAACAGTACCTCCGCGAATGGAGGCAAGACGCACTGAATAAAGCTCAATATGAATCCGCCATCTTTATAGGTGATAAGCTCCTCGCCCTAACAGGTCAGCTAGCCCATTCCTCCTCCTGCTCCTCCTCCTCTTAATCCCCCGCCGCCCTCAAGCTGACCGGGATCTTCTCTTTCAGGCGATGACAACGATGCCTTTTGGCTGGCCCAGGTCCACTTCGCCACAGGCAACTACACCCGCGCCCAAACATTCCTCTCCAAACAAGACCTCATAGCCCGCAACCCCTCCTGCCGCTACCTCGCCGGCCACTGCCTCATCAAGCAAGCCCGCTACACCGAAGCCCTCGAAGTCCTCGGCGAGCGCAACCCCACCCACCTCATCTCGAACGCCGGCAGCAACAAGCGCAAGATGGCGAACCCCGGCGCCGCCCACACGAGATCAACGTCCCACGGGAAGAACGCGCTGGGCGCCAGGGACCGGGGCGTCGCGGCGCAGCATCACATGCTACACGACGCGGCCAGGCGCGGCCAGCAGAGCGTGTCCGACGAGGAAGCGGCTAATCGGCGCTACGAGGCGGCCATGTGCTATCTGCGCGGCGTGTGCTACGCGAAGCAGAATGCGTTTGACCGCGCAAAGGAGTGCTACAAGGATGCCGTGTCCATCGACGTGCAGTGCTTCGAGGCGTTCCAGCAGCTCATGCAGAACTCGCTCATGTCGCCCGACGAGGAGTGGCAGTTCCTCGAGACGCTCGATTTCGATTCTATAACGGCTCCTGGCGACGTCTCGTCTTCGCAGGAAGCTGCCGACTTCACAAAGATGCTGTATACTACAAGGTTGTCCAAGTACCGGAACCCTGCCGAGTTTACCACCGCCTACGAATCCCTCTCCACGCACTACCACCTCGCTTCGAACCCCGACCTACTCCTCGCTCGTGCGGATCTTCTTTTCACGCAATGCCGGTACCGCGATGCCCTCGAAATCTCCGAGTCCATCCTTAAGGAGGACAAGTACAATTTCGCCGTCTACCCTCTGCATCTCGCCTGCCTATACGAGCTCAAGATGAAGAACGTGCTCTTCCTTGTCGCGCATGACCTCGCCGATACGCACCCCGAAGAGCCCTGTTCTTGGTTAGCAGTCGGTATCTACTACTTCACAATTGACAAGATTGCGGAAGCCCGCCGCTACTTTAGCAAGGCGAGCACAATGGACGTACACTTTGGCCCGGCGTGGATAGGGTTTGCGCACACATTCGCGGCAGAAGGCGAGCACGACCAGGCCATCTCGGCGTATTCCACCGCTGCCCGGCTGTTCATGGGCACGCACCTCCCGCAAGTATTTCTAGGGATGCAGAACCACGCCCTCAACAACATGACTCTCGCGGAAGAATTCCTCAAGACGGCCTACGGCCTCTGCAAGACAGATCCCCTCCTCTTAAACGAAATGGGTATCGTAAAATACCACCAGGACCGCCCCAAGGAAGCCGTAGTCTGGTTCGAGCGCGCCCTCAAGGTCGCCGAGGAGATCAATAGCGAACCCTCGGCGTGGCTCGCGGCGCGCACGAACCTCGCGCACGCTTACCGCCGTCTCCGCTTCTTCAACCGCGCGCTGGCCGAGTTCGACGAGGTCCTACGACTCGGCGGCAAGGACGCTGCAGTCTTCTCAGCCAAGGGCCTCGTGTACCTGGAGCAAGGGAGGCCGGACGAGGCGGTCGGCGTGCTGCACGAGGCGCTGGCTATTAACCCGCAGGACGGCATCGCCACGGAGCTGCTGAACAAGGCACTCGACGAGACGGCGGCGTCAGATGAGGCGAGGGTGGATGTTGCGGAGCAGTTTGATGCGTTTGAGGAGGAGTTGGCGGAAAAGAGGGCGAGGGCTGGGGAGCGGATGAGGGCGGTCTCGGCAGGGGGCCGCACCGGGGATGTTAAAGGGAAGAGTAGGGCTGGGGGAGGGATTTTGGTGCATCCGGGGTTTTCGGAGGCGGAGGAGTTGGAGAAGGATGGGTCGATGATGGAAATTGCTGATGACGAGTAGAGGGTTACGGAGTATAGAATGCGGTTTGCTACCATTTTTTCTTCTTCTTTTTCCTTTTCTCTCTCTCTTTCGTTTGTTATCATCATGGATTGGTTGGAGCTGGTACATGGATGGGCAATTCTGCATTTTACCGGTCTATTTTCTTTAACTTGTCCTATTAAAAGAAGGGCCACTAGCCAGCGTCCTAGGAGGAATCACGAGGCACAAGTCTGAGTCGTGATGATGGTGCTGAGGGGGAGCATCCCATTACGAATACTCAAGCATCTATATCCGAGTTACAATGCCTACATTTCGCACCAATCGCAACAGCATCTTAGGACCCTGCTCGGGGAGGAAGCATCGGTGCATCGGAGCCGGCCCAGAGCGATCACGAACGAGATCCGATAGATGACTATTGACAAGGGCAGTCACGCTCTGCTCTCCACGCTATTGCTGGCTCTCGAGATGTTCTCGCCAGGCCAGGCGCTAGGCGAGCAGACCCGCTGAAGCAGGCGCCAACCTTCCCAGTAGTGGTTAACCTGAGAACCACACCAGTATTGGCATCCCATAAACGTTTCCAATATGGAAGCTAGTTCGACTTCCAGTGTCGCCTTGCTGCTATCAGCCGGACCTCCTGCATCTCCCCCAGCCGACGACGGGATCCATTCATATTAAGGGAAAACCTTCATACACGCCGCTGCCGTTGCCGGCGCCGCGGCGTACGGCTGCTACGCCTTGGTCTTGTGGCTATGGGCACCATCCCCAAGGTGGAAGCTGGAAGAGATACTCAGGAAGAGGATCATCCTTTCCTAGACTACGCTGGGAAGTCCTGGGTGCAGCACACACAGCAGAACGATATTCCGAGGCGATGGCGCGATCTAATCTTCATCGACTATTATTTTGGCCATCAAACAGTCTTATAGTCCTAGGGGCCCGTATTTATGAGCTGGTTGACGAACATTCTTTATGATTGTCCACAAGAAAGGACACTAACATTAGCTTGAAGGATCACCATGGCCGGACTCCGCTATCATGCGCTTCTGCAAATGGATATGGATCTATCGTTAAAGCACCTTTTAGCCACAGACAACATCGATGCCGATTTGAAGGCTAAGAATGGCCGATCACCGCTATCATATACTTCTGAGTTGGGGCATGAAGCAATCGTGAAGCACCTTTTGGCCCCAGACAACGATGTCGACTCAACAGCTAATAATGGCCGAACACTGCTATCATACGCTTCCAAGAAGGGTCAGATACTTATAGTCGAACTACTCTCGTCGTTGCTATAAGTGAACTTGCACTGGTTAGTGATTCAACACCTCTGGTCTCTACTATATCCACTATACGATATAATGAGAGTATTCACGTAGAAGTTTCTTTCGTTGCGCGAGAGGGAGCCTATGATCCATTTCTAGTTTCAGCTTGTAAGATTGATCGATGAGTAGCTAGAGTGCCTCTGATTACTCTCCTGCCAGCGCACAGATGTGGGAAGTGTGACGAAGCATTGCCAGGGAGATGCTTCCCGCCACCGAAGTTGTGGTACCCCCCATCACCCCTCACAATGACCGACGTCCTCTACTACCACGCCTAACGACTACCTCTCCCCCCCCTCTCTCTTAATAACCACCACCTCCTCCGCACAAGCCCCCGCGGATCTCCCTCCTCGCCGCCTCCCGCCGCCTCCCTACCCCTGCGAACCCTCCCCGTCATCTTCCAAGTCACCAGCAACGTCCACGCCTACGCCATGCCCCTCTCCCTCGCCGCCCACCAAGCCCACCTCCTCACCCCGTTCCACGAGGAGAAGCAGCGCCGCAATCGGTCCCTCCGCGCGACCAGAGCGAGCGCAAGATCGACAGGTGCACCTACGCCTACGGCCTCGGCGGCGCCATCCTCGTGCCCTAGGAATATAGAAAGATCGCGCTCGTGAGGTTTCTGGGCGGGTCCGGCGTCGTGAGCGTCGTCGGCGCGTGGTTTGCGTGGGGGTTTGTGGGATGGGGCGTATGGCTTGCGCGTGAGGGATGCTTTTGCGGAGGATGCCGGCGTGGAGCCGGGAAATTGCTGCTCTGCGGAGCGCGCCGGGGATGTAAAGAAGCATGTGGAGAAGCGTGAGGAAGGGGTGTTTTTGTGGAGGTTTCAGAGGGGCTGAGCCTTTGATGCGTGGGAAGAGAGCGAGCGAGCGCGGCGCGGGTCTGGGGCTGGGGACGGGAACGGGAACGGGAACGGGGACGGGGACAGGGACGGGGAACTTGTGTCGTGCGACGATCGGCCGATACAACCTTCTGCATCGAGATAGTCCCAAATCACACATCAACTCCCACCAGGAGAAGAATGCAAACCCATCACAACTGGGTGTGACCAACACCACTCGGCATGCTTTCCTTCTGGAAGCCACGGGAGAAGGATGAACCTCGTTCGAATTACACCCACCCCGCTGCGTACGCTTCGAAGGAGAAGCTAAAAAAAGAAATCTTCCCCCTCCTTCCTTCTCAGCCTTACTTCCCGGACCTTTCTGCCTTGGCATCTCGCGAAAGAGAGGGCAATTTGACACACACACAGAGAGAGAGAACGTCCCGCCGTACCTCTCCCACACACGTCTGCACGCTATACCAAAGGGGAAGCTCGTCTGCGGAGCCATTGTCGCACGGCATATGGTCTCCCAACTCGGCATCTTCCTCGTCTCTCTGCTCTTACGGGAAGCCCTGTCCCATATAGCCGTCCACGCCTGTACTATACTAAGAACGCAAAAGAACGCGAGCATATCCTGATATCTAATATCAGCTATCTAGACCACCACCGCTTCTTCCCCGTCGCGTCGCTCCGTTCGCTCCGCTGTGCCCTTATCTGACCTGATATCATCTCCACACCCTCCCCCACTACCACCTCCCTTTTTGCATCGCACTAGATGCAAGCATACCAGGCTGAGTACATGGCGTAACCATAAAACGCGCCTCTCCACAAACCGGGGTTCTTCCCCATCAAACCCCTTCTCGGTCTTCTCCACCCCCCACCCCCCGGCCTCCCTTCCCCTTTCCCTCTACCGTGTCATAGGTCCCTAACCATCCTACCTCCAGATGCTACCGTAACGTCGTCTGTTCTTGCAAATCGCCTACTATCCTCATTGCCTTGGCAAATGCCGTGAACGCTCGTACGCAGGTACTGACAGACTAGCCAGTTTCGTACAGGAATACACATCAAGTCACTCGTCATTGCAGAAGAAGTCGGCTTATCGCTCATGAACCCCATATTATTGAATCCCTTCATGTCCATCCAGGCTGTAACAAAATACCGGGAGAAGAATCCCACACGGGTCCCTGCGTAATCTCCCAACAGTGCATATCCTAATAGTACAGTTGCATGCATGCATATCATATCCGGGACCGAAGTGAATGAAAAAGAGAAAGAACAGGTGAGAACAAACAAAAAGGAGATCCGTACTTTTCCTTGCCCGGGTAGTCCCATCATCAAGAGTTACATGACCAAAAGTATCAAGCGTGCAAGAACAGCAGGAAACAAAACGAGCGAAAGCCGACCCTGTATCCCCTACCAAGTATAAATGATTGTGTACACCGCCAGCTCGCCGTTATAAGAAAACCACCCAGATGAGACGTAGATACGCAAGGAAACGCAAGGCAATGCCAATGGGGGAAACGCATCATAACGGGAAAGGAAAAAAAGAGAAGAACCACGCGAAGGAAATAGGAAAAGGAGAAGGAATATGGGAAAATCGTCACACTAAAACATGATCCATTCAACTTCGCCTCCGCGACCGCCAATGTACTCAGCCCAATGGAAAGGACCAAGCTTGGCTGGCCCTACACCGGCAGATTTCTTCTCGCCAGTGCCGTCTTCCGTCCAAAGCGTCTCTAGAATCTCGAGAGCAGCTAAATTGTTCATGTAGCCCGAACGGCCCATGATGTCGCGGCACTTAGTCCGCACGATGTTCCTTTGCAAATCATTGATACACTCTGACCCAGCCACGAAGAGCGGCCAGAGAAGGAACTTTTCCGCTGCGCTACCCAGGTCGAGGCTTGTAGCGTAGTAGACGACCTGGCTAACCAAGTTTTGGAAGTTGGCGCTCGAGCTCGGCGAGCCCGGGTTTGCGAGCCTCTCCGTATATAAGAGGGCGGCGTAGCGGAACGCCTCGGAGAGGCAGCCGAGGTCGCGCAGCTGGGACGGCGTCGTTTCACTCGGAAGCATAGCCTGGAGCTGCATGGCATCAAACTCCCAGGACTGCAAAGCCTGTCTGACCTCCTTCCACTCTTGCCAAAAGCTGATACGGCTATCGTCAAAGTTGTTTGTTGAGGTTACTAACGTATTTAATAGCTCGTCGTCCTCCAGTTTAGATATGAATCCGTTGCCGTCAAATCTTTGTGACGGAGACGGGCTGTACGATTCTAGAAGCTGACGGGCGTGCACCTGTCGAAGGCTGCTCTTATAAGTGTGCCCGAGGGGTAACGTGAAGGGAGACTGGGGTTGTCCCTCTGTGGGGGGGGTACGGGGACTGCTCGCATTATACCCAAAGCCACCCACGGCGCTTCCTCGTATGAAAGACGAGATAGGTTGCCTGGGAATCTCGGTCTGCTGGCCGTGAGAAAGTCTGTTCTGGGATAGAATATTGAGCCGGGCGAGCCTGCTGATTGTCCTGAAAAGCCCGCGCTCACAGCCGACAAGGTTCTCAGCTCCCGCCGGCAGTAGGGGCATGTCGTGGATTCTTCCATACATGCTCCCGCCTAGTTGTGTCTCTCGGTCGTTAATGGTAGCCGAAATGGTATCAAAGTAGGTGAAGATTGCCTCCATCCATGCCGTCTCACTAGAGGGCGCGACGTGCTGCGCTTGCCTCATAGCGAGAATCTTCTTGACACCGGCGAACTGCGTGTGGAACTTGGCAATACCGGATTCTGCCATTCTATAATGGCAAAGTAATAATATCGTCGCCAGGACGGAATCGTGGGTGGCTTTCGCCGGATCGTTAAGTTGCTGATTGAGGAGGCTGACTGCCAAGTTTCGATGCTGGTGCTCCTCTGCCAACGCCTGGTCGGCAGCATTTGCTTTCTCCGCCATGAGCTTCTCAGATAACTCCCGTGTCGTACCCTGGCCGAGGCTCAGGCGCCGCTTCATGCGAAGGTTGCACGCTGATAAAGCGCAGATGGCGTGTTGGAGGCTTTGGCTCGACACCGCGAGCCTTAGGATATGGTCTCGGTAAGGGTTCTGGAGGCTGTCGATGAAGACCATGGAGGGTGCCATGGTATTCTTGTAATAGTCCATGAAGAAGGGCATCTTGGCGATGAGCTCGGAGCTTACATGTACATTGCATGGTTCGTATACGGATGGCCAGTGGCCAGAGTCCCCATTGGATCGCGGCGAGATGATGTCTTGGTCTGAGGATGATGGCCATACGGGGCCTGCCGAGCTACAGCTTGTGCTGAGTGCGTCGAGTTCGGGTACGCCTGAAACGCCATCGTGTTAGGGTCGTTGCTGCTTAGATTCTGGAAGTGGAATGGCCCCAAATCGGAAAGCAGGTTCGCCTTACTCAGATTGTCACACTCCCGCATCAGCTTCTGGCTCAGCTGGGCCTCAAAGGAGTCCGCGTGTGACGGAAAGCTCGAGGAATGGTCCGAAGCGGCGTAGACAAGGCTGGGGCAAGATGTGGGTGGCTGCTGGTCCATCATGACAATCGGGAGTGGGCTGCGCGCAATTGGCGAATTCTGGTTGGTGCAGCCATCATACATGAGGCTAGGGCTGTGGATGTAGGTAACCTCGTCAACGCGAGGGAAAGAGTGTGCCATGGGGGAGAGGTAGCCATCGCTGGTCGAGTCGACGGAGGGAGAGAGGCGCGGATCCGGGGTCATGGCAAGCGGCGCGAGGTGATGGGTGCTCATCTTACGGTAATCGGTGTTTTCCGGGATCGACATTGTGCCTGAGAATTGAAGGTTATCCCAGTGGCCTTGGATCGCCGGGGACGAGCTGAGGTTATCCGGGGAAGACACAGTCAGATATTCACAGCTGTATAGGGACGTTGGAGGCGGTGATACGGAGGCATGGTGCTCCGTAGGAGAGGCGGTAAGATCATACTCGCTCTGGCTATTGCTTCGTCTAGGCGACATTTCCTGGCCATTCCACTGGGGTCCGGTCGAGCTGGAGCTAGATCGGGACCTCTGGAAAGACTTCTTCTGAGCTCCGCCGCTGACGGGGGCGGACTTGGCGATGGGTAAGGATAGCCCACGCAACTTTCCCCGACTAGCAACACCGACACCCCAGGTCAACTGTGTCTTGTATCCTGAGCAATCCTGACCAGCCTCGAGACATTGGGAGCAATATGGACGATTCCTGTCACACTTAAGGCTCTTCTTAGAGCACGAGAAGCAATCATCAGCAGCTCCGCCGGCTGGAGCCCGTCTTCTCCTCTTGCGAGCAGCAGCCGTGTCTTTATTTTGGGCCTGGGATTGTTGCTGCGGTTGAGCCATTGGAGCGGTCATGTGGTTGCGTTCGGGAGAGGGGGATACCAAGAGGGAGCAGGAGGATGGAGAGAGACTAATAACAAAGAGTCGTGGCAAGGGAGTCCTAGTTCTAGGTTGGTGGAGTTATAGGTGAGAGACGTGAACGGAAAAGAGAAGCTCAGGGTCATAAAAGAGACTGGGCCATGGGGCAAAATATATTTCGTGGAGTATCACAACTCATACGGATCCTCGGTGAGAAGAAGAGAAGAAGGATGTGAGCCAAGGATATAGGAAGCTTTCGCCAGGATAGCGGTCAGAGTTAAAGGCGGTTAGCAAAGATCAAGATGAAGAATCGCAGCTAGCTTGAGATCAGAAGCCAAGAAAGACGGGGAGCCTGGGATTCTTTATGGATTTTTGGAGGCGAGTGGTGAGCTCTCGTTTTGTAGAGCTCCATGGGCGGGACCATCCTTCACTACATGCAAAGTGCTTTAGGCCGTCCGCTCATTAGTTGTGCATATCCAATACAATGTTGTAGGATCCTGGTGCAGCAAAAGAGGTCGACCGGGGGTGGGTGGGGGTGTGGTTCAGAAGGGGGGAGACAAGGTTGCCGTTGAGAACAGGTTAGTGAGGGGTGGAAGTCGCCTGAAGCTCGATGGAGGGGGGCGTGAGTGTGGAAGCCGGGTGTGTGCGGACCACAAGGTGGGTGGGAGATGTCTTGACGAGAGGTGTGGGAGGAAAAGAGACGTGGAGCAAGCAACCAGGCGGAAAACAAGGGGCTAGGGTATTTTGAACATGACGGAGTGAGAGACGACGATCGCAGGGATCGGAAGTCGACACTCGATGCTCAGACTAGTGCCTCCTGCCCTAGCAGGAAAATATAGCTTCGTTGTCATGAGGGCAGGTCGTGGTGCACCACCTTCGCGGCGTCGCGCGATAACCAAGCACCCTTTCCCTCAATCCCCATATCTTGGCATACAGAAGTGCCAGTGGATCGCGGAGTTATACCACAAATGATCAAGAATCCAAGTTGCTTCGGGCGCTTGATACTACACACGAGGATTTACACCAATGCACAGGTGCTTCCATCCTTCGGCTGTTCTCGTCTGATTGTCAACAGCAAGACGAGTTAGGCGAACAAAATAATAGTTAATACCTGGTGCAAGTAAACGGCGAGCCAATCGCCAGCCCAACGGATTCGAGCACGAGTGGCTCGGAAATAAAACAAAGAGAGCACCTCACGATCACGGAGGAAACGTGACTCGAAGTAATGAGAGGAATGGAGAAAAAAAAGACCACGGTTGCCGAGCTTGGGTCATCGGGGTTACTGCCTCATGCAAAGACACAGCGTAATCTTCCGTGGATTTCCTCCGTTTCTTGGAGAACTGGGGATTAGGGGAGATCATCCACTAGCCGAGGACGCTTTCCGTAGGTGGCGTGTGCTGGGGACAGAGATGGTCCTATGAGGAGGGATGATGGGGGGAGACGGGGAATGATTGCCCCTGCTGAGCGTGCGTGCCACCAGAGTACATTGCAGCCAGCGGTTCAATTTAGCAGGGAAGCTGTAAGCCACAATATTCCCCGTTGTATCGCCAAGCCTTCGAATTCGCTGGAGGGTTGCCCTGAGGTCGCAAACAGCCAACTCTTTGTACATACAGAGTTGCTGAGAGCAACATTAAAAGGTACTTAGTCACAAAGGCGCTAGGAGCCCAGGTATCGCCTGCTCCATAAAAATGTGGCGCATTGCACCTAGGGCTATGCTGGCCAGCCAGAAACCAGGCCACTTTCGCGGAAGGTTTTGTGAATACCTTCGTAGACCTGGACGATTCGGTAATATATGGGTAGCGTGTTTGGTCGTCTAGGCATATGGAGCATTCTTTCTCGACCGGCCCTTTCAGCATTCAACCCAGTTGCTGGCGATAGTTGTATTTGCCATGGTTGAATCTCGTGTCTGCCAAGAGGGCAGTGGCTGTCTGGCGACAGTCCGATGGTACGAGCGATCCTAGATTCCACAGTTTAAGGCTTGAACGTCTGTTCTTCGGAGAGAAGGAACATATAACATGGCGCGGACAAGGACTCAGTGACGAATGGGAGACAGGTACGGGCAGGGTCATGACAGTGGCCGAGCTAACGGCAATCGCCCTCACTGCACCTGCGCTGCGCGTGGCCACTGAAAGGGCAAGGGCAAGCCAATGCGGCCGGCCTTCAGGAACGCCATGGACGGCTCAGTGCGAACGCCCAGACTTGACCTTATTTTTCTTGATCTCCCGCTTATTCTAGATTGCTGTGGATTGTGGTGCTAGAGAAGCATCGATGGGAATCTCTGCTTCGTGCCTCGGTTGCCCACGACAGATCGAGCCACTACCATGAGCCCCAAGCTCGGAAACTCAAGGGAGTCACACGTTTAGAGCTCCGCCGCGTTTGCGCCGGTCTCTCCCAAGGGAGTCCATGCTTCGACGTGGTTACTAGTAAACCTAGTCGAGTAGGCATAGAACAGCGAGGTTTCAAGTCTTTTGTAGTGTGACCAGTCCTTGATCCTTTCCAACCTCGGGAGATGAGAGAGAAGCAAAACCAAAATAAGTTCTTTTTTTGGGCCAGCATCAACAGCTCGGTCCAATTGATCCGGCAGTATCCGCCCCAAGGGCCCAAAGATGCCCAGGACATCCACTCATCCGCCTCGGCCATTGGGTTCCCATCCGTCGATGTTGTCAGGTTTCGCCTCATCCATCGATGATCCGTGTCACACAGCCCCCTCGCTGAGAGGTCGACAAGGAAAAACGTCTCACTCTGGGAAACTACTCGTGTGCTGCTCGCCCTATTCATCTCGAAACCTGACTTGACGATGACAATGGACCGCCCGGACGAACCCTGGCCCAAGTCCATCCACTGCATCGGGCCTTTCTCCAATCTTCAGGCTCGCACTCCACGAATTTCCTGGCCGCTATTAGTGGTATTACTGGAGGATGAAATGGACAGTGCTGGCCCTATGTAACACCCAGGGCTGTTAATGATGCCAAGTAACAGTACTACAGTACTAGTAATCACCACGACAGAGGATGCAAAACAAAAGTATCCTCCCATGCCTTGGTTAGCCAGCACTTGTCCCCCAGGCCCAAGCTGGCCTTGTCCTCCCATTTGATTATTTCTGCCCTGGTTGACTGCCCCTTCCCCAGTTTGAAAATAGCGTGTTTCCGTAGAGGTTCTTTTGCACGGCGCCAAGTACCCCACTGTCGCATGCTTGTACATGCGAGTCGCCGTTCCAGTCAATGTGTGGGACTTTTTCGTCTTCAACCGAACGATGCAATGTTACACCCCTCATCACTTCCCCAAGCTCTTTTTACTCTGGTCTCAATTGAAGCACTCTGGTCCTCCATCCACCTTCAACACCCATCCTCTGGCCTCCGTCCAGAGCACAAATAGTACGAATCATCATGGATGATATGGTTGATGGCCAGTGAGTGTGGGCCCGAAGTCCCTTCCCTTATTCTCTGCCTGAGGCCATCACTCGTGCACCAGCCTAAACAGAGGAGCGTCCAAACAACCGGGGACCAGTGATGATGAGGGTAGCACCAAGTATTATTAGCTCCTCCCAAATTATGAAAATCCTCCAAGTATGTGCACCGAGGGGGAGGAACCGTCGATATATTACTAGCAACTTGGCTCTATAACACGAGTGGATAAGGCAAAATTTCTACTGGCTCTGTGCTGACTGGCCGAACACATCAGGCCTGGGCCAGTCACGTTCCTGCCTATTCACCCCCTAAAAGCCCACAGATTATACTCTAATGGCCGATTCCGTGTCGAAACCCCATGCTCCTGCCCCTGCGTCCTTTAGTGCTGGCTACGTGAACAAAGGGTCCTTTGGCCCAATATCAGATACCCGCTTACATCGAGAGAATGCCCGGATCCCTGTCACTCAACACGCAGCAAGACAGCGCTTCCTGGCGAAATAAAAAGAGATTGCCTACAAGTCTTATCTCACGGGTTAATATCAACATGTGCACACATTTGTATCCCAAGATACAAGTATTGGAAATCTACCCAAATCGGAGCTGTTGGTAAGATGAGACGCAATCGAAGGGCCCCTTTTACGCCGAGCTCCATCAGGCCGCTGGCTTCAGCCACTTATAGGGAAATAGAAGCCCCTAAAACAGCGATCTGAACAGCGTCCATATATCGCTCGCTGATTGGCAACAGGGGGAGCAGATCGACCGCATCTGCCATCTACGAAGTAGAAAAGCAAAAGGAAACGCCAGAGCACGTGCTGCCTCGGGAACTCGCCCGAGCCCACGGCCCACGCTCGTCAATTTCGCGAGATGCGGCGGTGGCTGCGAGTCGCTCATGTGAGTGGTCGCAGATAGCAGTTGGACGTGGCTGACCGAATCATCAAGTTATTTCGGGCACGAAATATATTGCCCTCTGTGCCACAAACACCCAATTGCCAGCCCTTGTTGACAGCCCTCTGCTTGTCCATTTGGTCTACACACCCCCTGTGGGAAAACCCGAGAGGAAAAGAGACATTTATACATTGGATACGGTTGTGGCGACCCAGTTACCTATGCATCTGGGTCCGTATATCTAGTGGGTAGGTGGGGACGAAATGTCCCGAGATCCTTTAAGCGATATCAAGCGGCCGGCTTTTTTAGATGGAGATGTGAGGGACTAAAGCTTTACGAAATGTGCGTGCGTGCGTGCGTACGTGGGTGTGTGTGTGTATGTGTGTGTGTGTATGTGTGTGTGTGTCTGCGGGTACGTGTCTGTGGGTTGGCGTATCTCTCCTCTACGCTGCCAGCGAGCATGAGTGCCAGTGACAAAGCCTTCGACATCCCGACGTCCTTTGCCCTCGCCGGCAGCTGGCGAATCCTCTTTCCTGGTCCTCCTGCCAAGTTCGCCCCACCGGTACTACCACTCGGTAGGATTCCACTGCAAGTTTGATCCTGCAGGTGTTGACTTAATCTATCAAGTCCAAAATATTGAATCATCTGGTCACTCTGTCATCGATTTGCTCAAAGACAACCACACGGACAAGCACAATCTAGTGCCCTGTTTCCCACTCGATCCCCGCTCGACTTGACAAAAGCAAATGCACGACGATCGAGGTGGCACTCGTGTGTTAGTGGAATAGTCAGTTAATCCTTTTGGCTTACCCCGACCTGTCCTGCGCCAAGTCGCATCCCGACAGAATGCACCTGCAGTCACTGCAACGACACAGGGAGGGATTGGAGGGGTCATCCGCACTTTGCAAGGAAGTGCCAGCCTTGATGTTCCTTGACAGCATGGGAAAGTGCAAAAGAACCATTCTGTCTCATGTATGTGAATGAGCCTGGTTTTAGTGGGATTCCCGTCGTACCAACCAACAAAGGTACAGAGCTACGAAGGGAGGATGGGTGCCACGGCAGTGTAGACTCTCTGCCGGAGATACTTGATTGTGGCTGGAGACCACACTCCTTTACAGATGGTCGACAGCTTCGAATGCAAGACAGAATCCACGACCCCAGCGCTCCCACCAAAGCCTCTCGACTGTCCGCTCTCCTTTCCCCCATTCACGAGACCACGAAAGGCGGGCGTGAACACCGTAGACCAGGTAGCCAGCTTTGTCACATGTACGGTAGAACTAATGAAATAAAGCTCGGGAGAGAGGAAAGGAGAGACCAAGTCGTGTAAAGTTCATTCCCTGAGCGGGTCAGCCACCATCTCGTCCTGCCCAATCCTTTGCTCGTAACAAGCGTTCCCTGTCTTATCCAACCCCAACTAGCGGCAAAACTCCGCCCAAGCTGTCCGTTTTTAAAGTGCATCAACAACCTTGGTTTAGAGTTTTTGCAGGGCAGTGATATCAACTGTCCTGCAATGCCAGCAAACGAACCAACCCATCAGGCAGGCCCTCCTGCATGTAGTCGACGATGCAGTGCCGACAAGAAGTCTCATTAACCGAGACCGAGAGACAGCCCAGCCCGCCTTGGCCCCCGACTTTATCTCTGCAACGGAGACGCTGCCTACTAACACCCCACGCTGGCAGTTCTGGGCCGGGGTACTCCCGCAGACCGATTGAACTCGCGCCTCGGCCTCTGACCTGGTCCGTCTCCACAGAGAGAGCCCAAGGTATCGCAAGCTTCAAAGAAAGGTCAAAAATTTGCCCCTTCTTTTACGAGCAAGCCAAACCCTGCCAATGGTCACCGAAATCTACAGTCTGCG
Source organism: Lomentospora prolificans (assembly GCA_029532625.1). NCBI lineage: Eukaryota > Fungi > Ascomycota > Sordariomycetes > Microascales > Microascaceae > Lomentospora > Lomentospora prolificans. The sequence goes on from JARFXM010000003.1 coordinate 286,598, forward strand.
ACATGTCTCTCTTCCTGTATTTACCGGCTGCAAAACTGGCCACACCGTCCATCTCGGCGAAACCCCCCGTCTTCCCCTTTCCCCTGCCTTTTCCGCCTTCCCCCTCTTCCAACGACAAGCTACACCGGCGAATACGTGAGTAGCGTCATCGCGAGCCAAGCTCTCCGCCGTATCTGCCCACTCAAATGTCGACAACCAGGCTTCCATGCAGACTTCTACAAGATTTCCATTCCCTCCACCCCTCCCCAGTCCAATCACATCGATTGATCACCCACATTTTCCTTCGCTCCAATCGTCCAATCCCACCCGCACCCAGCCTATCCATCTCAGCTCCCCCATCCGGACCCTCCGACGAGATTTGACTGGCTGTCGCGTATGCGACATTGTTCGCCGACTTTCTCGAAGGTGGGCAGACTAGAAGAAGAAGCTTGGATGTTTGGGCGAACCTTGACGACGAGAAGGAGGGCAGGGTATATCCCGTGAGACGGTGATTGTCGAGTGGTGGCGATCAACATTGCATCCAGCGACGTAAGACCGACGAGGTTGCTTTTCCCCGTCTTTTTGTATCTTCGCACCCGGATCACAGACCTGTAAACCAGGCAGGCGTCGAAAAGATCTTCCTTGTAGGGATAATCATTTGACCTGCCATCGGGACATTCAATCAGAGACACAACGTAGCTGTTACAGCTGTTGGTCATGTTCATTCAATTCAAGCTGACGACTTGGGTATACTGGCGCTGTACCTTCGTACCCCGCGATGTAAACCGTTATCAACGAGCGGCGTTACTGGGGGCCTGCCCCCATAACACACACGCCCACACCTGTCATGCCGAGAATGGGATGTTGGAATTTTAGTCTTGCCAGCTATTGAGCCTCCCAAATTAACAGACACTGACAGTTGCTGGTGGCTATTTATGACCTCTGATTCAATTCTCCTGCGGCACAGGATGTTTCTAATTCTAGACGAACTCACAATTTACGCCAAGTGTGTCCTCATCTAAATATCTCCGGCAGGGTCCCGAACTCTTGGACAACTTTTATTGAAAGAGCGGGCTCGGTGACAATGTGTACAGATAGGCAGAGGTTCAATGCAGGGAAGCTTCCATGACGGAATCGGGGGCCAGGTACACAAAAATGCGGGAGAGGCGGAAACGGAGGCCTAGGGTGGACGGGATGGTTATGGGGATGGATAACCAAGTGGCGCATGGCTTGGTCACCGCAGAAAGTCTACGCACGCCAGCGAGCAGGCTGGGGCGTTTTTTTTTCTTTTTTTTTTTTTTTCTTTCGACCAAGGACGTGATGCACGCCTCCTTTCAATTTCCTACCGTGGCTCGAGATAAAAGAGGCTTTTCAGATGCATATCTCGATCGACAACGCTGGCAAGATCCACGCAGCGATCATCTTCACATGGTAGATCGAAAGCGGAGCAAAGGGGAGACCGGCGGGTTCTGCTGCCCTCAAGACCCTTGCCGGAGGGACTGTCGTTTCGGCTCTTTGAACAAGGGTCCTTGTAACTCGTGCCGCACGTACGCCCGAACAAGGGCTGATGATTTGTCTCCTTTCATGACGCACAAATGAGACGACAGCCCAGGTCCAGCAAACACTATCAGCCGAGGCAGACCTAAAGATGACCCGTGAGACATTTTTTTTGCTCCGACTCTTTCTTGTTCCCTTCATTAGATCACTCTTCGGCCTTTTTTTGAGTCGGAGGCTTTACGCCTCACTGTCATCCCTGCATGGAGAATAGATCCATGTCAAATTGGAGAAAAAGCCATCGCGCAATCTGGCTTGGAATTCTTCCTGCAAGCCACAGGGCGACGCCGAGCGGAGGATGCGGGCTGGCTCTCGTCCAAACAGACGAGAAGTTTCAGTGGGGGATGGTGGAACACTGACAGGGAACTAGGGACCACCACAGTGCCAGGCACACTTTTCCGTTCAGTCCTGGCTTTGGCTCTCGCCCACAACAAACGTTCACTTACACGCGAGCACACAATAAGCTCGGCGGGGTGGAAGGATGGAGCCAATCCATCAGCAGGAAGGCCCATTAATCTGGCCTGAACAAGACGCACTTGTTAAGACCCTTGTTGGGGGGGAACGATTATACGATATCTGACGCTGGCGATAACCTTTCCACACACCGAGGTACCTGCTCGTCTCGGCGGCACCGCTGCAAGGCGTCTGCAACACTCTTCTAGGCCCAACGCGGGAGGGGAAAGAAGGCCCTCGACGCATCTGCCAGCGGCGTCTTTGTAAAAAAGATACAGGAAACCCGACCCCCACTTATACACACACCAGAATACGGTCTTGAACCCCTCCAGGTCTTTGGCCAGCGCAAGGCACCTCGTGAGACCCCAAAGTCACAGGATGGAAAGAGAGGCGCAAGTGACAAAAGCCATCGTGCAAGAGAGGTACTAGCGACCGCCAGCAGAATTTAGCCCCGTACGATTTGTCGACCGACTGGACCAAGGGCTGATCACTTACTGACTTTGGTGGATGCCCAGCCCACCGCTCTAGCAACCTGGTGACGTGCAGTACAGCCACAGCCAGCTTACAGTTCCTCTTTCGGGCAGGCAAGGGCCGGCGCTTTTCCTTTCTTCTTCCCTTCTCTTTTCCTTCCAAAAGCGCCTTCCATGCCGCCAAGATTGTTCGACCAGATATGCATCCTGCACCTACTTCTCAGTCTGGCTTAGCCTCCTCGGGTTGTGTTGATTAAAGGGGACTGCGCCGAGGCTGGCGTCTAAACGGGATCGACGGAGTGGACTGGATCCTTTTTCATGACGATCCAAGGCGGTTATTTGCCAGGAGCAGGTCAATCAAAACTGCCCAGGTACGAAGTCTGGAGCTAACAAACGGACAGCGCATGACGGATGGACCACTCCATATAGAGCAAGCCCCTACCCTGCTTTGCCTTGCTGGCGAAAGGATAATAACCAGAGCTACAATCAAAATGGCCACACCCAGGATTGACTTCCTCACGATGCATATTTTCCCTTCCCCGTATGACCTGGTCTCAGGAAGGAGAGAGGCCCTGGCCCACTTGCAGTGACCGCGGGATATTAACACTCCCACTTGAAACTAAAATAAGAGTCTTGTCTCTGCGCGAACAAAAACTGGGTAGCGAGGAATGGTCCCGTGCCGTGTTTGCTTCTTTTTCTTGCGTGGGGAGGGGGGGCTGTTGTGTGGGATAGTAGTAATTTAAAGCTATAAAAAAAAAAGGACGTCGTTGGGGGCTGCAGTCTTTTCGCAACCGGTTGGTTGGTGCAGAGTGGCATAGTCTTTTCAAGCTTCGGGGATGCTATGTTGGTTAATGTCGGCGATGAACGTGCATGCCCAAGTGGATGGGACGGACACCTGTTGGCGGTTCACAAAGGAGGAGCTCGTCGGGCGAATCGAAAGATGTCCATTGGAAGCGGAAAAGTCATGTTGCAACCTATGCGCGAAGGCTGCTTGCTAGTGAGCTTCTGTGTGAGGGAAAAAAAAAAAAAAAAAAAAAAAAAGAAGATCCATTTGGGCAGGAGAGTAGCCGGTGTGCTTCTCGAAGCAATTGATATCTCACAATGAGAACGGGCCAGCTGCTCGTCCGCTTTCGAGATTGCTTAGACACCCTCTTCCTCGTCCACTTTGCCCATCTTTTTTTTTCCCTTTCCCTTTCCCTTTTTCTTAGTTGGCGTCGCTGGCTCATGTTGTCTCGAGGTTAGAGAAACCATGATACCGCGAGGCCCTCTGTCTGTTTTCCCTAGATTCACTCCCCATCCAGAGCATCGGACATATTCCCACACGGCTACTAAGAATAATCCCGAGGCGCAACTTGGAAACCTCTTCCCTTCGAAAATACGTCTAGAAGACCGCGCCGGTTCCGTAGATTGCGTGCGGTTGGTGCAGATAACGCCTGCGTCGGCTCGAGGAAGGCAGGCTTCACGTGGGCGTGGGAATAACATCGTAATCGGCGGAATGACCCATGTTGCAATCCATATCGAAACTTCCTCCTCTTTTGTTTTTTGATCTCTTCCGATAACGATAAGGATGGGCGGATCAAGGGCTTACATCGCGATGGTGGACGGGCAAAGCACAGGTCGCTGATATCAACGGGCTGATAGATGGCGTAAGAGGTGGCCCCCGAGGGGGTTTGATTGGGAAATGTGAGAGAGATCACACATCAATATCTCTCTTTAAAAAGATAGTCCTATCTACAGGGTAATGGATACGGAGACCTTATTGCAATTGTGAATTTTTTTTCTGCCCCCCATTGCCACCATTCGGCTTGATACGGGTGGAGATTGTGGTCCCAGCGCAGTGGTGGGATTTTTTGACTCTTCTCGTCTACTTTTACGACTTTTGGCCTTTTCGATTGCTCGGAGAGGACCTTTTGTGTGATAAGGTTCCAACGTGCTGTTGTATGGGCCACCAGTCCTGTGCGAACATTCAGTGCCAGCGGTGCTGCGTTTACTGCTGGCTGGCGCTTCCCTCGTGCCACAATGGTGCCTTGTGGGTTGAAAACGCTACGGCAGACGGAGAACTAGAGCACGCCTTGCAAAAGGTTGCGGGTCCGATGGGCCGTTCTGGCTTGGCGAGCATTGCGCGATAAGACAGACCAGAGATGCACGCTCAGGATTCATTCAGTGTTGGGACCCAGTAAGCTAATAGTTGGACGGCCTGGCTTTCCGAGTTCGCGTGGTTAAGCCTTGTCCTTTCGTTACTCGGCGGAATTTTTTTCTTTTTTCTTTTCTTTTCTTTTTTTTTTTTTTTGAGGGCCGGGGTTCATCGCCAATGTTACTTTGTCTTTTCTTTTCTATTTTCCCCAGCGGACATCTCAAATACTGCTACGCTCTGAGCTGGAGTCCAGCGCTAGGACCATGACGCGAAGTTGGGCTTTTTGCAACAGGGACCTGATCTCTGTCTTATCCGGCTCGTTGATTACCCGGCGGATGGTCAGATAGCCAGCATCGTAGCCTTTGAAAAACCCGACGTCCACTTACAACCTCGACCTGTCTAAGCAGCGTAGCACCACATCTACCGCAACGCAAAAGCCCAGAACCAGAGATCCATGATCGAAAGCTAAAAAAAGAAAAATAAACAACAATAAATGAATAAAAATACTGGCGGCATGAGATCTGACTGGTCCAATTCTTACTTTCCCTTCACGACCTTGCACGGATTTGTCGATTCTTTTTTTATTTTTATTTTTTTATTTTGGCTTGTTCTTTTCCCCTCTTCAACGAAGCCTGACATGTTCATGCTGGTGCCCCGATCCCGATCTGGAAATACGCGTGGTTGCAAACGGACCAAGGTCTCCTCTCCTCGTCAACGCCACACCGGCGGAAATTCACCATGGGTCCCCCCCTCGGGGTCCATCTGGCTATGAACGGGTAGTGTCGCCTTGCATGCAGGACCTTTTTTAGGGCTTTTGTAAAGCCCGGATACACAGGTCTAAGCCTCACTGATTATGCAAGATGGGTCGGCGAGGGGGGTGCTCTAAGGCGAGACGATGAGACCGTTTGCGTTCCATCGGGGCGGCCCAAAGGGGAAATTGGCGGGGGTGGTTGAACGGTGAGCAGCAAGATAATAAGAGTAAACGGATACGGATAATGAGACGCAGCACAGATAATCAGGGCTGGGTGTGGGGACATTTTGGAATAGGGCCAAGAGTGCGACTCTGCAGCGGGAGTTGAGTTCCTGGTCCTTTTTTTTCTCTTCTCCCCTCAAGCCTTCCCCAGTATTCATTGTACGGTGAAGGGCAAGGTCAGGGCTCGGCAGTGTGGATCCAGGGTATTATCCGTGTCTTCCAACAGCAAATGCAAGAAGCCAAAAAGATGACGCTATTCCGTTCCGGGCCATAGGGTTACGGCGGAGGGCGGTAAGCAGCGGGTTTACTGAGGGGCGCCCTGTTCTGGACTTTTTCTACAGCGAGGGCAGGAGGGGCGGGTTTTGACGGGCTACAGCGGATGGAGTGGTAAGCTGTTATCGACATCGAAGGCCCGAGTACCCTTCGTAGAATAATGGTGGTATCGGAGGCAGGTGTCATTGGGGGAACGACCAACTTTTGTCTAGCCAGCTTGACGGGCTTCCGATGCAGTGTAATGGTGATTAGAACGTCGTGCCTGGCAGACAGGAGGTAAAGAAAGAAAAAAGAACCTTTTGTAACTGCATTTCGCAGAAAGTAAGAAGAGCACACGAAAGAAAAAAGAAAATGACGTTATCTCGAGGAATTTTTGTTTACCGAGGGGTAGCTTCCCAATTGATAACTCCCTTGCCGCGCCCCGCCCCCCTCGCAGCTCCGAGCGGAACGGCGCATATTACAGCAAGGGACCTTTTGCTAGATCTTGGGGTAGGAGGCAAGCTTTTACATCAACTCACGCGTACATGACGCCGGACGCAGGACATTAGGAAGCGAGACGGCCAGCTGCCGACAGCAAATTGATTTTACCAGGTCTCTTTTTTAAGAGTATGAGCAGCATAGCTGCATAGAGCTCAAAGCTGTATCTGCGTCAGTGGGGCCGGGGCTCTTTGGTCTTCCGGGCCCGGAGCCACATCGAGACTCGGCGCACGGGCTCGGCGCTGGGGAACCCTGGAAGGGATTGAGGGATATCTATTTGTTATACACACAACGCCATCTTGAAAAGGATAAACGTAGATAAAGGTGAAACTCGGTGTCCGGAAAAAAAAAAAAGGTCATTTCAAGGCTTCTTGCATCTTTTAAGGTGTTGTTTTGTTTTCTTGGTCCTTTGTTCTCATGTTCTCCTTTTCTTGCTTCTCCCAAGTTGGGAAGTGGCGTCATGCATTCTCCTCGGCTGGTGATTAAACATCATTTCCACGACATCGCATCCCCTCGACGACGAGGATGAAACTCGGACCTAAGGTTCACGACCACATGCAAATGGAGAAATGCAAATGCCAGCAGTGAGAGCCGATTTAACGACAGCCGATACGTGTGGCTTTCGCCTATCCCACCAACCCCACGATGCGACACGCCGAATCCACACGCCCCCGTTCTTCTCTCATTTGAATTGTTCGATCAAGCTAAATTACGCAAATCAAAACTCGTCAAGCGGATAAGGACAAAGAAGCCCAGCCGAGTTGGACGCCCCGTGCCTTCTTCCAAAATTCCAAAACAAACAAACAAACAAACAAAAAAAAAAAAAAAAAAAAAAAAAAGATCTCCAAGCGATGCTGCCAGCAAGAGCATGAACCTCATCCCCACTATTTAGCATCTAGCCCCCCTCAAAGTCCTCAACACGCCTAGCGCAAATCATTCACCGCATCTAGCCTCTGCCGGGGCCTTAGCACCCATTCGTTCGTGTACGTATTATTATCGTAGGCTACGGCCGGTCTTGGCTGGCTGGGCCTAGACCAAGGGTATCAGAAAAGCCCAATTCCCCAGCCCAGACCGTCGATCTTGTTCCTGAACAAGATGGGGGTGTTCTTTTGGCAAATTCGTCGTGGCTAGTGTCACGGTTGCTGGTTTCGGGTCCAGGGGAGCAATATGTAAGAGTTCGGAACGCTTCCGAGAACTGTGCTGTGCGGGAAAGTCGCTTTAAAGCCAAGTGCCTGGGGGAGGGGGGGTGTTTTCATATCATGTCGTGTTCGGGTGCTGCTCCCCTGCCCTGTCCTGGAACAAGCTGGGACTATTAATGGGAAATCAGTTAGCGTTGGAAGCCACTGCCAGCCTGGCTGGCTGGCCAGCTGGCTGTATCAATCAAAGACAGGCTTCGACGGGCGTCCGAGCGCTGGAGTTTCGGCTAAGATATCATTGATTGGGGAGCTAATCTTGATTAAAGCTGGCTAATCGTCAAGAACAAAATTTTGATTCCGGTGCCAGGCGCCAAGATGGTTGAATGTGAACCGATCGTCCTTGCAAGGAGCTGGCTATTTCCGCTGTCTGAGCGCTGGCTGGCAGTCGCCTGGGAAATAGTTCGCAGCTCGCATCAATTCCCCAGGTCCAGCACACTAGCCCCGCCGCCAACGCAGAGGTCTTTTTTATCACCGTAGTCAAGGTTCCACATTCCATTGATGGGCTGGCCAGGCCTAGCTGGCTTCGTACCCCGGATTTCCTAGTTTCCGAGACCTGAACTCCGTCAATGGGGACATACCTCCAACCACCATTCGGCTTCGGATAGCGGGAAAGCTGAGAAGCCGGCGTCGAGGCTCAATGAAAGAAGAGGGTTTGCGAATAGAACTCACAGACAAGGGGGGCGGGAGACGTCATTTGCCACAAAAGGCGAGAACCTGGTTTCGTTGGATGTCTTCCAAGGACAGGCTGGTTTTGCTGGTGGGCGCTCGTTCACCCTGCCGGACCCTATCACGATGCCCACGGGTTTAACATGATGTAGGGCGATGGCTTATACGCTAACTAGTGCGCTAACTAATGCGCGCCGCTGGCCCCTTTCCAAGCTTGTTCTCACCGATTTGGACTATTACGTTATGCCTGTGCTGGTTCAACCTCATGCTTGAATCCCGGACAACAAGGCAGAAGTTAAGCCGCCGGCTAAAGCTTCTATACTCAGCAGGCCTGTTGGTGCTCTCCCCTCCCCGACAAGGTTTCGGCGAAGGGGGGCCCGGAGATGGTCTAGGTTCGCCGCCGTTGGTTTTCCGAGCATTCGTCATGGACGCCAGGCTGATCTGTTCCTGTCCGGACTGTCACCGTATGGATGCAACAGGGGAACGGCAAGTGCCTTGGGCAAATCCCGGGGAAAGTGGGAGAAAAGGTCTCATCGTTGCCCCAGGCCAAGTTCCCCACCTCCCTGACGCAATCCTTCCGAGGAGGTTTCGGGCCATTGCCGATAGGTAAGGGCGGCATCGTGAGTCGGCCTCAGATGAAGACCAGTAAGAATCGCGAGTTTTCGTGTCTGACTTTTTTTTTTCTTCCACGTTTCGCGGAGTTAGGCAAGGCGTTTTTCGGAAAAGAGAAAAAAGTCGGGGCAAGGCAGACCACATTTGGCCTAGCCCAGAACCGAAGCTAATGACACCCCATCGACTAGGCGAGGCCGTCGTTCTTTAGGGTCCGGGGCAGTTGGGCTTGGTTGTCGGGTGGGTTCGAGTTTCCACTTCTTTCTTGAACTCGAGCGAGCGGCCCTCCTCCGAAAGGGGTGAAGAAAGAGGGCCCAGAATTAAACGCGCATCACATCGCACAAGCTGCACTTCAACGTTCTGGGCCACACAATATTTTTTTTATAACAGTGAGCCAATGCAAAGAACGCACAGTCCAGAAAGCCCTTGATTAAACTTTCCCTGTCCTGTTTGTCTTGCCAGTGCCCTGGATTTGTGCCGCCTGCTTCTCCTCTCTCTTCTCTCACTCGCTCACCCACACACACACACTCTCTCTCTCTTTCTCTTGTTCTTCCTAAACCCCTGCTAAAATCAACAGGCTTGCGTTCCCTATACTGAGTGAGGTGCTGGTTCCATTCGTACAACGCTACATTAAAATGCCATGTGGGATAAATGACTGGACGTACTGGTAGGAACCGGGCGTTCCGAGTAAATCAAAAATGCCAAGGGCTCGGTGAACCAAAGAATACATAGGAGCCAAGATCATAATAATTAAGCATGGAACACCGGTCCCCAGAAAGGAAGCAGTGCCGTAATATTAGTGGTATTTTTAGTTTAGTCTCGGCGGTTGGTACTAGTAAACACCACACAACAGCTCTCTCAGCCTCGAATGTTTCGAACCGCCTTCTCCTGTGTTTCATAATGGCTGAATAGCGCCGAATGGGAGAGAGAAGGCTGAGCAGATGAGCATATACAACGCATCCTGGGCTAACAAGAGGCTAGATGGAAACCCCTTGGTGCCCTGTTGATGATACTGGTGGATATCGTCCAAAAAAAGGCATGCAGATGATAGGACACACGGAGAAGTTTCGTCCGAAGAACGACAAAGGGAAAAGCTTCACAGTGGAGTGCTGTCCAACTGCTTATGGAACGTTACAGTTTCGCCGGTAGTTTTCTTTTTGGCCCACTTCGATCCTTTCCCAAATTTTTTGCCTTGTCCTGTTGATACTGCCCGACGTCAGTGCTCCCGGTGGATCTCGGCCATACTCGCGGGAGCACTTTCCTTCCAAACCCGCCTTATATCCGATTCATCTCATGGCCTGCTGGCTATTGCCAGCAGCCAGCCAGGCTCTTGAGAGCGTATTGATCTGGCAGCAGTTGGATACCACTGGCTCACCTTTTTTTTTTTTTTTTTTTTTTTTTTTTTCCGCCGACCTCACCAGTTAATACCGGTTAACCCAATCGGAATCTCCAGTCCTCCTCCTACAGTTATCGTCCGCCAGCCAGTGGTGATCCCCCCCTACAGGAAACCCTCTTGTCCCAGCAGTCATCATGCCGGGAAGCTGCAGTTCAAATGTGTTGCTTAAAACTCGCTGCAGGCTGGCCTGGCCTGGCCATGCAGCCACATTGAACAGGACCATCGGGGACAGCACTCACAGGAGCGGCCGACAAACGACAACCGGTTTCGCAGTATTAATGGTCGGGGCTTGCTTTCGATTTTGCACTAGCCAGCGCTGGCGGGGCCACACTTGTGCGCACTATTCAAGCTTCATGCCAGCTCATGCGACCTGCGTCTTGCTTCAGCCACAAACAAGCAGAAGGGATTGCCGCTGGGTGACAAGACCACTTGGCCTCGTCTCGTCGCCTGCGCTAGTCTAGCCACGCGTATTTCCATCCATCCACTCCCCTCCACTTGGATATCATGCTCGAGTTTATGTCCTCCTGCTCTGGGGCCTAGAACTGGCGAGCGTATTCTAGATTCCTTTCCTTCCACCGGATTTGATTACATAAGGCGAACACGATCGATCCAATCCTGCATGGCTCCGGACATCTGGCCCTGGTCAACATCCATGGATCAATCCAACGAAAGAACGAATGAACGAACGGATACCCCCGTCTCTTTCGGTCGGTGCGGTGGCCCCTGACCCCCGGCCCAATGGTACGCTCCTGCAGACGACAAACTATCCGACGGCGGTGTCATTCTGCCCGAACCAAACCCAACAAATAATAGAAACTCAATCCACAACCCTTGCCAACCTTGTGTAATAACAATTGACACAAGGACGGCAAAACTGTGACGAACCATCCATCTTATGTAATGGTCTTCCTCAATGGGCCACTGTTGGTCTCGACCCTTCCCAGTGGCCCAGGATTTCCCCAGCAGGCACATTGACGACATCGACACCCCCCAGATCGCCATTTAAAACCAAAAGAGTAAAAAGTAGAGCGAGGAAAGTCTAACGCCCCTTTCATCGATTGGCCATCCGCCTTGTCTCGCACGGATTTTAGTGTTCGCTAGCACCACCCTGGCATCGGGCTTTTCGACTGCGTAAACGCCGACGCTCGCAGTTCGACAACATCGTGTGTCATAAAAATACTTTCCGCTGGCTGGCGGCGGAGATGAAAGAAGGCGAAAGAAAAAGAAAAAAAAAAGATAGCTTGGACCGGGTGAACTCAATCGGAGAAAGCTTTTTCGTCTCCAATCTTCTAGGATTGCCCGCCCCAACTCTCGGGTTCGTGGTAGCAATGACGGCATCTTGGCGCACGCACAACGCACGATCGTAATACCCAAGTTTGGAATGGGAGTGGAATCTAGAGTGTTAGTGCATGTGGAAGATACCAGCAAGTCCCATTGACAAGCTTATTTCACCGAGATGGCCCTTGGGGCGCCCGGGCTCTACCCCATTCCCGCATTCTTTGCCGCCTCACTTTGCCGCCTCCATACAAAGCACGTCTGTTCCAAAAGGCAGTAGCTCCGCGGGGTAATAGCCAGGTACGAAGCAGTGGAGAGTGTCAACGTGGACGCACAATCCGGATTGGAAAGGGAAGACGCGGGGAAAGCAGAAAAAAGAAAGAAAGAAAGACTAGTGAACTCCATTCCGTAAGATGACAGTCTTAGGGCGGAAAAAACCTGGGGCACACATAGCTCACGACTAATAGAAACGGTTGAGAGGTACAGCTGGCAATGGTGCTTCAACATGTCAACATGTGAGAATGGAGAAGCTCCACGGCACTTGGGCTAATCGCCCGGTAAACTCGCCGTCGCTGGCCGGATAGTCTCCGGGGGTGTGGATACCACTACTCTTTTACCGCTAGGATCAGTGTCTGATCCTCAGGAATACTCCTTCACTCGCTCCCCTGAGTTAATGGTAAAAGGGGGCTGAGTGGTGGAGCGATACGCCTTTCATCTCCTTAGTACCAACGCCAGGGATAGACCAGGAAAAGAGTTTCTTCTAGGATCACCCGGCTTGTTTCTTTGGTTCGGCGCCATTCGGTTACGGCTCGGAAGGTGGCACCTCTTTGGGCTCCTCGCCGGCCATCTCTGGGGTTAGAGTTTGGCGAGGCTACAGCTTCTTTCCCCCCCCTAAAGGTCGGTGGCGAGATCTGGGCTAGCCCTGGGGTAGCGGATTGTGGAAAAGGGGGGGACGGTGGAACCGTACATTGTAGGTGCGTTGGCGTGTGACCCTGGGTGCCATGGGCCAGTGTTCCATCGTGCTAACTGGCTGTTCCGCGCGACTGCGGGCAGATTAGTGGTGGTGATGGCTGGCCTTTTTGATCAGCAGTATTGATTTACCAGTCTAGGAGACGCGATTAATAGGGCGGCTCGATGATGGGACGCTGTGGTGCTTGGGTCCGAGGCCCTGTGCCGCAATCCATCACGGCAGAAGACCTCTGCGAGCTTGGACTCCTCGTTGGATTGAGCCACCTCCTTGTTGAACTGTGAAGTCTTTGGTTCTGGGAGATCAATGTATGCCGTGCTGCGGATGCTGCGATGCGGGATGGAACGGTTGGCGCGACGTGTTTGCTCGACTCCTTCTTGAACCCACCGATATCCTATCTTGGGAAATGTCACCTTTTGGATGTCATAAAGGACGAAGCGTTCCGGGAGTGTTTTCTAATAGGATGTGCGCGGATAGTCACATGAGTCCAAGTTCTACAGTCCAAAAGACGACGTCTTGCCTTCAGTTTAATATCTAGAAATGTTGGATGTGAGTCCGGCGTCACCAATAACACGAAAGCAAGCATTAGCAGAACGGACATAGCAAGGTTTTTTTCGATGGATAGTAAAATTCGATCGATCGATTGCTCTTAGTTCCGACGATGCTATCAAATTCACAGTCTCACTGTTGCTATACGTGCATATTGACGATGACCTACAATCGGTACAAGACCTCCATCCAAAGTAAACTCGAGTGACAGACTCTCCTAGCACCCTCATCAGATATTCTAGTACCATGGCTTGGTTATTCTTGCATAGAAGCACGTCAAGGAAGCATCGTAGGATGCAGTCATGGCATCGCCTGCCTTCTACGGAGATGATGGCCCATCCAGACTCAAAATAGACTGGCCGTGTTAGCCGTCTTCGCTACGCACCAAAGCCATGGTAGGCTCATGAATATGTTCCGTTCTAATATTGGATATGGACACTGATTTCCTGTAGCCATTTATGATCTGCAATGGGCTCTACGAGCACCTGGCTAGCCTCGCCCAGGCATTATCGCCACCCCATGGCACAGATGACGACGCCTCCACACGACACCGAGCGTCGACACTGCGTCCAAGCATCGTCACCGGGTCATGTCTGACAGCTCTATATCTAGAGTATTATCTAGAGTACTTGCATCGGCACCTAATCTAGGCGAAGAAGGCAATATGGGCATCCGAGCACGATAACCTGGTTCGCAACGTCGTACATCCAGTCCCCCATCCAGGACATCATCTCGAGGCCCTCATCCCCACGCGCGGGCACGCATCGCCATTCTAGAACGCAATGTTATCTTTGGTCTCACAAACCCCATGACCCTGTTCATCCTCTAGATAATCGATTCGCAGACTACCCCAATAAGGGCAGAAGCCAGCCCCATCGCCATCGTCACATCCTGTACCCTCGACACCTCCTCCGCGCCGCCAAATCAATCAAGCAGGAAAAAAACAACAACTCACAAACCAGACACACCAGCGCCTCGCCCACAGTTTCCTTACTAACCGAACGCAGCAGGTGATTCTCGCTTTCGCACGTAGGCCATACGTTTGCGTGCGGGTTTTCGATCTTGGTTGGCTCTGCGCTCGGCGAGGAAAAAGTGGTCGACGTAGGCTTACTTTGCAGAAGCGATTTATATGAAGAGCCACACCCGCGAGCAGGCGAGGAAAAGCAACTTCATTTACCTTGTCCACCGTCGCGAATTTCTCGGCTGGGGTTGCTGTGGGCCTATGAATAACAATTCCCCCCACGATTACCACTTTCTGGTTTCCTCCAAGATAGCGACTCACAGACGAGCGAGCATACATCCCTCCATCCCTCCCGACAAGATCAAATCTGCACCCCAAACAGCTTCTTTGACGCTACGATCTCATGATCTTGCGTGATAGCATCAGCAGAAGAGTTGCCAGGTAAAAAGTCCAAGTGGCAGTACAGAAAAGCAGGAGAGAACACACCCCTTCGTCTGTCGAAAGGAAGAAGAGCCCATCTTCTCGTGATCGCTGAATAAGGGAGCTCAGTATTGACATCCCAACCCATACCCTCTCCCTTCCCTAGGCCACTGCTAGCTCTCGTGTGACCCCGTGTCATACCTTACTCCCAAGCCTGCGACGGGCGCTATACAAACCCCCCTACGCAGCGATTGGAGGGTGGTTAATCTATAGCCTTGACGAAGCTTATATCTTTTACCTCTTTTGCTTTTCCGGGTATTTGGCCATATCTCGCCGCCTCTCGTCGCTGATCATCACCCCCGACCACCTGCCGAAGCGAGATGCGAGGATTCGCTCGGGCAGTAATTTGCGAACCGCTCATGTGCCGCAAAAGTAAATTGCTGCTCGCGTAAGATAAAGAAGCGATGCCGGAGGAGCTTAAGCTTGGGGAAACTTCGATTTCTATCTTTAGGGATATGCTGTTTTTCGGAGCCTGGGTGGGACTGGGATCCTTGAGGGAAAGCCTCGGAGGATTGTGATGATCGGACACGGATCGGAAGCGGGAGCGGGGGCGGGAAGGAGAATAGCGGGGCAGTGTGGAAGGAGGACGTCCGAGTTGAGATACCGGCGCTTGGGCGTTCTAAAGGATGTAAGCTTACGACTGGATTGACCTCTGGAGATGATCTGGGAGTAAGCATTCTAAATCCTGAGCCTCTGTTCTTAGTTTGTCAGCACCATAACTCAGACAGAAGCCAACATCTGATCAGATATCCTGGAGATCTTACGAGTTCGCGGTTGTCGATGACATACTGTAGGACAGAGCGGCACCGCAGGATCGGAGTGGCACAGAAGCCTCCAATCACGCGAGACCTGGGCCTCATTTAGCGAGAAACCATCAAGAAGGCATCAAGACGAGTTATCTTCTCCGCAAATCTGTCTCCGTTCTAGATCATGTCAAGCCTGAGAAGCGTATTGCCAAGCTCCTTCTCTCCTCGGGCCCTGATTGACTCTTGCAGGCCGCGGCACAGAAGGAAGATGATCAGCGAGTAGCCACAGCGCCAATTCTGCGAGCGGTTAGCTAGCGGCCATCCTGGGCATTAAAAGAAAAGCCAGAAACGCAGTAGAGATTTTCGTTGTCGGCGCGCGAATCGTTGGTACAGCATCGAGGATCAAGTCCCTTTAGTGGGCAGTAGATCTTTCCCTCTTTTCTCCATCTTATTTGCCGTCGCAGCTTTCCTTTTGCTCGTGGAAGTGGTGCCAAGTCCTTGCACTCCCAGCGCTTCCTTGGGGCCGTATCTACAGGATCGGCGCCTGGATTCTATATCTCGTGAGAACCGAACTAGAGGTCTGTCATTACATCAATTGACCCAGGCGTAGCCGAGACCATACGCCGCTTTCAAGGGCATCGCACGAGTTTAAGACGAACGGACTGAATCTGCAAAGCCACTTGAGGACTCGGAAACGCATCATCTCTCTTTTGGAGGAACTCTGTCATTCTTATCTGGGACATTTTCATACAAGAGCGTCATTCACAATCTAGAAGCGCCGCCTTTCCCATCCTCACCCAGAGACTCCTCCGCGCATCCTCAAGCCGACTCAGCAAGAGCATCCAGAATAGGTTGAGTCAGCGACTCGGGCTTCGTCGTCGATGCCCACCTACCCTTGATCTTTCCATCCCTACCAACGAGGAACTTCTCAAAGTTCCACTTGACCCTCTTGATGCCCATAAGGCCGGGCTTCTCGTTGGTGAGCCACTTGTACAGAGGGTCGGCGCCGTCGCCGTTGACATCAATCTTCTTCATGATGGGGAAAGAGACGCCGTAATTAACCTGGCAAAAGTTTTGGATCTCGTCATCGGTGCCAGGCTCCTGGCCACCAAATTGGTTGCAAGGAAAACCAAGGATGACAAAATCGTCGGGGTGCTTTTCCTTGATCTCGGTCCAGAGCTTCTCGAGGCCGGCGTATTGGGGAGTGAAGCCGCACTTGGAGGCAGTGTTCACGACCAAAACGACTTTGCCCTTGTAGTCAGCGAGGGGAACCTCTTGGCCGCGCTCTATTGAGAAATAGGCTGTTAGCTGCTATCGGCTTCGCAATGCATCGTGGTGCGCAAGTGCGCCACTTTCGTCATGCAAAGAGTGAGGGTGCATATTGTGAGCTGCTGAGGGAGCGCATGCGGCGCAAAAGCAGCTATTGCGCTATTGCGCAAAAGTAGGGGTAACACGTACTGTCCAAGGGCTTAAAGTCGTAGAAAGCGGTCGCAGAAGCCATTGTGCTTAAAAAAGCCGAAGCAGCCACTGGTGGGGGCGCAGCAGACGGTGGGGTGCAGTGAGCTGATGGAGTTGTCGGAAAGCGTGGCTGTTTGATCGCAGATAAATTCCTCGCCCTAGAGAGAGAGGAATGGCGTCTATTAAGATAGTAGCAGGTTATGGTATCTCGGATTCGATAGTTGGTGCGGGAAGAGACTGCGGTAGAAGAAAAAAGTTCTGTTCTAGTGAGGGGAAGAAGCAGGTGATGCCGCAGGAGCATTTGTCCGCACGACATAGCACGGACAGTTCGGGAGGGTCCCCCGTCGTTTATAAAGCTAACCCTCGTTTCGTGGTCCAAAGTGGTCCTTGGTTTCCACGGTGGGAGGCACGAGCTTCAGACAAAAAGTAGCTCGGCACACAGAGCATCCGTTCGGGGGGGGGCAATGCAAGTTCCTCGGGTTCCTCCTCGGACTTTGCGTGAGGATTCGCCCGACTTTCAAACACTGCGGGGCCCGATTCAGTTGCAATCCCCAGCAGATACTGCTGAGCGAGGGGCTAGGAGCAAATGACAAATTCGCCCGACCGCACACGGAGATAGCACCACGTTTGGGTTGATGGGGGACGAAGGCAAAAGGTAGCCTGGCGAAAGCTGTTGGTTCTCCCAAGAACTGTATTGAGCTGTCGCCTTACAAATACCTCCAGAAGGGACCCCCTGTGAGGCTGGTGTGCGCAATTGAATTTGACGATGTACTCCAGACCTGATACTCCTTTGCTTCACCCGACGGCGACGATCTGCAAAGTTCGCTCAGGAACTGGCCCGAAACAGATGAGCGAAAACGGGCGCCTGAGGCGTCACAACCACTGACAAATCCCGCTGCTGGCTTAGATTGGCATTTGGCCTGTTACCTCTCCTCTGATGCTCCGACAGGGTATGATTCAGCTGGCTCTCGTTGGTGTCATTGCTACCCTGTAGCTTCGCGCTGTCAACTACCTGCGACGTCATCATCCTAACAAAACGGCCCACGTCCGTTGTGCCAGCCTTCCCCATACCAAGCTCTTGCTGGTAGCTAGCTGGCTGTGTAGTAGGCCAATGTGCCAGGTGGCTGGCTCATGCCTGCCGCCAGCATTCTAATTGTGGGTAGTCACTGCCAAGTCGAGAAGATGGATGTAGTGTAGCTGCCCCTCTTTTCTTCCTCCCTGTTTCCGCTCAGGAAGGAGCATCGATCAGTTTGCGCGATTGACTGTCGCAGCTTCCCTGTCAGTAGTACCCTCTCGGCCGCTCAACAATCACGAGGAGCTCTGATACCATTGAATCTCAGTTGCTTTTCAAGTTTGCGACTGGGATCGTAATTCAACCCTCTAGCGACGAAATCGTTTGCGACTGCTGCGAGCTGTTCCACCCCACCCCACCCCGCATTGCGTTGCGATCGCATAATTCCCGACACCCCGTGATGGCGACCGAAAATAAACTCAACATCGTCATAATAGGCCAGTCTAAGCCACCGAATATAATCCTGTAGCGTATACTAACCCCCAGGATAGGCGGCGGTATCATCGGCTGCACAACCGCCTACTTTCTCTCTCACCACCCAAGCTACTCCCCTTCAACCCACTGCATCACCCTCCTCGAAGCCACCGATATCGCCTCCGCAGCCTCGGGAAAAGCCGGTGGCCTCCTCGCCCTCTGGGCATACCCAAACTGTCTCGTCCCTCTCTCCTTCCGCCTACACGCCGAACTCGCTGAACGCCACGACGGCGCCCGAAAATGGGGTTACCGCCACGTCAAATGTGGTTCCATATCCGCCACAGTATCTCATGAAAAGCTCGCCAGCTTCATAAATAAGAGCCCCAGCAGCAGCACGCCATCAACGAGCGAGATAGGCGACACGAAAGACTGGGAGAAGCTCCCGAAACAAAACGAGGATGCCGCCAGGCTGCTAGAAGAAGCTGGCATTCCTGGGGATCTCGATTGGATTGATCCGGAGACGTTGGAGGGGTATTCCGAGATGGGCGGACCTGGGACGACAGAAACGGCGCAGGTGCACCCGTTACAGTTCACGACCGCGATTGCTGAGCTGGCGAAGGAGAAGGGAGTGGATATCCGGACAGGGGCTCTCGTGACGCAACTAAGAACCTCCAAAACAAGAGTCGAGAAAATCGAATACACTGACCGAAAAACTGGCGAGAACCATACCATCGAAGATTTCACAGACGTAGTAGTCTGCGCGGGGCCTTGGACGGGGAAACTCCTACCCAAGACGAAAGTCGAGGGTCTCCGCGCGCACAGCGTCGTCTTCGAGGCGAACGTGACGCCTTACGCCGTCTTCACCGACATCGCCCTCCCCTCCGGGTACGTCCCTCCTCACCGCGCAAAGAAGGGCGAGAAACGGAAACACAGGGGCAGCGTTGACCCCGAGATCTATGCGCGCCCCAACAACGAGGTCTATGCATGCGGTACTGCCACCCTTTTCGTTTGTTCTTAGCACAGCAACTGACATGCGCGATTTAGGTGAACCAGATTCCACCATTCCTCTCCCGGAAACCGCCGACCTCGTCCAGACGGACCCTTCTCAGTGCGACGACCTCGTCTCCTACATCTCCACGATCAGCCCGACCCTTCGTGCCGCTCCCGTCAAGGCCCGGCAGGCCTGTTATCTACCCCGCCACATGCGCTTCGGGGACGAGCGCGGGCCGCTTGTCGGCCCGACGTCCGTAAAAGGCCTCTGGATTGCCGCGGGACATACCTGCTGGGGCATTCAGAATGGGCCTGCGACAGGGTACCTGATGGCTGAGTGGATCTTAGAAGGCAAGGCGAAGAGCGCCAATATTAGCAAGCTTGATCCAAGGACGTTCAAGATCTGAAACGCGAGTGTGGGCAGTGGAAGAGAGCGGTAATGTAATGATGATTATGGACAAAGTGTAGATTGGGTACTACACTGAAAGGTGGGAGGCTTTCTGTTGTTTTGGAGAACTATCACTATGAGTTGCTGTCGAATGGGCTGGCTCTACGTCGGTGACTCGCATTTAAATACTTTGGGATAGCTTCGAGTGCCCCTTAATCCAGCCGTCGACCTCACGCCACACACACGGAGAATCACTCTGGGCAATGAGCTTAAGGAAGTCACATATATACATATTGCTACCCCTACTCCCATGTGCATTCATATCTACTTGTAACCCGCCCAGCCAAAAGAAAGCAAGAAAACAGCCCCTATGCACCCAAGGAATTGGCCGTTTCGGTGCCCATGTCAAGCTCTTGACTTCCCAAGCCCGAGAGCTCCAGGTGGCGCTAGGGCAAGTATGCGGCGAAACAAACTGAAACTCAACCGTCAACCAGTATGGGAACGGAGGAGCTGGAAATAACATAACGAAGAATAGCCGCCAAAGTAAGACTGGAGAAATGCCGCAGAAAATGCATATACATTATGCAAAGAAGTGAAAACCCGCCAACGGTCCCAATGATGGAACTATACAAAGGAAAGTACCCTGCAGCATCTCATCCCCGACACCCAATACATCAACCGCTCACGAGCATTGAACATCTCGCGGTGGTATCGTCGAGTGTTATAAAGACTTCTCAATGGCCATGACTTCCTTTACACCTTCCTCGATGGCAGCCACCCGCGCTGCATCAAGCCTCTTAAGCGGCCGGCGTGGGTAGCCACCGTATCCGAAGTAGCTCTGGATAGCCTGTTTCGTCCCTGCGATGGCTGACTTTGTGAGCACCCAGTCGCCACGGCTCAAGACTTTTTGGAGGGCAACAGCCTCCTCCGTTTTACCCTCGGCGTAGAGGTTCCAGACTCGCGCGCAGACCTTGGGCATGACATTGGCACCCCCGGCAATGATACCGCTACCGCCACTCACAAGTGTCTGCACCGTGAAGTCGCACATGCCTCCGAACGCCATGTAACCCGAGCCTTCTGATGTAGGTGTCTTGGCATTGGTAGCAAGGGCAACGCGCGAGAGCTTACCAGTGTTGCCACAGGTAAATTTGGTGCCGACAATGTTGGGGTGCTTAGCAAGTCTGATGAGGAGGTCACTATCCATATCAATACCCGCCACAGCACCGGGATAGTTATAGAGAACTAAGGGAAGAGGGCTTCCGTCGGCCACACTCATAAAATAATCGTAGATCGCAGTTTCGTCCATCAAGGCGCGAAAGTAGCTGGGGGGCAGCAGGAGACAGTAGTCCGCGCCAGCTGCGTATGCCTGCTTGCAGAGTTCAATGGTGCCTTTAACGCTACCTTCTGTGGCGCCTATGATGATGGGCGTGGACTCAAATCCAGCCTCATCAAGGGCCTCTCGAGTAGCTTGGGTGACGAGTACCTTTTCTTCCCGCGTGCAGTGTACCGCCTCACCGTTAGAGCCCATGGTGACCAAGCCTACTAAGCCATCGGTCACAAGGCGAACGGCATGCTTTTTGATCGTAGGAACGTCGATCTCTTCAGTCTCCGGGTTAAAGAAGGTCATCGTGGGTGCGTAGATGCCGCAGGGAAGCGGTCGACGGGGCGTCGTGTGACCATTGGTGGTGCCGTTGGACGCAGTCATCGTTATGATTAGAACTTTGATTCAATGATTCGAAAAGGACGTGAGGATTGGGCTGCGAGTCAAGGGTTGGAGAATTGGTTCTGTACGAAGAAATGAGCTGTATAAGCTGCGGATAAAGGCGGATGCGGCGATTGGAGCTACCAGCTTCGTAGCACGGATCCAGGGGCGAGGCGAAGGTTAAGGTCAACGTGATGGGCAATGGCGTTGGGAATTTCCAGCCTAAGCGTCATCGAAGATGGTTCACGGAAAGCCTATATCGAATCGTGAAAGAGAAGAGAAGGCAGGGAGTAATGGGGATAAGCTACGCGGAGGGGACAAGCCAGCAGTTATATACTCGAGCACAGGAGCTTTTGGTCTTCGTGCACTCGCCCGTGTAAAGCTCCGACTATATATGTAGTGCGGTCCTAGCTTGGACGCACCGTAGCAGGAGTAGCTCAAATGAGCCAATTGGTTTCAAGCTAGGTTGGAGCATAAGTGAGGCACCTACCCACCGATGACTTACAAGGGCCGAGAGGCGGACAGGAGTGCCGTGATCCAAGTCGCTCCATTAGGAAGCGATGTGGAGGGTAGGGGGCTCTACTTGACCAGGATGTTGCTACTAGTAGGTCATGACGGCACCTGCGGTAGGCTGCGATTGGACTCTTCGCCATATAACAGGGTAATATAGTAAAGACGGGGCGAAGAAATCACGCACCCACACATATGGGGATGAGGAGACTAGGTAGGGGCGGGGGTTGGTTGGGAGTGAGATACAACGGGGTGCGCTTTCCGTTCACATCCTCCCGGGGTATGGTTAGAAGGAGAGTAAGCGATAGTGAGGTCTCTATCCCGAAGTGCATAACGAGAAGGAGAGGCAGCGGCTTGGGGGGGCATAGATGAGAAAGTGTAGATGCAAGGACGTGACTTGTAACATGATGACAGGAATCCGCGGAATCCACTTATTTCTTCTCACCTCGGTAATATACACGAGGAATCGGTGGCTACCGACCCCATGGGCCAATCGACCACTTGCTAGATCCTGGCACCGAATCGCCTCAGGACCTGGATTGGATGGGGTAATGGGGAGTGAAGTGTGCGTGTAAGTATACGGCATCAGTGGGGATGAGGATGGGGAAAGGAAGAAAAGGCAAATGGACAACGACTGGAGACGAAGGCAGATGCTTGCGCCAGGCTGGGCCCATACTCGAAAAATCCATATATGCCGGTGACAGAAATCAAGTTCTTGTGATTTACAACAAATTAGACTGACCACATCGAATTGATGGTGTGAAGGGGTAGGGTGTTTCTCCTTTACAATTTGCTGTACAAGACCTAGTTGCCCTCTTCGAACGGCAGGGGACACGTACAGCTCGGGACGGGATCAACATCCATGCATGCTAAGGACATGGAGGACAGACAGTCGGGATGCTCTTTCTCGGGACAGTCTACTCGGCGAAGGATCAAGAAATTTGGGATGATGGGATCCGAGAGAACTGAAGTGGGCGGCCACTAGATCGGATCACCACACTATACCGCTTTCCAACTGGCGTCGAGTGGGATGGTCTGTGGCCAGTACTTGTATCGCAAAGTTGTCTTTTGCCGGCGGGACCCAAGCGTGATTGAAAAGAAGGGGAGGAAAAAGAAAAAAGGTTCCGAGCCCTGGATTGGGGCTAGGTTGGTTTGCTGAGGGGAAGCGGTGGAGTGAGTTTGGAGCGGGCCCCGGAAGATGGGGGGTGGGACAAGGCCTGGCATCGGATTCCGGGGTGAGAGGACGGGGTTGGCTGAAGGTCGTGGATGACCGTAGCTGGATGTGAGCACGGGGCAGACGTTTGGGGTAGGACGGGCTTGATGTAGCATTCAGCCCATGGAAAACGTCGTATTATCAGACACAATGAGGCGGCAGGATATAAGTCGTTTAAACCGCGAAGAGCAGTCGGCTGTGCTTGGTATTTGCTATCCATCCAAGAAGTACGCAGTACACAAGCCTGAAGTAGCATTTAGCTGGGCCGCTATGGGAAGGGTGAATAGTGGAAATGAGCGAAGGGACGGGAAGAGGAAAAGGGATAGACAAAAAGTACTGCTGGCACGAAGCCCCCAGCTGCCAGATGCGGGGAGCAGAGATATTGGTAGAATAAGGGGGGGCTAAGAATTCTGGTCCTGTTGAGTGGCGCTCGGGATTATCGTGAGGTCGTGTCGAAAAGGCTATCGTGGGGTCTATAGTTAGGGACCCCATGGAGGGTAACGAAGGGAATCCCACGTAAATGACCTCATACTTTCCACCCAGCTAACCGCATCCACATTGTACCCAAAGAACTAGGAGCACGAAACTGTGATCTTGATATTCTCAGAGGCAGTCAAGGATCATTCCTGCTGATTTTAATAACCTAAGATAGCCTGATGAACAAAACGTCCGACCATGCTGCTATTTTGGGCCAGGAGCTTGATGACTCGAGGATCAGCACACTTCAGTGCTCGTCCCTAGCCAGCTAAGTTCTCGTTAGTGTGCGGATGGAGCAGGATGTGCATCCGCGCAACAACTTGTTTGACTGCCTCTATAGTCAAGTGATTGATAATTACAGTTTTGAGGCCTCCTGGATGGCTGCATGCGGCTCGAGAGGACAAAGAGGACAAAGAAATCCATCGACGTAGAGCCAAGTATGGGACGCAGACTCACATTCGGTCGCAAGAGATCCATGGTCACCTGAACAGAAGAGCGTCGAGGTTCCATGCAGACACCAAGCATCGGGAGACAATGAACAGGCCAATTTTGTGTCGTGTCAAATTTCTGCGGGCTTGCTGCGCGTCTATCCTCTTGTTCTCCTTCCTACGAGCACCCGACTGAGGCCGATCCCGCCGATTCCTCTTTCCCACCTTGGGCCCGGCGAAGAACGCACCAGGATGCTTCTGGCCGCTCTTGCATTGGATCTGCAAAGTCTCCAATACATCCTTGACGTTTCTACGTTGGCCTTCATGTTCCAAGTATAGTCCTGGAGGGTGTATCAGGTTTTACCGGACCCGATGTGGATTTCCTGTGTCGACTTACAAGGAGGTTGACCTTCGAATAAGTCACCGATAGCATCACTCACACTGGCAAGTCCAGCCTTGACCAGATGCGAGCGAATTGTGTGTACCACTTAACACCATTAGCCAGCGTGTAGCGTGGTGCACAGCGGGTCCACAGACCTTGGCCAGCTGGCCCAGCCGCGGCGCATCAATAACCTAAGGTACGGTCCACCACCTGCAGGCTCCTCGCACACAACGGTTGGGTAGGCCATGCTCAGTTGACAGGACCTGCCGCTGGATTTCCCATGTACATGCAGAACAACACGCAGGTGCGATGAGAAGGGGAAATATTTTTCCTCCAATAAGAATGAATTTACAACGAAGGTACTCATCGAACACACTCAACCCTGATAGAAATTACGTACGCTTGCTACGGCCAGGGAAAGAACCTCGGTGAGTAATGTTGGGGGAAAACCTGAAGAAAACCTGAAAGTAAAGGACTTGGGAGGCCATAGTAGCCGAGACATTGAATTCTGTAGTAGGTGGAACGGAGCCTCGATATTCGGGCGCCCGCCAATGGTTTCCATGTTGTTTCTTCCGCCGTAATTCACTGGGGCGTTTCGAGCTTCCCAGTAAGAGCTCGAGTATTTGTGTAATAGTGCGGGTGCCGACTACCGCCCGGAGGCGAGTCTACACAGACACGCGTCGTTAAACCGATCCGAGAGGGAGGTGCGATGGTCAATAGAGTACAAGACACATGCACGCCAGTTGCCCTTGCCCGAGTGCTTAGAGGCTCTTTCCTGTGTCCATGGCGGCGATACCCCATTTTAGCCTGTTGAAGCGTTTAATACGAATAGAAGGACTGATGGAATTTCTTCCCTATATGGATTATGGAGCGGGTCACCTCGCGAGGGCGTATTAGAGATGGACTCCGTTTCTTTTTCTTACCGGCTCGGCTTGACCTTCCAACATAGGATACACCACTGATCGCTTAGTTCAGGAGAGTGAAAAGAAGATTTTCTTCTCCGAGGCGTGATGGACCGGTCAGTGAAGCGTGAGCTGTGGTTCTACGGCCAGACGTCTCATGGCTCATATCCGATGGAAGTTTCTCCCGCAGGTACCAATTGACTCTTCCGCCCAGACCTGTACATGCTGAAAGTCATTTCTGGTCTTGCCTCCAGATTCCTGTCTCATCTGGCTTCTCTGGCCGAATCCGATCGAAGACACTGGCGATGACTCAATGCCAGGGGATCCTTGCAGCATTCGAATCTTTGGGAAGTCTAGGTAGACTGGGCTCAGGGCCAGCTCGTCTGCTCCCAAGGGGCACGGGGATGTGCATGCCCATTCGACGGCTGGCTGGCCCGAAATTGAAGCGTCTACCCCTTGTACCTTGGTAAACCCACACTAACATGACTGCGGACTTTTGGCGGGGTAGTGTGCAACATCTGATCTGGCTGGCTATGTAGCCTGGCGTGGGGGCGGGGTTACCACCAAACCCTCCTTTGATCCCGTCGCTGGCCAGGCATATTCCCTCTGGCTGGCAACACAAAACCCCGAGCTGCAGTGGGGTCAAATCTGATATTCCCCGACATATGGCCCCCTGGTCCTTTTAATCGCATCCCGACCATATCCGAATTAATGATCGTCCCTTGACAGTTCGCGTCTTTTAGCCGTAAGAAGAGCCCCCGACAAAATGGCCTCGAGCAATTCCTCACGGGTTGCACTAAGGATTTGAGAAAGCACGTCTCCATGGCGGCGGAGAGAGTTACATATGCCTTGTAAATCCAGAGGTTGGCCACTTGGATTTGTTGCATTTCCAATCCGATTGCCGCTTTGCGGTTTCTCGTAGTTTTTTTCCTACCACTAGGATCCTGCCTGATGAAAATCCAACATGATCGACTAATGCCAGAGATTCAGTCAACGACCCTTCCGTGCAATCGTTTAACTCGAGTAGATGCTGTTAATATCCTGGTCCGGACCCGCTTCGAGCTTCACCGACTCGACTCTACGCCCGATTCTACCAGGAATTAACTTCTACGATATGTTTCCATTAGAAGGCGAGACAAAAACCAGTATTCTCGAATATCCAAGCACGGGTTACAACGAGAACCGGTCCAGGCTTTCTTTCTGGCATAGGCATTGCGTTCTTAGATGATATTAGTATGATGCCCCCACGTTACAATCCCCACGCCCGTGTGCTACAAAAGTCAAGTTAAATGTGCTACGGGACAAGCAAACTCGGCCGGCCGTCCTCCCCCCAGCGTAAGTTCTAGCGGGCCATTCCAAGTTCGAAAACGACGCCAGGCATGCGCTAGCTGGTAGAGGATTACATTACGACTTTTCGGGTCAATTCTACCCGAGGAAGCTGATGGTCAAGGTTTGCTGTTTATCTCGGTATGTGTCGGTCATATCACCGAGAATACAGGCAATAAATTGATGGCTTTTTGGGACGCCGATGCTCGTCGGCCGATTCGGGGTCGGGATGGGGCTCTAGGTGGGGGTTTGGTGGTCTCAGATGTGCAGCCCGCTGCATCTGGCTGGCAATGGATGGCTATGTCGGAGCACGCGTGTGAACATTGTGGCCTGGCTGCTCCAATGACTCAGTTGGTTTTGGCGACTACTTGTTCCAGATAGCTTCCAATGTACTGGCATCGAAAATCAAGAGTCCTTGGAGGATGCTCACCAAATAATGGCAAGATCAGGCCTGGATCAATTCGCTTTCTCAACGAGCGCTGAGCGGCCGTCGCTGCGCACCATAGCCAGCCTTGCCTGGCGCACCGCCTGGCTGGCTGCCGAATCACAACTGCCCCACTAGCTCAGGCTGACTAGTGCGACCATCCCGCCAGCATTGCCTCTCGAAATTTTTCTCCCCACCGCCTAAGTTTTTCTGCCCTCTCATCAACAATCTTCGCAATCTGACAACCACCTTGCGATATCACAGCAACCTGCAACGATAAAAAAAGATGGGTCGAGATCTACAAAAGAAGAAGAACCGCTCGGGGAAGCAACCCGTCAAGATAAAGCCCCGGAAGAAGAGAATTCTCAATCCCCTGGGCAACAGCATCATTGCAAAGAACTGGTAGGCAGGCCACCCTTTCTTCCATCCCCCCCAAACCATTCTGCCATTCACTTTCCGATTGTGTCTTTTTTGTTCCGAAACCATTGAATGGCTAACATCAAGGACTCAGGAATAAGAAAGAAACCCTCTCCCAAAACTACCGCCGTCTAGGCCTCGTCTCCCGCCTAAAAGCCCCCACCGGCGGGACCGAGCTCTCCCTCGCCGAAGCCACCCTCCTCCGCGAAGCCTCCCTCTCCACCACCTCCTCCATCATCCCCGCCGCGCTGCCCAAGAAACCAAAGACGACTCCCCTCGCCATCGCGTCGACGGAGAGCGCCGTCATCAGAGAGACAAAGGTCGAGCGTGACGCCTCGGGCAAGATCATTCGCGTGATCGGGTCATCGGCGAAGAGGAATCCTCTCAGGGATCCGTTGAACGAGTTCGACGACGACTCGGAGGAAGAGGAGGAGGAGGATGAAGAAGAAGAAGCTGAGGAATGGGGTGGGATCCAGGATACGGAAGACGACAAGAATAAGACTGGGATCGTGAGGCAGCTGGAGGAGCTCGCGGCTAGGCCGGTCATCAAGAAGCCGAGGCATCAAAGCGAGAGGGAGAGGGAGTGGATCGGGAGGCTGGTGGAGAAGTACGGCGAGGAGAACACGGCTGCCATGGCTAGGGATAGGAGGTTGAACCCTATGCAACAGACTGAGGCGGACATCAGAAAACGGTTACGGATATGGCAGGAGAACAGGTGAGGTGGCCATGGACGGTGATATAGAGAAAGGGATGGCGGAAATACTTTTACGAGATGTTGCATCTGGTTATTAAAAACGGGACTCCTTCTTTTACGGTTTTGTTACCCTAGAATCTGGTATAGCACAAAAGTCTGGTTTCAGTCGGCAGGCATGGCAAAGTCGGCGAGGCTTGGTGAAAAAATATTTATCCTTTATTTGGTATCTTGATGACTCTTCGCCTCTTTAAAACAAAAAAGAAAAGCATGAAACTGACGCCCCAACACCGATAATCCAACATTTGAAGCCAATTCTCGAAAGACAGAGTGCGTGACGTCGTGGCTCACTCTAGCACTTCCCTCACATGCTTGAAACCCCCATGTACACTGTCTTGAACCGCCGTACACGTACGAAACCCTACGGAGGCTGACGGGCCAAATCTTACGAATCCGTATCTTAAAGTAGTCATGAGAGCTCATGCCATTTAGTGCACCCTGTCGTAATTACCAGTGGGGAACTGCACAGGCGCGGCTTGGTCATACGGATCTGGCGTAGGCGATCCGTAGCTGGGGCCGCCGTGGTGAGGCGAGGCGTAGCTAGTATCGCTTTCAAACAGGGCGCTTGTCCTGGGAGGTCGGCCACCCACATTACTGCCAATATTGCTTCCCACGTTACTACCCACGTTGCTACCAGCGTCATAGCGATCGTCGTCATCGTATGGGTCGCTGCGACCGCCAACGTTGGAACCGTAGGGGGCACCACCATAAGCACCGCTAGCATACTCATCGTTGTGGCCGTGGTCTCGGTCATCCATGTTAACGGGTGCATAAGCCTCTTCATCATGGGGAGCCATAGAAAACGCGGCCTTGTCGGGGTCGATGTTGTTAGAATTGGGAAGCTTGTGGTGGTCATAACCAGGGAGGTAGCCGTCGAGCTTCCAGTGATGGTAGGTGAAGAAGCTAATAACAACGGCGAGGATCCAGAGGATGCTAGAGACAACCCATCAGCTAACTGCGCTCGAAAGATTTGGAGATAAGCCTTTCAGTGGGCAAACCTACGTGACGATGACACCGAAGGCGACGATCGCCTTGCTAATGCCACAAGCACCACCGCATCGGCCGGCGCTGTTGTAGGCGGCTTGGGCAGAAAAGGCGGAGAGCCAGATGATGGAGAAGAGAACGTCAACCATGAGCATGGCTCGGGGATCAGCAAGGTGTCGAGTACGCTCCCATCGAGGCGTCATCAGAAGAAATACCCAGGCAGGTATCGAGAGAAAGCACTGCAGAATGTACGTTAGCTAACGGCCATATTCGCGTTTACAGCCTACACCAGGAGTAGAAGTGGGCTTGCTTCCGGCAGAGGGCCATCAAAAAAGGCCGAACAAGTGCATGGAGGGTGGAACCTACAACGCCAAATACCCATCCATTCTGGCCGTTGATGTTGGCGTCAGAGTCACGGAAGACGGCAATTTCAAGGGCCCAGGCGACAAAAACCAGAACGATCTGGAGGCCATGGACGGCTAACTTGGTCGAGGGGACCCTATCGGGGTCAATGTTGGTTAGGGACACCATGGTCGAGATGTGTGGTGCTGTTTCGAGTTCGGTTTAGGTAGTGGGGGAGGAGACAGAGGTAGAGCCGTAGAGTAACTGCCCCTTCTCGAGGCTAGATATGGTCGATGATGTTCGTTCGTATATAGATTCCGCAACGTCTGTCCTGATACCGTTGCAGGGAAAAGTGTGGCCGAGGGGGGGAGGAGGCCTTCGTTTCGTCTGTCGTCGGGGTTTTGCGTGGACGGAAACGGAATAAACCAATTCGATACACGAAAAATAGGGTAAAGGAGGCCCTCGAGAAAATGCCAACAATGACAAAAACGCGTCACGAAGAAGAAAGGAAAAGGCCTTGAAGTACAGAGAAAAGTAATGAAAATAGCTGCGCTGGCTCAACAATGGAGAGAGGGAAGGAAAGAAGGAGCAAGTTTCTTGGAGGAGAGGAAACGGGAGTGACGGGAAGAAAAGGAAGGGATGATGAAGTGTTGATGAACCAACTCTTGGACCGGGCAACGAACAGAAAGGTGCGTCCTGGCAAATGGAGCTGGCTACGACTGGCTGAGCCTTAAAGATAGGGAGCCCCAGCGACGGTGCAACAGTGGGGATCACAACATAAGACTCGGGTATCTTTAATACGCGGTTAATGCAGAGGAGGTACCTGAGACGAGGGTTCCGCGGGTTTCCGGTTTATTACCCGCCCAGGCTGTCACTGTTCGCCTGCGGCTCTTTGGTTGCTAGGCTTTGCTTCCGTTTTTTTTCTCTCTCTTCTTCGTGAAGCGGCATCATCAGCTCTTGGTTCGAATGGCGGCTGGACCCATTTAATCGTAGTGCACTATTGTCGTTCGTCCTGACGCTAAAAACAGTAGCTAGAGACTTGGTCAGGACAAGCCAGCAAGCCACGCCATGACACTGCGAAGCTTGATTTGATAAGAGATTTGCGCCCATCCCTTTTTGTTCGCACTTTGCGCGACAGGGCCAGCCAAGCTTGCACAGCCAGGCCAGGCACAGCACGGCTTGAGAAGATGCCAGCCGCAAGAGCTGGGGGATTCCAAACCTCCACTAGTGACGATGTGGCACTCTCGAAGGGCCAAGCCACGCGAGCCGATATCCACTGTGTCTCCCCTCTATTCCCACCTTTGGGACTTGCCCCAGAATTTGTACAATTTTCTCTCCTCGTGTATGATGTACTATCCACCAGACTACACTATAAATGGGCAATGCTCGCGTGGGTACCCGGTACCTTCTTCTTTGCCAGTCAGAGAGACATCGATCTCAACCCAGGCTGCGCACTGTTCCAAGGTTCCTTTTTCCTTCCCTCGAGAATTGCAGGCGCTGACCCCGAGTTGAGTGGGTCGAAACAGCTGCGCCACCTCAGTCCTAAGCAACGAATCAGAGCCCTCATGATTCCAGAAAGCTGAAAAAGAAAGCTGGTCAAATAGAGACCATTTCGTGACACTCAACCAATATTGGTTCCAAAAAGAGTTCTATAAACGGAGCCTTACCAGCCCGAGCTCAGTGGCTGCCTTTGGTGCTCTGTCAAAGCGCCTCCTATTTCACCAAGATAACATTCGCCAGCACGCGAACGTTTGATCGCGTGAGCTTCACGACGTCAAGAATTTTTTTTTTATTATCAGTAGGATTCTTCCTGTCATCACGATCCTTGGGGAGTACTCTGTCATTCCAGAAACGGCTTTATGCGACGCCGCGCGCGGTTGCTGATGCTTGCAGCAGGTGCCGTAAGGTGCTACGCTGCACGTTGTCGGCACTCACAGATGCACTGCCATCCCGTCCACGTAACTCGCCCACGCATTAATACGTATTCTATCCGCGTGTCGTTAGCGCGCGCAGCATACTTCCCCAATGCGCAAAATCGACCGCAAGGATGAAATTACTATGCCCAGGATTATAAGGCTGCGGACAGCATTGATACTAGTGGTGAGTAATCTTTTGTGCTAGATTTGGACGCGAATGCGAGTGCCGGACAAGCTTGTGTATTGAATATTTTTAGTTTCTATTGGCTTTTTTCTTTCTTTTCCTTTTATCTTGTCTCATCCTACCCGTTTTGATATAAAAGACTTCCGCGATCAAACGCACCGCCCCTGCTAGTGCCTCAGCCCCAAATGTCCGCTTTGCTTACCCGAAATGCTACATGTACCCATATGTTAACACCAGGCCAAACCAGTGTAAAATGTGCCTTTCGTAAAACTCCAGCTGTGTGGCCTTTCCAAGGATGCTCAAATATTCACTAGCTTTTCTCCACCCAAAGATGGCCCTCGCAGTAATGTCTCCGGTTCGCCCAAGACGTTGGGCGAGTCTTGCAGGAAAACTGGGGCTTCTCGTCAACCTTACTTCTCGCCCCATCTCTCCGCCGGTTGTAGTCGCGCCGAGAATGCCGTGGTCGGTCGAGGGAAGAAGATTTAACGACTTGGCATTCCTTGTATGATGTCAGCCGATAACAAAGGAGGTTGTCACGGCAATTCGTTCCACATCCAGCCTCGATCCGGAGATACAAGCAAGGCTGACGCATTGCTTGGTGCTCTCCCACAGAACCTGCTCGAAAGAGTTCCCTGAATAAGTGGTTGCGTGAGGCCTCAAGACCGAGACAGGGTTGAATGGAGTGTGTACTGCTTCATCAAAGAGACACTAATTAACCCCATGATTCTGTGCCACACACTCCGTCAGTAAAACGGGAAATAAGGGAAAGTGCAAGATGATCGGCTTCCTCGGGTGAAACTTACGCAAGCCCCAGCATGGAAAACCACACACCTCGGAACGCCTCCATGAATGACCGTAGGACTCCCTCGTACCACCCTGGCGGGAGATGCGCAATCTCACCGAGGTCATCGCGGATACGCCCGATGACGTCTGCGGCATCCGGCCGGTCGCCAAAGCGCTCCCAGAGCCGCGCTTTGAGGATGTTCTGGTAGACTGTCGAGGCAATAGTCACGCCCAGGGTGCTGCCTAGGCTCCTCGCGAGATCTGTGACACGGCGCCGGTCAATTTCGACTCACCAAGAACCAAGTAGGTATAAAAATAGGTTGCGGGGAAACATACAGGTGGCAGATGTAATCACGGCTTGCTGGGAATGATCCACTGCCGCAATACACGCAAGCAACGTAATCGTCAACATGCCGCCGTAGCTTCCTCCAGTGAAGAAGAATGTCGAGGGAACAACGCGCAGCGGAGAGTTTTCATCAAGCGTCGTCAGCACGGCCATGCCCACTACAAAAATGCAGAGATCGGCGACGGCCAATCTCTGGTACTGCCCAGTATGCTTCATAATGAGGCCGGCCGAGAGGGAGAACACAGATATGCCGATGGGCGAAGCGAGGATAGCCAATCCGGCATCGGTGGCCGAGTAGCCCCGAACTTGCAAATACAGCGGCACGTAAAAGATGGCCATGTACAACGCCATGGAGCAGACCAGATTAGTGATGCAGGCGGAGAGCACGGTCCGGTTAAGGAGGAGCCGGACAGGGATGATTGGCTGGCGAGCGCGGCTTTCCCAGACCCAGAACCCGGCAAAGAGCACGACCGAGACGGAGGTGGCCGTGATTGGTAGAGGATGTCGCCAGGGAACTAAATTCCCACCAGCACTGAGACCCAGGAGGAGCGAGACGAGGAATCCGACAGTGAGGAGGGCACCGCCAAAATCGATCCGAGATAGATAGGACTTGTTAGAAATCTTGGGCGGAATTCGGACGAGGATGGCGACGAGGACCGCAGAGATCAGGGCTGGAGGGACGAGGGTGAAGAAGGCTAGCCGCCAGCCAAGGGCAGTGTGGTCATGCACGAAGCCGCCATAGACAGCACCCAGCATGGCACCAGAGCCGTGGCAGACATTTCCGATGCCTTGAATAACACCTCGCTTCCTGAGAGGAACAAGATCCGAACCTATAAAGGTAGAGATAGACATGAGCCCACCGCCTCCAACGCCGGCGATGACACGCCCGATAATCATCGTGTACTTATCCTTCGCAAGGCCGCACATCAAATTACCGACCGCAAAGAAAAGATTGCTGAACACCAACCCCGGTCCGCGACCGAAGATATCAGTCAGTCGGCCCGAGAGAGGTTGGCAGGCGGCATTCGCGATAAGGTACGCGGTCGCCAGCCAGGAAAAGATGGAAAGGCTCTTGAATTCACTGGAAATGGGCCCGGAGAGTGTCGCAAAGATGGTCGAGTCAATGGCTCCGACAAAGACACCAATCCACACTGTACCCATGATCACGGCCAACCGAGCAGGAGAAACCTCCTCGGCGATGATGGTAACCTCATCGTCAGTTGGAGGTTTTGGCGAGTCTGAATCCCGGAGTAGAGGGGTGTCCTCAGTAGCGATGGGGATGGCGGTCTCCGAGATTTCCGCCGTGGCCGTCATCGTTTATTTGGTGCCAGTCGGGTTGCTATGTCTTTCAAACTACAAGAATGATGCCGCAGAGGATCATTTAAGCCAGGAAAGGGTCTAGTTTCACAGCTATATAGATGGCTTCCCTTCTCCTAAAGGTGACTCATTCCCGGTCTGTGTGGAAGGGCGTTACGGACGTTGCGGCGGTTAGAGGAGGGAAACATGCAGATCTCTCGTTGGTGTGGACAAAGCTGGATTTATAAGTCGGGATTCAATGTAATAAATACCCTGCGCACTGTGTAAGATGCCGAAAATGAATTAAGAAATAGAATTCCGCCGAGGCTGCCAGCTGTGGGCATCTGACGTTCACCTTCCTGTTTTGACATCCCTGCAATCGCGCGAACTTTGGCTGCTTTTATAATAATTTATGTGGACTCCCAGTTTGAATAAAATCGATCTTCTTCTACTACGAATTGTATTAGTTCCAGGTTCCCGAATGCGGGAAGTCCCATACTATCTTGCTTTTGGTCCAATAGTTCGCGTGTACAAAGTAGTTCGAGGACCACAATCCCAAAACGAAACCTCTTAATGCTTATTCATCTTCGATGTGTCTCTGCGCACCCTGGTTTGCTCCTCGTTCAAAGTTCCTGTATTCGTTCTCGACCGTCTTGCTCAACCCAGTTGCTTTGATACTAATCATCGCCGTCTGAAAGTGGCGAAGCCTCAATATTCTGCTATCCGAATCTTCAAGTTGCTCGCTAACGCACTCCGTTGCTGCCGTCACACACATGTTCTTGAGGTCAGACCCCGTATAGCGCGTGGTCATCTTCGCGAGCCTGTCAGTTGATACGTCGGCGCCGAGTGTCTCATCTTTCAGCAAAAGATTAAGGATACCGAAACGCTGGGCAGTGGTCGGGACATCGAGATGGATTCGGACGGGAGCTCTGCGGAGAACGGCTGGGTCAAGGTCGAAAGGTCGATTCGTGGCTAGCAGGATGAAGGGCGAGTTCTTGCCGCTGTTTAATCCATCCCATTCCATAAGGAACTGATTCAACATAGCGCGGATATGTCTCTTCTCGCCAGCTTTACGAGTTCCAAGCAGACCATCAGCCTCGTCGATGAAGACGATGGCCGGGTGCAATTTGCGACCCATCGAGAACAGCGCCTTGATGACTTTTTCATCTTCACCGTGGCATTTTTGCCAAAGCTCTGCTGTCGACGCGAGAATCATGTTGAAACCGGATTTGCGAGCTAGTCCTTTGACTAGAAGGGTCTTTCCGGTCCCGGGAGGGCCATAAAGCACGGCGCCGGTGACCTTGTTCCCCGCGAGCACACCCCGCCCAAACGCCTTGGGTCGTAGAAGAGACATCCTGGTGACATGCTCCAGCTTGTCGATGGTTTTCTGGTCGACAAACATGTCCTCGTAGTTGTCCTTGATGCTTTCTGCACAGCGTTAGCGAGAGATGCAGCCCCGGGAAGCTTCGAAAGGAATGGCCTACCTGTATTGACGATACAGTCAAGTAGCATCTTCTCAAATTTGTCTCGCGCGAGAGCCTTGTACCTCCTCATCTTCTTCGCATGTGCTGCTTGGCCAACATCGCCTACGACAGATTCCAAATCGCTGTCGTAGACTTCGGCTCTTCCGCCCTGGCCACCAACAAATCCGTCGCTATCATCAGAATCAGAACCGCCGCGTCTCGACTGGCGTGCAGGACTCCTCGGCCAAGACGCGCCTTGTTCCTCTAGACCTCCCGACGGCGTTCTCTTCGCATGCCGCTCTTCATCGCGGTAATAATCGTCCAGGCCACTCATCTCAGCTTCGGAAGCGTACTCATCGACCGTTTCTTTGACCCTAAGAAACACGTCATTTGAACCTTGGGAAGAACCCTTCGAGCCTTTTGACCCTTTCGTCGGGTCTCTGGAGCCACGCCGCCTTCTTCCTCCGTGCTTCACTGACCCTCCAGTCGATTGTCGACTTAGCTTGGGTTTCCTGAAATACCTTCCTTCGCTATCCGCAATGTCGCCCTCATCATAACCGTCCATGGTGGTCGGAGATTCAACGACCGGCTCCTCTACCGCCCGGCCATCAGTAATGGCCAAGGGAAGTCGGGATAACCCTGCCTGGCCATTTTGCGTGGGCTTCCCAGGTTCTGGTGGCCCTTCGATCCCAAGTGGGGTGCGGCTAAGCTGCCGAGGATCGACGGCCTGGAGGTAATCAGAGTAACGACAGGAATTGCTCATAGACATTGGGATATCTCGAATTAATGGCTAGTCGAGTTGATGACTCGTGAATCGCGTCCAAGACAGTTCAAGGTTTTAAATCGAGTTGGGGTCAAAAGATATCATCATCGCATTCGAGGCCTCTTTCATAAAAACAGGCTCTTATTATCTGGTCCCCTCCCTGCAAGTGATCGCTGGGCTGGGAAAGGGAAGTCCTGTGCCATCCTTCGCACTACCCGGTGCGAATTCTACCCGGGGGAATGATTGCGTCGCATTTGCCGCTGTGTGTGTGGGCGGATTGGGCTCAGCATGCACCTCCCGACATGGGTGGCCCAGGCTGTGTTATTCCTTGGTGAGATTGCCTTGCAGGGGAATCTCCAATATCGCCATCGAGAAGCCTCTCCCTCCCAGAGTCTTTGACCTGATCCCTACCTTTTTTGCTTTTCGATTTGTCGAGGCGACGTGAGCAGCAGGGTTTTCTTGATATCGGTCTTCAAGAATTTCGCTTGATCTCAAGTGCCCGCGATACGAGAGAGCGACCTTTCCTTAGCAACTACTTAGAATCGACCATTGCCTCGCCTCTTAATACCCCCGTGGTGGGGTTTCGCGGCAGCCAGCAACAAATGGCCGATAGACCAACAGATAGCCTCGACGAGATGTCGGAAAAGAACGATTCCAAGACTCAAGCGTCTGAAAGCGCAGAATTCGTCGCCCCGCTTGACCGGACGCGTTACGAAACCTTTGCGAGCATCGCTCATCCGTCGCTGCGCA
Organism: Lomentospora prolificans; assembly: GCA_029532625.1. Classification (NCBI taxonomy): domain Eukaryota; kingdom Fungi; phylum Ascomycota; class Sordariomycetes; order Microascales; family Microascaceae; genus Lomentospora; species Lomentospora prolificans. The sequence continues at coordinate 323,437 of JARFXM010000003.1, forward strand.
ATGCCCGCAGAACGGGTAGCCTGGAGCCGTCCATGATATCGCGGCGGACATCGTGGTCATCCACTAGCCAGGGAATCGAGCGCAGATTACGGCGGCCCTTCACCCAGCTCAAAGACCGCGCCAGGAGCCAACTCGTACATCCAGCCATTCCCAGGATGCCGGAAGATGATGCGGCTCTGCCGCGTGAATCACCCTGTTCGTGCTCAGTCGAGGATATCTTGACTTTCGACAACGCAAAGCAGGATTCAGACTGCGAGTTTCCGCAGTTCGATAGCCTAGAGCCATACTGTATCACGGAGCACGAGGTGGTTTCTGAAAAGCTTTGGAGAGACGAGGCGACGCGTCTTCACTACTATATCTGTCACCCGGATGTTCCTCTACGGTTTGAGAATAGAGAGTATTTTTCTGTGGGAGATGAAGGTGGTTACAGACTTCTCAATGACATAGCGGAAAACATCAACACGGCCATAGCGCTGTGCGCCTTGGATGTTGAATGCATCAAGGTGCGCCATTGCAAAAATCTCTCGAACCGCACCCGTTTGCGAAAATTGATCCTGCAAGCCCATGTTGCCGGCGCAGCGAAACCCGAGGAGGAGGACGAAGACGGCACGATAAGCCCCGAGGAGGCAGAGAAGCGATTACAGGAACAGAACGCCACGTTCGACTTAATCAACTACATTTCGGCGGTCGTCGCGAGGTTAATTACACAATCTGGCGGAGGTAGGTTCTACCAATCGGCAGTGGTTGGTGCGCTGGTGACGCGTATCGCCAAGATCAAGCTGCTGCTTCTTGATCTCGCTTCGAATGCTCGCGTGGCCGCGCAAAACGGTGAGACTGTTCTCGATATGAGCAGGGACGTGGGTCCATTGGCGGATACAGTCATAGACGAAGAAGAAGAGTGCGAAGAGGCTATGAGGATGGTCGAGGCGGATGCCAGGGACGGTCTTACGTCCCGGGCGAACGCTGCGGTGGCGGCCTATTGCGTCCGGCAGAATAAATATCGGTCGGGTGTGACCTCTATCCTGAGGCTGATTATGACCTCGTTACGGTTTCTAGATCGCTCTGGGCTACCACCGACGGCCTACGAAATTTGCGGGCTAGTATACGAGACTGGATTCCAGGGATTCAAGGTGGGTTATCTGTTTCTATCCGCACGTTCCCGGCTTCAACACGTCTCTTTACTAACGCTTTTACAAAGACCCTCCTCCACCAGGACAGGGATATGGAGTACGGAGCGACCTCTGACCAAGAAAATATTAACACAGCCGATTGTGCGTTCCATATACTTCATACTACGGTGCGGCAACTCAAACAACTCCGCCAGGGTGAACGCTCTAAGAGTGCGGAGAAGGAAAGTAAAGTCAAGACATTTATCGAATGGAAATACCAGCTGCTGGATGCCGATTCGTCCCGTTGTGAGCCGGACAATCGTACGTCGCTATCATCCCTCGAACTCAAGCATATGGACGACATCATCACGGTCATGGTGGCGCTCACCACTACAAGCCCAAACCTCATCAACGAGCTTACGAATTTTCGAAGCATCATGCTGCTCAACTATTCTCCCGACAACGATGGCCTCGTTCGCCCGTACAAAGAGAACAATTTCAAGGCCTTCTTTAGGCTATTCACGGATGAGATGGAGACCTACACGCGATCCGAAGATGTGATGCGGCTTTCTGCTGCCTTCGAGGACGGTACGTTTGACCGATGCCGTCTAATCGACCGGGCCGAAGAGGGCGACTCTAAACGAAGACGAAAGACGAATGTGGATATCTCGAGGAAATTCCAGAAGCTCACGCGCTGGATAGATGAAGAATGGGTGGTGGACGAGAACTCAGTGATTGTCCCTTGCACCATTTACGTGCTGAGTATCGGCTTCATGGCGTTCATTCTTGCTGCCGGCGGTCTAGTGATAGGTTTCATGGTGGGAGATCGCATCCCGGGTGTCGACCCGTTCAACATCGCGACGTACACATGGGTCTTGGCCGCCTTCGTCATCCTCGTTTACAAGAGCATCCTCGTCAAGGACTGGAGCTGGAGCGATTTCCTCCATTGCCGCGTACGCTGCCGCTCAGTATCGGAGCTAGAGGCGGTCACGGGCATTCGCGACCAGCTCATCATCGCCAAACTTTTGCATGAGGAGAGCGGCGGCGGGATTCTCTCGACGCGCGGTCCCTACAATTCTATTTTCCGGCAGCAGTGCAAGGATACCGGCTTCTCGATCGATCGGCCAATCAGCACGACTACGATGCTCATGAGCGGGCTCACGCCTCTAAAGGTGGTTGGGCCTCGCGGCCCCGCTCTCGTTTGCCTCGATGCGCGTCGGGGAACGCAGCTCAGGGTGGTTAACCACGCCGCGGAGCGCGATGAGTTGTATCTGGTTTGCGAGGACCTAAACAGGCGACAGAAACTGGCGATGGAGCATAGCAGCGAGAGCAAGTGTGCGAGGCTGCCGCTTGTGATGTCAAACCAGTTGAAGTGGAAGAAGGTGATGGGTGTTTATGATACTAGGAATGTGGTGTTTGTGTAGATACGGGGTCGGGCATGAATGATTTGCATATGATATGATAAATAGAATATTGATCCTTTTAACCCTTTTTGTTCCTCGCTTGCACCAGTTGGGACTACACAAGAGCTGGGGTCCATGCCCAATGCCCAATGGGACCCTTGAACATTAGGTCCAAGATTAAATGGACAATCCTGGGGCATCCGAGGATGCACACGGGAGCAATTTTGCCGCTGAAACGAATGGTAAGCAGCCACAGGGGCAGGTGATTTGGCCGCCTTCTGCACGGTTCAAGATACGTGCCGACTATGAAAGCTGGCAGGATTCGCATGCTGGCGAGAGGCTTTAGGCCAGCGACACGTCGGTAAGGCGTGGACCAGGAGCCTTCTGGGGGCTCTGGCGCGAGGTGTTAAGCGATAGGACATGGCCCGCCCATTGACGGGATTGGACGAATTGGGTCTCTTGAATGCAAGGTGCTCAGCCCTGGAGGGTGGCGGGACGATGCGATCCCCGCCGGCGACCCTCCCTAATTTGGAATGGACCTGGTGCCAATGTGCAGACGGGCAGGGATGTTGAAGAATCCGGGTGCAGCTATGGGGGGCAAGCTCCATCAGCCTTACCGCGCGCGGGAGGGAGATGCTTTGGGAGAGGGTGGGATGGGATCTGCGAGGAATGGAGGTTGTATTTTCGGCTCCCTCTTGTTTCTTTTCTTTGACGCCAAGTTTTCTAGGTTTTTTTTGTTAGCTTTTGTCATTTGAGTCGGGTTAGGATGCGATTTGAAGTGTAAGAGCAATGGCATCCAAGGACGGGGAAATCAAGAACGACCTGGGGACCGAGCCGACTGTGGCGCCGCGGGAGGACTCGGCTGTTGTGCTGGAGAGTGATGGCGATCCGGTGGCCAACGAAACTTCGCCTCTGGAGCTAGCGGGACCGAATCCCGTGGAATCGACAACGGCTGATGGCGATGGGAAGGGTGAAGAGACGGAGGATTTCGTCGTCGTCGAGCAGACGAAGGCTGGGGATGAGGACGGGGATAGGGATGGTGGAGCTCTTCAGGTAGCGCCGCCGAAATTAGCAGCGCAGAGGGAGGAAGCTGGGGGGCCGCCGGATACGACGAAAGAAGCGGTTGTTGACACTTCTTCGAGTCCCAAAGAGTCTGAAGAGAGCGAGCCGCGCAAGGATAAGATCGCGGACGACGACATGAGTCAGACTATACCAGGTCCTACAGGTTCGCCCCAAGAGAAGGTCTCGGATAAGCCAGATGATGGGTCCAGGGGCGGAGAGGCGAATGAAGATGGAGACAAGGCGATTAACGAGGGAGATGGAAAGGAGAAGGACGTCGTATCTGACAGTCAGACGCCAACAAATGAAGATGAGTGGGAAGAAGTCGAAGATGACGAGACAGCGAAAAAAGATGGCGGGAAGAAGCTCACAGCAAAAGATATGTTGAAGAGGGCGCGGATGAGAAGAGCGTTAAAGACAGCAATGCCACGACATTCCAAGCGGATAACACCTCCGCAAGAGCCAGTGTCATCGGACCCGGACCCGTCCAAAGAGAAGGCCAAAGCTGCGGATGGCGACGAGGATGTGAAAGTGGAAGAGAAAGAGGAAGAGGAGGAGGAGGAGGAGAACCGGCAAAACTGGGATAGCACGGTCATGGCCTCGCACTCCTGGTATATGAAGCTGGTTAGTGATGACTACGAAGAGGGGGTCGAGGAGGAAGAAGAGGAGGAGGAAAAGCACGGAGATGAAGAAGAGAACAGCTCAGGTTCGGATTCATCCTCTTCGTCTAGCAAGAGCGAAAATGATTACGATGATGAACCGGAACTGGTCGAAGACAACTCGGCGGCACGCGCCGAATGGCTCCGGCAGAAACCCAATATCTGGAGAAGGAACAGAGGTCTCGACCGCATCATGTGCATGGTGGGCGTGGAGAAGGTCAAGCAGCAGTTCCTGTCCATGAAGGCTTCCATCGAGGCTTCGCAGAGAAGAGGTGAAAAGCTTCATGGAAGCTCTATAGCTATTGAGGTGACGGGAGGTCCGGGAACAGGTAAGGCTCTGAACATTTGATTCAAGTGCCCTTACCAGGACCGAATAGCACCTAACCTGACGGACTAGGAAAATACGTCATCAAGGAGCATTTCGGCACGTTTAAAGACGATTTGTATGACTGGAGCGACGACGACCTCCACGTTGACAAGTCCCACCGGACAACTAGAAACATCCACATCGACGATTACACCGAGGATGAGCTTCACACATTCCTTAAGAGGTTCTTCAAGAAGCGGGGGCTCGAAGCCGAGGGCGGCGTCGGCGGCTTTTACACCGAGATTCTCGCCAGGAAAGTCGCGATAGGCCGGGGCATCGAGGGCTTCCGGAATTTCTGGGCCATCCGAGATGCGTTTACGGAGGCGTGTGATCGTCAGGCCGATAGGCTTTATGCGGAGCGTCTAGAATGGGAGAAGAACGGAAGCCAGGGCGATCCCCCGGACGATAGGTTCGTCACCAAGGAAGACTTGATGGGGAAACCTCCGCCCGATCTCAGAGAGACGAGTGAAGCGTACAAAGAACTCCAAAAAATGGTAGGAATGGAGCATATCAAAGCGGCAGTCGAGGAGCTCATGGACCGAGCAAGAGTCAATTACAGACTCCAGATGAAAGGCAAGAAGCTTATCCGGACGCACCTCAATCGCGTTATCCTCGGGCCGCCCGGCACAGGCAAGACGACGGTTGCGCACCTCTACGGCCGTATCCTGTGCGACCTCAACCTCGTTTCCAAGGGTGAGGTCGTGGCGAAGGACCCCAGTGACTTCATGTCCAAGTGGATTGGCGGTCCGCAGGACAACACCAAGACAATCCTCGATGAAACCAAGGGCAAGGTGCTTATTATTGACGACGCGCATACCCTCTGCCCGACGGACGACTCGGCCAACTCGTCATTCAGGGGGGACCAGTACCGGTTTGAGATTCTCGACACCATTGTTGCCAAGACGTCGACCAAGCCGGGGCAAGATCGTGCCATAATCATGATTGGATATTCGGATCAAATGCACGCTCTCTTTGCTAAGGCGAACCCTGGTTTGCGCAGTAGATTCCCGCTTGAAGATGCTTTTGAGCTGAAGGATTACAGCCTGCCGCATTTGATAAGTATATTTGACAAATCCCTCATAGATCTAGAGACGGAGGTGACGCCGGCAGCGCGCGATGTTGCCTCGCAAATGCTCGGCCGGGCAAGGGATAGGCCGAATTTTGGCAACGCACGAGACGTGGAGAATTTGGTGAACCGGGCGAGGGCTGCATACAGGGAGCGCATACAAGCGGAACGGGCCAAGAAACATGCGAAGAAGGCAGAGGTAGAAGTCAAGGTCACTGTTCAGTTAGACGGAGAGCCGGTGAAGCCGGTCAGTTCTGGGCTGCCAAACGGGGTAGCAGCCGAGCTTGCCGACCCTGCCGCCTTAGAGGCTCCCAAAGACGATGCCATCGAGGTCGAGAAGGAGAATACGGCTGGGACTCCAGCGGATGATGCCGTCCAGACTTCCAAGGAGGATACTACTGAGGTTCCTAAAGCGGAACCTACAGAGGCCACGAAAGAGCCCGAGTTTGACCGGTTCGAACTCGAAGACCGCGTCGTGTTAGAACCCGATGACTTTGATCCAAACTGGAGGCGTGCTGACGGAGCCGGATCGAGCTGCGAGGATCTCTTCAAGGAATTCGTCGGCTTCGACAAGGTGGTTCAACAATTCAGAGGCTACCAGCAAATCGCATCGGGTATGCGCCTCCACGGCCGCGACCCTCGCCCTTATGTCCCATTCACGTTCATCTTCAAGGGCCCACCCGGAACAGGCAAAACCTCGACGGCGCGCCTGATCGGCCAAATATTCTACGACATGGGATTCCTCGCCAGCAACGAAGTAGTCGAGTGCTCAGCCACAGACCTCATCGGCCAATTCAAGGGCCACACGGGGCCCAAAGTGCAAGGCCTCATGGAGAAGGGCCTGGGCAAGATCCTCTTCATCGACGAAGCCTACCGCCTCGGCGGCGACAGCTCCTTCAACGAAGAAGCCGTCGGCGAGCTGGTTGACTGCCTGACCAAGCAGCGCTACATGCAGAAGATGGTCGTCATCCTCGCCGGCTACAGCGAGGACATGGACATGCTCATGAAGTCCAACCGCGGCCTGCGCGGCCGCTTCTCCACCGAGGTCGTCTTCCCGCAGCTCACGCCGGCGCAGTGCCTGCTCTTCCTGGGCCAGCTCTTGGCCAAGATGGATATTGCGATTCGGGACAGGACTGCGCCTAGCCCTGAGGAGAAGGCAAAGGTGCAGCGGCTGTTGGCGAAGCTGAGCGCTACGAGGGATTGGTCGAATGGGCGGGACATTGAGACGCTGTCGAGGAAGATTGTGGGTGAGGTGTATATGTCTGAGGGTAGAAAGGGGAGGAAGTCGACGAGGTTGCAGGTTTCTACGAGGGAGATGATTGTGTTTTTGCAGGATATGTTGAGGGCGAGGTTGGCGGGCGAGTTGCAAGATCGCGAGTGAGGTAGGTGTAAAGAGGATAGAGCGAGTACTGTATGTATTATAATATATTGCTATATTGCTTTGGGACTTTTGGGTTTACGCATCATCATAGTTTGCCGAATATATCCCTCGATTTGGTTTCATGCGAATCATCCAAAACCTTTTGTCCAGTTCTACTACTGTATACAGCCCGAGCTCATCATGGCAACAGTGTTCGAGGTTCTCAAGATTGTTGATGATGGACGCAAAGCTTCTGTGTGCTTACATAATCTCAAAATTCTGCTTCATCTCGACTTTCATCTTGGAGCTTCAATTCAATCTCATCCCAAGATTCGACTCTCATCATCAAATCATCTACATGATGGAATTATAAAATTCAATCTCTTAATTTCCCTCAATTCAAACCCAATCTACACCCCGCTTCTCACATTTATAGTCTCGGCACCATATCAGCCGGAGCCATGAAGCAGCTTCGGCTTCTCGCCCAAACGAGGGCGACTCTATCACGGCGTCTACCCACGCCGAATGGACCCCGGACACACAGCTCGCATCTACCATCGCCGTCCTCATATCTCTCCACACTCCGAGTCTCAACCTTCTCCGCCAACGGCTGCTCCGCCTCACCCCGGTCCTACAGCACCTCACCCTCATCCCAACCCAAATCCCGCTTCCCCAAGCTTCTACTCGTCCTGGCGGCCTCCGTCTCCGGTCTAACATGGTACCTCCTCCAACCCGCAACGACCAAGAAAAAGACCCTGAACACGACCAATTTCGTCCCCTACACCGTAATCTCCAAGACGGCTCTGTCCCCAAACTCCTTCATCATCACCGTCAAGCCGCAATCACCCCCCTCATCCCTCCCCTACCTCAATCCCGACGGCTCCTGGTGGGATTTCCAGTGGTCCGTCCAGGTGAAGCAGCCACAGATCCAGATCCAGAGGGAATACACGCCCCTCCCTCCCCCGCCCGGACAGCCGGACGACGGCCTCCTCAGGTTCTTCGTCCGGAGGATCCCGAGGGGCGAGGTGTCGAATTATCTAGGCAAGATGGAGACCGGGGACACGGTTGAGTTGAGGCTTGGGGAGAGGGGTTACTCGTTTGGGCATGTTGATGCTGGCCAGCCCGAGGACGTGGTTTGTGTGGCGGGCGGTACGGGCATTGCGACGGCGATGCAGATTGCGCATTCCGTGCTCGACAAACCCGCGCGGGTTCACCCAGACACAAAAGTTCGCATCCTGTGGGCCGTGAGATCAAGATCGGATCTTCAAAGCGTTCGAAACCCAGCGCGACTGGCGAATTTGGAGACCGACTTAGATGGAGCTACAGACGTCGCAAAAAGGCTCCTCGACATGAGGAGACAATACGGCGACAAACTCTCCATCAAAGTCGCCATCGACGACGAAGGCACAGCCATTACCGAAACAGAACTCAAGGACGCCCTGGGAATCTCGTCGCGCGCGTGGGGCAAGCGAGGAGCGCCCCAGCCACTCTATCCCTGCGCGCTGCCGGCCCCTATCGCCGCCGCGTGCGACCCGGAGCCGAATCACCCGGCGAATACGGTTCGGCCCTCCGCGCCGGCCGTGAACCTGCATAGACCCGTTTTCGTATGTGGGCCGGAAGGATTCGTTGACAGGTTTGCGGGCGAAGTAGTCCGTCACCCAAACGGTGCGCTCTTTAGGAGGGGCGGTGTGCTTGGCGAGCTCAACGCAAAGTTTGGCCATGTCAAGCAGCCGTGGCTGGTTCTCGGGTTCCCCTAAACCGCTCTGTCCCTGGGCCGCTAGGTCAAAGGAGGTGTGATGATGACGTGTATAATAAAATAGGCTTAGATATTCATAGAATTGCAATAACATGTAATGTATTTGTATTACCACCAGCCGTTTTCCATCAAAAACGTCTAACATCTTCAATAGGTAGCCTGATTCACAGTGACCAGAAGACTCTTAAGAGCGTACAAGGGTGGAAGAAAAGTAAAACAGAGTCTATTGAAACACGCATATCCCAAACGCCATCATAATACAAGAAGAGTCGAAATCATATCTGCCGTCATCAGAGCCCTTACCGGCTCTGCACCTTCCTATATGAAGGCGGCTTCATGGTCCGGCTGATGACCTTGACAGCGTAAGGCGGTACCAAGGAGATAGAACCGATAGCGAGGACTCTCCACAAGAAGCCCCTACAACCAAGAGGTTAGCACAAGTTCCGTCAGTGAAAGTCGAGATGGATCGAAACTTACCAAGTGATGATGAACCCCAGGTCGAAATAATCACCCAAGAATGGGATCGATCCCGCATACATCAAGAACGTGCCTACGATGGAAAGGATCATGACCGGATGCCAGGTAGTAATCTCGATTGCCACCATAAGAAGCTCGTTCAACACGAGCACCGTGTAGCTCACAGCCCGCATGCGATCGCCATCCACCGAAGTCAAAATCTGCGAGAGACCTTGGATGATGCCGCCCTGGTAGATGGAGACAAAGACCCAGACGAAGAAGGTACGGTACGAGAGGGATCGGCCAGAAGTGAGCTCTTTGTAGAGCTCTGGATAGAGGTTGGCGAGATTCTCATCGACGTCCTTGTCGAGGACTAGAGAGAGGACCGGGGCGGCGGTATAGATTGTCGCGTAACCGACGAGGAGCCAGTCCTGATGTACGTTAGAATAGTACGCCTGAGAGACAATGGGAAAGGGGGGTAGCTCACCTTGTATAAACCCTCGGGTTCAAAGTTCATGGCAATGCTGAACATCGTCTGGCACACCGCAATGATGAGACCACGGTGGATAACAAACTGCGCAAGTTTCGCACTCCGCTTATAACTATTCCGACCGTGCCATACAAGCAATTTGGTCAAATGGCAAAACTGCTCGATAGAGAAATCGGCAGCGAGTGAGGCTTGCCGACCTTCCTTGCCCACAATACCAACACCAACGTCTGCAGCCTGGATCATGGAAACATCGTTGCCACCGTCACCGATACAGCAGACACGCTTCTTTGTATATTCCTTGATGAGCTTGGCAATCTCGGCCTTCTGCGTTGGCGAGCAACGACACGCCACGACAGTCGGAAGAAGGACGGCGACGGAGACAAATTCGATACGGAAGTGCGTGAGATACAACGCAAGACTCTCGCCGTCAATGAGAAGGCACGAATCGGGCTTACTGCGTAGGAAGTCGAGGTGCTCCTGTGCGCCGTCCTTGCGGTTTAGCTTGGCAACGGTGTAAATGTACTGGCCTCTAGCTACGAGCTTGGAGCTAACGGCGACGCAGCGTGCGGTCTCCACCTTATCGCCAGTTAACATCCAAATCTTGATACCCGCATTCCGGAGAAGCTCGAGCGAAGGTTTAACGTCACGTTGAAGCTTATCTTCGACGCCAGTAACGCCGAGGAGCTCGAGGTTCCGTTCTAGATGTTGGGAAACGGCCCTTTGCATGCCGGCATCACGGCCCGAGATGAGCAGAGACGCTTCTTGGTAAGCTGAGGAAAACTCCTGATACTGCTGATATGAGAGACGCTTCCGGCCGACGACAAGGGTTCGAAGGCCCTCACGAGCCATGTTCGCGGTTTCTTCGTCAAGCCAGTCATTGGCTGCAACGATGGACCCCATAACGGTATCAGCACCCTTTTGGTAGAACCATATCTCCCCGCTCGACAAATCCGGGGCCTTATTGGATGCATGCTCGTAGAACTGGACAATGATACCCATCCGCTTGCCTTCAGAGGTGAACGGAAAGATGTCCAGGATCTTGACCTGCACAACTCGTCTGCCCTTGGTCGACTCGAGAATCATGCCCTTCCTATCACGGTGCGCTAGCTTCAGGCCTACAGATTCGGTCCACCGGACGATAGCAATCTCGTCGGGAGACGAGGCCTGGTAAGAAGTAACCATCTGTCCATTCTCCTCTTCTACCGTGGGTGTGACGTTGTGGCAAAGCGCGAGGGCAAGAACAACATCTCGAACACGAGATCCAATCTCCCTCCGAGTTCGCGTAGCACCTCCTACATTGCCTGATGCCTGGTAGGAGGCGGAAGGCGTGATAAGAATAGTTTTCGACGCCGGATCGAGCGTGGGTTGAACATGGAAGCCTTGTGAAACATAAGAGATAACCTCGTCCATGGCATCATTGGCGTAAGAAACGGTACCGACATGGATCTTTTTCATTTCCATCTCGTTCTGAGTTAGCGTACCTGTCTTGTCACTAAGCAGATACTCAATCCGGCCAAGGTCCTCAGGGATGGTGCTCGTTCGCACAACAGCGCCAGGAATGCCCGAATCCCGCTGGATGAACCACGAGTACGCGCTCTTTCCAAGATCAAGGTTGACTCGCAAGCTGATGGGAACAATAGTAGAGAATAGAACAAGGAAGCGCATAATCTTGATGTACCATCTGTTACCTTCAGTGTTGTTAAAGCCTTCAAGTGCGACTAAGATGATAGATAAGGCAAGGGTCAGGGCGCAGAGAATCTTGGTAAGGGAGTTGATTTCATACTCCAAGAGACCAGTCTTGGAACGTGAGGGCGCGGTGGAGAGAGCCGAGCGAGTCTGAGGTCCGGTATACATGATAACGGCAAGAGTCGTTCCTTGAGAGGCGATGACGGTATTAGCCCAGGCGGTGTTGTCCAGGGATAGAGGAGCGGAGGTCGTGTGATCGTTGCTTTCGCTTTGAAGCTTCGCGTGGCTATCTTGGGCCTCTTCTCTGCTTCCCATCAATTCCACTGTCCCCAAGAATTCATTGACCTTCTTATCTGGCTTGCCGCCCGTTACTCGCAGACGAACGAACTCCTCAGTAGCGAGGTTCTGGGTCAATGGAGATGCTAGACGTAGTTTCCAGTCCGTTTCGCCGTCAAGCTGATCTGTCCGGATAAAGGTCTCTCCCGCGGAGCCCTCATTTGCGTCTTCGGGGGTAGAAGTGGGGCCTTCTCCAGTGTTGTGATCGTTCGAGCCGGTATCCACCAGAAGTGGCTCTGGTTCCCCGGGCTCTTCCTCCTCGGCAGCCGTGGCACTTTCGACTGTGTAGCATTTCAAAATGACTACATCGGCAGGTACCCTGTCTCCCTTGCCGAGCTTCAGCACGTCGCCAACCTTGAGATCTCGAGACTTTTTGCTGATTTCCAAAACACTTGACGATGGATGGGCAGCCGAACCAGAGCCTTCGATATCCTCCTCTTCTTCCTGGATATCGGACAATCGGTCTCTAGGAGACAGCGGCCGCTTTCCCCGTTTCCTGAGCACCTCAGATCTGAGCCGCTTCCTATTCCGAACACTACCACCAGCCGACTCCCTGGGGTATCCAAAGTGGAGAACAATATATGCTTCGGCATTTGCCTCATTATCTCTCCGTCTCCTAGCAATATCGTCCCAGGCCTCCTTGCCCATAGTTATCACAAGGACAAAGGCCAACGGTGCGATGTAGGTAGAAAGATAGCCGATTCGCAGGGCGGGTATCGCTTGCGACAACGCGACGAGTAAAAAGTACATGTTGAAGAAGAAGGAGAATTCATTGTAAAGTGTTATCGGGAGAAAGGTAAGGGCGGTATATTTGGCGTTGGAGACGATATTTGGGGGGAACTTCGTCGTCTGTGTCGATCCTACAGTAACATGCCGGGAGGCGGAGGGGTCATCTTCATCTTGGCTATCCTCGGCCTCCTCAGCGCGGTTGGATGAAGACGACATAAAGCTCGGTATCCGTATCGCCGACCCTAAACCTTTCAGGCGATCTTGGGTAAACGACCGGCGGGACCGGGGCGACGAACGGTCCGCTAATAACGGGGCATCATCACCAGATCCTTCGGAATATCTACGTCCGGAGCTGCCAGCGTCACCGAGGAGCGATTCGCCGTGCTCCCCGGCTCCATCTCGATTTTCCCCGAGCTCTCCATACCGCGTCGACCCCCTCCTTCCCGGCCTCCGTAAACCGCTCATACGGAGATTTCGCAACGCGATACCCGGCGTCTTTTTCTCAGGAGTTGAGCTCTCGGGCCTTAACAGGCCAGGGCTTCGTTGGGTCGACGATGTCGTGGGATCGAGCTCCTGGAGATCGAGGTCGAGGTCGGAGTCGGAATCATCCGCAGGGGAGTCCGGCGGCTTCGGCGGTGCGTAACCGGCGGAATGAGGCATGCCGCATCGAGGTTGGGAGGATGCGTAATGGAGAAAATGGAATCGACACGGCGTACGATGACGAAAGGGTTGGGTTGTCGGTATGCTTAAAGTTCGGCAGAAGCGGTCATTAGAAGTGATCAACCACACGGCTTGATGTTGCTGGAGTTTGGCTAGGATGTGTATAACGAGAGCCTTCTGATCAAAATGCCGCGCAAAAGCAAAATTAGAAATATAAAACAGTCGTGCTGCGTTATACAAACATTAGCGTGGAATTAAGAACGAAAATTCAAAGCCAGAAAGACAAATAACGATTTGTCGTGGGTTGTCGTGGTCCGGTCGCATTGCTCTCTCAGGCTACGTAACACCCCTTCTAGGATCTCGTGCTTTAGAAACAGCTCAATGGGACGGCTCGACCCCTAGTTGGAGGATATCCCGATAATTTTCCGAGACCCTCGAGGTACCAAAGTACCTTTATGGCCCAAACTACACAAACACTCAGGCTTTTATGCAGAGTATAGTAATTAGTGCGTGGTACATTAGTTAGCCCCACTCATGGCGGGAACCTCGGCGACGCGCTTCTAACACGTCCTCCAGCGCGTAAAGAGGTTATCCCACCCTCCTCAAATTCACGATCTCAAAGCATATCCCGCCGCCACAACCCTGGGAGATAGGCATCGCAGGTGCTTCTCCCCGCAAAATGTCCAATTCTAAACCAGCTGAGACCGGCGAGTCGTCAAACTCCGCCTCGAAGGCTGCTCTCGCCCGCGCGACCAACGGAAACCCTACCTATGAGCTCCCCTGGTAGGCTTCTTCCTGGCCGTCAATACCGTTCAAGCTAGAATTAATGAGATTATTCAGGGTCGAAAAGTACAGACCAATCTTTCTTGACGATGTAGTCGGTAACACCGAGACGATAGAGCGCCTCAAAATTATCGCGCGAGAAGGCAACATGCCCCATGTTATCATTTCGGGGATGCCTGGTATCGGTAAAACGACGAGCATCCACTGCCTAGCAAGGCAACTTCTCGGAGACGCCTATAAGGAAGCCGTCCTAGAACTCAACGCCAGTGATGAAAGAGGTGAGACCGGTTGGCACGTTAGCCCCACCTGAAGCTTGGTTTAATCAACGGCCCTCCAGGAATCGATGTCGTGAGAAACCGAATCAAGGGCTTCGCTCAAAAGAAAGTTACCCTCCCCGCCGGCCGGCACAAGCTCGTCATCTTGGATGAAGCCGACAGCATGACATCCGGTGCGCAACAAGCTCTTCGCCGAACGATGGAGATCTACTCCAACACGACCCGCTTCGCTTTTGCCTGCAACCAATCTAACAAAATTATCGAACCTCTCCAGTCCCGTTGCGCAATTCTGCGATACTCTCGATTAACAGATGCTCAAGTAGTAAAGAGGCTATTACAGATTATCGAAGCCGAGAAGGTCGAGTATAGCGACGATGGGTTGGCGGCGCTCGTGTTCAGTGCCGAAGGAGACATGCGACAGGCGATCAACAACCTACAATCCACTTTTGCCGGTTTTGGCTTTGTTTCGGGAGACAATGTATTCAAGGTCGTGGACTCTCCGCATCCTATCAAGGTGCAAGCCATGCTGAAGGCGTGCTACGAGGGTAACGTTGACGCGGCACTCGACACACTCAGGGAGCTTTGGGAACTCGGCTACTCCAGCCACGATATCATTAGCACCATGTTCAAGGTTACCAAGACAATCCCCACCCTCAGTGAGCATTCAAAACTGGAATTTGTCAAGGAGATCGGGTTCACTCATATGAAGATTTTGGAGGGTGTTCAAACACTGCTACAGCTCAGTGGTTGTGTGGCGAGGCTTTGCAAGTTGAACATGGACCCCAAGAAGTTTGAGATCCCATCGAAATAATGGGTTGGTGCGCATTCTAGGCGGGGCGGCGTTTGAATTTCGGGAATCAAAAGTCAATTCTACTATTGGTCGAGATGCAAGATATAAGCTCTTGAGAAGAGATATTCACTTATCATGAACAGGCTGGTATTTCTGTATTACCAGGCCAAAGTCCATATATAGTACATAATAAACGATCTTTAAACTTCGGGGGAGTTGAAAGACCTTTCCACGCTTCATTTCTGGCTCTTTTCCTCCATAAATTCTTGCTCATACCTCTCCCACTTGGCCTGGTCCCTCAATATTCTCCTCTGCATCCTCATCCTGTGCTCGTACATTCTCATCCGATTATCCGCCTCAATCATCCCCCCCCATAATCATTGCAGAAAGTTGTATATACCTAAATTCCGTGTTGGTCTCACAGTAAAACAGTTAGATATCAAAGGAGGAATAGCATTACACTTTGAATTGGATGGTTAACCCTCTGTATAAAGGATACGCGGTTTGGCCGATGCCTCCGAGGACAGCTGCTACGGCGCCCCATTTGAGAGAGCCTACTATGGCGCCGCGGCCGGCCTCCCATGCGGCTTCCGAAGCTTCTTCCGATTTTAGAGGATTCCACGTCGGCATTGTTGAATGTCCCAGGTTTTGGGTTGAGGTCCGATGATGGGGTAGCTGTCTCCGGAGGGCGGGGTGTCGCGTGACAGAGTTTGGCAGAGTCTCCAAGACAGGGAAGCAGGTAAAATCAAAATAAAGCATAAACTATTATTTCCAAGAGAATATTACACGGAAGGGTAAAAAAAAGGCAATCTCTCAGAATCGTCTTACTCGAGTCTCCAAATCAAAGAGCTTGCCTCTCGCCTCAATGAGCTCAGGTGAGTTCTCCCGGCTAATCGACGGCAGAATAGCTGCCCCCCACACCTGGTGCTTAGCTCCCTTTTTCCCGCCATTTAAATTTGGGAGGATTCCAGCTCCTTCTGTTCCTCCCACGACTTTTCCCCTTTCCAAAAAGAACACGAATCACCAAACCAAATTTGAAAATTGACCAACAATGTGAAAGAAACAAAACACCGTCAGCGCCGTAGCCTGCGCAGACACACTTTCTTCCTCTAAAATACTACTATACCACACCCAACCCATCTCTTTGGTTTCGATTTCCATCAGCCGGAGAAACACTAGGCACTTGCCGACCACAAGTCTTTGCATCCGTGGTATTTTTACCCGCGTGGGGATTTCCAGTCAAGATGTCGACTCAGTCAGGGCCTGGTGAGCAGCTGCTGGACATGTGGCGGCGATTGCCTCCCTTCGCCAGGTAAGCATCCAATTCGAACCAGTCCTTTTGTTCTTGGGATCTCAAAAATCTGACTATCGTTTCCGTGAAGAAACCTCGCTACCTTCTCGTTCGCCATGTCCATTCTATGCTACATGGACTTCGTATCCATCTACCGTGTACTATGGCATACGGACCACATCTTCAAGTTTTTCCCTGAGATCTGGCGTTATCCAACGTCGTTCCTCCTGACCCATCCATCGTGGGGAATGCTTTTAGACCCGTACTTTCTATACATATACCTCTCCGAACTAGAGAAGGGCAACCCCCGGTTCCCGAGGCGTGAGGACATCTTATGGTACCTCTTCTTCGTCTCTGCGAGCATGCTGGTATGTATTAAGCCCACTTCAATACCGCTACTCTGTTTGCTTTTCTTTGCCCCCGTATTTGGCCGACTAGCGGCAATACCAAGCCCCTCATATATCTGCCCGCATAGTGGATTCCCACAGCTATAGCGGTTCCTGGAAATGAGGAAGATCGCCCCTGCACCTTGACCTCTCCACTCATTCGCAAACAGGAGTTTGGTTCGGGTGCGGGCATGGTGGGATGTCTATATGGATGGCTCGACTGGTCTCTAATACTGGCTCGGGTGGTTTTTCAGCGCCCTACATTACTTCGCCTTGTACTTATTTTTTATGCCTCCCGTTGCCATCTCATTTCACTTCGAAGTTCTTTGGACACAACCGAGGCTAACTTGAGTCGCAAGACTATCACCGAGCTCGTGTGGCGCTACACCCCGCTCCTCTCAGGGCCATACTACATGTTCATTTCCGGCCTCATCATGGCCCTCTGCTACACTGTCCATCAGGATCAGCGCGGCCGCATGGCCACTTTTTTCGTCTTCCCCGTTCCCGCCCAACTCATCCCTTACCTCATGATCGCATCCTCTGTCGTCATGGGTAACACATCGGAGATCCCTCTCCAACTTACCGGTCTTGTCGTCGCCCACTTTTGGGACTTTGGCAGACGTCTTTGGCCCGAGTTCGCGGGTGGCAGGAACCTCTTGCCTACCCCTGGCTTCCTTTCGTATTTGGTCGACACTCCAAGGATGCTGAGGAGAGACTACGGCGCTGTGTACGTCCCGACCGGTGGCGAGCCGAGCACGGCCAGGAGCACGGGTCTTGCCCCTGGTCGTGGCCCTCTTCCCGAGTCATGGGAGTCGAGGGGCCCTGGTAGGAGACTGGGCTAGGCAGTGCTACGAATAATTATTGTATGAGTACTGTACATCATGATATGTTTTATCTTGAGGCGAGCGTGCCTGGAAATAGCTGCTCTGGATTAGGCGGTTATCGATTTTACCTAATGATACCAATGTTGTATTCTTAATTCCTCCTTTCCTGTAAAACTATAAAACGGCAGTGCTTGCTCCTCGATCAGATGGGGCGTCCTTAGCTCGCCGTAGTGTTTAGCTCGATCGGGCGCGGGCGCCTTTGAAGGAACCCAGCAGCGAGACGAGACTACCGCTCGAGTTGTCTCCGATATCCAGCCTACTGCAAGGGAGGGTCGCTGTCACTTCGTTGATTTACCCACCCGCGACTCAAAGGGCCTATCTCTTTGCAGCAAGTGTAGATTCAAAATCTAAATTCAAGAACAGGAACTCCAAAGTATCTAAATATCCCTATATGTAACGTGCCCTTCTCATCCCTTCATTCCGTATGGATATCCCATTAAATTGAACCCAAGAATTTCCAAAATCATTGCCCACTGTACTCCTTTATATGTGCCATGAAACCCTGTTAAACCAGCGATAAGCGAATGATGACTCCCAACTCAAAGTAGTCCGTTTGGTATCAGGCCTAATGCTTCCCGAGGCAAGTACCCAGACTGCCCATTCCTAGACCCTGCACTTTTGAATATATATATATATATATATATAGACTCCCACATAAGAAAAGTTCTGTTTTATTCCTTTCCTTCACCTACTTAGTAATTGGGAGGATCAACCCTCTGATACCTGGGCTTGGACGAGGATGACTCGTTGACCGTGGCAGCCTCGATGTTGATCGTGGGAGGGGTGTATTTCTTGGGGCCCTTAGTGCGTCCTATTGAAGGGGCAGCTATGGAAGGTACCTTGGCAGCGCGAGGAGGTGGTGGGGGCATAAGGAAGCCCTCGGGAAGAGCAGTAGCGTTACTATGGGGGGCGGTGGTCTGTTCGGTAGCAGGCGGTTGGGGTGTGCTGGATCTGGAGTCGACGGAAGGCTCTCGAGAGTGCATCCGCGAAAAGTTTTGTACTTGGTTTCGAAGGGGGTGGCTCGAGGAGGTATTAGGATTATAGAGGCCGGGGTGGCCTTGGCTCGGCTGAGGGGAGGGAGTGACGGAGGAACGTGAATCGTGGGGTACGTAGGCGGGATGCGTCGGGGCTAAAGAATTTTGGCCACTAAACGACCGGCTGTGATTATAGTTGTGGGAGAATTGTTGCGTGCGGCTGGTGTTGTTGTTGTTGTTGCTGTTAATAGTTCTCTTGGCTCGGGGAGCTTCGTCCTTCTCGCCGTACTGGTCGGCGTAGTTTGAGGCTCGGCTGGACGAGTTGGAATGCGACGCCTTGTACTCGGGCGCGGCCCACGGCTGGGCGTAGGAGATCATAGTTCGCGAGCTACTCCGCGAGTTAGGGTCTTCTGCCCCTCCGTTGTGGTCCTGATCCTTGGACATACTTCGCTTCTTCCTACGATACACAAACCAGAGTGCAAAGCCTCCGAATACAAACAGGGCAGCGCCTATTGCGATACCAACTATAGTACCGGTGGTAAGGCTGTTGGGAGAAGCGCCCTCCTCTTCATTCTCTTCACTATTGGGATCTGTGACCTCCAACGCGGAACGCGTGAAAGGCGATCCACTAATTCCGAGAGTGCTTCCGGCGGCAGGCTTCTGAGTACACCCAACTTGAAGGGCAACCATGACTAGAATAAGGATGTTAGTAAATTCAGTTACCCGACAGATTTGAGCTTGTGGAGCAACCTACAATTTCCTAGATACGTCTCATCATCGCTCGACTTCAGGCACGCAACACACGACTTCAAGGTCTTGCCAAAGAACGCACTGTTCGAAGCGGTACAGTAGCCCAAGGTATCAGACTCGGGGTCAAGGTTTCCATCAAGTATCGCGTCCTTCAAAGGCTCGCAGGCCCAGTTGATGACGCAAGGCGAGTTGATAACCTTGTCCTTGTCCTCGAAGCCGTACAAACAGGTGCCGAGGGCGTATCTCAGGTTGTAGATCAGCCAGAAGATGTCGCTCTCGGTGCCATTGGTCTTTTGGCTCTTCTGCAAGCATTCCATGCAGCTCTTGTACTTGATTCCTACGGCATCGCTTGCGAATTTGCTATCCTGGCAGACGATATCGGTTGCGTTGGTGGAAGACGAATCGGGTGAGAACGGATCTCCCGTCTCCAGGTCCATGCAGATCGAGGCGCATGGCGACCCTGGTGTTACCTCGAGGCTGAGAACGGGGCGGAAACAGACGAGGAAAAGGAGAAAGGAGAGAAAGAGGGACGGCGATAGACGTAAAGAAGCCATCGTGTGCGAGATAGAGAAAAAGGAAAGAGGAAAGAATAGGGGATGGAGACGCCTCAGGTAGAGGGTTCTCAAGCAGGGAGGATAGAGGAGAGAGAGAGAGAGAGAGAGAGAAAGAGGAAGACTATAAGACCTGGATCTCAGGCATGGCCAAATTGGACTCCTTTTCCCTTCAAATCCTTCAGTTCGGGCGGTGGCGAGCGGCGACCAGTCGATACAGCAGAATTGGTCGGTATAAATGCGGGTCAGACGAGCGATATCGAGTTATGCCAAGGAATATACTTTTTGAATCTCACTCAATGAGACTCGACGAGATTGGAGATATCTGTCTTGTATAAAGTGAAAGAGGGGAAACCGGAGGGAAGAGGAATCGTCAACGAAAGCCTACGCCACAAAAGTTTTGGGGGGAGCATATGATTCATATATCGACGGGATGCAGGTTAGAGTACCATCGGCCGGTAAGATGATAGGGAAGGTTGCTTGTACTCTATGCAGGTATATGATAGCTACATGGGACTAGCAGAATAGGAAGAGAAAAAAGGCAATGGCCGGCGCGACAATGGAGAAAGTATGTGTGTGTGGACCAGGCGCTTCGAGGGTGGTCTCCCCCGCGCTTCGTCTATCGGCTGTAAGTCTTCAATCGCCTACGAACTCTTCAATTGATAATGTAGGAGGTAGCCCCTTAGCAGTTTCAATACAGAGGCAGCAGGGGACTGGTTAAAGTGGTACGCTGCTTTGCAATTTTAGCCATGTGTCCCGGAATAGATTATACAGGGCAGCTGGGAATTGGAGGGGGAACCGAGTAGCGGCCCGCAGGTCCCTGGGCGCGTCGATGGTGAGTATTGAGACTCGCAAGACTGAAGACAAGGAGGAATAGTCGCCAGGAATCGAGTTGAGTGGAATCCTGGCTGGCCACGCGCTCAAGCATTGGGCGGTTGGGAGGGCCAGCGATGAGCGGCAGTACCCAGAATAGCAACATCTCAGACAGGCATCGGGCTAGCGTAGACCCGTTCGGCGGCCAAGCGCTCATGCCAGGCCTGTCGCCGGACTTGGTCCAACATGGTAACGCCAGGTTGCACGAGACTGCTAAGGTACATCTTCCAACCATGGGTGGAAAGCTGCGGTGTCATGTAAGTGCAGTCGGGGCAGCTGTGGTAGTATTCTGTCATTCTCAAGGCCCTCCCGATCTGATTAATCTCAGAGGGCTGGTTTACATCAGCCAACCATTGTGTCCTTGGCGGGCCTTGGCCAAGGGGTGGGGAGACGTGTGCCGTGGCCCCAATCCAATCAGAGCCGGTCATCCTCGCTCTGGGCGCCAAAGCTACCCTGGACAGGGCCTGGAGGCTTTCTTCCACGCGCCGGCCTGGCCAATAATACCGGGTCTCAGTTTCAAGGATAATTGAACGGGAGGAGCGCTGACATGGTTGGTCCCCTCGCTCTCGTCTCGGCGACTCCACACCTCCTTCCACCCGTGGCATGGCACCCGTTCCTTCCTCGCCGATTTTATGTCCTGAGCGCCGGCTCCTTCTCTCTCCGTCACTCGCCAACGAGCGACCCAGCGGCGCAAAGACCCTATCAGTGTAAGTGACAGGAACGTTCAGATAGACACGAAATATTAGTTTTGCGGAATCGGATTGAGGTACACAATATGGCCGGAACACGCCAAGCTAAGCAATTACTACGTAAGGGATTGGTGTTGCTTGGGCCCAGCCAACCTCTTCGAACCAGATCCCCAGATCCCTCACCCAACGCTCACCCAAAATTCATGTGCCCGTCTTGGGCCGAGGGTCTAGACCTTCATAGACTTTCCTCGACAATTCTTCCCGGGGCTCTGTTCCTTCCCGAAGATTCATTTTGAGGTTCTCCGGATCTTTATTCCCTTCTAGAGAGGAGGGAAGCACAAGTCTACTCCAAATTGAGCTCTCACCGTTGTAGGAGATGTGTTGCTGACATAGAGCTTTGCTGTAATGCCTTCCAGCAGCTCAAAAGGAGGCGAATGGAATGAATGCATTCATCTCGGCAGCATCCATGTTTACAGCCTCGGAATGACAGATACCGATGAGAGAAACCGGCATGCAATTGTTCCCCAGTAGGCCACAAGGTCGGATCAAATCCAGAGATCCGCCTCAAGGAAAGTGACGAGGTCAGCAATATTTTCTCCTTCCGGTAGACTGCAGCCATCGATGCCCGCTGCGAGTTCGCTCAGGCTCCTCCTCTCCGTCTGCGGGGTCGGGTTGGGCTCCTGAGGCTACTGAGGCTACCCTACCCTTGAAACGCAGAACAATCTGCCTTTCTTGAATTCACACAGAGGAAAAGGGAAGTCTCTCCGATTCCCCCTTGACCAGTACTCAAATTTTTCGAAGGCCGCCTATCCAACCTCCTTTTGAGGAAGTTGGTTGTGGGCCACGCATACTGAAGGTCAGAGTTCACATTGGATGTGACGGTGGCTGCATGGCCCGCCCAACCATGTTGTACCTCTATGCAGGACATTCGCTATTAGCACTGGGAGACTTTTCTCTTTTTTTCCCTCACTGATCCAAAAATAACTTTGAAATGAACGGAGGTTCGAGGTTACGCAGGCGACCTGCTACATCGATATATGCGGCCTCTGATCGATCAATCGTCTCTCTAGCGGAAAGCATTTAATGAAGTTATCGAAATGACGGATTTGAATCTCATATTCTAAGCCTCTTATGTGCCTGATTATTCCAGCATTGTGATATCAAGGGATTCAAACCACGTTTCTCATGGAGAAGGACGTAATGGCGTAAGTAGCGTCTTCCTTCCGTCCGTCGGCCACATATGCTAGTTGGTCCCAGGCTTAGCGATATGCCAAGACGAGAGAGGTGTAGCATCGTTTGATATCTGTAGGTGAGAGCGATTCTCGGCACTTCGAATCTCCCTTTCCATCAGACCATTGATGCCTCGGTGAAATCCCGGTGGCGAGTCGTGCAACCTTGAACATGCCTTTGTTTGTTCTCCTATTATCAACTGCATCTCATCACATTCGAGTCAGTCACGAAGTTCAACTTTGATTTCTATTTAGGGAGCTTGGCCCCCAAATGTCAGAGTCGTGTTTCCCCTCTCCAGACTTACGTAGGCTTTTCCGAAGCACGATCCATGCCTTCACTGGTCTTTCGTCTCTCGCTTTTGCACTCCAACCCACCCATATTCTCGGAGCTGCTCGAGATCCCAGTCCCGAATTTCAACGTTATCGACATACTGTCTCAATTTCCCGCTCCTCTCGTTTGGCTGGCGGCTATTGCACATCTGGCTACCTTGTACTATTGTTAGAGCATCAATTCTGATTACAAGGGCAGCTGCGGTCTAGCGGCCAAGAGGCCATCACATCAACAACTATTCGTCGGCTCGCTGTTTCACAAGCCTAGCAAAAACAACCTTTGTCGGGCGAGAGAGAAGGAGTTTGAACCATATCCGTGACTCTCTTCAGCACGATCTGGGTACCTTGGTAATGATCGTTCGGTCATATTTTGCGCGTTGTCTTGATCTCAGCTCTCCTAGAACACTCTCAGTCATGATGGGACTCAATCAAAACGGCGGCTATTACTTTGACATCTTGCATGTATGAACTAGATATCATCATATTTCACTCTTGCTTGTATCCACGACCGCAGCCTCTCCAGGTAAGGTTAAAGATACCATCTTCCGTTTACAACGACAGCAAGCTTCCCTTCCATATTCACGGACCAGTCTCGTAAGGTTCGTAAATACCGTATAGACCATATGAGCCCAAGAGCAACACATCTGCCCTGGACTCGAGACAGAAACGGCATTTCTATACATTTAGGTTTCACGATCTTCACTAGCCATCTGAGAACACTCTGCAGCCCCCTATTTGATCAGTTCAGGAATATGATGCGTTGCTTTTTGGCAGGTTCTTCCGAGGGTCTAAAGTCCGCCATCGTTCCTATAGACATGAATGCTGAATGAGGGAAATCTTGAGGGACACCAAGTGTTCGAAAGACTGTGCTGCGGTGGGTGAAAATGCATTCCACTTAGAGCTAGTTCCGCTCCAAAGTCAGATGGCGTATTTAGACGGATTTACCGGTTATAGTAGGATTATCATCTTGGTAGCCTGATACAATCGATTTCGTACTTCTTTCCCAGCTAGCTCCCCACGCTTTGGAACGCGCAAGAGACATTTCCTTCGTCCTTGGACGTACCGTCAATATCCGGTAGTATCATCACATCGGTCTAGATACATCTCAACGAGACCCCAGTATAGCGCTCTTAGGTCTCGAATACGTGGTCCAAATACAACTCCACCACATATATCTTGGTAGCTGTCCCTTAGAGAACCTGAAAAAAAAAAGAAAAATCAATTATGGAGATCAATAGGGGCCAGGAACCACACAGCTCGGCAGCGTGGAGGTCGAACTCACTACATCATTGAAGGCGAGATAGCAGTCTTTCACGAGTACGAGTTTCAAGTCTTATCACCTCTCTTGCATTGCTTGCCGGAAGACTATCAATGAGGTCTCTAAAAGGATAGAGAGGGCTGAGTCTTCTGTGCTCCATTCTATGGGACCATCAGGCTGCCCGAATATCCACACTCTAATTACAGGATTAGCAAGCCGTCATAGGGTCCAGTAAAGTGTGGCAGGATCTAACGAGGGCAGGATGAGAACTGACAAGGATCGGATAAACCGAAGTGGACAGGTGCAATCAGACATAGAAACGAATTTTGTATGAAACATCAATCAGCTATTATCGTTATCACTGTATCGTTTGAAGCAGTGATCGACTTGCGCATTTGGCATACAACAACTGACTAGTTCCAGCAAACAAGTGAAGCCATTCCCATATCTTCTATCTGTAGCAACTCAAGTCGGTGGACGGCGGTAATGCCCTCGCCTACATTCCCATAAGCCCCGAAGCTGAACTCGGCTTAGAGCAGCGCTCGGCCAACCGGGCCATAATCCTTAGAGCCTATGATTTCAACGCTCACGATATTGGCTTGAACCCACCGAAGGTGACATCCGCCGGTTCTCTACGTGTGCTCACAGCAACCCGGTGTATCAGGTAGAAATATTACCACTCAAGCCGTGTAGACTGTACAAGTCTGTATTTCCACCGAGTACTCTCCAAGCCAACACGAGTTATCTGTGCTTCGCAGTTATATAATGCCATAAGATTTGCAGGTTTCTGCTCCTAGGTGCGAGCTAGAGAATGCCAATCTTCTCTCTCAACATCCCGAGGAATAACGAAGAGGTGGTCTCTTCCTTATCCTCGCTTTCTATGTTTCACTACGCTGTATAAGTTACCGTGCGTTCGATGTAAGCAGACTCCTAGAGATTCATGCCTCTTAGGCCCGTTAGAGGACCGTCGTTCACTCGATCTAACGGCATTTGAGGTCAAGAAGAAGAAGAGGAGAGGTGATGTGTAGATTTGGCCCTGGCTTGCTCCACCGTCGTTCTCATTGTACCAGCTACGTGGGTGTCGTAATATTTATTCCGAGTTGTATGCTAGTGTCCTTCATCCTGTCCTACAGAAGCAATGATTAACAATCTTGTAGGTTCAAAGTTGTTTGCTGAGGCAATTGCGACGGACGGATATCCACAGATTGTGTCTGTACGGGTAGGCGCAACACGCATCAATGCTCCTATCCGCTACAACGCTACAACTCTGCAGATGCCCCTTCCCTGGGAGATATCCCACAGCTCAACGTTGGGAAGTGAATGTTGATGATTCAATAGTATAACTACATCGCCTCCCCAAAGAGAGGTCTTGCCGTGATCATGACGGTCGCGAGAAACCTTACCTCCATTCCAATCACTAGCTTAATTGCATTTTGTAACAGCTAGTCGAGTTCTCAAAATGGTTTCTAGGCTACCTCTCACCCTACTTCTTTTCAGTCTAGTCAGTTGTGGCCTCTCCCTTGACCAGAAGAAATGGACCCTCCTCAACTTTGAACGAAAGTGTGACCACAAGACCTCGTCCTGCGATTATAGTTTCTTCATTAGCGAGGATGAGGGGAATATCTTTCCATGTAACTTCCACGTCGTCAGCATGCTACCGGACATTGTTCCCGCGTCCAACTTGACGTTTTCCGGGATTCGTTGTTCCAACAGTAGCAAATACGATATTAATGTCGACCTCACCGACGGGGCGCGTGTCATCGTTATGTCGATCGTCAAACCAGAGAAAGGAATTCTGGCCTACTTCAAGTACCCGCATGATGAGATCAATAAGGGAGACGATGCTAAGCCACAGACATCAGACGTGTATCCGTTAGTCCCACCGGAGAGCGACGAAGATCCATGGTTCAAGAGTCGAAAGGGAAATACAGGGGAGGATCCTCTCGCATATGCCGCTAGGTGGAAGCTGTTTTCCCCAATAAGGCGTACGTGTCCTCGATGTCCGAGTTTCTTACATTTCACATCTCTCATTAAAGAAGTCTTCGAGGAGTTAGGGCTATAATAACTAATATTTACAGGAATTCGGGATGACGTCGGCAAAAACGTGCTCAATATGGCCTTCATGCTCCTAGCTGAGGACCATGGGGACATGATTTGCAACGTCCACCTTACTTATCCTAAGGGTAAGAACGCGCAGACACACAGCTTTTTTCACGAAAAGTGCACCAACAACGATTGGTATGTGTCGTGGGGTTACGATGAGGATAAAGATAGCGCTGTGATGACGGTCATCAAGTAGGTCTCCCCCCCGCGCTGCCTTCCTTTCAACACTCAATGGTGCGCACCGCCATCATGGAGCTGTTATTGTGGCAGAAATGGCTATTGAAAAAAGGCTACAGAAGGCTAACTCTGGTGAATTGATAGTCCGAAGGGCGATCGACATGCCTGGTTTGGATGGGACGACGTCAACAAGCGAGACGAGCAGCTAGGAAGCAATGGCCCGGGTAAGACGGAGGCGAGGAAGCCTGAAGATGATCTCTAACCGGCCGCTGGCGTAGGAGTCTGTTAGGGTACCGTTTATTGAGATGAGCCTAATATCCCAAGGATATCGAGCCTGCTAGACATACAACTGTTACCATAGTCAAGACAACGATAGTAGGAAGGTATCGTTCCTTCATCCATAGATCAACGGCTCACCCAAAACTGTTTACCCGAGTCAACCACAAACGCATACTCTTTACATCGACAACGGCCATTCTCTGTGTTTTGGGACCAACATTGTAGCAGAGTTCGGCAAGTCCCCTCGTTGATTTCCCATAAACTCGACCTGGTAAGGTGCCCTGGCCCTGGGAAAGCAGACATCACTCGAAATCCCCCGTCCCCGAAATCCGCATACTTGCCGAGGTTGTACCATACTCGAGTAAATATTGAATTGATCCCCTCTCGCCTGTGCTATGTACTCGAGAGGATCGGAGGTGAAGTTTGCGCGTAGCCATGGGGTGGGGTGACACGACATTGATCCGGAGCTAAGAACCAACACACATCGACAAAGATGCATATTAGAACCAACATGCCTCTTGGGGCCATGGAATTCAATATTGGCAAGACAGGTAAATTTTGGCGGCGATGGAGAGCTGCAATCGCGGTCGTTGTTTGGGACTTGGCCTCTACCTGTAGCGCGCTGTGGGACGCCGACTAGATTACGCAGCCTCCCAGCCGATGGCGTTATGGATATGTCTCTTGCTTTCATAGGCTTGGGGCATTAGGAACAGGTGAAGGAAAATTGTACAGGCTTTGAAGTGTGGAAGGACAAGATTGGAACCTATATGAAAATCATGGGGGCCATTTTCTTGGAAGCAATAGACAATATCCGTTCCGACAACGCTACTCTTCTATCGTCGAGGCGAGGTCTTCACTGGAAGGTGGTTCACAAACAGGAGTTAGAACTGGTGTATATGCCGCTTCTATGTGCTGCTGAGCCAGGCGTAACAGGACGTAGGAAGTCGGTTATATCACTACGGTGAGATGCAAGACTCAAGCATCACGCCTAGCATCGTCGACGAGAAGCGCGATGATCATGCAAGACCGTGTGCAGATATCGAACATTTTTGTGGCAACCAGCTCGCTGAGTTGGAGCCAGCAACCCGATTTACCAACCGCTAATAGAAGGGTTCAAACTGCCGTACATCACACTAGTTTAAGATCCTGTGTGAAAGTTTTCAATCACGGCCCGTTGCATACATGAAAGCCGCCTCTCGTGTAGAGGACGATCGGTGCATGAAGGATTGGCTCGGTCGCTTATCCTGAGGTAGAAGGGGGGGGAAAACAGCCGCGAGAGTTTGAACTGTTCGCGGTTATGGTCAGTGCCACCGCAAGACCAGAGACGCAAGTTTGCCGTAAAAACGTGCGGGAGTGGCGGCCAGGATGGTCACAGAACGACCTTGCCTCTGGGTGGTCGGGGATTGGTTGCCATGGATTGGTTGCATCCTCCTTCACAGATACCAAAACTCCACAGCAATACAAGTACGAAGTAGAGAATTGGTGTGAAACGGCAGAAAGGTACAAGGGTGCTGGTAAGACGGGGACAGTGCGCTGGCGAGGAGCGTCACGGCGATATCCTCCTGCAAGTGCAAGTCCATGAAGAATTTCGCAAATGTTGGTCCCGCTTATGCGGGGGAAAGGACCCCATCAGTTGGTGGCGGCTAAGTGGCAGATATCATTGGCTGCTTGTTTATTCATCACCCCCAAGCCCGATATTTCTGGGCATATCTGGAAGGGTACCAACCAGGGTCCATATTGATCCATCCATGAATTCTGGCCAGTTTACCAGGGGAGGATGGCCTTTCGGAGTGCCCTACACTACATCGCTGGCTCTGGTCGTGATGCCTCATCTCTCTGGAAGGGTTGCAGATACTTCGTACACCTCTGCACAACTTCTGAGTAGAGCGGTGTTGGCTTCGCCAGTTGGGAGTTTTCCTTTCTTTTTGACTTTTTCATTTATTTCACCTCTCGAGTTTGATGCTTTGCTAGACACATAGTCTAAATTCTGGCAGGTTGGGGGCTGGCTGCGCTTATGCGTGCGCCTGCATTTGTGGACAGCTTGGGCCAACACGAGGCGACCACCGAGATGCCGCCGGGAGGCTGACACTTCTTGAGTTGAGCCGCGCCTTTGTCGGATGAAGTTGGGAAACAAAACGAAACACCAGTGCACGAGTAGTCAAGTTGCTGTTTTCTGCATCGTACGAGCAAGAAGGCGGGACGCTCTCATGCCAGGATTTGGTGCGAGACGAGCCGAATGGGCCCGGCCCCCAATTGTGGCCATGTTCCTCAACCCCATCACTCGCCATCCACTCGCACTTCTTCGCAAGGGTCGACCTGGGGTGTCAAGTACCCCGTACCTAAGTGCGCTCACCATTGGTTTTCTCCTTGGCTCTTCCAGTAGAAGAGGGAACCAGGGAATGAGACTCCGGCATCAATGTGAACTTCAATGAACTTCATAATTACCCCTTTAGCCCCTGACACCTTTCTACGCTAGCTGGTTTAGGGAAAGAACAAAGGGTCGTCACATTCGGAATTCCTGTACACTGTACTTTGTCATGTCTCCCCATCCCCATCCCCATCCCCATCCACCCATCCACGTCCGCGCCGCAAACATCGCCCCGCCTCTACGTATCAATCCCAACCTTACTTAGTTCCAAGCCTTCGACGTCAACTTTGTGTTCTCGTCCTCTCCATCCCGCCACTTCGTCTGCATCAACCCTCTCTACCGCTTCGTGTTCTATATCCACCGATGAGCTACTAGCCCTGCTTTTGCGCATTAGTGTTCGGCGAACACGCGAAAGGCGCTTCTAAGCTTTGCGGGCTTGCGATTCGGTGAGAGGAAAGGCAAGGAAACCAAACCTGTGCGATCGGTTTAGGCCCAAAAACGACGGAGAGTCGGTCGCAAAAAGAAAAGCAGAAGAGAGAAACGGCGGCTCCGAGACTCCCGCGCTATTCAGGATGAGAATCGCTTGCTTGCAGTTCAATCCCCATTTGGGCGATGTCAACAACAACTTGACGAGGGCCGACCGGGTCCTGAGTCGAGCGAACCCTGAGAATTTGGACTTGATTGTCCTTCCTGAGATGGCCTTTACTGGTAAGTCTACGTACAAGATTAGCACGGCTATTGTTTTTGTCCCCGCGATGGGCAGAGTGTGCCTTGATTGCATGCCAACAAGCCACGGGCAAATCCGGGGAAGTGGCGCGGTGCCTCATTCGCTGTCTCGATACTTACCTTTCAAATCCTGCTACCAGGCTACAACTTCAAGGCGCTCTCCGAAGTTCACTCTTATCTCGAGCCCACCGGAGCTGGTATTTCGGCCTTATGGGCGCGGACCACCGCCCTCAAGTACAACTGCCACGTTGTCGTCGGCTATCCGGAGAAGGCTGATGTCTCCCACAAGTGGCCGACCTCTCCCGAGTATTACAACTCCGCCATCGTCATCGGCCCCGATGGGGAAGATGTAGCTAATTATAGGAAAACCCATCTGTATTACACCGACGAAACTTGGGCGCTTGAGGGAAACCGGGGCTTCTATGGTGATCACATCACAGGCTTAGGCCAGACCGCAATCGGCATTTGCATGGATATCAAGTCAGTTTTCTTACTCCCTTCGCAACTTTCATATATATACAGTTCCGTTACTAACATCTAGCAGCCCTTACAAGTTCCAGGAGCCTTGGGACCGGTTTGAATTCGCGTACCACGTGCTCAACTCGGATGCAAACCTGGTCATCGTCTCCATGGCCTGGCTCACCGTTGAGAGCCAGACTGAGTTTAGCACCCTTCCGCACGAGCCAGACATGAACACCCTTACGTACTGGGCCATGCGCATGGAGCCCGTCATCCGAGCCGAAATGAGTGACGAGATCATTTTCGTCTTTGCCAACCGATGTGGTTCAGAAGGCGGAGCCGTTTACGCAGGAACCAGCGCCGTCCTCGGCGTCAAGGACGGCGAGGTGAACGTCTATGGAGTTCTCGGCCGTGGTGAAAAGAAAGTCCTCATTGCGGATACGAATCAACCGCCTGTTGCCAAGCTTGTCCTGGGTAACCAAGGTAGCTCCATCCGACCTACCGACTCGGCTACTGTGGACCCGACAATACCTCATATGGATGGCACTGCGGCCTCAGTAAGCCATCAACGTGAATACGAAGAGGTTCTGGCAGGTCCACGTCACGCGCGTCATGATCTGACAGCTAGCTGGGCCGCAACCCAAGTCGTGGAGCTGCCTCCATTGAGCCACCAGGAGTCCAAGGACTATAAGGATCTCAGGGACCACCCTAAGGAGCCTAGGAGCCGCCCGGAATCTAGAGGTCGCAAGGGGTCAAGGAACCGCAAAGAGTCCATCGACTACAAGGAGCCCAGGGACCGTAAGGAATCCAGGAACTACGAGTCTGGGGACCGCAGAGAATCTAGGGACCGTAAGGAGTCCGCCGACCATATGCAAAAAGCACGAGAAAGGACTCGAGAAAAGGACACGGAGAGGATATTTGTTTCAACACCAGTTAAATCTACCCCGGCATCTAATGGGGTTTTAAAGATCACGCATGAGTCGTCGCTAGGAAAGACGACCCCGCTAAAACTCACAATACCCGAAACGCCCTCGCGTACTTGGCAAAAAGCTGACACTCCTATTTATCGGGCCACCGGAACACCCTTTCGCAAACGCTCCACTCTAGAATCAATGCCGGAATCAGGCCGCCAGTCTAGGCTTCCCGACTCTGCTGTTGTGGTTAGTGCTGTTGAGCCATCAATGTTAGGCAACGGACTGATCAGTCCTCAGGACTCAGCCCTGGGCCGCGCGACGCCCGACGTACTTGCCTCCCGTGCGTACCGGAAATCGTCGTCTCGGAAGTCGTCGCAGCCAAAGGACACAGATCCGCGGGCTTACAGATCCAACTCTAGACTCCAACCCGAACAGGGACCCAAGCACAACATCGAAACGATAGAAGAAGACCCTTCCGGATTGACCAAGGCGAAGCTCGACGCGCGGTTCAAAGATGGCCCTGATGCTAGGGCACCGAGCGCCGCTCTACTCTCGTATTGGTTTGAGACGCTGCCAACGAGTTTGCCGGAGGTACCGGAAGCAGCCCCCATAGAGCCGAGGGCACCGTCGGTTTCCGTCGCCGAGTTTGAGAGGAAACGCGCGACTCCAGCTGCCACGCCAGCACCTATCGCAAATACCCCTAGCACCAAACCTGCTCCTACTGCTTCCGTTCAGTCCCATGCGCCTGTCAGCATGTCGAGTATGGGCCATCATTGCCATCAATGCGGACAGGCCGTTAACAGCGAAAGAGACGCATCGAGGGCGCGCAGTCAGAGCTACGTGTCCCTTGATAAGTCGAGCTCATCGGGAGCCAAGGAGGGTGTACATATGCAAGGAACGTCGGAACGATCACTCACTATGGAGACACAGAATAGCACCGCAGCGGCCGATGACGCTCTCCCGTTGTTAACTCCAATGGTGTACCAAGCTACGGCTAAAATTGAGATGAATTTGGACGATATCCCTTTCAAAGTGGATATTGGTGAGATTGAGCAGCCTGACGAAACACCCCTTGCCCCGAAGTCGTTGGAGCTCAAGGGAGGTACAGAAAAATCTATGGAGAGTATTGCGAAGGAGACTATGGAAAAGGCTACGGAGAATACTCCAGAAGAGGTACAGGCAAAGGCCGCAGAAGAGGCCGCCGCCGAAGTGCAAGCAAATTTGGAACCCGTTGAGGAATCACAGCGGGAGGTTCCTACGGTTCTGCATGTCCCTCAGAACAACGATGTTCGTCTTGACGGCGACGGCAAGGTCAACGAGCCGATAGAGCTCCCTACTGTAACAGCTACAGAGGTAAAGGTAGCAACGAATGCGGAGACACAACAAGAACAAGAGTTCGATCCGATGGCGCCAAGGACAAGAGTTGTTCCTCCCTCAGTTAAGGGGCTAGAGAAGCCAGCTGTGGTCATTGTGAGACCCACCAGCGTTTACTGGTAAAGGGTTGGACAAGGAAACGGAAACCGAACTTGGGGTGTACATATGGAACGAGACGCGACATTATGTGCACATGAGGAAAAGCATCAGGGCCGCCACTCCGTCCCACACGTTGGGCAATGGGCATATCATGATTGGGTTGGGGCGTTCTCTGGGCATAGCGCCTTTGGAGTTATTGTTAGTGTCTTGTCGGCTAAGTGGTCGTTTGTAGATAGGAATACCCATCTTTCCCCAACATATATATATATATATATCTTACACTAGCTTGTCAACTTGAGCGCCCTCCTTCCTACGACCCTCAGTTGATATCGTGGTTTCCGAAGGCTTCTCGGATATGCGCAACTGAGTTCCAAGAAGCTATGCTGCGTAGCACTTCTTCTGTCTAAAGCCCTGCTCATCATCCCTAGAAGCCGTGTTGGGAGATACGGCAAAGGCTAGTCACGGTGGTGCTGGTGATACGGATCCGCGCTTTAAGTCAACCTGTTCCTTAGCTGGCTCCTCAACTTCGCTACACGCAACGATTTTTGTGATTCCATGCTATTTGCAGTGTATATAGAGAACGGGATGTGATTGTTACCTTGGAACACCAGATTGAAAGGCTTCCTACCTGGCTAGGGCCATTGTGAAATGGCTCTCCGAAAGTCTTACACAAGCTTACGCGTGGAAAGTAGAATCCGGAAATCACGAAGCAAAGCACCATGGTCTAACAAATCCAATCCCCCGCAAGTAGCAGCCGGATCCTTCCCACTGCAGGTGAAAGCGAATGGGTGGGCGTCCAACGGCTAGCTCGTGAAGAAGGATCAACGTTCGATGTTGGATCTTCATGACTCCACCCCTCCAACGTGATACCATACCCTTGTTCTGCCACTCGCAGGGGCACTATTTTCATGCCAGGCACCCGAAGGGCTTTTTTCTTTTTTTTCTTCTTCTTTCCTTTGCTCAGGAACGTCCGAAATGCCGAAAGGCTCGCGAAGCGCCGGGAGTAACCCGGATCGGGCAATAGCAAGTGGAGGAGTAGGTAGCATGTATGGATTGGGAGGTGGGCGAGAGCACTGGTGGTGTGGGAAGAAGCTAACGCTTGTGTTAGGTGCTGGAACCGGGGGTTTGGGACGGGCGCTTGGAAGGCCGGGTGTATTAGAAGGTGAGGGAAGGGTTCGGACGACGACAGGTTTTTTTGGTTTGGCTTTGGTATGGAAAAGTTCAACTACGAGGTGATGATGCGACGCAAGCGGTTCTATGGGAAGTTTGGTATTGAGGAATGCGGATGTTTCCTAGTGCTTCCCGGCGAGGCGCTTGGAAGACAAAGACAACCAACACCGAATCTATCCGTAGAAATGAAGCCAAAGACAGACAATCGTCGGCATGGTATCACGAAGACTATAATGGGCGACTCTGCCCTGCAGGAGATATTGAACGACGTGCATGGCAGATGGGCGGCGAACGGTGAGGCCATTGTCGGGGCCCGATAGCAATCTCCGCGAGCGGTTACTGGCTCAGGACTACTACGATTTGGGAACGAATTGGGAAGCAATGTGAGGGTATTCACACAATAGGAAGGTTGAGGTGTCCGAATGGGGTGGGCGTACACCAAGAGTTTGTTTATTCTCTGTTCTTTGCCGAGAGTCGGAGTCATTGGTGTTGGTTCGGCGGAGGCGATTCGGTGTTGGTGGGCAACAACGGAGATGGAGAAGCTCGATAGAACGCGGACTTGAGAGTGTGCATGACGCATGACACGGGCTGGCAATATGAAGTCGGTACATGTACTTGCAGAATGCCTGGGCATGGGAAATGAATGGCGGTCTCTTGCAGAGATCAGATGTATCCTGTACATACCAGCGCTATGAGTGCCGGGCGCTTACTTGCATACTTGTAACTCCAGAGGAAAGACAGACGGACTCAGAGTGAGGGGAGTGAGGGGGAATCAAAGAAAGCAGGAGCAACGGACAGGGGGCAGTCGAAGTCGAAGCGAACAAAGCAAGAGCGGAAGGAAAAGAAAAAAAAAAGAAAAGGAAAACCCATGCTTCTCGACGGAAGAATCGAACGATTGATGACACGCGGCGACAATCGACAATGCCGATCCAACAGCAAACTGACTGACCAATGTCCCCTTCTTCGCGTCGTTGTTCTGTTCGTCAATCTGACTGGCCATAGCACGAAATGGCCTCTCCTAAATCAACCCGAATGATGGGCTTGGCCTTGAATCTTCAATAATAAGCTATCGAGTACGAAATTGATCAAGCCACCGAAGATGACGGATGACCCACTGAATACCACGAGGCCAATAGCTTCAATGCCCCAATTGGAGCTGGATTTTACCCCTCAAGTCGACTGACGAAATTCAATACTAGGTCGGGGCCAACCATCCATGCATGTCAGGGCGGAGGGGCCATCTTCATAGGGTCGAGAAATGGACCCCAACTGGGTCCGGCCCGGCCATCTTTTTCGACCCCAATAAAATGGAGGCCAACCAGCAGTACGAATGTGCAAGTATGTGTACTGGTAGGTGTGCACTGGTATGGACGCCAGCAGGGCAGCGCTGGCTGTGAGACGAGACCCAGGCCAGGCGGAGAAGGGCCAGCCTGGCGAGGTGGAATGGAAGACATACTCGAGCCAGCCGGCCTTTGGCCTTTGCCAGCGGGGGCGCAATCCAGCGCAAACTTGCTCCTCATGTCCTTGCAGCCCTTGCCTGGCTGGCATTCGGAATCCCTTCACCAACAAAGCAGAAATCCCGCCTTTTCAACGCCCTCTCTTTCTCGCCCCATCACTCACTCACATCCCAAAGAACGCCAGGGAAACACCCCGGTTCGTGCAAGCAAACCCTTGCGCATCGGCAACCGTCCCGCCCTCATTGGCCCGAACCCATGTCGCCCATCACCTCCGGACTGGCCATTCACATCCCGCAGCTTCGAGTATCAACCCCAAACCAGACCCCGGCCCCCCTCTCCTTGGCCAGCTTGGACCAACCACAGACCTGTATAATAGTAGGAGCTCAGATCCCGACCCATCGAACTCTGTTTGGCTCGAGCACGGCACGGGAAAATCCAGCAACCCTGGTCGTAAACCCCCCACCCCCGTCACGCACACTTGATGCTTGTTGCCCGTGTCCCCCACAGCGAGCCAATCAGCACCCGACGCTAGGTGACGGATCTGCAAGGTGCTCTGTGTTCACCGTGGTTTCCCACCTCGTCCTTATTTCTTGGCGTCGAACCCTTTCTGGGCTTACGGGCGCGTAGACTGGGTGGATGAATGGTGAATTGCGCAGGTCCCTATGCTGGTGCTGGGGAAAGGTGTGGTGGTAGGTGAGTGGGAGCTATGAGAGAAGAGAGAGAGAGCGAGTGAGAGAGGGCATGAATGAGAGGGAACAAGTGGATGTGACGGTAAGTCAAGTCCGTACTGCCGTGTTAACATGCAGTACACCCATGTGTGCACTCTCTTTCCTAAAGGACAGGTAGCGAGGGTTACCTCGAGCTTGAATGGCATGTTTCTTCTGTGCCGAGAGCGCTTCTTCCAAGGCGCTTCCTCGCCGAACCTGTGTGATATTGTTTCCCCTCAGACTCTCATCACCAAATCCAAGACCACTTCGGCGCGAAAAGAACCGTCTCCGCTCTTATCTTCTCTCGCCTACATCTCCTCCGAACAACCTGAAGAGCAAATAGGATCGGGCTAGCCTTACATGTATTGACTCCCGAAACCGTCTTGATTCATTTCCCAAGACGACGCCATTCCCACATTCCCAAGGAACCAGACCAGCGTCTATTACTACCTTTGTCCCCCATCCTTCGCCCCCTTGCCGAGCATCCCGTATGTGAAGGCTGATATATATCTGCAACTTGACGCTTTTCCGACGTTTCACACGCTTCTGCAGGTTCCTTTCGTTTTTTTTTTTTCTTTCACTTGCGTCCTTAGCCGGAATTCCACCGTTGGGAACGGACCAACCTGCGGATAGCGACCCTTCAGCATTCCTTTTTATCTCTTGGCCCCTCCAACCCGGCTCCCCCTTCTCCCGACCTCTCGACCTCTCTCCTCTCTTCCTCCTGGCTATCGTAGGCTTTTGACTGTCATAGAATCTAGCATTGATACAGGAGTGGAGAGCTGGCTCTTCTTCCTGTGTACCTACCATCCGTCGTTAAACTCGCCTCCCCCGCCTGGCGACCTATCACTCGACCCGTTTGTGCGACCCAGGTGAAAAGAGCCGGACCACACCCGCCTTGGATTGAAAAGCCCGCGACTCTACCCCGGATGACCTGAGAGGCCGGGGAAGAGCTCCTAGGATTTTTCCTTCGTTTTTATTTCCCGCCCTTCCTTAACACGCCCTTTTCAAAAACTCCGGAAAAAAACCACAAAATCGGCGGAGAAACGATCCACAATGCGTCTAACAAGAGTAGCCGCCCTCGCGGCCCTCATCTTCCAAACCTCCAATGTCAGCGCCCTTCGCGTCGCCACGGGCTCACCATGCTCCAGCAAATGCGGCAACGTCTTGGACTCGACGACGGGCGAAAACATGGTCTGCGACCAGAACGCGTACTCGAGTGGCGACGGCCTAGTGTTCAAGAATTGCGTGAGCTGCGAGGCGAGGAGCTCGTACGTGACCGAGGGCGCCAACGGCAAGGAGTCGGACTTGCAATGGATGGTGTACAACTTGCGCTATGCGACGGCGACTTGCCTTTACGGATTCCCGGATGACCATGCTGCTTCCAACCCTTGTCTTACATCGTGAGTGGTTCTTCATTTTCCCAGTTCCGATTTTCCCGGGGTAAAAGGAAAGGGTGGGCGATTTGCTAACGAGGTCTCGGTAGTCCTGCTTGCGGACCTCTCAAGTCGGCGGTGGCTTTTGAGGATTTGGCGGCCAATGTGTCGACGTATGATTACTGCGCTGCGTGGCAGCCTCTGCAGCTACCAAAATGCCTTTCTTGCCTGTCTATCGGTGGTGAAAACCACTTCCTACGAAACTGTACGTGTAAACCTTATTTGTCTTTTACAAAGGGGCGAACTCTCAAGTCTAACATGGCAACATAGACCTCACCGTTCTCGGCGCAGCCTGCGAACAGCAACCCGTCGCCGGCAAAGTCGTCGGCCTCGAAGGCGACATCTTCTCCGACGACATCGTCAACGCCACAAACCCCACCTCCATCCCCACTCTCTCCCCAGACTACTTCAAAGAAGGGCCCTTTGGTCTCGGCGCCAAAGTCGGCGTAGCGCTCGGCGGCCTCGCCTTCCTCCTCATCGTCGCTGGCTTCCTCATCGTATGCATCGGCAAGCGCAAGCGCCGCGCCTACCTCCGGCAGATGGAGTCGGGCCCCGCCGGCGGCAGCCCCTCGTTCCCGCACGGGCACAAGAGCTGGGCGGGCAAGCTCGGCGGTAGCGGTAGTGGCGGCGTCATCCCGTCGTCGTTTTCGGGAAACGGGGGTAGCTCCTCTGCGGCCGCGGCTTCGGCGTCGAGGGGCCTCCACGACGACACGCCCATGAGCCAGAAGCCTTTGCGCGGGTGGGACGATTCGCCTTTGAGCGCCGCGACGGAGAAGGCGTTCCCTAGGTACTTTTCGCCGTACTCGTCGCAGTTTAGCAGCCCGGTCAGCGCTAGCGAGACACCACATATGCCGTGGCCGCCTGGTGGTCCTCTTGTGGGCCACCAGCAGTACCAGCAGCAGCCGCAGCGTGTCCACGAGATTGGACTTGCGTTGGGTGGCGACGATAGCAGCATCGAGGCGCCGTCGCCTGCCAAGGGCAAGGGGCGCGCCGGCGATGACGGGTTCCCGCTTGA
Organism: Lomentospora prolificans; assembly: GCA_029532625.1. NCBI lineage: Eukaryota > Fungi > Ascomycota > Sordariomycetes > Microascales > Microascaceae > Lomentospora > Lomentospora prolificans. The sequence goes on from JARFXM010000003.1 coordinate 361,917, forward strand.
TGGGTTCCATGAGGAGGATGTGTACGGGGTGGGGAGCACGTCGCACTACGGGAGCAGGGTGGAGGCGCCAGTGTTGCAGCATCCTGGGTATGGGAGGTCAAGCGAGAGTTTGCCGAGGAGGTATCAGTTGACGGCAGAGGATGCGAGGAGAGGTGATGCGTTTTAGAAGCGCAAAAATCCGTTGCGTGTCTTTCTTTGCAGTCCCTTTTTTTTCTTTTTTTCTTCTTTTTTTATTATATATATATACGAGCACGGAGTTTTGGGTATGGGTATGATACCGATGAACCTTGGATGGCACTCTCCTTAAGCTGGCGGCGGGGATTGGAATGGGGTTGGATGGATGGGGATAGGATCCCTGTAGTACATATTTATTATCTACCTAATTTGACTTGAACATACTCATCATCTTACACCCCACATAACTACGAAGTAGTGCTTGAAGAATATGTGAGGCCGTTTTCTGTCTTGTAGTTTGTTCCCAGACTCATAAGGGAGAAGCGATTGCGCTGGCATGTAGACGAGAGGGGAAGAAATGGAACTAATATTATAATATCCTCTAAGTTTGTTCTCTGTTTAAGCCAATTCAGACCTGCTAAACGAAGACGAACCAAGACTTCGAGCTAAAACTGGCGATGGCTTCCTCGACAAATTGGCTTCTCTGCCACAGTGGCTAGTGAGATGTGGCTGACCAAATTGTCGATGCTCACCGCCTATAAAATTCTGCCCCACCACGAGCAGAGTATCATTCAGAAAATCCTTAACAATTGTAGGCATAAACCACATGAATATATGTTAGACAATGAAGTTCTTGTACCCCGAGACCTCCAACCACAAACTCCCAACGGCGGTCAACTCAGGGCAGAAAAAAAAATCGAATTGAAAGAAGCTTCCTACTTCTTTTGCCTCCACCCTAATACATCACCCGCAGGAAATTTCCCAACCTCGCCGACGCCCACCCAGCAAGGAGGTTTGAATTTCGAGTCATTGTTCAAGTGACTCTTCGATTGCGGAAAATTATACATTGTTGCATCGAGGTACGACCCATTGTTTCGAAGAGTAGCGACCCTGCGCCGTAGGACTCGTGACCTCGCGCTTTTTTTCGTTTTCCCCTTGATTTTGAGCCTTCAAGCATTCGCGTTTCTGACTTTGTTTTTGTGGGAGAACTATAGCGAGGATACAATTAGCGTGCGAGCCGATCGAAAAGATGACTATGGACATTGTTAAGGCGAATGCCGCCGAGGAGGATGAGCAGATCATTAAGCCCCAGGCTTCTACGCCTGCTGTCGATACCAGCGACTGGCCGCTTCTCTTGAAGAACTACAGCAAACGTATGTCACCCAGCCAAAAAGATCTTCAGAGCGCCTGGTGTACCCCATTCGCGTGGATGCGGTTGTGACGAGGCGTGATGATTACTCTGTGAATCGGGACTAATCTGAGGCTCTCACAGTCCTTGTCCGAACTGGTCACTTCACCCCGATTCCCCACGGATGCGCTCCGCATAAGCGAGACATCAAGTCGTATATCCAGAGCGGTGTTATCAACTTGGACAAGCCCTCGAACCCTTCGTCCCACGAGGTTGTGTCGTGGATCAAGCGCATCCTCAGGTGCGACAAGACGGGTCACTCCGGAACTGTACGGATCATCCCAAAGTTTTGCAAATTTGCAATTTGCTGCCCATACTAACCATGTGCTCTGCAGTTGGATCCCAAGGTTACCGGTTGCTTGATTGTCTGCGTTGACCGCGCCACTCGATTGGTCAAATCCCAGCAGGGTGCTGGTAAGGAGTATCTTTGCGTCATCCGACTCCACGACAGGATCCCGGGTGGCCAAGCCCAGCTCGCGCGTGCCCTTGAGACCTTGACTGGTGCCCTCTTCCAGAGGCCTCCGTTGATCTCAGCCGTCAAGCGCCAGCTCCGTATCCGAACCATCCACAACATTAATCTCATCGAGTTTGACAATGACCGCGGTCTCGGTGTATTCAGCGTCTCCTGCGAGGGTACGTCTGCCCACTTGATTCGGGAGTTAAAAGTTCATTAACTAACCGTGTTCCAGCTGGTACTTATATCCGAACTCTCTGCGTTCATGTCGGGCTTCTCCTTGGTGTCGGTGCCCACATGCAGGAACTCCGTCGTGTGCGGTCCGGTGCCATGGACGAGTCCAAGGGCATGGTGACCCTCCACGACGTCCTCGATGCCCAGTGGCTCTACGACAACACCAGGGATGAATCCTATCTCCGCAGGGTCATTATGCCCCTCGAGTCTCTCCTCTGCACCTACAAGAGGCTAGTTGTCAAGGACAGCGCTGTCAACGCCGTTTGCTACGGTGCCAAGCTCATGCTCCCCGGTTGTAAGTTTCTATCTATGCCTCGGTGATGAAAATTGCCTAACAGCGTTATAGTGTTGCGATATGAAGATGGTATTGAGCACTACGAGGAGATTGTCCTCATGACCACCAAGGGTGAGGCCATCTGCCTCGGTATCGCCCAGATGTCCACTCTCGAAATGTCCACCTGCGATCACGGCGTCGTCGCCAAGGTCAAGCGCAACATCATGGAGCGCGACCTCTACCCCCGCCGCTGGGGCCTCGGTCCCACCGCCATGGAGAAGAAGAAGCTCAAGGCCGACGGCAAGCTTGACAAGTACGGCAGGATAACGGAGAACACCCCGGCGAAGTGGAAGTCCGACTACAAGGACTACAGCGCCCCCTCTGACGAGGCTGGTGCTTCTGCCGAGGCCCCTGCCACCCCCAAGGCCATCGAGGCCGCGCCCGCCGCCCCTGCTGCCGCGGAAACCCCCGCCGCCGACGAGGACTCCAAGAAGAGGAAGAAGGATGCCGAGACCCCCGACGAGAAGGCCGAGAGGAAGCGAAGGAAGGCAGAGAAGAAGGCCGCCAAGGAGGCGAAGAAGGCCGCCAAGAGCAAGAAGGAGGACGATAGTGATTAAGCAGTGTTGTGCTTTTGTGTGAGAGGTCGAGGCGGCTTGAATGAATGAATGCGGAAGCTGGTGAAGATTGTGGAGAGAGTATGGCATCGTTGGGGGGGTTATGTTGCTGTAACCATACCTTGGGAATTTCTGTCTTTGTCGGTGCAAGGGGCGTTTGGCTTTTGTTCTTGTTTTCCTTTGCTCGCACACTTGTTTTATTTTCCTTAATCTGGCCCAGGTCTGTAGATAGGAATCTGGAAAAGTTTTGAAACTTGGTGACGTTAACATGTAGCCCGAGGTTTCTAGTCCACGACGGGGGTGAAAAACCAACCTGACTACAGCGAAAACTAGGGCTCTTCTTACCACATCTCTCCTTAGAAACATGCAAACGAACTGATCAACTCTTGTATAATCCATAAAACATTCCAACACGGCAAGGGCCCGCCCTATCCTCAACCACGTAGCATGTCGCTGCCAGCCTCCATCAGCCCAAACTGGAGTGTGAAATCAAAGTTGCCGCTAAATCGACGTTGACCGTGAATCCGAAGGAGCTACCTAGCTAACAAAATCTGCCCACAGCCTCGGCTAAAGCTCTTTTTCAATCGGCTCGCAGGTCCTGACCGTGGCTGTCGCCATCTATAGGAAGCCGTAGCGAATACATCATCTTTTGGGGCTCCCTGCCATACAGCAGATTGGATTGTCATGCCGCCTTAAACGACCCCTCGGTCCCGCAATGAATTCTCGACGAGTCTGGTTCTAAGAGCCGGATATAATCCTGCGTGTATCTGGGCAGAACTTTGAGCGGCTCGTGGGTCATAGGAGTTGATCGGAGTGAAAAGCGAAAAAGAGTTGGGCTGAGGTGAATTTGACAATCAGAGTTGCGTAAAGAAACATCACACACCATCAGTCTTCGTAGCCAGGCAATGTTGGTCCCTACGTTGGCCAATTTAGCTATTACTTCTGTACCAGGCTGGCTGAAGCTCTCGCAAATTGGCGGCGACTGTAGGCTTTGCACACTAGACAACTCAATGGAATCGCCATTCCGTTGGGGGGGCAGTTGCCGGATTATCGACTTCAGAATCGTCTCATAGTTCGAGTTATCGCGGAGGCCACTGCAGAAATGGCGAATAACCATACCATCGAGATGACAGTTTTACCAGGGCCAGGCGACCCATGTAACCAAAGGGGCCGGATTCCACCCCTTACATGAAGCTACGAGTCTACCTTCCCTTGCCTTGGAATTCTAAACTGCATGTTCCCTCATTTGACAAGGTCTCGTTGAGGGACTCCCAGAGTGTGATCTGGTCAGAATCGTGAATCTGGAGGTGAGCAACGATAGCTTGAAACTTCCTTTCGATCTCAGCTTTCTCTTCTCGTTCTCGGGCGTCTAGATCCTCAGCGCGATTGGTCTTTCGTTCTTTTAGTAGACTTTGAATCTTCGCGATATTGAGGGCCACTGCTTCCTTGTAAATAAAGTCCGCATGATAATTCAAGTCATCTATCAACCTCTTGAATCTTTGCTCGAATCGGCCCCATGTAGTCAAGAAGAAAAAGCCTTCCATCCTAGCCGGTATGATGGTTGGCATGCTCAACATCGCCCACTTCTCCCAGCTGTGGTGGCAGCCTAGTGAACTACAATACCAACCAACACGCCCATTTTCTTTTCCAATAAGAGTCAAAATAATTCAGCTGTAAAACTCGAGAGTCAAAAATCAGGCACAGATCTCTGCTTTGGCCGAATATAGAACAGCTAAGGGTTCAGACGTTGATATCATGAGGCTGTGGTTCAGCAGTGGGCGGCGAGTGCCCAGGTCCGGAGCACATAATGGTCAATGAATCGCGTCGCAGACACCTCCTTCTACTCACAGAGCTCAGAGAGACTGAATGTTTTCCTCTATCTGATGGATTTCTCCTTTGTGGCAGAGGGTCCTCCCTCTAAGAGGAAGCGCGAAGCAGACTTCAGCTGCCTTCAGGAAACACCGGCATACAATGCAAGCTTCGCCCAGCAACCCCCGTCAAGCATTCTTTTCTGTCAATACAATACAACAACTAGGCCAGCTTTTGGGAGTCCAGGCATGCGAGCCTACATGGGGAGCTGGCCATGTCATTGCCGATCCCATGGGGTTAGGCAAAACGCTCACCATGATCGCATTAGCAGCCCCTGATCTATCTCTGGACGAGATGCAGTGTTATCGGCTGGAAAAAGCAGGGATAGGGTGTCTGCGATTTGATGGCAAGGTGCCTCAAAAAGATCGCAACGGGATCATCGAGCGATTCAAGACCGATCCGTCTAAACGAAACGAGTTTTGGTACTCACACTTTCATGCAGAGCTGTTGGGTGAGTTTATCTAAGTGTGGGCTCGACTGGAACTGTAGGACTGATGTGATCTCGCCCAGCTTGACTTTGACCGCTGCGTCGCGTGCCTACCTCATGGAGCCTCATTGGTAATTATTGATCCGAGTTTTTGTGTGGACGACTTTCCTATCTAATTACCTGTTGTTCTTCCAGGAACCCGACATCGAGGAACGGGCTTTGGGTCGAATCCATAGAATCGGACAAGAGAGAGAGGTCACGACTATCCGTCGCTTTATACGAGATTCGCTCGAAGAGGCGCGTTTCCTAATAATGTGTTCAGAAGATTGAATATTAATGATTCTAAAACCGGGCTGGATAGCATGTAATGGATGTGCAGCAGTTGAAAAAAGACCTTGCAAGAGTTATTCTCTCACCTCACGAAGGGGAAAGAACCCTGGACAGTCTCGAGAATTGCAGGTACTATTTGGTCACACACCCCTAATCGTTGCGATGATACTAAGAAGTGATTCTAGAAGTTACGTTCTTTGTTGTAGAGAGAGAGAGAGAGAGAGAGAGAGAGAGCGCGGGTGTGAGATTTCAGCCCACAGAGTGGTTTGGCGCCTGGTTGCTCCATTGCTTTCTCGGATGGAGTCGTCTACGTTCACTTGCAGGTACAGATGACGCGAGAGCACTTTGATCAACTCACCGCATGCGCTCCGGACATGGAGGGGAAAGTCCACGTTGTGCGCACCCCAGCGGTCTGGACAACGGGTGGAGGGGAATTCGAAAACTCATGGATTCGGTGGGATTGATGCCCGAGGTGTATACAATGAGTGCGTCTTGATCCATCCATCCCCTTTTTTTTTTTGCTGGACAACGCAGCGCATGCAGGTATGTGCTTATTACACGAGGGAATCTGTGGGGGTGGACTGATGAATGGCGGATCTTCTTTTCGGTCCCAAGTTGTTGATGCGGGCGATCTGGTGATCACTTCCTGGGCGGATCTCTTCGGGACTCCCGTTTTCCATCCATTCGATATTTTCCTGCATGAAAAATAGTCGTTTTAGTGAGAGCGCGCGAAGAAATGAAATGAAATGACGATGTTACGGGCGAGACGCCGAGCCTGTATTGATCTACTGTGATGAGCGGCGAAGGGCGCTTAGAAGAGCCAGCGAGGGTCTTATGTGACGGCTGGCCTGGCTAGGAGTGTGTTGGGACTCGAGGTGCTCGTAGGCGCCTGGCGGCCTGGCTGTGACGACGATGGCGCCTGGGGAGATTTGATGGGGAAATTTGGCCACTTTGGAAAGCGAGTCTGGTCTGTGCGAGAGCCAGCTGAGGCTGCATTGAGTAAGTTTGTGTATTATTATCAAGGTGGATCTGGTCTCGCTGCGCCTTCCCAGGCTGGCCTCAGCCAGCATTGAGCTATCGTGGGTTTTCCAAGTACTTGCCTGCGGCGTCTGTTCCCAGATCCACAGCCAGCCAGCGGTGAAGCCAGAGCACCAATCTATTCACGACCAAATTAATTTGGGTCTGCCGAAGCCCATTCATCTTTTCCGTGTCGAAGCAAAGACCCGGGCCCAGCAGGCTCTACTCACAAATAAAGACGAAAAAAAAAAAAAAAAAAAAAAAAAAAAAAAAAAAAGAGATCCCATCACCGAGTAGCGAGGTGTGGCCGGTGTGCAAAAGCCGGTAGACGAATATTATCCGATCCGCCAGCAGCATATGCCCCTCCATCACGGCGGGAATGTGTCTTGGCTCTTATCACCCCTCGTTTATCTCTTGGTTTCCCCTCACCTGCTCTCGTTTCTCTCCCACTTCCCGCCGCATCCCTGAAACGAAACGGCAAGAGGCATGGATGGTACGAAGTAAGTGGCGAAAGACGGGACAGCATGATTGGTTATGCTACTTGACAGGTTTCCCCATTCGGAAAATTCCCAACATGATTTTCTGCCACACCATCCCGTCGGGTGTTTCTTTCCCTGTGTTCTTGTTCGCGCCTACTACTTGTAGAAGGGAAAAGAGAGGTACAAGGGTACTTGGACACCAAACGGCGAGCCCACAGTTGGTGTTGGGCAGCCAGCACGGCTCGGCAGGGACTGGACAACCCACCTCTCACTGGTTTTGCCAATGCCTGGCTGGCCTGCTTCCACAATCAAGGTTAATGAGTTTTCAGGTACCACGGACGCAACCTCTTAAAACTCACAGGCGAAAGCCATTTAAGCAAAGCTCTTCCCGCTCCCCATTAGCAAGGTGGAATAAGCCGACGGCATAAGAGAGTAAATGACGAACGTGTTTCGAAAGAGAACGAGACATTGTTGGAGTCGGCCCACCATCTAAGGCTGCTTGCCAGCAACGAAAAAAAAGAATCGAAACGAACAGGGAAGGGTATCCGTGGAATGAATGCCTAATCCCAACAGCACGATTAGGAAGAAGGCTTCCTTCTTCCCCTCGAATTTCTCTCATCCCCGGGGCGTGAACTTTGGTTTCCCCCCTTCCCTTTGCGACCCGAGTCTCTTTGCGCTCCGCAGCTGATTCGCCAGCGGGCGGATGGCAGCAGTGCATTGGGGAATCATCGTGATAGGCTCCGTGCGTGCCGGGGGCGGCTCCGTGGCACATGCTGGCTGGGGCCCTTGGTGCGTTAGGTTCGGACTGGGGTATCGATCGGGCAGCTTGACGATTGTTGGAAATGGGAAAATGCGACGGTGACACAGCCCTTTCTTTTCTGCCTGTGAATGTGGTCTGCCTGTCCTGCGCGGTAGGGTGTACGACTCTGCCATGTACTCTGCCCTGTGTCTGTTCTTTCGCTGGCCTTGCAGAAGAATTCGGCAATGGCCCCGGCCGTCGATGATGGCGAGTCTGTGCCATCTCATCCCCATCCCCATCCCAAGCCACGAACGCAGTTTGGGGTTTGGCTCCCATATACAAGAACCCCCTTCCTCCTCCTTCCCCTACTCGTAGGACCCTGACGATCTCCCTCGTCTTTTTTCCGTCTCCTTTTCTTTGGACTTTCTCTTCTTCACTAACCCTCAAAGCAGATTCTTCCCCCTCCCCCAAAATAGTTTAGACTTATCCCCTCAAATGTCTTGTCACGATTCCTAGACTTTTTTTCTTTCCTTCTTTACCCTTTACCCTTTTCCCCTAATGAAATCCCCCTACTAAGCGTTCCGTTGAGTCGGCCACGTTTCCCTTGTCTACATTGAAGGTCTGAGACCGAAAGCACATATCTTTGTCTTGAATTCCACTTGACTCTCCCCGTATTCGAGTAGACTTACTGGGCAAATTCCATTCATACGTGTGTATCGTCTTCGTATCACTCTATTCTGTTACACCTTTACACTTATACACTGAATTAGCCCTCCTTCCCCGGGAGACTGGATCTCTACCGACGATACGCTCATCCGACTTATGCAAGATTGACTCCTCCACATCACCATCTCTACCCGGATCTTACCACTAATAGCCCTCTTGTCTTAATTCACCCTTGTTTTATTTTCCTTGTATCGTGTGTACCAACACCGACCAAAAAAAACAAACAAATCATAGAGGGAGAGGTTCGGAAGTCTCGTCGGCTCCGTCATGGCACTTACACTACATGCTCTGTTCTACTTTCTTTTACTTCTACAATGGGATACTGTTGCGGCTTTCAAGGTCACAGAGGGATCGCCTTGCGCCTCTTTGTGCGCCGAAGACTCGGAGGCTCCCGTTGCGAACTCTACTGTGGCGAATAAGGGGTTTGTCTGTGAAGATGACGAGTTTAGCTCGCATTCGATAGGCCAAAAGTTCCAAAAGTGCATGGGATGTTTGGAGGAGAGCGAGTTTGTGAATGGGGAGGAGAATGACCAGATGTGGTTCTTGTGTAAGTAGGACTGAGTCCATGACTCTCTGGATGGCTGAGACTAACGCGAGCACAGATAATATGAGGTATTCTGTTGGCTATTGCGTCTTAGGTCTCCACAACGCTTCCGGAGTTGGCTCCAGCCCGTGCCAGACCACTACATCATGCGGCGCTCTTGAGAACTCAATGCTTCAGGAGGGAAGGCCTCAGTACTCCTACTGCGAGTCCGGAGACCGAACCATCATCCCCTCTGACGAGTTTTCATCATGTCTCTCCTGCGTGAAAACGGGAGGCTCCCACGGATATCTGACCAACTGTAGGGGATGCTCGCTTCCTTGGAAAATACATCGAAACTAACATGCACAGTCCTCATCGCACTCGAAGCAGGCTGCGACCAAAAACCAACGGCAGGCCAAAAGCTCGCCCTCAACGACACCGTCTTCACAGACACAACCATCACTCGCCAGGAAACGACCAGTTCGGAGCCAGAGGATGAGAACACCAGTCTACCTCCGACGACAATTGCCGCCATTGCCGTCTCCATCGTCGTCGCGCTGCTGCTCTTCGCTGGCTGCGGTTTCATCCTGTGGCGCAGAAAGTCGAAGCGCAAAGAGGGAAAGCGAGAAATGGCCTTCACCAAGGGCTGGGTGAAGAAGACCAAGATTGGCAATTTAGGCGGGAGGAACACGGCGTCTTCTCTCGACTTTCGGTGTAGGACACGCGTGACTCCTTTAGCTTCCAGGTTTGATTTCAGAGGGGTGGGACTCGAGGACGATGATGTGCCGCAGGTTAGGAGTCCTGCCATGGCAAACATCGACGAGAAAGACGAGCTGCGGAGCCATGAGGAAGAACAGCGCCGGCTAGAAGAGGAACAAAGACTATACTTTGTCCACCCTGGAGACGCCCTAGGCTCGAATCCCGTCCTGGCCGCTCCCCCTTCCATACACAGCTCGCCACACTCGCAGTACCCATCTCCACCTCCCCAACAGCCCCTACCTGCACCTCCGGCCGCAAAGCCCCTCCAACTACGGCCTGTCGCGGGGCCTACATCCTCTTCCCGCCCTCCCTACACGCCCCCGCCCCGTTCCCGAATGGGCTCCCTAAACGTCATCACAACTCCCACCTCGACCCCGCCCCAGTTCCCGCGCTCTACGCACTCCTCACCACTTCAGCGACACTCTCCATCCACTCACTCAACGGCGACTCCTACCTCTGCCGGCTCTCACGCACCCCTTCTAGGCTCGAAACCCTTCTTCATCCCCTCTGCTCCCCGCGCCACCTCGGCCTCCAACAGTCCCAGCGAAGCAATGGGTCCAGTCGTCCGGTGGCTCCAGGAGCAGCGCGTGGGGAGGGACAGCCGCGGTGGGAGCATCAGGGAGCGGTATCAGGATGACGAGAGGATCGCGACGTCCCGGAGCGAAGCGTCTCCCCAGTCTACGAACTGGAGCCCCGTAGACCGCGCCGGGGGGTTCCAGAAGCCCGTCCAGCAGCAGCGCGAGGAGTACGAGGATCCCGGGAAGCAGTGGGATATAAGCAACTTTAGTCGCCATAGGGCGCATCATAGCCGGAGCAATGCGCGCTTGACGGGCGCGCCGACGGAGAGTAGGGTCTTGCCTACGACGTTCCCGCCGCCGCCGGGCCGATAACTGGTTGGATCCTCTATTTTTCCTTTTCTCTCTCTCTCTCTCTTTTTACGACAAGATTGATGACCTTTTTTCTTTGTGCATCTTCTTTTTTACCGTTCTTTTGACTTCTTTACATTCATTAACCTCCCTTTTCGCCACTCGTTTCTTCAATCACTTTAGCCAATTTGGACCATTTCCCCCTACAAATCCATCATCCCTTCTACCTAGCCTATTCCACTTTCCCCATTTCCCTAGTCTTGTACATTCTCCTTTGTGCAAACCAATTAAGAGGAGGGGTACTCAAATTTACAAGGCGTTCTCTTTCTCACGGACTGGTATGTACGGTAATGTAGCTGGGTTATGGTAATAGCATAGCAAGCGGAGTTTTGGGAAACTGAAAGGAAGACACACAGAAAAGGAAGAAAAAGCCAAAAAAAAAAAAAAAAAAAAAAAAAAGAATTTGGAATAAGGATTTGGAATTTGGAGGGTTTGGGATGTACCAGATACTGATGTGGTGTAGCCTTGCTAATATACCCTTCTTTTTTTCTTCTCACGCCGTGTCTGCAGAGACATCTTGCTAGATTCTAATCAATGTAAAGTCACTTAGGCAAAGGATAGTAGTAGAGTTGTGGTGTGTGGTGTAAGTGGCAAGAGGAGTCGTCAACTCCATCATTCCCAAACTTGCTTCATCATTTGATGGTTTTAGTCCAAGTACTCCATAATCTATGGGTATTTTCACAAAAGAAAAATGAAATGAAATGAGACAACATCTCCCTCTGCACGCCCTGACAAAAGAAAAGATAAAAGTGTGATGTTTTGAACAGAAACACGCGGATGAGCACCATGAGTAACCGTTGGCGAGAAAAAGGTCGTCCGAATCCCCCGAAAACCGTTTAGACACACTTCCGTCCTCCTAGTTTCCGCTTACTGGTCCCAAGGCGTTCCCGGCCTGCTGGACATTTCGCTCTGTAGCCTTTCGTTCTGCTCTTTGAACCATCCGGTTCCCTCCTCCATCTCCTCCCTGAGCTTTCTCATTTCCCGGATCGTCTTCTCCGTCTCCAGCAGGATCCTCTTGCTCTTGTCCTGCTCTGTGCCCTCCTCGCTGTCGCTGACGTTCGCATCCGCCGAGGTCCGCTTGCGCTTGATGGGGTTGACGCCATCCACGTTGCTGATGGCGGAAACGCTGGCGTGGGGTTTGTGGGACACCAGTGACCGGAAGTTGCTTGCTCGGGAAACAGCGCCGTCCATGGTAGCTGGTCGAACTTCTTCGTCTGTGTCGATGACGTGATGCGCAGTGGGTCGATCTGGCGGAGGCATGCCAAAGCTGCCCAGTTCAGGGTATCTCTTGCCCTCGAACCTGATTTGGTCTGCGAGATACTCTGGTAGCACCGATCCGTCAGGCATTGTAACGATGCCCATTGCCTTCAAGCGCCAGCGGCTAGAGACACGGGATACGGACGACTGGCTCCCGTCATCAGAAGGTGGAAGCGAGTACCTCGATCTCGAGCGCGCGATGGTCTTCTTGAGAGTGCTTCCCGAAAACTCTTCTCTTAGTGCCCTGGTCTTCGCGCCACCAACGCTGCTGGAAGCAACACTGCTCCCACTGCTACCTGGCCTCATCTTGCTGACAGATTTGCTGAGAGAATCGGTAAAACCAGCCTTGATCCTGTGCATGAAATTGGGCATGCTCGATTTTCGACCAGGAGACGGCGTCGGAAGCGAACCCCTACGCCCGACAATCCGCGCAGCCGCTTCGCGCTCGTTTTGGACCCCTGAAAGGACGCCACTCGCGAGGAGAGCCTCCTCCGTCTCGCGTGTAGTAAGCGAGCGCTTGCGAATCATCACCCTCAAATCCTCGACATTGTCAACTCCGGCGGTTTCCATAGCTAATCTGCGTTTCTCGCGTTCAGCTTCCTTCTTCTGCTTGGCTGCTTCGGCCTTTTTAGCTTCATGGTAGGTTCTAAGTTGATCTCGTGCGCTTCGGCGCAAGGCGCTAGCTCGATTTTGTCGGGCAGTTTCCCTCCAACGATAGAAGTACTTGACGCCGAGGCTATAAGTGCGGAATTTACGTGCTTCCGCCCACGATTTCTCATCTTCCTCCTTGCGTATCCGTTCCTCTTCCTCCTGAATGTACTGTTCGTAGGCCTTTCGTACCGCCTCTTCAACGACAAACATCTGGAACTGTTCCATGAGGCCCGTATCGCCTATGACGAACCATTTCGTGAATGAATCCCAGTTCTCTTCTTTGCTAGGAGCCGGTATTGTTGTAACCTGAGGTGCCGCTACAGGAGCGAAGAGACTAGGGCGGGTAGGCGCTTGAGTGGACGGCGTGGTATTTGTTGCCGGACTCTCTGGCACCTTCGGTATCGAGCTGATGGATGCGCTACCTGTCGGAGGAGACTGCTGGATAGAGGTTGTTGGAGCGGCTCCGGTTGGCTGGGCCGCCGTTGATTGCTGAGGGGGCGGGAATGCGGGGGTCGGAGGAGTGACTTTAATAGAAGGAGAGGCAGTCCCGACAGGCTTGGCAGCTGTAGGGCTGAGGAAGTCGAAGGGGCTAGCGGGTTTGCCTCCGCCAGTCGAAAGGGAAGAAGATAGCGTAGGTGCCGGGTTTATTGAACCGATGGTGGTAGCTGGTTGGCCTGGTAGTTTTGGCTCACTTGCAGGCTTAAAGGAGAAGGCCGGTGGGGGCGTTGGTGTAACTGCTTTCTGGGCAGACGCAGCCGGTTGCTGTGAGGAAGCCAATCCGAGATTCGTGCCTGCATTCGGTAGCGCGCCAGGCGTCGTAAATGTAGGCGGCTGCAGGCTGACATTAGAAGAAGAAGCTAACATATTGTTAGTAGCTTGAATCTAGGCTATGCTTTCAATGGTACCTAGCAAAAACAAACCTAGAGCTGAAGCATCACTCTGCAAGGCACTAAGGGCTGAGGGGGTTTGTTGGGGAGCCTGGCTAAAAGGGCTTGTGGGTTTTGTAGTCGCGAATGACGAGATGGATGTGGCGGGGGACGCGGTTGGGGCGAAGGGTGAGGCCGTCGCGGCTGGCGCCGGCGAAGGCGTAAAGGTGGTTTGCTTCATCAGCGGTTCGGAGGAAGTCGAAGGGACAAAGAGAGAGTCCTCGTCATTTCTGGTCGCCTTGGATGCTGCCGAAGGATCTTCGTAACTCGTATGGTGGATGACATCTGGAAGGGAGTGAGAGTTTCTCTTTTTCTCTACCAAACTATCCGAATAGGTGTGGTGGAGCCGGGGATATTCGAGACTGCGGCCATATTCGAGAATTAAGTAGCTTTTATCGAGGTTTTCGGGGTCGCTCTCGTCTCGCGCAAATTCAAGGCCGTGAATTTCCGCGAACTCAACCGCCTCGTCGACAGTGTCAAACCGAAGGTAGGAATTCAACACAGCAGCGGTGATATCCTTAGGGGTCTGCTTGGGGCGAGAAAAGGCCTTCTTCACGGCCGACAAAATGGATCGACGGAGTTGACCAAAATGAATCTCCGCGAAGCACGCCATGGTAAACGAGACACTAGGGTCTTCCACAATGCGGAAGAATGAGTTATAAGCGCTCGCGGCGGCATATGAGGGCGCGCCTTTCAGCGGACCGTGGAAATCTTGCGTGTTTTGCAGCGCTTCCACTAGAGAAACGGCAGTGCGTATATCGTCCGACTCTCGCCAAAACTTGGGATCCCACTCTCGTTGCACATTCTCCAAAACATCGGGGTGGAACGCTCGGAAAACGAGCTGATAGGCTCGAAATTCTGCCTCGTTTGGGCATGTAATGCCTTGCGCGTTGCAGTCGTTATAGGCGTACATGAGAGATATTAACGTCTTGCCAAGCTGCTCTACCTCCTGCTGTTCCGAGAAGTCCTCATAGGTAAAATCCTTTTGGGCCAGAAGGTGTAGTGAAGTAACATGAAACCGGGCAATGGTCTCGAGGCAGTAGACTTGATCCCGCATTTCGTCAGGATTCATGGATGAGAAGAAGGCGAAGTCTCTGCGAATAGCACGGGTTCGATCCCAGAGGAATCCGTGCACAACCGGAAGGTTGTCGTCGTACTCTAAAAGGTCATCGATTAAATAATCAAGGGTTCGGCGGAGGGCCGCGACCGATCGGACATCCATCGGTAAAGGAGCTTCTTGTCCTGCAGCAGATCTAGCCAGCTTCTTCACCATTTTTGAAGTGTCGGCCCATGATGTTGCCGGGTCCTTCTCCGCCTGCTTGACGTCAAACTCAGTGATTCGGGTAACTTTTTCGAACTCCGGACACATGTTTTCACAAATGCCTTTGAAGTCAATTGCGTCCTCCAGTCGCTTTCGATCATCGGGGTCGTCTATAAGACCCGCTCGTATGAGAGATACTCGAGCCTTCTCACGGTACTCCTTGTAATCCTCCCTAAACTGCATCATGACATGCTTGTTGCTCGGATTGCCGGGGTCGGCAGGCCATTCAGGAGGGTGTATGCCATCCTTTGAGAGCTGGGCTAGAATCTTCTTCGCGTAGGGGTCGTTCGTCGTCACAGGGTTCGGCACTGGACGGCTCTTGGACTTCATCGAGGGTGGATGATTCCGTCGATTGAGCCCCTCGGCATTGGCCTGCTTCACATTCCGAGATGGGCCGTTCGGTGCCTGGTCGAAGTGAACCCTCTTCCCATGTCCACTTGGGCCATCCAATAAAGCACCTCGAGGACCATGGCCGTTTTTCTGCGCATCTTGTGCGCCGAATGAACTGGATCTTGTTCCGTTCTTGGCGCCTTTTTTCTTTATTTCAAAACCGCCGGCATCACCTTTCTTCCGCTTTGAGCGTTTCGAGTCATCCGATTGCTCGGCATCGGATGCTGCTCCAAAGGGTTTCCGTGCCCCAAATTGTGTGCCAAAGGTCGTCTTTCCTCCATTTAGGTTAGTCGTGGCAGGCGCAAAAGTATTCGCTTGGGCATTCAGGGCGGAGTTCGGTCGACCTAGAAACGTCAGAATTAAACTACGAAAATATCATACCATTATAATTCCCCGGTTACCTTGGTTCGATGGCATGCTAAACGGCGAAGGAGATCGATTCGCTTGAGGCTGTGACGTCGCGCCAAAAGTGCCAGTGTTTTTGGCCGAAAAAATTGATGGAGATGGCGTTTGCGACTGGAAAGGGTTCTTTACCGCAGGGGCCTTCGTTGTAGATGCCGCTGCGAAGGGGTTTAGTTGAGGAGAGGATGTCGAGCTCGACGCGGCGGCAAAGGGGTTTCGCGGAGTGCTGTTTCCATTTCCTTGTGTCGCTGGCGTCGCGGACTGGGAGCCGAAGGGATTCGAGGCAAACGGCGATGGCTTCGACGTTAAGGCGAACGCACCGCCGCCAAAGGGAGAAGCGGATTGCGTCTCGGTGGCGGCTGGCCAGCCGCTACCGCCAAAGGTAGCCATCGTCCTCTCTACCGACTACCATTTGTTTATTCGTCGGCGCGCTCGTTTTGCTGGAGGGAAAATATGTGAAATAAACAAGATGGAGTCGAAATCGGTTGCAACGTATTATTATGATGGACGGTGATGTGGTAAGCGTGGGAAGTGGGTGAGAGTGTAGCGAAAACCTTGCGAGGCAAGGTTGGGTTGTGTTGTGAAAAGAAGGTCGTGATGCTCGCATGCGGAAAAGAGCTAGCACCATGTACCTGGGACCGCCTGTTTTGGGTAAGGCTGGCGCTGACGGGCAAGGCAAAGACAAACTTGCCTGCCAGAACCTGGGCGGGGTCCTGAAACAAGAGATAAATCACGTGATTATAAGCCTTGGATATTTCAGCTTGAACAATCCAAACCGACTGAGGCCGAACCGCAATGTCATATTAGTTGTCCATCTTTCTTTCTTCTGAAAGTAGAAGTCATTCCATCTATTCTCGCTTTGTACTTCCGGGCTACCCATGGTTAAGCGCCACTTAGTGCCTACGCCCAACCCAGTCTTACCATCGAACCTCAACTCGTTTCCTCGTAACATTCAGACCCGAGAGTTCTCTTCTCTACTTTGTCAAGATTGCATAGCTCCTCTTAATACTTCAAAATTGTCTCGTCGCTATTCTCCGTAGCCTATATATGTAAAATTCGCTGATCGCAGACATGGTGGTCGTCGTATTCTTCATCATCGCCAATGGGATAGCGACCCTGGCGACCTCCACCGTTCCCGTGTGTACTTACCCAAGACATTCTGTAGAACACGGCGCTTGTTTCAAAGTATTCAAACCGTACTAAATAACGTATAGAACCCTCTACTATTTTAACCTTAAAGGGCTCACTTAAATGCCAAACCCTCAATTCCTAACTACAATTCAATAAGCTTGGTCCTTATCACCCGTATAACTAGCAATAAGAAGTTGGTAGCAAGTCATGCTATTTATTTCCTAGACCTTATGAATGTGTCTCTCTACTACGCCACCATCTGCAATCGAGTACATCAAGCTCTCCAGCGGCCCTCGCTCTACTCGCCAAAAGGAGAAGTAGCGCGCCTACGGACAAAGTGGTACTTGGGCTGCAAGGGCGGCGCGTAATGTGAGATCCCATGGTGCTCGCTCTCCTGGTGGTGGATCTGTTTCCGAGTGTGAACTCTGACCGTGATCTCATCCTCATCTTTCTCATTGCGTCCCAGAAGCGGGATAAAGGTCCGGACCTGGAATTGTGTCTGGCAGTTGGCGCAACTGGCCACATTCCAGCGACTCAGGACACTTTCCACGCCGAGGAGGATTCCATCTTTGTCGAGAACCTCGATTATAAAGGAGCCGGAACCAGCGACTCCGTCCACACTGGGGACATCACTGGGGACATGAAGGATAGGGGTGGATGACGTGATTTGTTTGGGAGTAGGCTTAAGCGCCACAAGCCCGTCCGTGGGAGCCGGAAGCGGTTCGGGAAACTTGAGGACCGGGTCCGATGCGTTGAAGGATTGACCTCTGGAATCAAGTTCGGAACTTTGACTTACGAACGAGCCAGCGAGGCCAGTTTTGTATCCGCGAGGAGCTTCATATCGGTAGCCTCGCTGCTTCTCGATATGGACCATATCCCAGGTCAAGTTGGCAAATTCAATATGAGGCCAACTACTACCCCTTACCTCCGATGTTATGGGACTACCGTTCTTGTTGACAAAGGATTAAATTAAGCGGCGTCTTAATTGTCAGCCATACGCCTCACGGAATACTAGCAGTTAGACCCTGGTTATCGACGGAATTCGTGCCAGGCTATTGGTCGATGATATCCAGCTTGTCTGTACACCCCTTTATCTGCTGCCAAGTCCAGAAGACCTTGTCGATGAAACAGTGGTGGAAAAGCAGATGAGATCAAAAGACGCAGTGTTGTTTTCACCCATACTGCCATTTGCATGGGCAGCATCGTGGTTATTCACGTCGCCATGCCCAGGGAGGTAGAAGCCCCCAACCGCAAGGTGCATATCATTGTAGGGACATTCGAGATTTACGACTGGATCGATATCACCATCTTCCTCCTCCGTCGGCTCCCAGCTCTTTTTCTAGAATTTCTCTTCATTCCACTGCGTCACAAACGTAGTGTTGGAGAAGACGGTATAGTTGTCGGTGCGAAGACAATGGCGATACTTCCAGGAGGTATGAGTGAATATAGCCTTGCCCTCGGAATTGGTTATCGACCTGCTCAGCCCCGACTTTATGTTATCGTTCAGCATCCTGTCCGTCTCATCTTTTCCTTTCTCTCTCTCTTTTTTTTTTTTTTTTTTTTTTCAGCGCTGCGTTGTAGACCTTTGTTTTCTCTGCGTCCTTCTCCGTACCCACTAGGCCAGAGAACGGATAGCGAACCGTTTCGTAATCGGCCGGCTTGGAATAGTCGGCATCGGGGATCTTGGTCAGATTACCGAAAGTTTTCTTCTGGAAGACGTACGAGTACAGCGGGTTCTTGATCGTAGACTTATCAGCAAATATGTAGTGCGTGTTTAGACCAACTTCGTTCCAGTATGGCCTCGCAACATATCTTCGCAACCTCGAATGCTTCGCAAGGCGTCCTCGATCCGGAGGAGATACGCGCGGTGCCAAGTTGGAAACAACACATTGCCGTGGTTGCAATATTTGCCCCACCAATCGGCGTTACCCCAGCCGGCACCTCGAAAGGGCTCGCCATGGTAGCCTGCAATCTTGAAGAAGGAGTTGCCGTCGTCAGGTGGTAGAGCCTGGATTCCAGCCCAGGCGCGGATGAGCTTGTCCAACTCTTCAGGCTTTTGGCTGTCATGGTCAACGAGAAGATCAGTTATAGACCTCCGAACTCGAAGGTTATCGGTGATTTCCATTACGGGAATGGCTTTGACAGTTCTGATTATTGAAGCTATGAAGGTCTGAAGGGTCTGCCTTGGAATGGATTTGGGTTGAGTTGGCATCGACGGGAGGGGAGAAGCATTTTATATTAGGTCGCTCACGGTACCCTTGAAGCAAGTCCCCCAATACTAGAGAATCGAGTTCATACTATGCGAAGACGGGAATAAAGTTATAAAAATTGGCAAGCCGGCATGAAGAGGCTGGCTGGAATATGGGGCTAGCTGAACTGGGTGGTTTATGGAGACAAGGTGGATGCACGCAACTTGCGCGACCAAGCTATGTGATATCATGATTTCCTACTTTGCTTCCATACTGGTTGGCCAAACATACGCTCTTTTCCCAAATGGAGTGGGTTTATGTAGCCTTGGTGGCATACTGAACAGGAGCTGGATCCTCGAAGTCTGCGGGGAGCTACGGCAGGCTCCTCCAAGCTAAGCCATTTGATAGACATGTAGAAAGACTGAGAAGAGAAGTGTATTTGTGAACCATCTAATACCCCAGATTTATTCAACAAATGCGCGGCATTCAAAAGTATAGGCTGAGTTTAACTAACCCAAGGTTGAGGGTAGGAAAGGCGGGTTGTTCGTAAGCCAACAAGTGTATCATAACCTTCATACGGAAATACACCAATGATTTATACGATGCACTTTATCAGATGGTCTGAATCCGGGTGTCTCTGATCGCCCTGCCTTGGTATACAGCTCGGAAGAGGAGGCTCAGGTAGCAAAGATGACATTTATTCTGATCGATTGACGTGTAGCCAAGTTCAATGATATCAAATCCCCGACATAACTTGAACAGGTAGAGATTGGACATCGCGTGCGAGACTTTACATGTAAGTTGCCCGTTTCAACACCTTTTCTCTGCAATATCCAGAGCCACAATCCTACACATTCAATTATAATCGCCGTCAACTGACCCATCGTCGCCAACCACCAAAACACGACGGAGCTTGCGGGGCACGATTGGTGTGTGTATGTCCAAAGAAAGCCCAAGAACGGATGCGGCGCAAGCAACACGGCGATCCGGCCGAAGCTAAAACAGGATATCCGGCAGTGACAGAAGCTGTGTTCCCAGCAGGTTAAGATCGATAGTGCGCCCGGGTTCTAATAGACGGGATCCATGGGTGGGACCGTGTCACGCTTGTTGCCGTGCACTGCAACGGCCCGCATTTACGAGCCATCCGAAGAAGGATTATATGCAGGGGACAATAGATAGTCCCGAGAGATGATTCCGAACAGGCTTCAAAGTCAGACTTGGGTTGTTATTTCTTTAAGTGGGAGTCAGCTAACTGCTACAGTGTCCTGGAAAACATTCTCCCTCCTTGTGATCAATCCCTTATGGTTCCAGGCCGTTCGATTGTCCTAACAACTTGATTATGGCGGCGAAGTTACAAAGTGCCTCTTAGCTCCCACCATTTTTAAGACCAGTCCGAAAAGACATTGCAGTTTGCGTAGAAATAAGATTGAAGATGCAATGCATTTATTTACTGGGCTTCCGTGGTCAAATCACATCGAATGGTGCTTCTCGTCACATTCTATACGGTGATAACCGTACAGCATGGAAACCCACCCCCAGCTACAAGTATACGATGGATGCAGGAGGACATGACGGGATGGCAGGGACATGACGGGATGGCAGGGACATGAGTGGGTATCAATTTATTCCATTAAGACATTCAAGAAGATCAATCTACACTAACTTTTGTATATTCTAGTCATTCATGCGTGTCATGGCAATTTTCACCTCCGAGCAGGGATCCTAGCCGGTCCCAAGCCCTTCCTGATCTCATCTAGCTGGTCGAGACCAGACTGGCCACCCTTGTTCTTCTTAGACGGCCTCCTGCCTTTCGAATATCCCGTCAAAAATTCATCCATCACACTATCAAAGTCACTCCTCATTGGTCCCGTAACGCTAGATGCTGTCGATATCGCAGAGACGGAACCAAGATCATCGTCTATATCGTTCTGGTATCGTTGCTCAACCTTGTCGAACCGCGCATCCAGGAGCGTAAGTTGCTCCGTACGAACGAGCGAAGACGACGTCATGGAGTAGCTGGAAGCGTTGGTCAACGCTCCCTTTCTCTTCTTGCGGCGTCCGCCGTTTGTGGTGGTCGTCCATGTAGATTCGAGAACGGAGCCGTTGTTGCCCGTCGGCCGGCCGGCCTTTTGGTCCTGCTTAAACTTTTTGAAATCCTCCATCCAGGTATCGCCTTGTGCGCCGTTTTCGCCGACGCTCACAAGCTCTGGGACTTGATCAGCCTCCTCGGCTGCCTCATCACCATCCTTGTATTCTTTTGTGGGCTTCGCCGTGTGGTCCGACTCCCAACCCTCGTCGTCGTCGTCAAACTCGGCTTCTTCAAACTCGTACTCATCAATCTCACGGCCGTCTTTTGCAAGAGCCTGGAAGATGTCATCATCCTCATTGTCAACGAACTCGTCGTCCTCAAGCGCCTCCAGGACCTCACGTAGCCTCGGGTCCATATCAGGCTGGAGACCGGCGATCGCATCGGGGACGTCTTGTTGCGCCTGGTAAGAGACGTGCTGTAAGTTTTTCGACGGCAACACTTCCTGGTCTAAGAGATCGTCTGCTTTGTGTTCTAGGTCCATCTGTCGCAACGCATCCTCCAAGGACATCTTGTTCTTTCCTTTGCCATTGTTACCACTGGAGTTGGCCTCCACAAAGACGACCTCGCCAGGACCCCCAGAGTTGAGGTCGCGCAAATGTTGCATGTAGTCATATTCGGTATCGTCAAAGTAGACTCCGTAGTTGGCAGCTTCACCCTCGTTGTCTCGGATACTCTCGACCTCCGAGCCTAATTCGGAGGCCAAATCGTCAAGCGCCTTGCTCCTAGATCCCTTTTTCTGCGTGGGGTTAAGCACCATCTGCGGCGCGGATTCATCGTGGATGAGCGGGTCATTTTGCGGCCGGTGAACGAGCGTAAAGTGCGTCGCCGTCTTCTTGTCTCTGTACAACGGTTAATTTCGATCCCGAACTGAGCCAGGCTGATAGAGAGGCGGGGATACTGACATCCACTTTCCCTTGGGCATGGTATCGAATTCCCGGCTGGTGTCTGCGATTAATCAAAGGTGTCGATTTCAGTAGCAGAAGTCAGAATTGTTGTTTTTTTATTACGTTAGGGCGGTAGAAAGTCCACGTGTAAAGCGGAAAAAAAAGGACCTTGAGAGACTTGAACAGGTGAAAATACGCTGGCGCAAAGGCGAGACCTAATAGCAGAAGACCTTCCCAGGCAACCCAACGAGAAAGAAAAAGCGCCAAAAAAAAATTCAAGGTGGGAGGGCTTGCCTTATCTTATCGTGATGCGGGGCATTTAGTTTTCATACTGTAGTAAACAACACAATTATTGCTGTAAGATACAGTGTGAATATGAGATTAAGGATCCCAGTTTTGCAGAATTTGCCCCGCGATATCCATTAATCAGCTCGAGTCATTCACTTCTTCGCCGACCGACGCCTTTCCTAGTCTCGTGCATCTTTCTTCTTTGAAAACCCTTCTTCCGTTTTGGAGTTCTGATACCGGTAAGGAAAATACCGTCAAAGGAAGAGACTAAGAAGCCGCTCAGAACACCATCCCCAAAATGGTGCTCCCCAAGTCCAAAAAGTCTGTCGGCCTCGGCAGCCAGTTGATGAAGGATCGTCTCACCGGAGGCAAAGGAAATGACAGGAAGCGAGGCTCGGCTGTCGCCCGAGTTGATCATGCGTCAGGCGACCAGGTGAGCAGTAAAGCCCGTTATATTTGGGGCAATGTGTCTCGGAGCGTTGTATGCTAATGGATGCCTGGGTTAGTACCTTACCAACGACAAGAAGCAGGCAGGATGGGTCAAAATGCGATCAGTGACGGAGCAGGGCGCTCTGGATGAGTTCCTTGCGACAGCAGAGCTTGCGGGTACCGACTTTACTGCCGAGAAGATTAGCAACGTCAAGATCATTCATACCGATCAAAAGAACCCGTACCTACTATCGTCTGCCGAGGAGTCGCGATTACTTGGCAAGCACAAGCAGCACAAGGGAAAGTTGACCGTACCTCGACGACCCCAATGGGATGCTTCGACGACACCCGAAGAACTGGCGGCACTTGAGCGGGCGAGTTTCCTTTCATGGCGCAGGGGTTTGGCCGAGTTGGAGGAGAACAACGATCTTTTGATGACGCCTTTCGAAAGGAATCTTGAGGTTTGGAGGCAGTTGTGGCGAGTAATCGAGAGGTCCGACCTCGTCGTCCAGATTGTGGATGCACGCAGCCCCCTACTCTTCAGATCTGAAGACTTGGAGAACTACGTCAAAGATATCGAGTCGAGGAAGGAAAACCTGTTACTCATCAACAAGGCCGATATGCTCACTCTGTCTCAAAGGAAGGCGTGGGCTCAATACTTAAAGCAAGCAGGCATTAAATACAAGTTTTTCTCTGCCCACCTCGCGAAGGAGGCTAACGAGGCGGGGCTTTCGGACGAGTACGACAGTGAGGACGAAGAGTACGCCGCTTCTTCCAGTAAGGGAAAACAGACCGAGAGGATAGTGATAGAGGGCGAGGAAAGCTCGGAGGAGGAGAGCAGCGAGGGCGAAGAAACCGAGGACAAGGAGGATTCCACAAGCGACGATGAGGATGTGAGGATATTGACGGTTCAGGAGCTGGAGCAGCTCTTCATTACCCAAGCTCCTGATATCTCTAGTCAGTTCAGCGATTCACTTCTTTCACTGATTAGATACTAACAGCCCGATAGACTCAGACGACCCAGAGAGAAAGTTACAGATCGGATTGGTCGGCTATCCCAATGTTGGAAAATCATCCACCATTAACGCGCTGATTGGAGCGACCAAAGTATCGGTATCTTCGACACCAGGAAAGACGAAGCATTTCCAGACAATTCACCTTAGCGATCAGATTGTTCTGTGCGATTGTCCTGGTTTAGTGTTCCCCAACTTTGCGACAACCAAGGCGGATTTAGTGTGCAACGGCGTGTTGCCCATCGATCAGATGAGGGAATACACAGGTCCCTGTGGCCTCGTATCACAGAGGATACCAAAGGCTTTCCTCGAAGCTCTCTACGGCATTGAGATCAAGACCAGGCCTCTCGAGGAGGGCGGTACAGGTGTTCCGACAGCGTCGGAAATGCTTCGGGCGTATGCTAAGGCCAGGGGATTCCAGACTCAAGGTCTAGGTCAACCGGATGAGTCCCGAGCGGCGCGATTCATTCTCAAAGACTATGTAAACGGCAAGCTAATCTACTGCCACCCTCCACCCGGCGACTACGATCCCAAAGAGTTTAACCGGGAGCTCTACGACGAATTCCATCTGCCAGAGAAAAGGCGGTTAAGGCTGCCCGAGGGCAGGCGGGCGGCGCTAGAGGCGGAGTTCCAAGGTCTTTCTGTGGAGGATGACGATGGAGAGTTTAGCTTGGCGAGCGCCGACCTTGGCCCTACGGTGGAGGGGTCAAAGTCTAGGAACCTAGATCAGGGCTTCTTCGGCGCCGGAGCGGGGAATGCGGGGCATCTTAGCAGGCCGTTTAATTACAAGTACACCGAGCAAGGCAGCAGGCAGCTCACTGGCCGAAAGGCGAAGGCGATGTACGCCCTAGAGAACGGATTAGATCCGAAAGACCTGAAGGCGGGGTCTGGAAAGAAGCATTTCAAGGGAGGACCGAGGAATGGTAAGAAGCGTCGAGCGGTCAAAGTTGACGATGATTAAGGGGCCAGAGAGCTGACGGATCGTACTCGTTATCCATGATATGATGGAATTGATTGTATTTGGGATCCTCACATGAGGTGGAATCGTTAGCTCAAAATTCAACAATAGACGGACTTAACAGGTAGATTTAAAATGAAATGGATTTGGATCATGGCCTTCATTTGGTAGCCGAGGACCGCGCACGGGGTTAAGAAGAGGAGCAGGTCCTGATCGAACCACGGCGGGCACCATTTTAAGGTAGCCGAGTCAAAGTTGCGGATCTGAGGCGAACGAGTGGCCTGAGACCCCGACAACTCGGTCATTGAATCGGCACGTTGCACGATTGGGGCTGTCAGCACTGGCTAGCCGCGTTTCTCCAGCAGGTTAGAGAGTCTGGGGTTGATCCCCGCGCAACTCGTCATTAACCCCGTCGAGTTACCTCGGCACGACCCTATTTCAGCGGCGGTCGGGAGAGCCAGCGACCAAAGCTTGCCGGGTGCGTGAAGCTCAGTCCATACACTCAAGTGCTCACTACATCCCTGGATGTATTCCCGAGAATCAGCTTACGCCGCTATCCGTCGCTTTCTCTAATAAAGAACGGAGGCTGCTGTGGATTTATTTTTTTGGAACTTCTGGAGCTTCATTCTAGCCTCTCATATCCCCATACTGTCTTCAATCCGACCTCAATAACTTTGATTTCGTTTTTCTTTTCCTGGTATTCTCTATATAACAAGGAAAATAAAGTAAAATCATTCTACACAATGTCTGCCAGGATTCCCGCCATTGTAAGCTCCCGCACCCTAACCTCCCTGATGTCATGCCGCCTCCTGATGAGCTTCTGGACGGAGACGGACAACCGAAAGAAGCCGACGCAGAACGATTAACCTAAAGTCCGATTGATCTAGGCGCTCGACCGCGTCAGCGAGAGGGCTCGCAAGACCCTCGATGTCGTCGCCAAGTTCGTCGAGGAAGAGTGCATCCCGTAAGTTTGTTACCTTGCCTCCCGCCAGCTTAACCCGGCTAGCTTGTCCACATCCCTCCATCCTCTGCCGCCCGCCCGCTCACTGCTCACACAAACCTCCTCCTCCCCAAAAATAGCGCCGACCCCGTACTCGAAGCCCAAATCGGTGAAGGCGACGAGCGATGGAACCATCACCCCGCCATCGTCGACGAGCTCAAGAAGCGCGCGCGCGCGCTCGGCCTCTGGAACATGTTCTTCCCCAAGGGCCACTACAAGGAGTCCCCCGGCTTCACTAACCTTGAGTACGGCCTGATGGCCGAGTGGCTGGGCCGGTCCCGCGTCGCTTCCGAGGCCACCAACTGCGCCGCCCCCGACACCGGCAACATGGAAGTCCTCGCCAAGTACGGCAACGACGCCCAGAAGCAAAGGTGGTTGAAGCCTCTTATGGAGGGGGAGATTCGCTCGGCGTTTTTGATGACGGAGCCTGAGGTTGCTAGCTCGGATGCTACTAACATTCAGCTTACCATGAGGAGGGAGGGCAACGAATACGTCCTCAACGGCTCGGTACGTCTTTCTTTTTTTCTTTTTCTTTTTCTTTTTTTTGGCCCCGGGGGGGGGGGGGGGGGGGGGGGGTTCTTATGGATTTCGGAGAACGGGGGATAGAATCATGGAGACTAACGAGAGTAACGCATAGAAATGGTGGTCCAGCGGTGCCGGTGACCCCAGGTGCCAGATCTACATCGTCATGGGCAAGAGCGATCCCAACAACGCCGACACCTACAAGCAACAGTCCGTCATCCTCGTCCCCGCCGACACCCCCGGCATCACCATCCACCGCATGCTTCAGGTCTACGGCTACGATGATGCGCCCCACGGCCACGGCCACATTAGCTTTAAGAACGTCCGTGTCCCCGCCTCCAACCTTGTCCTCGGCGAAGGCCGTGGTTTCGAGATCATCCAGGGCCGTCTGGGTCCCGGCCGTATCCACCACTGCATGAGGTCCATCGGTGCCGTACGTATAAAACCTTGTTTCTTCTCCATGTGCATGCATGCATTGCACGATATTAGCAATGACATACTAACACGGGTCCCTGCAGGCTGAGCGCGCCCTTGACTGGATGCTCATGCGCATCAACGACCCCAAGAAGACCCCCTTCGGCCAGCAGCTCAAGGAGCACGGCGTCATCCTCGAGTGGGTCGCCCGCTCCCGCATCGAGATCGACGCCGCCCGCCTGCTGGTCCTCAACGCCGCCATCAAGATGGACATTCTCGGCCCCAAGGCCGCCCTCAAGGAGATTGCCGAGGCCAAGGTCATGGTGCCCCAAGTCGCCCTCACCGTCATCGACCGTGCCGTCCAGTCCTTTGGCGCCGCCGGTGTCTGCCAGGACACGCCCCTCGCCAACATGTGGGCGCAGATCCGCACCCTCAGGTTGGCGGACGGTCCTGATGAGGTTCACCTGAGGCAGCTGGGCAGGAACGAGGCCAAGAGGGGTAAGGAGACTGCGGCGATGATCCAGTGGCAGAAAGAGAAGACGGAGGAGCTCTTGAAGATTTTCGGTACCAAGAGGTATCAGCCCGGCACCAATATTGTCAAGGCCAAGATCTGAACAAGGCGAAAGATGGGACAGGAGGGCGGGTGATGAAGCTGAAATAAATTGATACTGTATAGTACGCTACAGCATGGGTGCTTAGGAATCAGGCCCAAAGAGACAACGTAGGAATTGTCTCTCTTTTCTCTTTTGAATATACTCGTTAATCAAATCATCTCTGGGGTTGTCGTGCCATCACACCCATGACCTAGCCTATCGTGAGTCATTGTCTTGAAGAAGTTTCGAGCTACTCCGAGATGATCTGAGCCAATTGACACGAGGTCTGTTGATCTTCCTGATGCGAGGACCAGGGTCCCGCATTCCAGGTAACGAAGGCGTTGCGGAGCTCAAATGGAGATGGGATATTTTATTGATGTGCTGTTCAAGTGGAACAGCGATTGGGCCGTTGCGGGGCCAGCATGAACCTCACCCCTGCTACCAGCATTGTGCTGGGATTCACTGGCGAACCGCTTATTGGCGGCAGTTGGGCAGTGTCCTGTGCTGCAACGCACTTCAATGTTCCGTGCTGTCGGGGACTGGAGGATACACCTGGTAATATGAGTGGCAAGCCCATGCGACACTGTAGCACAGGTGCTTCCCCCCCCCAGTCAACCCACTGTGAGGTACAAGGCCAGCCCCGGGGCTGCTTCAGCAACCCCGCCAACGCATCAATTATTCAGTGCCCAAGAAAAATTTCCCACAGGGCTACCGTTGCCCGGCCAATGAACCAGTATTCTTTACTTCTCCGTCGGTCCACCATTTCCCTCATCTGGTTTAACCACCACTTATCATCCTTGCCCAGCTCTATTTTCCCTTTGATCCACACCATCCTCTTTTCCAAACAAGTTTCCCCAAAAGACAAAAACAGTCCGTTTTGCGATCTTTGACTTTTCCATTTAATCAAAGCTGGATCATCCCTTCTTCCGCGAACTTTGCATCCTTTCCTCTTCTTTCACATCAAGAAAGCTTGTCTGCCTTCTACTACCTCTAACCACGGGCGCTTTCGACGACCCGTTCCTGGTTCACGCCAAAAAAACAGCTGCATCTACCCGTTGTTATCAAACATACACCACTCCAAAAATTCACAATGTCCGCCATTCTTTCCGACAAGGACGTCAACGCCCCCGTGCTCGCCGCCGAGCAGCCCGGGGCCAAGTCCATCAAGAGCATGGAATACCACCGCCAGGTCCTCCAGTCCAAGATGGAGGCCGACCAGTCAGTCCCCGTTCATTCTAACCTGCCCATCTCCAAGTATCGCCACGTCGCGGCTTCCAGTGAAGCCAAGCTTGTTTCCGTTCCCACCGATGACGGCGCCGCTCTCCGCGATGCGTCTTCGTCCACCCCCCACGATCCCCAGAACACTGTTAGAAAAGACGAAGTTACCAACACGTTGTCCTCTGTGACGCTTCGCATGATCAGACAGGGCAAGCAGTACGTCTCGCCATCCGATAACATCATGAGCCCTTGCACTGCCAAGCTCAACGCCCTGCGCAACAAGCATGTCGGAAAGTAAGTAGTAGCCTCGCGACCACCCGTAACGGAGCAGATCGAGGACCGTATCCTAACGTGAAACTCGCGCAGGGTCAAGCCCAAGTCTCTCTTCGCTCAAGGCGTAGCTAAGAAGCTCGACGCTACGAAGAAGGATCCCGCCTTGTAAAGGCATTTGGCATACTTCCTTCACCTCATCTCCTAGGGGAGATGGCGTTATTTCCTTTGTATCACCTGTACATTCACCTTGCCGGCTCTGTTATTACATTTTATCCGTTATTCGGTTTGATGTTATTGGGAGGATTATAATGGGCGGTCAAGGTTTTGATATCCTTCCCTAGGTTGCAAAGACAGCTTGGGGGTAAAAGCAACCATCCCTGTCTTTTTTCAACCTTTGGGACCATGCTAATATGCTTATGGGCGTTTACGGGATTGACACACACAAATACCTTGGTACAAAAATAGCAGGGTTTCTCATGATGCGTTATGAACTAGAATCAATTGACCGGCTTGGCTTTCTTCCTCGTTTCAAGTATGGATGTATACTTTCCTTTTCTTTCATTTCCATCTCATGCAAGTCGAAGAAGCAAGGCAATTGAAACATGTCCGCTTCACGCACGCCAACCACCGACAATATACACAACATCCCCATCCGCAACCACATGGCCCAAACCAACTCTTTGCGGTACATGCCTTGCGCTGGCTCCCCATACGAGCGCGTACTTGAACGTATCCTTCATTGTGCGATGAATCTGATCGCATATGTCCTCAATAGTACTTCCACTCCTCACAATGAGCGCCTCGTCAAAGTTGGGGTCAATGCCCTTCCTCTTGGTGTATATCCGGATAAGGTTAAGTTCCTTCCAGCACCTGTCGACGACATCTTGGATACCAAGGTCCAACTCGCAGCTCATGACGA
Organism: Lomentospora prolificans; assembly: GCA_029532625.1. Classification (NCBI taxonomy): domain Eukaryota; kingdom Fungi; phylum Ascomycota; class Sordariomycetes; order Microascales; family Microascaceae; genus Lomentospora; species Lomentospora prolificans. The sequence goes on from JARFXM010000003.1 coordinate 391,518, forward strand.
CCGTATTAGGCTCGCGGGCGAGTTGGTCGAGGAACTCGACGGATACACTGTCGATTTTGTTGTAAACATACAGGCACTTGATGTATTTGCGGTGGTCTTTCATAATAACGTCGATGAGATCGTCGACGGTACAATTATCATCACGAACGAGGACTTCGCAGTTCAGCATCTTGTAGTCGCGGAGAATGTTGAAGACCATCTTCTCATCGAGATTCTTGGGGGGCGATTGGAAGGTGATTTTCATGCCACCGGCCTTTTTCGCCTTGAGATAGATGTTTCTGATACTTGTAAGTCGGAGCATCGAATACCAGAGGTCAACGTAGTACTTACGGAGGTTGCCTGTTCAAACGTATTCCTACCGCTTCAAGCTCGGCTTCCAGGAGCGCGCGCTGCTCCGCCCGTTTCGTCGCATCCAGCACCATGAGAATCAAGTCACTCGTTTTGGCGGCCGAGATGACCTGTCGTCCACGTCCCTTACCCTCGGAAGCGCCCTCGATAATACCCGGAAGATCGAGCAGTTGGATCTCAGCACCGTCATACTCTAACACCCCGGGAATAGCTGTGAGGGTTGTGAAGGCGTAGGACGCGACTTCCGATCTCGTCTTGGTGACTTTGGATAAGAAGGTGGATTTTCCCACTGACGGAAAACCGACTAATGATATTCTGGCGTCACCGCTCTTGCTAACATCGAAACCTGCTCCTGTGCCACCCCCAGATCCCGGGCCTGGTTCTAGAAGTTGCGCTCGGAGTCGGGCAAGTTTTCTGCAACGTAAGTTAGCGTTTGGCCCTTCAATTCTTCTGATCGAGAAAGGCTTGCCCTTTTAGTAGACCAAGATGGTACTCTGTTGAGATTTTGGTTAGTGTGTTCCAAAGTACAGCGTCTGGTCTCAACTTCGCGTCTGGTCTCAACTTCTATCAACGTACCTGTGGCCTTGTTCTCTAGGAATCGAAAATGAAATTAGCATGAACAATCGCAGTCTCTCTCCATCCGTCCCATGAGACGAAGAACAGCGGCCTATGAGTAGACACAGTGACTCCATCTACCAGATTACAGTCACCTGTGCCATGCTGTTTGATCGCTACATACTTTGTGTCCTCTTCATCTCATCCTCAATTCTGAAAATCATTAGTCGGGTATTCAAGACCACCCCGCCTACCAAGCTACTTACTCCTTGATCTTGTCCGTGATATTGACCATATTGCCTATCTGACCTGCCAAGGCAGGATTTTGAACAACTGAAAACCGTTATACAGGGAAAGGAAAGAATAGATAGAAAAAGACCCGTTACGGGTTAATGAGAAATGTTGGGCGTGTACAGGAGCCTGTGATGAGCATTAATGGCAGAATACTCTGTATGGCGGATGGCGGGGCAGTTTTCAAACATGGATTGACTTCGGCGGGGTGAGTGTCCATCAGGAAGCGTGGCTAGTGCACTGTGATTCATATTTCGCAGACTACCATCAGATTGCACCGCCACAGAACGACACACTCGCCACACACAGTTTTCGAAAACATCACTCCCAGAGCTAAGGTTCCATTCGCACCTCGCTTTCGCATCCAGACACATTTCGAATTTCCAACAGTGACGACATTTTCCCACGATAACCATCCAACCAACTCAACTTTTCCTGCCATCCTTTCGATCCCTCAGCCATCACACACCCTAGTTCCTCCTCTCGTAATGTCAGATCAAGAACCCCAGGTCGAGACGGCCGCCCAGGCTGCTCCAGCCGAGGACTCTCCCCAACAAGAAGACGGCGCCCTCGTTCCCGCGGACACGAGCAACGAAGTCGCCCCTACGAGGAAAATCAAAAAGATCATTCGTAAAAAGAAGCGACCCGCCCGACCCCAGGTAGACCCGTCATTCATCAACTCCGAGCCTCCTCCCCAGACCGGTACCGTCTTCAACATATGGTATAACAAATGGTCCGGCGGCGATAACGAAGACAAGTACCTCTCCAAGACCCACGCCAAGGGGCGCTGTAACATTGCGCAAGACAGCGGTTATACCAAGGCGGATAGGGTGTCTGGAAGCTATTTCTGCCTCTTCTTTGCGAGGGGGATATGTCCCAAGGGACCGGATTGCGACTATCTGCACAGGCTGCCGACCATTCATGACATATTCAACCCGAACGTGGACTGCTTTGGGAGGGACAAGTTCTCGGACTACAGAGATGACATGGGTGGTGTGGGAAGCTTTACCAGGCAGAACAGGACGATTTATGTTGGCCGGATAACAGTGTCTGACGATATTGAAGAGATTGTCGCTAGGCATTTCGCAGAATGGGGACAGATCGAGCGAAGTGAGTACCTCTCTGCTGGCTTTTCCCTTCCATGATAAAAGCTAACCATCACTTCAGTCCGTGTCCTAAACACGCGCGGCGTTGCATTCATCACCTACAGCAACGAGGCGAACGCCCAATTCGCGAAAGAATCCATGGCGCACCAATCTCTCGACCACGACGAAGTCCTCAACGTCCGATGGGCGACTCCCGATCCCAACCCCATGGCACAGGCCCGAGAAGCGAGGAGGATTGAAGAGCAAGCAGCAGAAGCCATCAGGCGCGCCCTTCCCGCCGAGTTTGTAGCAGAGATTGAGGGCAAGGACCCCGAGGCGCGGAAGAGGAGGAAGATCGAGAGTAGCTACGGTTTAGAAGGGTACCAGGCTCCCGACGAGATTCACTTCGCCTTGGGTGCCAACGCCGTCAACCCTATCGGACGGCAAGGATACGAGTTGGAGGGCGCGCAAGAGCGCGCGATGCCAGAGAATGGCTCTGCGCCTCTAGCAATAGAAGAGGCACCACAGCAGGAGGGTGGCATCTTCTCAAGCAGTACAATTGCAGCGCTGAATGCCGCCAAGGTAGCCGTGGCGTCGAAACCGAAGGCGTCGGCGGCATCAGGCCCTTTAGTCGCGTATGATAGCGACGACGACGATGATGAATGAGTCTAGTGTAACATTGTAACATTACCCGCAAGCTATACATTTATAATCAAGGATACCAAATCAGCGCCCACCCTCGTGCCCCTTTTTCGTCTCTCTAGCTGTTGAATATCCTGGAATACAAGACCTCATGCCTCCCAATCCACAAATCCGTCGCCGGTACCGTCTGCCCCGCGTCCTCGATCCTCGTCTCCCACTCCCTATGCACCGCCTCGCCCACCATCCTCCGAACCTCATCGCCAGCCAAGACCCCCTGCGCCTTATAAGGTCCTAATACACCTGCCCTCACCGCCGCCGACACCAAAGCCTTGACATGCCCCAGCACCAGCACATACGCCATCCTCTCCCTCGACAACCCCGCGGCCCTCCCCACGGCCCCAAAAACCGGCGCCAGGTGCCCGTGCGCCCTCCCCACCTCGTCGCCCGCGGCCCTCCCACTTTTCTTGACCTCCAGCGCGAACGAAGTAAGCGCGGCGTCTCCCAGCGGAGGCGCCAGCGATTTTTCCCACAGAGACAGCAGGGCGCGGCCCTGGGCGGTCGAGGCACGCCGTCCAACGGTGCAGATGGTGCTGGCGTCGAGAGTGTCGTCTAGCTCCGCGAGGGAGGCCGGGTCGTCATAGGCAGCGAGGGCGAAGGGGAGGTTGGTGGAGGCGAAGGAGGAGATGGATTCTGGGAGGAAGGTTGCGAAGGACTTTGTGGGCGGGATGTGTACCGTGTGCGCGAGGTAGGATTCTAGCCCGCTGCTGAAGGCGAAGGAGCCCAGGGGCAGCGCCGAGTCGGAGAGGAGGAGGAGGAAGTGGTGGGACGGATTGTCTGTTCATGGGGGGTTAGGATGGGGTTCTCGTGGAAAAGGGGAATTTTGGGCTTGGTATCGCGTTTTTTTCTCTCTCTTTTTTTGCTTCTCTTACCACTTATGAGTGAGCGTTGGTGAGGCCGGGATTCCGGCAGGCCATTGGCGCTGGTGTTAAGTTCCTTGAGTCGATCTCTCGCTTCAGCAAGGTGACGCTCAAGCTTAATGATTTCGCTCTCAGTCTCTCTTACGGAGAGCGCATCGACCTTTGATACATCATTCATCTCGTCCCTATTTCTTTTCGAATTGCATCGGTGTCGCAGGAAGGAAGGAAAAAGTTTAAAGCGTGATGTTTGATTCCGGTGGGAGTTGGAGCTAAACCCACTTAATATGATAAGAAAATGATAAGAAGTTTTGACTCGTTAACATTTGAAGTCAAAGTTCAATTATTTCCTAAACGCCACCACTTGCCGTCTTAACCGCTGTAAAATGCCCCAAAACACCAAAGAACATTGAACCATTGAAAGAAAAACCGCCTTTGGCCCGATATCCCTCAATTCAAGTACGCCTGGCAATCACTCCGTCTCAAATTAGGGGGCTAAAAAAAAGAAGAAAAGGAAAGGCAGGAAACCCGTGGTCGGGCTGCCTTCACTAGTTAGAGCGCTGTCTAGCAGCGGCTGGTCGCACGTTCTCTTTGTCCAGTGACTTCAACGTGCCAGCAATTGCCTGTCTGCGCTCCGCTTTGCGCTGCTCAATCCGTGCTAAAGCAGCTGCGCGCCTATCGGGAGGTAAGGTGCATCTCGAGGTATTACCAACAGCAATAGCACTCTTATCTGGTAGACCGAGCTGCTTGAAGCGCTCTTGGAGATGGTTGTGCTGGGGCTCATTGTCTTCATTTTCCTCAAGATCAAGGCTTCCTAGTTTCGTCCGTTTCGTGCTGCTGTTGGCCAGGTTAGCCTTGGCCTCACCATCGGTCGCGTCATCCAAGGCTCCGTTTCGCCGCCCGATATCTCTAACATAGGCTCGGTTTCGAGGAGACCGGGGGATATAGGGCTGCCACTTTGGCCGGTCCAAGTTAACTCGGTCGGCGAGGATGTTACGGGGGCCGTCATCCACCTTCAGGTCTAATTTGAAATCATCGGTCTCTTCGAGGAACTTGTCCCGAAGCGCGCGGGATGTCTGTGTGGTCCTAACTCTCTTTCCGTCCACGTCGTTGACCATGATGTTCGACTTGGTCGACCGCTCGAGGGGAGGCGAGGCTGAATTCGTGAGCCTTGCGAGATCTCTAAGGTCGACCAGGAGATCGGGCTTTTCACCAGTCGAGGTCCTTCTTGTCTCGGCGGTGGTTGTGGTCGCATGGAAACTTTGGGGTCTCGGGTTCCGATCCTCCCTCGATGCTTTCAAGGTGCGAATCTCCTTCTTGAGCTCAGAAATTTTCTCGGTCGCCTTAGCCAACACCACCTTTGTATCTTCCTGTTGTGTGACGGCTTCCCTCTTGAAATCATCAAACTCCTTCTGTAGTTGCTTAAGCTCGGCATCTTTACTTCGTGTCTCCGCCTTCGCATCTCGTAGTTGCGCCATGAGATCTTTTACGTAAGAAGACTCATCTCGATTTGAGTGAGACGAGCGCTGTTCAGCTTCTTTAAGTTGCGCTTTTAGGCGTGTGACCTCAGTCTGTAGATCGTTCATCTCTCGGAGATCGGACCGGGCACGCCTGAGTTCTCTTTGGGTCTCAAGAAGAGTTTGGTGGGTGCGTGGGGAAGCAGCAGCCGCTCGTCGGGACTTGCTGTCATCCCTATTGCTTCTAAGCAAGGATTCTAGCTCCTTGACCTGGCTGCGATATTGAACAGCAAGGGCAGTTTGTTTCGCAAGGTTCCTCATGAGCTCGGGCGACTCCCGCTCGCCCCCCCTAAGACGCTTCGTGGCGATTTGGGAGGCCATCTCGCCAAGCTTTTTCTCCATATCAAGGACTTTTTCCTGCTCTTCTCTTAGTTTCTCATTCAAGTCGATTGCCTCGGCATCCTTCATCTTGGCATAAGACTTTGCCAGTTGCTTATACTTGAGCAATTTCTCCATCTCCGCCTTGGCATCCCTATGGTAGGTCTCAAAATTGGATTTCCAGTATTTTCCAGATCGCGAATAGGGTTCATTAAGGTCAACTGTGATGTCGTGGCTGCAGCAGTCATCGTCGTCAACGACGTCGTCATCATCTTCTTCCCATTCATCGTCTTCGTCCTCGTTCTCCGTGATTTCAGGTGTGGGTGGCTTCTTCTCTGGCGGTGCAGATTTCGCTTTCTTTTGCCTCGAACTCTCCAACAATTCGGTGAGTCTCGTCCGCCTACGCGTCGTATCACGATTTCCTCGCGCTCCTGGTTTCAGACTAGCGGCTTTCGTGCCCTTTTCCAAAACGTCGTTTCCAAAGGAGACGCGTTTCGGTCGCGATGTACCAGTCCCAGGAGTTAGAAGTATTCCCGCGGGACGAGGAGTCCGTCCGGTGTCAGTATCGCTTCCCATCCCTCCTTGATTTCGAGTATCATCTCGCGTATCGTCATCCCGCGCCCCGTCGCCTCTAGTTCCGTTGTCTCCAAAGATTGCGGTCTTGATGGCTCTGGCGGCAAACACTGGGGCAGGCGTGTCTGGAGCGTCAATTTGAGTCGTGTCATCTGCTGGTAGAGGATGGAAGAAAATAATTAGCTTCCTTTCGCGCGTTTTCTTGTAAAATCTGTCAAATACGGGAATTATATTGGGAGAATAAACAACGTTTGTGGCCTACCTCCGGCTTCCTTCGCGCTCTTCGCAGGTTCCACGCCGCGTCGCAAAACCCAACCGAGCATCCTGGAGTCGCCCTGGCAACTTCTGGTCGTCAACTGGAATATCGGATGGGGAGATTTGGAATGGCGAAGATATAAGATATCAGGCTTTTAGAAGCTGGTTGAGAAAGTACACCTCGGGGGTGGGCTTGTGAGTTGATAGTGTGGTTAAGATAGGTGGTAATGGTTAGGCTATTAACTACCAACTCCGGACGTCCTGTGGAGGCTTTCAATTTCTTTGTTTACTTTGACACTAAATTGGCGGGTCACCACTGGCTGTCTGTGCCTACTTAATCCTCCATTACATGACGACCTCAACTTCCGAGAATAAGCCGGTAGGCTCTTTAACGAGCATCACAGTCTTAGACCCTCCGAAAGGAAAATAAAAGGAAAGTCCAATTGAGCCTTCCTCGAGAATATGAGGAATGAGGCGAATTTCTTCATCACTGGAAATTACTTCTCACGCCTCTAACTTCTCTCCATCACCTCTGCATCCAGAGCTGTAGCCCAACTATTCACAGCATGTTCTCCAATACAGTTCATCATCCTCCAGGATACACAATTCAAGAAATTAATAGGTATCCTGGTACTAAGCATCAAGATTCCTGCTTGACTGCGGGCATGGTCCATATTTCCTCCAATGGTTCCTACCCTGGTCCACGATGCTTCATCTACCTTCTCCAGAATCCAGCTCGCCATGGAGAAGGCCCGTGACATAGCTACCCCGCCACGCGACGCGCGCCTGGGCTTGGAAGCTTCCAAGGTTGCTTTGCTTTATCGATAAGAGTCTTAGTCACCAGCGCTTGAGTAGCTGACCCCTCCAAAACTCAAGTCTTGAAAGGGCGCAGACGAGAATCATCTCCTCGACACCGACAGAGGCATTTAACGAATAATTTTACTTGATACCACCACGAGCAGTCATGGACTTCTCCTCGTGAGGTGTCCCAGCTACCTTCTCAAGTAACTGGTCCGGCATCTTCGAGCCGTCCACAACCTCGCCCTCAGTCAGGATGGCCTGGAAGAAGCCAACGAACCCCCCAAAGAAGAACGACCCGGCCTTCCCTGGCTTAAAGAGCCAGAAAGGTTCTACTACCAAGTACGAGGAGCTTCAGCAGAACGAGCTGATAGCTCTCGAAGCCATCTATGGAGCCGACTTCAAGAGATTGAAGGAGGCACATTCAGCTTGGAAGGTGTGACTAACCACCCACCCACTCCGCGCCGCAACTAGAGCTTCTTTTGGGCTACCATCGCATCACTGAGCCCGTATCTATGGACATTTACAGCGGACAAGAGTACTGACGGACCCTATTTCCAGAAATCCGAACCCTCATTCGATATCCGGATCAGCGCCTTCGACGAAGATTTTTCCTGCACACTACGAGTCATCTTCACTGCGACTTATCCAAAATCGCCGCCTCTAATCACCCTATTCGGCGATTTACGCGATGCCACTCGGTTCAGGATTGACAAATTTCTTCAGACCAAGCCCAAAGAGCTCGCCTCAGAGGAGCAGGAAATGATGCACCCCCTCATCGAGGGTATCCGGGATATACTTGAAGACGACGCACAAGCGAAAGCAAGTGGCAGACAGGTATCCTTGGAAGAGGAACGTGCACGTCATGAGGCTATGCTTGCGCGTCAAGCCCAGGAGCAGGAAGAAGAGATTAAGAGAAAGAATTTGGAGAAGAGCCGCGAGGAGGACCGAGCCATGGCCGGCGCTGTGCGAGAAGAGTTGCGGCGCCACGAAGAGGCCGCGAGGTCCTACAACAAAGGCCGCCGTGCGAGCGAAATCCTGCACGATGCAGATGCCTCCAAAGCGGATAAAGATGACAATATTATCATCTTCGACAGGACTTGCCGAGTAGCTGATATCTCCGGCAAGGAATTCCATTTTACTACAGTCGAGTGCGGCTCGGTCTTTGGATCAGGCCCTCTTTCATCCGTTCACCACTGCCTCCCTAGTGTTCCAAAGGCCTCGTCATGTCCACCTCTAGCGCTCAAGAAGACGGTCCTGCGATTTCCAGCCAACGAAGGGGTTAGGAACCACATGATTACCTTGGAAGAAAAGCTCACCATGCTCCAAAGCATTCACCATCGACATTTGGTCGACGTCGTTGGCTTTATGATTCATGAGGAGCTTGCCGTGGATAAAAACTTCCTACATAGGTTCTGGACTGTCCAAGTCCTCAATCAAAAGGCCCAGATGACTTCTATGGAAAGCTTTCTCGAGATCTGCGATCATCTCCACATCTCCAAGGTGCGCTCCTTCGCGCGAGATCTGCTCGACGCCATGGCCTTCCTGCATAATCACGGTATAATACACCATGATGTGCATCCGCGCAATGTGCTCATATTCAAGGAGAGCACGAGCGAAGCAACTCAGACTGTAGCGAAACTCTCGGATGCTGTTTATCAACACCTTCTGTATCAGATTGCCGAAAAAGGAGATTCACCCACCAAGTTCGTCTCCTCCCGATCGAGCTTCTGGCTCGCGCCCGAGACTGCTGACGAGGGCCGTGACCAATACACGCATAAAACCGACATTTGGGATCTTGGCGTGATCGTTATGCAGATGATGTTTGGCCTCGACATTGTGCAACAATATCATTCCCCCTCCGCCTTCATGAAGGCCCATAGCTTGTCTAGGCCGTTGAAGGAAATGATGACAGGATTCTTCGACGCGGATCCTAAGCGTCGCCCCAAGGCCTTCGACCTAGGCTGCACAGAGTTTCTTACAACTGACGCCCCGGTATTTACCGTAGGGGGCCTCGTAACGCAGAGGAGCCGGCTACAATCGTTCGGCAGTTCAATTCAACCGCTGCAGCCGCGCCTCGGACCCGATGGCGCCAAGGAGAGCAAGTACACCGGCAGATACGAGGCAGAGTTCATAGAGGAAGGACGTCTCGGAAAGGGGGGCTTTGGTCAAGTGGTAAAAGCCCGTAAAAAACTGGATGGTGGCGTATTCGCTATCAAAATCATTCGTGTCAGCACGAGCTCAACCCTCACAGAAGTGCTGAAGGAGGTTGCGCTTATCTCTAAACTTAATCACCCGGCCGTGGTCCGATACTACGATGCTTGGGTCGATACGGTTTCGGACTCATCTGCAATTTCTGATAGCGGTGACGAGTCGAGCGAATCCGGGAGTGAAGAGTCTACACAGTCGAGGACCCCACCTATGGCACCCAGCGGGGGACTTGATTTCATGTCTTCCAGTGGCTACCCTGAGATTGAATTCGGCTATGATACTGATGAAGAGGGTGAAGTGGATATGAACGGCCAAAATGGCGGCCACACCTTGGAAGACACTGAGGAGGATACCGAGGAACAGCTTTATTCCACGCCACCCAACCAGCTGCACCGGACTCATTCGCAAAACTCTTTCCAGAGAATCCTCTACATCTCGATGGAATATTGTGACCGACGAACTCTACGAGATTTGATTAATGGCGGCCTGTATAAGAACACGGCCGAGATTTGGAGACTCCTTCGCCAGATCCTGTCCGGCCTTCGTCATATTCACAGTTTGAGTATTGTCCATCGAGACCTAAAGCCAGAAAACATTCTCATTACCCAGGGCCTTAAGGGGGAAGACTGTGTGAAGATTGCCGACTTTGGCCTAGCGACTATGGGACAGTTTGTGTCTACTAAGCCCGGCGCAACATCCTCGGATCCGGACCAAATAACAAGAAGCCTGGGTACGAAGCTGTATACCGCACCAGAGGTTCGCTCCACTGCTTCAGGAACGTATAGCGCAAAGGTTGATGTAAGTGACATTGGGTGTTTTTGATATGACGCTAGGTCCGTACCGACAGCTAACGTTTATGTAGATGTTTTCTCTCGGAGTCATCTTATTCGAGATGTGCTACCAGCCAATGGGAGGCATGGAGCGGGTAATTGTGCTCTCTAACCTCAGACTACCAGAAAACGTCCTGCCCGACGATTTCAAGCCCGGAGATAGGAACCAAACCGAAATTGTCCTTTCGCTTATTGCGCACAATCCAGATGATCGACCGGACAGTGCGACCCTTCTGCGAAACCCCAAGATCCCTATCGACGGTGAAGAAGAGATAACCAGAAGTATATTGGCTGGTGGCGTAGAACCCGACTCTCCCTACTACCGAGAAATCTTGGCCACATTCTTTGCAGGCTTTGCAGGAAAGGCGAAGGATTACGCTTGGGATATCGAGATCCCCGGGCCTCCCGCCCTGAAGAAGATTATGACAGACGATATCCCCCTCCAAACGGCGGTAAAGGAGAACCTGGAAACGGTCTTCCACCGCCATGGTGGCTTAGCAATCAACCGTAGCAAGATCTACCCCAGATCACGGCATTATGCTAACAACGTTGTCAAACTTCTTGGTTCTGATGGGACAGTGTTGCAACTCCCCTACGATCTCACAATGGGGCTAGCTCGGCTCCTCGCAAAGCACCCGAAGACCATCCCCGCCGAGAAGGTATATTCGTTTGGAACCGTTTTTCGGAGCTCGAAGGGGATGGGCCAGCCTGTGTCCCTCACGGAGGTTGACTTCGATATAATCTCCTTACACGCGCGGGAGCTAGCGCTAAAGGAGGCGGAGTTACTCAAGGTTCTGGATGAGATCATCCACACGCTACCTCCTGCCCAATGGAACAAGATGAACTTTTTTATGGGCCACTCGAATATTCTGCATGCCATCTTCGACTTCTGCAAGGTCGATCGATCTCTTCGCCGCAAGACGGCTGAGATCATTAGCAAGCTGCACGTCCACGGATGTACCTGGCAGAAAATACGACAAGAGTTGCGATCCGAAGATGTAGGCGTATCTGCAACGAGCGTCAACGAATTGGAGAAATTTGATTTCAAAGGTACGCCCTTCTTTCTCTGGAGACATAATGCAACACATTTCCCCGCATATGTGAGCTAACGATTGGATAGGACCACCGAACGAGACTTTTGCGAAACTCAAAGACATGTTCAAGGCGTCGGACCTATATCCGAAAGTTGTTGCTGCTATCGGACATATTGCAGATGTTGTGGACTTCGCCCTAAAGATGGGCGTGAAAACTGCGATCGATTTCAACCCCTTTTGCAGTGTTAGAGAAAGCTTCTACTCGGGAGGCATGCTCTTTTCGTGCACTTTCCGTGGCAAGGCTAAGGAGGTATTCGCCGCGGGTGGCCGTTACGACAGCCTCATACAAGAATTCCGTCTAAATGTGGGTGATGACCACGAGCAGGAACGACGCCGAGCAGTCGGGTTCTCGCTTTCATGGCATACCTTTGTGAATCTTTCGAAGACAGGGTCGTCCTCAGCGTACCAGAGACGTCTGGAACACGAGCCCATCCACCCAGGACGCGTAAGTGACCAGTAGTGTTCATCCATCTTACACCAGCCTAGAAATTACGACTGACATATTCTGCGTAGGTTGACGTACTGGTTGCCAGTACCGATGACTCGCTTCGACGAACCACAGGACTCGAGATTCTCGGTACCCTATGGGATAACGGAATATCCGCCGAGCTCGCGGATGGAACTGGGTCGACCGACGAACTCGTCTTCAATGTCAAAGACGACGACTATTCATGGCTCGTCGTGGTCAAACCCGACAAAAGCCTCAGGGTGAAGACCATGAAGCGGACGGATATCCCTGACGAAGACATGCCTACAAGCCATCTTCTCACCTGGCTCCAAACCAGGATCCAGGAACGTGACACCCTAGTCTCCCGGACAAAGCTGTCGGGCCAGCGAGAGCACGGTAGCGTGGGAGCAAGGCGTACCCATGACCAAGAGGTATCCGTGCTAGTATCGCAGCAGAAGAATAAGAAGATGATGAGACAGTCCGTAATTGATCAGGCGCAGTCAAGCGCCACCGGCTTCGTGGATGCGATCACGAGTGGGCCAATTCTCGGAGTGGAAACTTCGGACGGTGCTCTGACACTAATTCAGAGCACACCCCTGTCGAGTGTCGACGGTTGGAAAAAATTGGAGCAGGCAGCCGGCTCAGGAGGTAAGGGGTATGTTAGGCAGATACATGAGGAACTGAGCGGCTGGAAGGCAGAGTTTGAGGCGGAGAAGCGGTCTCGACACTGCTTCATCTACAACTTTCGGACGGGGAAGATCATCTACTATGACCTAGCGATTTGAAGTCTACGGAAGATACCCCGGCCATTTGGCGTTGATAGGAATATGTGTGTTCTGATCGCAGGTCCCCGGTACAACAGACAGATTTGTCTTATTCAATCCCCACTCCTCATGATCTTTGTTTGGCAGGAGGATGAAGGGCTTCATGGTTTATTATACCCCAAAGTGTAAAAGTATTTTTTTTCTTAATGGAGAATGATCAATGTGGATCACCAGCACCCGCTCCAGCGCACCGGTGGGACGATTTCCGCGCCGGAAAGCAGAGCTCGGAGCGACGCCGAGGCATTTCCGTGAAGTCACGGACCATCCATGGGTGCCGGGACTATCCACCAAAGGAGCAATCGTTGCAGAGAAAAAGTCTGTCTATAGGTCTGTGGCAAGGACGGAGAAAGCCGATGACTCGGTGCACGAGTTTGAGGGGCGGAGCCACAACGCCTCCAAGTCAACCCCAGGTGGCGGCTGTACAAGAAAGACGAGCTCGGATGAGAGAATGACCAAGGTACTCTCGTGTACCCCTACTAGGCTCCGGCATAACCATGCTTAGATACTCGGGGGTGTGCTTCCAAATTATCGTACCATCTACTTATTTGTACAGAAGCTGGATGCCCCGGATCTGGTCGGCCCAACCGGCCGGGAACAGCGGCGCCCAATCTGGAACTCGCAGCGAGAGTTTTCGAAGTGTCTGTTGGCTAATACTTGAAGGCTCCCTCCCGGAGTGCTGGCTTCTGCCTTGAGTCAAACGGTACCTTCATCACTTGCCTTGCGTTCCTTTTATGCTTCCTCCAGTTACAGCCTCAAATTATTAAGCCAGATTTCCATTCTTGGACTGAAAAGAAAAAAATTAACAAATAAATAAAAATAATAAAGCTGACGATTTTTCTTTCCCCTTCATTCCTTTCTCCGGTTTTCTGCTCTTTCCCCATCGGAGCGTTTCCTCAGGTGCCGGATTTCTATTTAGCATTAGCGCGCATCCGACGTCTTGCCTGCTTGGAGTTCCGCCATCTCGTGATCCTAGTCTGGAACCCCGCTGTCACAAGGGGAAAGAACCCAGTCCTTCTCTCTGTCCATAGACGCTTCCACCACCTGCGCTTTCCCTTTCCAAGTTGACCTTCTTTTCTCCTGACTTGAGTCTGGACTTGGGTTTTTATTTCGAAGCGTTTTCCCTTCTTCCGACGTGTGCTTTATATTCTTCCTCCCTCTCCACCAGGACCCATCTCGTAACCCAACGAGTGTACCGACCGTTTCCAGCCCTTTGGTCACCCCTCTACCTTCGTTTTCCACAAGAACAAAGCGCTTTCAAGACCAATCAGAGACAACACACAATGGCCGAGAAGAGATTGATGAGCGAGCTTCAGGCTCTTCAGAAGGAGAAGTGGGTTCATATTGATGTAGGCACTTCTACTCCTACGCCCTTGCCCCAAGCGATCCATGATAGCTGACTCAATGATGCTTTAGGTGAACGAAGCCAATATCAAGAAGTGGACTGTTGGTCTCATGGTAGTGAACCCTGACAGCGTTTTCTCCGGAGGCTACTTCAAGGTACTAAATTCTCCATATCCATCCCTAACCTGTCGCCTAGAGGCTCTCAGGCGCACTTTACTTGACCAGACCCATTAACTTCTGCCTACTTCAGGCCGACATGACCTTCCCCTCCGATTATCCATACCGACCACCCACTTTCCGCTTCCAGAAGCCCGTCATCTACCACCCCAATGTCTACACCGATGGCCGGCTTTGCATCTCAATTCTCCACGCGCCAGGCGAGGATGAGATGTCTGGTGAGCAGGCTTCAGAGCGCTGGTCCCCACTTCAGGGCGCCGAGTCGGTCTTGCGGTCCGTTTTATTGCTGCTCGATACGCCCGAGATTAACTCGCCCGCGAATGTCGACGCCTCAGTAACATACCGCGATCAGCGTGATCAATATGACACCCGAGCCCGCCAAATGGCCGAGCAGTCCCGCAAGAACATACCCGCCGGTGTTGTCTTCCCCACCACCGAGGACCTCGCCGCCCCTCCCACCAAGAGCGGCCTTGATGATGATGACTTTATGAACGAGTCTGACGAGGAGAGTATCGGAGGTAGCGACTCCGATATGGATGACTTTGACGAGGACTTCGAGGAAGAGGAGGAAGAGGATGAATAGAGTGTTTCCACTCCCTTCATATATAAATGGGTTACACTCTCGACCCCCGAGGGGTCCTCTCGTTGTCTCGTCTGCTATACCCGGTCGAGGAATTTGTCCCGCAGCCTCGACATCATCCGTAAGGCTGACCATGACCGCATCGCCGAGGAGCGTATTCGGCGACAACAAGCGGCAGCGCAGCACAAACATGATGCGCTTATCAAGGGACACTTTCGTCGTGGAGTATGTTGTGCCAGTCGCTTCCTTGTCTGGATCCCTCATATTACCGTCAGTTTGATAGAGTGGGTTCTCAGTTGTGTTTTTGATCGCTTCTTTGATGGTGACGAGATCGTCCTCGTTTAAACTCGTTTCGCATTACTTTCTTGCCTCGGAATGGCTCCCTTCTATGGAGTTGGTGAGAATGTCTCTTTTTTCTTTGGGGTTTCTTTTGTCCTACTCATTTCTTTGCGCTCTCATCGAGAGGCATAGCGCTGGCGATGGAGGGGCGCATCTGTTTTCCATCTCTCGGCGTTCAGGTGTATAGCCTAGTAATCCTAGGCTATAGATGATTTTATCTCAATTCTCAAGTTTCATTTTTTTTTCAGCATGTTGCTGTTCTATCTTCCCCAACATTGAACTGTCCATACACGTGTTCTTGAAGCGCAACATAGTTCATACGTCTGCATTATCGCATCTCATATTGGGGATAGATAAAGAGTTGGAGCACAGGTGTTTAGAAAGCTGGATTTCGTTGTCGTTGGAGACACCTACAAACTGTATATATCACTTCATGATTGCCTGAAGCGCCATTCATATTCATCTGCTTCCAAGTTCGAATGCTGCCTGATATCAATACGTAGTTGTGTTGAGCTTGATGCGGAACATGTCGGTTTGCATTGGGCTTGAACAACGTGACAGGCTGAAAGTGACTAGCTTCATTGCGTAGTTGTCTGCGTGGCCAGGTGTCGTCATGTGTCATGGCAGTGATTAATAAGACTGTCTCCCAGCATTGAGTTGGGGGGTTAGTGTGTGTGTGTCTTGGTTGCCACCATAATAAATTGTATCGATACAGGGTGGTACGTCCTGAAGCACCCCTGTCCTCGCAGCCGGTCCAAGCTCGTGCTTGTACACTTAGTACGCTCGGTACACCTAGGAATCCGCTATCCTTGGTGCTTCAGAGGCTCTTTTAAGAAGGCAGTCCTAACTTTATCCGACTGACGTGGGAAGCTCCTCGACAGCTCGCATCCTGCCTGCATCCGAATCGCTCCTATTCGGAGCAGCTCACGACAAACACAAATGAAAGCCTGAATTCAACACAAGCTTTGCTCTACGCCCTTTGACAACATATAATTTACTTCTTGCTTGACGATAATAATCAAAGCTGATCGCTCTTTCCTTGCTTGTCTTGTTTGATGACACCCAGACATACTTACGATCGACTGACGAAAACGCCTTCGCTTCGTCGGAAGCTCCAAGCCTTGGAATCTCGACCCGAGCCCAGACTACTACGCCTATCATCCTACCTGGAATGCTTTCTTAGCCTCCACTAACGTAGCCCATCGTTTTTTTTTTTTCGGTCCAAACGATTCGATTCTGCTCGAGGAGGACGAAGAGACGCGGCGTCAGAAGCGGGGATACACGATATAGTGAAAGGATATCCATTCCGCGGTCGAGATGTCGCGCGAACCCACCGACGCCGACATCCGATCCTTTTTGGAGTTTGCGGGCCTTAGCGAAGATGATAGACCACTGGCTACTCGAGCCTTACGGGTGCGTTGAGTTCCATCAATGAGCAAAAACCGTGACGGATGGGATGGTTGCTTTGCTGGTCTGTCCGATACGGCTTGATTAGAGGTTATGCTGACGTCTTTCTATTGCAGCAACCGAATGCGGATGTCAGTCAGCTCGTAATGGAGTTCTATGACGACGAGGTGGCAGTACGTATATCCTACGTTTGACATACCAATAGGAGCGGAGTGGCCGATTCTTCGATGCGACGATTCTAGTTCCAAGACAATCCTCCTGACCCCGTCTACAGTTCCGAAAAAAGCATTCCTGGGATGAGACGGTTTTCACCGCTAACAGGGACGGCTCCGATGCGCCAATGTGTAAGAATGCCGTCTACTCTCCGCGCATCAGCGCAAGGCTAACCGAACTGTAGCATTCCATATCGAATCTGCTCCCGAACATGGCTCCCCACAGATCCTACAGGGCGTCGTACCCGGCCAAGAGACACCGTATTATGGAGCTGCGCCGTCACGACCCCCTACCCCAACGAAGAGACGATCACCACTTGGTAGGGCGATAGATCTAACTGTGGCAGACCTGCCCGGTAACTGGCTCTCCCCCCAGCCGTTCCAGCCGTTCCCATCTACCGCTTTTTTACTGACTCATCCTAACCAGGTCCGTCCACAGCTGATGAAGAGGACGAAGATCTGAAGCGAGCCCTGATGGAATCCGCGACGGAGGCTGGACTTGACGCGCCGCCTCAGGTGTCAGGCGTTATGGGCGACTATGAGAGGCCTCTATTCGGTCCGGCCACTAGGAATCAGTATGATGAGGATCAGTGGGCTCTTGTCCGACAAGAGAATGCTTCGAGGAATACACCGTCGCTCAACGTCTATCCTTCCTCGCGGAAGAGAGATGCAAACACGCCGGTCCTATTACTCAATGATAGTAATAACATGGACCACCGTATCGGTTCCATTCTTACCATCCTCAACGAGGTTCCTCTCGCTCGCAACACGCTCCTTCAAATCGGCTCTCCAGCCACTAGCTACGGCCACAACAGCGAGTGGTGGACTGGTAAGCCCATCCTTCCACCGCACGTTCTCGCGGCCCTACAAGAGTCTGGCGGCAACGCAGACGCTCCCGAGCACGCAGTCGCCCTCGACCATGAATTACATCGTCTCTTCGGCTTCCTAGATTCTTCTGAACGTAGCTATGGCTCCACGCGTGTTCTCGCAGAGATGTTCCAAGGCACGTGGGACTACGAGGAATCACTGTTCAGGGCATTGTTTGACCGGTACGGACTGGATAACCTGGAGCCTTTCGTACACGAAGCCTGCATCTTCGACATAGGTCCTGCTCTGTCAGTTGCCAAAGAGGAGGACTGCGAGCACAACACCGTCGGCTTCCTGAAATTCGGGCTGACAGAGGAGACGCACAAACACGTGAAGTCTCTGTACGATGTCTGGGACTATGAACTGTGGCGTCCCGCCCTCGTGGATTACCTCTACACACCTTTAGAAAAGATTCACATGAGCCTCTTCTCGACAGCCCGCGACATCATCATCGTCACCGTCACAGACCCTTTCCAATCCTCCAAGTTTTCTATTCCCGAGGTCTTTTACCCCGAGCGGTACATCTGGCAGCGTCGCAAGGAGGCCATTGGTCTTCAGTACATGCGGCGGCGCATAAGACAAAAGCGGGAAAAGATCGAAAGGCGGGGGTGTCCACCCGGACAGCCCTCTCTCGAAGAGCAGATGAAGAGGTGGGAAGCTGAGGCTAAGCGCACAGAGATCTTGATGGATTACCTAGAGATAAGCGCCCGGTTCAGGGTGTTCAAGGAGTCTGGCTTCGACCATAAGCTGTATCCCAGGGGAGCGGAGGACGCACCTTGCACTTTTTCGGAGGAACAGGAGGGCGAGAGACAAAGACTTTTGAAGGTTAGGAAACGTGCTGAGCGGGAGACGGAGAGGCTCAAGAAGGAGTTGGAGCGTAAGTTGTTCCCGCGTGATACCCCAAAGAGGCTAATCTTACTAATTCGATGATAGAAATCGTGACACTGAAGCAGAAGTGTATTGATGCGGAGGCATTTATCGCCTACCCGTTGACGAACCCGGACCAGGAGGGAGCCTCGCAGATGATCAGCAAGAGATACACGCTTCGCGGTATCGGAACGGCTAAGGACATAGTTTACGTCTGCAGGAGGGCGGAACCTACGCTGATAGATATCAGCGATAGTCCGCTTCCCCAGGACCAGTGGTGGAGGCTTGAGTACAATGCCAGCCACCAGACGCCTGTTAAGGCCGAGGTATGCTCGTCCGTCCGCTCGATCTGATAAACGGTGCTTGATTTCTAACACTTCGCCTCAGAGAGTCGACTTTGAGACCGTTCACAAACTCATGTGGGATGAGTCAAACAGCTTAACGCTTGTCTACGCTTCGGATGACGCCATGAACACGCCCAGGATTGCCTTACCAGAGGGCCTCCAACGCTTCATCAAGGCAGACAACCGCAGCTTCCAGAAAGAGATAGAGCAGGAAGAAGCTGCCGCCGCAAATTCGGACCTCCCGATGGAGACGCTTGAATCATTTGACTTGCAGCCTCGGCCGCGATCAGGCAGTGTCGACTCGATGGCTACAAACCGCGCTTCTCTTGGCTCAATGGACTCTTATGAGGGATACTTTGACAAAGACAGCTACATGCCACCGAGCGGTATGGACGTCGATCTCGGGTCCAACCCAAATAGGTCTTTGGAAGAGCGCGGCGAGGGTATCCACAGCAGCGGGGTCGAGTCGCCAATCTTGGGTCATGGAGAGCGTCCGTTCAGCCCTTCCCTGATCCGAAACGGAGATGGCGCGTCGCCATTGCCTCCTCCTGCACAGTCCAGCGACGATGACGAGCCCACTGGTATGCAAGAGATGAAGGAGGTGAGCACCAAACCGATATTTGTCGCGGATCAGAAGCAAAACCAGGAACGAGGGTCGCAATTACCGGATCAAAATTAGGAATTTGTGATTGTTAACCGGCATGACTCCGCTCATGAGGCACGCAAGGAGCAGTCAGATGCCAACTGGGAGTTTTGACGACGCTGGCGCGGAACGGCAACATCGCGATGGCTTTTTTTTTTTTTTTTTGGAGTTCAATGTGTGGAAGACAAGAAAAAGAGAAACATATCATCACTTCTAAGGTTTCATAAAGCTATCTCTGCGAGCGTAGAACTTGAGAGCATTACGTCGGGGTATTTCTATTATGTTAAGGTAGCATAGGACAGGTGGGATGGATTTCATTGATACCCATTGCCCTGGAGAGCGGAAACCAAGTCAATTCAAACGAAATCAATTAGACGGACAGGGCAATCCCAAGAAGCCCGCGAAGGGTTATCTCGCGTGATGCTGAAAATGCGCTTGAAGTACGCCGGGAATTCCCTGTCGGAGAGGCCCGAAGTGAGGCGACAATGACGGAAAAGTATGGGTACATCCAGCGTCATATCGGAGCTATCGCAGAGCTCATAGAAGCTTCGAGAACATTCCATACGGAGAGCTTTCACACAGTTGCCTCGGTGAATGAGTAACCTGACCGAGACTTTTCCATTTTCCGATGCAATTGTTGGTGATACCCCGTCTGTCCGGGAAACATTCTCTTCTAGGGAGCACTGCGCGGCCTTTGTGAGACGCGAGTGTGTCGTCTTGTTTTCCGTTGGGAAAATGGTTCAAGCTCCATGTCCTTGAAGGTAAATCGTACTATGGTGCGGCCAGGGTCTCTCGCATGTTCCGTGGAGCTTAATTGGCCGACGGGTGCACGATTTCTCAGATAGTCCGCGAGGTACCATCATGCATCGAAGGGCAGCAAACCAAGGTGGCAGCCAGCGATGCGCAAGACTTGTGGCAGTAGCAGGCGAGGCAGCCCCGCAAAATACTTTCGTCATCAGTTCGTCGGCCGTCACAAGGGCTCCTTCCTAGACTTTACGTGGGGTTTTTTCGGGTTTGTCTTTCCGTCTTGGATAGCTGGATCTGTACTTGTCCGTCTTGACGGGATACATGCGCCCAGATAAAGGAGGGCTCGACCTCGGCCTTCTTCGACTAGATAGGGAAGCTGTTTGCCGAATGAAGACCGGTTTTCCTCAGAGCGTGTCGAAGGTGGCGAATTGGAGATGCCATCATTCGCTGCTCGGTCACTTGGACAGGGGTTCATATCTCAAGAGAAGGAGGGAGCCCGAGATATATTTAAGCCAAGTAATAAATGAAGGAAAAAAGGTTTTCAGTTATAATTTCTCCTAAATGATTCATTCCAGGCTTAGGGGAGTTGCATTCCTTCTAGAGAAAGTCTATAGGGTCAATAGGGCTCTAACAGCACCTAGGTACCTACAGAATAACGCCTTTGTACTCCCCACCCAACCCTTGATCCCAAGCCCTCTTTACTAAATAGACCTGCTGTGACAACCTTCCTAGGCCTTCCCCGACTTCACCCCAAGATCACGCAGTTAGTGATCATGGTCACTTGGTCTTGGTCCCCCTCCAGATCCAGAACTGCAACATCTATTTCTTCTTAGATACTCATCGACTCATCGATCTCTTTTCTCTCCTTCATCCTCTCCTTTCCCACAGATCAAAGCAACCTCAATAATCTAGTAAGCTCCTTCCTTCCAAGGAATTTTCTCCTTCTTTCCTCTTCCTTATACCCCTCCAACCATTTGCCCCCTCTTACCATCCTCTTTGGAAGCTTCGACCTCGAGACGAACCCCACCGCCTCATCGTCATTCCTTCCACCTCACCAGTATCAATCCCTACCCAACTCTTCAGACACCCGTTATTCCTCCCACACGATTACCCAATTGAAAACCGATTGAAGTCGATTAACTGACTCGACCCTGCATTATTGTAGGTTTTCCTGGTCAACCCCCCCTTCAAAATGGTCAAGGAAACAAAGCTGTACGATCAGCTGGGCATTAAGCCTAATGCCTCAACTGAGGAGATCAAGAAGGCCTATCGGTAAGTTTTGAGCTTTTTTTCTCTACTATTCCCTTCCTCCGGCTTGCCAATTCTGCAGTCGCCTCTTAGCCCGAGTCCTGCGCTGTGGCCTTTTTTCCATTTGTTCTTTTCTTCCCCTTCTTTTGCGAAGCTCGAAATGGCGGTGCCTCGATTGCCAGGTGTCGCCCCGGCATGTGGTTAGTGAGGCACGCCACACTCGTGACATCGCCATGGCCATCTTTCCACATCTCGGTACAACAATAACTAACATATCCTCCCTTTCCTCAGCAAGGCTGCTATGAAATGGCACCCCGATAAGAACAAGAACAGCCCCGAGGCTGCCGAAAAGTTCAAAGAATGCTCCCAAGCCTACGAAATCCTCTCCGATCCCGAGAAGCGCAAGATTTATGACGCCTATGGTCTCGAGTTCCTCCTCCGCGGAGGTGCCGCCCCTCCTCCGGAATCGGGCGGCTCCTTCGGTGCCGGTGGCATGCCCCAGGGTTTCAGCTTTAGTAGTATGCCCAATGGCGGCGGCGCCGGTTCTTTCTCCTTCGGGCAGGGCGGGGGCTTCACCTTCCGCAGTGCCGAAGACATTTTTGCCGACTTCAGCAGGAGTGACGGCGGTGCTGGCTTCGAAGATATTTTCGCCAACTTCGCCAATGCTCGCTATGGCGGTGGTGGCCGTGCTCCCCGCTCGCGCGGCTCTGGTAACTTCTCGTCGATGCGCTCACAAGAACCGCCTGCCGAGGTTAGCACCGTTGAGCAGCCTCTTCCTCTGACCCTCGAGGAGATCTTTACCGGTGTCACCAAAAAGATGAAGGTTAAGCGCAAGACTTATGACGACTCGGGCAAGCTGTCACGTGTTGAGCAGATCCTCGAGGTCCCTATCAAGCCCGGTCTCAAAAAGGGCAGCAAGATCAAGTTCCACGGCGTCGGTGATCAGGTCGAAGGCGGTCGCCAGGATCTCCACTTCATCGTCGAAGAGGTAAGCTAGTATCCCTCTCCACTTTTCGGACTATTCCGTGCTAACAATATATAGAAACCCCACCCCCTCTTCAAGCGCGTCGACAACGATCTCGTCCACGAACTCAACCTCGACCTGAAGGAAGCGCTCACGGGGTTCAGCAAGCGTGTTGCCACCATTGACGGCAAGCAAGTCCCCGTTGAGAAGGCCGGACCCACGCAGCCCGGTAGCGAAGACCGCTTTCCCGGCCTTGGCATGCCCATCTCGAAGAAGCCCGGTGAGCGCGGTGACCTCGTTATCAAGTACAACGTCAGGTTCCCCACAACCCTTACTCCTCAGCAAAAGGCCAAGCTTCGCGAAATTCTGTAAACTCGCAGCTCTGTTGACCGCTTGTTCCGTACGGTCTGGAGAACGATGGGCAGGCATTGACGACTTCCAACAGCATATTACCAGCAACTTGTCTATAGAGAGTTTTGCAAGGTTCATGTTTTCCTTATTGTCCTCGGCGTTGGGCGGAGGTTTTTGTCGACTTTCAGTTTAGCAACTCATTTTCTTGCACTTTTGGTACTGCCTACGGAAGGGCGGCGTTATACCGGTACATATAGGCGTTACGGGTGTAGGAAGGCGTCATAACGATGATTCGGACGCGAAAAGTCCCCACGCTGGCAAGCAACCCGATTCAATGCTTGTTTTTGGACTTTTCGTTCCTTGTTCTGTTTCGTGTCTGTTCGATAAGATGCATGGTGGTGATGACGAAACTTCCACGCCGATGATGATGCAGATTAATAGAATGGTTCTTTGTAGTTGATTGACTTTTCACCGAGTTTCCGGCTATCGTGATATGACCGTTGAAGCAGGAAGTTTGTCTGGAGACGGCGTTATACTACTGCCCCCGGCAGGTACTGGCGGGGAAGTGTTAATGTTCCAAGTGTCTCAAGAGGCATTCCCAGAGTCTACGTCGTGAAACATATGGCCAGCTCTTCAATTCCCGGTGAGACATTGAAGAATACGAGTGCGAGCCATCGAGACCCTCGGGCCAATCCCATCGATTTCCGGGAGAAGGATGCTGAGATGGGGTGGTTTCCGGTCCGACGAAGCTCCACCATGTAGATAGATCAGCAGAACTAGTGAAAATGAATATATATCCACGAGAAAAAGGGGCCGAAGTGGAATCTATAGTTCGGTTCTGTCAACCATCGTCGGTGCTACTATTTTCCATCTTCACCGTACATCACCGAAGAGTCTCCCGGATCTTAACCTCCTCACACCCTTCGCCCCTCCCACCACCAAACCACCCACCGAAAACTAAGCTAACCATCCACTTGCTCTTCCACCTCAACAATTAGCGTCCTCCTTTTCCCCCCCAAAGGGAAAAACCCTTCCCCAGACATCGTGAAGCGTCCCCCCATTCCCCACATCAACTACCAAATCCAACTACCAAATCCACAACCTAAAGCCCACGCACACCCCCCCAATGCTAAAACGTCCGAGCTGTCCCAACTAGCCCAGCATTAGAAGAGGCGGGGCGGGGGATCCGGCGCAAAAGGAAGAACGACTCCGTAACGGCCGTAGCGTGCCCCGAATCTACGGTGAGGACAAAAAAGGGTGCGAGGTTATTAGACGGGGGGGCCCACCCCCCACAGATCAAATAAATAGGGGACACTGGGAATTTGGACGAGGCTCTTTTCCTTTACTTTCAATAGGAGGGGGGTGGTTGTTGGGACAGGGGTGGACAAGAGTCCGGTATCACGAGGACAGAAAAAGCTGAGAGGTCGGCGTCAGGCAGGGTGTCTTTTGGACGCATGGAAACCAGTCTGTAGGCAAGGGCCGTGAATGGAACAAAACGAGCTGGGACAGGGGGTGAGCATCTGCATGTTGAAGCTCCCCACTATTATCAAGGGATAGAGAGAGAAAAGGGGTGGGTGTTTCCAAAATCGTATCTCGGAAGGATATTTCACTAGTCTAGAACAAGTAGATGCAGCAGCTGGCTACAAGTATGAGCGTGGGTTCGAACATGTTTTACACACTGTAAGTTTTGGGAAAAAAGGCACAGGCATCTCGCCAGCCTTCCTCTTTACCCCCCTGTGCTTTGCTGCATTGGCCAGCTATGACGAGCCTAACAAAAAAGCAGTTACTAATGTTGTATTTCAAATGTCTCATGCCAGCACATGCAGCCGGTCTTCGGTAGTAAAGCCACAGGCTCAGAGCGCCCATCCACCGCTGGTCCACCGCTCGGAGCCTCGAGCTGGGCCACGAGGTGCGACCAAGGGGAACGAATCAACCAAGCGGTGGAGAGAGAGAGAGAGAGAGAGTGTGTGTGTGTGAGTGTGTGTGCGACAAGCACCAAACATGAGTGGAAGGAGTGCAGGTGTGGCTTGTACAAGGAGGGTCCTCTTGACGGGAATTTAATATATGCTCCTCCCCTTCCCATTTGGCTGGATCGGACCTGGCCACTTGCCACAAGGCCACGGCGGCGGGGAGCTATCACCCGAAATGGCCGTCTTACCAATTATCGTGAGGTGTTGTCGTTGTTGCTACGCTTCGGCCTAGCGGTAGGCGGGGCTCAAGAGGGGCCCCGTCGCTCCCGTCGACTTGTTTTTATGGTGGTATTGGGGCCTCTAGAGCAATTTAGTTCGGTCCTTTCCCGTCGGATTGATGGGCCAGGCCGCTCGCTAAAATTCCATGGTGTATTTTGCGTGCCGTGTCCGTGGCCACGATGGGCTATCTAATCTTGGCCGATCCAACCGAGCTAAGAAGGGATGTAGAGGTTGACGGTAGATAGCGATTATTGGGAATGCGGGAGATAACAAGCAACAGGTAGCCCGAGATGACCAAAAAGGCGAGGGATGGTCTTTGATTTTTCTTTTTCCTTTATTATTGGAAATTTGGGATGAGGCAATTTCTATGACAAACCGTTAGCGGGGGGATTTCATTACAGGGACTATGGCAAGAACCGTACAAGTAATAGATCCTAAAAACTTGCGAGGTCATCTGGGAGCTGGAGCTTGGGCGCCGCGGATCTGGCATTTTCTGTCTCAACGGTTACATCCTTGTCTGCATTGGGAGGCCACGCAGTGTTGGGACACGACTTCTGATCATCTAGGTCCTCGTCCTTTGACCGCCGTGCCCACCGACGTGCAAGGGCGGGGGAGGCGACCCCCATGGCCGACCTCCTTCGTCGAGACAAAAGCACGGCGTGGGACCTGTACAGCAACCCTTAAGACTTGCAAGTTTCGAGCTATCATGGAATCCGTACCGATAATATGCATTCGTCAAGCGCGATCCGGGGCAGGACGGGCCAGTCCCTTCGACCCACCTGGTCGTCAGCTTCGTCTCCATGTTCTAACTAGAAAAGAGGTAGAGCACACCATATGGACATGGAGCAGGGACGAAGGTGAACTCCATGGACCAACATCGTGCTGACCGCCTTCTCGTAAAGGTGTGGTTTGCCGTCGCCCCGTCTGAAACTAGAATTGCGGATCCCGATCCAGCTCTAAACAGCTGAGGTTATAATTTGTTGAACCTGGGCGGATTCCAGAAGCGGACGGACCTAGGCTGCATTCACGATAGTTTGATCAGGCGGATGTGAGCCCATGTCTTTCTCTGACCTTTAATTTCGACTTAGCGATGGTGCTCGCCTTCTTGTTACTCTCTCCGTTACCTTCCAGTCGAAGCTCGAGAAGGTGTCTGTCCTATGTCTCCCGGATACGGACCCGATGCAGCTCTCGCACATGTAGGTACGACACCAGGTCGTAACAGGGAGTCACTGCGGACCTACCCTGGTCGAATTCTGAGCTGGACGGGGCTAGTGGCGCCGCGAGCAGACGTATCCGTAGATTAGCGAGGTAATTGGGATGCTTCATTCGGTTTGTCAACTGGGCAACCTTTTCGGTGCCCGTTAGCTGCCAACCACCCTTTCAGCCACCGTCCGACCCGTTGCTCTGCTCAGCCCGTGGTGGGTAGCAGATGCCTGGCAGCCCAGTCGCGTCGCCGTCACCGCTGCCACCGCTGGCCAACGCAAAACACCTATGGCAGGGTACAATTGAGCAATTGTCTCCTCGAAGGCGGGGGCGGGGTAATAATATTTTGAACCTTGCTGGCAAAGTGGGGCACCCATTCACGAGCCTGCGTCTGGGAATAAGACTGGATCGTTCGAGGTTGGAAGTGAGAAGCCCAAGGCCATTTTTATTTGCAGTAGAGTATGATCGGTAAGAGACGGCTAACTGGCCTTTTTCTCGGGCTGGAATCCATCAATTGTAAGGTGGCAGGACATGACGGTGGAGCAATTGGCAGCCGGGCCGTATTGGCATGGAGCCAAGACCCGCGGGTCGAACGAGGAGTGCACTAGTAGAGTATCGTTACAAAGAGCTGTCGCGGCATCAGAGGGGTCAGTGAAAAGGGCTTTTTTATTAAGGGCTTTTTTATTATGTCTGTCCCTGGACGTTCCTGGATGGCAGCTCGTGCTAGATTGGCTGATAGAGCAACGTTTTCAACTAGATTTTGGCTGGCGAACCTTTTACCTTTTTGGACTGACAATAGACGTGCGACTAGACTCGGAGCAAAACATGAGCCTTTCGACCCAATGGACCCACGGTTCTAAGAATATCCCTTGGCGATGCTCGAACGATCCATGGCACGCACAGTAGCCATCGAGAACATGGCCCTGGTACCCTCACAAGCTGTTTCTTGAGCCAGCTGGCAGCAGCAACTGGCTCGGGATCCAGGAAGCTTCCTTCCTAGCTTCAAATGCTGTGACCAAAAACGTGGCGAGGTGGACGTTTGGTACTTGCTACACACATGGTTGTACATCTTGCCCCGAATTGGGCCAGGTATCTCCTTGGTGTTTTACTTGCATCTACAAATAACCATAGAGGACAAGAGTGACATCTCCTGGATTCAGGCACCTGGTCGCTGGCAATGGTGCAGTGGCGGCTGTGGTATGTGCTGTCTGAGTTGAGGTGGAAGGAACAACCTATCAAGGGATCGGCCTTACTCCGACCTGCGGGGGCTCAAGTCTGAAATTTCTCCTTCTCCTTGCTCTTTTTTCCCTTTTTGTTTATCTCGTATCAATATAAAAGATACAAGAGGCTCCATCCTCCCCCAAAGCTGTTCCCATCTCATCTGCTCTCATCCATCATCCGTCCCTTCCCCCTTACACAACCAAGAAACCAGGCCAGACCTAGCATCTGCCAAGATATTCCAAGGCACGTCATAGTCCCTCCACACCTCCCGCTCTACCCGATTCCTCCCTCATCCTTTTTACTCTCCGCTTCAGAAGCATAAAACTAACGCTTCGCCCATTTTCTCTCCACAGGACACTTCTCAACCAGTCCAACCCGCAAATCCTCTCGGATCTCCCTTCCCAAGAAGTTCATTCCCAAACACCGCCAACATGCCTCAGGTAAGATGACTTTCCACGATCCAGATCCAGCTAGCTCGGTTCGCGTTCAGGCAAGCTAGCACTGTACCTTATCTCGCTTCCCGCCAGGCGTTTCCCCCCTCTGCCCCTCCCCCGCCATTCCCTCTGGCGGGTGCTGTTACTCCTGCCGCACCACTTTTCTACCATCTACCCCACCCAGGCCTAGGCTGCCTGCAGGGAAGGAAAATTGGGCACCAGGAAACACGTACAAGCCGAAATGATGCTGCAAGAAGAGATTTATTTGCTAATAATAATTGGCTGTGCTTAATATAGATTACCACGCTCCTCTTTGACTGCGACAACACCCTCGTCCTTTCCGAGGAGCTCGCTTTCGCCGCTTGTGCCGACATCATCAATGGCATCTGCAAGGGCCAGCAGGTCGACAAGAGCTTCACTGGCGAGTCCCTGATCTCCGAGTTCGTCGGTCAGAACTTCCGTGGAATGCTCGGCTCCCTCCAGCAGCGCTACGGCATCAAGCTCACTCCCGAGGAGCTCGAGAGCTACGTCACTGCTGAGGAGGACGCCGTCATCGCCAAGATCAAGGCTGAGGGCCGCCCCTGCGTCGGTGTCATGGAGCAGCTCGAGAAGCTCGAGGCTAGCGGCAAGTACAAGCTCGCCGTCGTCTCCTCCTCCGCCAAGCGCCGAGTTCTCGCCTCCATTGAGAAGGTCGGCCAGTCCAAGTACTTCCCTGACGATGATGTCTTCTCTGCCGCCACCTCTCTCCCCACCCCTACCTCTAAGCCCGACCCCGCCGTCTACCTTCACGCCATGAAGGTTCTTGGCAAGAAGCCTGAGGAGTGCGTCGCCATTGAGGACTCCAAGAGCGGTACTACCTCGGGTGCTCGTGCCGGCATCAAGGTCCTCGGCTACACTGGCCCTTACCCCGCTGAGAAGAAGGCCGAGATGGCCAAGGTTCTCACCGACGCTGGTGCCGTCGTTGTCATGGATGACTGGAGCGAGTTCCCTGAGGCTCTCGCCAAGATCGAGGCCTTGTAAGAGACGGAAAATGGTGATTTCTTTTTTAACTTTGGAAGCGTTATGATGTAACGAAGCGACATGGATTGGGGAGAGCCCAAAATCCGCTTGGGGTTACGAAAAGGTTTAAACCCCCCCAAGCAACATGTAACAAAAAAAATCAGAAAAAGAAAACTGAGATAACTACGCTTTGCGGCAATGGTGCCAAGGTATCTAGTTTCGTCACGCATACTCTCAGTCAGTTTCGTTTAAGGAAGCCCAAACGGATCCAGGTACATCAGCCACCCTCGAAATAGATATAGATTTGCGTCGATTGCGTTGTGCGTTTTACTTTATTATGTGTCTGTGTATTGATCTACCCCATCAAAAAACTATTTACACTCTGCAACGTCGCCCGCTGCGGATTTGCCTCGGGAAAAGCCATCATAATGCGACCCAGTCTTGCGCGGATGGCGGCTTTGTTGAGAGTCACTTCTTTCGGTATGCGGAACGGTGCGTCGTCCTCATCCGTGTCAAAGAAGTAGCATTGCAGGGCAAGTGCCGTAGCTATGGACAGGTCTTTTCCCGTGGGGCAGGACACAAGGATGTTGGCGTCAGGACGGCCCTGGACGAAGCGTGCCACAAAACCACATATGTCTGGCATAGCAGATCTCAGGTTCTTACTCGCTTGCCTTGGGTTGCCGATGCGGACTTCGATCAGCGAGGGGGAAAGTTCCCAGGATTCTCGGGGCGCGGTGCCGGATACAAAGGAGATTCGGCATTCCCCGTCCGGTGCCTCCTCCGGGAGGGGCGCCGCACAGACGGAGATGCGGGGCGCTACTTTTATGCTCTTTGTAGACTGCTTTGCGGCTTCTTCCTTGTCCAGGAGCGAGGATATCAGGTCTGGTAGATCTGCTTCGTCTGTTGAGAGGAGGAGGTCGGCGTGCGACCAAAAGAGGGCCGGGGTCAGGCCCATGGCCCAATGTTCCGTGTCGTCAGCGGCGCCTTGGACGTATCCCTCGAAGGCGGTTGAAATTTCGCTCGTGGAGGATTTGTTTGAGGCTGTGAGGCATATTACTGGCCGTGCGTCCTCGAAAATGACTTTCCTTTCGCTCGTGGTTCCTTCTCCAGCTTCCATAGAGTGTGGGAGCTGCGTGTCCGGTGTGATCCAGAATGGTCGCAGAGGTTTCGTGAGCTCCGCGCGGATGGAGGGGAGGTCGAGACTCAGGGCCTGTAGAGATTCGAGGTAGGCAGGTAGGAGGGCGGTGATTTGGGAGTGTTCTGTCGGGGGCACGACGTTGGGGGGCGTATGGAGGGTGTGGGAGGAGGGGAGATCTGGGAAGAGTGCCATATTGAGGACTGTGCACCAGATAGGGATGGTTTTGCTAAGAGCATCGGGCATTCCTTGGTGTCTTGTTAGAGGTTGTGGCCATAGTATACACTGTTCAAGGATGCTTACGTTTGCCTCTTCTTGTAGAGTCAACGATGATGATACTGGCAGCGGTTAGTCCCTGCTATCATATACATATCGTGCTTCATTGGAACACGAGTAAGGGGAGATATGCCCACCCGTCATTCTTCTCTATAAGACCCAACAACTGCAAATTCAACCTCCGGCTACTGAACTTCCACTGCCCCGTATGTCCATCGGTGCTCTTGAAGTACGCGCTCCCCTTCTTCTCCGAAGGGTCCACGTACCAGCTGCCGCAGCGCTCATTAGCCACAAGAGGCCGGCCGCGGCCGAGGGGCGAGGAGGCTACGGAGGAGACGAAGGCTGCGTCATGCTGGATGGAGCGGAGGCGGTTGTGCGGGGAGAGGCTGGTTTTCTTCACGGCGGAGAGCACCGAGTTGAGCGTTGGTTGGGTGGGGAGGATGAGGTCTGAGAGGGTGGGGGGGGGACATTGGGGGTGAGGGTGGCGGAAGGGGGCCTGATGAGTGGGAATAATTAATATTGGAGGAGTATATTATGAGTGGGTATAGATATGTTTGTAAGATATTCTAAATGGAAGGAGGCGGGGGTGATATTGCGATGAAGGTTGCGAAAAGTTCGCGTTGTGAGGCGGGGCAGAAGGTTCGGTGATGTACAGGCCAGGAGATTTAGTTTGCGTTCGACTTATATCTCGCTCCGGTGAAGCACCGTTTACTGTTTATGCGCCTTAAAAACACAAGAAGCTATAGAGAGTGAACACTATTTTCTCAGGCAATAGTTAAAAAGGTCTAAAATATATATATTTTCGAGCCATATCGTGGTCTCCTGTGTCTAGACAAGACTCTACTCCTTACTCCTTGTGCGGGCACGGATAGCAATGGCTGATCAACAACTGGCGTAGGAGGTTTAAACATTACGGCAATTATTTACTATTTCGTAGTTGGAGAGGGAAGGTTTCTTTTTTCTCTTTCCCCTTCTCTTTCCCCTTTTCTTTTCTTTTTTTTTTTTTTTTTTTTTTTTTTTTTTGGGCCGGTCTACGCATCATCTCCATTATCTCTCGAACTGGTTGCCAAAAGTATAAAGCTAACGCAAGTCTAGTCAACCGATCAATGGCAAACTCTCCAGGATATTATTTAGGGTATCCTAGTTTGTACGTACGCCGTCCATAATCATAACTCATAGCCCCTAAAATCCGTGCATGGTTCCATATCATTCATCTCGTGACAGTATCCGCCAATCTCTAAACGCCGTTTCCTGTGAAGTTTGCAATGAACGTACGAATCTTTGGGTGACTTATCGGCCCTGGCCCTCCCTTTCAAGTGGGTATTATTAGTTGGCATTGGTTGGTTCCATGTTGATTCAGATGAGGCAGAGCTGCAGGGCGTACGCATGCTCTTTCTCCTCTTGGTCAAGTTTCGGTCCCGCGAGGGTTTCCTTGCTCCACCAATCCCTCCAGCGGGCCTCGAATTCGTCCCTGTATTGTCTTCGGCGCTCCTCCCGGCTGGAGCGGTTGTTGGTATCTCGAGCGGTGGTATCAGCACTCATCCTGTTGAGCACCTCGAGCGAATCGTGCGGGTTTTCCTCGTTCTCTGTACAAAACGCGCACTTGGTTTCTCGTTGCCTCTGGAGCGCCTTGCGGACTTGCCTCGCCTCGAGTTTCTTGGTGATGGAACCGCTGGGGAGGGGCGCCGGTGTGATGGGATGGCCGCATTGGCGCACGGCTGGAGTCCGGCATGTGGGACAGAATCGAGCCAAGGGCGCGTCGCGGAACCACCAGCAGAGGCACTTGTGGCCGAACTTGTGACCACACTGGAGCATGCACCATTGCTCGGCGTCTTGGTTGAGTTTGCATTCGGCGGCGGAGAGGGGCGTCTCATAACAAATGCTGCACACCTTGTCTGAGTTGATGGGCGTGGACTCATGTGTGAAGAAGGCGTTGGTCTTGGTGGAGATGCCGACGCTGGCTAGAATGCGGGAGAAGTACGTGGTCTTCATTTTGACAGCCCCGGTGACTTCGCTTGTTGGTTCTGTATATTTTTGCTTGTGATCGAAGGCGGTATCAGCTGTGGAGTGTTGCTTGGTTCCGCTCATTCGTGGTGTTTCGATAGTAGACTTCGACTCTGGAGATGGCGCAGAGTGTTAGGCGATCGCGATCGAAACGTCGTGGTTCGGTTGGCTCTTTGTGGAAGCTGTTGCTTGTTTCCGAAGAGTGCGGCGACGTTGTTTGTGCTTGAAGTTGTGTCAATGTTCAAGTGCCTTGACATGTGATACTCGAAGAGATCTCCGTGCGTGGTAATAGATGTTAGAGCTCAAGTAGTCCTTGATGTTGAACTGCTTTGTGAGTCGTGAAGATAGTATTCGTGGGGCTGATATATGCTGAAGACTTGATGATGTCAAGTGTGACGTGTAAAGGGAAAAGAGTGTTGAGGCCCAAATGAGAGAGAAGCACCACTTAAATAAACGAAAGCAGGGCGAGAACAGGAGTGCTGAGGTAAACAACCAGCCAAGTGGTCTTGAAGCTATCCAGAGTTAGCGATGCAGCTTAAGGCGACTAACGGTCAAAGATTGGAGGCTAAGCACGCTCGCCCCAAGAGTTTGAAACCTTGATCGGGGTTCTTCTCATACACGACACTAGAAGCGGGGATACTGGCTTTTCTGGGCTTCTAAAAGTGTCCCACTGCGCTCGGAAGCTGTGTGTTGTGAAAGGCGCTGCATGTGAAAGATTACACAACGGTGCCTGAACCCCAGATCTTATTGTGTGGCTTATGATGGTTTGACGTGGGCTACTTCTAGGATCATGTCCCGTATCGCGTTGCAAGATGCTCCCGTTTCGGCTACTAGAAGACTCAAGGAAGGTCCAGGAGCAGAGTGCCTGTAGCAATATCTAGAAGAAAGCTCGGAGAAACGGAGGCGAGGCAGTCTTTCCTGACAGGGGCTCACTCCGGGGCGCACACTCTCCAGGTTGCCCGCCCGAGGTAACCCTTGGGGCCTGGTCTCTGCCCCCGATTCCAGTAAGCATCCCGCAGACACATGATGAATTGATATTCCAGCTGCTTCAGCAAGCAAGGGTATTCCCGGCTACATTTGACACAAGCTCACGAAAAAGGGATCGAATAGAATGGCAGAGAAAACAATGGTATTATTCCAGATATTAGCGCCGAGTACTCTGTCTTCTATCGTCGTCATTGTCATCATCATCATCGCTATCGCTTATGAATCCTTCTTCCAAGCTGTCACACGAGCAGTTAGCACAATAAATATCCGACACAAACACGCAAAATGGGAGCTCCGCTTACTCTCGACTTAGCCGCCTCTCAGTGCTAGGAATGTCTGTCCTACTGCCGCCCCGCGCCGCCGAAGACCAAGACTCCACGTCGACGTCCGCAAGCTCCTCGCCCTCCTCCGATGTATACTCGTCGTCGCTCACCACATCGTTGTCACCCACGACCACTCGCGAGCGGAACCGTCTTCTCCACGTAGGTGCTAGCATCCCAGAGTATGCGCTCTGCAACCTCTGCCGTAACGATAGTGTGTGATTGGAGATCGAATCGAGGGGAAGGTACTGGCTGTAGCGTTGGCGGTAGGTCCGCCAGAGGGGCATGATCACATAGCGGCCGGTCACGAAAATGATGAGGGAAATTACGGCCGGTATAACCAGAGTCTGTATTATAGGCAACACATGATTAGCTGCTAGCGTTCCGCGACTGGGAAGCAACTCTTCACGAGCAATTCCGTGGTGCGAAATGTGGGAGCCTGACCTTGATCGCCTCAATAGTGGACCCCATGATGATTGAGCGTTTGGCGGCGAGTAGTGGGAGACAGGAAATCGCATCGGTAGATTTCGAAAAATAATGCCTTAGCCTCGTAGTCCAAGGATCGAAGCAAGGCGGCTACACCCGTGTCGGCGAGTGGGATTTGATATCCTAAGTTCCTTGGTCCAGCGAAAAAGGCCAGACTAAGGAGGATTTTGGTGGCCCTAGAGGCCTACGTCGGTTTGATATTCAAGGTGCTGACGTGAGCAACTGCCTTTCTCGACCAAGTGAACCGGGGGCGCAATTTGGCGGAGATGTACAGGCTAGGCGCAGCTGGCGTCCGTAGCGCCCTCTCAGGCTCAGGCACAGCGGGTACAGTGGGACGGAATCGGGTGTTAGTCAGCGGCCGAGCTGGCAAACTTGCCGCCTCAGCGACTCTGGTGCGGAATCATAGAACCGTGGGTGGCCAGATCGATTACGCGGCGGCAGAAGCTGCCAAGGCTAAGTGGCTCTTGGCTTGGAGAGATCTTCATGAAGCCATGACTGTCGCGAGGACATGGGTAAGTGTACTGGATGAAGAAAGAGTTTATTCCTTGTAGACATTCACCTCATGGAGCTTATTGAGCTTGAGTGTTTGAAACCTGCTCTCTCCAGCATTGCTGTCTTACATATCGGACTTGGTCTACACCGCAAGACGGAGCTTTGCGATTGCCGCTCTCTTCATATGTCCGGAATGAGTAATGGCGAGTACGAGGATTGGATTATAAGGTTATTCGCCCGTTATTTCCGGAATACATGGAAGACACGCTTTTGAGGGCGCAATAAACACCCTCCCCATTTCACTTCCGGGAGAGTCCATTCCAAGTTTACGTAAACTTGTCAGCACCTTCATACCGGGTCATTGGAATTTCGTCATTATTAAAAGGAGAGAGAGGGTGGAGCGGAAGGCCATCGCAATATCATACTATGACCAGCTATTAATATGGGTGCCGAGGCGGAGACAATTATGCGAGGACCAGAATGCCAGCTCTCGACCCAACCAAAGCGCACATAGGGTTACCTGTAGGCTATGATGATCGCTCGTTTGCAACGAGTCTCGGACAATCACCAAAGTTGGGATGAGGGCTAGATCCCAGACTGGATGAGTGGTTTTTGGCTGCTCGTTCGGCCTTTGATGCGAGGTGAGATGGTTAGATGTGCTGGGCAGGAAATACGGGGTACATGTTGCATAGCGCGCATTGCTAATATTGCGATGTACACTGTGCTGGTCCCTTGCGTTCGCTGAGAGAGATCAATCAGTGTGCGCCTCGATGAGAACTGTCGCTATTGACAATGCTCCGTCGGATTACAAGACATAAATACAATTTGCCGGTGGGCTGGCTCTACGGTTCAAAGATCGACTCCCTTGTTTCATCTGCGATCAGATGCAGCTTCGAACCCTTTTGCCTTATGGCCATCGTTGTTTGGGGTAGAGTGTGCGGCAAGCAAGCAAGGTACATCTGGACAATGAGTCGTTCCGCAGGGGATGCTGGAGGCTGCCCTGTAACTCACACTGTGCCGACCCTGTCTCCTGTAGCCTTGGGTTTGAGGAAAATGGATGTGATTAGTTTATTGTCGAAGGAGACCACATATACCTTCGTATACTGCCGCCATTGTTGGACTGGGTCTTGGTCTTAATAGGCAGTGTCACGTCCGCCGTGGTGGTGCGCGATCTGGTTCGTCTCGTTTCTAAGATTGGGGCCGAGATTTCGATGCCACGATTCGCCATCGAACATTCTAAACTCTGGTGGCATTTTGTTAGTGGATTCGACGCAACCCCATTTGGGTAACCCTTGCCAAGTTCAAGTTGTATTTTAAATTTCGCTTCTCCGCGAATTAGGCCATCTTAGTAAATGACACACTTTGCTCTTCTGGACCACCCAGCTAGCCAGTGTGCCTTCTGTCCAAACTACGACTCCAAATGGCGTAGAGCATATGGGAAGAACTCGGAGCATGCTCCGTACGGTGCCGTATACTGTAATCCAACTTCTGACACAACGCAACGTATAGCGGGTATAACATAGAGGGCATCTCTTATGGTTCGGCTATGTACAAGTACATGCACGAGTGCCGAATGTGTTTCAACCCAGTCGACGCTGGCCGTTGTTTGCATTCCGGGGGAATACTTCGTACATTCTACACACTGGGGAGGACAATGAACATTGGAGCACACCCAGCACTGCTGGCTGGCTACCTGATGCACTT
The DNA here is from genome assembly GCA_029532625.1 of Lomentospora prolificans. Classification (NCBI taxonomy): domain Eukaryota; kingdom Fungi; phylum Ascomycota; class Sordariomycetes; order Microascales; family Microascaceae; genus Lomentospora; species Lomentospora prolificans. The sequence goes on from JARFXM010000003.1 coordinate 427,758, forward strand.
ACAGCATTACAGTTGTACCAATATCCTCTGCATGCATCAAGTGGACTGTGCTGTATGTCATTATCACCCTCGGTCCCTTTAAGGGGTCAAGTCCGCCTCACTAGATTGTACCTTATCTCCCGTGGTGCTATTGCTGCTGGCCCTTGTACATTTACCTCAAGGACTTCTCCACTCTTCCCAATCGAGCACACCCAGACCCTTTTGGCTAAGGTACCCCGAACGTGGACTGGACGTGGGCGACTCTCAGCGCCAACTTCCACTTGATCCAACGTCCTCCCATTGCTCCTCTTCCCCTGAGACTCGGGATGCGTTTGTTTCGTGCTTCTTCATCGTACATAAATAATCTGTCAATAAGTCTAGACTCTAGACCCTGCATCGTGATTCCTTTTGCTTGTGCTTTACTGCAGAAAGGGCCTGCGAGAGAGGGAAGACGCAGGAACAAGAGCAAGGGTCAGGGGCTTTTACTTGCTTCGGAGACGTCCCAAGTCCGCCTCTTGCTGGCCAATTCAATTCCCTCTTTAGGAGAGCCCAGCACCTTTGTACTCTACACCCTTTTTCCCCCATTGATCCTCCTCAAACCCCTACACCTCAGACTGGTCTCGAGTCTCCCTCCACAATTCCAGGGAAATTCCCCGACAAGAGACAGCCCGCACCGGCCGACGAGCGGAAGAAGATAAGGAATACAAATAACCTTTGGAAAAAGGGAAGAGGTTACTACCGTTAGAGGGGGGAGAAACGGTTGAGCATATCGACACCCAAAAATCCCGGGCTTCGAAAGCCGCCTCTTTTGTATCATTACCGCCACTCGCCTCTCATCGTGTACATTACATGTACGTTTCGTCCGCTGCTTCCCTTTGTTTTTATTGTTCTTTCGCCTTCGGCCCACAGTAGCTTTGTCGTTGATTGCCTCGTCGCAAAAAGAAAAGAAAAAATCCTACCTTTGCCAGAATCGATGCTAAAACACTCCCGATTTATGCGTTCGCAGCCCCAACGTGACAGATCTCCCAATCGCCTTCTGGACTGTGTCCGCGCTCCCCTCTCCGGTCCCTGAAGCTCTCATCATGCGAACCGTCCTGGCCCGATCCCGCGAATCGCCTACGTTACGCCGGCCCACCATCGAGACTTGATCTGACGAGCGGGAAGTCAGGAAGAAGGCAGGAAACGCTGTTCGAAGAACAAAAAGAAAACGGAACTAGTAAGCCTAATACAACGTTATCAACACAACGATAGAGGAAAGAAACGACTTGAACCGGCGTTTCATCGACCCTCCGTTTCGCCATCTCAACCCCCCTGGCTGGGTCCCAGGTCCAGACACTCACGCCCCCCTTCCGCCTCCCTTCTCCACGCCTAATCGTCCCCCTAAGGCGTGGATTTGAGTTTAGCCCAGCATGGCGTCCGCCGACAAGTCGAGGACGTCCTCGAGCCGCCCATCCTTCTTCTCTCGAAACAAGAACAAACACGACAGACACTACGACGACGGTCGCCACCTGTCGAGCTTCGAATACCACGACTCGAGCGCTAGTAGCAGTCGCGCTTCGCATCACCACCGCAACTCCTCCGCTGTCTCTATAGACCGCGCCGATACCCCCGACTCCGGCTTGAATATGATGGCCGGAGTCATCACGAGTATACCATACGATTCCGTCCGCCGCGACAACCGATCTCCTGTCCACGCAGAGTTCCATCACGACTCGCACGCGCAAGCCCAAGCTCAAGCAGCAGCGCAGGGCCGACGCGAACCTATGCCACATCACCTAAACAAAGGTTTTGGAGATTTTCATCAGTATCCTTCCTTCGATCCTTCCACCATGCCGAACGCGACCTCTCCCCACCATTCGGCGACGCGCCTGCCTCACCATCCTGCCGTGAACCTTGCCATGGCCTCCCGCTCAACGAATTCACAACAACAGCAAGGACAACCGCCGCAATGGGCCGGTCCTGGATCTGGACGGACGAGCTTAGGCAGCAGTACGATTAATACCAGATACGATTCTTATATAACAAATACCGGAAGAACATCTGGAGACAATGCTAGTATATTCTCAGGTAATGGTGGTGCTGCCTATGATCCAGGGACCTCTCGCTCATCTAGATTAGCTGCTTTACCTAGTGCTTCCTCCCAGAGTTCATACTCCTCTTACCTATCCAACCGGGATTCGAACCGCTTGACAAAATTACCCTCAACCGGCCACGAGGGCTTCCACTTCCCTCGGCCCGATGACGACCGTGTGATAGAGCAGATGTTTGTACAGCTCATGCAGAAACGAGGGTGGAACAACCTTCCCGAGCAGGCTCGCCGACAGATGAATGCGTATCCGGCCGACAAGAAATGGACCCTTCTACACCAGGACCGCCTTACCGAGTGGCAGGGAGAGCAGAAACGACGGACGACGGCTCGCCCCGGACAGTACGCCAACGTCGATATTACAACTTACTCCGAAGAGGAGGGTGCTCCGGAATGGTATGTCCGTAAAATTATGGAGGACAAGCTCGACTCGAAGGGGTTTGGTAGTCTCGAGGTCAACTTGAGAACCCAGCAGATCGGATGGGTTAAGAGGTTCATCGAATGTCAGGGTCAAGTTGCCTTGACTACTTTGCTCCTCAAAATTAACAGGAAGACTGCGTCCGGTCCAACGGCACCTGATCTGCCCCGGGGGGACAAGGCCCTCGACCGCGAGTATGATATCATTAAATGTTTAAAGGCTGTGATGAACAACAAGTTTGGCGCCGATGACGCCCTTCAACACCAGCAGGTTCTAATAGCGCTTGCAACCGCCTTGACGTCTGGACGGATAACTACACGCAAGCTTGTTAGCGAAGTGCTCACCTTTTTGTGTGACTGGGACGATGGGCAGGGCCATCTTAAGGTGATTCAGGCACTCGACCAAGTCAAGGCGCAGCAGGGAGAGAATGGGCGCTTCGATGCTTGGATGCGCCTCGTCGAGGTCGCTGTCGACGGCCGCGGGAAGATGGGCAGTCTCGTAGGCGCGAGCCAGGAAGTACGCAGTGGCGGTGTGGGCATGGAGAACCTGTTGATGGAATACGCTGTTGCTACGCTCCTCTTGGTCAACATGATGATCGACAAGCCGGTTAAGGACCTCCAGCTGAGGGTGCATATCCGTGCCCAGTTCACGGCATGCGGTATCAAGCGCATCATGCAAAAGATGGAAGGATTCCAGTACGAGTTCATCGACAACCAGATTGAGAAGTTCCGTACCAATGAGGCCATCGACTACGAGGATATGCTCGAGAGGGAGAACAACTCAATTAAGGACAATGTTGAGGGCGAAATCAAGGACCTAAACGACCCAGTCCAGATTGTTGATGCTATCCAGCAACGCCTCGGCGAGTCCAAATCCCAAGATTACTTTGTATCGGCGCTGCAACATCTCCTGCTCATCCCGAATAGCGACAATGAGGAGAGGTTGCGCATGTTCCAGCTCGTTGACTCTATGCTTAGCTACGTGGCCATGGACAGGAGGCTTCCTGACATGGACCTTAAGCGCAGCCTTAACTTTACTGTGCAGAGCTTGTTGGATAAGCTGCACACCGATTCCGAGGCGCGGCAGGCCCTGGATGAGGCTCTCGAAGCGCGCCAGATCGCCGACGCCGCACTCGCTGAGAGGGATGAGATGAAAGCCCAACTCGAGCTCGGAGCAGACGGATTAGTTGCCAAGATGCAGAGACAGCTTGAAGAGCAGTCTCGCTTCATCGAGGCACAGAGGCGCCAGGCTGAAGGATTGAAGGCCGAGCTTGAGAACATTCAGACTGTACGTGCTAAGGAGGCGCAACGGTACGAGCTGGAAACCCGAGAGCTGTATCTCATGCTCCGAGACGCTCAGGATATAGCCGCCTCCAACGCTGTCAAGGGCACATCGGGCGGTAGTAAGCTCGGCGATGACGACCCGGCCCGGATGCAGGGCATTCTCGACCGTGAGAGGCTGCTTGAGCGCCTGCAGATGCAGATTGAGCGCCAAAAGACGCAGTACAAGCTCGAGGGCAGGGTCTGGGGCGAAACAGTCGGTCCGTCCGACAGACTCCGTGCTCTGCGTGAGGAGATGGATGGCTACGGTGATGATGAGGAGGTTGACATTTCCAAGCCTGCGCTTAGCCCTGGCATGCTCGGCAGCGTCAGGAGGCATACCAACCTCAACCGCAAGCCGCTACCTGGCACTCCCGACGGCGAGGATAGCATCATGGAAGATGGCGGCGAGGATGCCGAGGTGGTATACGAGAAGCCCAGAGTCGTCGAGATCCGCCGACCCACCGTCGATCCCAAGCAGCAGGCCGGCCTTCTCAGCGAGATTACTGGCAAAGTCAAGAGATACGGCGATAGCGACGACGAGGATGGAGATGGTGTCACCACAGGTCCTTCGCACCCGAGCCTCGAGTCTCAATCCCCGCTTACCCCAGCCGATAGCGAGCCTCCCAAGATCAAGGTCACCGCTGCCGGCTCATCGCCGCCGCCTCCTCCCCCGGCGCCTCCGCTGCCCGGCCAGTCCGGAGCGGCAGCCCCGCCACCAGCGCCACCACCTCCGCCTCCGGGACTCATCTCTTCCGGCGGTGCTCCTCCACCGGCGCCACCGCCACCACCTCCTGGTCTCATCTCCTCTGGAGGCGGCCCACCGCCGCCTCCCGCTCCGCCGCCGCCTCCGATGTTTGGTGGTCCTCCCCCGCCTCCTCCACCTCTTCCTGGTGCTATCTCTGGTCACTTTCTTTCGCAGCAGGCCAGCGCCTTCTCGACCACCACGCAAGGCATTGGCCTGCCTGTCATGCGGCCTAAGAAGAAGCTCAAGGCGCTCCATTGGGACAAGGTTGATTCTCCTATGACAACTCACTGGGCTGCGCACGCGCCATCAGCTGAAGAAAGGGAAGAGAAGTACCAGGAGCTTAGCAAGAAGGGTATTCTAGATGAGGTCGAGAAGCTGTTCATGGCTAAGGAGATCAAGAAAATTGGAGGCAAGTCCAGCAAGAAGGACGATAAGAAGCAGATCATCTCGCCTGATTTGCGCAAGGCTTACGGTACGTGTCGGATATTTTTCTCGTACAAACTGGTAGCATATGAACTAACACGCGACAGAAATCGCTTTTGCTAAATGCAGCACGTACTCTGTTGAGAAGATTGTGCAAAAGATCATTCACTGTGACGACGAGTTCCTCGACAACTCGGGTATCATGGACTTCTTACAAAAGGGGGATCTTGCCAACATTCCCGAGAATACCGCTAAGCAGATGGCGCCGTACAGCAAGGACTGGACCGGACCGGACGCCAAGACCGAAGACAACCGCGAGCTGGATCCCTCGGAACTTACACGCGAGGATCAGATCTACTTGTACACTGCGTTTGAGCTTCATCACTACTGGAAGAGCAGGATGCGGGCTCTCTCTCTTACCAGGTCGTACGAGACAGAGTACGACGAGATCAACAACAAGATCAAGCAGGTCATGGAGGTGTCGGAGTCGCTGCGTGACTCTGTGTCACTCATGAACGTCCTGGGTCTCATTCTCGACATTGGTAACTACATGAACGACGCCAACAAGCAGGCGCGTGGTTTCAAGCTCAGCTCGCTCGCGCGCCTGGGCATGGTCAAGGACGACAAGAACGAGACGACGCTGGCGGACCTTGTCGAGCGCATCGTGCGCAACCAGTACCCGGAGTGGGAGAATTTCTCCAACGATATTGCGGCCGTCATCTCGGTGCAGAAGATCAACATCGACCAGCTGCAGTCGGACGCCAAGAAGTACGTCGAAAACATCAAGAACGTGCAGATGTCGCTCGACTCGGGCAACCTCAGCGACCCCAAGAAGTTCCACCCACAAGATCGCGTCAGCCAGGTCGTGCAGCGCTGCATGAAGGACGCGCGTCGCAAGGCCGAGCAGATGCAGCTATACCTCGAAGAGATGAGCAAGACGTACGACGACATCATGGTGTTCTACGGCGAGGATCCTGGGGACGAGAATGCGCGCCGAGACTTCTTCGCCAAGCTCGCTGGCTTCGTCCAGGAGTGGAAGAGGTCGCGTGAGAAGAACGTGGCGCTCGAGGAAACGAGGCGCAGGAACGAGGCGTCCATGAAGAGGAAGCAACAACTCAAGTCGCCCCTGCTAGCGGAGACCAGTGCTGGAGGTGCGCCACCTAGTCCGTCCAACACGGGCGCCATGGATTCCCTGCTTGAGAAGCTGCGCGCCGCGGCGCCGGCCACCAAGGATGAGCGCGATAGGAGGCGTAGAGCCCGCTTGAAGGACAGGCACAGGGACAGGATCGCCTCGGGTCAAAAGGTTCCCGACTTCAACGAAATACCCTCGGTCGAGGCTTCTCTGAAGCAGCAGCAACCGCCCGAAGGTGTCAATGGCACGTCTGGAGCCGGCGGCCCCGGTAGCACGACGGGTAACGATGGTAACCTGCTGAGCCCCGCGCTCTCATCTCCCAGGGAGGGCCAGGACGACGTTGCTGCTCGCGCGGCAATGTTGCTGCAGGGTATGAGGGGCGGCGAAGGCGGCGATGACGTGGATCCCGAGAGAAGAGAGGCGCTACGCAAGCAGCGAACCGAAGAAGAGCGTAGGGCGCGCAGGAGAAGAAGGGAGACGGCTAGGTCGGCGAGGAGCGAGGAGGGCAAAGACGACGCGGAGGAGATGCCGCCGCCTCTGCCTCCGGCCGGGGACGATTAGCTTTTGGCTTGCAACAAGAGGAATGAAGGGAAGAAAGAGAGAGAAGTGTTTGGGTAGCGTGTGGGAAGATGTACATGTTCTCTTTTTCTTCTTTCGAGGGATTAGATTGTATGTGGTATATAGTGTATGGGATGGATGGGTGACGGCCAGACTTTCTCATCTCCCCATTTCTTTTTGGGTTCCTCCTTATTCGCCTGGTTTCATTTCTCTGCACAAGGGAGGGAAAGGGGAGTCAAGGATGCATTAGTACTTGTTGATTTGGGAGGGAGTGGCTGGCGGACTGAACCTTGATTTTGCGGTTTTTTGAATATATCGTATAATAATGTTTACTCCCAACGTTGGTGTCATGTCACTGTACTTTGAAGTCTAATATTGAATAGTGCTTGCTAACTTTTAAGTGGTTGTGTAAGCCTAACCTAGATTTTGTCCATCATCGGCATCACCTATTCAAAGAGGAGGAGATTCAACGACGCACAGAGCAGTCATAAATGTCATTATTTCTATCGTAATCATCCAGTAAAAGAGAGCTCCAAGTCAACAAACTCCCAACCCTCAAGTCTTGTTAGAATCTCTCTCTATACTTGCTTCCCTGTCCACTGCCTCTGCTAAACAACCCCCCACCAAAAGTACGTACATGAACAAGAGTGGGATTTCATTCAAGACATTAACGTTCATGTACTCCTTTCTTTCCATCTTTTAAGACATTATCAGCTTTTCTCTTACTTTTTCAATTTTTCTTGTCTTTCTTTTCCTCCCTCAAGGCACTCTTTTGAGAGGAATGCTACACTTCTTGGACGAGGAGGTTCTCCTTGTCCTCCTTGGGCTCCGCGGCGGGGGTGCTATTCTTGGGATGGTTCTCGACGGCCGCCTCGCCGAGGCTCTGCTCCCACTGCGTCAGGTAATCGGTAGCAGTACGCTTAATGTTACTGGGCGAGAGGCGGTTGACCACCTGGGCGGTGAGCTCCTCGAGCCGCTGGTGGTTGATGGAAACGGGAGAAACTAGGCCGAGGGTATTGGCCTTCTTGGTCCTATATAACCGAATTAGCATTTGCAACACTCTTGTTTGCCTCTGGGCCGGGTCCGCGGAAAATATCATACAGAGGCGACTCGATCTCCTGAGCCTTGACAGAGGTGGACTGCACGCTGGCGTTCTCCTCGTCGTTCATGGTGGACCCGCTCCACCGCGTCGACTTGCCGGTGGAAGAGGGCGAGTCGAAATTGAGCCACGCCTCGCCGTCGATGCCGTCAAAGGAAAGGGGCGTCCACGAAAAGTGCTTATTCCTCGCGCGGGCGTTCCTGTCCCTGGCGGCCGTTAAGCCGGCCGAGGGCCTCGCCGCCTTTGGTTTGGAGGGGGTCTCAACCGTATCATCGCCGGGGTAGTCAAACGCGGCGGCGAGCTTCGGGCGTCCCGCCGTGGTCGAGGGCCGGATGGTATCTTGGTCGTCGGCGTAGCCCCTGTTATTACCACCGACGGTGTTGTTGGCGGCGTTATGGGAGCCGGCCTGGCCCGAGAGGTCGATGGCGGTGGAGCGGGTGGTGCCGACGACACCGTTGACGGGCTCGTCGCCGACGGTGATCTGGCGGATATCCTCGTAAAATGTCTTGAAGCCAAGCTTAAAATCTTCGACGATCTGCGACATTGGTCCGCTATTGTGAAGGTTGGCGCCTGTGGCCGCCCCGTGATAGGACTGGGGCTGCCATGAAGCCCGCTTGTTGAGCACCGACTGCCGCCGCACAACGGGCGGGCGCTCGACGTCGGGAGACTTGCAAAGGTCAGCGTCATCGAGTACGGAAAAGGTATCCGAAGCGGGCTTGGTGGGCGAAAGCAGCGACAGGGTCCGAGCGTGTCGGCCCTGAAAGACGCGCTTCCGGTCGCCTCCTGCCGGCGTGTTCTGCTGCGTCTGCAACAGAAGCTTCCGCCGGTCAAGCTCAATGCTCCGCTTGATAGCCAAATCGTCGTCATAGGGCGTGCCGGACCAGGATTCGGGCTGGGGCACGACGGGTTTCGCAGGCTCAGGGGCACGGGCATTATTGGACTTTTTGTAAGCTTCGTGCATGGTCCACTGACGCTTGAGACGCTTCAAATCGTCCTCAGCCATCTTCAATTCCTCGCGGAGCTCCATGACGCGGCGCTCCTGCGCTGCTATCGCGATGATGAATTCATTGGCGTCGGACGGCGTGGGTGGTGCGGTCGGGACCTGGCGTGCGGGTGTACCAGGCACCGAGGCAGCGACGACCGACGAGGTGGTCGAGCTCGGCAGGGGCCGAGAAGGATCTGAAGTAGGCAGGGCAATTGGTAGGGTAATTGATAGACGGTTTGTATTTCGCGAAGCGGATGATGTCGATCGCGACGATCGCGTCAGGATTTCATCGACAGTGGGTGGGCCCATTGGCTCGGGTGGGTGGTGAGAGAAAGAAGTAGCTGTGGCTGATCGTGGAAGCTCAGGCGGTGTGCGGAAGGTGTTTCTCCTCAACATGTTGCTACTATTTGTCGAGTCCGGAGTGAAAATTGCTTCTTTCGCGTCCCCCTCGGGGAACCTAGCGTTGTCCGGCAACGAGGTGTTGAGCTCCAAGGGATGGTGGCGGTCAGCGATGACCGAAGAGCGGCGACGCACACGCTCTTGCCGTGCCATTCTCTCAGATGTAGTGGGTGTCCTGGGAGGCGTTGTCGGAGGAGTCTGGTTGATGGGAGTGAGGATTTCGTCGAGACAAGGGTCGTTTCTTTCTGATAGTTGCTGGAGAGAGCGGCAGCAGGCAGCAAAGGGGCGAGGTCTCCGGCGTCGAATAACGGCGGTAGAGGAAAGAGTGGACGGAGATGTCCTGGCCCGCCTGTGTCGGAATCTCCAGGGGTTTGTAAACGAGTGGTTCGTCCTTCTGGTGGCGACGATGGGCCTGTGTGCTTTCAAGATCTTCTTGTGGTCATGGAGGAGGGCGAAAATGCAGACGCGAGACAGAATCGTCATGAAGGAGGGTGTTGTTTACCGAATTGCGGAGGGCAGAAAAAGAGAGAGAATGGGAAAGAAGTGAAGCGAGCGAGAAGTTTTATTGGGCTTGGAAACTTCACGCTCACATCATTACCTCCCTGGGGATTCTGGTCGATTCAGCCAATCTTGGGGGAGGATAAGGGAGAATAAAGGAATAATAGTCGGCGAGGCGAAGAAGGGGACGGAGATTGGGTGTTGTCGTGGGTTCTCGCGTTTCTCGGTCGGGGTACTTGCGAGGTACAAGGCCGACGAGGGAAGGGAACTAGTGCGGGTACCTTGCCCTGGTGGCTTCGTGGCGTGGTTTGTGGTGGTTGCGCAGCAGTGTCTATCGGTCCTTAGTGGGGTTTAGGGGACGTAGCGGAAGATTGTGGTGGGTATCGGTAGTGCTGGGGTGGAGGTAGTGGAGGTACCTGCGTTTCGTACCTGTCTTGTTATGATCCCGTCTGTTATGGGCAATAATAATAATGGTAATGTTGCGATGGGGTCTTTCTGGGCCTGGTTGGGGAATTGCAGCAGACAGGGGCCTTGTGCAGGTGGTATTTCGGGGCACTTATTTGGAACCCCGTAGTTGGTAAGAATAGGGGCGGGAGGGTTGGTCGACTGCAGGATGCAGCTCTGGACAAAGCTGAATAGTTCGGACAGTTGCCTGGCTATGCCTGGTTCGCTGTCCTTCTGTCGAAGCTTCGATGCGACCAGGGCTTCGTCCTGGGTGGGTGTGCTGCGCTTCCGCCTCTCTGCCTGTGCCTATGTTGTATGTGTGCCGGTGTTCGCCTGCACACAAGACTCCACAAATGCGTATCGTATGCAGGTACCGTTCGACTGAAGAGCGTGTTCGAATGCACGAAGTAGACGCAGATAATCCCAAGGCAAGCGTAATCTCGAGCTTGTCAATTGATGTGACTGGAGCCGGAACGGGGACGGGGCCGTGATCTGGGGTGCAGCGTCAATTGAATAATCGCAATCTATGCGGTGGGTTCCAGAAGCTCGAGACGCAACGAATGACGCGGACCAAGCTCCATTCAATGGAAGAAGCGATCAAGGTTGGCGAATATGTTAATTGAGAGAGTAATAGAAGTTGGAATGATGTACTCCCAAAAGACTGGCTGCGCGTCGATAAAATAGCTCTTTTTCTGGTGTTGGCCAGCAGCCGAACGGTTAAACACTTTTGTTGGGCGGCACGGGAAGACAAAGCAGAGACAGAATGCGGAGGGATGAATTTGATAAGAAAAGGGACTCGATGCTCTGGACAAGATTACATACAGTTTACGGGTTCAGGAAGGGGACCACATGACTCTTAAGAGTCTCCAGTCTGGGAGATTTCCTTTTCCTTGAGTTCCGACGCTTCCAGGAGCAGGAAGGGCAGACGCAGGAGCTGATACTATAATGTTCGCCTCAATCATACAGGTAAATAATCATACCCCAGGGGCTAACCCAGAGCTAAGCCCACCGCAGCACCTGTCACAAGGTGCGTTGTGTCTCTCCTCTAGGAATGGGCTGACTCGAAGAGGAAACCGTGGGCAATCGTGGATTCATTGTTCGACGTTGTCTTTTGTTTACTCTCTCCACCACACTACAGAGTAGTTGCTCTGGCAGCCAGACGCCTCATTGTGGAGATGGCTGCGCATGTCCGCTCCTCTGCTGCGCATATTCCGAGACGATGCCTGGGTAAGCTTTAACCTGGATTGAGCAAGCCAGGTGGATCAGGATGTCGTCGCTGGCATCCGGTCCGTCTCACTTGCCTTTGTCAATCTTGCCGACTCCCAATTCGGGTGTCTGGATCGGCCCTCCAATATCGCCCACTACTAAATCCACACTACAGCCTGGCTGGCCTGCACTACTGCTGCACTAACCCTGTTCACACCAGCCAGACCAGGCATTACTCGTTGAGTGGCCTCAATGTTCTGTACCTGCAGTAGACCACCCAGAGACTGCCCTGGCAACGCCCCTCAAACATCTCCGCATGCATAAGAATCGAATCAAAGGGGGAATACGACACGACCCTTCCCGCCTGACCCAGTCGTAGATAGGGATGGGGAATGTTCCCCTCTTTTTAATACTTGCAAGTCTTGTCTATGATCCCAGAAACGAAACGTTCTGGGCAAGAATGAGGGTGCTCTTTCGCTGCTGTTTACTCAGTAATATGATAGTCGACCCGGGTGCAAAGTGGCTCTAAACAAATCTGCGTTGTGGGTGGACCCTGACTAGGGGACGAGCGCTGATCAAATCTGCGAAAATCATGGAGTTTGGAGCTCAATGCTTCACTTTGGTAGGGGACCTGGAAACGGGCAAACGGGGAAGCCGGTCGACCCAGGCGTGGGTAGTGACCAGACCGACATGGGTGAGTTGGACGTGCAATCTCCGCCAGTTTGCCAGCCAATGAGAGAGGGAAATGGGTTGTATTCGTCCCTCCATTCGCCAATTATAAGGATATTAATACCTATGGAGGAAACTTGGCCTTCTGACGATGGACCGAAGCATGAAAAGCCGCCTGAATTCTTCGTCGCACGACCGACGACAGCCTGGCCAGCGTTGAGCCTTACTCGGTAGCTTGTATACTTGTACGAAGATACACACCTTTAGATGTGCACCTCCGCTGAAACAGCTTGACTGCCAGGTGGGGAGCCCGGACGGGGAACCTTGAGAGCCCGCACGTGACACGCGTCAAGCTCGTGTCGACCCCTGCCCTATGCCCTGTGTCAGATCCCCGCGGGGACGTGCCTATTCTCCCCTGGCAGAAGCACATTAGGCCCTAGTCAACGCTCTATCTGACACCCGTTAGCGCTGCTTTTTAACACCTGCATCTCGTGAGCTACCCTACCCTCAATCACCGACGCGGCCCATCGCGCTCCAAGGCTGCCACAACCCACCTGCTTGTCACAGAGCTGAACCTTCTTTACAATTGACTCTACGATTGCTGCCTTCATGATGAGGGCCCTTCCTGTATTTGGTGTCTTTGGCTTTAAGTGTATAAGCACCCTTTCATCGTAACGTGCATCTATATTTCCGACCCTCCATTCACCCGCGTCGCCTCATTGTCGTTCGGCACCATCATCCATTTTGAAAATGACGCTGTTTTTCTCCCACGTTTCCAACCTCTTGGAAACACTTTACGACCAATGCATTGCGGAGAAGCAAAAGGAGAACAGGCCGACTATCCAGCGCTGGTTTGCCTACCACCGCGAGTTGATTGACCCCCTCGATGCACCCACCGGCGCCGCCTTGCTCTCGACGTTATTACCCGCCAAGCGCACCGATCGTGTATACCACATCAAGGATCGGCGCCTGGAAGACATCTTTGCGCGGGCGCAGCGTTTGGGAAACAGCCGCGTCAGGGAGCTGCGTAGATACAAAGTGCCCGGATCTGGAGTCGATCTCGCCGACTGCATAGATACAATCCTAAAGGCGACGGTACGTGCACTGGTCCATGTAGGAAGAAATGATTAGCGTAGAGCATATGGCTAAGGAAGCATAGCCAAACCCCGCGCATCACTGTGTTAGTGTGCTCGAAGTCGATACTCTCCTACGCACCTTAGCATCGAGCACAAGGTCCAGCCCCGAAAACGTGCACGAGTCGGATTACCCGCTCGCCGAGTCCACTCGAAACGGGTTGGAGGCGATGTATACACGACTATCGCCGCTAGAAGCCAAGTGGTTTACCCGTCTTATACTAAAAGACTATCGTCCCATTGAGATCGATGAGACCTTAATCTACCACAGTTATCACAGTTTACTGCCCAATATCCTGAAGATTCGAGACAGCATTCCGGCAGCCGTAAATGTCTTACAAAGCATCCTAGAGGAGGAACGAGCGGAATATGGAGATGGCGTCAAGCCAGACCGTTGGGACACGCAGATTGTGCTTCGTCATCTGCGACCCGTGCTCGGCACTAAGGTCGGAAGACCGTTTTGGCGCAAGGGTCGAAGCATCAAACATTGCCTAGATATGGGCCGGGGCTTCATGAGTGTTGAGAAGAAGCTTGATGGGGAGTATTGCCAGATCCATGTTGATCTGAGTAAAGGTCGGGACTGTATTCAGATCTTTTCCAAGAGTGGGAAGGACAGTACCAAGGATAGGGTTCGCGTCCATGAGTATGTGTCGGTGTGTTTCGGTCGTCTCTTCAATTGCTGATGGATTTTTATCAGGGCCATTCGCGACGCACTCGATTTGAACAAACCCGGCTGTAAAATCACCAAGGGCTGTATCCTAGAAGGCGAGCTTGTTGCCTATTGCGATTATGTAGGTTGAACCTGACGTCGACGCCCGGGTGATGCGCAAAATTTAACATTCAACCAGAAACGCAAAATCCTTCCGTTCCACAAGGTCCGAAACCACGTTACTCGGTCAGGCCGGTATATCGGCAGTGAGATGGACTCGCCGTAAGCGTCTCGGACCCAACCTGGAAAGGCCCGTTGCTCACGCTGTTACAGACCGCGGCCGACAGAACACTTGATGGTCATCTACTACGACGCCCTCCTTATAGATGATGAATCATTGCTAGGTGTGCGACACTCAAAGAGAATGGAGAAGTTGAAGGACATACTCGTGCCCCGTCCAGGCTACGCAGAAATCGTCGAGCGCCGAGTCCTGGACTTCAATAAGCCGCAAGCCGCCTCGGACTTACGAAATATGTTTGCGAACTGCATCGCGGCAGGCGAAGAAGGACTGGTTATAAAGCCAGACGAGCCCTATATGGTCTTCAATGGGCGCCGCGACGAGTTTACTGGCTCCCCAATCAAATTCAAGAAGGAGTACATTGGGAACTTTGGCGACCTAGGCGACCTCGCGGCCGTGGCCGTCCGGTACGATTCGAGGAGGGCCAAGTCCTTACAAATTCCTCATGTCAAGTGGACGCATTTTTATTTAGGCTGCATAACGAACAAGTCCTCGCTTCATATTCCGGGGACCGTTCCCGAGTTCACAGTCGTTGTCGTGGTGGAGCCCAACGCATCCTTACTCCACACCGTCATGACTCACTGCCAGCCACACCCGGTAGATTTTAAAGAGAACAACTCGCTCAAGTTGAACATCCCTGAAGGAGTGTCCGCGGGCAGAAAGCCTATGTACGTCTTCACACGGCCGCCCGTATTTGACGTTAGGTGCTTCGCCTTCGAGAAGCCCGGGAACGTCGGCTTCTATACGCCACGGTTTACAACAGCGAGCAAAATACATTTTGATCGGGACTTCAGGGACGTGTTGACATTTGACGAGCTACAAGATGTTGCGGAGAAGGCCATGGCGGAGCGGCCATGGGAGGACGGCACCCCGGAGCGGCGTTTACACTGGGTTGAGAAGCTGGAGAAGGCGGACCCGAGGGGGATGCCGGTGGATCGGATGACACAATCCAAGGTTTCTTCGAGTCCGTCTCCATCACCGCAGCCGCAGCCGCAGCCCACATTAGGCATGTTCCCACTAACGGTACCGCCAAGTTTGGCGGGGAGCGATAGTCAGCGGTCGGCAATCTCGGTGATTACAATATCATCGGGTTCAATTGGGAGCAGCAGCCAGAGATCTGCTAGTTCGGGACGACGGACAATGACCCCTCCGACTTCGTCACTCGAAGGTGAACCGAGTTCACCGACTTCGTGTAAGAGGCAGGGCGGCAACGACAGCAAGAGCCAGGAATCGTTAAAACGAAAACGATCCTCCCAGGCGTCGTTGGGGGACATTTACGGCAGCTCACCACGTGCTAAACGTAGAATCAACTCTCCCGTATCTCGCAGCAGCCCGCTTCGAAGTTCGCCGAGGTCTCAGAGAGAGCCCCTAGGGGAGGTATCCAACAATGCTTCCCAGCAAACAGGCAGTTCTTACAGATCATTTACGTCCTCATTCAGTCAAGCAACGAATCCGGAGCTACAGGAGAACCAAGTGCCTCCTCTAGACCCGGCTACCCCCAAAACAACCCGAGCGGCAAACCAGCCTTCGTCAGTTACTACTCCAGCCTCGAAACGAAAGAGTAATGTAAGCGGCAATACAGTGGCCAAAGTTAACGTCGCTCCCGCGGAGATGATCGAAGTTCCAGACAGTGAAGATGAGGATACAGCATTATTGCTTCCCCGCTGCAAGCAACTCGGTTCCAACTGCTGGTTCCAAGATCGCGCGGTGCTCCTTGGACCACGACTAGCACGGAGGAAGGTCATTACAGACAGACTACTCCCACGGCACGGGATTCACGGGTACATTACGGACCACAATGCGTGGATGCCAGAGAATCCCGAACGTCGACCCGAGGGGTTAAAGACCTGCCTTGTGGATACGTATCGCGAGGAGGAGATGCGGGAATTTCTAGATGGCATTGAAGCGAGGCCGTTGACGCTGGAGGGTGGTGGGCGGGAGTATATCGAAGTTTACCACTGGAGGGTTTTGGAGGATCTGGCGACAGTAGAAGAAGAAAAGGGAGCTTTCGAAAAGGGAAAGGCGGACCCAAGGAGGAAGTGGTGGGTTGGTCTAGTGTGAATGTAGGTGGCGGGGGATAACGCGAGTGTTGCCTTGGAATGCCAGGCTAGGCGAGAGGAACAGTGGATGTTGGCATCAAGAGACTATTCCTGAATAAGCCAGCGACACCAGGCTTTCTTGGGCTTAGAGGAGGGATCCATGGATATGTTATGACGAGCGGCTGTCGAGTATGTCGCATGGATCGCATGGGCCGATAGTAGGCGAGGGGTAGGCTACGTGTGTATATTTTCGTGTATACCTTGTACTAGGAGAGATAGAAAATTGATGGATGACGGCTGGCTCACCGAGCTTCTCCGCATGGCCCGTGACTCTGGGTAGCTGCGTGGCATGGCAACATCAACACTTTTCACTTCCCAACTTGGGAGCCCGGTTCGTTTCCCCACCCACCAACTCAGAGTGTCGGGATTTGCTGCCGACACCTGGACGCGAGAGAGTAGCCAGCGGTGCAATAATACCAGGAATGTCATTATTGATCAAGTGGAAGCTAGGTCGGTCTTCCTTTTTCTCCTTTGCCCTGGAATAAATGAGCCGTGCCGCGTATGTTGCTCGACGAGTGACGAAGGCCGGGGGGCGGGCTTTTGCATTGTCACAAATGTGATTCATCGGCTTAAGAATGCAGAGAGTCCAATTGGCAGTGGAGTTGCCCTCTGATTCGCGAACGAAGCTGATGAGCCAGCAACGGATGGTCGCGGGTTTACAAGGTTGAGCACATTGATCCAATGTGAGGAAGCAGCCAACAAGGATCAACTATCACAGCGAGCAATCGAGCTCCTAAGTCTCCTGCAAATGAAATTTTATCGTTTTCTGGTCCATGAAGCGCTTCGGAGCCGAAATGAAGCTTAAAACCCACGAGACTGGAATCGGCACCCTTGCGCCAACTTGTAATACGAACCGAGGGAACAAAGCAGGAAAGGGGGGGGTGAATAATGGAATAGGTAGGTGTTCACCAGGATCCAGTCACGAATTCAAGAAATTAGCAGCGGGCTGCAATTGGTCCTATCGTTCAAAAATGGAATGAGGAGAAAAAGCGCGGTTTCATTGTCCAACATCTGGCAAGAGGATAGAACAGGAAAAGAAGAACGAAGAGGGAAAAAAAGGGGGGGCCAAAAAGAAAACCCCCAACCTTTGAACGACGGCCACGAAAGCATGCAGGAAGAAGCAGCCGAATGAGGGATGGAAGGGAGCTGCAGGGTGGCGTTTATGGCACTCTTCTCCTTTTCGGCGCAGGGACTTGCTTGGAACTCTTTTCCTTTTTTTTTTTTTTTGTTTTTTTTTCTTTTCTTCTTCTTTCTTCGGCAGATAGGGAGGCGGGGGCTGTCTAGTCATCAATTGAGAGAATTAATCGTTGAACAGGTTGGATTAGTTTGATGAGAGGGAAGTAGAATATGTTGGCATCTATTGATGCGTTGTTGGGGTTCCATCAATTGATCCCTCGTCTCGGTGAGCGTGTGGTATTATGAATTACTTGCAGATATGAAACAAGGAACGATTGGGCGGTGGCCCCGCACGATGGAAAGAGACAAGAGATCTGGGAACTGATGGCTAGTTTAAAAGAAGATGAAAAAAGAAAAAAAAAAAAAGTAACAAGCACTATAGACAGGATAGGCGAGAGACATTGGAGAAAATGCGGTGCGAAATGGTGTGAGTTTATCTTTAGCCTGTCTTGGCTGCCACGGCTGCTCACTTCTTAAGTCAGAAACTAGCAGCACTGGCATCTTCCAGCTGGCTTCAAGTTCGGTTTCTTTGGTTCTAAACTCCCGAGGCTGGCGGGTGCTGAGAACGAGAAGCTCGCCAGAACGGGTTCCAACAACTTGGAGCACTAACAAGGGGGAGCCATCCATCGCCGTCATTTATTCCCTAATGAGAGACGAAGTTGAGATTCACGCAGCGTCCGCCTTCGATTGGCCAGCCAATACAAGCCCGCTGACAGCAAGACATACATTCCACTCAGTGCTGACGATTTCAATATGTGTATGTGGAAAAAAAAAAAAAAGAAAAAGAGAAAGGAAAAAAGGAAAAAGGACAAAAAACTGGCTCAGATGCGGGGACTTTAGTGGACGAGGACTCTAATTAGCCCCTCGTGTGAAGCCGCCAATTAGTGCGTGTCTCTGTTTCTGCCCGTCAAATCTGCCAGTCAATCTCAGCCTTACACGTCAGTCTGGTGGCAGTGGCCGGTGCGGGTGGCCGTCTCCATTGGTTCGTGCACCGCTGGCTTTGCACCACTTCGCTTGCCCGATGCAGCTTGCTGGCGTCCTGTCCCAGTCTCTCTCCTGGCTCCTGCTTCTGCTGGCGTTGGTTTCCCCCTCTCTCTACCTCGTAGTGCTGGCTCCCTGGCTCCCTGGCTCGTCCCTTCTTCTCTGTGCCAGCCAGCGGGGAATCATCTGCTAATATTTCCCTGACCTCCTCTGTCCTTCCTTCCCTTTTATTTCACTTCGCTCGATCTCCATTACAAAGACATCTTCAATTCCCTTTCCCAAGCTTCATATTCCGCATCCGTCACTCTCAACACTTTGAACGTACCGACACTTTGGACGCGGCTCAGTCACGGCCCCCCTGGTTCACATCACCCTCACCCCCGGCGCCCTCGTTTAGTTCTTCTCGGTCGCCCGGTGCCGCTGTCCAGTTCCCACTCTCCCGTTCGTCCCATTCCAGTTCCATACAGAAGATCTCCAGTTTTCCTGCATTGCCAGACCGCCCCAGCCTTTCCTACCACTCGCAACCGTCCACGTCGAGCCTTTTTCTCACGTCTCTCCACCGGGACTGCAAATGCCATCGCTCTGGCCCTCCGGTCGATACGTCCATGCGCACTCCCCCCTAATAATAATATCTATCTTCACACTAATCGCAATCGCCGTCGTCCAAAAATCCACAAGCGCCACTTCTTTTTGACTCTCCACACCGCAAACGATTCCTCCGCCATCTTGTGCTGTGCCCTGTTGTCTCTTTCTGGGATATGCACTTTTGACTCCTTTTGTCTCGGCTCGGAGCCTTTTACACGTACCCCCTACCGCCGCGCCCGAACAAAAAACGACGACGCCACGTCCGTCTACCCGCTGCACCACCCAAGGTACAGCATCCTCCGCCTCAATACCGCCAACCTTG
This sequence comes from Lomentospora prolificans, assembly GCA_029532625.1. Lineage (NCBI taxonomy): Eukaryota > Fungi > Ascomycota > Sordariomycetes > Microascales > Microascaceae > Lomentospora > Lomentospora prolificans. The sequence goes on from JARFXM010000003.1 coordinate 446,964, forward strand.
TAGAACCCATCCCCGCCACGGACAACGCACATTTTTGCACCGCGCCTTGCGTCTTTTCTGAATCGTCCTCTTTTTTTTCTTTTTTTTTTTCTAATTTTCTTTCTCCTTTTTTCTCTTTCTTTCTTTTTCTTTCCGTTTGCTGCCGACCTTCCAATATGGAAAGTCGCTGGCTGCGTTCTTAATCGTACACCCACGCGCGCTGTACAGCCTATTATTCCTCGCCTCGCACATTTACGCATCCACGTATACAATACAACGCACGCAAACAACGCATGCCCACGCACATCTGACTTCAATATACATACATATATATATATCTATATATATAACCCATCCCCCATCTCCATCCCGCGCCTGCCCGACTTGGTCACAATGTCCTCAGATCAGCCGGGCCCATCTCCATCTCCTCATCCTACCCCGGTCACTTCTCCGCCATCGTCCACCGAAGACCCCCAGCCTGGTCCAACACAAGGCTGCGAATCGACCACGCCTTTCCCACCTCTACCCACGATCACTCCTCAGCCTACGCCACAGTCTCCTCGCTCATCGCCCGGTAACCACGGAAGCCGGAGACGCCATTCGATACCCATCGCCTTTCCGCCCCTGTTCCAGCCAAATGCCTCATCTACCTCACTAATCCACTCCACCGCCGAGGGGAAACCCATCCCCGTCGACGACTCTACCGCCGCCGATAGGACTTCCGCACTCCGCCAGCTCAACAGCCACTATCCCTCGCGCCACCGCTACGCGAAATCCACCGGCGCTCAGAGTAGCACCTACTCTCAACCCGTTATCGTACGAACATATCCCGGCCCGCCTCCAAACCACCCCGCTTCGACCTCGGGCCAACATCACTACCATCACCATCATCGCGGCTCCCAACCAGGACAGTCGAACCCACCTAGTGCCGGCGACGTCGTCCGTCGCATGATACCATTTTCCTCTGCCATTTCTGGCCCGTCATCGTCCCCGAAATATGGTATGTTGAGCATCGCGAGATCCAAAGCGAAGAAGCGCGCCCAGGGCGCCCGCGACGATGCGGCGGGGAATCTGCCTCCGCTCGAGGCCTTTACATTCAAGAGCTTTATGAGCAATATCGAGCCCGAGGAAGGCGGACATAGCATCAACGCTGACCTCGACCGCATCGCCGAAATTTGCGCTCGTTCGAGGTACTCTCTTAGCAACCAGTATGAAGTTCACAAGGCCCCCCATGGCTCCGGCGAGTCTTTCCTCGCCGCGGTCTCCGCCCCTCAGAATCAGCCTCCGCAGGGCCCCACGTTACAGGTCGTCTCGTCCGACGACGAGCGGCAGATGAAGCACGGCAGGAGGAGACGGGGTTTGAGAAGGCGAAGTGTTGCCGTCGGAACCCTTGAAACCATCATGTCGAGTAGCCGATCCTCCGAGGAGGATAAATCTAAGAAGCACAAATCAGCAGCCGAGATTGCGGAGGAGGTACGGAGTAGGGCCGCTGCTAGGAAAGAGTCAGGATCGTCCTCCCCCATTTCGCCCGTCTCCTCGGCCGAGGGAAGGGTAAGCGGTGAAAATGGCACCATGACGAAGAACGACGAAGAAAATCTAGAGGCGCAGCAGACTCTGGTGAGACGAAAGTCAGTTTCACTCGCTTCGGCCGTCATCGAGAACACGCGGAAGCATGAGAATGCCGCCGCTACCATCATCGATACCACCGCCCCCGCGAGGAGTGGAAGCTCACCGAAGGGATCAGGCACGGGATTAGTCGGCGAACCGGCTAGACCGCAGACTTCGACGAACTATCTCGAGATTCGGCCAGCCGCCGATGAAGTCATGACCGATGGTGCAACACCTGGAGCGCCAGCACCGACCAAGGGGGAAGGCCACAACTCTACCTCTTCTCACCGAGAACAGCAGCAGGGCCTCTTATCGAACCTCACCGGCTGGATCTGGTGGAGGCCCGGCGCCGCGCAGGCTCTCGGCAAGACGAGCCATGCCGAGGGAAGCTTGCGAGAGCTGCTACGGAGTTCGGGGGAGGATAAAGCGGATGTGAAGGGCAAGGGCGTCGAGAGGCCATTGTAGGGGAAGGACTCGTAGTTGATGCCTCTTCCCACGGTGGAATCAAGAGGCGCCAGAAGTTGTTATGGGATGAGAAGGATGATGATGTGAGATTTTCCGGGAAAATCGTCTCCTTTTTTCTTTTTCTTTTTTTTTTTTTTGGTTCTTTTTACTCGTTACTCCAAAGCGATGAGATTGGATGACTGCGAACGAGGATGAGATTATACCCTGATGAAGTTACGAGTTATGGATTTCCTTTTCCCTACCTTTACACGCCTCGTTCCCTCTGTTTCGTGTGTGTTCCTCGGCTTCCCGAGACGCGTTCCGCTTGGGATAGAGAAGGGAAGTCAAAAAGCAAAAGCGAATATTTGTATAGTATTATGACCTGGACTTGGCTACACCTTTTTACGAAAATGTGCATTGTCACTTGGATGGGAGGAGTTGAATATAAATTGGGCTTTGATGTCCTTTTTTTACTATTATTATTTTTCGACCCCGGCCTGTCTTTGTAAACTTTGAAGCCGTCATGTCTATCTTGGACCATTTTTTAGTGTCTCGGCCCGCGGCCTGTAGTTGGACATTGCTTGCAAGTCTTGACTTCAAACGAGATGAAGCCACAAACATGTCGAGAGGCAAGTGGTGCGTTCCTCGCCCGACCCAAGCAAGATCTTCTTCATTCCCACTCGACACAACATGACACACGAGCTCGTCCAAGTGGATGCGTGGCATTGATTGAGGTGCCGTCTGCTTCATCATCCCCAATCGCCAGCCCGCTCCAGTAAACTAGGAATCATCTCTTCTTCGCACCTACTCGTGCATAGAATGTTGCGGTTTTGTCTGTTTCTTTTTCTTTCTTTCATGTGGTTTCTTGTTTCAATAAGTCTATACATTCCACTTTTCTGTCTTTCCCACTCGAGCTTCCCCGCCATGCCCACACCCAGTCGAGGTTTATTCATACATGAAGGTAAGAGGAGAAAGAAAAACCGGGCAACGATCCTTTGGATCGGATGCTCCTCTTCAAATAACGCAGGTTGGGGTTTCAAAACAAGAAAATGAAGAAAGGATAGAAACAAGAAAAAAAAAAAAAGGAAACCAAGCGAGACCAAACTCCGCTAGAAACGCCATGCCAAGAAACTATTATAACAAAGCCAACAAAACAACACAAAGACATTACAGCATCGTCTACGTCGTGTCTCGATATCTGCCAAATCTCACCTTGGCTCGCACCTTGCCAAACACGAGGCATCCCACGTCCTCATTTTGGGCCGACTCATCGAGTCCCAAAATCCACTGTACCTCGTGTTGATACTCTTCTCAAGTCTTTTGCTTGTCCAGGCAGCGGCCCCGTCTCCGTCCCGTCCCTAAGCGGGATTGCGAGGCTGCTCTCTCGGCCTGTCGGTGTGCTGTCTCTTGGCGTCGCGCGGGTAGTCATCGCCGTCGCGGTTCGCCCGTTTGAGCTCACGATCGCGCTCGCGACCCTCCTTTTCGCGGTGATGGTTTTCCTTCGCGGCCTTGCGAGCCTCCTTCTCCTTGCGCTCGTTTTCGCGGCGAAGGGCCTTGGACTCAAACTCGTGCCAGTCACCGTCAATGTCCTTAAGTCTATAAACTTGTCAGTAAAATAATCCGGTAGAGAGTGTGTACATGTCTCAAAACTTACTCAACCGCTTGCCGAGGTGGAGGATCCTCGGTGGTAAAGTACGGGTGTGCAAGGACCTCAGTGGCAGTTGGGCGCTTGGCCGGATCATACCGAAACATCGACGCCAGAAGCTCGAACGCGGCAGGCGACAGCCGGTTGCCGTATTTGTCGTCAAAGACTCTCCTAATCTTGTGAGTCGGGCGCAGCAATTCGAACCAAGCCATGTCCACAATCTCGGGCCACTCGGCTTGTGTGGGCGTGCCCAACACGGAGTAAATTCGCTCGAGCTGGTTCATCTCGGTGCCGTCGCCAGGAAAGATAGCGTTGCGAACAAAAATCTCCATCATGACGCAGGCGGCGCTCCAAATATCACAGGCAGGTCCATACTGCGTCTCACCTAGCAGCAGTTCCGGTGATCGGTACCAGATAGTGACGACGCGGTTCGTGTAATCGAGCTGGTGGCGCTTAGCATAAAAGCGAGCAAGTCCAAAATCTGCAAGCTTTAAGATGCCCTCTTTGCTAACCAGAATGTTAGCCGCCTTGATGTCTCGGTGCAAGACTCCCCTGCCATGGAGGTAGTCGAGGCCTTCAAAGAGTTGCTTGGACAGGTCTTTCCTCTGGGCATCGCCCAGGATAAAGGTTGGATGGTTCAACAGGCCAGTCAGATCATGAGCGAGGTACTCAAACACCATGAAACAGTCGTTCTTTTCCACCATGACCTCCATGAGGTTCACAATGTTGAGATGGCGTAGTGACTGCAGCAGCTTGACCTCTCGTACTGCGGTGACTGGGAACCCGTTTTGCTCGCCCTCCATGCGGATACGCTTCAGAGCCACTGCGGTACCAGTGTAGACATGGAGACCCTTGAAGACTTTACCATAAGTTCCCGACCCCACGACAGACTCGTTTCCAGGTTTCCGGAAGAACACAGACTTAGAGGTTGCAAAGGCGGGGCTAAGCTTAGGTCGATCAATGAGCCTCTTCTCAAGCTTCTTAACTTTGCGCGTCCTCGGAGGCTTCGGTGCCTCCTGGTTGCGTTCCTGGTTGCGTTCCTGGTTCCGTCTCGCAGCCCGTGACGAAGCAGGTTCGGTTGGCGCCCCCTTGGGGAAGTCACGGTCACGATCTCTCTCTCGATCACGGTCACGGTCACGGTCACGGTCGCGCTCCCGGTCACGCTCTCTATCACGGTCACGGTCACGGTCACGGTCACGGTCACGGTCCCTACCGGACTTCTGCTGGTTGTGGCTCTGTGGCTGCGTAGGGGGCTCCTTGGCAGGAGCAGCGTTGAACTTTTGCGAGATTTCCGGTTTGGGTTGTGTTGTAGTTTGTTTGCTTGCCAACTTGAATGAAAAGCTAAACTTGGATGAACTCGGCCCGGTAGGAGGTGCGCGGCTAGCGCCAGAAGCCGCTGTGTTACTAGGGCCTGTGGGGGCTGCCGGTTGTTGCCGCACCGAGTCCTGTTGGCTCTCCGGCTCATCAATCTGCATCTCATCGGATTGGAAAGGGCTAGGATTATTTGTGTTGTTACCCGCTTCTTGGTGGCGACCCTCGCTCGGACCCGTGGGTATCTCCTGGCCCGAGGAATCGTGTGGAGTATTAGATACGAGCGACTGTGGACTTTGAGCAGGGCCAGTAGGTGGGTTCCACTGGCCTGATTTGAATCCGGGAGCTCGATGACCGCCTCGGCTAGCCCCAAACTGGCTGCCGCCGCGGAAGAAGCCAGAATTCCCTCGATAACTACCTCGGTGATTAGGAGGGTACGGGTTCATCGGACCAGTAGGCGCGGAGTGAGGTGGGGAATGACCAGGGTTGGGATAGTAATGGCCCTGAGGTCCAGCGGGCGGCGGCTGGCTAAAGGAGGATGAGTTAGGACCGGGAGGAGGGAGAGGGGCGGGATATTGCCTAGAATTCGTCAGCACGAGTGACTAGGTACATTTCCAACAGGTTAAGACTTACGGATGGGAGGGTGAGAATTGCTGGCCGTTCCATCCGGGACGGCCGCTATAGGAGGATTGTGACGCCGGAGAATTATGATAGGACGAGTTGGGCGTTGGGGATTGTGAGTAGTTTCCACGGTGATCGTTGGCATATTGCTGATGCGGTGGGAACGAGCCTTGCTGGGAAGGATAGCCGCGGCGAAAACTACCTCCTCCGCGAGAGTCCATGCTGACGTCGATGCTGTTAGACCCGGTAGCAGCCGGATCGATATCCTTCTTTCGGTTGTCTCGACTTGGTCCCTTTCCAGAACCGCGGGGGTCGTGCGGGGATCGGGTGCGGTGGCTAGATCCTTGATAGTCGTCTCGATCCCGGGAGTTTATGCTGGGAGACCTAGGGAGCCTGTCGCGTGAGGTATTTCGAGCGGGTGATCGGGGGCTCGAGTCTCGGGATGCGTGGCTCCACCGCTCACTCTCCCCGTGACGGCGGCTGCGGTGGTCGATGCGTCTTCGCTCAGGAGAGCGACGGTCGTACACGGAATCCGTATCCCTATCAAGCCTGTCGCTAGATCTACCACGTCTATGCGGAGATCGATATTTGTCGCGATTCCGGCGGGGGGCCTCAGGCTTCTCAAACTCGGGAGAATGTTGTGATCGCCTATTGCGACCGGATCGTCGAGATTTCTTGCGTCGCGATGAAGCGGACGGCGAGCTCGGGCTCCGATGGCGCTTCGAAGATGCACCTCCTCCCAGGCCAGGCGAACGACGGGAGCTCTCGCGTGAGAGCGGTCGTGATGCCCTGCGATCGTCCGAATATCGCGGGGAATTATCACGTCCTCGGTGCCTATCGCCTCGACTCACAGACCGCCTGCTGGAATGATGCTTATTATCGTCGCGAGACCTCCTTCGGGAATGGCGGCTACTTCGTGAATCTGACGGAAATGCAGCGGAATCGTCGTGTCGCCCACGGTCGGCACCTCGGTCCTCGTTCTGGGGCCGACGAGCCTGAGGGGAAACTGACCGTCGAGAATCGTTTGGTCCTCGGCCAGACCTGCCTCGATCTCTACGCTCGTCGCCGCGATCTCTATCGTGTTTCATGGCAGCATGTCGAGCACTATGACTGCGGCCCGGAGAACGGAATGAGGAGTTCATGGCTAGACCCGTAGGGGTTTTGAGTTTTCTGGGCAAGCACCGAAGGTACCTCCCTCTTGAGTGAATACCCTAGGAATAAGCGGTCCTGTTCCGAAGTTTCTCCGACAAGGGTTTGGCAACCAGCTCCCAACGTCCTTTGCCTCGCCTCGTCACGAGATGTCGAAAGATAAAAAATCTCTATATGATTAGAGGTCTGTGGTTGCTTAGGTGTCATTTAAAATCCAAGTCAACCACGTTAGTGATGAGTCTGTGGACGAGTGGTTAGACAGGGAGGGTAGCGTGGCGTAGTGGTTGTTGGCGCATGCCGTGCATCCAGAACGCCGTGATACGTGTGGAATGGAAATGGACCGCGACCCAGGTTGACCACCAGGCTGGCCGATTTCCCCAAGTAGACCAAAAAAAATAATTTTAGCTCGGGGCCCTGCCCTTCTTCGCCGTGTGATCTATCAACTGTCTGGAGACTGTGACGGGAATAAAAACTCCGCCCAAGTGAATCAGGCAGTCGAGGTGCAGTGCATTCAAAATTCGGCATCCCCTCGTACGTACTTCCACCCTGTCGCCCGATTCCCGGTTGTGGAGCGCTAGGAAATTCGGCCCTCGCCCAAGGTAAGCCGTAGAGGTCAATAGAAGTTGTGCTCCCACTTGTAGCTGAGCGTTGGAATGCATGCGATAAAATGCATATCATCCCCCGGTCATCCCCCAGGCGGGAGAGAGTCAGGGACCCCGCAGGCTTGGAAGAGAAACACCCAGTTTTCAGCCAGGTAAAGACTTGCATCAAGCACAGCCAGTTTTCAGCCAGGTAAAGACTTGCATCAAGCCTCACCGAAAATAAAGCCCTTCCAAGCACAGGAGCAGCCTAACCTCACCCACTGAAGGCGGGGTCCAACTCCCAGCGATGCATCAAGGTATAGTCTGGTATACCCAAGCCCAAGCATAAATCGGCGCCATAAATACGGCGCCGAGTAAAATCATGGACGAATATCACTATGTACTAAAACTTTACGAAGTCCTCCATGGTGCGACAAAATCCCAGCTGAATCTAGCGGGCTCGCGCCCATCCATCTAGTGCCGCTTCCGCATCCTTCTCCACATTGCCGAGCGGTGATGATGTCGCTCAGTGACAATGCGGACTGTCGTCTTCCAGACTATGCGTGGCCATGATTCATCTTACCTGCATCAACAAAGCTCAAATGTAGCTGGAGTTGGCGAGCATGAAGTCCACGATGGAGAGGACGAGTACGTCGACAATTCATAATCGGCCCTCACTCCTCCATAGCATTTTCAGCTAGGATATGCGAAACACAAGTATTTGCTAGAGAGAGGCGCAGACCAGTCTCCCAGATCGGAGATGGCAGTTGTTGTGCGCTTGCGTTGTGCCGAGTCAAGGGTATCTGGAGGCGCTACGGCGGCTGATTTGGCGTTCGAACCAAGGCTCCAAGGAGGAGCTAAAAGTTTCCAGTTTCCTTGCAACTCCCCGCTGAAACCCAAACATCGAAGCGTTGTGCACTACTGCATCATATCGCGCCAACCGGATAATAGGTGGCCGACCGCGAGTAGGGGTGGCGTAGGTTCGCCTGGTAGAAGGCGGATTGTAGGTCCCGCGAAAAGCATCTCAACGCGCTACATTTTGGGGGGATCGGGCTTCCATATGCTGGCTATACATCAGGGTAGGCTGCGTCGATGCCTGCAGCGACTCTGGGGGGAGCGTCGAATGGAAAACATAAAGTCGCGACTGCTGAGACGTGAGGAAGGCGACCGGTCCCATCCTACCAAGAAGGCCATGGCACTGCAGTAATAGATGTCGGGAATCTATGGCTGAACGATGCACAAAGGCAGCGCAACCGAGAGTCGATGTCGGATCATGCGGTGTGGTTGTTCTGGTGGAGACTGAACAGGGGAAGTTTCTGTCACCGAAATGGATCAGGTTTATTACCAGCGGGGAACAACTCAATCTTGGGGAGGCTGACAACCGGTTTATCACGTGATGACAAGTCGTACGGTCACGGGGCCCTGCCATGACCCAAAAGAAGTGTCGATTATGTAATCAAGCCACCTTCCTGGAATTCCTTGGCTCAGAAAACGTGCCTCGGTTCATTCGCTGGTACATCATGATGTACCTGACGAATGTAACAAAACCCACCAGACAAGGACAAGAAGTGAGTGGCTTTTCGGAGAGCTCCTATTAATCGGACACGGAAAGACGCCAATCCCGGTGCTAGCAGGTCCTACCCTGCGTCACGGAGAAAAAAGAAGATATTAATGCCATGCGCAACTAGCAATTTATAGTTCAGACCCATACTGAGGACCCGCCGGATCTCTACGACTACTGTCCGAGTCCCATCCTCACTTACAACTCGTTTCTGTGTTCTCGCTCATAGGCTTATTATAGTCTTCCACCGACTTTTACGACCAGCGCCCTCGCTGGGTTTATTCTCTTTCAGACTCCCCGCTCAACACCATTCTTTTGTTGAGCTCGTTATCAAGCTGAGTTCCATCAGGACTGTAAGAAGATTCGGCTCCTCCACGATGGAGTGGCTAGGTCGAGCCAGGCTCAACTTCACTCATTCGCACACACCGATCTCACTGAAGCGCAATGATGGCACTGCAACCAATATAGCGGACGTGGTTAAGGAGGTCACGCCGCCATGCCATTTAAATCCATTACTCTTCAATGGACATATGCAGACGTTTTGGACCGCCACGAAACAGCACGGTCCCTCTGTTTTCTACCGCCGTAAGGTGTTTGATTCGGATAACAAGAGCGTGCAAGGCACGTTTGCGGTCGACTTTGTGGATGAGCCTTTTGAAGAGAGCGACCCCTCTCTGCCTCCTAGAACGGTGTATTTCAACGATGAAGAGCTTGCGACTCTTGGTTCCGATGATGATAAGCCAATGCTGGTGGTTCTGCATGGGCTTTCTGGCGGTTCTCATGAAATCTACCTGAGACATGCGATTGCGCCTCTGGTAGAGAGCGGGGACTGGGAGATTTGCGTGGTGAACTCTCGAGGTTGTGCGATGAGCCCGATCACAACTGGTGTTCTCTATAACGCCAGAGCCACCTGGGATATCCGACAGGTAAGTCTTGAGGAGCGACCTTGTCCCGCGCGCGGGATTTCGGCACTAACCTACCATCTCAGACCGTAAAGTGGCTAAGGGAAAAGTATCCGAATCGCCCGCTCTTCGGACTCGGGTTCTCTCTTGGCGCTAATATCCTGACCAATGTAAGTGACATCCCTTTTCAAAACTTTTGGCGCAGACTAACCCTGCCTAGTACTGTGGAGAGGAGGGCGCGAACTGCGTCTTCAAGGCTGCCGTTGTCTGCTCGAACCCTTTTAACCTCGAAGTCTCCAATAAGGCTCTTCAGCGGTCTTTCCTCGGCAAGGAAGTGTATCAAAGAGTCATGGGCAGTAAGTTGACCCTAGGCGTTGAGTTCTTGGTGTTCAGTACCTAACTTCGTTGTAGCGAGTATGAAGGAGCTTGTCAAGCGTCACCAGGAGGCCATTGAAAAATTCACCGTTCTCGACTACAGCCAACTCCAGAGTGTCACCTACCTATATGAGTTCGATAGGGCTGTCCAGTATGCTCCACGTCCTCTTTTTTTCTCCATATTCATATAACCTGACAATATCATAGGTGCCCTCTCTGGGGCTATCCGACCGAGGATGCCTACTACCGCGACGCTTCATCGACCGATGCTATCCTAGCTATTCGCATTCCCTTCTTGGCAATCCATGCAACCGACGATCCTGTAGGTCATGCGTGATAAATGCTGTTCTCTTGAACCTCTACTAACTTGGCTAGATCGCTGTTGACGAAGCTGTTCCTTACAACGAGTTCAAAGCGAACCCTTATACAGTAATCGCGGCCAGCTCTCTTGGTGGCCATCTTTGCTGGTTTGAGATCGGCGGAGGTCGGTGGTTCTCGCGTCCCGTAAGTTTCTTTTGCCTCCAATATGCTTGCGTCCTGCTAATTTGCTTCCAGGTCTGCAATTTCCTCAACTACATGCAGTTCGAGATTGAGGGTACCCCTAGCAAAGAAACCCCGGGAGAGAACGGCAACATTAACCCCGAGGTCCCCAACAAGGGTATCAACTTCCACCCGATGAGGCGCAAGATGGAGATTTCTCTGTAAGAATTTTGCATAGCAATGGCGTATCCGGCCCAGTCCCGGTTTGCATGTTTGGCGACTTGTATTATATAGACACATTGAGATAGACATATACCTAAAGAGAATCTATGGAGTTATACCAAGCACATCAGCATGTCTCGCAAAGTCAAGACTGTGCTACTTTGGCATCAGGCTAGATGTGTGCCCTGCCTCCGTCCCCGAACAGAGCGCATATCGGCGCATTGCTGGGTTGCAGATGGTATCAAAGTGACAACTAGAGATTTTTTTCAGCGCCAAACGCCCCCAAATGCATACTATGATTTTCCCCATTCCGATGTTCCCCCCCCAGCCTCTGTGCACATGCCCGATGCCCAACCTTAGGCAAAGGCAACCTTCTTCTTCTTCTTGGGCTTTACTGCCTTCGTCCCTGCAGTGGAGAATTCCTTGGTGTTCTCCTTCTCCTCCTCGACGGCACCAAGCTTGCCCTTGCGCTTCCTCTTCTTCCGTATCGAATCCTTGACCTCCTCGAGCTTATCCTTCTTCTCCTGCTCTTTCTTCTCGGCCTCCACCCGTCTCGCTTCGCGAATCTCCTCCATCTGGCGCGCCTTGATCATCTTGGACTCGATCTGGCCTTCCTTTTCGGCTTGTACAATCGCTAGAATCGTGCGCATGCTCTCCTAAACCATCTAGTCAGCTTCAATGCCTCGCAGCAGATGGTAGATGTGCTTTTTTTTTTTTTTTTTTTTTTTTTTTTTTTTTTTTTTTTTTTTGGTAAATCCACCTACCGGATCGTCCACAAACACCTTGCCCTTTTTCTTGCCCTTGGGCTTCACGACACCGACGGGGGTAATGCCGTTGAGCTTGGGGATGCCCAGCTCCTCCGCCGTGTAGGTTTTCTTCTTCTTCTTCTTGTTCAGCAGGGCGCTGACGGCGCTCGCGTGGATACCCTTGGAAGGGGGCGTGCCCTTGGTGTCTCGCCTCTTGACGACGCCATCGTTCTGGACTTTCTTACCGGCCTTCGGGGCGGCAAATTTGTTTTTTATCGTTTTCGTCCTCTGGGGCCCCATGATGTGCGGCTGTTTGGGGGTGTTGTTGCAAGAGGTGGTTTTGCTTGCTTGGGTTTGGCGGTGGCGGACAGAAAAAAAAAGTCAAAGCATTAAAGGTGGGATGGGGAAATTTTTCGAGGTTCAGCTCGATAAGCTCACCGTCGGTGGGCGATAAGCAATTAAGGCCTGATATGACCACGACTTGCCAGCGCTAGCTTAGTTGACTCTGCAGTCTGCCCAGGTGCGTTGCCATCTATTATTATATTATTTTACACACCATGACCATTGATGGCATTTCAGGTCACCACGGCAAGCTCCTAACCTACAGTGTATGGCCAGCCAGGCCAGGCCAAGGCCCGTCTTGGAGAATACAATGTAATTGATGATTCCTGTGAGTAATAAGCACGAACCGCGAACTGGACAACACCCTCGCCTCATGTCTTGTGGGGTTGGGTGCCAGCATGCACGGACAAATCGGGGAGGGCCAGATGTTCCGATTCTTAATTTTCAGCCAGATCCCTAGCATCATTCACCCCAATGCTGGCTATCATTGATCTGGTAGCATTAAAGTTGCTATCCCATGTCTGTTCTTTTTTTGAAGTTGTCGATAATACTATCCAATCCGTCCTAGTAATGTACCCGGGGTTCCTCGTCTTACTTCGTACCTTCCAGTGAAGAATCCAGGCTCCATGGTCCCTCCATAAGTGGACCGAGCTAGGTAGTTTCTGGATTTTGCCAGCCAGCAGTGCTAGTGGCGCGGGCGGTGAAGGTTCAAATGTTCGACCCGGCCAGCAAGAATTTGAGGACATCAACCACTAACACACTTCTCAGCCTTAGTGGCTATTGGGCACCGGCAGAACTAGCATACAGTGCGATGCTTGAGTGTCAATGTTCTCCTTTGCTGCCACAGTGCAAAAGCTTCTCCAGCCAGCTGGCGGCCGGGTACCCGCTACATCGCTGGGCAGTCCACAACCGTCGTGTCCTGAGTGCGGCAACGTGGCGCCCAGCAAGGGTGGGCTTGTACCCTATACGTAATGCCAACCAATCCGCCAGTGTCGTGCCATCATCCAAAAAGAACGAGTACTTTTCTCCTGGGTCTAAAACGGTTTTACCAGAACCCCAGCAAAATCCACATCACCACTGCAACTTCCTTCCAAACCTCCATTGAACATTCCAAACCCGAGCTAACTCACTCCTCCAAAAATCCAGATTTTCCCTCCCATCTTAAAGCTCCCGATAATTCATCCCTACTCCCGATTGAAAAAAAATTCGCCCATACGTCTAGCATCGCATATTCCAGTGTATCCATAGCCAGAGCGCATCATTCTCATTTCGAGCCTGCGACTATCCTACCCTCTGCCTCTCGTCCCGGTGCAGTTTCCTCAAACTCCAACCACCCCCCCGTCGCTCGCCACCACCTCCCACACAACTGCTCACCACGCACAGCACATCGACTGGCGACCCGACTACGACTTTTCCTCGCTGATCCCGTCGAAGCTTCCCGTTATTCCTGGCAGAATCTACGCAGTTTAATTGCTTGCTCTCCTTCTTTCGCCGACAACCCCGTATTTTTTTTCTTTTCCCTCCGTGAGGCGACTTGGTGACGACCCGCGTGGGCTACACTAGCAAACCTCACTTTTACTGTCCTACCTTTTCCTGTGTGCCAGACGTCTTCATGGATAACCTATGGACTCGTCGTACCGTCAGGTAAGTTTCACTTTTCGAGAGGGGAGGGGCACACATAAATCCCGAGCAGCTAGGAGCTTCTGTACAAAGATCTAACGCAACGGAATTTCCACGTGTGCAGCAACAGCAAACTTTCCCTCTCAACCCCAAATAGCTCCTCCAATGGGGCAGGAGATAGTAATACTCGAACCACGCCCTTCTCGAAGCGATCCGGTAACGATGCCCCGTCCTTTGGAAAATCGACGAATTCCGCGACCACCCCCGGCGCCGGCGGCGTAACTCCTTCCCCGGGTGCCGCCGCCTTTGGCCTAGGATCGGGCGCTTTCGCATCCTTTTCCGTAGGGTCTGGGAAGACGCCCAAGTCCCCCGGAAACCCCTTCGACTTCGCCATGGGGCAGATCGGTGCGAAGCCGGTGGGACCAGACAAGCCTTCTGGAAAGGAGGCTGCTGGCAAGGCCGACTCCAAGACCCCCTCCGTGGGCTCCATCTCTGAGAAGAAAACGGGGACTGCCCTGGCTCCCGTACCCCACCCACTCATGAACAAGTGGGTGTTCTGGTGGCGCCCTCCCATCTCCAAGTCGCAGGGTTTCATCGACTACGAAAAGACACTGCGAGCCATGTGCCACTGTACTACCGTGGAGGAGTTCTTCGAGGTATACTCGCACCTCAAGCATCCGTCGAAGCTCCCCACCATGTCCGAGTACCACTTTTTCAAGTTTGGCATTCGTCCTATATGGGAGGACGATGTGAACAAGAAGGGTGGAAAGTGGGTCGTGCGCCTCAAGAAGGGCGTTGTCGACCGATACTGGGAGGACCTGATCCTGGCTCTCATTGGTGAGCAGTTTGGTGATGCCGGTGAGGAGGTTTGCGGCGCGGTTGCGAGCGTTAGGAATGGTGAGGACATCATCAGTATCTGGACTCGTAACGACGGCGGCCGAGTCATCAAAATTCGGTAAGTTTAGGATGTTTATATAGGTCCGCACAAAGTAGAGCACTGCTAACACAGATCCCAACACAGCGAGACAATGAAGCACATTTTGAACCTTCCGCCCAACACGAGGGTAGAGTTCAAGAGCCATGACTCGGCCATCCAGCAGCGAACCGCCATTGAGGAGTCCCGCCAGAACAAGGGCTCCCACCATCACCACCATAATGACAAGCGCCATCAGAACCACCAGAACAAGACCTCGGGTGCTACAGATGAGAGCCAACGCCAGACCCAGCAGGCCTCCTAGGCTCCCTCCCGTCTTAGTTTCCTTCTTCTTTTACGTATAACCTGCCGTCGTTTATTTGGGGACCGGTGCAATGGTTCCTTTACCAGTGTTCGGCTGGCTTAGAGATTATTGCCAGCACGCAGCACAAGTTGCCCCCAATTCCATTGAAATCCAAGAGAAGAGACAAAGTCGTTTTTCTTTTCTTTTTCTTTTCCTTTAAAACCTGTGTGTACACTATGGGAACAGCCTTTGTGATGCGCTGATGATAGGACGAAAACGGCATTTCGGTGTGTTTTGTGTCATTGTAAAAGGGAGGTGGGAAAGGGAGTGCGAAGGAGGTTCCTCCAAGTTTTCTTTTGAAAGCCTTTATCTATATCGGTTTCGATTCGGAACCCTGAGAATACTAGGAGGGGAAACTAGAGCATGTTCATTGAGATTTGGCCTCGCGTCCTCTTGCTTTTCTTCCATTTGTCCCATCTTTCTTCCCTTCTTCTATTCATCGGAAAGACTTGGTATGGGAGGCAGATCTACACTTTGCTTGTCATAACTGCCCCAGATCTTATCCCTCTGGAGGGCCAAGCGAGACTGAATGTCCACGGGATTTTCGGAGGGAAAAAGGTTCGGACTGGAAAAACTGTCTGGACCGAGTTCGTCACCCGTGCCCGTACTATCGCGGATCCGCCTTATTCTCCAGTTCCAGTTCCTCTTTACTCTTTTAACCTTCTCTCGTTTTCCGTTCTCTAGTCATGGCTTGGATGAAGGATGAGGTGGGGTTGGTTCTTCTTGTTTCTTCGATCTTGCGCCTGCCCCTCTCGCTGGTGTTTTGGGGGAGGGTTTCTTGATTCGGAGTGATGGAGTGTATTATGTATGTACGGATGTAGATGTATGGCTTCCTGCTCGGTGGAATGAGGACTACTGGTGCCGAGGATCAAAATAAACCAAAAAATGCTTTTCGAAAGCCAACCAATCTTTTGTCACGTATGGTAAACGTCGAAGACGTTTGTTCGCGATGGGGGAGCGAGTCGATTCGTCCAGAAAACCGTAGTCTATACTTCATAATGTGTTTGTTTTCATTAACAGCTTTCCTCGTCGAGAAGCGCCTTTTTATATCGTATCTATATCTTATTTTGCTTTTCAGAACATGTTGTCCAAAACTCCCTACGCCGCCGCCTTGCCCTTTCCCTTTGGCGTCCTCCTCCTCTCCCAAATCTGAAGGTACGTCTCCCCGGCAAACAGCAACTCAGCCTGAACCTTTTCCACAAACAAATCCTGGCACACGACCCACTCGTCCCTTGCCTTATCGCGAATCTGCACCTTCCACATCTTCTTCTCGTCGGCCGTTTCCGTGACATCGTCCCTGGCCCTCACGGCCTCGTGCACAACGTTGGCGACGAGGTCATACCAGATAGGTTCGCCCTCGGGGTGCTCGGCAGGATTCGGCTCCACGTACGGCGAGACGTCCAGGTTCCTGGCGTCAAAGGTGACGATGGTGGGGTTCCTCTCGGAGACGAACTTGTTCTGGCTGAAGCGCTTGACGTGGAAGATGAGGTAGGGCGGTAGGGGGTGGAGGAGGCGGTAGCGCTTGCGCTGTGCGCGGTGTTCCTGGGCGCGGACGCCGTCGTACTTTGCGAGGATGGTGGTGAGGGGCACCTGGGGGATGATGTTCTTCTCCAGCTCGTCCTGGAAGAGGGGGGCGGCGGGGAGGTCGAGGGTGAGGAGGAGGAAGCGGACGACGTCGACCTTGACCTCGGCGGCCTCCTCGAACCGGAGGCGATCGCCGGCGTCGGCGCGGGCGGTGATGGCCTGGGACTCGACCTTGAGCTTTCCCTGGAAGATGTGCTGGACCATGGAGCTGTTGGGCTTGGTCTTGCTGCCGCCGAGGCCGAGGTGCAGGTTGTTGAGGAACCACGAGAGGAACTCGACGGGGTCGGATTGGTGGGTGAGGGTGAAGCGCTTGTTGGACTGGAGGGCGATCTCCTGGAGGAGCTCGTGCGGGGAGACGTGGGCCTTGAAGGCGCGGGGGTTCCATATCTTGCGGAAGAGGATGCTCGTCCTCTGCACCAGCTCGGGCCGGGACGAAAAGTCCTCGAGCAGGAAGTAGTTGCGCAGCGGCGGCACGTGCGACAAGGCCTGTACCACGACATTGAGGTAGTCGTTCTCCTTGATGTTGTTCATGCCCACGAACCCGGGCGCGTACTCCTTGACGCCGCCGTACGTCCACGCCGTCGTCTTCTTGCGGTCCAGCTCCATGACTTCTTGTTTCGTGTACCGCGGATCCGACACATACTTGATGTCGTCCAGCGTCTTGTTCTTGACCTCGTAGCCCTCTGGTAGCACATACACCTTTTGCGTCCGCATGTTGATGAAGACGTGGTGGTCCTCGTCCAGCGCATGGAAATACGCATGCGACTTGGGCCCCCGGCCCTGGTAGTACCTTCCGCACACGAGGCACGCGTACACGTTGATATTGGATAGCGTCACCGAACACAGCTTCTCGAAATCGAAATCGAGCACGTTGCGGTCTATCGTGTCGAGGTACAGGTCGTCGTAGCCTTCCGTCGGGGCGGCCTGGCGTATCGACTGCGCCGGCACCTCCTCGTCAAAATCTTCTTCGTAGTCATCTACATCAGCCGTTGGCCTTTTCGCCTTGGGCGTCGCGCTCGATTCGTCTGCAAAGGAGTGGCCATTGGCCTCCGGCGACCGGGCTGGTTCGACAGAGTCGCCGAGTCGTGATCGCTTGGACAGGGGCGAGTCCATGCCCGAGACGTCCTCGAGGGCCTCGGAGGCATATCGCTTCGACATGGTCGCGGCTGGAGGGTGGGGGGCCTATAGCTTCGCGTAGGGGGGATTTTTGAGGTTGCCGCGGTCGAAAGACGAATTGTGCGATACAAGGAAGAATTGCTCACAGGATGGTGGGATTGCCTTGGGAGGTGCGAAAGATGGGATGAGAGCTGTTGGAAGTGCAAAAGAATAGTTTAAGCGAAAATTAAACGGCAGAAGGTGGGATCCATATGCATTGCATGTGGAGCGCATGCCACCGACAATGAACCACCAGCCGGGTTATGATAGCGGTATTGATATCTCGTTAATCCACCAGCAGCGATAAATCATTTCGAAGAACTAACGTTAAGGCTACATTCTACGTGTGAGGCCAAATTTGTAGAGATGGGCTTAAAACCGCTGTCCACGAGCAATGACGTCGCTTTAGATTTGACGCTTCTAATGCGTCTCTCGCAGTTCCACACCACTATTTCGGATTCCCCCCCCTTCCGGATATGTGGGCCCGGAATCGGACCCCTGAAAAGCCGATAGATCCGGACTCCTCCGTGGTTCGGGCTGGCGAGGAACTCGGATGGCCGCGAAGTAAACGACCTTTCGACCCCGTTCATTTTCACCAAGACAGCTGAAGCTCCGTCGGCCCGGCGGAGCCGTGGCAGAGCCGAAAAAGGTTGGTCGCGTATTTCGAAAACTGGACAGAATGCCGGACATATCTCCCCCATGTGTATGCGGTGCTAAGGTGGGAATGTATGGGGTCAACTCCTGGAAAACTGGCGAAAGCAACGCTCCTTCAGTCTGCAGAATGGTTTCTCATAGAAGAGGGCCGTTGGGTGACGCCGAGAAATTCCAAATATAGGCTCTTGATTTGCGCGAAAGCCGAGCTAGGATTGGAGCAAGCCGAAACACTGGAGAGCGCCCACATGCTGGGATATATATATAATCTGAAGGGCAATGCAGGGGGAGCTGAAGAGCTCTATACGCAAGTGATAGAGATACAAAAGAATTTGTTAGGGCCGGACGATCCATCTACGCTGAACACTTTGGGAAACTTGGCGATGCTGTACAAAGATTGGGGTCGGCTAGACGAGGCAGAGAAGTAACTAACGCAAGACTTGGCAGCTAAAAAAGGGAGTTGGGACTTGAAGACTGGCAAACATTACGAAGCATGGAGACCCTAATGACTGTATTCTACAACCAAGACCCCCTGAAAAAGGCTGAGGAGTTAGGTGATCAGGTGTTGGAGATGAGGAAAAAGATCTCTGGCCCTGAACATCCTGAGACACTGGCAAGCATGAATAATGAATGTAGCGATCGTATACGTGTTGCCTGGAGGAGGCAGAGGAGATATACGCTCAATTAGCTCAGATAACCGAGAGGTTTTTAGGGCCTAGACATCCTGTTACTCTAACCACTCTGCACAACCTAGCGGTAACGTATAACCGCCAGGCTAGGCTGGCGGAAGCTGAGAAGCTTTGGCACAGGTGGTGCAGGAAACGAAGACATTGCTGGGATTGGATCATCCCAATACGCTGGATAACATATACAGCCAGGCACTTCGCTGAAGGAATCTCGGGCGTCTTGAAGATTCCCTAACTTTAGTGCAGGAATGATACTCTCTCTTCAAATGAGGATTCTAGGCCCAGACCACCCGCAGACAAGGCGGTCTCAATCTCGTCTAAGGGGCTGGCAGGAGGAAATCGACCAGCAGGACACGTCTGGATCTTCAGATCGCAGAGCGCAGGATTAGTCTAGGAGGAAATACGAATCTGCGAAAATGATTTCATATTAGATAGGCTGCTCGTGTAGATGGAAAGTATAACCCGAATTGCCGAGCCCGGCCATGCGGCTTGGAGAGAGGAACCGGGGCAAAGACAGTACGATCAAAACGCAGTCTCCCAGAAACGGCACATGAAAAACTGACCAAGAAATGATATCCTATATTATGCAACAGAGTCTAAGATGGTCCAGGAACAATAGGAACGATATGCCATCCCCCCCTTCTCAAAACAAGCCGTCGTCTCGATCCCACCGCGCGCGTCTCTGCTCATGCATCCGTCATGACAACCTCCCCATCCAGTGAAGGCGCAAGGCTATCCATCTCCTGCAAGGTGTACTCCACCAAATAGCTCTCATCCACAAGTTCCTCCATCCTCCTATAGTGCCGCTCCGTGTATACCCTTAGCGCGTGCAGCACCTCCTTCAAGCTCTTTTGCCCGCGGGCACCCCTGACGGAGAGGTTAGAGATGCGCGACGCCGGGTAGCTCCTCACGAGCGCCCACAAGATGCGCTGCGCGACGGGTGCCGTCCTCGCGTTGGCGTTCCAGTCTCTCAGGCGCAGGAGGAGGAGGAAGATTTGCTCGTCGGAGAGGTTCGCGAGCACCTGGTCCACAGCAGCCACCCCGGACAAGCTGCCGGCATCGGGCTTGTCCGTCGTGACCACCTTGGTGAAGAGATTGAGGAGGCGGCCCGGGTGGTTTAGCTGGAGGGCTAACGTGATGGCCTCCCTGTACGACCCGGCGTGGATGTGGTTCTCGAGCTCTTGCTCTTGCTCGATCAACTGCTGGGCCGCTTGCGTCGCCGCGGCTTGGGACGCCGAGCTCGTGTCGTACCAAAAAGTCACAGTAGAGTCGCCGCTACCGGAGACTAGAGTGTTCGTCTCCGGGTGGACTGCGAGCGCCCATACCCTGTCCTCGTGATTGTCAAGGGTGCACTCTGCCTCCCCAGAGTTCGCATCCCACACCTTAACTAAGCCATCCCCTCCGGCGCTGGCGACGAGAATTGGCTTGTGCGACTGGTCTTCCTTTTGCGGAACGTTGAGCCAGATGACCTTGAGGACGCTGTTCGAGTGACCTTCGAAGGTCCTGATGCACGAATAATCATTCAAATTCCAGAGCTTGACAGTCTTGTCACCACTTCCCGTTAAAATGACTCCCTTTCCAGCGATGGGGCCTTCTTCACCCTGAAGGGCCGGCAGCTTGGGAGGCGCAAACTTGACCGACCACACACCTCTCCTATGTCCGCGGAGAATACCCTGCACCTCTCCCTCTTCGACAGACCAAATCTTCACAGTCTTGTCCTGGGACGCGGAAGCGAACAAATGACCCATGTGATGCACGTCGACAGCATTGATGTCCTTCTCATGGGCTTTCCTGGTAAACGCCGCCCTCGATCCGGTCTTCTGTCCTTGTGCTTGGTGGGGAATCTCCCACTTCTTGACGGTCTGATCCTGCGACCCAGTGATTAGGAAAGGAGGGGGGTTGTTGAGAGGATCTTTAAAAGCTTGGCTTGTTTCCTGCGGCACCGTCTTTGGCAGGCCGACAGCGCCGATAGACTCCGCGTGTCCTGTAAACACAGCGTAGCACTCATAAGTATTCGTGTCAGGGTCAACCTTCCAGATCCTAGCAGAATTGTCTTTGGCGCCAGTAGCAACCCAATAACCAGACCAGTCGGTATCGATGGTAATAATGATATCGTCATGGCCTTTTAATAGGCCAACATCCTGCCCAAAGGTCGCCGTGTTTCCGGACAGCCATGAATCGGAAGCGGCACTGCCCTTGAGGTCAACAGTCGACACAATACGGATTTCCTCGGCATTAGTAGCCAACGCCATGATGTTGCGCTGGGGAGTCAAGTACGCCAGATCAATAATATCGTCGTGTGTACCAGAGATGCGCCTGAACGGCTCTTGAGCAGCCCCAGCGCTCGCAGCGTCGTCCTTCATAGGTGTACGGTAAAGAGCAAGTGTATGGTCCATCTGCGCGCATATTATGAAGGGGATTTCTGGGCGGTAGACGCTTCCGACAATCGCGTCAATCTCTCCCCGAGTCTCTTGCTCCGGTGTCAACTCCCTCCCAGCCTCAGTATCCCAAATTCTAAGATAGCCCCTCTCGCCACCAGAGTACGTTAACCTGCCGTCATCGATAAAGCCGGCTGCCTCGACCATCTCAAGGCAAGGCACAATCTTTCGAACCTTCCACGACCTCGTATCCCACCATATTATCGTCTTATCCCTGCTTGCGGAAACAAGCGCCTGCTGCGTCGGGGAGAAATCGATTGCCTGCACATCGGATACGTGGGAGTCGAGGTTTGCGATGCAGTTTCGTCGGTGGAGATCCCACACTCGTACCTTTCCATCTTGGAAACCGGTCGCTAGCCTGAAATTGGTGGTCGCATCATCCTCATCCTCTTCCTCCGGGGCCGCCTGCTTTTTTGACTTCTTTCCCTTCTTCGCGACGGCGTCGCTTCGGCCTGCGACTTCGAAGAAGTGGAGCGCAGAAACAAGGACACTTGGTCCCCTGAAAGTATGCGTAACATAGCCTCCAGAGATATCCCAGACCTTGATAACTCCATCGGTGCCGCCAGTAGCGAGAAGGGTGCTCGTTCGATCGACCGCAAGTACGACAATTGGGGTAGAGTGAGGTTTTACGGTTCGGACTAGGGTGACTTCGACCGAGCCGTCGTCTTCTGCTTTTTGTATGGCGTAAATCTTCATAGCAAGAGACCTAGAACACACAATGAGGTGGCTCCCAGAGGGCGTTACTATGGCGGGGTAGGAATGTCAGTTCCGGCAGAGGCTCCCATAGTTCGGGGAGGCATAAATACTTACAAGTCATAGTCGAAACGAGTTCGCCATCCTTCAAACACCATATTGTTAGCCATTGAATTTCACACATTAGCGCTGCATAAAGACATACCCCCTCGATCTTGGTAATGTTCTCCCCATTGGAGGGGTTGGTGAGGACGACATCTTCACCGAGCGTCGTAGCAAGGATGCTAACGCTATTGTCAATTGCAAAAGATCCGCCCGTAAAAAGAGGTCCTATGACTTTCCCGACGTCGAAAGTCGTTTTCAAGGGTTGCTTGGTCGCCATCTTAAGTTTTGCCGCCCAGTTGAAGCTCCTTGATGTTGAGAGGGATGTCGCACAGCGTGGGTGGGAAACTTAACAATTTTTTCCCTTCAAGAAAAATTCTTATCGATAACGGGCTTATCGATAAGGCAGTGCATCTCGTCGACGTTCTTCCGAAACCCCCGACCAGCCTCAACATCACAGCTCACGACAAACCATCCATCACGAATCGCGCGACAAACATTTCCGCATTCCGGAAAGGCAAAATGTACCATTATTAATACCCGTACCCGTTTTTACGAGCTGAAGGCTGTTTTTGAATCACGATGGGGCGGCAAGGCCCTCTAACTGCCCTGGCGTTGGTAAGTTGCTAGCCCCTAACCTTATCAAGCTATAGAAGCCAGCAAGCTAGGAATTAAATGATCGCTAGCTAATCTAATCGTTTCGTACGTTATCAGGGACGGTCGCCGTATGACGATGTGGTGCAGGGCGATGGAGGGGAAGGTTCGCAGTCTTCGACACAGCAATACGATGAGAAAGGGCGACCGGTCAACCCCGAAACGAAGAGGCTGAACCGTGAGATTGTCCGATCGCATAACGAAGTCATGCATGTCATTGGTGTCGCCGAACCGGACCCCAACTCGAATGAGAGCGAGGTGCAGTCTGCCCGCCGCTACTTACTATACGAACACATAATAGGTGACCGTATGGAAATGATTGGGAAGGGTCTGTCAGACGTAGGCGTTTGGGGTTTCACAGGACTACGGCAGCGAATTCTTGTATGCGCCAGCTCGTACCCCAGCTATTGCCCAACAAATCTAACATTGAAGATATAAAGGTATATAAGCCATTCTCATTAGAGCCATTCTGGAGGCTCGGACACGTCTGCTGGCGAGAGATACCGCGACCATTGCCTAGCCTATTCCTAGCCGGTCTTCCGACGGAGCTCGCATGGAGAGTCGCGGAGTGGCTTCAGAGCAAGTATATTGAGGAGATATCACTTCCCACCTTATTCTGGGACATGTGCGTATACCGGAGAGTCTTGTTGTGACTGAAGCAATTTTGTAGCGAGACTAACGTTAAAGCAGGCAAGAAGTGATTGGTAACTACCTAAGGGTTCACGTGGAGCTCTACATCTTCCTGCAAAGAACGGGCATAGTATCCGAGTTTGCCCTTCCGACAATCGCCTACTTTATCCCGTTTACGTCATCGTCGCCCTTCCCAGCACCTCCTCCTCCACCAGACTTCACGATGGCATCCATAGGAAGATGGTGTTGGGCCGCAGCCATCAAAGCTGCCCCAATGATACTGTTCGCGATATGGAGAAAACATTTCGCTCGGATAATGTCGGATCTAGCAATCAAAATCTACCTCAAACTGCCACATATCGACGCAATAATAGATCCACGATCATACCAAGACATGCTACCAGGGCAAGGTAGTCAGTCTAGGGGAGGTGGAGGAACCACTGCAAGTACCACCAACGTGTTTGGGACTGAGGAGCCGAGCACATCACAACAAAACACAGTTGAGACATCAGAAGAACACCCGTCCTTCCCCACAAGCGGAGCGTCAAGGAGGCCAAGTGCGTTCTCGGGACGGGGCGATGACTACGGGTCAGACGAAGAAGACAATGGTGCCATCAGTGGCACGCTCATCAGCTTTGACGTCGAGGCGACCGAGGCAACTGACGCGCCTCCCGGCATATGGTCCGCGGAGCTCCGCCCGACAATGGGAAATGACAGCCGGTCGCCAAACGGGAGCCAGGCGGTGTACCTCAAGAACGCACTCACGCAGCAGCCCCTCATTCATGCGGCCACCATGCTTGGCCGCGCCGCCACGACGCTTCTGCTGGCGCCCCTCGAGGCCATCACCCTGCGCATGGTAGCGCAATCGTATAGCCTCCGGCTCGGCCTGCCCATCGACAGCCTTTGGGAGCCTTTCCTCCTGAGAACAGTCACTTGGCGGTGGGCGGCGAACTACCTCGCCATCGACTTTCTCCACCTCATGCTGCAGGGCGACATATGGACGGGCGTGACATACCTAGGCCGATCGTACCATCTCACTCCCGAGGAATGGACGTCCATGACGGCAGAGCAGCATGCGGAGCTCGTCAGGGAACGGGAATAATAGGAACGGGAGGTAAGGGAAATGCATGTTTCCCCCCCAGTCTGATGCATCCCTCCTAGTTCCTGAATTGGGTTGCGCTCTTCTTTCCACCAGAGCTCGAGCTCGCGCATACGCACGCACCCCCTCCCTCACATCTGGGGCTAGTCGTAGTCCTGGCCGTGACTCACATTTAGGGTTAGATCTGTCCGTCCATCTTCCCTTTACCTCTAGATCCGCTTGCAACCCTGTCACTCGGAATCTCGTGAAGGAGTGTGGGGAAATAAAATGGGACGTGGGGTCGGGTTTTGGTACGATGTGTCTCCATAGTGCCGTACAAGTTGGGACTGGCGGATGGGCGATGGAAAACGCAACGGAGCCGCGGTCGAGTCCGGCGAAACCTCACCACTCGCATCTCTGGGCAAGTAGGCGAAAGTGTTGCTAGTACCAAGGAAAGAAAGCAGAGGCATAGCAGATCCGATGTCAAAGATAAATACATGAATAATAAATAATAAATAAATAATAAATAAAAATAAAAATAAAAATAAAATGAGTCCCCCCTCATCTTCTGATTATCACATGTATGACTGCGTCAAGATACCAGCGTCTGGATAGACTTAGCTGCATTAGCCCCGAACATGCATCATGAACACGGGGCCGTGGGGAGCTCAACCGGTGGACGGGGAGGAGTAGCCACGAAAAGAAAGCGTATAGATGGCCCCATCTAGCACATGGGAAAGAGTGACAATACGCTGCTAAATCCCTAAACGCCGATGAGTCAAAGAACGGCTGGTTGAATTCTCAAAAGACATCGCCGGACAGCTTCCTCGGCTTCTCGGTATCCCTTCAAAAATGGGTACAATGGCTCTCTCGCTCATAGGATAACCCGTCCCCATCTTACACCACCCCGAGCACGGTAGCTAGCCGTATGCACGCTCGCCAGATCTTCCACCGGCCAGCTCCATGCGCTCCAATACAAGCGCCATCGGGTGGGCTCGCGGCGCTGTTCTCGCAGCCACGCCCCCCCCCACAAAAGTTGTTCTTAGCTCCAAAGACTTACATGTGGGTTGGGAAAGGCCCCAGGTTACCTAGCCTGTGATTCTCTAGCTGCGATGTCGCAGTGGTCTCGAAAATCATCAGGGTTGGCTCACATTGCGTGTGCGTCCATCTGATTCGGACGGCGTTGATTCACGCCGGTAGACGCTATTCGGTGCAACTCCCAGTATTGCTTATGCTCCAAGGCGCCTCGGGAGTGCTGCCTTCACCTTGGATCTTGAAGAGGCTATTAATCCATATTTGGAATCGACCACCCGATAGGACCCGTAACCCATGTGCCAGTGATCCAATGCTCCATTCCTCCAACTCCCGAAACGACGTTCTAGACCATTTGATCTGTTTCCCTTCTTTTTTGTTATTCCGTCTTAGACATCTTCCCTCTAAGTTGGGGGGACCCCTTTGCTCCGTTTGATTATCGGGAAGCCTTCCATTTACTATTACCCATCGTACATAGCGCACCTTTTGTAATGACATCTAGCGGCACTTTCTCTTACACTTAGTCTAACAGGGATCGGATATGCCGTGCTGGCATAGAAAAGATAGAACGGCGAATATTACATAAATTGCTGTAACCAAGGGCCTCTTTGAGGGAACAAAAAGAATGGCCCGGAAAAAAAAGTACATAGGAAAAAAAAAGGAGAAACGGCGGCAACACTAACGTACACACACTTGAGACATAGCCGAATCGACTCTTTCCGACCGGCTACATTACCGAACCGAGGGAAATATTCGAGAGCATCGGCCAACGGATCCCAGCATTGCTCTTCTCCTTGGCTTTCATTTTCGCTTCTTCTCCTTTTCCCGCCACAACGCAGCAAAGCTAACGGGGATGGGAAGGGAAAAGGCCACCAGACACAACAGAGAGCTCCGAGCTCGCAGCTGCCAGGTAGCAGCACCAGCACCTCTCAGGACCACTTCGGAACCCTCAAATTCTCAGCCAGTGTAATAGTGTGCCCCCTAATTCCCACGAAAATGACAGGCTCAGCTTCTAAGTGGGCATGAATGGGGGCGATGACCTAAGCGTCCACCAAGCCCGCTAGCTTAGCTCGGACTAGTTTGTACGCACTAGAAATCAAATACCTTCATCTTGGGCTTTTTTTTCGGTCGGATTGGCGATTATGCGGGGTACCGGAGCCGAACTTGGAAACGGGCATACGGCCAGGCGGGTGGCGGAGGAAGGGCAGCATAGCTCTAGCACCAAAACAGAAAGAAATGATGAATGGGGAGGTGAAAAGTAGTTGCCTGCCTGTGAGTGACAGTACACCACAAACAGAATTAGGCCTGTACCGGTCGCTTGGGCATTTGGGTTTGCCGGGGTGGACGGCTTGCAGGACGCATGCCGATGCCAATGGAACTTGTACAAGAAGGGAGGATGGAGGGAAAAAGAATCAGAGGGTAAGCGGGAGTGCGAGGACATGGAGGGCCGGATAGGTAGACCAAGGGAAAGGATTGGGTGCAGAGGGGGAGGATCAATTGCAAAAGTGAAGCTCTCCCGGCGATCAGTTACAGGGCAGGTTGATGCAAGTTAACTGTGTGTGCCACGCTCCAACGCGAAAATCAAGAGATTGAACCCAATGTCTCCGATTTCAATACCAGTGAATTTTTCTTTAGCCGCCATCAAGGCTGAAGGAACTTTCTCTCTGCAACACCGCAAACTACAGGTGATTGCGCATCCCTCATACTTACGGGCGTGTCTGTTGATCATAGAAGCATCATGGAATTCATCCGTAAGCAAAATCACGAGTTCGTGGTGCCTTTTGTAAAGTGTGTAATATTGGGTGTCGTGTGTTGCGGGCGGGATTCGATATGGACCTATCAATGGATTCCTGGTAGCCAAAACCGCCAAGGCAATATTCATGACGGAAGCTTCATCTATCGTAATATCGAGCCGCATTCCGCTGCACTAACTTGACGGGATATCTCGGCCACTAGGCCCACAAGGAACGAGCCATCGCATCTTGATCCCAGAGGGAAAGAAAGGATTCAAGGAGGCTCCAGGAAGAACTGGATCAGAGGCTAGGGCAGGGTGGCAGCCCCCAACACCATGATCCGCAGCATGGCGGCCTGTCTACCCGGCGGTACTTGGCGGTAATATTACCCCCGTATGCTCAAATCTAGCAAAAAGCTTTTCGTTGAGACCCTGGGCTGGAGATGTCAGAGCCGCGGAAGCTTTTGACCGTCGACTCCCTGAAAGTGATCGACGACCTTGTCGTGGATCGGTGGTCCCTCCGAACATCGAGATCTCTGTGTGCCATCCATCAACCCCCCGTCGCAGCAGCATGGCTGATACACGCGGTGTGACTGAGCGAACCGCTTGATCTACCTCGAAGCTCCCTCCTCGACGTCTGCACACCTAGACAGGGCATTAAGCATAGCGGAGCTGATCGGGTCGATCACGGTCAAATTAGGAAGTAGCCCGGCCCCAAGACTCCCAAGGGAGAGGGCCAAGTTACAGTAATAATGTTCCAACTCGGGGAGCAGTGTGCAGACAGGAGCAAAAAGAGAGAAAAGAAAAATCCCATGCCATCCCGTCTTCAAAGATCAAGGGCGAAGGTGACCCTTCTTTGATTGTTCGCGTCCAGCGTAGTAGCCGAGACCCCATGCGAGGTAACCACCCGGGCAAACTCATTTGAAGGAGAACAAAATGACACTAAATTTGAAGCCCCGGCGAGGGTTCAGGACTCCATCATTTTGCAATTCGCGTGCCTGGGTGGAAAAAGGAACGAGTATGTCGAAATAAGTGGGGAAAATAGCCAAGAGTAACAGTGCCAAAATGCCGGGGCCTTCGAACTCGGAGGACCAAGTATCAGGTCGAAACTCATGCCAAGACCTGAAGAAAATGCAGGCTCCCCTTGGTACGCCCCTCCGTGATTCCTAGATAGGAAATTGCCGACTTACACGATGGCCTCAACACTTTCTCCGGAACCTTATCTAGTCCACGTGGTGAAGGGAAACCATCTGAAGAACCCTTGGAAAAAGAGCGATGTGCTTTGCTTCGGAACGTGCTTCGCAGAGCGATTTGAAGGCCTGTCATGTTTGAGCTTGGTGGGGACCCTTCTCTGGTGTCGTTGCGCATCAGACATGGCGGCCTCGTTTCAACGGGGGTCTGTTTAGCTGGGGGGGGGCCCCGGTTGGGAGTTCGGGATCCGCTTTGTTGTTAGGATCGCAATAGTGGGTCCCTGAATAAGACAAGGGAAAAGGAAGGAAGAGAAAAATGTAAGAAGAAAAGGAAAAGAGGGTAAGAAAGGAGACTTTGCCTGGCCATAATGTTCGATTCCGATTAACAGAGAAGGACGCACGTACATGTGATGAGTTACCTCAAGAGGGCCCATAGATGGTGGATGCAGCTGCAGATTGTCTCTCCAATGTACGCCAGCAGCTGGCGCCGACATTTGCTGTTCAATCCGGCTTAGTGAGAGCGTCACCTGCAGGTAATTTAGTAGCCATGCTTCTCACAGCTCGTCCTCATGGCGGTTCCTCTTTTTACTTGGAGTGGCAGAGACAACAGCGCGGCAAGTCACTTCCAATCCCTTCCCTTCATCAAACGCACACCCCTCCTCCACTCAACCCTTCCGACCCCAAACATCGGGAGAAATCGGAGAGCCCTACCACCCAGAAGCACGAATTGTGGATTTCTCCCAGGAGCAATTATGAGCTCTGGGGACCCGGCAATGACTTTTCCCACGACAACTATTATTAATTCGATTGAAAAATAGTGCTCATAATCCGTGGTATGGGGAACGAGTGCTCCTTTTCCCTTTTGCCGATGTTTGGGTGGTAACGGTGATACTTTGCGGCTAGGTGTATCGATATGGCACCGATGGTATAACGGACATGACGGGTCCGTCCCCTTGTTCTTCAAGTTGGATATCGGAGCTCCAACCGAACCGCAGTAATTACACATCAACCTCCGCTGGTAGGCTGGACGACGGCTTCGTAGCTCTCCAAAGGTGCGTCGGAATTCCATCCGAAGTGAAAGCCCGAAAGGGCCAGATGCTCAACCAAAAACAGAAAAAGCCACCAGTCTCAAGGATAATAAATAGATGGTGGAGACCGTGCACAGGGTGGCCTTCCTTCGGAGGCGACAGACCCCATCCATCGGATTAGCACCATCGATCCCAATAATGAGGAATGGAGGACAAACACATAATACTTGGAGTACAATCCAACTAAGTTCCTATAACACTGGCAGCTCGGCATCCTTTTTCCCACCCCCTGAAAGTGGCCGAGTCTGGCCATCTCTCACTCCTTTTCGCGATGAACAAGGTTAAGATGTTTTTCCTCTCCCCTGCGGTTCGGGACGCTTGCGACAAGCATCCAACAAGAGCCCCATAAAAACGAGACCCCGAAACCCCGTAACGGCAAATTACCCAGGTCCAGTCCGGTGCTAATTATTGGTTGGGCTTCTGAAGCATTACGGCTTGACTGTAGTACCGTTTCAACTCGAAAGAAACGGGGAGAGTGTTCCAAACAAAAAATAAAAATAAAAATAAAAAAGAAAAGAAAAAAGAAAAATAGCCTCGCACTTCTATCCCTTTTCATGCTTCTTGGACATGGGAGAAACGGTTCGTGAATATCTTAACAGAGATGTCATATAGTTGTAGTCTATACCTGTGACACGTTGTCTTTTGGGGTAATCTTTTGGGGAATTTTTTTTCTTCTTCTTTTTTTACGGCGGCTCCTGCCTTTGCACAAAGGGTTGGGGTTTCGGGGTGCAGTAGCCGCATAATAGTACTCGGTACTATCATGGAATCCTACCGCATCGACGATACAATGCCTGTGCACATCCTTGACCGAAGGAGCGGTGACGGAGAGAAAAGAAAGTTGAACACTCCCAAAGCGCCTCCCCGACGTCTGTCTCGTTTCCGCGATCACCAACAGAGTACGAAACAATAGAATACCTCGCTCTGTATGTTCCCTCTCTCTACCCTGTACTCGATAATACCTTCGTCGAGATGCTGTCAAATTTCCAAGCCTTTTCTCTCCGTGTACAAGTCACACGCAGAGTTTTAAATTGTAGAAAAAATAGACCCTGGAACGCTTAATATAACTGTGTGTTTGCAAGGGGTGGGAACCCGAAGCTATCGTGACTCAATCATAATAACAGCAACAGGCAAAATAGGGGGCCATCGCTCTCTGTTACTCAGTTCAGGGAAGTCCGGTCGGACTCGGAGGAGGGCCGCGGACGCGCGCGGGACCTGGAGATCCACTGGTCGGTCAGCGGCAGCAAACGAATCGGGCAGTTGAGATTAATACACCAAGGAGAAGACAAAGGACTGGTAAGACTCGTAACGAGGGCAATGCCAAGTCCGGCGACAGTTTGGGGATTCTGGACCCTGGGAACGAAAGAAGGACTCGCAGAAGTGGCCAATCTACCTTGGGGCTGGAGCTTGGTACCTCGGGGGCTTGGTTTACGAGTGGAGTAATGGGGCCCTTTCTGTGTTTGGTGCGCTGGCGGACGAGGGATGAGGATCCATGGATGGTGAACACCAAAGAAAAGGCGCCAATTGGTGCCCTGAAGACACAGTATGCATCCACTTTAGGTACGCAAGTACATACTTGGAAGTTAACGGAGTACTCCGGGCTCCGCCGACAGGGGATGGGCACAAGGGATGTTCGCAGGGGGCCACAGGGGGTCTTGACCCAAGGGGGAGTCGTACAAATCAGAGAGCAGTGGAGAGCCCGCCGTACACGGAAGCACCATAGCACGGCGCGCATCTCCAGGGCCTCATCTTTCCAGTTTTGCTTGCTTTTTGGTCACATGCTCTCTGTACCTTGAACCCAGTAAGCCCAGACCCCCCAAACCCACAGGGAAGAACGGAGCCAACACCAACAACGTCAATGCCAGCGTACTGGCACCTCGCATCAACGCTGGCTCTAGCCATGTTCTGGAAGTCCCAACAATTCCCTTACCTGAAGGGAGGGTAATATTAGGGCGAACGTTCCAGCTAGGAAAGGGTGGTACGCCCCCCCATCCAAGGAGATATTTCCGGAACCTAAAGAACGAGTCTCAGATGAGTTGATAGGATGATAGAAGTCGCGCAAATGTTCTAGGCTGCCTCCCCCGTTCTTGTAATATCGCAACGAGACGCAAGATCGAATGAGCGATGGTATTCAATCACACGGTGGACAACCTGACGTGGGAAGACCAGCTGCTCATCTAATCTCGCTTTCCCTGTTTGACCGGCACACCGTCAGGTGCTGAACAGCACGTCTGGCTACACATGGATCCAAATCAACTTCGTAGAAATTGTTCCTCCGTAGCACTTTCACGATACGCCAATCCGCGTGTAACATGTCACATCCCCGTCCGTGATCCACCCGCCTCTTCTCCCCGTGTTCAGCGACTCCCCTGTTGCTTTTCTGCTTGTATCCTTCGGAGCTCCTTTTTTCATTCGCTTACCCAGAAGTTCCAGAAGAAGGGCGACTCCCGCTGGCACTAGTTTGCCATATAGTATCGCAGCAATAATAAAGTGATTACTCGGACTGTTGCATGGTGACGATGCTCCCGTTTCCTGGGCGCCTATGAGAACGGTATTTGTACCTGTCTAGGACAACGCTAGTACGGCCGTGTTACGGCCCATCTACACAGCTTGAGCACTACTACTAATACTTGTAAAGTGTTCCTTCTTCCCGCCAAGCGTCGCGGTCGCGAACCCTGTGCTTCCACCGAGTCTTCCAATCTTCGAGCTCTTGGCCGTAACAACCCCCAAGGACCCAGTGTTCCGGATTGGCAAGCAGTTTGCCATTTTTCAACACGGAGGCGGATCCCCAGACGGCCATGTACCACGATGTGCATGAAATCGGCCGTGGATGTCCGCCACGGTACCCCCTACTTGGGGCTCGTGTCCTGTGACTCGCCGCTGTTTCTTGTTCCACGACCTGGCCGTGTGTCCGTCAATTGGGAAATCTTGGACAGACACCACACACTCGCACGCCCCCGGTCCCGTCCGTCTGAACTCGCCGCTTCTCCCTCCTCGGCTTGGCTCCCCTTTGCGCGCGACGACGTATATTGTCTTGTCTGTTACCCTGGTCCGTCAGTGTATCAGCCTAGGGGTGCGGGTCAGCGTCGCAAACCCTTGGAAGCTGCCTCCGTAGTAGTCTCAGCCAGCTCTCCCTCGCCTTCGTAGCAGATCCCTCTGATAATCACTACGGGAAAATTACATGGAAAGCTGTTATTATACCACACTCTCATACACGATCGAAATCGTCAAAGGGGCACCAACCACGGGGAAATCCAGACCCACGCTCATATTACTAGATAAACACGGCCCCTCTTACTTTCGCAATTCTGATCTGTTCCCGAGTGATCCTCTTCCCATATCTCTCCATTTTGTCCTTCCTCTTTCTCACTATTTTTGCTTGTTCTTTTTTTCCCTCAAATAGCTCATTATACCAGAAACTCGTATACGGTCCGAGACCTGTCGAGTAAAACTAGAAGCAAGCTACCTCCATCTACATCCCGCATCGACCTCACCGACTTACAAGCCGACATACACGCCTACATCGTCAAACCTCACGGGGGATTGTCGGTACGAACTACGACATCAGCAAGTATCTATTCGTATATTCGGAGGTCGAACATTTGTCCACCCTGGCTAGACCGGAGTCACCTCTCGTCCACCGAAGACGACCTTTTCCTCTACGCTGTACGTATAACGGAGAAGCGCAATTCCGCGATCCCTTCACTTTTGTCCTTTTTCTCTGCCTCTCCTTTGGAACCCCTGCCCTGTCTTTGGCCCGTTCAATTACACCGATTCCCTCTCTACACAAGCATGGGCCATCCTACCCAATTGCCCCATCGACAATCATCCAGCATCGATACCCAATACAACGTCCCGGGAAGTGGACCAGCACCAAGTCTCAACGATACAGTGCCAGAGGATTCCGTTTTGGCATCGTTTTCCACTCCCACTTGCCTAGTTCCCAGGACAGGCGGGCTGCTTAGCTGGGCTGGGTGCTAGCGCAGCCCCCCAGTCACAGTCCCGACTTACACCAGATTAGCCCCATTTCACATCCAGTCATCATCCGCCCACGCATCCACTTCCCTGTTCCGTAAAGGCCCGGTCAGCCTTAGTTGCCACTAGTAGCAACGGTAATCTTACATTACCGTCCTCTCGCCTCGCGTCTCAAGAGGGACCCACTCACCGGCCGACCGAAGGTCCCTTTCTACGCTGCTAGCTATTATTACCCAAGTGGGAGAGAAGAGACGGAGAATACAAGAAAGAGAAAACGGAGACACAAGAACACCCACACGCCCCCCTTTCCTTCCTCTCGGTTCCCCCTAAAACTAATAAAAAGCACACCATTCTAGTATCCACATCCTCAGCAGTACTTCCGGCACCTGCTGTTATGCCAATGGCGTCTTACTCCCACAGTATTTCCAGCGCAGATATCTCTACCCCTCGGTCGTCATCCCCGGCGTCTACACGATCTACCAACACTTCGATATCCAACAAGCGCATGTCTATCTCCAGTCGAAGAATGACCGACTTCAACCCAATGGCTTCCGTCGATGTTAACATGATCGAGGAGAGGATGCGGGCCGCCTCTCTCGACCAGCTCCGAGGCTACAACCAGAATACCTACGGTGAGGTCAAGCAATACAGGACCACCGAGTACATTCCGGAATCGCAGGCTCTTGCATATCAAGTCCTGCGAGAACCTTCTTGGAACAGAGGTACGTATCTAGACACTGTTACTATTCTTCTTGGTCAGCAATGATATCCCCACGATACAATACAGAAAAGCGGACGGCGGTCATGATAAGTCAGAAGGGAGAGACATAGATAGGCAAGCGTCATCAACAGAGTCTCTGTCTCGCGCTTTCGTAGTGTGCATCTCAACCCCAACAAAGTAGTGCTAGTTTGGGAAAGTTGGCCTACATCCTTTGCGCAACCTTTGCCTCTTGACGCCAATTTTTTTTCTTCTTCTTGTTTCTCCGCCCACACCGTCCGTTCTTCCCAAGACACGCCTCTCCGTTCTTCATTTTCGGGAGGAAGCATCCCACACTCCACGCTACGCTACACTCCGCCCACTCCCTCATCCACATGCACACGAGCTCCGGCTTCCACTGACACCTGGACCCAACACTACAACGACACTATGTCCACCTTCCTCCACACTTTTTCCCCCGCTACTCTCCACACAGACTCCGATGGACTCTCCAAGACAAGCAGACTAGGAGCGACGGATACATGTGCAAGTGTAGCATATACCCACTCCCTCCCTCGAGGCCGGCAAACTTGTGGAAAATAAGAGGTCCTCCTAGACCATGAGTCAAAATACTTTAATAGCTCGCCATTCCCTCCCCAAGCTTGTTTCCCAAGCTCTTATTCTCTCCATTGTTTCCCGTTTCCTCTCCATATTCATATATCTAGCTCGATATATCCCGTCCTACCCCTACGTCCTATACTCGACACTTTTTGTTTCTTGCCACACTTCACCCACCCTTCACTCTCTTACACTCTCATCTTTCACGTGCAATACAATCAACCGAGTCAACAAGCACACCCCCCCCAACACCCACTCTTGCATGTCCAAGACCACAACATTGCCCACGATGCATTCTCAATTCAACGGAGAGACCCTGGCGGAAGCTTCGGCAGCTAACCGTGAATTGCTGTGTAAAGGTCTCGGCTTCACCCCCGAGGAGCGCATCTCCAAGAACCTCACCGGATTAATACCCCATGTCATGGAAAGCCTCCAAACTCAGTGCGAGCGTGCCATGAGGATGATCTCTACTCGCCAGACCAACATCGACAAGTACCTGTATCTGTCTAGCCTCAAAGACCAGAACATGGACCTCTTCTATCGCCTCCTGATCGACAACGTCAGGGAGCTTATGCCCCTTGTATACACTCCTACTATCGGCGACGTCTGCTTGCAGTATTCGACTCTCTACACCCGCCCCGAAGCTCTCTACATCTCCATCAAGCAGAGGCGGTCTATCCGCACCATGCTCCGGAACTGGCCTTACCCCAACCCGGAGATCTGCGTCGTCACTGATGGTTCGCGTATTCTCGGTCTCGGAGACCTTGGCATCAACGGCGTCGGCATTTCCGTAAGTCAACCCCCCTCGGCCACTCTTTCGCTCTCAGAACATGCCCCTTGCGACTCTTGCATTTGGCCTGCGTCTGCCCATTGTGGTAGCGCATGCCCCACGCTGCAAATCCGATGCGTCCCAATCTTTTTTATTTTCCTTGTAGGCCTTTGCAATTTTCCCCCTTCCACCATACCCGCATTGTATATTTGGCCCGACGTCATCTCAATTGTGTCGGATCAAACAGAATTATTTGTGCAACGTTGCGACCTGAGTTTTTGCATCTGCTATCCCGCCGCCTCGTATAATTTTTTTAGTCATTTTGGGGTTCTTTTTTTTTTTTTTTTTTTTTTTTTTTTTTCATTTTTTTTTTTTTTCACCTACCATTGCCTTCTTCGTTGCCGGAATGCCGTTTATTCTCAATATCCGATGGCCCCACAGCCCGCTAACTATGCACTCGGCAATTAGATCGGAAAGCTCGCCCTTTACACGGCCGCTGCGGGTATCCACCCCTCCAAGACCTTGCCTATTGTCCTTGACTCTGGCACTGCAAACGAGAATAATCTGAAGGACCCCTTCTACTTGGGTCTGCGCCAGAAGCGCGCACCCGTGAGCGTGCAGCAGGAGTTCATGGACGAGTTCATGGAGGCCGCCGCCGAGGTCTTCCCCGACATGGTGGTGCAGTTCGAGGACTTCGAGTCTGAGAAGGCATTCAACTACCTTGACAGGTACCGCAACCAGTACAAGTGCTTCAACGATGACATCCAGGGAACTGGCGCCGTCGTTCTCGGTGGTTACATCGGTGCCGTAAATCTGTCCGGCGTTCCTCTTGAGGAGCAGCGCCTCGTCTTTATGGGTGCTGGTTCAGCCGGTGTTGGTGTTGCCAAGCAGCTCGTCGAGTACTACACTCGCCGCGGTCTCTCCGAGAAGGCTGCCCGCGATAAGTTCTGGCTCGTTGATACCAAGGGTCTCGTTACCAAGGATCGTGGTGACAAGCTTGCCGAGCACAAGAAGTATTTCGCGCGTGACGATAACAATGGCCACCAGTTCCGCAGCCTCGAGGAGGTTATCGAGTATGTCAAGCCCAGCGCCCTCGTTGGTCTCACTGCCACGTTTGGCGTCTTTACCGAATCCGTCGTCCGCGCACTCAAGGCCTCCGTTGATGCCGGTGGCCTTGGCCGCCGCCCCATTCTCTTCCCCCTCTCCAACCCCCTCACCAAGGCCGAATGCACATTCGAACAAGCCGTCCAGTGGACCGATGGCACCGTCATCTTCGCCTCCGGCTCTCCCTTCCAGCCCTTCAAGGCCAAGATTGGCGAGAGCGTTGTCCAATACAACCCTAACCAGGGTAACAACGTCTACGTCTTCCCCGGTCTCGGTCTCGGTGCCATCCTCTCCAAGGCGACTCGTATCACTGATGACATGGTTTACACCTCCGCTGATGCTCTCGCCGGCTGCCTCAACGCTGAGGAGGTCCACCAGGGCCTCATCTACCCCAAGATTGAGCGCGTGCGCGATGCCTCCCTCGTCGTTGCTCGCGAGGTCATGAAGGCTGCGCGCCGCGACGGCGTATCTGCCCTTCCCGAGTCCCAGTGGGTTGAGTGGGAAGAGTGGGGTGATGTGGCCCTCACCCAGTACATCAAGGAGAGGATCTACGATCCTGTCTCCTTCAGCAGCAAGGGCCGTCTTTAGATGACGTTCTCGTGACATGTCCCGCTCCTGATCGTTGGTGGTGTCGAGGATGAACAATCCCTTTAGACTGTCTCTATTTTGAGTTTGATACCCTCTTTTTCTAAGGAGTAGCTGGGAATCCTTTATTGGACTTTCCACCCGCTTCTTTCTTCACGCAAGCTCCACCCTTTGGTATGAATGGCGATTCGACCGTGCCACACCTACCCTCCAGCCGTTCTAGTTTCCAGAGCGGCCACCCTGTTGATATTGTCCATTGAGCGTTGCTCATCGAGCGTCGGGTATTCTTTTACCCCTTGCTCCTCCTTGCATGAGTACATAAGCGATGTTTTGTTTCTACTCCTTTTCCTGCGTTTTTTTTTTTTTATCTTCTTCCTTTGTTCAAAATTCCAGGAATAGCATCATGGCCATGAAATGGAAGAGGGCCCGGATATCAAAACACTTCCAACATCAAACTGAAAGACTTACGCTAGACAAAAAGACCGGCTGGCAAGGGATTTTTATTGAAACTGGAGTCTGAATCTTTTTTAATATTAACATATATGATTCCTTACTCGTCCCTGAAAACTATGTCCTGGCTATTTTGAACCCTTTATTCTACTAACATTACTTGTTTTCGTTTTCTTTGTTTGGCTTTTCAAGGGTGGGGGAGGTGCTCTCAGTTTTAGGGAGGAGGGTGGACGTATCAGTCAGTTACATGGGTTTTCGAGATCTTCGGTGACGATCGGACGCATCGAGTAGTGCTACATTTCACTTGAGTAGAGAAGTTCAGCTTTTGATTTACGTCCCTGTCTCTCTCCTCCGGTCTCGGTGTCTCTGTGTGATATCATGGGATGACGGAGCGATGGTGTGCCACAGTCAGGAGAGCCTCCCACATCTTAAAGCCCCAAGGACGGGGGTGGAAACGCATCCTTGTCGCGTGGGATGGTGGTAGGGTAACGGCATCTCCGCCACGCCAGCCGTAGGGCAAGGGGGGAAGCGGAGGGATACTCCTTTCCGAGCACCGGGTCCACCCGATACCCAGGACGCCCGCCACTTATCGATCAGCGCATGGCTTCGAGACTTGGCTGCTTTGTGTCTTCCATGGTAGGCTGGGGTCTCAGGAGAACAGGTCTGTCTTGGTGTTCCCAGCTGGGCGGATATAATCCCGCCCCCA
This sequence comes from Lomentospora prolificans, assembly GCA_029532625.1. Taxonomy (NCBI): domain Eukaryota; kingdom Fungi; phylum Ascomycota; class Sordariomycetes; order Microascales; family Microascaceae; genus Lomentospora; species Lomentospora prolificans. Next base: position 485,441 of record JARFXM010000003.1, read on the forward strand.
CGGCTAACAACGCCATTTGGGATCTAAGATCATGACACTTCTCCCACTCCAAAAAGAAAAAAAAAAAAAAAAAAAAGGTCTCAAGATAACACAAAGAAAGTGGGTATGGTACGCTCTCCCACCGATACCTGAAAACTCTGATATAATCAGGAACCTTGACTCCAATAATTGTCAAAGAAAACGGTACCGAAAAGAGCAATGTAATCGAAATTCAGACGAGACGAATAAAAAGAAATTAAAAAGAAAGGGAGGAAAAAAAGAATGCTCAGGCCGAGACTCGAACTCGGATCATTTGCTGCGCCCCAAGGTGGAAGGCAAATATTCTACCCTTGAACCACCTGAGCTTACTTTGTTCGGCGGCTGTGGGTAAACCAGTCGTTTCGGGGTGTCTGCTCATTGGCGTGTGGTGACTATGAAGCTACTGGCGAGTAGGGCCGGCCAGGTCAATTCTTCATGTGTCTGCATGCATTGTTGTGGAGAGCGTTTCGGCGTTGTGGGTTCGGGAAGTGTGGCTGGTGTAAGTGGGACGGATGGCATCGTGAGACCCGCTGCTTCGAGCTTCAAACCCCATGCTTGTGAGCGTTTGACGGTCGATAATTAAATCCCCTTTAGGGACAGGACAGAAGACAAGCTTGCACGACTTTTTGGCGACGCCGTGGTATTGATCGATATAAAAGATGATTCTTTGGATTATTCACGGACACCAAGACTCACAGTGGTCAATAACCAAGTAGAACGGGTAGGACAGGGTAGCAGCACGAGTTTAACCAAACCGTGGTCTTATTATAATACGTTTTACTTAGCCATTTACTACAAGTTCTGAGGTACTATCAAAAAAGCAGGCGTGTGTAGATTTACACGCAAAACTCGAGTATTTACGAGATAGGTAAGATAACACTCTGGCTCTTGAGCTCTCAAAATGAACCACGGTGTTACTCAAGAAATGACGAGATGAAGTCCACCAGTTCCTGAGCTGAGGCTATGAGAGAGACCTTCTCGAGTAGCGAAACCACCGGTCTGGTGAAGAATATTAATCGGATCTCGCAGGAATAAAGACTCCAGTAACCTCCCAAGCGAGATAAAAGGTGGATGGGGAGCGAGAAAAGAAAGAGGACAGTGAAAAAAGGACCTTCACATATTGTCTATTACACTCAAAATACACACCCAAATAAAAAAGATTGCCCGAGCCGAGACTCGAACTCGGTTCACTCGCTACCCACGCCATGGGAGGCGAGTATTCTACCCTTGAACTACCCGGGCTTGTCACCTTGTTAGTTACATGACTAGCGTGTGAACTACAGCTATATGGTCGCCGCGTTTGCTCTGCTCTCTATAGTTGTAGAAGGAGCGTATCTTGTTTGGGGGGCTTGTGGAAGGGGCGATGGGTTGAAGCGTCAAGCTAGAACGGGATGATGAGATAACCCTGGGTTCGGGTGGCTGCATCGAAGCGGTGCGATGCGGTAGGCAACATACGTGCCATCTTCCAAGTATGAATGAGGTGATGTGGCGTGTAGAATCCGCCTTCATCTATTTCTAAGGTATATGGCACCAAGGCACCCCAGACACTCATAATATCAAGTTCTTGCAGCCGCGCTCCTTGATGTCACAGGTGGAAACACCTCTCCCACTGGTCTACTTGGAAGTCAGCCCGGCACCTCTGAAGGTCAACAAAAAGTGGAACCAAGATCATCGATTCATTATGCGGCTATGGTATTGAAGCCTCATTTTTATTCAAATATTGTACATATCGAGACCGCTCGCTCCGGCTAGTCATCAAAACGAACCACGTTCTCCCCACTACTGAATGCAACATAATCAAAAGACCCTGATGAGACGAAAAGTAGAGATAAAGAACTTGCCCCTTGTGCCCTTGAGCGCCGTGAATTCCACCTGCCTTATGCCATAGTATGTCTGGTTTCTGTTTGTCAAATTTCCTTTCCTCTGCCTTCTGGATTTCGCCCTAGTCCATGTCTAATCTAAGTTTGGGAAGGAGAGAAGAAAGGAAGAAAGAAAACCGTCAAAGTTGCCGCCTTATTTCTCCAGCAGAGGAGTGAAGACATGCTAAATCAAAGTAAAGTTCCTTTGTACACATGCATTATCTTATTCAGTTGAGGTAGAGTCCCTTCTCGTCTCGGAGGACTTGGCCGTGAACTTGGAGTGCGCCGGCCGCCACGCTGCCGGGTGCCTTCTTGGGGAATTCCACCAAGGCGACTTGTAGGGCAGCGATGGCCGCGTTGCCAAAGAATTGGATGAATCGCTGCTCGTGGCCATCAATCATGGCCTTGAGGACAATGTACTGGGTGTCCGAGACCTCTGCTGGCTGTGTGTTGACAATAGTTGACAGCGCTCGCCAATAATTGGAGGATGGATAAGGATTCGCCTTGTTCGCCTTGCTGAAGTCTCTGAGAGAAATAGCCGCAAAGCCTGCGCCAAGACCAGCCACCTTATCGTAGTGCATTTGTTCGGGCATCCAACTGCCGCCATCTTTCCGCCATCCTATGACGGCTCGACCCTGGGCCGTCTTGTCACTGCCTCGGACGCCGAAGAGGACTGGACAAGTCTTTCGAAATTTGGAAATGAGAATGTCAATTAGGGACTTGCCTCTCCACTGGAAGTCCTTATCGGAGAAGATGTGAGCTGCCATAACGCCAATGGGGTCGGCAGCCTTGGGGTTGGCGCCGCACTCGTTGATGAACTGGTTAATGACAGCCTTGGAGAATATGCTTAGGAGGTAGATGAAGAGGGATGGCATCTGGTCTCCGTTATAAATAGCGTCTTGTTGGGGTTCGCGCTTGTCCACAACAAACGCGGCGACATTGACTAGGGGGCTGGGCAGGTTGCTGCTTAGCGACTCTTGAAGACACGCCTTGATCTTTTTGAGGGGAGTGGCATTGGCGCCCTTTCCTCCGGTCAGCTGGCCCATGGACTTCCGTATCTCACGTCGGAGATCGCCCATCTTTCCCTTTAGAGGTGATGCTGGCGTCTTCGCCATCTCCTCTAGTTTACGGCGTAGTGTTTTGAGCTCTTGGTGGATCTGGAGGTGGCGATCATTCGGTGCTGAGGTAACCTGAGTAACTACCACAGGCTGTGCAGGTTTCTGTGCCTGAGTCTGGGCGACAGCCACGGGCACCTGGGCGGCTCCATTCGGTTGAAGCTGCGCTTGGGATTTCGCTGCTACAGCGGGTGGTGGCTGGCCAAAGGGGCTTTGAGCTGTCGGCTGACCATTCGAAAGAGGTTGTTGAGATGTTGTGCCTGGCCTGGGCAATATCGGCGTGGGGGGTTTAGGCTGGGCGGCGGTAGGAGCGGTTCTTTGGAGAGTTGGAGAAGACGGGTCAGTATTGGTAGCTCGCGGTTGGGCCTTCTCGACCGCCTGGGGGGCGACTCGGGCGGGTTCGGGTTCGGGTTCAGGCTCAGGTGGGGGTTTCGGGACCTTCTGAGCTCGAAGAGCTCTAAGCCGCTTCTCCTCTTCGATGAGCTCGTGTTCTCTTCGCAGTCGCTCCTTTTCCTTTTCCTGCTCGGCTAGAATCTTCTGCTTGGTTTCTTCTAGCTGGTCGAGCTCTAGGACACGTAGGGCTGCTATCCGGACGCGCTCATGCTCAACCTGGGCGGCAAGGAGCGCATCGCGGTGGCTCAATTCCGTATTTCGATCATCGGAAAGGATGCTGGACAAATGGCTAAGACTGCGCTCTGGACTAGACTGGGTATAGCTTCTCCGTGACGAGATCGAGGCGCGGCTCATGATGGGGAGGCTGGGTTTGGCTTGAGGGCGGGCTGAGGGATCCTGGCTGCAGAAGAAATGAAGCGCCTGGTCTGACTTAGGAATGATTTCGCGTTTGGAGCGAATGCGGACAAAGGGAGAAGCCCTCCGCTGTATTTCTTTTCTTGGATGTGTGAGGGAGGGAGTTAGGATATGCAGGTGGATAAAACTTGCAAATACTGTCGCTGCAGATGGTGATTGACGAGAATTCGAGAGCGGTCGTCCAAATTATGGCTGGTAATGAGGCTTGGCGGCTGGTGGGCTTGGACGGCATTTTCCGCCAGACTAATCGGGATTGGGAAATGGAACCCCATTTTGTTCGAGCTTAGGTTCGAAACCCCCTTGCTTCCCCTTCTAATAGACCGTGGATTTTCAATTGCAAAGAATAGCCCAGCCTGCAAGAGGAATTGAGAAACCAAGGAGCAGGCCAGTCTGCAACAACCTGCAGTTTCGAGTTAGGAAGGAACGTTCTACAAGTAATGATACTGCAAGCTCCTGCTGCATGTAGGGTGCATGGGCGGCGGGCGGTTATTTACATTCCCACTGATTACAGTTACAGTTACTATTGCTTGGGAGAGGGGAGCTCCAAATATACATTGGAGCCACGCATCGATACAAGCAGTGTCTTAACTTGGTACACCGAAGCTGTGGCGTCACAAGGCTATCATGAAGTTGGGCCTCGTAACCTGGCAAAAGCTCCGGCTCAACGTAATCTACTCCGATAGTGCTGAAGTGTAATTCGGACATCCATTGAAACTATAACCGGCAATCTGTCACCTCGAACCCACCTGCACTTCGCTAGTTTCCCATTCTGCCGGGCGGTCAAGCTTTCGGTTTCGTCGCTTGAAGTCACCGCCGGGGACTCGTACATTGGGGTGACGAAGTATAAGATGGTTTGAGGAAAAATAGCATTGTTGCTGCCCCCGAGGACGAATCAAGCTCAAGGGGGCAGCTGATATGCTCGTAAGATCGCTGCACTTTACATACACAGCTTATGCCAGCGTCGGCATCAGCATCGGGCGTTGCACGTTGCAGAATGAATACGAAGCTCTTGTTTCGGGGCTGAAAACCACACTGAGACTAGAGAAACGAGAGCAAATGCGTAGCGAAGCTTGGCTCCCCGCAGACCCCTGCCCCTCCTCCTTCTCAGGTGAAGGTACAGGAGTACTACTAAAGCGCCTCGACGAAGAAGGAGGGGGCGACCTGGGGTTAGGATGCCCACCACGTTTGGTACTGTCGTAGCAGCGCTCTGCAGTGTGTGCAGCATCCGCTGTGGTTCAGGGTGACTTGGGCCGCTACTAGGGTACATGGAAGATATTGATAGTTGGCCGAGCTATACCGTTGGAATCAGCTTAGATCCTCGCACGCTCGGGGACAATGGGGAAACAAAAAGTGGGTAGAGGTGGCGAGGTAGCCTATACTACTGGGCACGAGCGTTGTTCTACTTCATTTGGTGAACTTTAGCGCAGGCGCATCACCTGAGTGACAAGTATTCGTTACCTGGTGCAACCCTCGAGCCACACTCTAACGTCCCCACTTCGGCCCCCCTTTCCCATTTTCCTTCCTAACCAGGTGTTGTCGTCGGCAGCTTCCCACACAGAAAAGGCCCAATTCACATTGTTCCAACAGAGAAACCCCAACCCGCCTTAGCCAGTTAGCGCGGAGCTCCAACTGGCTTCTGCCCGCTGTTTCAAGCGTAGCACCTGGTTACTGCTGCCGTTACATCACCCTGGCCCCTTCCCTGGCACCACTTTTGAGCGTTGGAGCTTCAGAGCATCCGCAGTGGTAGCAGCAGGAGCGCCTGGCAGCTAACCAGCCACAGTTACCTAAACTAGCGAATCGTACTTGGAGGATACACAACTGTCTCCTTCGAATCACTCCTAGGCTGCTACAGAGGTACCTCCTTCCTTACCCTGCTCTGAGCAACCAGGTCACCTCGTCGCCTCAGTGTCCTGATCCCTTGTCAAAAAGGGCCAAGACCAATCCTCGCCTTCGCTCCCAAAGTCTAAAGGCCCTCATCCAGCTCCCTTCCAATCCTTTTCCACCAACTGCCTCTCTCCCTCAACCATCGCCATCGGGCTTTCTCTCAAGCCTTCCTCCATCATCTCTGACACTCCTTGCTCGGCGCTCTTCATTCCCTCTCATCGCCAGACCCTCCTTTTTTGTGTCAATCATATATTCCCCTACTCCTGATTGCAAGCACGCAACAGAGACGCACCCGGCAACGCTCCCAACCAAACAGAACAGACACGCACAAACATACAACCCGTTACGCAACGCACACAGTTTCGGCGACCCATCGCAACTTCTCGGATACAAAATTCGACAATTGTCTATCTGCCTGTGCCTTCGGTAAAACCAATCTACTATCGACACGTCCTCACTCGTGCGAGATTTTGGCCTCCACGCCTCCCACTCGCGTTCGAATTTGCCCCCTCAATCCATAAGTGACCGCACACGACGTGCTGCTCCCACCCCTCCTTTCTGCTCGCCATGGAGCAAGACCAGCAACAGCAACAACCACAGCAGCAGCAGCAGCCGCCTGCCCCCCAGACTGGGGGAGTCCATGGCCCTGCTGGTCGCAGGCTTCACATTGCTCATCGGCGTAGTCCTTCGGAGTTGACGCCTTTGATGAGCATGTTTACGAATCCTCAGAGTAAGTTGGCACTCCTTTTCACTTCTCTTCCATTTCGTGAACCCAACCCCTGGCTCCTGGTGGGCTTCCAACTAGTAGACTTCAAACCCTTCCAGTCTCAAATGACCTCTGCACTTTATAACAATTGCTGCATCGTTTGAATAGTTTGGACTAATGATTTATTTCATCGCCTTTTAAAGTGGACCAGCTTGCGATTCAGCAGCAGATCGAGCTCCTCCAACAGCAGCAACAACAGCTCCAAGCTACTCATCAACAATATGTCAACATGGGGATGATCCCCCCTCAACAATTGGGGCCTGGTGGTGCATTCAATCCCTTGCAACCCGCCATGGCCAACATGGCGCCCCAGCAAGCTTTCCAGTTCCCGAATCAAATGCAGCAGCAGCAGCAGCAGCAGCCCATGACGCACCGCCGCAATCAGTCCGCGATTCCTAACATGGGCATGGGCCCTCCTCCTGCCCCTTCGTCTGGGGCCTCGGGCACAGCGTTTGGTAACTTTGACAACTCCCAACCCGGCCATGGTCGAGGGGAGAACACGTCGGGCCGTGGCGGTCGCGGTGGCGGCGGCGGCGGCCATCAGCGCCGTCATTCATTGGCCCTTGCTGACGCCAAGAAGGCAGCGGAATTGGCTCAGCAGAAAAGGACGACAACCGGCTTCCAGTTCCCTGGTCCTGGTGCGACCGGCGATAAAGCTGGCGGCGAGGAGAATAAGGCAGCCGTACAGCCGGGAGCCACTGAGAGCCAGCCCTCTCAAGGCCCCTCTGGGCGTGGGGGCCGTGGTGGTCACGGTCGCAGCCAGAGTATGGCCGTCGGCCGTGGTGGCGGCAGCCAAGACTTCCGCCGTGGCGGGCATACTAGAACCGGTTCCCGTAACTTCGAGGGCAATTGGAGGAACCAAAACCAGAATCAAAACCAAGAGCAGGGTGGCCAGAACCAGCAAGGCTTCCAGCCCGGCCACCGATCCCGCGGCTCCATCAACCAATCCATCTCATCTATCGGCGCCTTTCAGTATCCCGGCCAGGCACCTCTTGTTCAGATTCCGGGTCAAATGATGATGCCCCAGATGTACCCTGGGCAGCAACTTAACCCAATGCAGCTTAGCCAGCTTCAGGCCCTACAGGCCCAGATGAATGGCCAGCAGTTCGTTGGCCTGCAAAATAGCCAGCACGCTGGTGGCCTTGCGGGCCAGCAGCAGCAGCAACAACAGCAGCGCAAGACCCTCTTTACTCCTTACCTCCCTCAGGCGACTCTGCCTGCCCTCCTCGGCGATGGCCAACTTGTCTCCGGTATTTTGCGCGTAAATAAGAAGAATCGAAGCGACGCTTACGTCTCCACCCAAGATGGTCTGCTTGATGCGGATATTTTTATCTGCGGTAGCAAAGACCGAAACCGAGCCCTTGAAGGCGACTTAGTCGCTGTTGAGCTGCTTGACGTCGACGAAGTTTGGTCCCAGAAACGTGAGAAGGAGGAGAAGAAGAAGCGCAAGGATATCACGGATACTAGATCTGGATCCACCAACCAGGGTAGCCAACATGGCGCCAATGGTGACGATGGCAAGGCAAACGATGGCGGCATTCGTCGACGCGGCAGTCTTCGTCAGAGACCCACTCAAAAGAAAAATGATGACGTTGAAGTTGAGGGCCAGAGCCTACTCCTTGTCGAGGAAGAAGAGATCAGCGACGAGCAGAAGCCCCTTTACGCTGGTCACATCGTTGCTGTCATCGAGCGGGTTCCCGGCCAAATGTTCTCTGGCACCCTCGGCCTCCTTCGACCCAGCAGCCAGGCCACTAAGGAGAAGCAGGAGGCCGAGCGCGCTGCCCGAGATGGTGGCAACTCGCGCCACAATGAGCCCCGCCACCAGGAGAAGCCCAAGATCGTGTGGTTCAAGCCTACTGACAAGCGTGTTCCTCTCATCGCGATTCCCACAGAGCAGGCTCCGCGAGACTTTGTTGAGAAACACCAAGACTACGCGGACCGCATCTTTGTTGCATGCATTAAGCGATGGCCCATTACCTCTCTGCATCCCTTCGGTACTCTAGTGGAGCAGCTTGGTAAGATGGGTGACCTAAGGGTCGAGACCGACGCCCTTCTACGCGATAACAACTTCGCTTCTGATGAGTTCACCGAAGCTGTTCTTCGCAGTGTAGGACTTCAGGACTGGTCCGTTGCCAAGGAGGATGAGGCGGCTCTCTCTGCTCGTCGCGATTTTCGAGATGAGAAAATTTTCACCCTCGCTGTTTCTGAATCGGGCGAACTTGGCAACGCTATTCACGTGAAGACCAGCCCTGACGGCAAGATTGATGTTGGTATCCACGTTCCCGATGTTGCCCATTTCGTTAAGGCCAACTCTCTCGTTGATCGGGAAGCGAAGAAGCGCGGCACTGCTGTCCATCTACTCAACCGCTTCTGTGCTCTCCTCCCTCCCAAGTTGTCAGCTGAGGTGTGCGCTCTTATCCCTGGCGAGGAGCGCTTAACAGTCAGTGTTGTGTTCCGCGTTAACCCCCACAATGGTGCCGTTGCCGAAGGTGACGCTTGGGTTGGAAAGAGTATCATCAAGAGCGCTGGCAGGATTACTCTTGATCAGGTTGATGCCGCCCTCTCCGAGGGCCAGTCCAGCTTCAAGCACGAATCTGTCCAGCTGAAGGATCTCCAGATCCTCAACGTGAGTCTTGAACCAAATCTCGTCCCTCCCGGTTTGATACAGTTTACTAATCTCTCCCTCAGGCCGTCGCTCAAAAGTTTAGGGAGTCTCGACTTGGTGCCGGCGATGAGCCGATAGCCCCTCTCCGCCTACTTCAACAGCTCGATGATGAAAACGTTCCCGTCAAGACCAACATCTTTGACTCCACTTCTGCTACCGAGATGATTGAGGAATTGATGCACAAGGCCAACGCCCACGTTGCCCAGAAGCTTGCCCAGGCCCTTCCGGAGAAGGCGCTCCTTCGCCGCCAAGGTGCTCCGAACCCCCGCCGTCTCCGAACCTTTACCGACCGCATGGCCGCTCTCGGTTACGAGATTGATGCCACCAGCAGCGGAAGCCTTCAGAACAGCCTCTTCAAGGTTGACGACACTGATATCAGAAATGGTATGGAGACCTTGCTTGTCAAGTCGATGCAAAGGGCCAAGTACTTTGTTGCGGGCAAGACCCCGAAGCACCTTTGGCCTCATTACGCTTTGAACTTGCCTCTCTACACACATTTCACCAGTCCTACTAGGCGATATGTCGATATCATTGTCCACAGGCAGCTAGAGGCGGCTCTTTCCGAAGGCAAAGTCGAGTACAATGATGACCTCGAGACTCTCGTCAAAACGATTGAATCATGCAACACCAAGAAGGAGTCTGCCCAGAATGCCCAAGAACAGAGCGTGCACATCGAATCGTGCCGAAAGATGGATAAGGTCAGGCAGGAAGCTAATGGAGACCTAGTGGTTGAGGGTGTGGTGATTTGTGTGTATGAATCGGCGTTTGACGTCTTGATTCCTGAGTGGGGCTTTGAAAAGCGAGTCCACTGTGACCAGCTGCCACTGAAGAAGGCCGAGTTCCGCAAGGAGAAGAGGGTTCTTGAGCTTTACTGGGAGAAGGGTGTGCCTAGCTCCGCGTACGTACCGGAGGATGAGCGACCCCGTGCTGCTCTATCCCAGCGCTATTCCAACGCTATGGAGGCCCGACGACAGGCCGAGGAGGCTGAGCGAGTTAAGAAGGAGCGTGAAGAGGCTGCTCGCAAGCAGACCGAGACAGGAACCATGTCGACTGACGATGTCGAGGCTCTCTTCGACGATGACGATGACAACGCGTCCGATTTGACCGAAGCTATGGCTGGTGTCTCGTTGGCCGAGAGGCCGACGCAGAGCGTGCCTGGCTCGCCCACTCGATCCACCTCCAACGCGGAGGCGGGTGTCCTCCAGCGAACCCGCTCAGACTCTAAGGTGCCCCCTGCTGAACCTGTCGAAACCCGTTTGACCGACAAGGAGAAGTACTTGAAGCTCTTCAAGCTTAGGGAGGAAGGTGGCGAGTACATTCAGGACGTCACAGAGATGACCCGAGTTCCCATCATTCTCAAGACGGATCTCTCCAAGAGCCCTCCGTAAGTGACGCTAAGGTCTCATTTACAATTTCGACGATAATTTCGCTAACACGCAAATCTATACAGGTGCTTGACCATTCGCTCCGTCAACCCCTACGCTCTTTAAACGGAGTTTGTGTTCATGGTTTAAGGCGTAGGTCTCATTTGGCTTGTGGTGGGTCGAGGATGAGGTTAGGCGTCGACGGATTAAGTGAAAACTGCATCATGTCTTAAAAGTCTTACCGCGGCCGTTGCCATTTACCATTGTTACCGGCGCCCGGGGAATCAACATTGGCAATAGAAGGGGGAAAGGGCGTAAAAATAACAAGAAGTGGGAAGGGAATGTGCAGTCAAAGGGCAGAAAAGATCTCTAGCTTTGGTGAAAGAGAAGGGTTCAGACCAGACGCTTATGCGCATATCGTAACCATTTGCTGTCGCGGATGGTTCCTGAGTTTGTCTGCTTGCGTTCCAAAGCATGTGTGCTTGGGCCAGGAAAGAGTACAGTTGTTTATACGCATAGGAGGTTGAGGCGAATGGGTATCGGAAGCGGGAGCAAGTGGTGAGACGGACGAGCATGTCGCAGGGGAAGAACACGCACGAGAAGTAAGATAAATCCGTTGCTAGTAATACAAAGGACGTCTTAATAAGGTTTGCCGTCTTTGTCTTCGGAATGCGGAAGAGTTGGATGCCCGTTCAAGTGTGTGGCTGCCTATCTCTAAATGCTATGTAGGAATCCGCCAACGCGGTTGCGGTTCCTGCTACGACATGTCTATGAGCCGCGTAGGGGCGATGTCCGCCCGCTTGCAAGGTAGGTTTCACATGTAAAAATCATTTCGTTCCACAATGTGGGTGCTTCTTAGAAGCATCCGTGCTTCCCATAGCCTTACTCTGTCCGAATGAGGCCGCAGCCCAGGTTGGGTCGGATATAGAGGTGGGACGGGTCGTGCGGACCCATGTGTTGGGCCAGCGGTGCATCTCCGGAAGAAGAAAAGGAGAAAAGAGTTTAAAAGAAAAGACGGAGTGATCACGAAGTCTGCGTTCCGCGTATGCAAAGTGATGTAGGTCGTTCGCGGCTCAACGCAATCCCGGGGACGGGATGAGTAAGACATGTCGGCCTGGTTGACCCGTCCACGTACCTATCGTTTAAGAAAGCTATGAGCAAGGCGATTCCATGTCCGAGGCTTGAGGGGGCGCTTGCTTGGAGGGGCGACATGGCACAGTGAGAGGAACGAGAGTGTTCCGTGCCGGATAAAAGTGGAGAATAGAAGAAGAGGGACAGAGAGAGAGAGAGAGAGAGATGATGATGATCAAAGGGTGTTTAGGAGGAATAAAATGTGCGACGTGGGAGAATTCAGGCTGTGTTTGTTGGACGTGGGATCTTCGTGGGATCTTCGGTCGGAGAGAAAGAGAAGATGGTGATCGCGAGGGTGAGATGCGGGACGTCGATTTGGGAAGTACGAGGCATCGATAAGTTGGAGGTGGGTTTTGAGGTCTACGTTGGATTATTTTGTTTGTGTTAGCCGTGTGTCTTTTCTGATTTAGAGCATTGTATTCCTTGAAAAGCTACTAGGCAGAGGCGCGACTGAGGTTTGTAGGAAAAAGAGGTAACCGTTGCATCAGCAGAACCACTGTCGTCTACATCGCAAAGCCAGTCCTCTAGGCCACCAAAACGGTCACAAGAGCACATTGACGAGTCATCAAAGATAGCAGCCGACACTGCATGAACCACGGCCGATCGGGCGGGTAACATTAAGCTCTCATCGCCGCTTCTCGGAGGTAGCCTTATTCTTAGTTGCAAGCGATAAGGGTTGAGCCCACCGTCAGTGATTTGCGGCTCGGATCATTCTCCTTGGACAGGAAATCAGCACCCCGCGTCAAGGGTCTAGGCGGCGAGCAACAAAAGAGACGGGTTGATTGAAACGACATTTAGCCTGCCAAAACCCGATTTTCCTAGGCATTCTTTCTGTCGGCCTTCCTACTTTATAAAAATCCTTCGTGGCATGCATCCATCCCATCTGCCCCTTTGGGGAAAAGGAGGGAAAAAAGTCACCGGCGGAGAGTTCTTCGCGTTTCGAGACATTCACCCCTCCAATACCGGTGCTAAGTCTGAACTTTAATCCCACCTCGGTGCATGCCAGTGACTAGTGAGTCCGGGTTAAAGTTTAAAGGGGGGTATTGGGACGGGATGCAAAGGGGATTCAAAGGGCGAGAAGGCATACCGCCAGAGAGGGTTCATTTCTTGTGCGTTTCACGATAACGTTTTGTGCCAATGAACCATGGGGCCGAGGACTCCAAGCGAAATCCATCACCGCGGGCCAGAGCACGTGGGGGGCCTAAAAGCAGCGGAACACAAGGCTCAGAGGCGACGCTCAAGAGTTTGAGAGAACACGAACAACGGGGGGATGAGCTTCTGGTGGCGTCTTCCCCTGTGGACGCTTCGACCGAGGTTGATCTCTGCCCAGAGCTAATTTGCAAACCTGTCACAGATCCTTGTAGAAGAACGCTCTGTTTCCCCGATAGATGGTGGTATTCTGGACGCCCCAAGAGCCAGCGACACGCTAGCTGTTATGGACAGGAAGGCGAGTGCTACGCTGCTAAGCCTCGTGTTTGAACCCCGGCGCTGGCAGAAGGGCCCTGGGCGACTGAGCTTGCATGACGAAAAGTAAGATTAGGGTTGCTGTGGTCGAGAGCGAGGAACCATCTGTGCGGACCAGGACTATCCCAAATTCGTGAAATAAGTGCGTATTATCCGCCGGTCTAGGCCTTTTACAGGGGGCAAGCTTCGATTGCTGGCCGGATAACCACCGATTTTCGCAATAGAAGAAGGAGAATATGGCATGGTTATCTAGGTAGTTGACGGACTTGACGGGAGGGTGTCCCCTAGCTCGTGACGCGGACCCCGGCCAGTTTGGTGTAGAAAGAGAACCTAGTGCAATAAGCTTCAGGTATCCATCCATCCATTGATGGATATATCGGCAAAAAGCCCCTCGTCGAGGTTTCTGAGGATACGATTCCGCAAGAAGCAGGTTCGTCAGCAGTAAGCTGAAGGATTCTGAGGCCGAAGGGTGTGGCAACCGTCAACGCATGGGCGGCAGCGTTGCAGAGAGTAAGGCCCGGGAGCGAATCAGGTCTGGGGTCTGCGACAACTCGCCTGTGTCAGGAGCGTTTCGGGACATGCGCGGGCCGGGCAGGGGCGATTGAGCATGTCTTGGTCCGAAGTGGGGCATGGGGGTGCCTCACCTCGTGCCTGCACCACGTTCTCCCAGATGCCGGGCCTAGGAAGGTACGACCTGAACTGCCCATTTGGTGGGCATTACTGCTATGACTCAGCAGATGAAAAAGTACCGTCCTAACAATCCTCTGAGAACCCTGCGTGCTTTGTCTTCGTTAAGCTTTTCTTTCAACCTTGGACTCCAGCATCAAATCCAAAGATTCCGGCGACAAAAAGACTGGCCCAGGCCCCTTTGAACTGCACTGGTCCGGTCCTGGGCCCCCTTGTCACTTGACGCACGCCCCACCCCCATACCCCTAAGCCGAGTAGCCTGTTTTGAGTTGCAGCTCGTCCTTCAATCATTGATCCGTCCCAACTTTAAATCCATCTTCCACGCACGCATACGCAGCGAGGCCGGTAAGGAGCTGGGTTGATACCAAGACACCACATCTGATTGGCTCGGACCCCTGGCGCCAACTCGATCCGGTCGTGGAAGAGAGATATCAGAAGCCGGCGTTTTGGGCATTTCGCCATTTCTTACTGGTTTTGCCGTTTACAGTTGTGACGAGTTAAGCTTCCTACTTGTAGGCGACTTGCAGGAATAATCGAGAACGCCAAACGTGCAAACGCTGATTTAGCAGATGTGTTGTTTCTCGTATTCTTGACGGCGAAAGCTACCGTTCCTCGAAACAGGATGGAGTGTATTGTTGCAGTATTTGTCCTCTGCGCGCTCCTACTAGACCTGTTCTCCATCAGATCCTCGTGTGCTAGGCCTCCATCGAGATTCAGAATGTGACGTCCGCACCGACCCCTAGTCAAGAAACGAAACAAGTCAACCCTCAGCAAATGCTACGGCCCTGTCGCAATCGACAGCAAAAGCCTGCCATCTGAAGGTGAGATGCGCTTAACCTTTATTCGGTCGCGTCCACATTTTCCTAACTGTAATTCCCAGACACACCCCTCCCCCTTCCTGGACATGGGGACCCCCCTGTTCTTTAAGATAGATTCTCCCTCCTCTCTCATATAGAGGGTCGCTGGCAGTTGAGGCTCAACGGCGTACCGAGTACTTCAAACCCCCTTCTCCTGGCGGTTCCTGGCTCCCTCATCTTATGCGGCTCGGGTACCAAGCCAAGCTCCGCTTCCCTGTCCCGAAAACCCTCCCTCCCTCCAACCTCGTCCCCTGACAAAATTCCTCGACGCTTAGGTGTGTGCGTCGCATGGAGCATCTCCGTTGGAACCGGCCACGGAATGACGACTTGCCGTAACAGCGCCAACCAGTGATTCCTCGTCTCTACACGCTAATCCCAGCCCTCTAACAGAGACCGACGACCCCTTGTATCCTTGAATTGCTGTATCTGGTTTAAGCCGTCCCGGTTTCTTGGCAATCCGGATCGTTAATCCCCTTGCACTCCCTTGTCCATAATTTCGTTTCCCATGCCGAACTTGGCTTTGCGCGCTGGCGTTTGACCGTTTTCTCGATTCCTTTTTCTTCTCCTCTTCCCCCCATCCTCTCTTCTTCTCATGGTTTTGGTTTCTTACTCTTTCCCCATCCACGTTTCTCTCTTTTCCCACTCGTTGCTGTTTGTTCCATACCAAAAGCGCTGGTCTGCTTTCCCTGGGATCACGTCTTTTTGTACCTATTCCCATCCACTCTCATTTCTCATTCTTTTCTTAGAGCACAGCAACCCTAGAGGTCTTGTCTTAATCTATTCTTCTCTGTTAATTCTTTTTCTCACGTTTCCTCCAAACCCAAAAAATCAAAAACTCCAAACGGTCAAATTCCATAGTCCCAGGCGGCTGGATTTGCTCATCTTCGATTCGATACCTTCGCCCCGATAAGACTTTCTTCCGAGAAATCAAACCCACCCATATCACACAAGATGAAGGCTTCCGTCATTGCGTGCTTGGTCGCTGCGGCCTCCGCCTTCCCCATGGGCAACATGAAGCGTCAGGCCAACCCTGAGGCCGCCGCCGGCTTGACCGATCTTGATATCCTCAACTTGTAAGTTTGCCAGGCAGAGGCATTTTGGAAGATGGGTGGTGACGCGGGAAGAGCGAAGAAGGGCATAGTTTTGCTAATACAAAGTGTTTCCAGTGCCCTCACTCTTGAGTGGCTCGAGGCTACCTTCTACCAGCAGGGTATTGCCCAGCTCGGCGCCGACGCTTTCCGTGCCATCGGCCTCAGCGATCAGCAGGTTCAGGCCCTCGTCGAGGTTGGAGCGACCGAGTTTTCCCACGCTTCGTTCCTCCAGGGCGCCATCGCCCAGGCTGGTGCCAGCCCCGTCCAGCCCTGCCAGTACCAGTTCCCCTTCACCGACGCTGCCAGCATGATCCAGCTCGCCGCCATTCTCGAGAACGTCGGTGTTGGTGCTTACCTCGGCGCCGCCCAGCTCGTCGCCGATGCGGGTATTCTCACTGCTGCCGGTTCCATTCTCACTGTGGAGGCGCGCCACCAGACCCTCACCAGGACGATCCAGGCTCAGGTTCCCGTTCCCCAGGCCTTTGACGCTCCTCTTACACCCCGTATGGCCGCCTCGCTCGCGATTCCCTTCATCGTCTCTTGTCCCGAGGGCTCCAACCTTGCCATCCAGCCCTTCCCCACTCTTACCCAGGTGCAGCCCGCGGCCGGCCAGCCCGTCGCCATCAACTCGCAGATGGTCTTCCAGGCCGACACTCTCGGTCAGTCGACTCACTGCGCTTTCCTTTCCGGTGGTCTTCAGCCGAACGGTGTCGCCTTTGCCGAGCTCGACACTGCTGGTGCCTGTATCGTGCCCCAGAACCTCGGTGGCATTACCTACGTCGCCCTCGTCAACAACGCGCCCCTCGACGGCACCGTTGCCGAAGAGAGCATCATGGCCGGTCCCGTCGCCATCGTTGTCTCTTAAGCGGAGAGCCATGCTATGAGAGGGGAAAAGAGGATGTGTTTTCTATTCTTGCAGAACTTTTCAAATCTATATTTTTCATGAGGGAAAGCATTTCAACGCGCCGGCAAACTGAAGAAGGGAGATGCTCCTTTTTACGAGGGCGACAGTGAGAACTCTAGGGATGAATATAGAGGAAAAGGGGAGGGAAAGGGTAAGGTGGGGGTACTTATTTTATAGAGAATACCCAAAACTCTATTGCCCCATTATCTCCTTGTTCCTCCCTTTTTTCTTTCCTTTTTCTAATGTTCTTTATTACTTTTTACACGACCTAGTTGTCCTCCCTAGTGTTGAAGGTGATTGGATCTTAATACAGCAGAGAGACAAACCAGGGAGGAAACGGTAGCTCTGTGTGTGTGTGTGTGAGCGAGAGAGAGAGAGGGGGAGAGAGAGAGATAGACAGCTATTTTGGGGAAGAGATGAAGTGGATGGGAAATACCAAGGTACATTTTCTTTTCTTGTGGAAATCTATTTCTTGACATCTTTGAGACATTTTTGACTTTGTGTGAAATCCTATTGTTATCGATAATTGAACTTGGCTGTTCTAGAAGTGTACATGTGTCCAGTTTGGCTAAGGTTAAGAACCTTCCAAGATCCGGTCGTGTAAGAGCGAGCGAAGGGACTTGAAACGCGCGAACTAAGCTTAATTCTACGAACCGAGACGACGGGACTCGGAGACATCAAGACAGATCTTGGGCTCGAAGACAAGAATGGATGTTAGACCATCGTCTAGGCCTTCCCCTCGTATTCTCCCCTTCCCTCTCGACAAGCAAGAGAACAAGCACATACAACAGAACCTCGCCTTCCACCTCCTCGACCATCTTTCACCCAAGCCAACGCACCATGTACCTACCCTTCCATATACATCAACTGCTATCCCACGCTTAAACCAAGCCGAGCCGCAATCCTAACTTGATCAGCAAGCCATGATACCTCCCTCACCATACCGATCGGCAATGCGGGCCCCTGCGCAGCCCAAAGAAAAAAAAATAAAGTAAAATAAAAGGCGCCTCTTTTTATCCCGTTGGAGCCGAGGTGTCGGGGGCCTTTCCTTTCTCGCAGCGTGCACGTTTCGGGTTGTCAGCGGTCCGTTTGGTACGTATCTTTTTTTTTTTCCCTTCCTTTCTTTCTTTCTTTCTTGTTCACGTTTCTAGGCAAGTTGGGGATATGATATTTGATGCTGTGAGAGGGTTGTAAGCGATTGGGTGGATTGAGGGTGGGGATGCATCAATAGATGCGTTTCTGTGTTTCTTGTTCCCTTGGCCGAGACTTGGTTTTCTATGCGGTTTGGACATGGGAATGCGGTCGAGAGCTTGCTAGCTGCCGAGATACCCGTTGGACAGAGTTATTGATTCGTAAGCTCTGCGCATTAGCTACGAGTGTCGTTCGGAAACTAGCATTCTTATTCTAACCTTGTTTCTTCTTCTTCTTTTTCCTTATACAGGTCTAGGTAACTGGCCCTCAGCCTCATCTGCAGGTGCTCGTCTGCAGTAACAACCTTTGCCCCCTCCGTACTTGGCCCCTTACTATCACCGACCCTCCTCTTCACAACCTCGCTCGGCACGGCCTCCAACTTGGCCGTCCCCACAGGATGAACGAAAAAGGCAATAGAGTACCTATCTCCGTCGTACCCTTCGCCCTCGGGCACGCCTATCAGATCCTTTGCGTCCCGTGATGACGGGAGAGCTACGCGGTGGACGGTGCTTCTCAGGAGGCCGTTGGTCCAGTAGGACAGCAGGTCGCCTATGTTCACGAGGATGGGGGGCGCGGCGTCGGAGGCTGTGGAGGGAGGCTGAACGGGCACGGGGAGCCAGGTGGAATGAGGCGAGAGAACTTGCAGGCCTGCTTGTTTGGGAAGGCGGAAGAGGAGCTGAGGCTGCGTTTAGGTGGGCAAGTAATATAAGGGATGAACGATAAGGTGGAGACGTACCGTTACGCTTCCGTAGTCTGAATGGGCTCCTGCGCGGATAGAGTCGTCGGACGAGACATCCACGCCATTGAGGGAAGGATAGTGCAGGAAGCGGAGAGTTGTTCCCGAGGGCCCCTTTTCTTTTTGGTGGGCCGAAGAGAAGAAGTCGGGTGGGTCGACCTGGTTGCGGTTTGCGGTCAGCATGGACAAGGCGTTTCCTTTTCTTTTTCTTTTTCTTTGTGGTTTGCCCAGTGAGGAGCTGAGGACCGGAGCGGAGCGTACTTTGAGGCCTACGCCGAGGAGATACAAGATACGCTTCGCGAGGGCGTGGCAGCTCTCTGCGAACTTGCATATCTCGTCCTCGTGAGGGACGAGCGTGCTTGGAAGGACTTGCTGTGCCTTGCCGCCCACGAACTCGCCAAAATTGAAGGCTCTGTAATACAGTCAGGGCATCTGTACGGAACGTCCCAGCTCATATAGGTAGATTGATCACTGCAGGACTCAACTCTTTGAAGTCTCCAGCCTGATATCCCGCGTTAGCATGAGAGAGTATTTGGAATATGAGGCAAGGGCATACCTTGTGCGTCTTGGGATCCAACGTCTCGGTCCTGATCCCGCTCCAACCCCTATTATTCTTGAGAATCCGACACTTTTCTCTCTCCTCGATGGGAGTCTCGAGGAACAACTCCCGAGACTACCGAGCCCATCGTTAGCACCGCTATTACAATCCAGCCGATCTATTATTCAACAATAGCACAAAGGCGCAAGGCACACCAAGAAACAAGACTCACAATCTCAAAAGCCCTCGCTACGGACTCGGTGGAAACATCAACCCCTTCGCTCCGAATATATATAAACCCATGCTCGATCGCGGCGTCACATAGCTCCTTCGCGATCTCCCCTTCAGACTTCCCCGCTGCGGCAAGGTCGATGACGGGGATGGGCGCCGTCTCTGTAGCTGTTGTCATTGTCTTGGATATTCTTTGGTAAAAGTTGTTCTTTTTTTCTTTTCTTCTTCGATATTGTCCCAAAAAATTGGAATCAAATATGAAATGTGACTAGATTAGACCGAGTCAAGGCTGCAGAGTCGGAAGTGATGCGGTTGATGGATGAACAAGGTTTTGAGCTTATCTTGGTGCCGCGGGTAATCGTGGGTGTAGCGGGGCGCGGGGGAGCGGGCAGCCACGCCTGGCGCATCAATTGATCTTGACTTAACTGGGCGCGATCTACATCAGGTATCGCCAACTCCATTTTACTCCATTCGACACTATGATCGTATTAGTAGCGCCACGTTGTTCTCCAGTCCATACGACGGGTAAACAGCACCATACACCCAGGAACAGGCCAGTGGCGCCTGGTACACATAGCCCTCGTAGCGTCCACTCTTGGATCAAGGACGGTGGCTTCCTCGTTCACATTTAACAGCCACAAACAAAGATAATCAAGACATTGATTCATCGCCAACAGACTCGCCTAACCTCCCCGCCCAACACAGCTCCTCTCCTTACCCCGTTTCTTCCCAAATGTGATACCTGCTTGTAGTTCCCGAATCTGCTATCCATCCTCTGGTCCACCTCTGAGCCAGGACCCTCGTCTAAGGCTAGCGTATCTCAATGGCCTCTCGGGCCTGACGACGGCACCGCACCCATCATCGCCTCCGTGTTCATTTCCTGTTTCCAGAGACACAACTGATGATAACCTTCGACGCCGTCGCTTTTTATTTTGTTGACGTATCCGCAAATACAATGCGGGGAAACCCGCTAGCTCATTCACCATGTGAACTAATAACCTCTATCCCCCTCTGATCCCATCCTTTAAGATACGATACCTCTGTAAAACTCAATGTCTTATCGCGCTTGCCATACTAAAAATACCTTTTGCTTTAGAAAGGTCGAGCTGCCAGGTACTCGGCGGCATTCTCCCACACAAGCTTGTCGGCAGCGGGAATCTCCTTGTCTAGCGTGCCCACGCCCAATGATAGCGCATTGACGAAGCCGTAACAGATCCTCATGTCCTCGACGAAGTGCGTGGCGAAGGGAACATACGTCTGGGGAAACTCGGCGATGCGGGTGGCCCGACGTTCTTTCGAGTCATTGACATTGTCATCGTCAAGGAAGGTCTTAACCGCGATGCCGAGGGCAATATCGGGATCCGTTAGGAAGGGAAGGCTGCATGGCATGTTAGTTCCCAAAACACTTGGCTTACGACGCAATATGCCAAACGTACCTCTGGCTGATCTCGAGCAAGTCGTCGCGGTCTCGCTTCGACTGGCCATAGACGAACATTGACGCGACAATCGCCTCGACGAGATCCCGGTTCGCTTCACGTACCGCAGCCGAAAGCGAGCGGAACGCAAGCAAGTTCTTGTTGAGTGGACCGGTATAACCGTTTGTCTGGTGGCGAAGCTTCAACAGGGTCGCGCACCGACTGATGAGCAAGAGGCTCGTCTTGTCGTCCTCCGACCCCTTAAGAGGGAGGCCATGAAGCTCCTCGTGCTTGTTTTTGCCGTTCAGGAGATCGTAGCGGATGAGTTCGAAGGCCATCAGGACAGCCTCGGCCAGCGATGCGTTGTCGCCGAGTTCCTTTTCCGTTTCTCTGATGGCAAAGAGGGAGCTCGCCAGTGCCGTACCCCACCTAGTCCAAGTGTGTTCGTCGTCGACGTAGCCTCTGAGGTGAAGGAAGCGCCAGACAGCGACTGAGGCGAGAGTCCTCTTATCATCTAGACCCCTGATAAACTTTTCCTTGTTGAACGTTTGTTTCACAAAGTCTGGCGTCGCCAACGAGAGAACCTCAAACATGATCAGCGCCGTCGACTGGGCTGGGGCCGGAAACTTCTCAATCTCTTCAGGCTTTGCGAACCACGTGTTTGCGACTTGCAAAGGCGAAGGCTGAATGGACCGGAAGTTGGTCTTGTAAGAGAACTTGTCGTCATACCAGACCTTCATCGTGATCTCCTTGTGCTGTATACCGCGGTATAGCCTGGGGATAACGAGGGCGAGCGCCTGCTCTCGAATGGGCGTGAGCTGGCTGCTGACGAGCTTCCGGTACTCCGGGGACGAAACGCCGTCCAGGGTAGGGAGCACAACGATCTGGCTGTGTGCTATCCAGCTACAAAACCGTGGGCTGATGAGTCCCTTGTTGACGTAATGGAAGAGTTCTGCGGGAATCTGGAGGCCCAGGTACTCGTGATTGTCCCCTGTGAGGTGCTCGTAGTCGTTGACCTTGATCTCACCACTCTCAGCAATGTATATGTAGTGGTTGACGGCCATCCTTGATTTTTGGTACTTGTCGAGCCAGTCCTTGTCCCTGACCTGAAGGATATCGTTGAACGAGGCGCAGGCGTTGGCAACAGCCTTATCCGCCGTCCGTAAGATATTAATGGCGTCAAGGATAATATGGGGCTGGCGTGTTGTGATCGCGGGGTCTTGGAGAGGGGGGAACGCCGTAAGGAAAGGGGTACCCGACATGAGCAGGGCGTCGATGAACATGGCCTCGGTAACGTTGAGTGTCTTGATGAGACCCTTCTTAGAAATAGCCGTGACTTCTTTCTTCTTCCAGTCGATTGATTTGATAACACAGTCATGAATTGGGTAGAGCAGGAGCTCGTTCGAGCCCATAATACCACCGACTTGGTCGGAATCGATCGTCTCGAAATAAGCAATCTATTGCAACTGGGTCAACTCCTCTTCTGGAAAGATATAGAGGTGATGGGACAATTTGGAAAAGGGTCTCCGGACCTGAGCAGCAGCATTGAATGGAGCTACGAGGAAGTGGTACTCCTTCTCGTTCAGGAGCCTCATCAGAAGTGGGTAGAGCGATTGGACACGGAAAGCCCCTATACGCCAAATATTCAGGTTAGCATATCCGTCTCCCGAGGTAAGTCGCAGAAGCACATCATACCCGCGTTACTTCCGAAGGCGTTGACAGCGTCTTCCGCCCTACTGGCAAAATACTGCTCCCACGCCTCGTCTGTTTTGGCGTTCGCCATTCGGCCGCGCTTAACGGCCACCTCGGCCTGACCCACCATGCTCTGGCCATCGAAGATGAAGAAGGGGACAACATCATTCTCTTTGAACTTGTCAAGGTCGTGGGTCAGGTGCGCTTCGATGCCAGTCAGGCCGCCAAGGGCGGGGAGGAGGGGTTCATGATAGGGGGGGTTGTCGAGGAAGAGCTGTAGGTAGTAGGTCGCACTAATTGCGATTGAGCAACCGCTTATGGTATCGAGGCCATGAGTCCTATACATTCCAGGCTACTGTTAGCTTCGAACGGCCAATTGGCTTGCTTCGAGGGATAGACGGGCTCGGTTGGATCACACGACACGTACGTAGCCTGGGTTGAGATCCAGTTGTCTTCAACGAGAGCTGACGAGCGAGGTTCTGTTAGTGTCGAACATATTGATCGATACATTTTGATGTTCCGAATCGCCCCGGAAAACTGAAGGTGGGCGCCTTGGAACGAACGGTGATTGCTATAACTCACTGGGCATCGTGCTCGAAGTAAGCGGGCCGAGCTAGGGGACGTGTCGATTTCGTCGCGGAGTGGATGACAGAAAAGGCTCGGGCAGAGTGCGGTTCGTATGGCAGCTTAACCACTACACGACGGCTGCCAAGCCCTGGGGATATTCTGTCTTTAGTGGGAGGTCTGGGAGGGGGCGGTTGAGGACGGGGAGCAGGAGAAGGAGGCTGAATTTATTTATTCGGTTGCTCTGCTGAGGCAGTTGCGAAGGTGGGCTTTTGTGACAAGGCGAGAGCTCCTGTATACATGTACTTGGTACCCTAGGTATTCGACAATTTATGTGACTTTCAAGGTACTAGTACTTAGGCTCGGTGTGGCCCCTGATTAAAGCCAATAAAGAAGTGCCTGGAACCAATTGTCGAGCTTTGGGACTTCTGCGGGCTTCCGATCCCACCTCTACCTTCAGATTCCGTATTGAAGGGTAAAGGGTGTCGGTTCAGGCAATGCTTATTGTGATATTTGTCCAATATCATAGAATTTTCTTTAGAGGAATTGACCTGGAGACCACATTAGGGACATAGATCGAGAACCCACAACAGTCTAGTCCAAATTTCTAATCAGGTCCCAAACTTTATTTTTAGAGCAGAGTTGACATCGATATGGGACTAAAAGTCATCGGAAGCTTTGGCATGTTTGAACGCTGTGAATTAACTATATGAAGTGTAGCGAGGAGAGTCACGGCAAATTCCCATTTAGAGATCATGAATACACTGGTAGTCCCATTAAAGAGAGTACGGGCTACCTGCCAGCTATGATTCCATAAAACGCCTAGTAATGTTATCCTGCCTGTTCCGTAGGCCGGGAACCATAAGAAAATCGTGACGAGTATATCCCTCCGCGAGACGCATCCCCCGCTTCCCGCTCAGCGGGACTTCCCACCGCCCTTTCACTGACAATAGGCAATGCGAGTGCGTGCGCTCTACATGGTTCCGTACCCTTGCATGCCGCCGTTCTGTACGCGATTGCTGTAGATGCCCGATGCGCGAGCGGGAAGAGGGGCGCCGATGCGGGCTTGTTCTCGGCGGTCGTAGTAGACGTAGAGGACATAGAAAGCGTGGATCGTGCCAGGAAGGAATCCCAGTAGCGTGAGACAGATATTAATGAATAGATCTTGACGAATTCCTTGATGTTAGCAGAAGGATACCCATGGAGGCCCTTAGCGTATTTGGACTCACCCATTCCACATCCTGCCACGGCAAAGACGCCGATCGGGGGGACTGAACATATTGTTAGCATTCCATTTACAGGCCCGCCTAGCAGAGGGGGATCGTGCCATACAGAAGAGGGTGAGGACGATGACGATAATGGCGGAAATAACGCCCATGTTTGCGGTCTCGGCCAATGCAAAGGTAGGTATATTTCTGATGAAATCGTTTCAATGTTTCAATACAGGAAGAACAAGTAATCCAATAGGAATCTAGTGATGTTCTCAAAAGTAGGGGTAGGGTGATTGGAAAGTGAAGATATGGCGAAGGTGGGATGTGACAGAGCGGGGAGGGCGAATTATAAGAATGCCTTCCATCTAAGTGCGATCCCCATAATGATCAGTAACGCTGGGTTAGCATACTATCAGGCTTAGCAGAAGAATAGGCATAACGCCAGCAGGTAAGGTGCGAGGGGCAATTGGCGCCGGGAACCTGCTCCGTTCCCCGGCTTACCGACTTGGCCTGGCTATCTGGCGGATGACGATATGATCAAATGGTTGACGTACACAGTTTGCATGTCCATCCTGGTATGGTATTTGCCCTCCAACATGACTGGATGACGTAGCTACCACGTGCAGAATCGGTTTGCACGTTGAACAATATGCTGGCGGTAGTCGCGACCGACACCCGGAAAGCGGGTGTACCTGTAAACCCCAATTTCAAGTGCTTACCTAGTACCATATCCCTAGTGCTTTCAGATTTTGGGGGCCCTCATGATGTTGCGATTGTCCGAAGCGCAGGCCTGTAATCGCAGGTCTCAAGATTGTCTCCTTGTTGCCGGATGCTGGGTAGTATATTAAACTACATCTAACTGTTCTGCAAGTGTCCACAAAAGGCATACGACCCAGCCACTGGCGTGATATCTGGGCGGTATAATACGTACCTGGGAGCTGTCACCTGAGATCGTCTGTTCCACCTCTTCGTGATTGCCTTCCCTGCCGCCCAGACTCACTTCGGCTCCAGTGCTCTACAATTATATGCGAATCCGTCGAACGCGTTGCCGCGAGTGCCATGTTCGGAAGAGCATGAACCGATGATTACGGCGCTTGCTTCACCGAGATGGATTGATAGCGCCTACATGCGGTACCCACCCAGTCTATCTGGGGAGTGGTGTCTTGGGTCAGCTCAGAGAAGCAATGTGATCGAAAAGAGGGATTGAGAAGAGCCTTCATGGCAGCGGAGATCGGACTGTTGTCTCAAAGCATACCAGCAGTCTAGGCCTGATATCGCACTCTTCCCCACCACATGCTGAGAGGTTGTCGATGACTACTCCGCAAGTCGCGATCGCCCCCAACTGTAGAGGGCGTCTCCGATGCCTAACCTTTGACACTGACACATGTCTGGCGCGCGGATGAGGATTCCGA
This sequence comes from Lomentospora prolificans, assembly GCA_029532625.1. Lineage (NCBI taxonomy): Eukaryota > Fungi > Ascomycota > Sordariomycetes > Microascales > Microascaceae > Lomentospora > Lomentospora prolificans. Next base: position 511,043 of record JARFXM010000003.1, read on the forward strand.
GCCCAAGTCAAGAAAACATAAAAAAAGGAGGTCTCTTACCCCGAAACTCATGCTCTGGGCACTGACGGCGTGCACTCGACGGGTAACAGAGCGCGAATGCCCCTGATGGATGACCCCACTTACAGCTGGAATCTCCCTTTTCCGAAGGTGTCCAGAGATGCACCGGGTCCTCGTCAAGCCCGGGGTAGACGGGTGCCAAAAATGTGACGGAGGGTGTTGGTACAAGGAATCCAATTGTGGAACATTGAATGCATGTGAAGTGATTCAAGTAAAGCTCGTGCAGGAGCTTTGGCCTCCCGCTTGCGTTTGGCTGCAGTTCCCCATCCATGATCGTTCGCGGTTAAAAAGACGCAGTCGATCACCGGCCAGCATGCCCGCCATTGTGAATGTTAGTTTGACAGACCGGAGGCGGGGGCGCTTGGTGAAGGGCTCGAATGGGGATGCTGATATTTCTCCCTCGCCACGGGCTGCATTCAGGCCCGGGGAAGGGAACGAACTGGTCCGAATTTCCAATGAAAAACCGGTGAATGATGCTCTCCAACGTGACGAAACGCGCGTGCGTGTTCTCGAGTTCTCCTGCGGCTTGCATATTACGGATAATTTCTGACATTCTGACGGAGACACAAGCGGGCGGGCATGCGGTGTCTACGTGAACTTATGAACCTAGGAGGGGAGCACGGCTCGTTCTGGTGAGCGCATCGCTTTTTACAAATAAACAGAATCCATAGTTTGAGTTGATGCGCGAATATTATAACCCAAGATGAGCGAGTCGGCACTGGCCATTGGGAATAAGACCGCGAAGCCATGATCGCACTCTCACATCAACCCATGGGGCTAGATACAAGGTTCTGACGGCGACGGAACGGGTCGCCGGGTGGAATTGCAAGATCCGAGACGAGGCGCCAGAGCCAAGCGCCATTGAACCTGCTATTTTCCGCATTCCACATTATAGTGGCTGGCCCCGTTGAACCTTTCGAGAAGCTTGGAACTGGTCCGGTTTCCTGGTGAAACCGAACAACGTTGAGCAAGCCGTTCTCATGCGCCCTTGCTGGTTTTCCTCGTGTTGGAGCCGGAGTGGTTACTCGCCCCTTTCACCCCATCAAAGCCAGAATCAGGCCCTGTTCTGACGCCAATCCGAATTGCCGAGGTGGAATTTCCAGGGATAACGAGCCGTCTTCCATCATCAAGTCTATCGAAGGAGCCTATGCCCCTGCTAACCCTGGGTCGTGTACTGAGCTCTTTAGTAATCCCTCATAATGGGGAAAGGGCGGTCTCCAGTCGTTGGCTGGCTATGTACAGGACCTATGAAACCCCAATCCCCTACAGATTAATAGCTGGCTGTCTGTCCAGGTGCTGCTCACTGTTGGCCAGCGATATGAGCTCCCAACTGGTGGATAGCCAGCTACATTACCTGCACCCTGCAGCAACTTCCACATTAGCTCTGGTAGCCTGGGCGGGATCCCGAGAGACTGGGGCCCGGAATGCCGAACCTGGCCCACCAATTCTAGATCCAGTCATGGTGTCGAACGGGGTCCTCCTTTCTCGAAGTCTGTTTTTATTTTACCATTGTGGGACTTTCCATTTGAGATGGAACTAATAAGGGGTCATGGAAAGACGGATCTCTACACAACAAGGGAACTCTCCCGAATTGGTACATCAGATGAGATAACAGGCGCGCCAAGTCTCGGTAGCATCAGGAGTCACTTCCAAGAGACGCTACCTATTAATCTAGGCAGGTGGCCTGATGACAGAGGTCACCCTGACAGGCCTCCGAGAAGCATTCTACATACTAGGAGTTTACACTGCCATTTGGAACAGAGATTTTTGTCCCCTCGAGGTATGACCGTCCTGGCTCAATTGGCATTCTAAATGATGTGTCGTCCCAGCCCATGCACTGTGGTGTGTCTGGTACCGAGATGCCAGTCAAGTTGGGTGTACTCCATGGAGCCGGGATGACTTATGACAGAAGAACATACAAAGAAAAATTGCCAGCTTCATTTGAAAGAAACTCAAGAATGAGGTATTGGCTGCTAATAGCAAATTCCCCCCTTTCGGATAATACACTGAACCAAGAACTGGTGTCGAAGCTCAAGACATATTCGGGATTCAGGGGATAAGTTTCCCGAGGCTTTCACTTCGTCGATATCTCGCAACGGTCGCCCGGCCACACCTCTGCAAGTAGCTGGCTCGTATACATCCAATCGACCGAATACAATCCTAAGCCCAGTATATTACGGCGCTATAAGCCTGGGTACCTTCACTGTACCCTCCACTGCTTCAACACTTTCTTCTTTGAGTGGGAAGATACCTCAATGACTTCTACGGATAGGGGTACATAGAGTAGGCCTTACATGGTGAACCCGGGTCGGTCAGGGCAGCCTAACTTAGGTCAGCTCAGGCGGTTTCAACAACCCACGCAAGCGAACCCACGGCAAAGCTACGTGCCCCTAGTCCTAGAACCGCGTCTCACCAGCCAGATGGCATGGATGGACAGTGTTAGGATACAACCAGCACAGGAACAAGGCTACAACCAGTAATAGTACACTTCGTTAGCATGTCGTGCTCGCATGTATCCTTCGACAACACTAGATGCACAATCTTGTTACCTCGTGAGAAGTGGAGTCTTAATTTTTTAGTCATAATGAGCGACTGGGGAGTCTAGAATGTCCATCTCCAGACAGGCTTCTCTTTCGTCAAGGTCGTCTGCCCTGCCATTGGAGCAAAAGGCGCATTCAACCCGTCTTCTTGATGGGCGCTCGTTGGAAGAGCTTGCTCCACTTTCGCAGTGTGTATGTACTGTGTGCTGACTTGAGCGTTCCTTCCTGCCTCCGCTCTAGGTTCCTCTCACTCCACATCCTTGCAGAACGCCTGCGGAAGAGCCACTCCACTAACGAGTGACCTGGATCTGCTACACCTTGCACATGTATCATATGCGGAGAGTACCTACAACAGCCTGTATCCCACACGTCAACCTCGTTTCTGCTCGTCACGCCCTCACTGTCAACCTCGTTACGCGCCCCTGCCTTTAGCAAAGCATCGCCAGCAGCCTCGTTGCCAACCTTCTCGAAGCGCAGTGCGAAAGGAAAGTCGCGTTTTCCTCTACCTAAGGCTTTGGTCATTTTACTATCATATTGCCCTATCGGGATCTTAATTCCGCCTCCTTCTCACTTTCTTTTCCGCCGGTTATTGGCTTCAGGAGTCTGGTGTGGTTTTATCGACTTTTTTTTCCCTCTGGGTTTATTTCTTCCCCCTTCTGAAAACGCCCCACAGGTGTCGCCAGGCCTGTACCGTCTCCCCCAATCCCGGTCTCGTTCGAACTTTTTCGGCTCCCTTTTCAATCTCCAGCCTCGAAAGCTCCTTGGACCTATTTTCGACCTTTCTCCCCCAACCTGCACCTCATCCCATCCAGTCCCTCGACCTCGCCAGGAATCATCTTCCGTCAGGGACATCTTCTATCCTGTCACTCACTCCTCCAGACCTCCAGTCGAAGACAGGACTTGAAAATTCGCCCTTGGACCGGTCATTGCCCTGGATCTTGATACATCTCTCTCCACATCTCCACCTGTCGTATTTTCTTTACGCAATCCTTACCTTGCCTCAACCTCGCTTCGAATTTCGAGCCTCCCGAGAATCCCATCACACGATAATCCCTCGCGGGCTGTATCCACCTCACTCCCAACCACAACCACGGCGACCCTCGTGATTTCGGAGCAGCGGTCCCTTCCGACGGCCCACCCCTTAAAACAGCTCCGCAAAGCATACATTCTCTCCATCTCGACGCGGTTGTGTTAACCGGCTGTACATACCCATTATGTCGAATCAACCAGCTCCCCAACTTAACATCGATCGCTACGTCGTGATCCATGTAGCTACTACTTGCGATGAGCATGGTGTCTACGTGACAAAGGACTCGGCTGAGGTCATCGAGCTCGGATGGATTCTGCTCGATGCCAAGTCCCTAGAAGAGGTTCGTACAATTATCAATCTCCCTCATCACGGCCTCCCCTTACCGACCTCGGTCGTCCCGTCCTCTTGCATAATGTTAACAAAATCTTCGCTTCCTCGACAGGTCGCTCGTGACAGTGTTCTTGTTAAGCCCATCAACACCCCAATTACTCCTCTTTGCAGTAAGTTGATGTCGTCTTTTTCGAGCCATATTGGCCACTCTTCCACACCTTCCCAATCGTTCGGAAGAGGCACAATTCGAGGATCTTTCAATGAATATGAACCCTCGTCGTTGCCGGAAGTGGATAGCATGCATTCTTTCCCACAATTGGACCATGGCTGACGTGGTTGGTTCGATAGCGAGCTTAACAACCTTGACTTGGGAACACGTGCGAAATGCCGGAACGTTTAGGGATGCGATTAACCGGTTCGATGCGTTTGCTACCGAGCACCTCACCTCTCAAAACCTCGACTTTGTCTTCGTCACTCTCGACTCCTGGGATCTTCGTGTCCAGCTTCCCCGTGAGGCTCGAGACAAGGCCGTCGTCCTTCCCCCTTACCTCCAGCATTCGCGTACTTTCGATCTCCGTACTGAATACCAGCGATGGCAACAGCATCACCCCGAGTCTCTCCCCTTCGGGCCGTCGATGCTCAGTAACATCTGCGCCGCCCTCGAGGTTGAGCCCGTTCAGTCTAGCGCTCCAATCAAGCATAACCTTCCCTTCCACCTGCAGGCCTTAGCCCCGGCTTCTCCCCGCCGAGCCATGGAAGAGGCCGTTACGCTTGCACGTGTTCTCCGTGGCTTGATCCGCAAGTCTCAGCCTCCCCACGAACATCCCGACGTACTCACTCGCCCCATGGATGCTCGAGCCGACGTGAGAGCTTTCCTTTCTGAGCGTAGCAAAGTGCTGCACATGTCTGGTCTGCCTCATGACACCACTCAGTCTGAGCTTGAGAGCTGGTTCACCCAGTTTGGTGGTCGACCCATCGCCTTCTGGACTTTGCGTACTCCAGAGCAGCACAAGCCTACTGGAACTGGCTTTGCCGTCTTTTCGTCTCACGAAGAGGTACGACCCCTTCCAGTTCGTCATTACATCTCTTGCACTTGCCCATCATCTCCCTATCTTCCTCTCGCAGTCCCCTGTGTCATTCTTTAGCATTTGTATACCTCGTTACGCCTGCTAACAAATTTCGTCTGACTTGATAGGCTGCCGAGAGCTTGTGCATGAACGGTCGTGCCCTCAACGAGAAGGCCATCGAGGTCTCACCCTCATCCAGCCGCGTCCTAGACCGTGCCGCTGAGATTCTGACCCCCTTCCCTCCCAGCAAGAACCGACCCCGACCCGGTGACTGGACCTGCCCGTCATGCGGCTTCTCCAACTTCCAGCGCCGTACCGCCTGTTTCCGATGCTCCTTCCCTGCGGGACCTTCTGGTGACGTCGGCTACGGATATGGCGGTGGCGGCGGCTACGGGCCCCCGGCCATGATGCCTCCTCCCCAGCACATGGGACACCATGGCCCCATGGGTCATGGCCACGGCGGTGGTCGCATGGGTGGCAGCGGCGTTGTCCCCTTCCGTGCAGGTGATTGGAAGTGTGGCAATGAAGTTTGTGGTTACCACAACTTCGCCAAGAACGTATGTTGTCTTCGCTGTGGTGCCAGCCGAGCCGGTGCGGCCGTGGTCGCAGACTCTGGTTATCCTTCGCCTATGGACGGTGGCTCCAACTATCCCATGAGCCAAGGTTCCATGGGCAGTGCTCCCGGTCATGGACCGTTCGCCTCGCCTGCCGGAAGCTTCGCCTCGGGTGGCAACTACAGTGGTCAGCACTTTGGTGGACCCCCCAGCACCTATGCCCTTCCGTCCGGCATTGGCGGAGGTGCAGCTCCCTACCCATCTCTAAACACACACTTTGGTCCCAGCCCCGGATCTCACTCCGCCGGTCCTTTCGACAGCCGAGCCGCCGAAGCTGCTTTCCAGTCCGCCACTAACGGCCCGGCCTCGGCCGGTCCCTCCAACTTCTACAACCAGAATGAGAATGATCCCTTCTCGTTCCTCTCTACTGGTATGGGCGGCCTCTCCGTCAGCAACAACGAGGGGCGCCAGAACGGTGGAGCTGCCCCCAGCAAATCTCCGGCCTAAGCCGAGGTGTATCGTCTTACTAGAGTCGAAGGCCCAGCTCATCAATTACGCGCAGCGTCTTGACTATCCCAGCGTAGCCGTCCGTTGAACGGCCATGGCATCGTCGAAAGTCATTTCCCTCTTTCCGTCACACGGAGGAGGATGTTTAGTCATTGTTATTTCATTTTCACCCTTGTCACCACTCTCGACTCTCTCAGAATGAATTTGGAACGAGGCGCATTAGAGCATTTGGAGCCTGGCTGATCAAGCACATACTTTCATGACCTCGCCTACTTAATTCCTCGTCCGAAGGGAGGGAGGATGCCGCGACGGGGCTATGTCGTTTGTAATCTCATTGTTTCCTATTCTGCTCTATTGTGTTTTCCTTACCCCCTTTTCGTTTCATTTGATTTCGCGAGTTTTTTTCTTTTTATTTTTCTTTCATGCGAGAGGAGGTGGTTGCTTCCGGACAGCGGTTGTTTGGCAAGTCCCCATGTTGTTCAGAACAAGGACTGTGTTGAGTTGGCTGGAAAGATAAAAAAACATACAAGGAAATATCACCAAAATCAGAGGAAGGGTACAAAAGCAGAGCATTAAAACACGGTTCACGATACCTGGAAACCAACGGCGGAGCTCCGGAGTTGCTTGTTGCTTTAGCCTTTGGGGGCTATGGTCTCGTTCAGGAAACAAAGGGGGGGAAGGCAGGGCAGGAAAGTCAGGGTTAGGAAGGGAAAAAGGAGGATTAAAGGAGGACAGGGGGGTTCAAAGGTGTTTTCGATCTTTCTTCTCTCTTCTTTCTCTTGTTTTTTCCCTGCTAGAAAACGTTATTCGGACTTTCCCCTTTTTGACAAATGGATTTTGAGAGGGTTTCTTTTCTTTCCCCCTTGAAAGGCAAGGCATGGTATGATTTTTGCGATTTGAATTCAATGGCAAAAGAGTCGTGGGTGCAGGTGCATAGCGAAAAAGGGTTGTGTCTATGTAAAGGGTCTGATATATTGTGGCCTTCCTTTTCGTGTGTTGCTGTTGTTGGTCGTTGGCTTGGATTGGACGTTGGCAAGGATGTATTTCTTCTTTTCTCTTGTTTTTGTTTTCCTCTTCTTTTCTTTCTATTTTCTCTCTCTATTTCGTCTTTCATCTACGGTACTCTATTCCGTAGAATTTGATAGCCTATTTCGCTACCTCTTGTCCCCAAACATGCCCAACTCTCTGTCGTCTCCGTCGATTTTGCCTTGGGACTTCCCTCGCTTGCCCTCCTCATCACTCGAAAGTGAAGAAGCCAGAAACCGGATGACAGCCTTACGAGAAGGCTGAATACGCTCTTCTCAGCGGGTTTACGCTTTTGTGCAGCTATTTGGCCTTTTCCCCTTCGCCCTTCGCGGATTTGCGGCAGTGCCGGGGTAGTGGTAGAATATTTGGTGTTAGAGCCAGCAGCCTAACTTGGAAATAGCTCGCGAGGGCGTAGACCCAGCACGAGGTAGATAGTTATGTGGTAACCTACGAGGAATACAGGTACCTTCTCCGAGTTGATGGCGTGATCTGAAGCCAAACCACCCTCCCCTGATGCGCGCTAACGCGTCGTCTTGAGCCAAGGAGGCTTACTCGGGAGGGACATGGCCCGGCCGGGTTTCGCAACGTCATACTTTACACCATCAAACATGACCCTTCCGCCGAGTACATCACGAGATAATAGAGAATCTATATGCGTCGTATGGGTATGAAAGAGAAGGGGAGTATATCTGGTTCTCGAAGTAAAAAGACTTCGTAGACGATTATAGCGAGGTGTAGCTGGACTCGCATCAATACATATGCAGTTTTCGACTTAAAAGTACCGATGTTTCCCATTCCTGTCAGGCAGAGTCGCTCGCCCCTCTCTATCTGAGCAAGCAGCACGGGTACACGGGAGAATGTTCAAGGACGTGTTTAGGTTAGAATTAACCTGTCTACCTTTAGACGGCATCCACGGAATATCTCAACCGTGCCAGTCCTGCCTTCTGGGACATACTCGAGGTAGTAATTCTCATTCTCCGGTTGAGACATGTTCTGGAGAGATGTCGTATATAGGAGAAGATAGAAGAGGTGTAGAAAGCAGCAAGAGTGAATATAAACTGTGGTTCATATCGCTTTCTTTCACACTCTAAGTCTGGACCAAAGTATCAGTGAATAGGAAGCAGGTAAAACTAATTTATTGTGAGGAAGGAGTCAAGGTGCTCCCTTGCTAAGGATCCTTTCCTAGTTAACTTACTCCTTGGAGAGGTTAAGAAGAGGGCCACTACCTATATGTATCAGAGTAGAGGGAGGAGGTAGGGAAGACATACATTCCAAGAAAATATGATAAAATAACAGGATCAAGGATAGGATGCCTTTAGGTATTAAGGAGTAATATACCATAATTATAAGCAACTTACCAGAGAGATTACAGACTTGTCCACATACATCCCAAGAGTAACGGTTAAATGTTACATATATATATATATATTTTTTTCATTAAATTGTCATGTTCGCTACCGCATCCGGTTCAGACCAGATATTTACCTCCACCACATCTCGATAAGCAGTTTGGGTATTACTGAGGTAAAAACTCTTGCCTACTACCGAGGCCAACCGACGCCAGACTTATTCTTCCGCCAGAACCAATGCCAACCCAGCCCCCACCTATCAAAAAAAAGAAAAAGACACTGCCAGTGTCTCACTTTGGCTGTCTAGAGAAAAAGCCGCCCCCCGGGGCTAGACAACGTATCGAATGGAAACAGAGGCTGCTCCTCCGGCGCCACTTAGCTTTTGTACATTCACGACTGGAGCTCCTCCACGGGAAGGTCCGGATCGTTGACTTGGATGATAGAATCGGCAACCTTCCAGATTTGGAGAAGATTGTCCTCGGCAGCACTGCAAACTAACCAAGGATCGTTAGGATTCCAGGTGAAGTCTGCCAAGTGATTGGTGTGGCCTCCGTGCATGAACAACCTGCAAGGGGGTAGATAGTTAGCATAAGCTTAGAAGAAGAATCTATTATACAAAACTTAAACCAAGAACGATCTCGCAAGGTGTTGACTTACAGCTCTGGCGGACCGTCCTCCTGGTCATCTGGCAATTGCTCTTCACCCACTTTAGTGAGGTCCCAGAATATGATGCGTCGGTCATAGCTTCCGGATCCAAGGACACCGGGTTCCGTGGGGTGCCAGGAGAGGGAGGTAACAGCATCGTTATGACCCTCAAGGGTATGTACCTTCTCCTTGACATTTCGAATATCCCAGATGCCAATCGTCTTGTCTCCCGACGCCGTGGCGAAGAGATACTCGCTGGTAGGGCTAAAGCCGAGGGAGTTGATAGCGTCTGAGTGGCCGCCCTTTGCGATGAGGGCAGCTTTGTCAGTCTCAGGGCGACGTACATCGACGATCTGCATCGTCAAATCATCGGACACGGTGCCGATGAAGTTCTTGTTGAAAGGGTGGTACTGAACGTCGTTCACGACGTGACTATGGTGAGTGTACTTGCGTGCGGGCTTTAGAATGTGGCTGTTGGCCTGAACTGTTTGGAGATCCCTGTGTGACCGGTCAATGATTGATAGCTTGGGAGGATTTCTCGAGAGGACTTTTTCGAGAGGGCATTCCTTACCAAAGGCACACTGTTTCATCTTCGCTGCCGGAAGCGAGCTTTCCCGCCTCATGGGGATTCCAGCTTAGGCCAAAGCCTTCCTTCTTGTGGCCGTGGAGTTCGATCTGAGGATTAACCTTGCCCTGAGGTAAGCTGGAATGTTTGGTGCGGTCAAAGATAAGAATCTTGCCATCGACACACATGGTCGCGAGAATGTCAGGATTCTGGGGCTGGTATCGAGCCTTGTTAACCTCACCAGGGTGGTCAATCTTCTGGGTAATGTTAAACTTGATCTTGGCGACCTCGCCAGCCTTTCCATAACCTCCAACCTCGCCCCTGTCCTCATCGAAGTCCTCCGCATTGGGTTCAGCAGTCTTCGGAATCTCCACCTCGGCGACTTGGACATAGTTGGGCTTGTCATCGGACGTGTGGGTGCCAATGAGTAGGCGATGGATGCGGACATTCTTGTCAGTGGGTTCCTTGACATCAGGGAACCATTGAGTGGTGAGGGTGGGCCACTCTAGAGCGGTGCTATCATCCCGAATCAGCACGAATCGACACCCGAAAAGAACGGTGCGGAAGTGCTCACCTAAGGATCATATCGTAAAGAAAGGGGGTATTCTTCTTCCACGTCTTGTATTCTAGAAAGCGCAATATGTCAGTAATGGAGAAGAGTGCCTCGGGAGCATTGGGGGTGTCTACCTTCGTTGATGAGCCTATGCTCCTCATTCTCGTTGTCGTCCTCCTCGTACATTGGCACGTCTGCAGTAAGTTACGTTAGTCTTACCCTTCGAGATGGCTATATAGCTCTCGGAAACAAGGTGGAATTTGTTTGTTCGGCTCGGCTTGATGAGTGCGCGGGCCCTCCATCAATTAAGCCGACTGGCGGGAGTGCGAAACAGGCGCACAATTGATGGAAACGACTTACCATCCACGGGTTCGGGAGCCATTGTGCTCGATGGATATGTAATTTTCAAGGAAAAATCGTGTCAGGTTGTGATGGGGAGAGATAGATATGGCACACAAACATCTAGGCCTCGTGAGTTAGAAGTGGAGGGGCGACGAGGAATGAAAAGAGCTTCAATGGATGGAGGTTGGCAAATGCGCTGTCATCGCGGTTTGTGTGTAGCTCACCGGGACGCGTTAAGTGAAAGGAACGCCTCAGGAGCACTAGCCACATGGCTTAGTCATGCCCCCCAGTTGGTAACCTGGTGGGGTGGAAAGAGCTCCCCTGGGGTGACTGTATTAGGGAGGGGCGAACCCTCGCTTCCAAATTACAGTGCACATACAGTAATTTGTTCTAGAATTGTGGGGCTTTAGTAAGGAAGGCACAGTGTAAATGCCGCTCTGGGCAACCATAGCCTCACCAGGCACCCACACCCCACGAGCCCAGCCATCCATGAAATGACCACTCCCCTCCAGAACTTCCATTTTCCTTACCTTCCTCTGCCTCACCCACACCTCCCTCTGCCCCACGCTCCTCGGTGCTCTCCAATACCAAAGGATCAAGCCTCGACTTCCCTCGAGTGACTGCACGGTTGACTCATCCCGCCAGGCTCCGGATCACGACGCTTCCTTAATTATATCTCCGTCTTTTCTCGCATCTTAGAGTTGTTTCCGCATCTCGTTCTTTCAGACCGCTGTGTGTGTTACTCCTCTTATGATACGATTCACGAACACTGGCGATATTGATTTTTCGTTTGATTGCTGCAGCTAGTAGCATTTTTCTACCCTAGAAGGGATTATCGCATTAGGGCGCCTTTTCGACCTCTTGATATTTTCCATTCATCTCTCAACATCCCCGTTTTCTATCCTCTTGCTTTCCGTCAGGGTCGTTTCGGTCTGTCGACCATCGTCTTGTTCAGCTACACACTGGAGTCTATAAACGACTAGTAGTGGCCTCAAACAAGTAAATTTACGTTACGCAACCCATAATACCGGATTTCCACTACATTGAAACACCATGGGGTAAGCTATCGTCAGATGCGCCGGTCGCCACTGTCACTGGGCGCTGCTAACCGTTAGCTATTGACAGTGTTCCCAAATTCTTCCGATGGATATCGGAACGATATCCAGGCATCTCGCAGCTCATTGCCGAGAACCGAATTCCCGAATTCGATTGCCTATACGTATGCGCTCGCCTTGCCGACACCGATCATGAAGTCGGCTCTTCCTTTGCGCCCGGACCGCTAACATCTTGGTGAATAGCTTGATATGAACGGCATTATCCATAACTGTACCCATAAGGACGCTGGCGAGGATGTTTCCTTCCGCCTCAGCGAAGAGGAAATGTTCATCCGGATCTTCAATTACATTGAACACTTGTTCGGCAAGATCAAGCCCAAGCAGCTTTTCTACATGGCGATCGATGGCGTGGCTCCTCGAGCAAAGATGAACCAGCAGCGAGCTCGCCGCTTCCGGACAGCTCTAGATAACGAGAAGGCTCGCGAAAAAGCCATTGCAGAGGGTGTCGAACTTCCAAAAGAACCCCCATTCGACAGCAATTGTATTACGCCAGGTAAGGCCGCTTGCTACCCCCTCAATACACTGTAGCTTCGGGACAAAAGTTCGCTAATAAGACCTAGGAACCGAGTTCATGGCTAAGTTGACGCAACAACTGAGGTATTTTATCGCCAAGAAAGTCTCCGAAGATTCCGACTGGCAGGGCTGCGAGGTCGTCCTGTCAGGCCACGAGGTTCCGGGAGAAGGTGAACATAAAATCATGGAGTACATCAGGAACGCGAAAGCTCAGCCTGGTTACAGCCCAGATATTCGCCACTGCCTTTACGGTTTGGACGCAGATCTGATTATGCTGGGTCTGCTCAGTCATGACCCGCATTTTTGTCTTCTTCGAGAAGAAGTCACTTTTGGGCGTGCCTCCAAGTCTAAATCCAAGGAATTGGAGCACCAAAATTTCTACCTCTTGCACCTCTGCATTGTACGAGAATACCTGGAGCTAGAATTCCAGGAACTCAAGGCCCCTGGAGCGCTCAGTTTCCCCTTCGACCTCGAACGTGTTATCGACGATTTTATTCTCATGGCCTTCTTTGTCGGTAATGATTTCTTGCCTAATCTTCCTTGGCTTCACATCAACGAGGGTGCCTTAGCCTACATGTTCCGAGTGTATAAGAAGGTCCTACCCCAGTGCGAGGGTTACATCAATGAGCTTGGAGTTATTAACTTGAAGCGCCTTGAGCTGCTCTTGAACAATCTTTCTCAGGTCGAATTCGATCATTTCGAGAACGATGTTGCCAACGAGAAATGGTTCCAGTCCAAGCAGATTGAGGACAACCTGGGAAATCTCGGCTCGGCCAAGAAGACTCCGAAGGGCCAGCTAGTAATCACCTCAAACCAGCGGGACCTCTGGAAGAAAAAAATCAAGCCCTTCGTAACTAATAGAGATTCAAAACCTTTGAATTTTGGCTCCGGCCTGAAGGCCGAGGACCGAGAGTTTGTCAAGACTCTTGCTGATACTTTACGTCTCCAGTGGTCCACCGAGGAAGATGAGAGTGGGCATCGAAATCTCGTTATGCAGTTCCCTCCTAAGCCGGAGGGTGCTGAGGATGACGATGATGACGATGACGAGGAGGCCAACATGGCAGTCTTCCGAGTGGTTAAGCAATACGACCGCGCTATGGTGGTTGATGTCACTTCCGACCAAGCCCAGGCCAACTATGAAAAAGTTTATCAAGAGAAGTACCAGGGCTGGAAGGGCAAGTACTACCTCCAAAAATTTGAGTGGCCCTTGGAGTCCTATGACGCCGAGCTCGTCAAGCTTTGCGAGAATTATGTCCAAGGTCTACAGTGGGTGCTCTACTACTACTATCGCGGTATCGCGTCCTGGCCCTGGTTCTACGCCTATCACTACTCCCCCCTTATGTCTGGTGAGTTGCCCACTGCTTCCCGATTCTGTAAACTCTACTTCTAACCTCCATTCAGACGTGGTTAAGGGACTCGGTGCCGATTTGAACTTCAAAAAGGGCGAGCCCTTCCGACCATACGAGCAGCTTATGGGTGTCCTTCCTGATCGCAGCAAGAGCATCGTTCCCACCGTCTATTGGGAGTTAATGACTGATCCTAAGTCACCGATCTATGATTTCTACCCACGGGACTTCGAATTGGATATGAACGGCAAGAAGATGGACTGGGAGGCTGTTGTTAAAATTCCATTCATCGACGAGAAGAGGCTCCTAGAAGCCATGGCGCCGAAGAACAAACTGTTGTCAGCCGATGAGGACGCTAGAAACCAATTTGGCGTCTCACTGAAATTCACCTATTCCCCTGATGTCGACTTCATCTACCCTTCCCCTCTGGTTGGCATTTTTCCGGATATACCTAATTGCCACTGCGTCGAGAATATCTTCGAACTCCCAGACACCCAGGGCCTGGAATACAAGGTCGGCCTGGTCGAAGGTGCCAAGCTCAAAGTTGAGGCACTCGCCGGGTTCCCTACCCTGCACACCTTGCCATACGAGGGCGTCCTTGTCGAAGGTTACGGAATCAATGTCTTCCAGTCAGAGAGCCGGAACCCTAGTATGATTATTACCCTCACAGACTCAGATACCCGGTCTAAGCCTGAGTATGCGATCCAGAAGCTCGGTAGGCGGTGCTTCGTTGGCTACCCTTTCCTTCAAGAGGCAAAAATTATCAAGGTCTCGGATTCTCATTTCAACTACGAGCTTGACGCCAATGGCCGACTCTCTCAGACTCCCATGACTGGAAAGGAGCTTAACGAGTTCCCCAAGGAGGCGAACTACATTGAGAATTGGCATGCGCGACGACTTGGAATCACCATAGGAACGGTGGAGGCCCTTGTCCACGTGCATATGCTCAAAGGTCTCGTCAAAACCGAGGCGGGCGCTCTCATCAAGGAGTATGGCGAGAACCCTAGCCTTCGTAGCACATACGCTTCGCAGACTATCGTGGATGAAGTCGTCAACGAGGACGAGCGCTTCATAGAAAAGGCGGCCGTCCCCATTGAGGAAGAATACCCGGTTAACACCCAGGCCTTTTTCCTAGGTGACTTCAACTATGGGCGGCCTTTAATCGTCACGGGCCACTCGAACAACAAGGCAGAAATTAGACTTTCCGTCTTGAAGCAGAAGGAACAGGATTTCGCGAAGAATATTATCCATGAGGCCTTCCGCAATAACCGCTACGTCCCGTCGTTTGCCGTTGCGAAGAAGCTAGGCATTGACGCGCTTGTCCTAAGCAAGATTACCTCGTCGTACCAGGTCAACACAGTTGGTGGTTTGAAGGTCAACCTGGGTCTGAATCTCAAGTTCGCTGCCAAGGGTCAGAAAGTCTTGGGCTACTCGCAAAAATCACAGTCCGGTTGGGAGTTCAGTAATACCGCCATTCAGCTGATCGCGAGCTTTATGGTCGCCTTCCCGGACTTCTTTGCCGCCATGCACAAGGTCGCCGTAAAAAGTGATGTGGCGGATACTGATCTTTGGCCCGACCCAAAGGTCGCAGCGCCGAGGATCAAAGAGATTGGGGCTTGGTTGAAGCAGCAGGGGATCAACAAGCTCGAACGTGTCCCTCTAGAGGCTGAACAGCTCGACTCGGATGTCGTCATGAAGCTTGCGGAGGCTGGAGCGCAAGCGTCGGTACTCAACAGTGAACCCGCCGTCAAGACAATGAAAGGTGTCCCACGATCGGCTATTCTCAAGCCGTCCGACACAGAACTTCTATTGGGTAACCAACATTTCGCTCTTGGGGATCGCGTAACATATGTCTCGGCTGCCGGCAAGGTACCCCTCAGCGTTCGTGGTACAGTGGTCGGCATCTCGCGCACCGCGACCGCACTTCTCTTGGATGTTGTCTGGGACCAGGCCTTCATGAGCGGCAATACCCTCGGCGACCGTACTCCTCCATTCCGTGGCCAGACTGTGCCAGCGTCCTCTGTGCTCAATACCACAAACAAGCAGGTCGTAGCAGGCTCGAAGGCCGCCCTTGGCAAGAATCCTGTTAAGCCTATCTCTTCTCTGACTACGAGTTCGTATGACACGACTGGCATGCCCCAATATAGAGATGCACCCGCCCCTCCCCCTCTTAGAGGAGGGTGGAGTGGAGCTATCAATGGCCGGGGTCGTGGCAATGGGCAGGGACGCGGGAATCGTGGCGGTCAGCCTGGTAGCGCTGCTAACCTAGCTCATCGGCCCCATCCCAGCCCTGGGGCCAAGCAGCAGGGCGTTGGCTCGGGTACGAACAGTCCACGAGGAGGGCGTGGTCGGGGACGAGGCAGCCATACCGCGTCGCCCTACACCCCAGCCTCGGGTGCCCATTCTCCTGCCGAACCTGGGCAATACAACGCCGTTCCGCCTCCCCAGAATCTTGACACGCCTACCAACGGGCGCGGGCGGGGCAGAGGGCGTGGACGAGGCAATGGCCGTGGTCGAGGCGGCCCCAACAGAGGTCGCGGGGGACCGGGACCGTAGGCCGAGTCTTTTCACCTCTCATTCTAGAAGGTGAGGGAAGCCTATCCCCGGGGAAGCTTACCTCCCCGGGGAAGCTTACCCACGAGCCCATCTCTAGATTACCATTACCATTTCCTTTTCTTTCTTCCTTTCTTTTTTTTGCGCTTTTCCGGCGATGTTGCTTACCATGTTTTCTTTCCCCTCCTGTATATCATCTTCGATCCATCTTTCGCGGGGTAGATGCGCAGGAGTTGTTGGCTTCCAGAGACACACACCCTCTAAATATGTTTTATCACCTTCTGTTACGAAGAGACGAAGCTGATGTATGGTTTACACGGTAACTTTGCGGACACCACATACCATTGCATCTTAAATGTTTGCATCTACTCCCGGACCCCGGGCGGGGGGGCGTCATGTGTTTTCTTCAATATAACGCATGAGGTTTACATAGGTTGGCACCGCGGCATGGGAGGGGAAAAGCCTGGTCGTGTATGGAAATGAGCCCGGATCACCATCTGTGCTCGCGTGTTATTTTGAGCGGTCATTTCTTGTTTTTCATCGCAACTCTTGGTCCTTTGGGGTGCAGGACACTAAACAGAGGGCTCTGTGGTATGTTGGGTTTTCCTTCATGGAGGGGCTAGCATCAAGCGGGTGTCGTCATGGTAGCTATTCTTTCCAGCACTCTGTGTGCTACGATGCCGCATGAAGTAGTGTTCCATGGTCGGGTCGGGTTTGATCCTATCCGATGCTGGTGTTTGAATGTTTGTACCTGTAACCTGGCAACACAGGGAGCGCCTACGCCTATAGCTACCCGTTTGTTTGGTCGGTCACGAGTGACTTTTGCACGGAAGAGCATCGAAAAGCTACATAGACAAGAAATGTATTCCATTACGCCTCTGTTTAACCCGTCTCGACAGACCCAACCCAGAGCACCGTCTGGTCATCCACCATGTCTACAGAATGAGCCCTTTAACCCGCTAGTACTTGTTCTTTATCGATGGGAAGCTGAAGGCTTTGCTCACGCCACCCTTCATTGCCTCCCACTTTCCAAAAGCACTTTCCAAGTTCCATGTGAGCATGCCAACCCAAGGCTGGACGTTGTAGTGTAGGCGGAGCTTGACGTTTTCGACATCGGCGACCTTTCCGGAAGGGTGGGTGATCTGGTACTTGGGGCGCTGGTTGCGGAGCTTGAGGATGCCTCTGTACGAATCTTGTCAGCCAAGCACATTCTTTGTTCCCCCTTTTTTTTTCTTTTTTTTCCCTCCCTCCCCTACATGATCGCGCATGCAAGCAATGCCACCGCTGCGCCGGAAACTGGGAAACGGGGAAAACTTACCGACTAGGATCGATGCTCTTCCCCGCCGCGCTCTTCTTCAGCTTCTTCATGGTGGCGGGGCCGACATTGGCAAGGTGATCGGAGCTGGGGCTGGTGATGATGGAATCCCAGATGACGGCGGTGTTGGTGGCGTTGGAGCCGGCGGGGGCGTCGATGTCGGGCCACTCTGCGGTGACGTAGACGAATAGTTGTTTGGTGTTCCAGGTGAAGAGGGAGGAGAGGTCGGCGTCGAGGGAGAACTTGATGGAGGCGTGTTCTTCCTTTTTGGGGGAGTAGTAGTGGACGCGGCCCTTGGTACTGTTGGTTGGGGTTGAGGGGCGTGTCAGTATATTTCCGGGTCCTTGTTTTTACTTTTATATATATATATATATTTCTTTCTTGCTTTGGGTTTTTGTCTACGGTCGTGGACGGGGGTGGGAAAATGGGGGAGGAGAAGGAGGAGGACGAGGGAACTGACACTGAGATGTTGTCGACCCTGAGAGTTCCGCTGGGGGTCCGCGGCGCAAGGAGGTCGGAGAGGGCTATGAAGCCGCCGAGGACGAAGACGACGGTTGTGAAGAAGCTAAATGTGTTTTGGAGGCGTGTTAATGAGTTGTACATGGTGGGCGACGCTGGTCTGGAGACCAAAGCGGTATCGATTCGGAGGGGAAAAGGTGTTTTTGGCTATGGTGTAGAGATGCCTCGTGCAGGCGTCGAGCGGCGTGCGTGGTATGAACCCAAAACGGAAAAGAAAGAAAAAACCAAGATCCGAACTATTTTCAAACGAGAAGAAAGAAGCAAAGAAGTTTGCGGAAAGTCACCACATGGGGATCTAGAAGGGGCGTGTTGGGTCTGTCACCGAGAGTAGGAGACGACGTGGCTTGGAGGTGGATTCGAGTGGTGTAGTAGCACGAAGCTGTCTCTTTGTCGTCCATCCGGGAGGCCACGAAGCTTGAACTGGGACGTGGACGCAATCGCAGTGTTAAAAGGTACGTACCGCAAGTTATGGGCGAAGCTGGGGGCGGGTGGGTTTTGATTTTAGGCCAATCAAAGCAGTGTATCGCTTATTGATTTTAGAGCCAATGGGATTTCGATTCTCAACGTCACCTCTACTTAATATTAACCTCTGGCCCTCGGGCAGTAAAGACACGGAGGAGATGTAAATCAGAATTCTCAATGGGCAAGACCCTTTTTAGACTGGACTCTACTACTCTGTGTATGCTCGAGAGGATATGCAGAATTCTGCAACTTGACCTCTTGTCTCCAAATGGGTCGTGTAGCTCCCTGCTTCCTTGCACCTACATACCAATGCGCATCAACTGCATCGCCAACTCGGAAACAAATCAAAGAAAGGAAACGAGAATAACTTCTCGTCTCAAACAGTACTGTGAGGACTTCCTTATACTTCTCCACCAAACTGATCAAGAATAAAAAAAGGAATGAAACAGCACGCGCCAAATTAGCAGTCATCAGCACCGACAATGACCGCCATACCATCATTATCCCAAGCCTTCCCCCTCACCCCAATCTTCGTATCCGGAAGGACTATTGTCGGGCACCAAACTTTCGAGATGCTCCACGCAAAATCCGCCACGTAATCCCACGAAACTTCCTTCTTGCGCGGCCCGCCCTCGTGGGGCTCCCAGCACAAGTAGATGGCCGAGTCGTAGGAGCAGCTGACACGGGTGCACACCGGTACCTCCATACGAGCGCTATCCTTGACACTGTCGTGTAGGTAGCTGATACCGAAAAAGATGTCGAACTGTTTGGCGAAGTATCCGTGGCTGCAGTCGAGGCCGCGGGGGTGGACGTCGGGGATTGGGCCGTTCCAGTAGTTGCTGTTAGGCATATTGGCTCCGCTGGCGAGGAGGGCGTGGTGGGAGGGGTTCGCCGCGCGGATCTGCGCTAGCACTTCTTGGATGGTGCCGTGGAGGGTTATGGTCTCGTTGTTGGGGCTGTAGGGGCCTGTGAAGGAGGCCGGGATGATGGTAAAGCCTTCGGCTTGGAGCTCCTTGGCGAGGTTGACTTTTGGCTTGTTGGAGTCTACTGCGGAGCTCGCAAAGGCCTATGTTGAGGAGGGGTTGTTAGATATGTGCTGCTATAGGAAGAGACAGGGCGAATAGACTTTGGGGATGGCATTCAAATGACTATAGAGCATGGGGACCTACCTCGCCTAGAACTAGGAGAAGGCTAAAAATAGCGGGGACTTTCATCGTGACTGATAATTCACGTATCAAAAGTAACTAAATGGAATCTTTGGTGATGGATGTGTCAATTTCCAAGTAGTTGCGAAGATTCGTGATAGATTGGAGTGCGAGAGAAGAGCAGGCGAGGTATGACAAGAGACCATGAGAGATAATGTGTATCTGGAATTTCCATTCGCTTCCATGCTCCAGTATATCAGCTCGCCCGGCTAAAAATGAGGACAGGAAAGTCCATTCCAAAGCTATAGACAGTCATCTTGTACCCTCTGGGTCACAAGTCGCTATGGTTAGAGTGGCTGCTGTGGTGGGCTACTTCCTGTTTTGTGGGGCCTTGATAGCATCTATTGATCAGATCAATGTTAGACTTGAACCATCCTTTCACAGAACGGAAGGAACAGCCAGGCTGTATAACATAGCGCCTCCGCGACCTGCTTCTTTGATCGGGTCCCTACGTGGACACGACAATACCACACACAATACACGAGAGCCACGCATGATTTGGCCCGTTTCGGTGGCTATCGACGATATGCTTCAAGAGTAGTCTAAATTCGTATTATACAAATCATACATATTCATATGCGTCCGGCTGAGCCGCGACTGACCACAGATGTCCGGGTATGCCCTGTCTATGCCAACCAATATAATCTTACAAGCGTTTTGTACAGAAAAAAAAAAAAAGACAAAAAAAAGGAAAAAAAAGATAAACCCCGAGTGTCTCTGTGTGTGGTATGTGTTCTCTCCTTCCCCCGTCATCTTTTCTTCTTTTCATCATCTACACGCCAATAGTTCGACGCCACTTCATTCTCCATCGTCCCCAAACGCCTCTTTCCACGGCATGGGATCATCGCTGTCCACCACGAACACCGGCTTCCCCTTTGTCTCCTTCTCCACCTTCCTCCTAAACTGCGACCCCGCCTTACTCAGCCTCGGCAGCGCCCTCCCATACATGATGTGCCACTGCTTGGCCCTGTCCTTGTCGACGCTCAGGATCTTGCGCCTCCGCTCCTTGACCTGCCGGTAGAGGGTCTGCGCGCGGTCCGGATCCATCGTTTGGATAGAGTACTCGACGGACCAGCGGTGCACCGGGCTGTCGAACGACGGTCGGGTGACGTATTTGCCGTCCACCTTGTTGCGGACAGTGAGAATCATGCCGAGGAGCTCGTCATTGTCTTCGACGTCGAAATCGTCCATCTCCACTTCGACTTCAGCTTCGGCCTCGGCTGCAGCATCAGAGACGGGTTTGGAGGCTGTGGAAGAGGAAGACGCCGAGGAAGCGGAAGGAGAAGAGGGTGGCGAGTCGTCGGGAGGGGCGTGGGCAGTAGTGGTAGCGGACTCGCTCGACTCGACGAGCAGCTCGGAGAGCACGCGCTCAAACTTCTGAAGCTTAGAGGGCTTGGATGTCTGTTGCTCCTCGAGCATGGACTCCTCCTCAGGGCTGAGCGTGGGCCTGTCATCGACCTGCTCAGCGAGCCTCATGATAAGGTCCTTGAGCGTCGACTTGTCTGCCATATGGCTCTCTTCGACGCTTTCAGTCGTCTCAACTTCAACTCCAGAGGTGTCCTCGACATCTGTCTCCACCTTCATCTCTCCTGAGGCGATCGTCTCGGAAGTACACTCAGCCGTCGACTGCTCTCCCTCTTCCACATCCTCGTCCACGTCGGTTTCCGGCTGCTCCTCGATTAATCCAGTCTCCTCAGAGGCAGTGTTGTCAGTCAAAGTCTCTAGAAGCGTGTCGACGTAAGCCTGTATCTCCTCGGGCGTCTTGCCCTCGACAAGCCCGCTCTGCTCAAGCGCCTCCTCAATGTTTCTCCTCACATACCCAACGCCGAGCTCATCACTCTCGACGGCCTCTTCGGCCCTCTGGTTCATCTCCGTCCACACAGCAAGGCTCAAGCCGTCCGAGTATCGCGCCTCGTCGTATTCGGTATCTAGACTCTCATCGTCCTCCTCCTCTTCCAGATCCGCCTCCTTTCGCACAATGCCCATCATATCCTTCTCAAACTTGTCAACCACGGACCGCCTAAGCTTCTGCGCAACTTGGATGCGCTCGTCGGTGACAGGCTTGGCGAAGAAGTAGAGCAGCGGAGGGTTGGTGGGACGGGTCTCCACATGGATACGCAGAGATTGATTCGGGAACTTGGCCGTTGCGCGGTTAAGCAGCTTATTGAGTAGATGGACGCTGAGTCTGAACTCCTGGTCACCCAAGTGCACTGTCTGGGTGCCGTGGAGCGCTAGATCCATCTCCTCGAGGGGAATATACTGGAATCCAAAGATGCGCTGCGTGTTGTGATACGCCACAAATATACCGTCCATGCGACCCATGCGCACTTGCAGCGAGTACTTGAGGAAGGCTGATCGGATCATGTCAAAATACTCTCGCTCAAACGACTCGAATTGCCCAAACTTGTAGCGGATCTCGTAGCCTAGACCCTTATGATAGTCCTGTGCATCCATGCGAATGGCGAGCACGGCACGTGTCTTGATGTCGAACATGCCCGAATTTGGGAGGCGGGGATCGTGCGCGTCAAGCTGAGATCGCAGGATGAAGTCGCCTAGCGTTGTGTAGTGGAAGGCTTCGTCGCCGTTCTTCTGCTCCTCGGTGAGCTGGTCTGACTTGGAGCGGCTGTATAGCTCGTATTCTTCCCTGGGTAGAGTGAGGAGCTTTTCCATCGATTTGCCCAGCATACTGAGAATATTGGCAGTGTCGAACTGCTTGTCGGCGTCGATAGCATAGGTGCCGTTCTTCCAGTGCAAGAATGTGGCCGCGGGGGCGCGCAGCAACCGTGTGAAGTTTGTGCTCTCAGGAACAAAGCCCTTGGATGTATGAGCCGGATTGATGGGCCGCCACGCTGAGAGAAGATAGTGGAAGTGGGACAACATGGTACTCATGCTCGACGTCGAGCCGCTATACTTCTTGTTGTGCTTGGCGGCTAGCTCAATGAGCTGGGGATCCTCCGAGGACGAGACAAAAGCCTTCAGCGCCGAAAAGTCGAACTTATCGATAGGCATTATAGTGGTGAGGTAAGGGTCGAAGTTGTAGACTAGCGATCGCGGGTCCTGGAGCGGGTAAACGCCAGGCTTGAACAGCGTCCGGTCAAGCTTGTACGATAGACGCGGCACCTTGAGCGTGCCCTGCGGGATCGGAGACAGCTTGAGGTTCGGCGCTGAGACCGTATGAACCTCTAAATCACCCTTCGGCTTGCTCGTCTTCTTCTTCTTCGCCTTTGGCTCTCCCTCCTCTTTCCCGCCCTTCTTATCCTCCTTCCCAGAACCCTTGGGCTTCCTCCCTCTCTTCGGCTTCAGACCGGGCGGCTCCACTCCATTGAGCGACTCGACGGAGATGTCCCTCCCCTCGAGGACGGACCTAACCACCCCGGCCGCATCCTCCAAGCTCTCGCTCCCCTGCTCGCCTAGTCCCAGCCCGGCGTGATACTCCGTCTCGCCCAGCGTCGCGTCCGGGGTCTCGCCCATAGCGGCCAGCGAAGACTTTAGCGCTTCCGTCTCCCTTTCCCTCGCCCGTTTCCTCTCCAGCCTCTTGGCCGCCGGGTGCAATTTCGCGTTGGAGCCTCCTCCTCCGCCTCCCCCGCCCGCCGCACCGCTTGTGGACTTTGGAGACGTTCGCCATTTCGCCGACGACGAGATGCATCGGTGCCTGACCTCGATTGCCGTGTGCAGGAACGAAGCCCGGTACCCGCCGGCGAGGGCAGAGTTTCGCAGGCGCAGCATCCTGCTTGGGTGCCCGTCGCGTGATGCGCTCCGTCTATTATCGTCGAGTATGAACCGGGGCCGCGTGTGTTTAAAATTTTTCGAGGGTAAATGGTTCCTCTAGTTAGGTCGCTGTGGGCTAGGGGACATCGCTCGTCCTCCCTGTAGTCGGAAGAAGGGAAAGGCTGGTCGTGAGGGTGGCGGATATTCGCCGTCTAAAATTTGAAAATGGAAGCTTCGAATTCCATTGGTAACTTTTTTTTTTTTTTTTTTTGTTGGCTTCCTCTCCCTGGGCAGGCGCGTTGGTCAGCGCGTTCAGTGCTCCCCGAAAATTTAATTGGGTGCGCAGCCAGTTGCCAGTCCAACTTCGCAAGTACCTCGAGGTACCATGACCATTTGAGTTCTGCCAAGCGCAGCACAGGAACTACCCAGGCTTCCACGAAAATGAAGCGCAGATTCTGTACATTTATGGTACCTCTTCTGACAAGCGGCTTTTATCGCGGGGTTCAACTACTTCGGCCAATTCACACATGCGCCCACAGTCTCAAGTATGAGATAGTTGAGAAAACCAACGTTAGACGAATGGAGGCTCTGGCATAGTATCTCAACTGTTGCTTGAGCGAGTATTTTATCGCCGCTATCCATCTCCGCCACTCTGAATTTACGCCGTCCCCTAGCTGTAGTAGTATGCATATCAACTCAGGTTGCAAGACCGAAAAAAAGCTCCGTATAAATCAACCCACGCCTCCGGATGACCTCCCAGACTCCCGATCCTCGCACAAATCATATAGCACAAGGAAGCCTCCGTAAATCGAGCTTGAAAACAAAGATTTGGGCGCAGAAGGCAGTAATAAGTCAGAAAAGAAGAAGGCCAATCGTCATTAAGGATTATCCGCAGCCAACGCCTTAGCCGCAAACGCCGTTGCCGTGCTATTCGCCTGGTTTGCTTCCTCCGCTTGGCCCTGTACATCGTGAGAATGCGCCAACATTCCGTCGGCGACGCTCATCCATAAGTAATTACCGTTTCGCTTAGCCTGTGTCGACGCCGCCTTGGCGCTCTTGAGAGCCTGCTCTCCTACAACGTTCTCAAAGAGGCGGCATCTCATGATGTTAAGCGAAATCGCAAGAAAGTGCGTGTTGCCAGCCATCTTCGACGCGTTCAGTGCCGTGTACATGCTGTTCTTCACCTGCTGGAGAGGTGGCGGCGGCTGCATCGTGATGGTGGCTAGGATGATGTTATACGCCGTTCGTATCTCCACGTCGTGGTGGTCTTGGCAGAGAGGTCGGATCTGGTCGAAAAGCCTTGTCGACCCGACCGTGTTTCGGTAACTGGGATGTTCCATGATCCATAGCAGGTTCATCTTGGCCAAGAGCGCCATGTCGAGCCGGATATTCCTCTGCTGCGTCGTCGCGTCCCCAATCTCAAACCTCGGGTCAGTATAGATGATGACCGCCTTTTCTAGATCCCCTGTGCCTTGGTAGTAGACTCCCCACACATAGAGAGAGATGATTTCCATCGCGCTATCGCCGCCTTTGACAACCGCTGAGTGCACTTTGTCAAGGCTCTCCCTCACTTTGCCCCACCTACTCTGGGTTGCGGCATAGAGCGCTATTAGGATGTGCAGGTAGCAGTGCACTTCATTCCTCCAGCTGGCTCGTCGGGCTGCATCTTGTATTGACGGCAGTGGCATTACATTTTCCCGGCCCCTCTCTTTGTTCCCTATCTAGAGTATCAGAATCGACAAAGATCACAAGTTGAAACAAAAGGGGCTACTCACATCTAGCCAGAGTATCCAGAGCCTCCTCCCAGAAGTCCAGAGTTCTATGCTGGCTTCCAGCAGACTTAGACACAAAGGCCAAGCCACTAAACGTCATGCTAAGTAGATTCGTTAGCTCTTGCGCGCGTGGAATTGAATCCGTATATCGCGGGGATTGCTTACACTAAGATATACAGCTCCGCCTTTGCCACGTACGAGAGGACCAGGTAATCGTTGGGGTCTCCGGGCCCGCCTGCTTCTACGATAGCCGCCGTGTCTTCGCTGATAGGCTGCGTTCCCGACGGCTTCTTGATCGGTAGTCTTAGGGATGCTGCTGCAGTCTGCCAGTCGGTGGCCTCATCCATGCGAATTTGCAATGCCTTTAACTTTTGTATCATAATCTCAGGGTTCTTCTGCTGCATGCTGCATGCAAGGTCCAGGAGTAGAATAAGAATATCCACCTGAGGGATCCGAAGCTGGGGGTCAAGCTGGTACTTGGATGCCCTCGCAATGCATTCCTGCACCCTGTCGAGGGTATCTTCCTTGATTGTCTTGAGAAGAGCTAGACCCTCGAGTAGCGAGGCAAAAGCTTCGAGCGCATAATCACCCCGACTATGGGCGAATCCTGCTATTGTCCGT
Organism: Lomentospora prolificans; assembly: GCA_029532625.1. NCBI lineage: Eukaryota > Fungi > Ascomycota > Sordariomycetes > Microascales > Microascaceae > Lomentospora > Lomentospora prolificans. Next base: position 536,737 of record JARFXM010000003.1, read on the forward strand.
AAGTTCTCTAGGGCCGGGCCTTCAGAAAGCATTCCGGACCGAAGATAGAAGGAAGCCTTCAAGAACCTAAAAGCGTAGTTCCAATGGACGTGGCGCGAACTAAGGGTAGGTTAGACTTTGCGATACGATAACGCAGGGAGAAGTGAAATCGCTTACGCAATCTCAGTGACCATGCGGTCCGCGGCATGAAGCGCGCCCTTGGTATGTCCTCTCTGGAAGAGAAGCTTTGCTTGTAGATATGCCATGGAGTACTTGAGGTCGAGGAAACGGTGCTACAACATGTTGTTAGCATAAAGCCCGGTTTAGGACCAAGACAAAGCGCAACTTACTTTGTCACAAAGCTTTATACCCTTCGAGATCGCCGTCTCAGCTTCCATCAAACTCTCGGTATCTTCGTACAGAATTGAAGCATACCGCAGGCGTATCTTAGCTTCCTGTCGGGGAGTGAGCCGGCTGCTCTGGAGAGTCGTCTCCAAGCAGGCAAGGCCTGTGGCGATCAACTTCTGGTACTCCGTTACGGCCGCACCAGACGGAGACGACACAACATCTTGCAGATTTCCTCGCGCCTTAGAAAAGCACTCCTCGGCAACGCAAACCAGCATAGAGTTCGTATCGGCAACCAGCGACTTCCCAGACACAGAAGGCGACCTCTTTGATATACTCGATGATCTAGCTGAAAGAGCCGGAGAGTTTGTGATGGTGGTTTTCGGGCTAGCATGGGACCTTTGTTGCGCTTCTGTATAACCACTTGCAGGGAATCCAGGGCTCTGGCTGATAGCTGGACTCGGCGCTTGGCGGGCGGGCTTTGGGGCTATCGACATTACTGGCGACTGAATGGCTGGAGGTCCTGGGATGGCTACGTGAATCGAATCTAGAGTCACAGACTGCTTGGCGGGCGATTGCCGGGCGGGTGACGTAGGTGCGGCCATGGGTGACGCGATTGGGGGCAGCGAATGCGGCAGCACTGGGGAAGGAGAATACTGGATGGGTCGGGGAAGTTGCTGCGCTTGTTGAATTCGTTGTGCTTGCTGCATATGGAGTTGCTGATGAGGGTATACGGGGGTCGAGCGGCCAACAAGGTGAGATTGTGACTGCCCGTCAAACTGCATCATCGAAGGAGATCGCGGCTGCGCCTGAGCCTGCTGTTGCGGCGTTTGCTGGTGCTGCTGACGGGATACCTGCTGTTGGGGTATGTTTTGGCTGTAGACATTGTGGAAAGGTGCTAATTGGGGTTGACTCTGCATGCTTCCATTCACCGCCATCATGTTTGCTCCTCCATAGTACCCTTGGAGATGTTGGGGATGCTGCTGCTGTTGGTGTGGCTGCTGGGGTTGCTGGTACTGCTGCTGGTAATGCTGATGGGGTTGTGTTTGCTGCGGATGGGGTTGCATCTGGTGGCCTTGATGTCCAGCGCCACCCATCGCATAAGACATATCGGGAAACTGCGTGCTAGCAGGCGGCATATTTCCGTACATCTGGTGATATGGGGCTTGGGGCAGGCGCTGTTGGCCATTAAACCCCTGCCCGGAAGGCAGAGAGCCTCGATAGGTCATCACAGCGAGGACATGAGGCGGGAGTGATGATGGAGGACACGGTCGCGCTATTCGTTATTGAACGGACTAGGTTCGAATCGCGGAAGGGTATATCAGAGTCGTCTCGGCCTCTGGGAACTTGAGGTGGGTGTTGATATGATCGAAACGTGTCAAGGGCGTTCTCGAAAGTAGAATGTCTACTACAAATTTGACAAGTGCTACAATCGCGTGGGGAAAGGCCGGGTAGGAAGCCTTGCAAGGTAGAGCGTCTATCGATGGGCAGAGATAAAATATACACGGCTAAGCTTGGGAAGGAGAGGCTACGAGGGACGTGGAAGGAGCGCGGCGTTTGACATGTGGGTCTTGTTAGCCCACTATGAAAGGGAGTGATAGCCCGATCCTGAGTGAGCGACCAGGCCAGACCATCACAGCGTGACCTCTGGCCTGACAGGACCGAACCTTGAAACTGGGGGCGCAGGGACGTTTACATCACGTGACATGTTCCTCCTCCAGGTACATCAGTGGTACCAGCACCATCAAGCAGGGGTCAAAATGACATTGCCGCGCAATGTCATTCGGCGGCGGCCCTTCTTTGCATCCCACGCGTTAAAAGGAAGCACGTCCTAACGCGATCTCGCAGAGCAAGCTTAAATGGCTTTGAAGTGGTCGGGGAGGAATTGCTCCGGAGATACTTACACTTAGGCCAACAGAGAGGGGTTGTCAGCCCAAGAGAAGCAATGAGGTGAGGAGAACGAACGAGGATGGCTGCAGGCCAGTACCGTAATATAAAAGCTACTTGAAGTATCGATAAAATCCGCCACTGTTTGTGGATATATACAGTTGTATATACCGCCTTCTGCGTAACCATTTCTCTGACTGGTTTGTTCCTGAGGACACTGCTCCGATAGGCAGAAGAACTGGAGAACGACGTGCATGGAGCATATATATGTTACGCTGTTCCAAGTGCCATTTCAGAGCTTGCAGCAAAGCTGGGAGCTGGACTTTTATTTTGGCTAGCTATCGTTGGAGATTTTTTTTCCCTCACTTCATTGCTGCCCAAGTCAGATTATTTATTTTTTGTCTTTTTACCTCTTTCTTCTATAGACCTGACCTGCGTCCGAATGAATACCTTTGACACGTTTCGCGACCCTCAAGCTCTTATAAACATCCAGGTTGATTCACATGTAAGTCTCCTCTTTGTCTCCCAAGGGAATATTTCCCCCACCTCCTTCCCTCCACAACAAACCGTCCCGACTAGGAAAAAGTACTAACATGTACCCTCCTTCGCCGCATTGTACCTTATCGTGCACTAACAATATTGACCAAGCTAGCCTTATCATACCAAGCTGGCTTGCACCACTAAAAATATTCCCCATCATTTGACTGTGCGAGGCGCTACCCAAGCAAGGTCAGTGAGTCAACTGCCTATCTCCTCTCAGCCTTGCGGGAACTTCAACTGACCCTGCCCCCTGTCACAGCCTCGCGATCCTTCCACCAGCTAAAGATCGTGAACTGCGACCGTGGCGTTAATGTCTAGACGACGCCGCAGCACCAATCCCCCTCCTGCCTACAACTCAACACTAAAGGACGACGGCTGGTACTCCATAAAAGAGATCCTAGACGAAAGGAGAACCAAGGCTGGAAAACTTGAGTATCTGGTAGACTGGGAAGGATTGAATCCAGAAACTGGGGAGCCATACGAGCCCTGGTGGGTAAGTCGCATATTTTCCCCCCTTTCTCCTCGCCCCCCTCTCTTTCCAACGAGTCTTTTTTCAGGCACGCTAACCGGAGGCCTAAATAGATACGTGCCAGCGAGGTAACAGCTGATGCTAGAAAAGAGTGGAGATTGCGAAAAGCGGCCATAGGGCCTCCTCAACCACGACAGCCAGATTCGAGCCCAAACACGTTCCATCGCGACGATCGCCTTTCCGAATTTCCTGCTTCAACTCGGTCCCCCGCTCGGGCGACCTCGTTGCAAACCTACGAACGCCCCTCTAAGAAGCGGCGACTGAGGCTAACCGCGTCAGCGTCATCCTCACCCCTCACCGAATCTGAAGATACGGAATCTCGGCCGACTCGGGAATGGAACGGGTCATCACCTAGATATCGCAGTGGTGACTTTCTTGTGGAATTAAGGCGGGCACCCGACCTCAACCCGGACGACTATCTCAGCGTCAGGCTCTCACAATCCCAAACATCCCCAACGAGGGCTACGCCGTCCCAAAGCTCACAGTTCTTGCCTCCCTCATCTCCTTCGGACCAATCGCAACATCGTAGCCAGCGTGTGATCCCTGACTCTCAAGAGGAAAAGTACCAGAGCCACGACACCCCCAACGACCCACGCGCCGCGTCTAACAGCCTCCGCGCGATTTTGGGGTTACCGCAGTCTCCGAGCACACATCGCAGCTCACCCCTTGTCCTCACCCAGGGGCGGCGTCTCATCCATTCTCACGAGTCGACACCTAGGCATCAGGAGCCCTCCTTGTCTTCCCTTCCATCTTTGCCCGAAGTCTTGAGGCGCCCAGACACGGAAAGCCAGGATCGTGTGAGCGTATCGTCTGCGCCCACCGAACCCAGCATACCTTCTCGCCAGCCGGACCCATTCCAGGCGAACAGCCAAGGTCCTCTTTCGATCCCTACCTCGTATCTTGCGCGATCACAGTCTTCTCATATCAGCCACACTAGCCATCGTCCTCTCCTGCCAAAGCCCAGCAGCACTCATTCTTCCCCCCAGTTTCTCACACAGCCCCCTTTTACCCTCCCCCCGCTCACCGGCTCATCTGCAAACCCTTCCACTCATTCCTCTACTCGGGTATACCGGAATTCATTCCCTTACCAATTTGATTCGGAGAGTGCTCAAATTCCTGAGAGCATCCCCAGTCGCAGAAGAACTGCTGATTCCGGCTCGGCTCAGGCGCGCGATAGCTACGTTTATCAAACTCAAGTTGGACCGAACCCGCTCAATAGCTCTCAACAATTAAGCAGTAGCGGAAGCCGGAGCGTGGGAGAAAGACCGGTCCCAGAAACAGTGCTTCGCAGACCACAGCAGTATCCACCTTTCTTCGGTCAACGGCCGCCTTTAAGCAATTTAGTGAATAGAGGTTTTGGTCGGAGAAACTACGACCCAATCTCGTCATCACCTGAACAAATTAAAAGTCCAGGGCCCAACCAAAATCACACTCAGAGCCAACCGCGACCGAGAATGGACGGCACCCAACGCCCGTCGAACTCGGCGGTAGATGACCTCCTCGACATGCAACAACAATTCTTGTCACAAGTTGCAGGCACGCCACTTCTATCGTCCCCAGTTCCACAAAGCGCCCCAGATGCTGGCGGTATTCCTGAAACCCAGCCCTCGCCACTGAGGGCCGTCCAAGACCCTATGCTTTCTAGCGGAGGCCATTCTGAAGAAGGCGCTCACGTCTTAGGACTCCCTTTTAGACAAGAAGCCCAGCATCAAGTACCAAGTGTCAGTGCTCCTCTATTCCATCAGCCATCAGCGGTCATACCTGCAAGCAACAATGTTGTGCCTCAAACGCAACCACCTGAGCCCACGACCGTCGCCCCCAATGAGGTACAGCCTCTCACATTGAATCCTTCAAGTGTCTTCCCATCGGATCTCACCACCGCGACCGAGATGCCCCATACTAGTGGTCGCCGCCTACCTGGTCATCACGATATCTTTGCCCCACCTCAGCATATTCCGATTGATGCCGCTAGCGACATCACAAACGAATCTGTTGACGAAGCGAGTGAAGCCGACGGTGCAGCTAGGGCGGTTTATCCTACGGAGGTCAAGGAGTACATGGTTACTCTACCCTTCTCGGCTAGTCGCAGGCCGCTCTACGACGACATCATCCTCCAAGCCCGGCCTGACATTGAAGAGTTCTGCCAAGTGTTCCACAACGGAATCTTGAGGACGCCCAAGCCATCATCCATCCATAAGATCGAGAAGCTCTTCTTGAAACTCCTTGACATTTGCGATCTACCACCGGAACTGGATACGCGAGTTCTCAAGAGACTCTCGCCGAAAGAGGTTCAAAAGTATGCCTTTGAGTCAAATTCTAAGTATGCCTTTATCTGGGAATTGCTGCACCTAATTCGTAACCACCCAATGAAGGTTCTGATAGTTGCACGGTCCGAGAAGATCCTGTTTCTGTTGGAGAACTTGGTCCTTGCTGAACATTACGCGTATTCGCGGACTGGACTACAAGACATGAAATATGCCCACGCCCAATGGCCCGTGAATATCGTTCTATCCCAGCCCAATCAGCCCCTTGCCGAAGGTACTTCGGATTTTGATCTTATTATCGGTTTTGACTACGAATTTAAGCGCTCCAACGTCGCCTCCCGTCTAAATGATTTTACCTCACCCGAGACGAAGCAGCCAATGGTGCTCCAGTTAGTGCTCACGCATTCCATAGAGCACCTCGACCTCTCCATTACTGAGAGGGACCCGGATATGCCGAGCCTTGATCATAAGAATGCCATTGTCCTTGGTATGACCAAGTTGCGACGCCTGATCCTCAACCCGGATACAGGTCACGAGATACCTCATGAAATTGCAGCCCGTTTTGCCCATCAGCTCATGTATTATAGCGAGGACTTCTTCTGGGAACCTATAGCTCTTCCCGATGAAATTCTCAGCTTTTATGTCGACTCAAGCCAGTCTGTTGAGACGGAGAGTCTACAGAGCAAAAAGCGCAAGCTTGTCAGTATCACCCAGTCATCCAAATGGCATGTCGATTTAACTAACCAAAATCTTTAAATGCAGGATGACGCTGAAAGTATAGCGAGCAAGCGACGTAGAATATCACGGACTCTTGGACCCATGGTAAACGCAGAACGCATCGAAGCGCTCTCCCCTATCATCCGCTGCCTCGGTCCAGAGGTCCTTGACAAGGAAGATTTGAAACACGAGACAAGTGTACCCATTGCTTTATTGGCGGCAATGGAGGCTAAGGCACGCATTCAATACTCGGCCCTGGAAAGTGGCTTGCCGGCTAACGTGAATTTAGTTTAACGAGCAAGGCGCTGTTTTGCAAGAATTGAGGGCCCTTGTAAAGGAACTTAGAAAAGCGAACGAGGACCTCGAGACACAGAATGACGGCTACGCCAAAGCCGTCCAAGCGATCGAGAAGGACCACCTCTTGACGGTGGAAGAAAGGGGCAAGTTCCATCGTGAGAAGGACGCTGCCCTACTCGAAGTCAAGAGGCTCTCGGAGCGCCTGTTAGCCTTAGAGGAAACCAAATCGATGCTCGCTAAAGAGGTTACTCAGCTCAAGTCCGCGCTTCCGCCCAAGGAGCCAAGCGAACCCGCCCCCACAGGCACTACTGACGCTCCCGCACCGACAAGCACTTCCATAAACACTGGCACTGTGCAAGAAGAGACCGTGTCTAATCCCGGAGATGAGCAACTTAAGAAGGCTCAGGCCGAGATCCAGAAACTTGCCAAAAAGGTCGAGAGCGCCGAAAGAGATCTCGACTACACGCGCCAGGCGTACCAGAACGCGTCGCAGTCCGCTAGCGACCTCGGGAACGAGAACCGCGAGCTTAGCGCCAAGATCAGGGAACTAGAGCATAAAGCCTCGGATAACCTACGCCAGATTCATCAGATCAACCTCGAGACACAGGTCGGTCGGCTCGCAAAGCTCAATGACGAGCAGGCGGCGACCCTCCGCGAACGCGAGTGGGAGCTCGACCGCCTCCGCGACGAAGTCAGGGTCCTCAAGGCTGCTAGACGCGAGACGAGGCAGGCTAGCGTGCCTAGGAGTCCACACATGGGTATGATGAGTCCCAGGACGGCTGGCCGGGCTGTAGTCGGGGCAGGCGGCCCCACGAGTAGGGGATCGAGCCCCGCGTCGGCGGTTGACACGACTGGCATGCAGATGTTTGGACAGCAGCCTGGCAACGGGCGGTGGGGCCACTTGAGAGATTAATGAGAGTATTTACGAGCAAAGGCGGCGATGTGGTAGAAGAGAGAAACAAACCTACGAAAAGCAGCAAAAGAGATGTTCCTGTTGATTGCACTAGATCGTTTTTTGGGGAGGAACACGCGAGGCACCCCTTGCCCTCGAACCATTTTGCTATCCTTTTTCTTTGTTAATCGCTTGACGACCTTGTAGCAATGACACATATAAGGAAGGGTGTTGGTCATATCAAGAGCCGGAGGGTAAAGGCCTCCATCGGAGAGGATTGCAGATATTGTACATGAGTCGATGAGTTGCCAGTCTAGCAGTCACTGTAGGAGCTGCAATGAGAAGTTGATATGAAGCTAACTGGTTCTACCTATAAGAGTTTGGAGGACCAAGAATGTGTGTAGTAGCTCTTATATGGAGAGGAAGCATAACTAGTGCAGACCTAGACTGTAGCATGAGAAGCTCTGGATGAGGATTCGATAGGTTACGTCTTTCCTCATAACGAGTAGCTCGGCAGACACTCGAAATGAGGCATAGTAGTAAACGAGACCAAAGGAGAGAAGACCAAGAACGCATGACCGGGTAACGGAAACTAAAAAAAACTCCCATTCTATCCCTATCTTCAACTACTCTGGAGCCTGCTATCTTTCAACAACTTAAAAATCAACGACACAAAAAAGTAAGATGTACAAAATTTCGGTAGCCCTTGCGAGAGAATCCGAAACCTTTTTTGTCCTTTTTGGGCAGAGTTCCAAAGGCATATAGAGGACATTGGATGGATGTGCTTTATACGTTTGATACCAGTTTCTTCCCCACCCAAATTCTTTTCCTTCCTCGATATTCCTTCCCCTTGGCAGTGACACCGGGGGGATTCCTCGTCTATTTGCGCTCGCGGGAGTATAGAACTAAAAAAGTTTTGGGTTTTCGGGTTGGAATTTCTTTATTACTTCTCCTCGGGGTAGAGATCCTCCTTCAGCTCGATGCCAAATTCCTCACGGAGGGGCTTAAGCTCATCGAGGTACTCCTGGTATTGGCTAGGGGTCTCGACCTTGGCCTTGATAGCTGTGATTAGGTCAACAAAGTTAGCATCATCCGTACCCGAGGTGATGTTGGAAAATAAAATCGGTTGCCCGAAAGAGGAGGGGGGATTGAAAGGTTGACAATCTATCTCCGCGGCCGAGAGAGTGGCACCACACCCTTCGCCTAGCGCTTAGATGCATCACCAGAAAGCGATCTTATTCTCCTCTCCCGGACAACTGAAGCCGAGATATCGTACCTTCAAAGACGCGGACGGCGGTAGCGAAGTCGTTGACCCTCCTGGCAGCGTTTAACGCAGCAGCGACTACAGAGGGGGCGGGGACGAGATCGTAGGCGAAGGCGTTGTTGAGGTTACGCTGCGGTGGTGGTGGCTGCGTTAGTTGTGGTGTGCGAAAAAATGTCAGGCCACCAGCAGGGATGGGGATTGCCGGGTGTGCCCGATAGGTGCTGCCAGTCGACGCCATTGAACCTTACCTGGAGCTCGAAAACATCCTGGACCTGCTCGAATTCCTTCTCGAACCTGAAATAATGGCAGCGGCGTTAGCAAAATGTAAAAACTAAACAGTCGTCGCCATAACCAAGGGTCGTGGTTCTCGGAAGCGAGGCCGGTGGGCAATTGCGTAAAAAAGCGGCGGCTCTGGTTGGCCCTCGGGATAAGGTGGCATGATTGGAGCCGCAGAAATAGCTCAAGGCCCAAAATACAATGCGAGCTTCCGCAGACCCCAACGCCCGTGCAGAATTGACCATAAAATCAACGAGAAAAATAATTAAAAGAGACTCACCTGGCAGTGAACTCCTCGAAGGTCTCCTCGTGCGAGTCGAGGCGGCGGACGGTGGTGCTGAAGTTGGCAGAGCTGGCGATGCGGCCGGGCACGACAACTCGGGCAACGAGAGGCTGTCGCAAGGGGGCGGCGCGAACGAGAGTCTGGGAGGCACCGCGGGCGACTCGGAAAAGGGCGAAGGAGGACATTGTTGCTGTCGAGGAAGGAATTCAATTGCCCGGATTAGAAGACGATTGAGGATTCGGTCGGCGTTCGGGAGGGAAGAGGGTTGAAGCGAGGTTGAGAGCTGTGAAGCTTTGGAAATGGAATTAAAATTTTCGGTCTGCTTGGGTGATTTTCACGGCTCAAGTCACTGGCTTTCAGTCGAAGTTCCACAGGCCCGGAGAACGAATGGGCAAAGTGCTGTTTGGAATGAGGGAGCCTTGGTCAGCAAGTGGGCTGTGATTGGATGACTAAGTCAATAGCTCTTGGCTGGGGCCGTTCCTGCCTGGCTCTGGATGTGGCTTGAGGTCAGAGTGTCATACCACGGACAGTGTGAATTGACTTTCTTGTCAACAAAAAAGGAGCAAGCTGTGTGGAACATCGCGAAAATGGGATTCGAACAATACTTGAGCGCGGGGCCCGTTGTTGGGACGGCCATTTAGCTTGGCTGTGCCCTGCCGTCCTTCTTTGTTCGTAACGACGACGGCTTTCCCCATTACAAGACAATGGTAGGCCAACTTGAATATATCCTCCGCGTCCGTTGATGCATCATTGACAAGTCTGTCACCATCGGAAAGCACCCTCCCCTTTTTTTTTTTTGGTTTTTACCGTCAGACTATCCTTTATCTTCAGGGCTCCGCTCTCTCCATGCCCATCGCGCCAGGTTTCCCCCGCGCAGGAGCATCCTTTCTTTCTTTTTACCCTGATCCTCCCCTCGATGTTTAATAGTAATACTCTTTTTTCGATCAAATCTTAATTGTCCCACAATTGCTGGGCATGCGTCAATATGCCAGAAGCAGGAAAGAAGTCCGGGCCTTAGGCGCTGCATGCGCCAAAGCTACTCGCCCATCCAGGAAATGAAAGCATTCGAGCAAGAACCCACCCAACTGGGGCCGAGGCTCAATTCTCAAAAAAGGAGTTTCCCTCAAGACAATAGGGGACTTGGGAGAGAACAAGAAGGAACCCCCGTCAAAGATGGAGGGATGGCCTTGAAGATACCCACAGTCTAGCAGAAAAACACTGGGACCCCGTGGGACAGATGCGCCTTATATACTTTGTAGCTGCCAGCAACGCAGGTCCTTTGGCCAGCTGGCAAGCGCATCAGAAAGCACAGGGTACAAAGGCCCGCATGGCACCAAAGCCGAACCCGTTTCTCACCCAAAAAGTCTTGGGCTCGTGCCTTGATTGCCGTGAATTCCGTCAACGAAAAACTGGGGGGCGATTCAGCGCTATGCTCCACCGCGTGCAAGACTGGAGCCACCATCTCAATATGAGCCTCGAGTGTCACAGTGGTAGTACAGGTCCAAACAAGCTTGCTGGGCAATTTCCCCATGTGCAGGCCAAGTAATCCGGGCAAGACCAAGTTTTCGAAGTCTAGGCCGCATGCGGCCTTTTATTGGTCCATCGGATATGTGGTTGGTCGCGCTGTAATCACATGCGACTGGCAGCACCAAAGAAGCCGCCTTCCCAAATCCAAAGCCACGGCAAGTACGATTCCGCCTCACGGTAAGCTGGAGTGAGATCATCGAAAGGGTGAGGCAGAGAAGCATGTGCTTGAAGAAACGTGGCCGGATACGCCAACAACGCTGTAGCTGAGTTCTTCGTATTTTACATGGAAGTTAGCGGAGAGCAAAGACACAAAGCGAGACGGACCACCATAGCAAGACCATGGGGAAGTCGCTCATTTCTTCGTATCAAGACGCGCACGCGATACACCATCTTCTCGTCCGTCAAGCTTCGACTACGACCTTCAAGTGTTCCAATTTACTTCCACATTAGCTATTACAAAAGAACACTGGCCGCGTACTTGCCCCTTTCGAGTGACATGGGGAGTACTTGAAATTTCGATGGGTCAAAAAGCCCTACGCCGGTCTTAAACCCCCTCGGGTGCGCAACGAACCAGTGCGCGCAAAGACGGAATGTAGCAGGGTAGTACGAAGGTACACTCGTGCACTTGACTGGCTGCTGGCACTGGCCCTATGAGAGAGCTGCAAGATAGAAATCAGAACAGGCCGGGCCGAGCAACATTTGAATTGCAAGGGGGGCCGCGGTTGCTTTGGCGTGTGGGTTTGGTTTAGCTCGAGACTTGGGGGGGGAGGACATGGCACTGGAATCGTGCTGGCGGCCCAGCACCCGGTTGCTATGTACTTTCGCGCGGCCGTGAATTTTCCATGTCCCTAGCTTGGGTCTCTGGGTCTCTCGGGCGGTTGGGGGGCTGCTCCTGCTCCCCTATTGTTGATAAAAATCTCCCAGTATTTTCCACCTCAACTTATAATCCTGGAGTGCCCTTCCTCACTTTTTTATCCCCTTTTATCCCCAACACTAATCATACAAATTTATTCTCTCTCGGCTGCCGTTCTAGCCTTTTCCCTTTTCTCTCAGGTCCTCTTTGTCCATTGGAGCCTGTCTTCTATCTTCTCGTCACTCCTTTATTTTTCCTTATTCATAAAAAGAAAAACGTCCACGCTTACCTCCGACCAATTACCTTTTTTTTCTCCCTTTTGATCTTCATTTGTAACGCCGCAAGCTACCGCGTCTTCCGAAAAGGGCTACCCTGGCCCCTTCCAAGACCTCATTCCCAGCAATTGCGACAGCCAGGGAAATTTTTTCCAAGAGACAAATACCCAGTCTCCTTCGACCCTCGAGGACCATTCTTTTCTTCCCTCTTTTTTGATCTCGTGCGAACCAAGGGACACCAATATCTGCGTCTCGTTGCCTCCCTTCCCTTTTTTCCCTCGCGATCCGACTAGCCCGTATCCTTACAATGGACACTCCCGTCACGCCTCCCGTCGCTGAGGCGTATCCCATCGTCGGCCAGACCTTCGGCCTTCCTACCCTCGACCGACCTTTTGGCATCGCGCTATGGCCTCTATTCGATAAGGCGTGGACTGCCGTCATGGGATACTCGGCCAACGACTTCAAGTTCGAGGCTGGTGTCACACCCATGTCCACACTCAAGGAGACCGGCATCTTCATCGTCTGCTACTACATCATCATCTTTGGTGGCCGGGAGCTAATGCGCAACCGCGAACCCTTCAAGCTCAAGAGCCTCTTCTTGATCCACAACCTCTATCTCACCCTCATCAGCGGTGCCCTCCTCGCTCTCTTCATTGAGCAGCTTCTCGGCACCGTTGTCCGTGGTGGTATCTTCCACGCCATCTGCAACAGGGAGGGCGGTTGGACCCAGCCTCTTGTGGTTCTGTACTACGTGAGTTTTTTGCCCGTCCATTCCCGAGATTCGATTGACAATTTGGCGCACGTGCTTCCATCGAGTCAATTTTGCTGATGCGCCGCGCGTCTTTACACAGTTGAACTACCTGACCAAGTATCTCGAACTACTCGACACCGTCTTCCTATTCCTCAAGAAGAAGCCTCTGAGTAAGAATACGACTGGTACCACTTGTTCCTAGCACAGCGCACTAACTCGCCTGTCTTCGTGTCTAGCCTTCCTTCACTGCTACCATCATGGTGCGACCGCTCTCCTCTGCTACACTCAGCTCCTCGGTTCGACCGCTGTCTCCTGGGTTCCCATCACCCTTAACCTAACTGTCCACGTTGTCATGTACTGGTACTATTTCCAGTCTGCCCGAGGTATCCGTGTCTGGTGGAAGGAGTGGGTGACGAAGCTCCAGATCATCCAGTTCATCATCGATCTTGGTATGTGGCAATCCCTACAGCCCTTGTGGAGATACAGAACTACTTTAAAGCGTAGGATACTAACTTGTTTACGCTCGCTAGGCTTTGTCTACTTCGCCTCGTACACTTATTTCGCGTCGACGTACTTCCCCCACCTCCCCAACGCTGGTAAGTGCGCCGGAGAGGAATTCGCCGCCATTGCCGGTATTGGTATCCTCAGCTCGTACCTCGTCCTCTTCATCTCTTTCTACCTCGCCACATACAGGAAGGACTCCAAGGCTCCTAGCGGTCGCAAGGCTGTCCGTCGCATGAGCCAGGCCCCTCTCCCCGATCCCCACGATATCATTGCGGGTAAGGCCGCTGCCACTTCCAACGGCAAAGCTGTCTCCACCGGAGCCAAGACCAACGGCGCCACTACTCGCTCTCGCCGCGCCTAAATGACGCGCGCTGAGGCGCAACAGAGGGGGGGCTCGGGGGCAGTCTTGGGCCGTAAGACTGTGATCAGACTTTCCTACTAAGGCTAGACTCGATATGTCTTACACCTTGGCAAGACCTCGCGGGAGCAACGGGAAGTTGGGGTCAATATTGTGGCTAGATCTGAGAGGTGGTTATCCCTCAGAAGCATATCGTATGTCCGATCTTCACGTTTACACTTCGGTTGGAGAAGATAATCCCTCCTCCTTTGAAAGCTCCCTTGTTTGGAAATGTTTAAATTCCGGCCCCTCCTGCGTTCCGTCGGGCGGGGAATCCCTAGGCCGGAGACACTGTCTCGTATCCATGTCCTGGAAACAGGGACAGCCCTCCGAGTCCTTCTTCCAACTTTTTTTTAAGGTTTTTAATCGGCCGGTTCGGGTTGCAGGTGGAGTTTTTCATGTCTCGAGCTCTCATGATGTTTGTACGTTTACAAAGGGGACAAAAAATCACTATTTTCATGGCATCAGGGGGGCCGCTAAAACGCCACACCTACGCGCACACAAAAACATACAAGTTGGCGGCCCTCGGGAAGCGAAAGCTAAAAAAGAAAAGAAAAAGAAATGGGGTAAAGAACACGACACGGCGGAAGACGGGCAACGTCCAGCTTGCTTCTCGCTACGTTGATCTTCCAGCAAATTTCTTCAGACGTTTGACCATACACCAAAGCAGGCGGCATGCATAAACTGGGGAAGCATGGGCGAGCAAAAAAGGGAAGGGGCGCGGTATATCTGGCATTTGCTTTTTCTTCTCTTCCTCTCCCACCTTGTCTTGATAATTTCTTTTTTTTTTTTTTTTCTTTTTCTCTCTCTTTCTTTTTGCTCTTGCTTCTACACCCGCACGCACACGCTCGCTTCTTGTGCAAACTTGTCACTTACAGGAAGGGCCCGGGGAGAGAAGAGAAGAGGAGGCCGAGGATCAACGATGTACCAAATCCCTAGCTTTGTTTTCAAATCCTCTTTCTTGTTTTCCTCTCCTCTTCCTTTTTATAATTCCGCTTGTTTTTCGTTTCTTGTGTGTTTTAGTCCCCTTACCTTTTATGATCCCTCCTCCTCTTGGGGAGGGAGCCTCGCTACTGTCTTTTTTCTATTTTGTTCAAAAGCCATGCCGTGGGATGGGCGATTCGGGGATTCAAGTAAGACGAGGTGGAGGCCGCTATTATACATTTGAGCAGTAATTAATAACTTAACTGTATATCTAATCATGACACTCGTTTATAACCATTATTCCTCGATCTCCTTGGAGTGGCATGTCCAGGGGTTTGCGAAAGGAGGAGGACAGGGTGGTGGGTCCGAAGCATGGTAGGGGATACTTTTTCGCACGAGAGTGCAAGATATCTGTCGAAGGCCGGAGGGAGACATGTCCTGGTTGGAACGAGGTCCGCATCGGGCACGTCGGTCAAAGGGCTGGTGAGTGGCCGATATAGAGGACTGCGGCGGTTGCGGTTGGCAATGGAGCAAGTTCACCTCCACAAGCCCGGAGCGGAGACGAACATGTCTTTCGCTATGACATGTGAGAAGTCAGTCAAAGGGTGGCGGGCGATGCTTCAGTTTCCCAAAAGGGTGTCCACGTCAGTGGGCGCTTTCAGGATCTACTCTCGGCGGTGAAAAAAGGTCTACCCTTGCCTCTGCAGTTCAGACGTGCTGGTGCAGCCTCCCGATGGGGCTCGAGTGGACGACTTTATACGGATACCGATGACTTCTCTTTTTTCGCTGGTTTCCGAGGATGGGGTTTTTGGGTGCTGGCGGTGGTGTGTGCATGGGATATTTGACCGAGAACTTTTACCTATGGAAGATTCGGTGTGCTTTGTTTCCGTGAGGGGGGAAGATCGATATATGCGAAGGCATACGAGTTTTGGCGCTGGTCTCACACGTTGGTCTCAGTAGCCCAGTTTTAAAGGTTGGATGGAGGCCAGGGAGGCTCGGTCAGAGTGACGATGGGCTCAGAATAGACTTTAGATAAAGGTCTCCGCGGGGAAGGAGGGGGTGGTTCGGCTTGTCGCCGCAAGGATGCCATGGTCGTCTCACGTTCCGAGGACTTGGACATCAGGGCTGTCGAGGCAGAGCGTATGATCTAGGGGTGAGGAGGTGTCTTATCATCGATGATCAACAAGTCTGTATCTTGCCTTGGGATGTGTTGTTGATTGTTGTGTCGACGACAGAGGCCAGGAATTGGATACGATTACATACTTGGATGGCATCATTATCTTGTCTCCTCTGCGATATAATGTTTGTCAAGGCAAGGTGAGTCGGTCCTTACCTAGGGTTGCATGGCCCGGGATGTCTCGGACTCTCTCTTATCATGCAGCGCCTGCTTTTGCAAAGTTCACTTCGCCGTGGACGAGCTGGGCTCAGGAAACTGTCGTGAACGGAGGCTTCCAATCCTAGCTGCGAATCCACAGGGGCCGAGAAATAGAACGAAGTTCCGGCTTCCGGGGACTTTGAGCGTCCCAATGTCTAGACTCCCGATCGATAGCACGCCGCTTTGTATTATTAGTACATAGAGTGCATAGAGTGGAATTAGTAGACGGCAAAGAGGACCTCTCTGCGGATGAGTGCCAACCCCGTGAGTGTTGCCATCCCCAGCGTCTCGTTGAGGGTCTCGAGTTGGAATACGCCGACTTGCGGTTGACAGAAATACTCGAGAGACTCGATCAAGTCGGATACCGCTAGGACCTTGGATCTCTCGAGTAGCTGGTCGAGGCATCATGTGCGAAGACGTCTACCCAGTTACTAGGTAACCATTCATCAAGGTATCTTGGTTCGTCGACGTTTGAGCCACTAAAACTAGACTCTCAGAAAACTACGATGGACCGTCGTTTACGAGTGGGAAAGAAAGATGGCTCCTCAAGACTCGCTGAGAGTTTCCATTCTATAGCACCGTCTCGAACCCCGTCAGTGGTTGGTAGAGAAACCCAAGGAAGGCGGAAGGGATGCCACTCTACACTCCTAACAGCTCCGGCACGTACCGTACCGACCGACATGGCTTATCGTGCTCCGTGTCGATGGGTTGGTCACTTATCCAAGGCTTCACTGGAAATGTAGACGGAGCAGTCTCACGTCCCTCCAGTGCTTGGAAAGGTCAATCATCGAGGTAGAGAGAGAGCATGAACCGATGCTCGCACTCTGGGCAGGGTTAACACCCACAGCCCAGGCCAGACTGCCTTGTGGACACCCAGACAGCTCTCGACGACTCAATATCATGTCCTCTCGTCCCGAGTGATAGCCAGGGGGTTACCCGGATTGCTCAAAGCACTATTCGGGAAGGCATGAGCTCCTCTGGCGACTGTAGAGCCATGCGGCGCGGAATATATTGTGAATGATGAGCCTGAAGCGTAGACACCGTGGCACGCAACCAAAAAGAACAAAAAAAAAATGAAAAAAAAAAAAAAAAATTGAAAATATTCAACGATCCCCGCGCTTGCCCACGACTTACACGCCATCTTTAGCAAACAACACACCAAGGATCAAGCCACATTCCTCGTCTAAGCCCACTCACCTAACCGATCGCCACCAGTGTACCCGGTGAACCTCGCTCCCGCGCCCGTACCGAACAACCGGGGCCAAGAAGCACCGTCTCGCAACACTGTGGCCTCGCTGGCAACGCAACCCGCCCATCGCCGAGCATCTCCCAGCTACCGTAGCATGCAACGAAGCGAAAACGAACGGCCGGCGGGTGGGAAGGGATATGTACATCGTATGTAGGAATAAACGAACCACTGGGCGTCAGGCGAGTAAGGATGAACCATGCCCCCCCCAAACAAAGGTATCCACTTGTACTGGTTTACGCCAAAAAAATCACGAGGTGACTCTGCGCTGGCAGGGAAGGGTTGGGCCTCCCCGCTTTCATTCCCCCCTTTCACCTTTCACCCTTTCGCGGGTTGCACGGCGGAAGGCGAGACAGATTGGGAAAATGGGGCCTTGGCTAGAGCAGCGGGTTTTTGAATGTGACACCGTTGCTTCTGGAGCTGGGATGGGGTTTCGTTCGCTTACTCTGGGGCATTCCTGCCAGCGCGGAAGTATAAATTACGAAGAAGAAGCCCGAGGAAACAATTGCGGAGCTGTATACGCTGGGGTCTCTTGCGATAGTCGCACCATTCTCTACGGGATGCTTTTACTTGTATGTCAAGAACCGGCTAATGAAGTCGTGTCAAGAGAGTTGTAGTCTATGATGAGGGCGGAAAACGCCACCGGCATTCCATGTAAACGACCGCCCTCGCCACCGGACAAGCTCAGCGGCCGTACCCATATCCTTAGACACGCATGCACACACACACACACACACACATATATATATATATCCAAGAAGGTGGCTAAGCGAACGAGTCCCGCCCGCGATAAGAAAGTAATTTCGCCAAAGTGTCGAGAAAAACAAAAAGGCGGGGTGTGGGCAATCAACGAAAGAAAAAAGAAAGGGAAAGAGGAGGGCAAGCAATAACAGTCTCGAAGCAGGAGAGAAGCCCGCGGCGGGAACAACACATGAGACAAGCTATATTAAAAATTAATCAAGAGAGGGACCGAAGACCGCCCAGCGCGCGTTTTCCACATCCACCACTCTGGGAACGGATAGAGTAATTGCGGACGTCACCCTTCTTTTTGCGGGTTTTGCCTTTTGGGGGAAGGGTTGAGGGGAGGGCATGGCTGGCAGGGCGTGCGTGGGAGAGAAGGATGAGAGACTAATAAGCCAACTGCGAGAGTGGCTGGAAAAATACGGATAAACAAGTTTTGTTTCTGCTCTTTCTCCATTGGGAGGGAAGGAGAGGCACGATGTTGAGCGGTGAAGAGAGAGAGAGAGCGAGGGAGAGAGAGACAGAAGAGGGTTACAGCGAGTTAGACATGTTTGGGAGGGTTGCATTTTGAACCTCGGACATGGCTATTTTCAGGACTGGAGATGGGGCCGGCCAGCAGTAGAATGCGAGTGCGGGTAGACGACGTGAGGGGCATCAGTGGATGCTCGTCATTGATCAATGATACGACGGCACCGAGTTGGGGGTATCTTGCGACCAGTCGGCTAAAGCGAGGTTTTTACTTTTCTTTCAACGGTCTTGTTGCTGTTGTGGCTGGAGAGATTCGACTTGCAGCTCAAGCGGCTTGTTTCTGTCTTGCCACTGGACGAGGTCGAGTTGGGGTTGATATCACGAGTGTTATCATAAGGAAGACCTATAATATTATATGCACCTGTATAACTGACTCTATGGATGTAGAGATGGGCAAGATGGGCAAGCCATGGGTTGATGGGGGGAGACAACGAACCACTCCACGGCTAGAGGCAAACTCCCCACCCAACATCCATTCGACGGATGCTGGCCAGCCAGCCATGCCCATGCCTTGCACAACATTGAACCCGTCCGAGTCCATTTTGCAGACCCAGATCAATCAATTCCACCATCAATCTCACCATCAACCCAGAACCAGCCCCCACCACCCGATCCCCATCGGCGCTCTATCGTCCGTCGTCCGCCGTGCGTGCCTGACTCCAGCTCCATCTCGACAGCAACGAGGCCCCAGGCAGCCCGAGACGCTGGCCGGAAGAAAAGTGGAGCGTTGATCGAATTGTTAGGGGACCATCCGCATCATCATCCACACCCGTCCATGGATCACGGGGGCGTGTGCGCTCTGGCTCTTTTCCCACTTCCCAGCCCTCCGGATCGAGCTTGTTTAAGATAGCTGGCTGCACTATAATACGTTGCTGCTATTCTATTCCTATAATACAATAACCTCACAGGAGGGAAACGGGATCCCGTAACCAGCTTTTGCTCCCGGCTGGTACCGGCTATGCTGGTGAAAGCTCGACAGGTTTCCCCGCCGCCACCGGGTCACCGTCATTCGCTGTGGCTGTTTAAAAGAGACCGCCCCAGCATATTTTCAATCAACGGCCGCGCTTTCAATTGGTGAAAGCACAGGGGTGTTCTCTGGGCCCTTCAAGTCCTCGAAGTCCTGACAAAGACCCCTCGTCGTAGATAGATATATCATGACTATTCGAGATAAACATCCATGGACGGATGTGGATGGGCGTGCAAAAGATGGAGCGAGAAGAAAACTCAAAACCCCTCCCCAATGCTACCCGTCCCAACACGAATGCGTCGAGAACGATCAAGAGGGTCCGGAAAGAAGGTTTTCCATCAATGTCGTTACGCCCTCTGCACTAACGCTAGCGTTTGGGATTATGGGGAGAGTTAAAAATTCCTGCCAGGGTGTGTGTGTGTGTGAGTGCGCTGTGTGTGTTCAAGTTGTGTGTATTTTTTATATTTGGCTCCACTGGTCATGGTTAGCCAACGGTCGAGTACCTCGCGTACAGTACAGCAAATACAGTGTCACTCTTTCAATGTTCTCCATCACCACACTTGCACTCAATTGATCCTTGTTTCCCTCTGTCTATCACGGCACCTCTGCTTGTCCGCCAATCTTTTCCATGCCCCGTATTGTTATTAGTTGGGGATCTGGCTGCTCACGCCTTTCCTTAGCGTGATTTGATCGGCACACCTACCCCTGCACTGGCCTGTTGACCGTTCGTCTGTTCGCCTTGGGCAAGTCGAAAACTCCCTTCCCCCCTGGTCCAGGGTTTGTTTCGACCTTCCACTAACTCCTTCCAGTCCCTCGATGGAGCTAGGAAATGGGCTCTCCACGATCGCTCTTCCTTCTCGAATGTCAGTGTCACCGCTCAATTTGGTTGGTCGAAACAAGGAATACGGGTAGTGCAGAAGAAAAAAAAAAAAAGTAATGGTAGCAGGAAACGGCGCCAGGGGTAAGAGAGCCAGCGAGAAAACAAGAACGACGCAGGAAGTGGCGCGCGAGCTACTCAGGAACGGCCACGATGGAATTGGGCCTTTACTGGTGACTGGCCCCTCTCTCGTACATGTACATTTGCAGCACTTGTGCATGGCATGAGAGGATGGCGACCTCTGCGAGGGCCGAGGGAGCACATATAATAACAGGAATGGGTGAGGGAAGACACATAATAATAATACTCAGATCCGCTGGCAATGGGAGAGACCAAGAAGGGGGAAAAAGGGTCCAACGAGAGAAAATGCAACTCGACCCATCCTTGGGTCGATCGCTCTCTCTTTGCTCTGCTTAACCTGCAGAAAGTGGCCTAGTCCGCCTGCGGTGTCGATGGAGTATATTAGGATTAGCAATTAACAGGACCGGGCTAATCAGCGCAAGGGTCAAGGATCAATCAATATGTTGAATGTCGCTCTCACTCTCAGGTGCTCTCTCTTCACTTCTGGCTCTCGCTCCGCTGGCTGGCTTTCCATCTATTAATCCAATCCAATCCAACAACGGCAGAAATTTTGCGCGAGATGTCCCTTGATTCCTATCACTGGACCCCTTCTTTTCTTCCTCCAATATTTACTTTTTCTTTTCTATCGTTCTTCATCGAGGAATTCTGCATGCCATCTGACCCACCCTCATTTTTTTTTTCTTTTCTTTTTCTCTTTCTCAACGTTCCTTCCCTCCATCTTTCGCCAGCATTTTCCCTCGCACCCACGATTGATCCGGCCACACCACAACACGAGGTTGGCTGGAGTCCAGCCAAGCTTCCGAACTCTGGTGGAGCATTCCATTTCTTCTGGTGCTCCTTAGCCTCGAGAGCTGAAGGGCCGGTCGGATGACGATGGGCGTTTCTATACTACGAGTACAGTGTAATTATTTAACTGGATTATGTGGGGAAATGGCTTCAATGACTCTCTCACCCCACACTTTCTCGATGAAGCTATGCAGCTCTTTCGCTTCTTTTTTTTTCTTTTCTTTTTTTTTTTTCTTCGCCTCCCCAGCCACTCTATCTTGGAGATAGGTGCGCAATGCAAGTCTTTGAAAACAGGTGGCGGGCAGGCGTTGAAAGAATTATCGCCGATGACGAGGCTGGTGACCAAGATGGAGTAAAACAATTGCTCATCTCAGTTGTATCGCTTCAATGTCTCCAGTCCCATTCCTTGCATTGCATGCGCTCAAGTCCTACCTACATCCACATCGAAAAAAGTCAAGAGACAAGAAAAAAAAGAAAAGAGGTCGTTGATTCGTAAAATCCATCCAACATCATCGTAGACGATGAAAATGGACTAGTCCACATCGAGACCACATGCACTAGTCTCGTCTTTTTCTGGCATCACACAAAAAGTTGCCTCAACTGCTGGCATCGTCCACATAGCTCATCGCTTTCCCCCCCCGGCCTGGACCTCAGCACGCCTGGCTGGCCAATCGTGGTGTCCTATCAATGTTAGGCCGACAGCACACACACCAGCAAAACAGACCACCCATCACGGATATCTCTGCTCTCCATGTACGTCGTAGCGTCATGTGCCTGTCCATCCAACCAAAACCCCCCATCATCATCAGCCGAAAAACACAGAATACAACACCCACTCCCACATACGAAGTAAAACCCCACAGCGAGAAACAGACCTTCCTGTTCCTCTCCAGTTGGGAACTCCATCCCATCCCAAACCGCGCCGTGAAAAAGGGGAATCAATGCAACTGTAGAGTCTGGTTCCCCCCCCCTCCCGCCGCCGTCGCATCCAAAGCTACATTTTTGGCATCAAATGGCTCTTGCATCAGTTTGCAAGAACCCAAATATTTATCGAAGCCAAAGAAGGGATTGTGGCGGATATTAAAAAGAGTGTACTTTTAAAGGTAAAAAGCGTGCATTGTTGTCCGTCCGTGGTACTGGCACGTCAGTGCACCTCGACCTCGGAAGGCCGGCCTTGGCCTGGATCATTGATGGCAAGCCACTTGACCATTTGGCAACATTAGCTATCCTCGTGTAAGTCCCGTGGCAAACTTGCCCACCAAGGAAAACCGACCCAAGACCAAGCCCAAGACCAAGAATGAGAGAAACGCTGCACCTCCTGCAGTAAATCCTACCACAACCGTCCATTCCCACCGCACATCACAATTCTCGCTTCACTTGCATGGATGTAACTTCAAAAATTGAGGCGAGACAGAGAGAGTTATGAGAACTCATCATGTATTCATCAAGACTGTTTTCCCAAAAAAAAAATGAACTAGAAGAAAGAATAATTCAGGTCGAGAGTATCGTTGGTATCATAAAATCCCAGGTTGGTCCACCCACCCAAAAACGCCGTGATAAGGAGAGAAGCAAAAAAAGAAAAGAAAAAAAAAAAAAAAAAAAAAAAAGAGTATACAACCGACCGGCCAATGATTTTGGCCATGGGAAAAGTAAGTAAACTCCAGTGTGCGATGGTCTTTCGTCCCCAATGCCCCTCTTATTATGTACCAAGTTCGTAAAATCCAACAAGAAATCCAATGGCGCCGATGAAGTTGTGTAATCTGTGCTGTTGTGACCCTTTTCCGTGTACGTCATCAACTTCTCAAATATCCAGCTCCGAGTCGTTGCGGGTATCCCTAGTGCAGTATTGAAGAATGAACGAAAAAGCGACGTGGTCTTCCAAGTCTCTTTTTTTTTGTTCTTTTTTTAACCAGCCTTGACGCTCCTCCGCCGCGACATTGAAAGACCGGCCAAGATGCGGCTTCTCTTCTCAGGCGAAATCGACGAGACCGGCGAGCTGACATTGGGGCTCTGTGGCGCACCCGATATCGAAGCGTTCCTTTTCGCATTCTTCATAATCTCCTGGTACGTGACGGGCGTTGTGCTCGTCCTCGACGCGGGGCTAAGGGGGGTAATGGGGCTCTCGGGAACCTCGACGATGCTATCCCGGACCGACGGCGAGGAAACACTTTCAAGCTGGGACTGCGACGAGTTGGCAAGGTTGGTCATGAGGAGCGGGCGGCTTCGCTTCTTGACAAGGCCGAGCGTCTTCTTGAACAACATGGAGGTAGGGTTCTTAGTAGAGGTGGGGGTGCGGCCGGCCTCGGCCTCCTCGGGGGTCGTGTCCGCGTAGGGATCGATGCCGAGGAAGGCCGGTTGGCTGCGGTTTGTGTGTAGAGTTAAGCCCTCGAGAGCGAGACTCGTGGTGCGCGGAGGGTGGTGGGCGGACGAGGGAGCGGTGGCGGAGGAAGCGTTGGATTGCCTGCGGGAGAGGTTCGGGGTCGAGGATCGAGAGGCCGAGGTGCTGGGGGTGTTGGACCTCTTCACCGTCGTGATCTGTACAACGGTAGGCTTTCCCGCGAACACAACCGAAACCATCTTGGCGATGTCCTCGTAGCTCCTCTTCCGGTTTGCCGTTGTAGCATCCACCGGATCCTGCTCGCTCTCCGAGTCAAAGTCGTATTCTGAGAAGTCGTCGGCAGAAGACGATCCATCTTCCTCGGACGACAAGTAGACCTCATGGGGTGCCGAGGTCTGTGCTAATGTGGGCTCATCTGCCGCGGCGTCAAGCTTGAGCGGCAGAGCGTCGAGGACCCTCGACGAGCGGAGGGAGGACTTTTGCGGGAGGGCTGGAGGAGAGAGCCGCATCTCGGGAGCGGGCTGCTTGGCAGGAGTGGAATTCATGATGGCGTTGTCGGCGAGCTCGCGGAACATGGACTCGTCGAAGCTCTCCCGGGAGTACATGGGCTTGGGGGCTCCCGGGAGGGAATCTCTGTAATTTATAGTGCGGGTTTGCGTTTGGGTCTGGGCCTCCATAGTCGTGGAGTCGGGGAGAGAGATAAGACCGTCCACCGTGGACATAGGAGATCAAGGTTCGAAACAAGTCGACCAAAGGTAAAAAAGAACAAATAAAAGTTTAAGTTCCCAAGAAAGAAAAGTGTTGCGTGTGTGGACTATCCAGGTGACGATAGTGAAGCCAGCTCGGGTTATCGATTATGTGTGGCGGCAACCTCGACGTCTCGAAACACTACTCGGTACGTTTCTATATCGCCAAGAGCTAGATGTTGAAGAAGACGTAAAGAAGAGAAGACCTCTTTTCTCTCTTCTTCTTCTTCTTCTTCTTTTCTCTGGGAATAGTATGAAGAAGGGAAACTGGTGAAGTGGTGTGAGAAGCCCAAGTCCAATGGGAGTTGGATGGGCACAGAGGGTATTTGAATTGGACGAGGAGGAAGGGTCCCTTGGGCACTCTTTGCCCTTTTTCCCTTGGTGGGCAGGGAACAGGGAGCGGGTGGGATAAGGGTGTGACGATACCGGGTGAGGATTGGGGAGGGGGGTGTCCGGGTTAGCAGGTTTCCCTTGCTGACACCCCCCTCCCCCTTGTTGGAGAGAGACCCATGTCGTGCTCCTCGCACCCTGCCCACTTTGTCAAGACAAGACAGGAACACGGTGGAGCAGCACCAGGTACCTCCCCGACCGTGTTGCTCCAGAAAAGCTACTGTGTACTCATTGGCTTGTATCTGCCGCCCACGCACTGGGCTGGAGCAGGAACAAGGCAGTAGTTTACCTCACTGACGATACCGCCTGGCTGGCTGTAATACTGAGTAATAATGCTTCAGATCAATTCCTTCCCACCCTCGCCTTGCCAGCGCACCCAAAAAAGCACTTGAGATGGGGGCTAGCAGCAGCACTACTTCGGAAGCGGATTAGTGACCACTCTAACGGCGCCTTAGACTATTACACAAGACTTGCGGTTTCGTCGAAAACACGAGATGCCTTGCAGAGGCGCGTAGTAGCGAAGAGCGAGAAAAAGAAGACTTGACTTCGAGATCGGGAATATGGCAGAATACCTACGTACTGGTAGTCTCCGCCATTGCCGTTCGCCATTCGAGCTCCAGAGGAACTTGTACGAAGTATCTCGCTGCACAACTCCTTCCTCATCCAGGCAAGGGCCTGGTAATCCAACTATTCAGACCTCGATCTCGTGAAATGATGTTTATGAATCTCTCTCGTTCTTTCCCCTTTTTAGGAATACTGGAAGACATGCGCATCCTCAAGAAAAGGAAAAGAAAAAAGGCCCTCAACATGGTCTCTGCGTACCGGTGGAGATTTGCGCAGCAAGGGGGGAAAAAGAACACGAGCCCCCAAGAAGAACACATCAGAGCCAAAAAGAGAACGAGTCCACAGCAACCGGCGCCAGCACGTCAGTGCACGTCGTGAGCCCGGCAGCAGCCCACTGATTCGGAAGAACGAAATGAGCGCACAGAGTTTGCGCGCCTCTCATCTCCCGCCCCCTAGCCAGCCAGCACACTGAGCAAAAGAAGAACCCACCATGTGTGCTGTTGCGGGGAGCTCGTGTCGCCTCCTACACTAATATCCAAGTTTTCTTTTGATCTTTTGATGGAATGTTCTTCCCGCGCTAGGGCGGTGATGGAGAGGCGGTTGTGCTTCCATTAGCTTCAACACGGACACGACTTTGCAATAGAAGCCATGTAGGCAAGTCATTAGTGTTGAGCCGGCATTTCGCTCCACCGGCAGCCCCAAGGCGCACTTGGCCCCATAGCTCTGCATCGTGACAGTCACGGCCCATTCCATTCTGTTGCGCGTGGAGGCGTCTTGGCCCCATTGTAGACCCATGGGGCCAAACGCGTCTTCTTGGTCATAGAAAAAACACTAATGACTATGAGGATTTTTTTTTTTTCCTTTTTCTTTCTTGTCCTTGGGCGCGCCCCGCGGCTTTGCAAATTCTCTCTGTTCCTAGTGCACGCCATCTCTTCGCGTGTTCTTACTTTTTCACACCTGAACTTGGCGAGCGGGCCCGGAGCAGGAATTCGGAAGCGGCACAAGGTCGCTGGCCGAGTTGGTTATGTACAGCTTCCTACACCTTCTCTTGTCCGTGAATGAGGATTGCGTAGCTTCATCCATCGGATGAGTGATGAGTAAGGTTTGCCCGCAACCGCATAACCTGCTCAGCAAGAAAAACTCGGGAGGATCCACGAATTAAAGTTCCTTGTCAGCGAATGATCCCCCTCGGTCCCTCCTATTTAGCATTCAGTAATTCATAAACCCACGATTCCGGCTGGAAAGATATCAAAGGTACAGGTGGCGATGGAGGCCGTGAGTGGTCAGTCGGCGAGGAACGAGGGCTTGCGGTTCTTGTCGCACTATCAGCCTCTCACAGTGGAGATGGACCTTGGGAACCTTTCTTTTGGCGTTTCGATGACAAGCCACCAGCAATTGACGACGAGCACTGTGAGGAATACAATCGCCAGCTTGAGGAGTTACAAGATAAGGCCTCCCCACCAAAGAAAAAAAAAAAAAAAAAAAAAAAAAAAAAAAAAGGCCCCAGACTTTGCTCCTATGTTTCCTGTGTTCCATGGGGTATTGCTTGAGGAGAGCCACGTCTCCCCCATCTACAAAAAAATCTACATCGCCCTTGTCTTGTTCCCTCTGCCGGCGGCATGAACAACTCCCATATGGATGCTCATGCGGACCACACACCTCCACCACCCGGCTCACCCAGTCACATAAATGCGACTCGCAACACAGTCCAACCCACTCCATCTCCTCCCGCCCCTCGCCTCCTGACCGGTGGAAGGGGGGGGAAATTTGTTACAACGAGGTTCCCTGGGCTTCGGGACGGGACCAAGAGAATTGGATCTTCTTCAGCGGCGCTGGCGAGGCCCAACCTCTGATCTCAATTAATCTGGATATGGGACAGTGTCCTTCCAGCGGATCCCCCGAGATGATTTGTAAATCTTGAGTGATGCCTCTAATCCGTGCATGTTCCTGGCGATCCTCGGAACAAAGGTAGTATAGAGTTTGAGTAAAGGCATAGACTTGGCCGCGTGGGAATCTATTCAGCACCGGGATACCCGTGCTTCGAGCAAATCCGAGTTCTGATCGTCGAAGTAGATAGATGGATAATACCAATCGACCAGGAATCCCCGATTCCACCCGCACGCAACAGAGAGAGTCATGGATGGAGCGCTAACCATCGACCCATTGCGCCGTCATATGCTTTCTCGATCCCCTTCCTTTCGAACGAAAGCCGTTCTCTACGATATCTCGTTGGCCAGAGAAAAAGCACGCTACGAGAGAGGGCAAGAAAAAGTCCAGAGAGCCCCCAATAGCCCGAAAACCTGGCGCTGTGCAACCCAGTCTGTTGGCTCGCAGACCAATTAGCCACTCCAGCAGCACGACGTACTCGAGTAGTCTCTCTTCCCCAGGCGCCAACGGGGCCTCTCTTCCAAGCATTGAGGGGTAACAGCCAACCACGGCGCAGAGCCTGGTGCCTGCGTCTCGCAACACGCGGGCTTTTGACCTGTCAGCTGCAAGCGATGCAGCCCAAGGGGGCATTTCGAGTTTGAGGTTTTCGGCCCTGTCTGTCAAAGAGGGAAGGAGGGTTCCCGTGTTGGTGCTGGCGCTTTCTGTCGAGGAATGCACGCCCATGTCCGGGTTGTTTGGAGGTTCCTATTCTTTTAGTTCTCATTCCCTACCGGAGGCTTGATGTTTATTCCAATCCATCTCGATGAGCGTCCACGTTGAGAAAACAGGGAAATTACTACACCTTCAACGGCGGCGATCAGATGGCCAGCCAGCGAATAATGGAACCAACCCAGCATTCCAGTCCCCAAAAGCGTAAAAAAGGTCCGGGCCCGCATCACGAGAACGCATACAAGTACTGACCTCCCCATCGCCGATCTCGAATGTATATCTCTATATCCATTAATTGGCGCCGCAATCGCAATGCGCCGCACAGGCGACGAAAATCTACACTACGACCCTGATGGTAGTAGTAATTAAATAACCCAACGCTCACACTCACACACATGGTAAAGCCAGAACCCTCAGACTCACCATTTTCCCCTCTCGCCAGGCCTTGCGGCTGACGTCGTTGGGTACCATTTATCAACCTTTCATCACCCCTTGCCTCGGATCCCCCTTGTTCCCTGAACTCTAACCTGTAAATAAACGTGGAATAATCGCGAACAGACTTTCTTAGCCCAAAGGAAGCCCCTCCCACGTTTCAAACTCTCTTCAGGACGGAGGAGACTATTGCGATGGGTAGGGTGTGCAACATGCAACACAGTCGAGACGAAGAAACGGCGAGGGGAAAGCCGAAACTTCAAAGTCCGTTTCGTGAGGGAGCCTCGTAGCCAGTCACGAGCCATGAAACACTTTTTCGGGTACCATCTGATATTCCTCTGACAACCGCTCCCGAATCAGAGAGAGGCACGGCACGCGTGGAAGAAGGTGGGGGAAAGAGTACATAGGGAAAGGGCTATAGCACGGGCTGATAAGGGCTTCTATGCAATTAGCCACTAAGAGGATTTGACGCTCGGGAAAAGCCCTTTCCACGTTTTAGCCCATCTCGATTCGAGCGAGGCCTTGTGGTAAAACACTCCGAGCTTCGAAACTGCATCACAATTGACAAAAGTGAAAATGCGGGAGAGCTTTGGATGTCGCGCATATCGGTATCCAAGGGCGCTTGGTAAGGATATTTCCGCAACACTTTTGTCTCTTTCCGTGGAATTACCATCCCAGGCTCCCCCCCTCCGACTTGGGTTATGCCGGGTGGAAGAAAACGATATCTCCAAAGTCACATATCCCATGGGCGCCTGCTGGGGAGAATATCGTCAGAGGGAACCCGGCCAAGGTGAAGGAGGGGAGGGAAAGGGCGACACTGTGCAGAGGTACATGGGATCAACAACCGCATCCAAGGAAGAGAACCTAATGTGATCCTAGTCATTCCTTGGATTCTTATCCGAAACTAGGAAGAGGTGGTGTCCAGAGGCTGGGGCTGACGAAAGAGATGCTCAGCTCTTTATTTTTTTCTTTTTTTTTTCCCTTTTTCTTGAATAGAGTTGTAGTGTGATGGTCCAACATGAGGTAGCGCTGCCTAGATTTGGAGGAGCAGAATGACATCTTGCATGTGTGGATGCAACGAGCATGTTGCCACTTGGTGTCGTGTGGCCAGAATACAGCCCAGGTTTTTGGGTGTTAAAGCCAACATGGCGTCATAGGTGGCCTAGACTTGCGAACATTTACTTCGTACCTCGTTGTGGCTCTGGGGCTCCCCTGTCGGTCCCTGCTTCGCCAGCCTGGCTCCTGATGGAGCGGTGCATTAGTGGGAGAGGCTTCAGAGGGCAAACAGAGGAAGGACATGGCGGGGTTGCAGTTGCGCCTGGGATCGAATCAGAGGCCGAGCTGGCCAATCCTGTGGGGGCAGAGTCATGACCTTGGCCAATCAGAGACGTCGTGGAGGTTCAGGGTCTTAAAGCTCAGCCACGCGCCACAAGTAATTTATAGCATCGTCCGTGCTTTTTGCCCGGCTCGCTTTACCCCAATCGGGCCTGGCATCGATGGGTGGGTACTCTCTCCATCAGCACTCCAAGAATAGGCCCTACCTAGACTTCTATGGAGTCATAGACTGCACCGGCTTCTCTTCACTTCCGGGCCATCTAGAATCCGCCTCGAATCCCATTGCCTCAAACTGATACACCACCTATAACCTCCTTGCCCGTCAGACTTTAAGCCATCGTCTGCTGCGCTTCCACCGCGCTTACTGCGAGGCTTACACTAGCCAGCGAAGATAAGTGAACAGAGGAGGACGAAAAAACACACGCCCCCCTCAATCGGGCTTTCCATGCTCCGAAGCCCCCAACGAGGCTTGCGCTTAGTTCAGTCGGTCTGGTCTGGTTGTCAAGAGAAGGGCATCGGGTGACCCGAACGTGAGACAATGAGGCCTATCTCGCGTACTGCTCCCCTCTCTTCTTCTTCTTCCCTTTTTTTTTCTTTCTTTCCTTTTCTCTAGGTCTTTTACGAGTCAGGTCTCGTGGAATATTAAGACTGGGGCTAGTAGTGCGCCTTGTTCCCTTTCCTTTTCCAACTCGCACGGTTAGCAGAGGTGGGCTGCACCATGACTTGCTACTAAATATCTAGTGAAACTGGAAATAGCAACGTGCAAGAGGAAGCCAGGGCCCCATCCGCCGTCGGGCCATGACGATCGGGGGAAAAGTCCGCAAATGCGTGGAGCTAATATTATCAGCGCGGACGAAACTTTAAGGACGCGTCTTGGCAGGCCCTTGGGTGTTACAAACATAATCTCGTCATTTCTTTCGTAAATAGAATTCCTTTGGAGATTTGATGGGGCAAGAGAAGACGCGGCTGTCATGATGCCTACCAATGCAACAGAGACCCCGCCGCTCATGACTTATCTCCGGATCGGATCGGCGCAAACGTCTGTCCACTGACTCTAAAAAAAAAAGTCGGGAAAATAGACGGCCACGGTTGAACAGGTTCTGACACTTTGGTCTCCCAAAATTAAGCCGTTAGATGGACTCTCCTGACTCTCCATCCATTTGGAGTTGGTATTCTTTCTTTTTAGAAGCTAGTGGTGGCCGTCCTGCGACAATTGTCTGCCCTGCCACTTCGAAGCTAGACGGTCTTGATCTTCCCAGAATGGCACTCTCCCGGCGATTCGGGGCGATCTCCTATCAATAATGCTCCGTCTTGCACGAATTGATGATCCCATCCTCGACGCAAGCACCACCTCCTGATGATCTCTGCGTTTACCGGTGTTTCCAGAGAACCAAGGATTTCCTGCACTAGCTTGCCGAGAACGAACCTTTTGCACACCAGTAAACGTGGGAATCTAATTTTGTGCTTTCCCTTTCCTTTTTTTTTTTTTTTCATTTTTTCTTTTTCCCTTCCTTTCCCCCCTCCTCCAAGAGGAGAAGCCTGTTTAGAGCATAATAGTGCATCACTCGCTTGAGACTAGTCCTGCACAAGCTTGATGATGGCCAGCGAGACTTCCTTTCATGGAATCCCCCCCGCTATGCCAGCGCAGATGCCGGTAGACGAAATAATACTTGTAGTGCCTTCCAGGCCACTTGCATAGGGAAAAGTGGCCAGCCGAGTGAAGGGGAAGGAAGGAGAAAAGGGCCGGGTTGAGACCTCCGGGCCGTCACCTCACGTCAGTCTGACCCGGGACCATGAACTACTACCACCGACACCAACGCCGATCGACGCTGTTCCTGACATGTAAGATGGACTTCCAATTCTAAAGCGTGGGTGTGGGTCGGGCTGAGCGAAGGCAAAGAGGCTCAGATTGGATTCAAACCTGTGTTCCTGTCAGCACTTAACTCGGCTTCCCTCCAATAATACGTTGGGTTGGATCCCTCCTGCGGCCGACTTGAGATGAATGAAAAAATAATAATAATAATAAATAAAATAAAATAAAATCACCCACCGCCTACAACGGTAACGTGGTAAAAACTTGGGCCTTTTGACGATGAATGCCAGTCCATGCATGGTCTCCATTGGTGGGCAGCGAGGGCGAGGCTGAGGATGGGCGATGCCCGCTAGAAGGAACAAAGTCTGGCAATGTTGGACTCTCTCTCTCTCTCTTCTTCTTCTTCCAACCAACGACCTCTGTAATTGAAAAATGCGCATACATGATGAACCAAGGACCCATCCTTCTATGCCTTGCTTGCTAATATTCTACTTGTACATCGTTTTGTCGTCCGCGACTCCTACGAGAAACCATAGATGATCGCGTGTCCGTTTAGCCCCCGGCCCCCTTTGCTGTGCATGTCTTGGTTATATACCTTGGTAGCCTTTTCCCCATTGCTTCTTCCTCCCCTGTTCAATAATACTACTTTACACGATGAACCACCAACGTACCCTCACCCGACGAGAAGATTGGGAAGGCAGTGCTCTCTCGCCAAATCGTTGCAAGGCCGATCCTTAATTTTCTTTTTCCCTTTTCTGGCCTCCAACAGAAAGAACGACAAGGCACATTTTCAATTTCATTCCCACAGACGCCCGCTTACACTAGAAACTTGCAAGTGAATATGCCAGCCACATACCTCAATCCCACCTCTCCCAATCCGTGGGTATTCCGAGCCCCAAAAAAAGCAAATCGCATCGACCCGCTGGCCAGTCTGGCTTCGTCAGCGCGCGCCGCCTAAAAGGAAGCAGGAATCACTAGAAACCCTCCCTTTTTCCGGCCCCCACCCAAGGAATATCTTTTCCCAAATGTCAAAATCGCACAGTTGGTTTTCCGTCGGCTGCTCCTCGTAGCAAAAGGGGACAGGCGCGCCGAGAAGAAAAAAGAAGAAGAAGAAAAAGAAAAAAACGGCCATGGTTATCCCAAGCAACGACGCGCATCCCCGCCTTTTTTTCCTCACAAGCAAGGATTGACGTTTCGTTTCATATTTGATCGCAGGTCGACGTCAGACTGTAGGTTTGGGCCGTCCCCGACGAGCAATCGTAGGCTGGCAGAACAAGGCTTTTTTGGGGGGTTGTAAGCGACTGCATGGCCCCTTGTTCGCTGCGAAACATGAACATTACGAGGGAACGGGGGAGCTTGCCAAAATCTCGATTCGTCGGCTCTTACCTTCGTACCTTCGTACACTTCTCGGATCGCGGACGGACAGGGCAGGGGAGCAGCTTGTTCAAAGAGACCCTGCTATTAATGCCTGCCATTTGTCGAGCTGGATCAAATGTAATGTTTCGTCTTCCAAAAACACCAGGCTCCGCAAAAGAAGCAAAGTTACCTCTTTTTTTCTTTCTTTCTTTTTTTCCTCAGGCTTGGGAGTTGGAGTCGGGCCTTGGCATCTCTGATGAAGGGCGGAGATTGCTTTTGAGGCGAAAGGGGAAGAAGACCAACTCGGGTCAGACATTTTGGTTTGATGGATGTGGTTAATTTTTTTTTTCTATCTTATTGCTTATTGTTCGCTATCGATATTAGCTTCATGCTTTCTTTCTTCTTTCGCGTCGCGAAAACCAAAGCAGCGTCGGAGAATTGCGATGATGAAGAGCGCGAGTGAGTGATGGGTTCATTAGACCGTTGATTTCTTTTTTTGGGAGGACCCTTACCCTCCTTCATGATACTTCAGACTTCAGCATTCATGATGGGACTTGTTGCGATATCTACGTAGTGCCGGCCATGGAATATCGGGAAACCGTTAAAACCTGTCAGACCCGAGTGGCAGACACTCGCGAGATGAACCTGTCTTGCTCCGTCTCTCCCATCGAAACACTGTCGACACAGGCATCCATCCAAATCCAGACCCTTGATTCCACCCATCAACACCGCCTTCACCCGAGAAACCGTCTCATCTCATCCCTTCTCCTGATCCTCTCAGCCATTCATTCCATCGTTCCCACCAAATTATCACCTCTCCCCTTCCCCCCGGTCGAAACATGCCCAACAGCCAGCTACCCGCCAAAATCATTTGATATATATGGCTCCATTAGGCTCCATCTCAGATGGAATCTGACCCTCCCTCCAGAAACACCCTCCTCACCTTAATCTTCCCGTCGCTCAATAACCCGAGTCACCACACCCAAACCGCGTCTCTGAGGTTTCCCCGGCACTCTTACCTAAACCGGATCTGTCAACCCAAGAAAGCCAACTCCCGTCTTTAGAGCCCACCAAACCCATCCGTCCCATCGCCCAAAAGGGTTATATGGCTTTTTTGAGACCAGACAGACCGTCTCGGCCAGTCCCTAAAAGTGATGGGCAACCCCCCCCACACACACAGTTTCTCACAGCTTCCTTCACCTGAGTCCACTGTTCCACCCTGCCCATCAGCGAATCCAGCACAAGAGCTTCGCACACTGTTCCCCATGTACCTCTCGCCTTCATCCTTTGGCCCTGTCAATCCGGACAAGACACGATCGATCTGGTGCAGTCACGGAGGCTCTTGTTAGAGGGGGCATGTGCCGATGATCCCAGCGGTTCCTCCCCCCTTTCCCTCGCTCCGCAACCTAGTCCCACCGCTCCCTAGTCTTCCCTAACGTGTATCACCTCTTGGAATGGGGGATAGTGTCCTTTGTAAGCGCAACTCCAGTAAGGGAAATCTTGACCTAGAAAGGAATCGCAGGTATGACGTGAGCACCCGCAGGAGAGCACCAAAAAGCACTCCAGCGAGCTTGGCCGGGTGTAAGTGGATGCGGCTCGCCTCGGGGTGGGCGCAGAATATCCCCAACTTCCGTTCCTGCTGGATTCTCTTGCACGACGCACGTCGCGAACACTATAACGTAAGGCCAAACCTCCAGATCATCCTCAACGCAGTGACAAACGGAATCCTCCGATAAGACCGAGGGAGGAAAACAATGGAAAAACCCCCCCCCCCTGCACACTCCCATCCGCTCTTGATCACTTCCAGCCATTTGGGAATAGTCGAGTGGCTAACGTTCAAGACAACCTCAAGGGCTAGACAGCTGCTATGCATCATGTGCTCGAAGACAAGTGTTCCCTTCTCACATTGAAAGAGAGCGGCGAGGCGGGGGTGTGAGACAAGGTTTTGTCCGCCGGTGGTCTAAGATGGGGCATATACGTAGGGATGGCTACGGCCCGAGATATGTTGGGCCATAGTCCTAAGACTCAGAAGACTGGCCTTGTCTCTCAAACCCCGCCTTCTATACCCAGTTCCTGTGCTTGGGTCTGTGAATCTATTCGTATTCGGACCTAACGAAAGGGATAGTGAGGTCATATTAGAGTGATTAGGCGATGATCAGGGGAAAGTTAACTGGGTAAAAAGTTGTTGCAGAAAAGAAGCCGACGTGATGTCAAGCCGCAGTTGAAAAATCAGCCCAGGAACTTGGAATATCACATCGTTCGTTAGATGCAATGCCGCGAAAGGCGCTTGATGTCAGGGCCGGGGCCGGGGAGACTAACACCTTGTGCGTCCGTTGCCAGCCATCTTGGGCGACATGTGGCGGGAGGTTGCGCATCATGTCTAAGAGGTCACACGGGAGACTTTTGCGCTAAGACGAACGGCGGCGGTAGCTCTGCCTGCCCAGCTACCGAGTCACGTAGGAATGATACAACTTGCGAGGACAAGGTCTGACTTGTTAGCTCGTGGCCAGCGAGGTTCAATGATCCAGTTCAAGCATCTTCTGCAACGAAGCGCCATTCTGGTGAAATATCGAGCGAAACCCTCGTCGGTTCCGTCGTCGGATTCCCTATAAACTTCAAAAACTGTGACGGTGGTGCGTGTTTGTGCAGCTTCGGAGCGCTGATTTGGTGACATCCGCCAGTTGCCGATAGAGCTAGTCGCCAGGCTATGATCCTCATTCATCGCTGGCTTGATGGGAAGCTAAGCCTGGAAATCTATGAGACTAAGCCAAGTTTTCCAAGGAGGGATGGTGTGGTGAAACGGGTACCACGACAACTAAGGCATCGGGTGGCATCGCGATTCCGGGAACCTCCCCTTTCCGCCGATTTCATACCCACGCAAGATAGAAGGCAACTTCGCCCATGAGGAAGATCGCCGCCCCGACATGTCTAGCAGCTGCAGTCGGGGGAGACGAACCACCTCACCAAGCATAGCGGCCTCCACCAAACCTGCCTCCGGACTTGGCCAGCGCTCGACAGCCAGCCTCTTCATTTGATGACTCTGTGCTCACAAAGTGCATACCACTACTGCTTACCACTACTGCTCACCAGTACCCTTTCAGCTCCTTCATAGGTGCTACTCCCATCTCCAAGCTAAGATGTGTCCGGTAGCTCTTCGCCCGGGCGACGTCATCCAAAGTCACCATCCGCCCTCCGCCATCACCCCTGGGTGTCCGCTCCATCGCCTCTGGACCCCCAAGGTCCAAAACTCCCTGGACGGGTTCATGCCTAACAAGTCTAATCCTTACTCCCAGCCCCCTCTTCCCTGTTCTTTCTAGCTCATGATCCCGACACATCCAAGACCCGAGGGGCCAAAGGTCTAATACAATCTCCCGTCTTTTCCCCTCCCTTGTCGCATCACCTCAGCCCTTGACTTAGGACAGCCCACGTCTTCGGGACCACCGGGTACTCCGATACCGGTCAGTCTCGCGTATATTGCCATATCAGTTAAGACCATGATGTTTTTTGCCATCTCTGTGGCGGTGAACGTTCCTGAAGCATCCCCATAGCAAATTATCAGACCGAGATCGTGCATATTTTTCGTGTTTCCAGCCCATACCGATAAACTAGATTATAGTCAATCGAGGAGAGAACGGTCAGGCAGAGGCGCCCAGTCCATGTGTCATTCATTCAGGAGCTACGCGCAAAACCCAACTTCAAAACCGCTCAACAAGGGTCGAGCCTAACAGGGTATGTTGGATGCAAAGACTACAAAACAAAAGTCATGATAACATCATCGCAACATACAAATGAAGAGACGAAAGGAAAGTGAAGACGAAATATAGTGTTACAGACGTCCAAGCGCCTGAGCCGTCCTTTTCGTTCAGTTCTTTTTGAGCGCGGTTCTCTTCCTTCGGCAGATTCAACAGATCTCTGTGTCCAAGCACCTAATCCCGTAGACGAGTTCGTTCGTATCATCTTCATCTCACTTGTTCTCGTGAAATAATACCGCAGTCCGCCTTTCCTTTGACGTGAAGGGGTCCAAATGTATCGTCAGCCGCGGTTTAGTGGGGAGAAAACCCGAGAGGCTTGACATTGGCGAATCACGACAGCATCTCGAGAAGATCGCATCGTTCGCCTTTGCCACCTTACAGCGGAGAAAGCTGTACCTCTCAATTATGATATCTCCGCATTTCCCTCCTCCCTTCCTCGCTGTCGAGGCTGTCGAGGTTCCAAGCCACTCTTATTATGTCGATCAAAGCCAAGGAATCCGGCTCCTTCCTCGACGGATTCATCAAGATTCAAATTTTGAAATACCCATGTTATCGGCCTCTCGACCGAACGATTAAACAAGCAAAGTATGCGTGCTGTCTCGGTACTTTGTGTCGCCTAGCGCCATAGATCCCTATCTCCCTTCTCTCCGGCGCTGCTCCTTGGGCGAGGCCACTCCTCGGGCTCGTCCTGAGAAGCTCCGCCACTGTCAGTGGGTATGGCGAGGAATCCGCCAGTGCCGGTTCCAACCATGACGCTACGCCGGGCACCGCCAGTGTCCCAGCCCACTCCCGTGATGTCCGCCCCCAGCCCATAGCTGCTCGTCGGACGTTGCGACTGGCTGCCTCTCCTTCCCCCACCACCAAACCTAGATGGAGGGCCAAATCCGCTGCCGTGTATTGGTTGCACTTTGATGAAACTCCAGTCCATGCCCTCATCGCTCTTAGTAAACACTTCCAGGGTATGGGTTAGAGCACCAGTTCCTGCAAAGGGGTTGTTCGAACTGAACCTGTTTGTGGGGTCCATGCTTCGCTTCGGGGGCGAGAAGGAGAAGTTGTTGCTGTAGCTTTTGGGGGGGAGAAAGATTGGGAGCCGCGCGAACCGTGAGATGACGAGGGGCGTCCGCCGCCGAACGGGGGGAGTGGGGGCAAATCTATGCCGAGAAGCTGATCTGGGAAAGTCGGATCACGGACGTAGACTGCCCGTAGCCGTGGCAATCCACCAGCGAGGATGGATGACGCGAGGTAGGTATAGTGACTAGCAGCTGCGCTCGAGTAGCCATCATCGGCGGCGTTGCTGACTTCATACCTAATGGTCTCCAATGACCGAGAGGTGATTCTCTTCAAGCCCGCGCCACTTGGGATGGCGGATTCAACTGTGTCATAGATCGACAAGGTTTTCAGGTTGAGGGCGTGGTCCAATACGTCTTGTACGCGAGTGGGCTTCACACCAGTCTTCCACAACGACAAGACCTTCAAGGCAGAGCCGGCATCTGGGCGGCTCAAATACTCCGCTAATCCTGCTTCTGTCACTCTCGGCGTCTTCTTCAAGATCAGCTCGGACAAGGCTGGGAAATGGGGCAGGTTCTCGTTGAACGCGAATACGTCATCGGAAAAGCTCCTCATCTCGGTGATTTTGAGTGCGCGGAGGTTACCCAATGCAGCAAGGACGTGTCGTAGGATAACAGGGTCCATGTTGAGCTTGATCAAATCCAATACCTCAAGGTTCCCCCAAACGCGGCCTCTTGCGAGGAGTTCCAAGCTCCTCTCGGCGCCGGACATGTATGTCATCTTCCTCAGATCGGAACATCGCGCTTGGACTTCGAGTCGCAACGTGGCGAAAGCGGGGTCGTCGGAGAACAAGCCTTCAGGCAAATCGACATAGCGTAGGTTTGGCAGAACGGCGATGGTACGCGCGAGATCGCCCTGACAACTCTCACGCAGCATGTACGGGGTCTTCAAGTATCGCACAAGAGCACCGAGGCGGGTGGGATCGTCACGTAAGGTGCGGCATAGAAGCTTGAGGCGGGCGTGGGCGGTATCTTCGGGCTCGCCATTTCTATCGAAGAAGGTACGGCGTTTTCTACGATCCGCTAGGAAAGCTTCTCGTTCGCAGTAATGTACAGAGTCAATGCGGACACTATGATAACTATAGGACACAGAGCGCCGCGCCATAAGGCACCGCTCATAAGATTAGCTCGTCTGGATCAACAAAAGGCCAAACAGACTGGCAAAATCAAAAGACGCGGGGTAGGCTTTGTATACAAGGGGCAAAGGACTACGAGATATAGTTGCGAATGCGAAAAGGATTGTTCGATTCGAAAAGAAGAGAACTTGGTGAGGGGAATTTAGGGCTGCCATCTTACAGTAACTTTCGCGCGCTGCCGTGCCACGCCCTGCAAACCTGGACGCAATGAGCAAGGTCTCTCAAGTCGCAGAGCATGCAAGCATCCTCAACAAAACTTTGTTCGCACGTTTCGTAGGATTCGTCAAGGGATTGCGGA
Source organism: Lomentospora prolificans (assembly GCA_029532625.1). Classification (NCBI taxonomy): domain Eukaryota; kingdom Fungi; phylum Ascomycota; class Sordariomycetes; order Microascales; family Microascaceae; genus Lomentospora; species Lomentospora prolificans. The sequence continues at coordinate 575,664 of JARFXM010000003.1, forward strand.
CAGACGAAGAAAAAGATGCGCTCCAGAGCGGCTTCGGGGAGGTGCGCGAGAGCTCTCGCTGATGCTGAGGTGGGCGGTGGGGTATACCCTGATCGCTGATATCTGAACTGTTCGTCGAGATCGTGTGAAGAGCCGCGCCGACCCGAATAGCTCGAGCCTCCCCCTGGAACATCCAGATAAGAGGTCTTCTTCTTATCTTTCCTCTTGAAGAACTTCATGGTCGCAAAGTTGCGAAGGGAAGTTTTTACAGTCCCTCCCAAAAAAAAAAAAATGGCAGAGTTGGGGGAAAGAGGGTTGAGGGGACCAAAGCCAAAGTTTCCTTTTAAGGCAAGCCAGCTGGTACCAGGAATTGGGCACAGCTGACACAGTCTCTCAGTCCAAAGCCACAGCACTGTACAGCGGGCTGGTCCTAACTTGGGGTCGTTCCAAGTTGCTGGCGGTATCGTTAAAGCCAGCGAGCGCGGTACCGCCTGGCATGCAGAGGAAGAAAGGGAGAAAGAGACGGGTGGTGGGGACTCGCGGTATACTTTACGGCAGTCCAACCTAGAATTTTAGCGGCTGTTCATCGGTTACAGAATCGATGACGGTGTTACGCAGTAGTCGCGATACATGACCATCTCCCATGGAATGGTGCGCAGCGTCGTAGCGCCAAAGGGTGCGGGACGGTCGTTTCCAAATCCAGGGACTTTTGCCCCCCTTCCAGCCTTCACTTAGGAAAAACAAAAAAAAAATAGAGGCCAGCGTCCTGGTTGGGCTACAACGCACGGCCAGTAGGATCCAAAAAGTCATTGGCGGGCCACTGGCCAAAGTCAGCACTAGAGGAACCGGCAGAGCAGAGTAAGGATGAGGACACGAAATTCCAATTGGGGTTCGAGGTGCTTTGGCAGGAGGTTTCCGGGAGGAACGAGGCACGCTGACGTTTTCCCTCCCTCACTCAAGAAGGACATATACGTCTCGAAATGCTGCAAAGGTGCAAAGTCCGTCTTTCGCAGCATCTGATGTCGACAGTCGCCCGACTTTGCTGGCGTCTTCCGTCGCGGTTTTGATAGGCTCAAGCTATGATGAAATGCAAGTTTCACTAAAACACCGAGAAGTGTGAAAAGCGGGGAGGCCAAGAGATCAGTGGCCCCGCTTGTTTCTTGCCAACTAATGATAATAATAGTCCCGAGCTGGCCAAACTGGGGAATTGCTAGTGTTAACAGAGAGCGTAGTAATAGTGCAGGGGCAAAGATGGAGATGTATCAATCAGCGAACGTGGAGCACGGCGTGGCTATGGGGCAATCGGCGAAAAGCTCGCTGACAGAGCAATTGATACTATAGACATGGCAGATGGTCGAATTGAGCTTTGAGGGATGAAAATTTCGGAGGATCCGCATGCTAACTGATTACAGGATTGTTTCATGCAGCTATGTTTCTTGAGACGAGATGGTAATAAAACTTTCAATGACACCCGCGATGTGCAGGGATGTAGTTGCTAGATGAGAACTGGCTGCGCTATCCGCTGATGTGAAGCTGGAGAAGCCATGGACTTTGAAAGCAAGTCCTTCCGCTCTGTAACTGTAGGGTAAAGCATCGCCTCATTCTAGCTTGATGATCCGCAACCTCCTTTGAGGTGCGAAGGCATCATCAACCTAGACAGCCCTGGTGAGATAGTCTACCTCCGCGGGTGTATCAAAGAAGGAACCGCAGCGGCTGTCTTCTTATGGTCGCCAATTGATCGTCTCAAGCTCTGGCTGGGCAGACTCACGAGTAAAAGGCAGGCACGACGGAACGAGAGTAGCAAGCAGCGGGAAAGAATGCAATATCTGGGTCGCGGCTGCACCTGTGGCGTCTATCCTCCGAACCGAGTCCGTCCAAGGGTTGCTTGCCCATTCCGTGCGTCGCTGGCTCTCCGCCTGGCATCGGCCTTTGAATTCTCCACTAAAGGCCCTCGAGGTACCCGGAAGGACCATCCCGCCCGCTCCCCGTCACATAGGGTTACACGCCTAATCTTAACACTGCCTTCAAGCCTCCTATTATGATCGGCGAACCGACCTTGCCTTGCCTTGAAGCCTCCTGGACAACGGCGAAACCCATCGACCCTTGACCCGTCACGATGTTCGTTTTCTTGCCTGAAGGAGAAATGCCAAGCCCTTCGGCCCCCTCGTCGTTAGATTGGCATTTTGGCGTCTTGGATTGCACTTGGACAGCCATAGACCCGCGTTGATATATCATATTGAATAGTTGGCTTGCTCCCTGCTACGTTGTAGTTGCGCTCCCGCCCGTCTCGCCTATTTCCAGCAACATTTTACATGCATTCCTTCACGTCCGTATGCCTCCATCCTTTTTTTGAGACCGAACCCTATCAGTTCGTACATTGCAGGATGTGCACCCTTATACCAATCAATTCTCGGTGTCTGATCGCTCTCCCGTCTTTAAACCCAGCCGCATCCAGCAAAACCTTGTTCCAAGCCCTATCAGACATAGCCTGGCCAGTCAAACAACCTAGGAATCTGGCAGCGTATCCACGCCCATGATCCCCCAAACGTGCACTTCCAGGAGGACCCAGACACCAGCGCCAGCAATGCACTTACCCGTACTGTCCCATCAATAGCCCACCTCACTTGCCCCAGTACCGATGCTTCCAACGCCGACCGGTCGGCAAGTCGGCACCGCCAAGACACCGGCGGCGCTTATACAAACTATGCGGAATGACTCGGCATAGAGCAGAACAGAGCAGACCGGATTGAAAACAAGATTTAGCCTACCGGACTCGCTGGCGTTCCGGAATCTTGGCTATTTTGAACCTCGAGCACCAGTCGTGCTCTAGATACACAGCGCCCGATTCGTGACTGGCTGTAGTAATGGATGAATCTCCGTTCACCCAACGGCCACACCTGATCTTTTTGACTGATCACCCGCAGTTTGGCTCGAGACGAATAGTGATGGCCAAACCTACTTAGTTCTATTCTAGACGAAAAGATAGCACATACGACCATAACCCCCGGAGAGTTAGGGATCCCGTCCGCTCTCCCTTATACAAGCCGGGGAGTGCCGAACTAGTAGTTGGGTCGGTGACGACCAGCGAATCCTCGGTGTTGTATGTAATTTCTTTTTCTTTTTCTTTTTTTTTCCACCTTTCGCTGCATTTTCGGGTTGCTCGTGGTCCTTCGCAGCCCGACACATTATCACTTTGGATGATGGATACCCGCCAAAAGAGAAAAACGGTTCGTGGTTCTGGTCGCGGAAGTCTCTATATCACGCCGTGCCGCTTACACATCGAACTAGCTGAGATCAACCTGACACTTGTGTCATGCACTTCTCGACGAAGAACCCGAATATCTTTGGAGCACCGACTTACAAATGCAGTATAACCATTGTTACGTGTGTTGAAATTTACCGTAGGAAGGGCCCCCTGCTACAGAAGGAGCATTGGTTGAGTAAAGTTGCCCAATTCTCCTCTCCGTCCACCTCGGGCCAGGCCACAGTACGATCCTTCCGCCTTCCCATAGTCTTCTCATCATCTTCGTCGTGAAGGCGTTTCCCCAGCACGAAGGCAAAGAACCAGAGCATTCGATCTCGACTAAAGTAGAATCAACACAAAACTATCACGGCTCTGCATAATGAGACACGAAAATGAGCGAATTGAACAACGTAAATAAGCGCAGGCAAACAGCAAACAAGGCGCCAGATACTTCCAAGACGAAATGACTATGCAAATTATGCTTTGCGGTTCTGGAATAAAAAGACAGGCATCTGATGAGGCAACACGCACACGACAAACTCTCTTATCGTCCTCCACTCCCTGAGCGTGTGTTCACCCTGCGCAGGTCTTACACCGCCAGCCCACTGATCGGAATATACACTCGGAGAAAAAGGAGACCACTTAACTCCTCCCTTCACCCTTCCACGTCCCGTTATCATCTAATTATTCTGTCGCAGCCTCACCCTCAAGTTTTGGAGTGTCCACGGGACTCGCCGGACCTGAGGGCTTCGGCCGGACAGCGACAGTAAATTCAAAGTCATCCTCATGATCATCCCTGCAGTGGCTCATGTTAGCGGTGGCATGTCGTATCCTAAAGTGGAAGGGTGGGACTTACTGCAGTTTCCAGGCAATGTAGTCCTCCGTACTCAAGCCCTCCTTGCCCTCTTGCAGACTAGCGAAATCTCCCGGGGTCATAGTCCCCCTGCGCGCACCAGGAGAGCCAGGCACGGAGAAGGGGCGGCCAACCTTTTGCTTGACACCCGGAACCCAGTCCCAGACGGTGTCATCCTCGGAAAACTCGTCTGGGTACGCGCGCCTGAGCGCGAGCTGGCGGGCTTTGCTATATTCCAGTCCCATCCTCCTCCAGTCGAGGAGATCACTAAGCCTCTCGGTACGATTCCTCTGGTTGATGCGTTCTCGACGGCTCTTAAGGCAGTACTCAAACATGAAGTCGGTCATTTGGTTGACCGAGTCGTCGATGCCCTTCATGCGGCGATCGACGATAAAGATACCGTACTCGGGGCCGCAGTCGAGAAGTTCCTCCATGTAGCAGCCGAAGCCGGAAAGGTTGGTGGTGATGCTGGGAACACCCATTACGGTACACTCAGCGGGAGTGTAGCCCCAAGGCTCGTAGTAGGAGGGGAAGACACCCATATGGGTGCCGCGGACGAACTCGTCGTAGTCTAGAGGGAGGACGGGGTTCGAAGAGTTTAGGAACTCGGGGTGGAAAACGACCTTGACCCGGTCGGTGCGGTCGTTGAAGAGCTTGACGCGGCGGAGTTGGTTGAGGATGGGATCTTCGTGATCGTTCACCATGTTGTGCGTCACGATGGGAGGAAGATTGTGGCGCTTCATGCTGTAGAGACGTCTTCGGAGGTCCACCTTTTCTTGGTTGGAGAGAAGGTCCTTCTCCTCAGGGAGAGAGTCCCCCTCTTGCCATCGGAGAGCACGCTCGTATAGACGCTTGCCGATATTGCGCTCAATGACACTTACGGCGTCGCGCAATGACTTGATGACGGCCTGCCCCTTGAGCGACTCGGCAGTAAGGTGCGTCGTCTGGGCAGGCATGATGATGAAAGCGACAACGGTGAGGGTGCTTCCGGAAGACTTGAGACGGTGGTTGAGGCGCGCCAGGGACTCGATGAACATATCGACGCCCTTGTTCCTGAACTCGTAACGGCCAGCGGTAAAGAAGTAGAGGGTATTGTCGAGGTCGAAGTCGAGATGGCCGTAGAAGTGGCCTCGGACAAAGTCATGTATCTTTTCCTTAGAATCCTGGTGGAGATTCTGGAACTCGTGCGCCGCCGCAAATTTCGTAACATTGAGACCATTGGGCAGAACACCGTCGGGCTTCCTCTTTAGGAGATGCTCACTCTCGTAGGCCGTGATGTGGGAGACTGTGGTGAAGACATCGCAAGAGTGCGCTGAGGCCCTCTCAATGCAGTATCGGTGGTAAATTCCACGCTTTCCAGCCTCGTGATCTACATCGAACCATTGGAGATGGTTGTAAAAGTCAGCGGAGCCGGCGCAGAGGTAGCGACCAAGAATTGTGGCGTGGGTGGTAAAGACCGTGGTGACATCGATCTTGCGCTTCTTGCACAAGGGCAGAGCCACACCGGCGAGCCACTCGTGGAAATGGGCGATGACAGCCTTCTTCTTCTCGTGGCAGACGAACTCGCCGAGGAACCACGCGACGAGGTAGCCAAATACAATGGCCTCATTAGTCTCGTGGTCATCAGGCGGAGAAGGAATACCGGCAACGTTCCAGAGATCGCTCTTCCACTCATCTAGCCACTTGTAACCGGTCGAGGTATCGATTAAAATGACACGGGGAGCTCCCTCGATAAGCCAACGACCGTAAACGATGTGAATACCACGCTCCCTCATGGACTCTATGGTGGCCTTGATCTCTGGACTTGTGGGTTCTATCTCTTCAACCTCGACGGCAGCCTAGAGCGAGACGAGCCGTTAGCGTAGCTTCATTTTGAAGCGCAATTAGGTATGCTTAGCCCTTGATGGAGATAGATAGACTCACAGATCGCTTGTTCAAAGGACCAATCGCCGTATATCGGTCGCCATATTCGAGAGTAGTGACAGGGGCCTTGGACTTGAGGACAGAGTAGATGCCGCCAACTGTTTTGATCGTCAGCACGCCATCCCAGGAGAGCTTGGGAAGCTCTTGTAAAGCTGAGCGCCGGGAATGGCTCTATGGGAAATTTCTTCGGCCTCACGTACCTCGATTTGCTACTTCGGTGGAAATTTCGAAGAGGAGGTGATTGGGCATATCACGGGTGGTATCCCCGCGGATAGCTCGGTCTCCGTTCTGATTTGGAGCGGACATTGTCATCGAGGTAAAAGGGTACGTGGTGCCCTAAGATCTAGTGGCGGTAGATAAAGAATAGCTCGATGAATTGGGTGGACCGGGGGTCAAATAGATAATAAACAATCTTTCGGACTGGATTTCGACGGCGCAATTGGTCTCGGAGAGGAAAACAGGTGATCTAGGTTCGACGAGAAAGAAGCTCAGGTCAGCTTAAGAACGGCACAAGTGTTTGAGCAAGAGTGCCAAACATGGTCGCATTGGACTGACGTCAACGTGCTCGAGGGGATGGCGACTTGATTGAGCAGATTGAGTGGTCGAAAAAAGCGAACAGTGCGGCGGGCATGGGCATGGGCATGGACCAGGGCATGGGCGAATTGGGCGATGAAGTTGGGGCAATACTCACCTGCAATTGGCCTGTGGGAAGCTTGGATTGGAGAAGCGGGTCGACGATGCACCCAGTTCAAGGACAGGAAGGAACACTGGGGTCTAGGGCGAGAGAGAGAGTGAGAGAGAGAGGAGCTCGGATTCGGAAGTGGGACGACAAGGAAGCAAGACAAAAAAAAAAAAAAAAAAACTCCGCGTTCGAGGAGAGGGTGGCGGAGAGCAGAGAAGAGATGAGACAAAGAGGATCGAGATCGAGAGCGAATGCAAGAATGACAGGTAAGACCCGAGTGCAAAAACCCCCAAGGGAAGCAGGCTGTTTTTTCTGTGGGACTGGCAGAGGCGAAAGTTTCGAAAGAGAGGAGAGAAGACGGACTGCCTTTTATTGATGCAAGGGAAGCTCAGGAAAGCAAAGCTCTAGATCCTGGTCGGGTTCAGGGATCGATTAGGGATAGTTGAAAGGTGACACGGGATTAGAGGGGGAGGGGCGCAACAAAGAACGAGGCACAGGTGGGCTGGACGACGGAGACAGAGAGGAGGAATGATTGAAGCTCGCAACATTGAACTCAACGGGAGAGAATCAAGTCAGACGAGGTGTTGGCGGGAGAAATTTATTTTTATACTATTACATTCGGCTTACCAGTGCGGTGGATACCGCGAGCCGTTTTTCGCAGCAGTTCTCGCTTCTTCGCATCATCACGATACGATCTGGCTTTGACTGACGACGGCGTCTAGGACCAGGAGTTTACTATTCCTAGCTGAGCGAAGCTATCTCGGCGGCTCCATTGGCCTGCGCCAGCAATGGCCTGGGCCAGACCGAGTCACAGTGGGAACATTAAAACAACGGACAGAACAGGGGGAGGGGTGTGCGGGTTGAGACATGCGTCTCATAGGAGAGTAACTACTTTGAGTGCTCTGGTCAAGTACACCACTACCGCCGGAGATCGTTGGTTGGTGGTGTGGTGCCATTCAACCCAAAGCCAGCGCTCGAAGCTTGGTAGCCAGTACACAAGCATGAGCAGAATCGTGCACACCAGCTCCAAGTACAAGATACCAGGCCAAACATGGACAAGGCGTAAGGCAGTGGCAAGGACGAGCCCTCTGGGGATATTGCTTGAATCCCACCCTGGCTCGAGCAGCACGGTGACAGAGCGGATAAGCTGAGGTAGCAATCCTTTGATAACGATAAGAGCAGGTCTCGAAAGATAAAGCTTGGAGGCTCGCATGCAGAAAATTGAGAGCACCGAGCCCTTTTTCAACCCAACCCCAGCGGATCCGAGGACGGGTTCACGATGGCTTCATGTCCTCGTTTTGTCTGCCCCACTGTCTCTGGGTAATGGCTAGGCTCCGGAAGGAAGTGAACTGGCCCACCATTCCGCGCCGGGCTCGGGGGATACTTGGTGATGACCCGCGCAAGCTAACGTATTACCGTTGCCACTGTCGTACCGGTTTCGCCATCGACCCTCTACTTCCTTCGCAGACTTTTACCAATCCTGTACTATTATTGCCCCAATTGCTGCAGAAATTGTACGCTACTCTGCGTAGCCCCAGATGTGCGGCCCTTATGTCTGTGATAGTGAGGTAGAAGTGTCAGTGGCTATTGTTTAAGGCTCCGCTCCAATTGAGATATCCTGAATGAATCAATCTGAGAGCCCAGGATTACTAAATGGAACTGCTCAGCGGTCAAGATATGGCTGGATGCGGCGAGCTTCATGCGTCTGTGCAATGGAATGATGGAGGCAAGCTCGTCTGCAGAGGCATGGCCAAGACCTAGGCGTTGGATTGAGTTTTACACACTAGCAGCATGCGATGCCGGTCCATACGATAACACCACCAGATAGTCACATAGTCATATCCCGAGATTACGTGCGTCACGAAAACTTTTTGCCTGCATGCAGCGCAACCGTGGATGGGTAGCTTCGTGGTTGATGTGAGCTGCGAGTCGCTGAAGACGGAGCGGAAAGGATCGAGCGAGCAGCTTCCTGTTGTGTTAAGCTCTCCACTATCCTACAGGTTTGACATGGTCCTGGTGTTAGTCGAGGTTTAAGCGTTTCGTACCTCGCTAAGCCGCCCCAGAGGGTTTGGAGCTAGCATCTAGCGCGATCATCGATGGCCAGTGTTGCTGTAGCCACGGAGCCAAGACAGCCAGCCAGGCTGTACATATCAAATGCACCATCAGTCGGTCATAGAAGGCAATCCCCTCAACTTCGGTTTTGATCGTGGCCTCCAACGGTTTTGTGGTACTATTGCACAAGTCTTCCCAACCATTCGGCCGATTTGTAACAGAAATTGCTACTTTTGCCATGGTACTTGGGTACTCTACATCACCTGTGCACATCACAATGCTGTTCCTTCCCTCATTAAGACCAATACCGTCATAAACACTTGATGTAGCAGGCGCAATCGTCAGGGAGGGTCCGGTTGAGACCTGAGTAGCTTCTCTTATGTCTGACGACAGATGGTTGGTGATGTGGGGAAAAAATTTTCCTCCCTAACTTCTTCTGGGTAAAGACTCATGTCCTCCATCACTTTTGCCCCTTTGTCCAAGGACCGCAATCCGTCTTACATCAACTAGACGCACGGGTGTGAAAGGAGGCCATCCATTGCCCACTTCTTCCCAACAAAAAGACAAAAATGATTGTCCGAGGCGCGGATACAGTAGCTCAGAGGCGAGCGGGAACCGAGCCTGTCGCAAGCGAGGCCTTAGGCACCTTGCCTTGGCGCTCTCGATATTAACCTCAACGCGCGGGGCAGGGCGGGGCCTAGCAGGAAAAAATCGAGAGATGCTTAATACTTACTATCTTTACATATCCATGCCATGTCGCAATCACCCCTCCCCCTGTCGGCTTTCACCGACGCCTAAAAAGTCAGACCTCCGGGAACCTTTCCCGACAACCGTCAACGTCGGTTGATGATCTTCGGTCACTCACAGAGATGTAAAAATTACAGTTACTCACTCTCCTAGTCGCTGTGCATAGAGCCGAGTACGAAATCACATATAATTCGCAGCGCTACTTTCCCTTTCTTCGTCTAGTCGGAGCCTCCGATTTTACCTCTGATATGTGACCGATCTTCTCGCACACTGGTGGGACGACTTAACATGGGAGCCGGTGCACATCGCTCTATCAACCAATATAGTACAGGCTTGGTCGCCAGCTGGCTGTAAGGGATGCCTGTACGAAGGTACTGAGAGCGCGGGTTGTCGGGGTTCCTCTTCGCTCGTAAAGTGCCAGGCCCGTTGTCTTGACAAGGGGAGAAGGGTATACCATTTCTCTTCTGCTTGTCTCGAGGAAGAAGCAAAGAAGGGAGATGACTCCCCTGTCAGCTACCCTGACCGAATGGTAGGGATTCGCCGTAATACATCAAGACCCCATAATGTCGCTCGTCACAGCTGGCTTCGTTATCCTTGTGCGAGCTTACGGGGTGGGATTGGGCGTTTTTCCTGCCCTTCGGGTGGCTGCTTTCTGTTTCAAGAACTCGGCGCTAATGTGTTCCGCAAATCTCTGCTGGACTCAGCATCGGGCTCGAGTGCCGGTCCCGCTGTCTGCATCAGGGGGCTATGGAGTAGCTTGCCATACATATCTATTAATGGAGGAAGCCAAATATTCCTAAAAACGAGGTAATAGGAGAATAAGGCTCTCAAAGATTGGCTCCTCCTTGACGGCCGGATCTATGGATGCTGAAGCCAGTCGAGATCGCGCAATAGTAAGAGAGGCCGGATGGAAGTGCCGACCGAGTCGCGGACCAGGCCTCGGTTGCCTTGGGAGCTGCAGATGACGATGAGACTAACCCACTGCTAGTTTGTGGTTATATCTGAACTGATAGAGAGCAACAGGAGCGCATTAACATTGGTACATTCAAGCGTACTCTATCCCTAAACAATTCTACGACCGGAAACCTAGTGTGCTGGCGACGAAGGCAGGAATTGTCTTTCGATATCCCAGTGCCAAGAGGTTTGCGCTTTTTCCGCTCTCCTACTTCGTGTTACTGATAATACTCAGTATCGATGATGCGTGTCCCAGTGTGGGTAGTACCGCATGGCGGAAAGCTGCCCAATCATATAGGACGGCGAGACACCTTGAAAACTTTGCTGTTTCACCTACATTCTAACATCGTTTGCAGATGGTCGTTGCTAAGGCGCGGCCTAATAGCTTATGAAGAAGTTTAAGAGAAGCGCTTGTGCCGCTGCGTAGACACAAAGAAGCCTTCAGTCTCTTAGCTCCTGCGCCTCTCCGTTGCTACTGCCCTCCCTGTCATGCGCTCTCGGGACGGAGTGGTCGTGCTAGGCGTATTTGTTCCATGTCCCTGCTTGCTTTTTCCTCAACGAACACATGGCTGCGTCGAACCCGACCTGCGGGAACTCTGTCAAGATATACTGTGGAACGCCTCTGGCGCTAGCGATTCTCTATTCGTTGCTGAATGTTAGGATCTTTGCGAGAACCGATGGGGTGATAGGTGGATGGAGAACCCGGCGAGGCAAGGTTGGACGGCGCCCCTTTGGCTAGGCAATTTTTATTGGCATCTTGGTTGGAGCTTATTTGGTGGTGGAGGCCACTTATACCGGCCGGTTAGCTGACGATAATAGCTTCCACTACATTAAAGGAACAGGAAAGGATGCGTGGGTTCGTTCTCATGGTCCTGCCTGTCCCCTGTGCTATGGTAGGTGCAAATATAGACTGGACGTACCACGTTCTTTGCGACTGTCTCAGCCCCGGAGGACCGCAAAATAAAAGTCCGGCGCCAATTCTTCATTCGTAGCCCATGGGCCTTGTTAACTCTCACACACTCTTACGATTCCACCAAACTTCGGCGCTAATTCTTGAGTTTTCTCCTCGGATGAGACCGGAGAGAAGGAGTGGAAGAACAGAAACTAAGGGATTTGACCATAGACCAAAGTGCTTCAACCCGGGTCTGACAGTTGAGGCCATACTGAGCTGAACCTGCCAGACTGGCAATGTTCATGAGTCATGGGCTTGCTTTACTCCTGGTCCCTTGTCTTTGCTTCCTTTGCGCGTTTTAACCACGGAGGCTGTGCCGTTTCTTCAGGACACAATAGAGGCGTTTTGAACCTGGCCTTGCTTCCAACGTCCCCGGGTAACAATGATGATTAAGCGCAAAGGACTATGGGGAAAACGAAGGGTTTGTCATCGGAGAAGGGCCCTCCATTGCCCTTGGGAATGGCGTACTCATTGTTCAATGAATGAGATGCATCCAGATGATGGCGATGATGGCTTCCATTTTCGTACTCATGGTTTTGTTTCTTAGAGATGATATTTCTATACACTAAGAGCATCACAAGCACGCCGACGCGATGGAAAATCGCACCTAAAGTGGAATACATCAACGTCGATAACGAATCTCGGGGCGGGCTGCTAAGCATCTGATTTCCATGTACGTCGTGCTCCTGATCCCGAATCACTGCGCAAGCGCCTCCTCGGGAATCTGACCGATTATGGCGAAGAACCGCAACCAACGACGTGAAGGAAACTTTAGCAATGACGAGGTATTCAAAAGAAGCCCACAATACGGCAGATACGACGGAGGCGAGGACGGGCGGAAGAGGAAATGGAAGAAAGCCCCTCCACGGCCAGAGAAGAGAAACAGAGAACGGCTACGAAGGAGACGACCCCTCAAGCGAGTCCGAGGATGGCCAAAGTCCGCCCCGCCGCCGGCAACCTAAACGCGAGTGCAAACAACCACGTCCTGTCCGAGAGGCACGGCGGCTACTTTTCCGCCAAAGTCCTCAGTGAACGGCGCTATCCCGGAGCCCAAGAGCCGGAAGCGGCCCACCCAGGCTTCGACGCCCTCTTCCTCCTCCCGGACATGGACGCCCCTCCTCACATCAAACCTCTGCCCACGACCGTGGACCCCGTCTGCAAGGATGCCCGATGACCGACGTCCTCATGCAAGGACATACCTGCGGCTGCTGCATGGCTGTCCACTTCCCTGGCGCCCCTCCGGCCACGGCCTCGCCTGCGCGCATGCCGCACGGCATCCTGCGCCAGCTTTGCGCTCCAGGCTCTCGTCTGGAGCTCGCCTGTGGGACGATCCCGCGGCCAGGGATCGGCTGTGTAAGGCCGTGGGTCAGAGCGTAACGGAGGATCTGCTGGTCAAGGAGCGGAGAACGGGGGTTGTATGGGCCGCGGATGAGTATGCCCGACATGCGAGATGTTGGAATGTGAGCAACTTGGAGGCTGCTCGTGATGGCATTGTGGGAGATGCGTTTATGACTGGAGCGCTGTAGCGTCTTTTGCGTTGTTGTTGTTGTTTGTTGTTATTGTTGGGCGTGGGGGGCGTTTGCTCCTTCATCGTGTAGCCGGCGCACTTGGGTCCGTTCCTTTATTCTTCCTCGTATACTTAGACCGTGAAGACGAAGAGATATCACGAATAGTAAGAATTGATCAATCGCATATTTGTTTGTCGTCTCAATATGACTTAGTGTTCTTAGTCGATTGTAGTAAGAAAGCTACCGACATCCATCGTTATACAAAAAAGAGAAGTTCCCCGCTACAAATGCAAAGTATTACACAAAATCCTACAAAAATATGTAGTAAAAGTAAAGGCCCAGGGTCTCCCCCATTGAAAACCCACCAAAATGTACTCGTCATCTGCCTCTGCTGCTACCCTTCCCTATGCTGAGACTGCTGCGCGGGTCTATGTGAGCTTGCAGGGCTAGACTGTCCGGGTGGACCTTGAATCTGGACGCCCTCGCTAAGCAACCTCTGCGCGGCGTCGCCGGCCGTCCGTAGATTGATAGCTCCGATCCTCGAAACAATGCTATCGCCGACGGCATCGACTGCCCCGCGCGGCGATGTGAGCGAAGGGCCTGATCTGGCCGTCTCCTGAACCCTGAACAGCTTGATGCTCGTCCCGTTCCAAACGCCAACGGTTCCCTTGGCAGGCTGCATTTCCGCGCTGAAGATGAAGCCCCAGAGCAGCGATTCGTACCAGCCTAGCGAAAGCTGCGACCACTCAAAGCTGTGCACGCGAATCGGCGTAGGGTCGATGCCAATCGGCTCAATCTCCCGGATGCGGTCGAGGGTCTCCCGTGAGACGTGGTCGGACGCGAGCGCCTGGCGTGGTAGGAGGGCCGTGAGCTGCTGAATGACAGTGAGCATCGTGTGCAATGGCAGCTCGGGGAGCCAGCTCTCGATCCACTGAGTGGTGGGCTCGAAACCCGTGCCGTCTACTTGGGGCGCCGAGGCTGAGCCGTGTCGGGCGTCGAGGCTTGTGGTGCTGTTTTGCCTAGAAAATGTGGGGATACCAGCGGGCATCTTGCCTCGGGCCTTTTCCGACATGCCGCGGAGCTGAGTGGGCACGGCATCGTGGACGTCGACCGCGGACGACGCCTGTGAGGGGGGGGTTCTCACTTGTGGTGGATTGCGCGGGTGTGGGGCGATGATCATCGTCATCGCTGTCATCATCGTCGTCTCCGATGGCGAACGCGTCGGATTCCTCAGGAACGTCGCTTACGGCCGGCGACATTGGGTGAGACGTGGGGTGACTCCTGATGCTATCAATGGAGCTACGCATAGAGTCTTGGTGCTCGTCATTGTCCGCAGCTTCCTTTCTCCTGCGGTTACGCCTCTCAATCTCCTCTTGGCCACTCTCTAGAGTGAATGCCCGAAGTGCCTCAATCTTCTTCCTGTTCTTTAATACGGCATGTACAAAGGCAGGATTTTCTAGGGCTTGTCAGCTCAAGCTCTCTTTTGAGAATGAAGAAGTAGGGTCTTACTCTTGTATTGATGCTCGATGATGGCATTCATGGCCTCAAGTAGTGAGCGAAGAAGGCTATGGTTCGAGTCGTTCGCAAGTAGGAACGACGGCGACGACATGGATGAGAAGAGCTGCATTAACTTCGAGCACGATGCTGAGCTGAGACCCTCGAGGTAGGCCGCGATATTGTTGATTATAGCCACGAGGGCGGGGTATATGGCCGTCAGCTTGCCTTGGCTTCCAGTAATGAGATTGTAGATGGACTAAATCGTCAGCAAGGTTCGATCCTCGAATGTTAGGCGGGCACATACGTGAATGAGGAAGTCGGCATAAGTGCCGTTGAAGCCCGGGATACGGATCGACGGGGGCAAGGTCTCCTGGGTCTCAAAGTACTTGTTTAAATTTACCCCAAAATTCTTCTCCACGCTGAGCGTCTGAAGGAGGAATGCGCACATGCGCACCACTCCCTGCTTGGAGGGGTCCGACTTATACTCGAGAGCGTAGAATATCGCCAGGATAACAAAGTCATAGACCCGCTCGGTGTCGATAATAAACGACCTGAAGCGCTTGTTGCATTGCGTAATCTCCCAGAAGAGCATAATCATCTCCGGCACGAGGGTACCAGTCGACTGTGTGCCTGCAGGGATATACGACGTCTTCTCCTGCATGGGCTGCTGGAGAACCCTCGTCATGCCATCCACGATGAACTGGAAGTCTTGCGGTCGATGGAGCCGTCCAAGGAAGTGGCGGTAATAGTTCCGCTTTGGCGCGCCCTCTTGGCCCTCTGGGATCGGGTATAGGAGGAGGGAAAGGAGCAGCTGGAGCGTGTACGTTACGAAAACCTGCTTGGCGTCCTTCAATATGAGAGCGTTGTAAGGTACCCTCCAACTAGCGGGATTGTATTTGAGGGACTGTTCCGAGGCTGTTAATAACGTTGCTTCCATTTCTCTGCTACTAGGACCTTCCCAACTTACCGTGTTTAGTAGAGAGCACAAGACCGAAAGCACAATCTGCTTATCGGGAGACGTACAAAGGTGCGTCAACACCCGCACACCCTTCTGCGGCAATACACTCGGCGTCATATACATGCTCTTCCCTGTCATAGTCAAGAGCAGTCTCAGTATCTCTATCCGATTGCTCTCGAACTCCTTGGTCGTCGCCACCGACGTATTGCATCCGACGCCGCTCTGCCAGATCGCATACGAAACCTTGGGCTTCCCATGCGCCTGCCTCGGCAGTGTCAGGCCCGAGAAGAACATGAGGTCCACAAGCGTATCCACAAGCTCCTCCGCCAACGGTTTGGTCTCCTCAAACTCGTCTAGCTTCGGCCGCGGGCTCGTCAGTCCGTCGACACCGTCGCCAACGCCGCCATCGAAGAGGATCTCATTGGCGATGACAGACTTGCGTGTGCGTTTGCGGCGGGTGCCCCAGAAGAAGCGCTCCTCCCATTGCTGGAGATGCTCGGCTTCATAGAGGTAGGGAAGTAAGCGGGTGAGCACGCGGATGCAGTTGAGGGCGTCGCGGTCCGGGGCGAACTCGGGGTCGGGGAAGGAGGGGTGGTGGCGAAGGATGAAGAGGCGCGAGGTAACGGCTAGGATGAGTGTTTCGAGATTCTCGAGGGCCTTGTCGCGGGTTCGACGGATGTCGGTGGCGGAGAAGAGGCTGAAGACGTCTTCGGACGACTCGGGAAGCTCCCAGAACTTGAGCGCCTATTAGCGGAATTGGCCTATAGCAAAGCGTGGTGGTGGTGGCTGATGATATCGTGGGAAGGTGGGGGATCCCCGGTGCGGGTCCCGCTTAGCTGCTTTTTATCTTCCATAGAAACGGATGGGAAAAGGGAAAAAAAAGGGAAAAAAAAATGCAAAGACTCACAGATGTCCAGTAAGGATCGTCGGCGGGGATGTGTCGCTCCTCAGAGAGCCTGAAGATGCCCTTTTTGAAAACTAGCTTCGAGCTACTGGCACCCATTGTTCGCTATCGGAGCCAGTCGAGGGCGATTACCATAGTGTCTACGAAATGTAAAGGGGGAAAGAACTGTTGGATCTGGTTCGTTGGTCGATATCGGGATCAGGCCAAACGTTTCGGCGGCGGAATGGTCTCTTGATGATGTGGTTGCTTGCTTTCGGGGTTTGCAGATGTGGTCAAAGTGGGCAAAAGGCCTTCTGGGGGGATATGGGTATGTATGAAGTACCTCTCCCTGCTGAGGTCCTGCTACGGGGACCAGTGACCAGATTGCTCGACTGCCGTGGTGAATGAATGGGGGGTTACGTACAAGTACGAAGTACCTCTTGTCTCGGATGACTAAGACACCAAGAGAGCCAAATTCCTGGGGAAGCAAATAAGCTTGAGGCTTGCTCGGCCAAGTGGGTATTACGAGTAAGAGCCCTCAGCATTGTAAAGAGCTAGGGATCAACAGCTGATACTATCAAGATCACAAGGCAAGGAACGCTATCGAAGAGGCTGTTAGTATAGAGAATCTATTTTCGCCCGAAAGTGAAGTCCCAATCCCCACCCATAGCCCATCGAACACACATACGGGTGTTGTACAGTTACCCAGTACCGCAAACACAGAGGCAGAGCCAAACAGTCAATAACACCTAGCTTAGCTCGTACGCCGAGCTTCCTGTAGAGAACCACTCCTAAGCCATCGTAATAGCACCGGAAGAAGAAGGAGACAAAAAAAAAACAGAGAAACATGGTACTTTCGAGAAGAAAGTGAAGTAAACAAAGCAAGGTGAAGAGCAACCAAACTACCAAACTACCCGCTTCTAGTCCTACCGGCCTATCAAACCCAAACTTTCATACCCACCACAGCTTAATCCTCACCCTCGTCGATGAGGGCAGACACGCGTTGCGCTCTAGGCCGAGGAGTCTCCTCAATCTCGTCATCCTCGTCATGCTTATCGCCGTCGTGCTCATCCGGGTCATCCATAATGATGTCGCCGGTGTCCTCGGCGTCATTGCTGATCTTACCCTTGGTTTTCTTTCCCTTCCGGGACGGTGTCTCGCCATTCTTGAGATAGTGACCGTTGACTTGGGTATCGTCTTCGATGTTGTCACCATCGAGCTCGTCGTCTCCGAGGTCAAGAGGTTCGGGCTGGTGAACCCTCTTGCGCTTGATAGGGGCAATAACGACGCGGTCGTGAAGGTCGGCCCAGCGATTAAGTCGGCGCACTGCCCTGCGAATGGCCGCGCAATATGCATTGGTCTCTTCACCAAAATCGTCAACCTCAGACTTCAATTGGCACAGTCCTCCGGGGCCTCCCGATCGGAAGGGGTAGTCTTCCTTGTTCGCGTAGGAGAAGAGACCGCGGCCAGGCTCGTCTTCGCCATCGCTATTTTGGAAGGCAAGCTCATCGGACATTTCCTTGATGCGTATCGAGGCACGGTACATGGCGCCCTCTTGCTTTCGAAGTTTTCGTACTTTGTGGTACTTCTTGCGGAGGCCTCGGTCGAGAATGTGATCAACTTGCTCCTTGCGGTGCCGCTCGACTGCTATTTGGTGGGCTGTCGGGGGTCGGGGTTTGCGCGACACTACGCTGTCGCCCTGCGGACCAGCCGGCGAAGAGGCTTCGAGGATCGTATACTTGGGGGGCATTCCACGACGACTCGCGCTACCAATGGCGGCTTGTCGAGCAAGAACCCTCGAGGGAGGAGGAGTTGATCTGGTGCTATCAATATCAGACTCGTGCTTTGAGGGTCGAATGCGCGGCAAAATGGCCGGTCCGTCGTCCACAAGGGCTCTGCTCCGGGATCCTCGCTTGGTCTGGGTATCGGCAATATAAGCTTGATCAGCTTCGAGAATCTTAGCTCGCATCTTTTGCTTCTCGTTTCCGAAGTCAATTTCCTCCTGGGTATCCACGTTCTCCGCCGCCTCGTCTTCAGCAGACATCTCCTCAAGTGCAGGGACTCCTTGGTTGGCAACGTGCAGACCGTAGTCGACGCCGGGTCCAAACGGATTTTCTTCGCAGCCCTCTTCCGTAAAGTCGGACTCTAGGTAGAACCACATAAGCCAAAGGAATGCCCTTGCCCTGGAGTAGCTGGTATATTTCGTCTTCATCACAAGATCATGGAACTCTTGACCACTAGGGAAGTGCAACTCGGCAATTTTCTGCGCAGCCGTGCAGATGATGAAGAGGAGAGCGACCGGGTTCGTGCGGGGAATATTCGCATCCTTAATGCCCACTAGTGAGTTTGGCTCCTCACGATCCTCCATACTTCCCTTGAGAATCGATTTGAGGCGAGGCGCATCCTGAAGCTGTTTGTATGCATGAGGGTCCTGGCGGGCCTGTAAGGATGGAATGGCGTGGTACGTTCGTAGCTGCGCTCGCATTTCGGGGAAAACTGCAGGAAAACACGATAGGTTAGCAAAGGTGCCGTAGGCGATGCAACGCGTCCTTTATATCTCCGCCCTGGCGTCCAATACTTACAGTTGAGTGTGGTATTCATTCTTCCAATGTTGACAAGCAAACACACCATTGCCATACCCTTGGCCGCATCCCGATCACTAAGCAGTTTGTCCCTCAGAACTTTACTTGTTTTGCTACTCCTCGCCATGGTGTCAATATATAGGTCGGCAAAGCACTGTTTGCCAATCTTCTCCGGTTCGTAGCTGTTCGTGAAGACCTTCTTCTCGTCATCAAAGATGGCTTTGAGAAAGTCGTATTGGATGTCCTTTCGCCACAGAGGCTCGCCGTCTTCTTTTTTCAGGTGCCTGATTTTGCCAATGACCGACTGTGAGTTTTGATCTTTGGGCTGAGAACTTTTGCTCTTGGATCGTGAGGACTTCTCGCCGGGCTCCGGCGTGGCCACATCCATCATCGTGGTATCGCCATCGTCGATGTGGGAGGCGAACGACTTGTTGGGGCGGGCGGGCGAGCTCGGCGCCTCGATGTCGGAAGAGTTGGGGGAAGCCATTGCTAGGGAAATAGGAAACTGTCGAGATGTGGTGATTTGTTGATTCGAGATGCGCCCTCTCTGTCTAATAGGTCTATGAATTTGCCAAAACCGATCAATCGATAAAAATTATGTCGCGGTAAATTCGTCCAAATTGGGCCAGAGAATGATGGAGCCCTAGGCGGCGAAAATGGTGGTGATGATGCGGCGACGTCGATTCAGCAGCGCATTTTTTTTTCACCTAGTTTCGATCCAGATCGAATTCTCAAAGACGTGGGTGTTGTTTCGCGATGGAAATCGAGTATTACGTGGAGATGGTGATGAATCGAGGAATGGAATGTTGCGGTTGATGTTCAAAGTTAGGGGCGAGAATGATGGGTGAAATGGGAAGAAGATAGTGCGTGTCGTGGGAGGGTCGAAGATTTTGGATTACATGTCTTGAAGTGCGTAAAAGTCATGGAATGGCACGAAACGAGGATTGTACGATGCGGTTAAGGTGGGTGGGCTCTCTGATAATCACGGGCTCCCCAAGTCGCGATCAGCGCAGTTGGCAGGATTCCAGGTGGGCGGTACATATTCACCCGCGTAATCTGCAAGGTCGGGGATGTACCTTCCTCAGCTGTTGTGCCTGGCCAGAATTTAATACCAGCAGCTGTTAGCGCGCATGTGTAGACTTAAAGTACATTTCTCACAGCCATTCGTCCCAGGTATCAATGGATATCCACTCAAGCCACTCAACAGCTCCAGCCACCCCCCGAACTTTCAAGCCGCTCCTCCCGTGGCTGGTGCTCCCTCCCGTGGCTTGCCAGGCCCAATCATGGCGCCAGCTGGCCAGCAGTCCAAGCGTTGGTGCAAGCTTTCAGCGTGCAGTTCAAATCGTCCTAACCTCCGCCCTCATAATCCCAGAAACAAAACATCACCTCGAGATCAACAACTCACGCCGCTTCGGGGCAACCCCAACCCACGCATTTTGACGGTGTACTAACATATAACAGGTAAATTCTCCACTCCATTAGAGGTGTGTCGTGTCCATGCATTGTTCTTCATTCTTCCCGCTTTTGCTGCAAAATTGGTTGAGAACCTTACCAACGCAAGTTTACAACAGCCAACTACCAACAAGAGGCAATCTCCGCCATCTGCCCTCTCTCGTCTTTACATCTCAGATATCAGAAGATTTCCCATCTTGACTGTCTGCAGACTTTGAGACTTCCGAAACATTTACAGGCCAGTTCCTCACCACGGCCCAGCATGTCTTCCTCCGGCACAAAGGTCGTGTCCGTGAGGACACCCAAGCGTCCCACTGCCCCAGCTGCCGTTACCGAAAGCCCTGGAAACTGGACACATCCCCGCCTACGAGAAATCAATAGACGACGGAATCGCACAACCTTTACCGACAAGAATATCCGGAAGATTGCTTACAACATTGCCGCACTTATCGGCCTGTGGGTCTTACAATGGGCCGCCGAGTCCGTCTCAGATCGCTTCCTTGGCCCAGATAGGTATGTCGTTGACTTCCTCTACCTGACCGCTTCCATGTAAGAAAGGCGGACGCTAACAGGTTCTTTTTACAGCCTCCGCCGAGAGACCAAAAACATGTGCTCCTGGGCCTACCTCCTCGTCCAGACCCTCCCCTTCATTAACATCGGCATCGCCCTCCTCCCCCTCTTCCGCACAGAGGACAATATCTCCGACATCCCCCTCACTCCAGGCCAACGCAAGCTCCTGGGCCTGCCTCCCAGCTCCGCACCTCCGACCCCCAACGCCGTGTACAGCACTCCTCCCCGCTACTCCCGCACACCCTCCATGAGCGGCTCCATCGCCTCCAAGGCCAGCTTCTCCGGTTCCCCGCTCTCTGCCCGTGGCAGCGTTAACAAGGCAGCTCAGCAGAGCACCGGCTCTCCTTACTCGCCCGCCGCTAGCCCTCTCAACGGCAAAAGCGGCTTCAACCCTTCTCTTAACGGCAACGGCCGAAGATCCTCCTTCGGTTCGCCGAGTCCACTCCCCAACTCGGGCAGTCTGTTTTCTGAACCCGCAACGCCTAGCCCATCCACTAAGAAGACGAGTGTAGGCTTGAACAACAAGTGGCTGTACGAGAAGGGCAGGCGGTCTTCTGGTTCTTGGATGCAATAAGTGGAAGGCGGCGAAGTAATGATGGAACAATTTACGCGTGTCGGTATGTACGAGTCGGGTTCTGGTCACTCGAGAAACGTAAGATAATGCTGCAAAGTATGATGAACGTCGGTGAGATACGGCAGCCGTGTTGCTGTGGAGCGAAGAGCCCCCTGGGTGTCTTCTCTGTACATATAAGAACCTTTTCCCCGGTTGGTGCCTTACTGCGTCTTTGTTCATAATGTGGAGGATCTTTCGGAAGCTCAGTAGGAAAAGCATAGCCCTGGATTTGTATGATTTATGAACAAGATAACCATACCCTTTACTTCCTCCCTCTTCTAAGTGTGCAGTGTGATGGTTTGGACGAAGAGGAGTTTATTGTGGCCATGTTCTACTTTACAAGTATCTCGCAAACATATGCGCGCTTCGCAAAGAAAAGAAGAACCCAAGGTAAACCATTAAAATGAATGTGAAAGATAATGAAATAGAAGATTTCAAACATGCAATGCTCATTCCCTTGCCTTACGCGCATCTATGCAGTCGAGCCGAATAAAAAAAAACCTTAGAGCATCAAGGAACGAAACGAGAAAATGCAAGGAATTCAGTCGCTCAAAACCATCCGTTCCGGGGGGCGTCGGGCCAGAACCCCTCCTCTAACAGCTAATCAAGGAGATTGTTGGGTGGCCTTCGAACCGCCGGTCGTTCAGTATACGGAGGGGGAGGAGGAATGGCGGAGGCGGGTTGTGGCTGGGCAGATGCAAGCGCGGCGGGACCCGAGGAGGCGGCAGAGATCGTGCCCCCAGACCACTGAGTCACCTTCTGAATACACGGCACAAGGTATTCCTGGATGAATGACTCACTAAGAAGACTAAGAGTTAACGCAAAAGGACGGTTCCAGACGAAAGGACGAGGAAACTTACGTGTAGTAGCTATGCTCAGCACTATGCACACTGACGAGGTTGTGAGCAAGTTCGTGCGCCATCACAACCCACCACCACATACCGGCATCCGCCTTGCCCTGGGGCTGGCCGATCTTTGACGCATGCAGCTGAAGGAAGAACCTAAAGTTGAAAAAGAGACTGCCGTTCAGGTTGAATGCAATGGTGCCGCCGGTTGTGTCATAAAAGACGTGCAGCACCCTATGAGAGACCTTGTAAATATCGGCCGCGTCGCGGAGTAGGACGGCGAAGGCATTAACCGCGCCGCTGTTAGACGAGAAGAAGGCAGCTGCATTCTCGACACCCTTGTCGGCGTAGATCTTCATACCGGAGGCCGACTCGGCGATGAAGGCGAGGTTGTGACCGTGCGTGCTGTCGCAATACGTGCGCTGCTCTTGGACTTCGTTCATGGTGGGCTGGGAAAAGACCTCGTTTGAGCCGTAGGGACGCGAGGCCTTGATTGCGCTCAGAAGGTTCTGATGCACCAAAGCCGGATTGCTGACCCTGCCCTCCCGCTGACCAGGTGGCCGCTGCTGCTGCTGCTGCTGTTGTGCTTGATTGCCTGCGCCTCCGGCAGGCGCGCTAGGCCCAGCAGCTTCTTCCTCGTTCTGCTCTCCTGAATCAAGGAAGCGTTTGGCCCAGTTGGAGAAGAGCCCCCTGCCTTTCTTCTGGTTGGGAGGACTAGGCGGAAGATCTTCCCCAAACGCCCCGGGCATGCTAGGCAGCTGGTCAGCTTGCGCTTGGACGACCCGCTGGTTCTCCATGTCTTGCGCTCGTTGCTGCTCGCTTGCCGAGATGACGCTGGCTTCCTCACGCCACTTGGCTTCCCTCTCGCGAACGCGCTTCATCTCTTCCTCGAGAGCCTTGGCTCGCTCCTCCTCGGCGATTCTGGCTTCAGCCGCCTTCGCACGTAGAATCCTCTCGACATTGTAGCCGCGTGAGCGCAAGTTTAGCAAGTCCAAGGTGAGGAGGGGTTCAAAGAATGTGTATGATTGATGATTATGCTTCGTCAGAATCAGCTGACATAGAGCCTGGCCAATCTGGTACATATCAGGGCTCCCCTCAGAAGTTACATAGAGGACGCACCCGTTGCGATCTTCCTTGGAAGCCGCAGATCGTTTCTCGGTATGAGATTTGTGGTGGTTCGCCAGTTTTCGGCGGAGGGAGATGGACTGGACCATGACGACTTGAAGATTCTTCTCCAGCCACTTGCCATCGTGCTTGATTATCTCTTTCCTGTCACTGGCATACTCGTGGAGGAAAATCTTGGTCCGCTCTAGCACACGTTTTCGGATTTTAGCCGCAAGCTCAGGCCTATTGACAGGTGACCCCATATTGAGATCCTCCTGCACGAGACTCCTCAGGCGGCGAGCGCCGAGGAGCAGGTAGAAGTCCTCGAGAGCCTCCTCTTCAGGAGCGCAGAGAAGAAGGTCCCTAAAGATTCTGAAGCTGACGAAATCATCAGAGATAACGATGTTGGAAGGTGCCTCAAGGTGGTACTGTCTCATCTCCGTCTCATCGTCATCACCATCCAAGGTTCCGCTCGAAGCAGTGGTGGTTTTAGAAGCAAGCAAGCACTTAGAGCTTTGAAGTTTGGACCAAAGGATTCTATCCTTCTTTAGCTGGGTAGAACTCTGTGCGAGGGTTCTCAAAAGATTCAGGTATCGATCAACTTGCAACATTCCGAGCAGTCGGGCTGGTTCTTGGCAAATTCGCTCCGCGAGCTCAAGCTTGGTTGGTTCGGTACGGGCGCCGCAGTGAAATAGGAAGGCATTGGCACTTCTACCAAAGTCTACGAAGTCAAAGATGTCTGCATACGTGGAGCCTTGGCCTAGGTAACAGAGAGAAGGACTCGTGAAACGAACATTGCCCTTTTCGCCACTTGGGGTGACCGGAATGATTGCGGCGTTCTTAAGCTTCGAGACTAGGGGTTCCTTGATATCTGAGAGGCGCTGAGCAAAATAGCCGAAGAGTTCGCTGGCCCGAGTGGCATCAAGAGGAGGTTGCGCAAGAAGTCTCTTTACACACTCCGCGATTGGAGGGGATCGAGCAACGCCGAATAACTATGTGGTTATTAGAATCAGGATTGTATAGAATTTCAAGGGGCCGAGGAAGTATTGTAGCTTACTGGGGCATGAGGGATGAGATCGCGTCGAAGGACGTTGAATCCTAGAATCGCGGCGCCTTCATCCGTAAAGCATTCAGATGGCGCGACAAGAGTGCCAGTATTCTCTTGGAGTGGCAATATTCCTTGTTTCGTCCCAGATAAAATGCTAGGCGTATATCCATTCACGACGTACTTGGAGATGTAGTACGTCCTAGCATTCACCCGCAGATCCGCATCGTCCGAGGCCATCATCCCAAGAAGTTCACCAACGGAGGGATACTCGCGCAGGCCCAGAATATCCAAAAACTGCCTCTCCGCGCTACGAGCTGACAGAGTACCAGGCCAGTAAAGAAGGGGCAGCTTAAGGGCTCGCAGAGAATCTTGTGGCTCGAAAAGCTCTGCCACTTTGTAGAGTTTGGTCGTAGGCTGGAACCGCTCCATACCCTTGGGGCCTCCTTCGGCTGGGCAAATGGCCGAGAACTTCAGCTTCGCGAGGTCCTTCTTGGGGATATCATTCCGTACGGAGGCCAAATACTTGACCAGTTCAACGTGACTCCACTTTTGCGCTCCCTCCTTGGGAGAGACGAGCCTCTCAAAGATTGTTTCGAGATCAAGAGTCTTCCGGACACCGAGGGCTACTAGGAGCTTCTCTTTCACCTGGCCAAGGTTCTCAAAGATGGGCAAATCATCGAACAACTTGACTGAAGGGAAGAATGACTCTTCGGGCTTGCGCATGCCGAACTTCGTGGGGATGACAGTGAACTGCCGCAACAGGGACACAATACCATCCTTTGAAGTTGGAGATAACTGGTCCCAATTTTTGCCAATCACAACTAGTATCTGCTTCGAGAAATCGGCTGACTTAGACATGTTCAGGTTGTCAGGGCGCTGCTCAGCTGTACGTATCAGGAACTCTACCCATGGCAGGATGTCAAGCGACGTCCATCCGAGTGCTGCAAGTTCTTGGGCAGTGCAGTGGCTAGTGAGTGAGAAAGGGAGCGTATCGGGCGGAATGGGAAGGGTTGGAGGTATCTTATTCACAGCAAGGAAGTTGTTGATGCTGCCCAAAGCCACGACACCACCCTGGTCCCCATTTTCACCCTCGACAGTCGCTACAGCGACATCGATGAGACTCCTAGCTGTAGGACGATCGAGACTATTGTTGAGAGCCATCTTGGAAGCCCATTTGATGAAGGCGGTGAGCTGCGATTTGGTCATGGCTTTGGCGCTGAGCTCATCACGGATATCTTGAAGCGTGATGGAAGTGATAACTCCGTAGTCGATCAGTTTCTTGTAAAAGGTGGTGTCTATCATCTCTTTGGGCACCACTGGCAAGCCATCGATGAACCGGCCCAGCTCCTCGGAGGGAATCCGGACTTTGGTCGAGATTTCCACGCCCCGAGTCGAGTAGATATTGAACTTGACGTCTTTGTAGGCCATCCAGAATGCCTCGTCGATGTAGGCACCGACCTTCTGGCTCGGCGTCGAGTCGTCAAAAGTGTATGTCTTGAAGATATGCATCGCTTCAGGGAGGTGCTGGGCGACTTCTTTGCTTGTAAGCTTCCCACCTTTGGGTATGGAGTCTTTGACCCGCTGCGCAAGCCGTTCCATGTCATCAGCAAAAGAAATCCGGGTCATAATACCCGCGGCTCGAAGCATCTCGATGTTCCAAGACTTAACAGAGCGTGCATTCAAGTCTATAGCCTCTCGTTCTACTGTGGGAATGACAGACGGCGCTGAGATGTGTAGTCCCGCACCGGTTGTCTGCATCGTTGGAAAGCCGATAAAGATGCGACCACCGGGCTTTTTGTTGGGGAGCACGGATGCAAAGACATCAACTGAGTTTGTAGCGGCATCCGAATTCTCCATAGCAGCGGACGCCATTGCCTCGTCGTATGAAGAAGTAAGGATGGCAAGCTTGGCAACCTTTGGCGGCGGCTTCTTAGTTGCCCGCTCCAACTCGACAGCGAGAGTCTTGCCTACTTTGGTCTGTATCTTCGCAGAAGTCACTCCAAGGAAGATGCTACTCGTCTTGATAGTCGTGATATCCTCAGAGATAGCTGCCTGAGCCGCAGCCTCGTCTGCCTTTGCCTTTGCCTTCTGGGCCGATTGAGAAGAAGACGAGAACTTGGCAAAGAAGCTCTTGATCAACGGCGCATCGGAAATTTGACCACCGAAGGCTTCGGTCGTCTTTTCCAACACAGTCTTGGGCTTCCATCCCACTCCCACCATATACTGAGCGTCAATCTGAGTGCTCATGCGTTCTACGTTCGCCACCGTCATCATGCGGTCCTGGGTTGTAGTATCAAAACTCCTTGAAACAGGAACAGGGACGCTCGGGGATATCTTTTTGTGCAGGGCGAGAACCTTCCAATCATCGATCCAAAATTCCATTCTTTGCAACGCCACGAACGTCAAGCTGGTAGCCAAGAACTGGCAGACCGAGAGCAGGTTCGGCACGGGGGTGTCGTTCGTCCGGTAGTCAAGAACAAAGGTAGTATGAGGCGAGCGCTGGTCAACCGGAAGCTGGGACCTCTTAGTGAAAAGAGAAGTTCCCTTCCAGTAGAACGCCATGCTCTCATCGCCTGATGTGACAAAGGGGTCATCGCAGTCAGCGAAGACACTATAGAAACCCACACCAAAAGCGCCAATCTTGGTCTCATCCGGGTTGCCCTCTGCGATACGCTTCAGGCGGCCCCAGTCGGTATCTGTGAATGGCTGGCCATCGTTTCGTACAACCAGTCGCTTAACTTTCTTGTGCATCACGGCGTGCTTAAGGAGTTCGGACGGGGTTGGGGGCGATGGTAGGGGGACCGAGGTGGACGGGATGGTTTCGAACTTGACCACTACCGACTCGGCTTGTGCATCAGCAGCATTTTGGATGAGTTCTCGTAGTGTCGTCCATTCTCCGGAGTACCGCGCGAGGACCTTGTCGATTAGAGCTCTAGTGTCAACGGTGACGGCTTCTTCGACGACGGTGCTAGCGAGGGCGTCGGCCCTCATGCGAGAGTAATCCATGTTATGTTCGATATACTAACGCCTCATTATCATGGAAGGAGGTTATCTTGGCCCTGAATGAGTGGTTTCGGGTAGAATTTCGAGAGAAACGACGGTCTATCGGCGATCGATGTTGTGCAGTTGAAGGTGTAGAGGTGGCAATGACGACATGCACAGAAAGGAAAGGTCGGGTCTAGTAAAAGAAAGAACCACCGCGCGAGGTCCCAAGACGAGGAAAAAATATAAATGACAGTTCGATTTCAAGAATCAAGCAAAAGAGAGAGGCCCTACCGGAACAGAACTACCTAGCTTGAAGTCAAGGCCTCCATCAAGAAGCTTCATCCACGGAGCTTGCCACATAAAATCAGCGCAAGGCTGTGACGTGACGCGGTCTCAGAACCTCGGTTGGGCCAATGACAGCGCCAGGCAGTTGAGACCCTGAAAGGATGGATGCCTACGCCAGGCTTAATTCTAGTGGGGTAATAGGCGGCGGCATCCCTCCAGCTGGCCACTACCCAAAATCCGCTAATCCCGGAGCCGGCATGCACTGCGACACTGCCGAGAACTCCAATTCCGCCTTGTCTCGTCACACTCCTTGTATATACTATGCAAAAACGCGGGTTCCTTTTCCAGCGCCCTCTGTAGCGCCTACGTATCTACAGCCCAAGATCTCGGTGAAAAAGACTTTAGTGAGACTTTGTTGATAACCCCCAGCACATTTAACTTAAACTTTAGAGTTACTTTCCTTTACATACTATTCTCACATATGTATAGGTCCTTCTCAAGTACTTTTGCTCTAAAGTCACTTGCGTAAAACTACGTGAAATGCAGCGACTAGCCAGCTACAGCCCCTTGCAGTCTAGCCTTTCGTGTCTACATGTAGAAATTTACAGTTGTCTAGGAGTATAATCTCTTTTTCCCTATGGATATATATAAAGGCATACTTCTTCCTTTTTTTTTCATGTGGGTAACGGCGGAATAGGCACCCAGATCCGTCGGTCAGATAGGCAGCTCCATGACTGGAAAAATGCAGTTTCGGGGAAATGGCTCGTGGGAATAAAATTGGGCTAGAAATCCTAGGGATGCTAGAGTATAGTGTTGGAGGTGATGGTGATACCTCGGTAGTATCGACAGACTGTTCTATGGGTTTGCGTCTCGTGTGATCCCGTGGGTAGTGCAATGGAAGGGGTGGTAGAGGCCTCATGGCTAGCAAGCCCTGTAGTTTCACAAAGGGGAAGGTGTGTGTTTAGAGAATTAAGATTATATCGGTGAACCTTCTTTCCATTACTTCATAAGACTTTGCGAGACTGGAGGTCTCATGGGCCTTGCGGGCCTCGAATTCCGTCGTCAATGCCGATGCGATCTCTCCCTCGACCGAGACCGATCTCGTCCGCCGTCTCTGCTCCGGCTTCGCCTTCGATGAGGCCGCCTCTCCCCACTCCTTGATCGCTCATCGCGATCATGTCTCCGGTGTCTCCTTCGCTCGTCCTTATCTGCACTCCTACTCCTTTTCCATTCCCTCTTCGACCTATCATCGTTTCGGTCACCATCAGCATCGTGTCGCCGGGATCTTTCATGCCTCCTATCTCTCCTATCATCATCTTCGCCACGATGTCTCTCCCTTCTATCATCCCACCTCCTCCTCTCCCTTCTCCCCTCATCATCCCTCCTCTTATGCCTCCTCCTCTCCCGATCCCTCTCCCCACTCTCCCTCTCCTTTCCCTTCTCCTCTCGGACCTCACCAAGGCCCCGGCCCCCCGTAACCTCAACAGCATTAGCCCCCGACGCATCCCTAACCGGAGGCGGCAACCCCAAAGCCCTCGCCATAGCCTCCTCCTCCGCCTCCTTCACCCTTCTCATCTCCTCCTTCATCTCCCTCTCGGCCCTCTCCTGCTCCGTCTCCCCTTCCCTCGCCGGGCCCACCGGGTCCTTGGCATACCACTGCAGGTCCTTCCCTTGCTGCCAACGGCCGACCGGCGCCTTGAGGCTGTGGCCGAGGTAATTCTCTCGATGGGACGAGTTGGCCACCTCGTCCCAGCTAAAGTTCACGCCGCCACGTGAGCCGGATTTTCGGATGCTCGAGACGAGATCCATGGTGATTTTTGATTGGGGCGAATCGAGTGTTTGATGGGTGATGTCAGAGGAGTTCCAGGTAATAAATGTAATGCGCGCCTCCCGAATGGACGGTCGTGATATATTCTTAGGGCCTACCGGGGTATTTCAGAGCCTTTTATATTGATTAGGCTTGCGCGCTGTAAATAATGGTCAAGATTTGTGAAAATGCTTCGGAGGTTGATGTTCGTTGATGAGCGAGGCAAACCAACCATAGCCTTGAAATTCCGACAAAGAAGCATGTTTGTAGCCAGTACTGAAAAAGCTAAGCACCGTATATTACACACTGTGTGAACTACCAGCGTCGCAGCTGCACCTTGGATGATGCCGAGAGCATTTACTACCACAGGCATAAGAGATCAAGTTTGAACATTTAAGAACCTTCCATTAGAAAACTCGTGTCAACTTAAACTGCCAAGACCGGTCCGATCCCGGCCCTCCGATGCCAACTACCAGCTTGACACAAAATCGATAACTCAAATAACAATAGGAATAACACAACCCGATAACAACTTTTGATAGTACGCCAAGTCAATGCAATGCGTGTCCTCGCCTCGTCATTCCCATCAAGCAGGTGGAACCCGATTCCTCGACTAAAGAGGAAACATCATCGGGTCAGAGACTCTGCATTACATTCGGAAAGAAGAGGGTGGTGCGAGCCGGGGGCGGGGAGATAAAGCTAGCCGAGTTGGTAACGGACGGCCGTCGCTGAAAGAAAACCTTCGTATAGTTACAGTGGCCAGGATCAGAGAGGGCAAGGCGAACTAGGCCGCGATATAAGGCGTGAAGTAGGCCCACCCCCTCAGTCTTAGCCTACTCCCTTCATGATACACAGGCAGAATCCAAGAAAAATTAAGTTGTTTACTTGATCTCAAGGAGCTTGATGTCGAAGATGAGTGTGCTGTTCGCAGGGATGCCGTCGAGAGCCTTGTTCCCGTAAGCCATGTTGGCGGGAATAGTGAGGCGGCGCTCGCCACCGATAGCCATGCCGAGCACACCGACGTCCCAGCCCTTGATGACCTCACCCTTGCCGAGCTTGAAGGTGAAAGGTTTACCCTTCTTGTTGGCTAAACGTGAACATGTTAGCGAACTACGCGGAACCAAGCGGGTTCCCAGTTATAGTAACTTACCATCGAACTGCTTGCCGTTCTGGAGCTTGCCAATGTACCTCATGCCGACAGTGTCGCCGTTCTTGGCGCCACGGCCGGTACCGACCTTGCGGTCGTCGATGGTGACACCTTGGACAACCCTGACGCTCTTGGTCGCAGGCTTCTCAGCAGCCTTCTCCTTGCCAGCGGAGCCAGTAGGGCCCTGCTCGAGCTGCTTGGCGAACTGGACCTTCTTGTCGCCCTTCGCGTCCTTCTTCTTCTCCTCAGAGGCGATGGCCTCTCCCTTGTTGTTCTTGAGCTTCTTGGACTTTTTGTCCTTGGAGCTGGCAATCATGGCGTCAAGGTCCTCGGCCTCCTCCTCAGCCTGGCGCTTGTTCTTGCCCTTCTTGGTGGGGACGAGCTCGGGAGCCTCCTCGTCGGAGTCGAGCTCAGTGATACGGGGACCGTCGACGTCGTCGAGCTCATCGCTCTCCTCGTCACTCTCGCCGGCAATGAGGAGATCGTCATCGTCCTCATCGTCCTCATCAGAGTCGTACTCGTCGGAATCCTCGTTCAGGGACTCGATGTAGTTACCGGTAAGGGTGATGGCGTGGGTGCCGGTGGCGACGAAGTAGACATCCTCGTCCTCACGGACAGTGATATCGATAGGCTGCTGGTAGGTCTGAAGCGGAATTAGTTAGCATCAGCCAAGTCTAGAGGCAACTGGAAGGGCTCCTTTAAGAACTTACGCGTTCGGTATCGAGAGTGCAGATGACCAGCTCCTCGGCGGCAAAGATGTCATCGTCCTCCTCGCTGTCATCATCCTCGTCCTCCTCCTCATCCTCCTCGGTTGCCTTCTCCTTGCCCTTCTTGCTCTTGACACCGTTGGGCTTGGCATCAGCCATCTCCTCGTCAGACTCGTCATCCTCAGCCTCCTCCTGAGCGGCCTTGATCAGGTTGGCAAGAGCCTCGGCGCGCTTCTGCTTCTTGGACTTCTTGGACTGGTCAGAGGGTCCACCGTTGGGCTCGTCATCGTCATCCTCCTCCTCATCGGAAGAAGCGTTGATGAGAGCCTTGAGGTACTCATCCTCCTCATCATCGTCCTCGTCATCATCAGAGTCGGAGGCCGGTACTCGGATGAGCTTGAGGGTAGAGCGGGGTATGGCGGGAAGGTTGCCCTCAGGATCAGCCTCGGGCGCAGCCGTGGGATCAATTGCGGCCATCGTGATGCGGAACTGATTGGCGAAAATGGTCAGCACAATTCATCATTGTATTGGAAGCGAACGCGGATAGCGGCATCATTGATAAAGCGGCGGCTCTCGATCCTCGAGCGCGAGAATGCCACGGGCAGCCCAAAATCAAATGCGGACGAGACCAAACACTTACTCGAGCCGGGAAGTTAACCGTGGAGGCAGGAATGGGGCCCTCATTGGGGGGCACGGTCAAGCCGTAGATAGCAAGGGCTTCGGAAACCATTGTGTCTGAAATGTGAGGAAGAAGATACTAGGAAAAAAAAGAACTGGATGCTTTCGCAAGTCAGAAGCTGCTCAATCTCAAGGGTATCTGGATAGGACGGGGGAAAAGAGAAAATGATCTCAAGTATTTCCTCTTTCAATGTTTGTCAAGGGAAGAAGAAGAAAATCTTTTCGCGGATTGGGATAGGCAAGAGAGGAAGGTGCAGAAGAAAAGTGGCAGTAAAACGACCCCAAAAATTTTCGACGACTCTTTTTTCCCTTTCGACTTTTTTTTTTTTTTTTTTCGTCTTCCAACCCCACTGGAGGCGGAAACAAAACGCGATAAGGTCCTTATCGGCCGCTCTCCACCACGCTAGAAGCTGGAGGCTTTCACCGCCCTGAGCCGCTGGCCAATCCGAGGGTCGCGCTGGGGACCATGCACCACAGGTGTCTGCAGAGCTTCTGTGAGTGGCCCCCAGCCCGCGACATTGTTGCCTTGGGGACGGCCAGCGATTCCTGCTTGGTCTGGCGCTTCATTACCTAATCGTTGGATTGAGTGCCATAAAATTTGCTTTCCCGAGAGCCGGAAAGCGCAAGTCGCAAGGCTGTGGAAGCCGATGGTTGACCATCCACCAACATCAGCCAGGGGATGGTTAAAGCTTCTCGAAAAAAACAAATCCTTTGCACTTAGGAATACAGGGCTTAAGAGATTGGAGAATGCTCATCCGCGCACAGGGTGACATAGCAGAGTTTAATCTGCTACCTCTAGTATTTCAGCCGCTCCACACAGTCACCATATTCGCCTCGCCCTTCGCTCTTTTTAAACCGCATTAAATATTATCATTGACGGCCCCTGTCATCCCCATTTCTGTCATATTATTACTCCCTCGCTCCAAAAACCGTGGTTTAAACTCCACAATTCTCAAGAGGCAAACGCGAGGCTCCCATGACAACCTCCCTCAACCTTATTAGATCCATCTAAATGGAAAGGGACCCCGAAGCGTTTTGTGCACCTGCCATTACATGACTCCAACGGTCCCGCCCACACGCCCCCCCCTCAGGATTCGAATCTCCCTTATTTTCATTGCTGTGGTAGCGAGCGCAACAGGATAGGCCCTAATCTCCGTCTCAGACCCTGTATTTCCATAAAGTACTCCGAGAACGCCAGGTCTAGGCCTCCTTAACGGGTTTTCCAACTCTAGAATGCCAATGCTAAAATGCTATGCCATGCCGGTTAATAAAACTGTAAAAGACTGCAAGCCGAGTCAAATAGGACGGACCAGCTCATAGTAGCGGCCATGTCTCCTCCTCTTATGTACATAGCGCCTCCTACCGGTCAGGATCTGTTGTTGAAACTGATTATTTTCACAGCTGTCTGACATCTCCTTCGGACAACAGGTATATGGTGTAGAGCGAAAGACAGGGAATCGCAAAGAAGATAAGCATTGGGTATTAATTGATAAAAAGAAGAATAAAAGGAAAAGAGAGGAAAAGCTTGATGACGTGTAAAAACGAGGAAGTAAAAGATAATAGGGCGGGGGTTGAGCCGCACGCATTTTCTACACTTTCTCCGCAGCGAGCGACTGAGCGCGCTTTCGCGTCACCTTTTTACTCACTGCGTATACCAGGTCAAGGGTCCAGAAGTGGCAGATTTGGGCCTGCGCACAGGGAATAGCGCCATAGAGGGGGGCCACGAGAGGTGCCATAACGTAGTCAACGACGTTCTTCTTCAGTGACCTGTGAGAGAACCTCATGCCTACTGCCAGGCCTGCTTCGGTCATCTCTTGCTGCCTTGTTTTGACACAGATGCGATGAAATCGCTCGTACAAGCCAAGGTAGATGACGACTTCGATGAAGCCCAAGGCGCGGAGGATGTTGCATAGGGAAAAGATCCAGCCAAGGTTGTGGACGTCCAATCCGTCTTTGGTGAACCACATATATAAAGTAGATGCGAAAACGAGAATCGTCATTTGGACAGGTAAGAAGTGGGCCTCAAAGAGACGGTGGAAGAGATAAAAGATTCTCTCCCAGTGAGGACCGTCAAGGTTGTCGATAGTGGTATCAGAGAAAATGCCGGCATCCTCGCCGGCCTCTAGATCGCCAGCCGCAACCTGGTTGTCGGGAACGTATCCATCAGAGGCATCGCCACTAATGAAAAATAATTGTTAGTTGACTGGCAGACTAATTGAGTGTAAACGTGCAGTCGCGTGAGCCAGGGGATAGAAATTAGAGTAGGTGAGATTAGCACCAGCGGGACATCAATCCATGATTGGGTGACCGGGGCCATACGCGGGCCCCGAAGTTTCCGGCTTGGCCGGCGTGGGGGAGGGGTCTCACATACATGGACTTATGAAGCGGCCGGAAGGCTCGGGAAGTTCGTTTTCGCTCACGCCATAAAACCACTAGCTGGCGCAGTGCGTATCCGGTGTCCAGGGCGCCCCACATATGGCGCAGGGCTTGCTTGTAGCGGGCATTCATATCCATATAAATTCCGACCATACCCTCCGTTCCTCCTCCAGTAACATTGCTCTGGCTGACTGGGCTTAGAACCGTCCGAGATGTCAGATTACCGTTGAGAGCAAAGAAACATTTGAGGTACATGTGAAGGTCCTCTCCAATGGCTTCGCTATCGCAATCCCAACCGCCGACGCGATCGATAAGTTCGAGACTCAATGAATAAACCGAAGTGGGAGGGGCTATCGTGGATCCACTATATAGTCCAGAAAGGCCGGCGGCGCACCAAAGGATGTCGGCGACTCGAACGATAGCGGGCACATTATGCGCATTCCTATCGAAGATAATGGGAGCCGAATACAAGGTCTTTGTGGCCGTCTCGGGCGAGCTGAGGTGCATCGAGGTGATGAGCGCGAAGTAGTTGGAAGAGAGGTGGCTGTCAGCTAATCCCGCCCCACGAGCTCTAAGTCAGCAAAAGTGACCAACATCACCCACGGCCTACAGACCAACAGTTCTCATTTCAAAGGAATTACAAGTGCTAATTTCTCCCCTTTTCTCTCACGAATAACTGAAAAGAGATTCACACCGGTTTAGGAATTTACTGGGCTTGAGGGATGTTTCGAGGAAAACCCCGAAATTCTTCGAGGCTGGAATCCACTTACCATCAATTCCGGTCACAACGATATTCTTGCGCTTCTCAATCGGATACCTTTCGCTCAGCTTCCTAGCGGCCCAGGCGACGTTGCTGCCTTTTCCAGCGGACTCTCCTGGAATATCCCCAGGGTGGAGTGTGTAACCAATAAATCGGAACTTTGACGAGAAATCATCCACAAGCTGCAAGGCCTTGCTGTGAGCATGCGCCTCTCTCTCTTCCATCCCAAGGTAAACCTATGACGAAAAGTGTCAGCGTCCAGCACACTTTAGGTTACATTTACACGTCCAGGTTTTTCACGGCTCCGGGAGCGTCACATCTTTCGTATAGCTGTGGCACCACACGATCTTCAAGGTCGCGTGGGCAGAGGCCGAACAATGGAAACGTGCGCTCAAGACGCATTAGGTTACTCACGTCATATGAGCTGCTAGCGAACGGATGCGAAGCTAAAACGTCGAGAGTCTCTCGCAGGGTATCCATCTCTTCTTTATAGTTGGGGATAATAATTGCGTGGATGACGTTGTTCTCGGCATTGGGCAGCTCAACATCGAAATCGCCAGCCTCACTGCTCGATGAGGAAGCGCCCTGGGACGATGCAGAGAGGGTATCAGAGCTCGAGAGGGAAGTTGAGGAGCCGCGTCGCTGCCCGGTTAGCTTCAGTTCCCGAAGCGTCTTGGTTCGCGCCTTCCTCAGGCTTTTAGTGAGGTCGAGAATAGCCCAACAGGCGCGCAGAGGGAACATGGAAACGAGGAAATGGATTGCAAGACAGTAGTAGGCGAAGAAGACGGTCCATAGTCCAGCTCCTCGAATAATCGCCCCATCATTGGGTTCGACATGTTGCTTTTGGTACTCGAAAGGGTGGAAGGGAGTCGTGGCCTCACGAGATATAACCCAGTAACTGAGGGCGAGAAGGGCAAGCATGGCGAGGCCGCCAGAACGGCGAGTCGCCCAGGCGAAGATTGACATGGCGTCGAGGAAAACAGAGTCGAGGTATGCCGCGGGTGTGAGAGGGGAATCAAAAGGGACGGAGGCGGACGAAGATGTTTCGAGAGAGGAAACAAGGCCACGCGCGAATGTTGCACAGCCTATAGCTCGAGGGAGGAAGAGGGGAAGGAGGTAGGTCGGCCTCTGCGCGAGTCGACAAGAAGGAAAAGAAGGGTTGCTTGACAGGCTCACACGCCGGAAGATGGAAGGAAAAGAGTGCCGAGTGGGGTGGGGGTGGGCCGTTTGTGCGTAGAGGGAACAGGGACGAGACCGGGATTGAACAAAGTCGGGAGACAAGCAAGGAAGTACTGGAGCAACCAACAGGAGATCGGTGGGAGGGAAGGAGCTCTCAATGCTAGGAGGGATTGCGCTGAGATGGGAAGGGGGGAGTGAGGTGCTGCTCCATGCTTGTGCTAACAGGGCTCAAATGACGGGGAGAGCAAACGTTTTCAATTACAACCGACCGATTCCACCCTCCCGATGGGTAGGCTCGAGCTTACGGGAGTTGACCGCGACCGTCGTCACTACCCAGACGAAGGAGGCCCTGCTTCTGCATCGCAAACCGAGTTTTTGGCGCGGCCTAGACTCATGGCAAGATGGGCCATTACATTAGAAAAAGGCAAAGCGGGATAATATCAAGGAAACGGATTCTTCGTCGCCGTCTCAAACGGATCGAACCACTCGCTCCTCGCCAATGACCAGCCATCCATGGATATTGACATTGACTTGCAGGTACCAGGGCAATTCTAGGTGGCGGACGCTAATGTTGAAGCTACACTCCAGCTCGAGCTGCGGGTGGTGTCCAGTTATACGCAGCACCGGTCAATGGGCTATTATGGCTTGAGGGGGCGCCGGGGAAGACGCTATTTGACACCACAAATGGCTTGTACTACAAGGAGAGAGCCAGCGACTGGTGTACATCCCCTTGCTTCGATGGCTACTTCCGCAATTTCAACCAAGCCGATTAATACCACCACATTCCATCTCTCGCACTGGAACCAGTCGACACGCACCCACACTCCTTTTCCCGTTGGCCTGCGGTTTCACCATGTGCTGAAGACCGACCAAAAACGGAGCTTGGCACTTTTACGCTGGCCGTGACGCCCGGCGACGAACGGTCGAAAGTGGAGTAGCCATGAGCTGGTTACCTGATCTGGCGAACAACCGGGTCGGAGATTGGACCGGCGCCCAATAGGCTGGGCCATTGCGCTCCATGTGGCTCGAAGTCGTCTGCACTTGACTACCGTTTACCACCATGACCGTTTCTCGATTGGTAAATGACCGGCCCGTTACATGGGCATCAAGCAATAAGGCGATCTTGTGCCGTTGAATAGCGCGATTTGTGTTTAATTTCGCGTATCGCTATCTTATCCCCCCTTGACAGCGCCAATTCTTTTTGGGAGGGTGGCGCATTCTTTCTGTACCTGCCGGCTCCTGAACAAGTCTCCACGAGAAGAAAATCATCCGGTCATGTCCTCGACTTTTCCTCCACGGAGCGTTTCACTATCTTCTCCCTTTCAGCCTTTCATGTCAACTCCGCGCACAGCCCGAGCCCGAGTTAATATCGAGAATTTCGCGAAGACGCACGGTACACCCTGTAGGCTTGCTCTGGTAAGACGAACATCGGGTATTATTACAATTGTCGACTACGTAACCAAACCTGCTCTGGAGCATTTTCCGTGTCAAGAGCCCCGGCATCGGGAAAAGCGGCCCATCTCAAGGTAAACATTGTAATTTAGCTGCGGAATGACAAAAGCCTTTTTTGCTCCATCACCTAGATTTATCTAACACTCATATTGGTTCTGTGCCTGGGCGAATATAATTCGGGCGGCGACAGTTCTGTCGTACCCAGGCGGCAGATGGGCAGTGTGGCATCCTGGGCTGGCTACGATTTCGTGTCTTGGCTGCCGGGCAGTGTGGAAAAGCTTGTCTGAACTGCCTGCCTCTGCACAAGTAAATAAGTGCAAGTTGTCACCTCGTCACTGGAACCCTACCCTCCGTGGGCTATGATCGACGGCTTAATAGGATGATGAAAGGAGGATGGCTCTAAAACGGTTCCTGGCAGGGATTAGCGTGAGGACATGCATACTTCGTAGTCGATGACCCCTTGTCTCCAGGTGGGAAGGAAGCTCTTAACTCAATTGGCTCTTTCGTGGCCATGATTGGCTTTTCCCTCCTGCCCCCAAACAATCAGTGGGTATTACCACCTGGACCCTGCGGACCCTTTCCCAAGGATTTCAATGAATCAGACTTCACAAGAACGAACGTGGGGCAGAATCGATCCCTTCGGACCCCCCTTTGTTTGCCTGACCATCAACTCGGGCCCTTCCCCCAGTTTATCTTCCAGGGCTCTGAGGACGATGATTCTGAAATATCTGGGCGAGTGGATCGTGGAATGCCCACAAGCAAGGCAGATTTCAGGGGGGCGCAGTGTCCACTAGTGCGCTTGTGAGTTAGGATCGGAAACTAAAGGTCTGCTCTCCGAAAATTTGCTCTTCTCCATAATAAGAGTGGCTTCTGTGCACTTTTCCTTTCACTAGCACGAAGTTACTTCGTCTTGGGGATGGGGCGCAGTCCGCTCCAGGGCTCGTAAGTGGGAGCAGGCTGGATGGAAACGGTGCCGATGGACCGTGCTTTCAAATGGTTCTCCCTATTAGCGTACTTCGTACAAGAGCCCCTCGCGGTGATAGTGTCCAAGTAGTTCCACGATGGGTTCACTTACACGAGCTAGAAGGTCATAAACGGTCAAGTTAGCCCCCCTCATCCTCGGAAGGGGAAGAGGGGAGTAAGTATGGGGTGAAGTACCCTCAAGAACATTGTCCTATTCTTGTACCCTATAAGAGCAAGCCGTATCCGGAAGCCGAGCACTTCTCCCTCCATTCTCCGTTGCTGGGGGCCTCCACTCCTCCAGCCCTCGCGATGACCCAGGCGTCAAGCCAGGGAGGCGAGGTGCGATTTTTCGCATTTCGCCCGTTTTCTCTCCTCCCACAAGATGAAACGAAGGGGGTCCAATTAATCGCTCCATTTTTAGCGACCGACGCGTACATCCTTATTACCCTACGTCGCCATAATAAGGGAAGAACAAAACAAGTACTCGGTGCTGCTCCCGTATTTCCTGCCTGATTTCCATTTTTTTCTCCTTCATGGCTCCTACCCAACCACTCATAGCCCTCGGTCGTGGAGCACGTTTCGCGGATCCGGCAGATGAAGGGGCTGATAGCTTTTCTACTCGTAATGTATTATTACACCGCAGTTTTTGGAACATCCATGAATCTAGGGGGGCTTGTTCACTAGTAAGGGCCTCGCGGGCGGGAGGTAAA
Organism: Lomentospora prolificans; assembly: GCA_029532625.1. NCBI lineage: Eukaryota > Fungi > Ascomycota > Sordariomycetes > Microascales > Microascaceae > Lomentospora > Lomentospora prolificans. Next base: position 615,159 of record JARFXM010000003.1, read on the forward strand.
GAGTAGGACAGACCACCCATGAGAGTGCTGCAGATGGTGGTTTTATCCTTGCGTGTGATTGGCCTGATCCGACCATTTGAACGTCGAGTTCTGGACCACGCCTTTTCGACTCGACCAGGTACTGGCTGGATTTCTTTCGGAGATTTTCCCATGCTTCATACACCACGGCTCGCCTCCAAACGTCCGCTTTCTGAACCGTTTTTCGGAGCAAGAGATGATCGCTTTTTGTTCTCCTCGTATGCAGGAGCTCACAAGGACATGTTCACATGGGCTTTTTGTTACGCTCCTTCTTTTAAAAATTCTCCGTTCTTCTATTTTCGCTCTCTCGAAGCGCGGATAACTCATCAATTCTTGCGTCTCCAAGGAGTGGACGTGGGTCGCTTGAGCTTGCGGCAGGCAGGCCATGGATAATGACAGGTGCTTAGAGGAAAATCCTCCGTAGCTCGACAATGCACAATGATGTAGCTGGGCTTGTCCTCCACTCCCAACCTCCGTTTAGACTGAGGCATTATGTAAAGGAACTTGCATGGTCCTTGCTGCCAGCTGTTCTCGGGGTGGCTTCAGGACGAACTATCCTTGGCAGCGCATGGCCTGTATATTGAAGAGACGCTGTGATGTGGTGTGCATGGAGACTTCTGATCCATCGAATGCAGGATCCCTTGCTGCCCTGTTAATGGATCATGTGGGAGAAAAGTACTAGAGCAGTGGCCACTCTTGCTGGCCCCGCGTCTGACATCCATATCTGTCTCGGATGAAGTTCCAGATTGTTAGATTCTGTTCTTCTCTGACTCAGCATCGAACTCCCGAACGACCTTGCAGAAAGGGACTGCCATAGTTGAAGTTTCGAGATCACAGCCAAAGAGCACAGCATGTTTAGTCATGTCGTCAAGCTAGAGTTTGAGAGGATTTCATGGTATTCTCAGAGATGCGACTCGCAACGCTATGCTATTGAAAAGGATTTTGGGGGGGGGGGGGAAGTGTCTCGTCCAGCATGAGGTAAGTGTCTATCACATGCTTCAAGTGCGCCAGCGGCCTGCCAGGGATGGCGCACATCCACCTAGCCATCCTGTGACACCCACAACGAGCCTCAACAGGCGGTCAGCTGTCGCTGGCTTGGCCTTCGAGCAGCGACCCTTCAACGCACACTCTGCATTAGCGCCAGGCGGCGTTCCACCGAAAACACGACAGGCTTGTGGTATTTCAAGTTTCAGGGTTCGTTGACCCAAGAGGCCAGGGCCTATCGCCAACCTGTACGTCACCAAGAGAGTATCGTCGTACGCAGAGCTAGACATCTCTTAGGTGTCAAACCTTTGGAAGGGGGGAGGTTGGTTTCCGATATTTTCCAGGCGTGGGTTGTGCTAACTAGTATGCCCATGCTCGTTTGCGCTTTCACGGTTCAACCTCGAACCTCTGGTCTCAGACGTGAAGGCTAGAAGCCCACGCCCCAAGTAAGGTTCTTGTATTGAACAATTGGCTGGCCCATGCTAGTTGAAATTCGAGGATGGGTAGCTAGATCCGTGCCATCAGCGCCTCAGACAACCTTCTCAAAGCGCTTCTGGATAGGTTTGGCAGCCTTCATAAAAATAGGTTAGCATCCACTACGAGAATCCGAATCGGGATAGTGGAGTCTACATACGTCGATGAACCTCTCGAGATCTTTGTCAAGGTTGGCCAAATCATCCTTGCGCTTCTTGTTCTCGGCGATGAGCTTAGCCTTACGCTTCAAGAGTTCCTGTCTCTGTTGCTCGAGGGCCTCGCGCTCGGCTCGCTCGTGGTCGATGCGCGCCACCATGAGGGCGTTTTCGTCCGCTTCGGCATGCTCAGGATGCTGGGCAAGGAATTCTTCAACTGGAATGAGAGGGAGCTGCGTGTATTTGTGCCTGTTACAGGTCAGTAAGCCATTCCAGAGAAGCCGGGATCCGGAGCCAGAAATGTTCGGGGTGGGTGGAGACAAACTCGTATGACTCGCAAGCAGAGATCTCACCACGCAGGTGCCTCTGCTCGTAGTATAGGTTCTGAAGCTGCAGATGCAGTCGGTCGACTTCCTGTCTAGCCTCGGCAGTCGTGGCTTTGGTCTCCCGGGCACTGAGGTTGGCGGCGCGATGAAGACCACGCAGGTGGGCGATGTTTGTGAACATTAGCTTTTGCTGCTTGAGAATTTTCGCTTGTGCCTCGGGCGTCAGGGTGCCCGCGTCGGCCTGGATCGCGTCGGAGAGAAGGGTGAGGAGCTCGCCAGCTTGGTCGCGCGCGTGGGTTGCGATTTGGAGGACAGCACCAAGGCTGGGCTCGGTTACGATCTCGTCGATAGCCATGGCGCCTGTGGGTTAAAATGGGCAATGACTATTGGTAAATAAAGGTTGGATTTCAGAGCAGCCACCTTTTGCCCTTCTTGGCTTTAGAGGATTGGGATCTTTTATCGTCGTTTGGAAGTCTGAAGGAGACCAAGATACGATCTTGCCGTTCATTACCGCCTAGCCTTGTTGGGCTTTGGAACAATGGAAGCCGAAAATGGAGTAAGCTCGGATAAACGCCCCCAGCCTGTTCCTTGCCAGCCATCTCTTGCTTCTCAGTAATACGTTTGTGTTGTTTGTGCGCACGTAATCCAACGGGTTTCTGGGCCGCAACCACTCAATTGGACCAAGCTGCCAAGCGGCCCCCACTTCCCCTTCTGGGAGGCAAGAGCCCGTCGATCCCCCGTGGCACAGTAGTACGTCCGACGAACACGGCGTGCCCCAGTGTACTAGTACCCGACGGGGAGAGAAGCCAACCACTGTCACGCGAGTACCTGGAACGGCTCCAAAACTTTGAAGGGCCCAAGAGAAACAGTGCTCAGCATCAGCAATCCCCTTTTTGGGTTTCCCAGGCGCAATCTTATTGTTGAGATTATCGGTTCGGGCAAGCATCTCACAATAAAGCTGGAAAAAGGAAGCATCTCCTGACGGGGCGTCCAAGAGGGCGCACCAAGACGCTGGGCGGCTCGAGAGTCTGGAAAAAGCTCGTGATATGTGACGAGAGGACAAATCCACTCACGTAATGTTCCAGGTCCCCGATTCCCGAATATCCGCCCCAGAGGCGAACATGTGCCAGAGATGATGTCTTGGCGTAGGCCCTGAACCCGCAATTTGCATCGGACGCCGAGGATACTGGCCCAGAAGGGTCAAGAAAGGGGAAAGCGGAAACGGTAAGCCAATCTCCGCCCGAGCTTGGCCCTGGAGAGAATGAATGCGTGGGCTTGGGAATAGCGAGCAACGTTTGGGTGCTTTCGAGGCGACTTTTCTGTCTGCTGTTTGGCTTTTTTTCTTTCTCTCACAATATAGTTCTTCAGGAGTCGCTGCGGATCGGGACTCCAACGCCCCCACTTCTGAAATTCCTCAACCTTCGATAATCCTGCAGCCGAACCCTCAACGCTCTGCAGCTTCTAGAATTCAAACCTCTTCCGGTCCGGTTTGCGGCATTATCCCGCTCTTCGTCTTTTGATTCGCACATCTCCGCCTTTCTCCTCACCCGATCCGACGCGGCAATCTCGTAGGACCCTCCTTCCTCCTCTTCCTCTACTTTGGCTTGCTGGCTTCTTTGCACTTCGATAAACCTCCTGAATCCTTCAACCTTCTGTCCTCCCCAGGGAATCTTCAAATTCTCCTTTTCCCTATCCTTCTTTCAACCAACATCCGACTTGTCAAATGACCTTTGCTTGGCCTCTACCTCACCTTTGTCTCTCCCTTTTCTTCTCCACAGTATAGAAGCTTAAAACCCGATAGATCCCTGGCATTGTTTCGTCTCACGCAAAGTTTCCACTCACTCCTCCGAAACCTGTGTGAACCAAGGAAGTTGATCGACGTCTCGCGCTTGTTCTTCCCGTGTCCCTCATCTGCACTTCAGTTCTCCAATCTCCGGCATCGCGGCCCTAGATCCTGACGCCCGACGCCTGTACCAACAACTGCCTCGAGGCCCTTAAACTCGTATTCTTGATTCGCTCGCGACGCTCCCCGAGACTGGACGTCAATCAGCTTTATTCGATCCACGACCGCTTAGTGTAACTTCGTGTCCTCGAGCTCCTATCATCCTTAACTTGCTATCCCGTCCTGGACAGTCTCGATCGACTCGTATGGCCAATCTCGAAGTTCAGAGCTCCTAATCCCACATTCGATTCTTCCCCAAACCTCACTGGGCTCTATACTTTATCTATCCACTTGTCGCTCCCGCATCCGTAACCATGGATCTTTCGTCCGAACTGTCGACCCTGCCCTCGGGCTGCGCGTCTCCCCCATCTGAAGATACCTTGGCCACTACTGTCACCAGTACAGACCTTACCACAGCAGCTCCCGGCGGCGCCAGGCGCCGGAGACGGCATTCGTTCTTCATCCCCCGAAGGAAGTCCATCGTTCACCAGATCATTGATACAGAGGAGGGTCTATTACTTAGGGTTAGTAGCCGGTCCTGCTCGGCTCGCTCTCTCTCTCTCGGAGTGGTTACTCGTCTAACACTCATCTACCATAGGTCTCTATCTTTCTTGCCGAACTCGAACGAAGACTTGAACAAATTGAAAGCCAAGCCGATCTCAAGGTGGATTCAAGCATCTCTAAGGCCTTCGCGACGCTACAAGAGATTCGTGCGAGGTGTTCCTTCGCCTCGGGAGAAGTGATTGGTGCTGGTCGTCGCAGATTGCACATCATGGTCGAGACGCTAGAGAGCCGATACAACGAGGGATTGGCTGCCGCGGAAAGCCTGAACGAGAAGGCTTGTATCGGCATAGAGCTCCTTGATAACATGCTTACGGAGTTTGAAAGCCGCGCATACAAGCTGAGGGAACAGGGCCTCGCTAATGCCGCCGACACGGCGTCTGCCCTACTAGACGAGGGACGTCATGCCATGAATGAGAGCCTCGAGAGGGCCAAGGAGGTCGTAGAAGAGGGCATGGAGCGTGCTATTCGCGCCGCCGAGTCGTTAGAGGAGCACATCCAGATGGCTATTGCAAGGGCGCGAGAGTCACGGCTGATCCACTATGACGACCTCCCTGTGCCATGGAGGATTAACCCTCACATTCGCGAGGGCTACCGCTTCATCGAGTCCAAGAAGGACTGCGTTTACTCAGCCTTTAGCGTCTCTAATGAGCTTGTCAACATCTGGTCACACGCACTCGGCCTAATAGTAGTTCTTTCCATCGCCTTCTACTTCTATCCCACAAGCCCCAACTTCTCTACCAGTTCCAAGACCGACATCTTCATCGCTGCCGTCTTCTTCTTCACCGCCTGCCTCACGCTCGCCTGCTCCACGGTCTGGCACACCATGAACGCGGTCGCTGACGTTGACGCGATATCCCTCTTTGCCTGCGTCGACTACACGGGCATCAGCGTTCTCATTGCGGCCTCCATCATGACTACCGAGTGGACCGCCTTCTACTGCGATCCTTTCAGCCGCTGGGTCTACCTCAGCATCACTACCTTCCTGGGCCTCGGCGGCGTTATCCTCCCCTGGAACCCGCGCTTCAACGATGCCAACATGGCCTGGGTCCGCGTCGCATTTTACGTAGGCCTCGGCGCCACCGGCTTCCTCCCCATTCTCCAGCTCTGGTTCTCCCACGGCCCGGACTTTGTCTACGAGTTCTACTCGCCCATCGTCAAGTCTATTCTCGTGTACCTCGCCGGCGCGCTCGTGTACGCTAGCAAGGTTCCCGAGCGGTGGTGTCCGGGCATGTTCGACTACGTTGGCGGCAGCCACAACCTCTGGCATCTTGCCGTGCTAGGCGGTATCCTATTCCACTACACCGCCATGCAGGAGTTTTTCAGCAACGCCTTCCAGAGGGCGCAGAGCGGTTGTCCCGTTTACTAAAGGCGCTGCAGACGCCTCCGGGGACGCCGCTCCGCCCTCTCAATCGCTTTGCCGGATCACTCGACGAGTAAGACTTACGACACTATGTCTGGAACATCCTTGTTTTCTCCTTGAAAATGAATGAGTTTTTGGTTAAATCAGGGATATCTAAATGAGTGATGCCGACCTCTTTCTTCGTTACTTGCACTTTCTTGTGCGGGAATATAATGCAAACCTATTCATACAGACAGAAAACAACCGCCGGCCAAACGCCAGAAAACCGATGTATATCCCTAATGAGTGTGAGAGGAAGAAAGTGAAGAAGAAGAAGAAGAAGAGGGAGAAAAGAAGGAGTGTCTAAAAAGAGGTCGGGTACGCAGTTTTAACTACAATTCAGAATGAGATGCTTTCGCGAGGCTCTCCACGTACTTCAGCAATTCGACTGACGTCGTTTTCATACCAACAAAACTGCCACGACAACCGCAATGGCGAGACTGAATACAACGCCCCTCATGTCTGACTGGGCTTGCGAGACGGGAACCGGCGATATTGTGCCATTGCCACGGACGTTGCCGACACCTGTGCCGGTGGGGAGGGCAATACCCGCGGCACCCGTTCCTGAGGGTCGGATAGTGGCGGTCCCGTTGTTCCTGATTGGAGTCGTCTGGTTCCTGTTCCGGCCTCCGCGGTGCTTGCGGCTGAAGGTAGAGGCGGTGAAGCCGCCGTCTTCGTCGTCGAGGGAAGCTGAGGCTGCGGGGATGTTGAAGCCAGCGTTGGCTGCGCATGCTTCCAGAGACTCGGACTGTTGGAACGATCAATGTCAGCGGCTGGGTTTTCACTCCCCCATCTTCTTCGGTGGCCTACCTCGAGGCAGCAGTAACCTGCTACAGGGGCACACCAGGATCCTTGGCTACAGAAGCTAAAGTCCGTTTCGGCGCAGCACGTCTATTCCTCCTGTCAGCCTTACTTTTCGTTTTACTTATTTTTTTTTTCTCACTCGAACCCCTTACCTGTTCCTCGGAGGGGTTGAAGCAATAGCCGCTCTCGGGGGGTCCGCACTGCTGAGATCCGGGGCCGTGGCTCTCCTCGCAGGATTGTAAAGCACGCCTCTGATGGGATGCGCTGGGACGGCTATCGGCGTGAACACGGGCGACGGCGGCAAGCAGGAAAACGTTGGTGAGATGCATGTTGGGTGTTCCGTGGCGAATCTGGAAGATTCTTTATGGGTTATCGAGTAATGGCTGATAGGAGGCGGTTGGTGGCAGATGCGAACGAAGGGCTTTCGGTGGACACTTGGATCAGATGAGCATTTGATGAACTGCCGGCTATCTACTGGTAATGATCATGCATATCAAGGCAATAGAGGGGGACGGAAAGGCGAGTGAGAGAAAGGGACAAAGGAAGCATTCAAGGAGAAGAGAGGATTTTTCTTATTTCATAGGAACATGCACATCCAGCAGCATTAAGGGAGGCAAAAGATGGTAGAGGAGGAGATCCACAACGACTAGAAGCATCAGTTTATTCCGTCCAGCATTTCCAGGGAATGGAAGAGGGAGGGCCCCTCTAAAAAGGAAACAAGCAGCATATAAATATATTAATTCATACTCTTTTTATTCCTTCTCTTTTATCACCCTTGATCCTCTCTCTCTCTCTCTCTCTCTTTTCCATGGAAGTCGACAGATCCTTGTCAGTTTCACGAGGAGAAAGGGGATGGATCGACGTGCCTGGTTCGAGCTTCATGCCTCGATTGCGTCTCCCACTCGCGCGGTTCGTTACTCATCCCTCGCACTCCCGGCTTTTTCTCTCTCGTTTTCTCGGTCGCCCGGGGGCCGGGGGGGGGGGCAATGAGAAATGGCCCACGACATACAAGGGACGCATGTGGGATACGACCCTCAGTAAGCGGCTGGTGGGGACTCCATGAACATACACACAGGCAAGAGATGCGTCCTGCATCGATCGGGGCATTTCCCACCCCCCCCCGGGGAAGCAGATGGGACTTGGGCCGTGGCCCGATTCTCAATGTTGAGCATGAGGTTTTTGATTGTTTTGGGTAACCGTGGGTTACGTTGGCTGGGGACCGGACCAGGAATGGATGGTTGATGAGGATTTTGGGAGATTTTGAGTGGAGGGGAAACTGGAGCCGTGGGTTTGAAGACGGAGCACCGGGTGAAACTGGGGGACGCGACGCCTCCTTTTTTTTTTTTTTTTTTTTTTGTCAAGCTGGTGGACAAGAATGGATGGGGTTTGGGGGGGTCAACTGGGAGCTTGTTTATCTGTTATGGCCAGCAGGGATTATTTCTTTTCCATGGTGCATTTTGGAACACTGCATGTTGGTTCTATCTCTTTAACAGTAGCGATGCATTGAAAGGATTTATTGAAGGAGGGCAGAAGATCAAGTTGGATCCCAAGATATCTCGGATGGAGGAATCAGCCAAATACAAAATTCAATTTGATGGGAAACGGTGGGCAGGGCCCGCAGTGTTGACCCAAACCCAGGAAAAGGCCAGGCGATTGAACGACCCGCCGAGGAATCCTCGCCCTGAACATCACGTAGATCCATCTCTTTATGCTCCTCGCATCTCTCGTACCGCCTTTCACAATAAGACATTTTTCTAATCCTCCGAACAGGTAGTATTCTCTTTTTGCTCGCCAAGATGGAGTCGTCGTACATTGATCCTAGTAAGTTGTTCGTCTAATACTGATGTGCCCTTTTCCATCTTCCCTGACTAACAAGCCACCTGTTCCCCTCGAGTGCGAACAGCCATAAGCCATAGCAGCTCGTCCACCTGCAGCCCTGAATAAGAACCTGCATACCGAACCACACTGCATCAAGAAAGGAAAGAAAAAAAAAAGAAAAGAACATTGAACCCTTTTCTTCCCTGCGCGCTTACGTATGTATGTATGTAATGTCCCTCTCGTCTCGCCCACGCTTCAAACATACGCCCGCCAACGCCCCACGATGTAAACCCGCCGCGTGGGCGTCGAGGGCATTTGTGAAACGTTGAGACCGGGGTGGTCCGGGGTTTTCTTTCTTGCTCGTCTTTCACCAATGGATCGTTCTCGAGCCATTCCCTTGGTCGGTCCTCCTGGGACCTGCGACGAGGAGGGCGGTAGCTGACGAGGCTCTCGGGTTTTTGGGTTTGTCTTGGTTGCGTACATGGATGGCTGGTTTTTATTAGTAAAATAAAAATACATCTAGGGGTGTTCGAAAAACCGGGGAAAAAAAGAAAATCGAAGGAAACCGATCCCTGTCAGGAATCGTAGGGGGAAAGCTGTTGCACGTCATCTCGAAGGAGAATAACAGATGTCGAGCACCCAGCGCACCCATGTCTAAGCTGGAGAGAGGCAATGGTTTCACCTCTCTTCCATCGCTGCGTCAAACCCCTAGGAATATTCCATGCATTACACGGCACAAAAAAAGACCCCTTGCCTTCACTTGTATGAACAGCAACAGCAATGTATTGGGGGTTCGCGCCCGCGTTTCCCGTATATTGACTTTGTTCTTCATTCATTACGTTCATATCATAGCCTATCGTGGCCTTCGTGTCGTCGAGCAAGTTACAGGACAGCGAAAAAAAAAAAAAAAAATAGTCAACAAGAAACTCCGAATGATACCCCGAATGCGTCCCAAAACAACGCCTGGCAATGACAGTGGTGGCCTTTCCTCCGAGCTCCCCAAACAGGACATTCCATATCCCTATCCCCTCTACCTTTCTCTTCTTCTCCAAGTAGGCCGAGCCGCTATAAAACCATAATTTGATCAAAATGACAAGTCGAGAAATAGACTAGAGAAGGAGACAAGCCAACCACTCGGTCGAAATAGAAGAACTCTCTTCCTTGTCAAGCACTCTAGAGATGTGGCAGCATCAAATACTATTATGCCGAGAGTCTGCTTCGGACGCATCTCCGTTCTACTGGGCATGCGCGACAATCTCGGCGTAAACGTCCCTCGGAATCCTCTGTAGAATCGTCATAGACACCCTCTTGATCAAGTCCGCCTGCAGCGCAGGGAATGATCTCAAAAGGTTGCTTGGGCTAATACAATAACAGTTAACCATCTTCTGCTAGTTAGAGTATGCGGTCCTCAAATCTCTTCTCTTACCTCGGTGACTTGAGAATCTTGTCTCGCATTAGGTGCAGCTGCGCAACAATGCAAAGAATATTCAAATGCGGTCCATACGCAAACAGAAAGTCCCAGAGCCTCAGCACCTCCGGCAACGGAGGGGTACAAGCACACAACGTCAGCACCGAGGGGAAAGCGTAAATCTCAGCCTTGAGCCCTCTCGACGTAAGGTACAAGCTCAGCTTGGGATCAACGATGGCCAGCACCTTGTCCACGAGAGCCAAGCCTTTGTGCACGCCGTCCATGGCGCCTCGAATGTAGCCGGGGCACTCCCGCGTCAGCAGCGTATGGAAGGCCACAAAGGCCTCGGCCTCGCTGCGAGCCGCGTACAAGAAGGGTGCCGCGAGGACGTTCATGCCTTGTACGTAGGTACCCGACTCGGGAGCATGGCTCGTGTCGGAGCCTTCAGTCGTCAGGGTTAGTGCGCGGGCGCGATTCTTGGCAGCGGGGGATGAGCCCGCGGTGATGGAGAGGGTGTCGCCGTTTGAAGAGCCGTTATCGGGTGCGAGCGAGGATCGGCTGCTCATGGGGCGCTCACGGCGGCCGGCCTCACGGGCGTCGTGGAGTTTCCACGCGATGGCGTTTAGAAGGCGGATCAAGCTGGCCTCGCTGACCCGGCGACGGAAAAGGGGATCAGTGGTGAGTGTGCGGAAAGTATCGTTTCTAATCTTGGAGTAGGCAGGCGATGCGCCTCGGTGGATGAGGGCCAGATAGTCATCGGTTGATAAGATCGGGGCATCGAGGAGGATGAGCCATACATATATCCTCAGTGAAGACTGCCAGTCAACGTTAGCAAGAACGGCTACAACACCTCGTGAATTTCGCACTAACCATGCCGTCCCCATCACTCTTGATACCCTCATCCAATATCTTGTATCGCGTGGTCTCCAGAGCCCCCGCAAAGTCCCCATCTGGCGGACCATCTCTAATCAACTGCTGCATCGATAGATTCGCATGCGCGAGCAGCGTCTTCCTCATCGACTGCTGATGTTGCCTCGATGACACCGTACTTCCCGTAGCACCACTGCCGGCCATGACAACAGGGTTAATGTGATGTTTGTTAGCGGCATCGCTGCTTGCGCGCTCCCGCGTCCGCTGCGGCGAGCGATTGGCGTAGCTCCCGCTAACCTCTCTCTTGACGGGCGACATGGATCTCTGAGGCAAGTTTTGTAGCTGTTGATGCTGTTCCCTAAGGCGCTGTTGGGTGATGAGGGAAGCCTGGCTCGCTGCCTTGGATCCCAAGGTATGGGCAGATTGGAGGCGGCGCAAGGTGCGGTGGGTTCTCGGCGAGGGAGGCGGTTGTAACTCGGTTGCTAGGGGAGGCAGGAGGGGCCGGGATGCTTCACCGGGGAGTGGCATCTTGGGTGGATTCGTGAGCCGGGGGGGGGCTCTCAATTTCGACTACGATCAAGGGTTCTGCCGAGGGGCATGAAGAATTGAAGATAAACGCTCACGGCGAATGAAGGGAATGGCGGAATGAAAGTCGCTCAGAAAATGAAAGAGTCTAAGAGAATTAATTGGGCCGAGCTGCGTCTCAGGGTTTGGGTGCGATTTTTCCTTGGTTTGAGAGTGGAAGATTTTAGATGGGGCGGGGAAAGGCAGGAGGTTGGGTTTGAGGCTCTGGGAGTTTTTGCGGGTTGTTCGTGCCACGGTCAGACCAACGCAAACCAAGATGGCGGCAAAAAGCAGCCGCGTGTGTCGCGTCGCTTTCGTGTTTAGAGTAAGCAAGTGGCCTTGAGAGGAGTTTTCTTGGGCAGTTCTGCAGCTATTCTACGCTATAGTTGATTCAATTTTTCGCAATTTGAATATTGTCATTTCTTGGAGCAATATCGAGCTTTTGAGAGGACATCTCGACCTGGTCGTCACCATGGCCACAAACATCAACTCGACGTTGCATCCGGTCAGTGTCTTGGCCTCGGTCAAAAATTCGAGGCGATGGGCGCCAAATGGTGGCAGGCGGCAGATAAGCGACCACATTTAGCTCTCGTGTCCCATTCATGGTGCTGCGTCGTCCCGTCATGATGTATACTTGTCCTGGGTGGTTGATGACTTATCCAACGATACTTGGTACCTGTCGCTCATATCCTGAAATCGATTCGCCTGAGCGAGCAGCAGAAGTAGAGCAGAACAAATCGTCCATGATGGACAATGGCGGTGGCCACGACGTCAAATTTCGTCCATCACTCGCCAAAGCAAGAGTTACTAAACGTGAAGCTCCACTGAACTGTGCCTTTGAGCAAATCCGACGGATTTATCGGAACTCCACACACTCGACGGCACACGTAGCTAGAGCGGAGTGGTGGGTCCTGGCGAAATGCAAAGTTCAATCTCGAAGGCTTCCGCCTGGATAAAAACATAGTATTAGGCGATGGGAGGAAGTGGGCTGGCGCAATAGCCTCTGCAGGGAGATATGTTGGCGGGATCCCTGTCATGCCTTCCATATTCTGTAAGCAATGACGTGGTCTCTCATATCGCCACTGGCCGTGGGCAGGAGAAAATCCCACTACGGCAGGTCCCCGTCAACCTTCCTGCAGCATGCGCACTGGCTGTTCCAGAGAAATCCATGCTCCACAGCCTGCATACCACCGACAGATGGAGAGCTTGGAGCATGCTTGTGGGGAAGACAGGTAAAACAAAAGTCGCACACCGGTCTTCTTTGCGTCCCAGATGCATAATCCCAGCGGAGGTCCGGCTAGGCGATAGCATGGCAGGGATAAGTGATCGCCCTCCACAGCTTCTTGAGCTGCCTCTGACCCGAGCCAGCCGAAGGTTTCCCGAAAAGATAAAGAGGTGGGAGAGCGCATCTCCATGCGCTCTTATCCCCTCTAGCCAGCAGAGCGGAAACACTCCTAGCTTGCAGCCCTAAGGGCCGGGCCTGGTCGTCACAGGTACTTACGACCGCCCTGTCGGAGAGCGCTTTGGGTGAGACTTTCCGAGCGCCAAGCATCTCCGGCCCCATGCCGAGTATTACAGGGCTCACACATTCAACGCACGCATTCTGAGGCGAGATTTTCGCTCGCGGCTTAGCTGTCGAGGGGTAAAAGCTTGACTAGATTTTCTTTCCCTTTTCTAGTGCTTTCTCTTTAAGATGTGGTGTATGTCTGAGTTGTGCGCTCGATGTCCATGTCTCGTCCACTGGCGGCCTTGCAGGCTACAAGTCGTGCTGCATGTCTCCGAGGAACCCGACAGCTAGTAATCAATGTCATATAGCATACATTGATGTGTGCACGCAGCTTGCCAGCCATGGCTTGATTGAGGGTAAGTGAGTGAGTGATGTGGGTGCTTTCCTTTTCTTTCCTTTCAAAGCGACCCTCCACTTGCGATTGCATCACCCTTAGCTCCCATTGCACCACCGCGCCGATCCAACCCCTCGAACTCCACGGTCCCAAACCTAACGAATAACCTTCTGCCTCTAGCCTCCTTCCGGGATTAGCGTCGATTCGGACTAGGATAGAACCATCATCGCCTTCTACATGGCAGGCACAAGGCAGGTTCGTTGATTACAAAACAGAAAATTCGGTTAAAATTGTTCCGTTATCAGCTCTCGGCAGCTCTGCCGCTCCAGCTTTCACCCATTCTTCGGGCGATTGGAGGGACCCGCCTAAAAAGGTCGCTAATATATCCATCCTTCCGATGACTGGCCATGGCAGGGGAAGAAAGGCTAACTAGTTGCGTATGAAGTAAACGATTCGTTGTAGATGCAACGTATGCCTCTTCCAGGGACGAGGTGGCAGTGAGAAACGGGGAACCGCCCTGGAAATCCAGAACAATGTGTGCTAGGAATCGCCAGCCATCACTCGTGTGAGCTAGAGTCAGGTTCCCACGTCTAACAGCACTATCCCGCTCCTCCAAGGAACCCAAGCATTATCGCTACTTTCTCCATCCTACGAGCTCCGTCGTCTGACCCGGTCACACTCAACGTTGTGTAATACTCTCAAGGGCGCTCAAGATCGTCAGATGGTCTGCAAGACGCTCAAAATAATCAAGGCCATGATCGAAACCCACGCCATTTAACTCCGGCTGGAGAGACAAAAGGACTAAGAGTACCTCGATCAGCACCTCACGCGGCGCCGCCATGTTCCACCCAGCATCCAGTCACTGGAAGCGACGAGCAATTCAGCATTCTCCCCACGCGAAATCCTTCCACACTCGATCCGGGCTGCTTGCTGGCTGGCCACACCCTTCCTCGAACCGTTCTTCCGTACCGAGTGACCCGCCTCTGCTCGTGTCTCTGTTTACTCTCCAGGGGCCACCCACTAATACAGACACCCACCTATGGGGATATGTCGGGGAGTGGGCTGTGGGTTGTTGCGAAAAATTGCGGTCATCAGTGTGGTTAGCCCCGATGGCGACATCGCCCCTCCGCGGACGTCATCCCGTTTCTTCCATTTTGTGAACTTGTGCCCTGATTGCCCATATATTTATCTGTGACTCTCCAAAAAAAGAAACATTCTGCGCCATTTCGTAAGAAAAAGTCTAATTCTAAATACTATTACCTCTCGATAGATACTTGATGGGCTTTTCTTTTGCATTTTAGTATTATTAACCAACCAAGCGTGATAAGCGCGAACGAGGGACATTGATAGAGAGACGCTAAGAGAACCAGCGTCTAACCTGCCCTGATCTCATCCCGACGGTTGACATCGAACCCACCTTCTTTTACTTCCTTCTCTCTTAAAACTCTTAGACCAACTCATCAAAGGATATCTCTTCTATTCCCGCCAACCACTAATCCAAAAAAGACCCTTTGCTTCTTCGATTCTGTCAAATTTCAACAACGTTCCACTTACACCAGGTCCATCATCACTCGGATCGCTAGCCGGACTCTTGCCAAGCATCACAGCTATCGTGGACACGTCGACTTCAGCTTCCGTCTTTTGCATAATCCTGTCTGTAGCATCGTGTTCTCCTCCTTTTTCCTTTGCTACAAGGCATTTGTCTCTCCTCAGCAAATCCACCCCTCGGGGGGAACCGCCTTCGCTCTTTCCTACCGCCCGAGCCGCCTCCCGCGTCAAGGCTAAGAAACTCTTGGGCCTCAAGGACGACACATATATTCCCGCCTCCCGGTCCTACCCTGATCAGTAATCGAGAAATCCTAGCCTCACAGAGCTTTCGTGCCCCATTTACCCCGAAGTCTTGGCTCCAGAGAAGAGAGCATTGGCCTCAGCATGTCATCTTGAGATACTTTCGAGCTTGATCCTCCTCTCTTGCATCGCATCCCGCTTTCCCAACCCGTCACCCCAGTGGCCGCATTCTGCAGCCTCCCAAAATTCTTATGTGCACCCCTTTCCTTCACTGAATAGGGCTACTTCAATCATCTCTCCTGCTCTTTACGCCACACCTGTCGTGTCTCGACTCAGCTCACCATGACGAGTAAGAAAACCCAAGTCGGCCACTTCTTGGCCAAGGTCCTTGGCATCAAGCTGGAGACCTCGCCAAACTTTCTCATCGAGGACGTCCATGGCGATGAAACCGGATTCTCCGCCGATGAGAGCACTTTCATCGAAGACACACCCACCACCGCCGAGTTCTTGAGGAACTTGGTACCGACGGGAGGGGATTGCTTCGCGTATCTCAAGTCGCTCTTCCCCTGTATCAGCTGGCTACCCTCTTACAACCTCCACTGGCTGGCCGGGGATGCCGTTGCTGGTCCGTATATATGCCTCCACCCGTTTCTTCAGTGACATAGGAACTATATGCACTAACGCGGTCATGTTACTCTAGGCATAACCATCGGCGCCATTGTCGTTCCTCAAGGCATGGCATATGCAATCTTGGCGAACTTAGAGCCGCAGTACGGTTTATACTCGGCGTTTATTGGCCCCGTGCTCTACTGGCTGTTCGCCACCTCTAAAGACATCACCATCGGTGTAAGTTAGGATAGGGCGGCTTGCGGTTTTGCAGCTGGACTAACGTGTAATAGCCCGTCGCCGTCATGTCCACCCTCGTTGGCAATGTCGTCACCGAAGTTAAACTCACCCACCCAGATATACCCGCTCATGTCGTCGCTTCCGCCCTCTCCGTTATCGCCGGTTGCATCATCACTGCCATTGGTCTCTTTCGCTGTGGTTGGATCGTTGACCTCATCTCTCTCACTTCTCTCTCAGCTTTTATGACGGGCTCCGCCATCACCATCGGCGTCGGCCAACTTCCCTCATTGATGGGTATCAGATCCGTCAATAGTAGAGACGCCCCGTACCTCGTCTTTATAAACACGTGGAAACACATTCGAGAGACGCATCTCGATGCTGCCATGGGAATCAGCGCCCTTATTATGTTGTATCTCATTCGATGGATCTTTACGACTTCGGCGAAAAAGAGCCCCAAGTACCAGCGCCTTTTGTTCTTCTTGAACACTCTTCGAAGCGTGTTTGTCATCTTGCTGTACACAATGATTAGTTGGCTTGTCAACATGAAGCGGAAAGATGACCCGGCGTTCAAAATTCTCGGCACCGTCCCCAGAGGTATGTCAAATACATACTTTTGATTGTCAGCGTAGGAGATGCATACTAACTCTCATCAGGCTTCCAAGTTGCTGGTGCACCGGTGCTTAATGCCTCTCTTATTGGCGCGTTTGCCAGGTTCCTTCCCGCAAGCGTCATTGTTCTTCTCGTGGAACACATTGCAATCTCCAAGTCCTTTGGTCGTATCAACAACTACGTCATTGATCCTTCGCAAGAAATGGTAGCCATTGGTGTCAGCAACATTCTCGGTCCTTTCGTCGGTGCCTATCCTGCCACTGGATCTTTCAGCCGTACGGCGATCAAGTCTAAGGCCGGTGTGCGCACTCCAGCCTCAGGCGTCATTACGGGCGCTGTCGTTCTCCTCGCGACCTACACCCTTACCTCGCTCTTCTTTTATATCCCTAACGCATCTCTCGCTGCTGTCATTATCCACGCCGTCGCCGACCTTGTCACCTCCCCGAACACTGTCTATCAGTTCTGGAGGGTCTCCCCCATCGAGGTTTTTATCTTCTTCATTGGTGTGTTCATCAGCGTCTTCTCTAACATAGAGAACGGTATTTATGCCACCGTGTGCATTTCGGCTGCTATTCTCATTTTCCGCCTCCTCAAGGCCAAGGGCGCCTTCCTTGGCAAGGTCCGCGTCCACTCTGTTTTAGGCGATCACATCATTGGCGAGGATCACCGAAAGGTCGTTGGTTCATATGGTACTTTCGGTAGTTCTGACCACGCCGCTCGTAATGTCTTCCTCCCCATCACCCACGATGACGGCTCGAACCCACAGATTGATGTCCAAAACCCTTACCCTGGCATCTTTATCTATCGTTTCACTGAGGGCTTCAACTACCCCAACGCGAGCCATACTCTTGAGCACCTCCTCCAACACATCTTTGCGCGAACCCGGCGTACCACCCCACTCAGCTACGAGCGACTAGGCGATAGACCTTGGAATGACCCTGGCCCTTCGAGATTCAAGAGGAAGGCGCAGGGGAACGCTGACGCCTTTGACGAAGAAGATGGAATGCCTACCCTCAAGGCTATTATTCTCGATTTCAGCTCCGTGAACCACGTTGATATCACCTCGGTCCAACGCCTGATCGACGTCAGAAACCAGCTCGACCGGTACACCGCCCCTGAGACTGTCGACTGGCACTTTGCCTGCATCTCCAATCGTTGGACGAAGCGTGCCCTCGTCTCGGCAGGTTTCGGTCATTGGGACAAGAAAGGCGAGGGCCGACATCACCAATGGCGCTCTATCTTTAGCGTGGCTGAGATTGGTGTGATCAAGGAGACTCAGGATGGAGATGAGGATGAAGACGAGATCGTCGACGAAAGAGACGCCACAAATGAGAAGGACTGGTCAACGGGGTCAAGCACCCCTTCAAGCCGCCGTGGCAGCAACACCGAAGAGGGCAGCAGCAAAAACGGTGCGGCCAACGCCGACCCAGCCGTTAACACGAGCGACGCTTCGCAGGCGAGCCCTGGGGTAGCAGATAGGTCCGGGGGCTTGAAGAGGAGAAAGAAGTCGAGTACCAAGAGGAAGGGTGCCGTTATTCACGGGTTGAACAGGCCGCTTTTTCACGTCGATCTCACAAACGCGCTGCAGAGCGCCATCGCCAATGTTGAGGCTAGGTATGAAGTTGATCACAGCGTCGGTGTTACCACATCTACTGGATCATGATCTAAGCCAGCCCTTTTGATTTAAACGGAGTTCTTCTTTTGTCATTTGATCATGTCTTATGATGGGATATATATCATGGTATCGGAGTTTTGGCATCTAGGTCATGGCATGAAGCATTTGCGCTGGGTTTATCTGCATAGGAAAAATACCATGTTAAAACATCTTTTCACAATGGAGCATTTGGAGCACTCAGTAGCACCAAGTGGATAGGTCATCTCCAACACTTGAGTCGTAGCCTCTCTTGCTCATTGGCAGAGGCACCTGAGTGAAGGCATGAATAGAATCGCATTTTTAGCATCCTCGGCCGTTGTTTGCCACCGCCTCCTCTCACACTCACTCACTCTCTCACAGTCTCTTTTTCCGTATGGGTGCCACGATGTCTGTCCCCCACTCCCGGCTTCCAGCGATCATCCGATATTGACCTAGTCACGCCGGGGAACCAGCCTTATGCCTCGAATTCCTGTCAGGTTCCTTCCCAGCTCTCCTCCTGATAACCGCAAGACCAGGTATCCCAAGCTCGTTCCGCAGTACGGCCGAGCACAACGGTCCGGCGTCCACAAACCCGACCCAAACCCACCATGCTTCTCACAGCCCACATTAGTGGAGCCGTCGAGGACGACCCAACCTCATGGCCAGGGGTTCGCCTATCCGCCGATGTGTGTGGTATTAGCAATGCTGCCTGCCACTTGCGGAAAGAAGGAAATGGCCTGGGTTTGTTTCCCTCTCTGGCGTTTCTCCCTTTCTGAGCAGCCTGCTGCTAGCAGTTGCGTCCCTTTCTTTTTTTTTTTTTTTTTTTTTTTTCTCTCCAAAAGTGCCTGCCATGCAAGAGCGCCAAGTGAATGAAGAAGCAATAATAGAGCTGACATGTTCATCTCGACAACAAGATTACGGTGAAGCATGGCGCTTCTTCTGATTTCGATGGAATTACTCTTTTTGACAAGAGGGCCGAAGGAAACGCTGTGGCAGCCGTTAAATTTCCCTCTTATAGTGTGACGGTCAGCTTATACCAAGGAGTAGGGGTCTAGAGAGACGGAGAAACGGCCAGCCATGGGGGAGAGAGCAGGGGAGCATCGTGGTTTGTGTCAAGGTAGGGCGTATGGCCATGGCTAGCCCTCCCATGTCTGTCATGAGCTAAAATGTAATGAGAACAACGGTGGGTGTTGTTGTTACTTGCGCTTTGCTTGTTCGTTACTATATTCCGCCTTTGCCTTGGTGGACTGACTGTTACCTCGGAGTGTTTCTTTCTGGCAAGAAGCGAAATGTAGTAGAAAGGTAAAGGGGACGGGGCGGCAACGGTTCCAGCACAGCAAGCCAGCTTCTTCGGTCATTGTCGATTTCCCCAGGACTGAGACAGGGCTTGTTGGGTCCCTTTCGCCCGTAGCCCTTTCCCGTTGTCCCCCTCAGCTTCATTCCCAAAAAGGAGAAGTGAACGATGACCTCTTTCTCTTTACCCCAGATCATGATATTCACAATCGTCATTAATTCCATCCCCACAACCTCGGGAAATTTGGCAGAAAAGCTTAGCATATGGCAAGCCTGTGGAGGGATCGACATCCACATGCTTCCAGAGCTTCGAGTTCACCCTCTTTGCCTCGGCGTCGAAAAGGAACCGGCATTAATAGCGAAAAGCAAAAGAGAATCATCAGCTTTAAATCGCATTAGTGGGTGGCGCCAACCATCCTTACGAGACTCCGTGTTCAGCGATGTGCATCGCGGATGAGGATTCAAAGCCAGTCGGGGGTTTTTGAGATCCTCGCCGTAGGACATGGAGACTACCGCGCTTTTCCCTCTCAAGTATCCCTCGTCGCATACTAGTATGAATAAAAACATGGGGTCGGCAGCTTCGGCAATGGAGAGAGTACGTAGTGTAGTAAAGAGGGGGTTGTTTTCGCGCTATTGACGTTGTGATAGGAATCGCGCTTGCACCCAACACCGTTACCCCAGAGTCAGGATTGGGAATAGATCAACAGAGATTCGGGAGATCCAGGGCATGATGCCACCCGTCACACGCCTTAAGCTACACTAGCTGGCCCTTGGTGTCTGGTGTGTGTCGCGAGGGACTGAGGGAGGGGAGGGAAGAAGAGCCAGCATACGGGGCAGCGCTCTCGTCGTGCACCAAACGGCGCTCGGCCTTTTTTCGTTCAACGTCGTTGCCTTTTTTTTTCTCTTTGTCCCACCATCTCTTTCCGAACAGAGCTTTAGCTTCGACGCCTCTTACCGTGAAGGGTAGCTTCCGCCGAGGTTAGTGTGCTTTCGTGCCCTTGAGACCCCGGGTTCCCCCCCTGGTTCTGGCCCACCCTTGAGCGAACTCAACTTGGAAGATGAGCACACGGTGAAGAATGAGATCTACCAGAGATCGAACCAGACCAAAATCTGCGGGGATGGTGCGATGCTACTGCACGAGAGGCCATGCAATAACACCCTCGTCTAATACCTCCTTGACGATTTGGGAAAGAGAAAAAACGGAAAAAACAAAAAGGACCTACCCTAGTCTCTATTCTATAACAAGAATGGAGAAAAAGGCACGCGGGGAGAGGCTGGAAGATGCAGACAAGAGAGTTTTTGAGTCTGCGTTCCAGACCGACTCGATTAGACCTCTGGCCAGGGCAAGCCTCTAGCCGAATTTCAGCTTGGAGGGCACATTTTTGGCCTCATTCACATGAACATTTTTCTAGCACTTGCATTAACATGGTGTATGCGTTCCCAACACCTTCACGGGTTTCGATATCATGCGGACACGTTATCCGCGCCCGGACCTAGCTCGTGAAGCGTAACAAGTATTATGTGCGCAATCCTCTGAGGACCCTCTCCCATCCCCGATGGAGCAACTGATGGATGGACGGACCTTGGACCGAAAGAAAAGAAAAAACAAGGTGCCAACAATTCAATTCTTCACAACGCGAAAAAGACGCGCCCTTTTGAGGGCATGGCAGTTCAAAGCGGAAATGAGCTGCTCATTACCTGCAATGGAGCGAAATGGGGCAGATAAGCACAGAGTCGCATCGCCCACCAGGCGCTCTGACAGGACCCAGTTACTCGGGAGCTCAGCCTATCTGCTCCGGTTGCGACGTGTTCGTTAGGGGGGTTGGCGAAGAAAGGGAATGAGAGAACTGTTAAAAACAGACCGACATCTAACGTCAAGATATGGGGAAGGGAAAAAAAAAAGGTAGTGATGGGCTGATAGGCTCCCGTAGTCAAGAGAGTCTTTTTTGCTACAGTAGCAGCTAAACGGAGGTCCTGCGATGCAATGATTACACTGGATAACCGTCGGAAGACGTTGGCCAAAACAGGACTGGGTTCAGTCCAAGATTTTGTCCGCCAAAGGGCCGACCGTCGACTCCGCGGGGAAAGGCCACGGGAAACGTAGTGGCGATGATGGGGATATGGAATCGGAGGAGACGCTTCGAAGAACCAAGAATCCGCCGTCATGCATCATCACTGTTGTAGTCATTTCAAAAGGGGGGCCCGGGGCAAGGGGGTGCCACTGGCAACAGACGTTGCTCCCTCGCGTGGAAATCCCGGGGCTGACTTCCGAAAGGCGTAAGTAGCACCGGAATATTCTACCACCGGGAGGGTCGGCGCCGGTTCCGGATCCAACAAGTGGAATGGCCGATGCTGGGTCGCCTCCCTCGTACGCACGCCCTGTTCGCTTGAGTATCGACCACGCCACTGCGTACAAGTAAACTAAGGGCCTAAACGAGGAGGAGCTCGTTCTCTTTTCCTTCTACAACGCCAGAGGTTCCTTGATCCGTCCATTTGGTAATGCGACTCTGTGCGCCTTCTGGTACGATTCCAAACTTGTTGCCCTCCCCCCCTTCTGTGGTTATTTGGGTGAAGTCCCTGTCCACTTTTACTTTTCTGATGCACTGTTAGCCTGAGGATAACAGACGAAAACTCGCCTATGTCGGGGAATGGAGCCAATGCGACTCATCCGCCAGGACGACAACGCCATAACCAGCAAGACCACTGGTTCCAGGGCGTCGGGTTGAGCCCGATATGAGTCTCAAGGGCGCTTCCGAACTATGGTGAAACATCCAGTCCTGAATGTGGAGCATAGTTCCTGGAAAAATTTCAATCCCAAATGATCGAATCCGATCGTGACTGAGTTGGAGGCATCATGTCTGCTTCGAGTCCTCATCTCAAACGACGCTGCGGTTCTCTTGACCAGACCATAGAAAATACGCCAGCGGTAGGGACGGCGCTATGTTGCGGGGAATTATGAAGAGCACTTTGCTCATAACATGATCGACATTAGAACAATGCTACTGCAACAGTGGACTAGAGTAAAGTAACGCCATGTTCATCATTGGACGTGAAAGTTATGCTGATAATCATCACTAAGCAACAACCAGTGCGTCGTCCTTGGGGCCGAACCAGAAGTCCTCTCCTGTTGGATTCCCATGTCCCAGGAAATCTAACCAAGATGAGGGAGGGCCATCGGATCGACAGGCAGAATTTCACGTTCGAGGACGTCGATCCGTTTTGGGGTGGGGGGGGGGGGCCACAGGGTCGAACGAAGGGAGGAGAAATAAAAGAAAAAGGGGAAAACTAATACTGGTAAATAAAACCTGGTGGTGATGGCAAAGAGTGAGCAAGATGAGCAACATGCACACCTCTTCGTTTACCCACAGACTGGCCGGCTTTCTGTTCTCCCTCCCCGTTCCGCTCCTTTACCGAACTTCAGGAGCACCATTTGCGAGAATGCGACAGAGACGGGAAAAAAAAAATGGAAAAAAAAAAAATGGTTGTCTTGCGCACGTCCACGGTTGGTCTGAACCTGCATTAGGGTTACCAGAGTTTTGTGACGACTCAACAAGGCCGCCATGAATTATAATGGGAAGTGCACCACACAGACGCTCGAATCTTCGTACGAGCTATCGGCGTAATTCTTTCGCCTCTCGCTCGGTACCATGCCCGTTCACCTGTGGTGGTGTGTACGAGCAGCCCACACAGAATGCATAGAATGTCTTACCCTAGGCGAATCGGAACTGGCCCTGCCCGCCCGACAGAATGGCTACATGATAGCTCGAGCGAGTTTGACCTTGACGACAGACGGAGGGCCAGCAATTCAATTCACCAATGTTTCAGCCTCGCCACCTGAACAGTATCATATCATTCTCTCTTGATGCAAAGACTTGACTTCTAAGTCTCACCCTATGTTTGCATTGCTTCACCCCGATCTTTCTGTAAACTTCCCAAAAGAGGCTCATTGCTGCTTTGGCTAGCCTTGGGCCTTTGGCTTGCTGTTCCACCCTGGCGGTTTCACCTGTATCGTCCCGGTTACCGAGCCTCAACTTGCAGCGTCTGCAAGAGGAGTCACACCGCGAGGGTCTGAATTGTTTCATAGCCCCCACGGAGAGTTGTATTTTCCATGGCCATCTCTGGCCAAGAAACCAAGCTATTATATGGCCACCAACTCTGAGACGCGATGAATGGCTGGGTAGAAGTGGTGTGTATGAAAATATGCCTGGCTACTTTGTGCACAGCAGCTTGTCGAATGGGAGGAAGGCCTCGTAGACATCAAACAAAGACAGTCGCGAGACCCCAGTAAATCGGTTGTATAGGGCTGATCGCCACTTGAATGAGCTTGCGGAGACTTGGAAACCCGGTAGGGCTCGTTATCAATATTCTCTCCCCCTTTAACCGTAATGACGATCGTATTCTTGACAAGCAGCCGTACCACACCTCAGACTTCATAACGGGTAAAAGCTCGCCGTCCTCGACCGTTATGCGTCGTTCAAAGGATAAGATTGGAGCTAGTGTATGAAGAAAAAGAAGAAGAAGAAGAAGAAGGTGGAAATCGTTGGCCCGTTCCCACGCCGCTTGCGACTTTGGTCGGCATGTTCAACTTTCCCATCTTGGTATACTGAGGTATTTTGCAGTTTCGTTACCCTGATGGTGAACAAGAAGGGGTGCTATATTGTGCGCGCATGCTTGACAAAAGTTTTGCCAGCTAAATCGAAATGACAAACGACAATCTGCCAGACTAAATCAAATGTAGGAAACTACTTCGTAGCTAGAGCACGAATCTCTGGTTTCCCCGTCTGTTCTCTCCACTCCAGACTTTGGGTCTCGGTTCTGATGTAACCCCTTGACTGCACAGGCTTGGCCATGTCACGAACGAATCCTTCCCGACCACGAGTTCTGCCCAGGGGATATTGTCCCATAGAAATTCCGTAAATCGACAGTCGATGCTGCGCGCGCAATGTCATTTTCCCTTCCCGTCTCGACCTTTGGTACAGAGAGCCAAGATTACAAACGATCCAGAAATTGTCGCCCGCGAACTCCACTAGGAGTCACATCGCGTACGAATACTTAGCATGTCGCTGGCGGAACCTTGAGGCTTGTAAATCTTGCACGTATTCGACTAGCCTCAGAACGGGCGGACTAAACTGATACGTCGCCCGCCAGTTACAGAAAACCAAAGTCGAAGATGAGGTTCAGTCGTCGCATTCGTCAGCTATCATCGACCTTTCCACTTTTTTCTGCCTTCTCTGCCGCCATCCCGATATAATGCACCTACTATAGGAGCAACATTAGTGTTGCAATCTATTTTCAGGGGCTCTCCTTGAAAAGAGAGAGCGAGAGAGAGACTTCTTTCCGCTTGTGTCTGGGTCAGCGTATCCATAACTTGATCTAGGGCCTGGCGATAACGGCAGGGTGGCAGTGTCAACCGAGAAAATTCAATCGCGCGATGCAATGAGATTGATGGGGCATTTGGAGCCTGCGAAATTTCCAAAGCATGACAGAAGCGAATACAGAGATCATCGCTTTACCCGTGTCCCCCTTTTCCCTAAGTTGCCGCTAATTTTGTATCACCGGGCAAAGAACACCTTCCTGACTGCTTTGGACTGCTTCTTGCCGTCCCAGGGCTGATGAGAATCATGCCGTTTGTGACGCTTTATCAAGAATAAAGGACGACACGAGAAGGGTGGCGTGGAGGAGCCCATCAATTGCCGTGCCGTTCTTCTATTCCTTGTTGGAACACTCCATGGTGTCCGGGGGTTGAAGTTGCTACATCCGCATAGTAGCACTTCCACTACTCATGCATTCTCGGTACCGCTGGCTGGCGAACAATAGAGAAGCAACACTTAGATAGCCTTAACATGAGGACCAAGCGCAGATCTAAGAAAAGAAAACACTCGGAATGACGAGTGATAAAAAAAAAAAGCACTTCGTCAATCAGTCGAGAACCCAGATTACTCGACACCCGATGTGTCGCGTCCGAACCGAGCCAACGTGCATCATCAACCGTCAGAGCTTTGATGGAGCTAATGAAATAAGAGAGCTTCTTCGGCGTCCGTGTACATTTCTCGGCCTTCGTCTGTATTTGGATTTGGTCGGTACCAGTGCCGGCCCTTCCCTGGTGGAGCCCTTCTAGAAGAATGCCCCCTGCGCCGTAGAACGGACTTGTTGAGGGGGCTTGGGTGGGGCGGGCAGCATCGCTTAGCCCTTTTGGCCGCCGAGAGGTGGCCCGGATATCTTGCCTAGTTTCAGGCCGGCCAACTTTGGGGTCTAGAGGCCGTCCTAGTGACCGAGGACCTCCAGCCATCGACAGACAAGACCCTGAAAGTTGACGAATGGCGCACCATATCCGTCGATAATCGTCTAGAACTGCTTAATTTTCATGGTGAGATCTCTCGATGAGAGCTACAAAAGGCTTGAAATGGTAGAGAATTGTAGCCCAATGCTGGGTCGACGTTCGTAGGTGCATGTCTCGAAATGGGAACATCCTGCCAAGTTAGCGAGCTAACAACAGCACACTGCATTAGGGTTGCAGTTGGATAAGGAAGGTAACCGAAACGAAAGAATCCTGAGGAGCTTTGCTCCGTATTGGAATCAAAGGACCGAATAATTTTTGCTACAGCCGCCAACGAAGTGAACATGCCCCCGAAGAAGATGAGGTAAGAGAAACAAGACTTGATTACAGAGCAGATGCCGCGTCTTTCCTACTGGTAGGTATACCCCGATAGATTTATTAAGGCGCTCAGGCCCTATCTCGCGTGGATATTTCGGCCACTGACAGCTGTGGTGGACGATGATCGTTATTATTGCGACCTCCCTTTGCACTGCTAGTGGACGGCACACTCTATCAACAGGAATTGGAAGCGGAAGAGAGCGAGACCGGAGGTAGCCGAGCGGCTACCCGGAGAAAGAGAGAGAGAGAGAGAGAAAGAACGAAGTGGTCGGAAAGCGACGAGGATCGTCAAATGAATTGTTGAACTCTGCTCAAGACCGGGTACCCATATGGTGTGCGACTTTCAATTGATTTAGGGACCAAGGATGTCTCATCTTTTGAAGACAGGGATATAGTCTGGATTTGGCCTTCATAATTGACACTTGGATCTTCAACCTAGCTTCCTTTCGCCAAACTAAACGTCTTGCCTTCTCCGGCCGGATCTGGCGAACAGAAATTCAGCATCACATGGTGAAGGTGGCAAGCTCGCTCATAGGTGAGGACGGGCTCTTGGAGTCACAACACTGCGGGAGCTTGTGTCGCACACTTGTGTCGGAACGTTGAAACGGATTCCCAGGGAGGTCCAGAAAGGTCGCGAGGCGCCTTTGGGTTGGCCGCTGGTCGAGCTTGATTGAAGCTAAGAAAACGCGTCATGACAAGGGTCTGAAGGCTACGAGTGTGTCTCGGTCAAACAAGTGGAGCGGAGGATGGGCCTGGGCCTGGGCACCAACACCAGCAAAAGTGTCCACGCGGTGCTTTCCTGCCACCTGTGTTGAACGTTCGGGGTGGAAAAGGTACTAAATATGGGCTTGGTAGGTGAGGTGTAGATTTTTGAGGCGTCTGTAATAACGTAACAGTGACAGTTAGACTGCACTAAGAGATGCGCTAGACCGGCGGGCCAGTAGGTCCTGCGCTTGGCCAGGCTGGCCAGCCAGGCTACAGGGAGATGATCCGTGGCTGGCCAGCAGTTGAGGTCGGGCACCCTCTTAACCTGGGCATTCGTCAACCTGCTAACCCTGCTGGCAGAGGGCCATCCATGGATGTTATTACCCCCTAGATAGCCCTAGGACTAGCCTTTCCCCACGGCCGACCAACCTAGCACCATGACTGGACACTGGCTTGCCTTCTGATACAAGTGTACTAAACCTCCTATTTTGTACCCTATCGCACCCTTATTACGCACTTGTATCATTGTCAGGCCTGCCATGGATTCCGATTTCGAGGTTCTTGCTCCGTCTCGGTGTGGACCCTGGGGATGACGGCGCCAAGGTTGGGATTCGCGTGGATAAAAGTCGCCCGCAACTGATGGTTCCGAGACAGGTTTAGAGTTTAGATGCCCAAAAAAAGCCAAGAACCGCCCATCAATCACTCGGGGCATGTCCACCTCAACTGGGATCGAGAACTAACTGTGGGAGCGGGATGGAAGAAAAGTGTGATACTCCACCATAGATCCCAAGCCCTGACGGAGACGATCGCGGAAATGAAACCCCGATGACTCGAGCTTAGCTGGAGGAACCACAGAGCCCAAGCCCCAATATCATCCGTGAACTCCGTACGTCGGTGCGCCTGGAACCCGGATAGGTGGAATGGCTTGCCGTCCAATCTTGCGACTCAAGGGCCTCAGTCTCCTTAGCTGGGTTCCCTGTGACTGTTTTGGGTTCATGCTGGCTGGCCCTTGAACCATTGATCAGTGCAAACCTTCACTGAAGCCCCAGGCTGTGGAGAGACTAGGGGGTTTGACAGTGTAAGTCTAAAAAACTCGATGTACTTTGTAACTAGAAGCCAAACTTGGGCGTCAGATACAAACGATGCCCTTTGACACTGTACCACTACAGGGCACGAGGCCTACGAAAAGTACCTGACTTAATGACCCCGCGAGATGGTTCGAAGGGGACTATGGAAGGCGGCGGCCCTAGTTTGAGACATTAAAACTGTTCAAAGTAGCCTCATCTCCCGCATTCGGTACCGAAAATAGCAGCCGGATTTATATCAGTCTATACAATGGGGCGCATTATGACATGATATTTACCGATAATAGCAGAGCGAGGGGTGTGTAGACCGAGCATCAAACTTGTCGATACGATATTCAGAGATTAGAGCTTGCCCAATACTTTCGCACCTAGTTGTTCGCTGGCATCATGTTGGCGCTTTTGCTCACGGATAGGCGAAGCCGGCACAGCCAGCTGAAAGCCCGCGAAGCGCCCAATCGTCAATCAGAGTTAAGCAACTTGTCCTACCTGAATTTTCGATTATTGCAGCACCACCCTCGTGACCCGCTTCCTCTTTCTCGAGCGACCTCCTGGTCTCCCAATGATGATTGGATTCGCAGAGTGACGAACCAACCGGTAAAAAAACATCGATTATTGCACCATGCGGCGCTTCCCACCGATCTTGCCATTACTAGCGCAGGTCCAATAAGACCTCCCCTTTGGCCCAGGGACCCTCCCCGCCATCTTCCCCTCCAATGGGAGCCCGGCTCCCCTCTTAACTCCCCAGGTGATATAGCGCGTTGGGTGAATCTGTATGGAGGCCAAAAAACGGGCCGACAGACCAGTGATGTTACGGAGATGGGGATTCGGCTCCCTGAAGGATGGCTGGGCAGACGCCGGGTTCAGGGTGTGTAAAAAGGAAGCTAGGCCGATTAAGGTATGGCATCATGGTTGGCTGTTTTGCTTGTCCGCCTGCCCCTCCGTCCAAGGGCCTTTGTTCCCACCATTGAGGGGTGGAAATGGGGCAGATAGGCAGTGCTACAGTGTCCTAGTATGGTACGCGATACGCTAGTGCTCCCCATTGAACAAGTCAACGGACGCCAAGGTCTAGAGCAATGATAGCGTTGACGTTATTCACAATCGGGGCTTTGACTGGTGCATTATAGTGCGACGAAGCTACTGGGTAGCCTACCAGCAAAAGGCCTGGAGCCCATGATCTAGAGCATTGCAATCTGGGTGCCTTTAAAAAGCAATCTTGAATAAAGTTCAGTCAAGAGAGGAGTACGAAGTAGGTCCTTCGCACTAACAGCCGAGTTTATCAACGCCACCCGTCGGTCCCCTGCCCAGTTCTTTCTTTGTCCGGGGCGTTGATTATCCTTGAAGAGTCTGACCAGGGGCGCGCGCAGAAGAAATTCCGTGGCTACGAAAAGCAAGTTTTGTCTGTGCTTTTCCATGATCAAACCCGCGTGGCCTATTTTTGCCTCGGGCGGCCTGGTCTTACCTTTCTCTTTCTTCTCTTTACTACGGGCTTACCGGTTTTCTCTAGAGGCCGACTGACAGGCCGATTGACATTGTTGCACGACGTTCTGCGGCTTTTAGATGGAGTATATATTGGAGACGTAGAGTATGTGCAGAAGAGAGATGAGGGTGCTAAATAAAATCCGATAGGAACAGGAGAAGCGCGAAATTCGGCCGGGGTTGGATCTTGGGGTCGAGGATAGGGCTGTCTATTGGTAAACGCGCACGGCAGGGGATGGATATAGACGGGGCCAATCTTGGATGTAATCGTCGGGATGGGTGAGTTCGATGCAGACTGGTCAATTTACTCTTACTCCGGACCCGACCTGCACGAGTAAGGAGGATCAGGGTGTACAAATTGGATATCGGCTCCTTAGCCAGAGGCCAGAGTGCCTGCAAATTGTTACCCTTCAGGCCTGCCCTTGTGGGCCCGTAGGAAGTGTAGTGGAGCAATTTATGCTCACTGCGTCCAAGAGGACCGTTAGATATGTGCCGGACAAAGGCACTGTCAAACTGAGCCAACAGGCCAGGACAGATTCCATGTCCCGATCTTACTTTTGGAGAGCAAACAACACGGGAGATATTCAGAGACGGGGTTCGAATCCTCCCGTGGCGATTCCGACAGGGGGACCCGATCGGGACCAAAACCAAGAGGTTTGGAGAATCCCGCTGGCTAATACCTTCGTACTGTTGCCGTCTTCTTGGACTAAGGATCGCAAAGACCACCTAGAAATCCTGTCAGCCCTAAAGAAGGAAGCGAACATTGGGCGGTTGCCACACACGCATACGCCTTTTGCCATCCCCACGCTCACAGTCAAGGAAAATGGCGTCCGTCGATCTCCGTTTGTGGCACAGTGGCTACAGGCAAGATGCCGCCTCTTTTCCTCGCTCGCGGGGGCTATCCTTGGAGAAAAAAGGCGCCTCAAGAGGAAGCTGGCCATCTAAATGCTCGGCTTGCCCGCAGCTGGTGTGGTCTGCCAGCGCAGGCAGCTTAGTGACATTTTTTACAGATGCCAGCGTGTCGGCAGCTGAGCCACTGCCCAGAACTTGCCCGTCAGCCCAACGGCTTTAAAAGTAAAAGTACAACAGGCAGCGAGAAAAGAGGCCAACAGTCCATCGATGACAACTTTGGTCTGTAAAGGTAATGTTGCGACAATCGCTCCTAAGCAATGTACTCGGCCAGAGGGCGCGTAACTTCGTACCCCCCAGGCGTAAAATAGCCATCGCATTATCTGGTAAGATTGATGGCCATGAGGATTGCAACTACATAGAACGGGGTTCGAGGTAACATTCCAAGTCGAACATTAAATGGAAGAGCAGACGGTCAGGAATCTACCTCCCCGAGGTCTCAAATCGAAGGGTCGCAATTCCGCCACTCCTTTTTGATCATTCCGCATGGTCTGACGGGCTGTATCATATGCTCCATCTCATGGTGCCCTGGGACTCCCCCTAGAACCAGATACCTATTCCCCAAAGGGCTGGGGAAAATAGATGGGTAGCAGAGAATTCGGTCAAGTGTCCCTTTCCTTTTTCGAACCTTAGATGCCGGCATAAACCGTCACACATGCAAGTAAAACGTTGACCCTCAACCAGGGCAGGAAAATCGGGGCCAGGGGGAACGAATTTATCTCAAAGCCATCACTTATACTCAATGTTGAGTGCGACGGTGAGAAACGGCCGGGCCAAGAGGCAAAGCAAGAAAGAGGGAGCAAACCCCCCCCCCCCCCCCCCCCAAAAAAAAAAAAAAAAAAAAAAAAAAGAAGACCATGAAATATACAGCTTCCTTGGCGGGATCTGAAAAGATGAGTATATGTTATGTACCTTTTCGCGGTGGCTTCGCCGGCAAGTTATGCGGTCTATTTACGTAGTCGAGTTAAAGGCATGAATCTGTGCGTAGGTTGAGTACCTAAGCTATATGACGCGTTCAAACCCCCTCCAGAGGGACTGTCATCCACGGTGCTGCTTGTGCAACGTCCGAAACGCAGAATACCACCGAGTTTGGATGCGGCCGAATATCGCCTTTGCCTCGCGTCGGAGAGTAAAAAAGGAGGCTTCGTAAGCTTGGAAGATCTTGCTACCGCAGGTTGCTGTTCGGATCGCAACATGAAAGGGTGTGACCTGCTCTTCCGTATCGGCATTGCCCCCACGGCATGACGAGGAACAAGTCAGGTCACTACGATGGTGATAGCTTCCTTGGCTCGACGTTCGTGGTGATGGGCGGACGGGGAGGATCCGAGACATACATACATGGGAGGAGCAAGACTGGTCTGCGTATTATGGATGGTGTCCTCTCTCGAACAGTGTCTGCATGGCGCATCATGTCTGTTCGAGTTTAGACTTTATTAGTACGGTGATACGAGGACTGGTTGGAAGCCTCGCAAGTTAAGGCAAGGTCAGTAGGATGGGCACCTACTCTTTGGGGTACTCTCTAATGACTTGTAGAAGCGCGATAACTCTATGTGTGGGTTCAGTACCATTCAGGTACAATAAGGGTGAGACATTAGCTCCATCAACAGGAAGAAGGTGCAAAGGACTGAACTGGAAACTGCACTAAACTAGGGTAGCCAGGCTTGGCAGGTACGACGTTGGTCTCACGTCCGCCAAGGTGCTCAAGACATCGCCACAGCAAGCACATTGTAAACCTGAACTTACGCTCCCCCTCCCTAACCCCTACTAGTAGCTTTTTTCTCTAGGCTCTCACAGAATACCGCCTCGATGCGTCGCTGGCTATTGCTCGACACGCAGTTACCATCAGCCACCGTATCATGATGTCCCAGCGCGGAGATGGTTCGTTGCACAGACATTCAGGGCCGTTCGATTCTGACGGTTTACGAAAACTGAGCACCAAGACCACCAAAAGAGGCGGGGAGGGAAAAAGGCACAGAGGAGATCCACCCATTCCACTCAATTTCCGTGTCTTTTACCAGGAACAGGGTCAGCGTCCATCACTGGCAAATCCCTACCCGTACCCCTCCTCTCGGCCTCGTCCCCCCTTGCCATTCGTCTTTTCCTGGTCCCGTCAAAATCCGCTCCCGCTGATGTGTATTACCACACCCTCTTGTTTCCTTCCTTCTCCCCACCCCTCTCGTTTTTCTCTACGCCCCTGTCTTCTCTATGTCCTCCTCCCATCCCGATCACCCCTGTCGATTCTGGACCAGGTATATGGCCCGCATGCTCAATGCATGGGTTGCGCCCCACGGGCACCACCGATGAATGGCGGCATTGCCCATTCGACTTCTTTTTGCAAAGTTCACAAAAAGGTTTTCCCCTGTTAGGCCCGACTGGTGGGGCTCGCCCATCACACCCACCAAGTTTCCCCATGCAGACCCCTGCTCATCGCCTCGTTCTCCTGTCCCTTCTCTCTCACGGTGAGGGCTCGAAAGACCTTACGGAGTAGAAGGGCAGACGCGAGCGCGAAAGGCTCGTACCCACGAGTACCGAGAACACCGCCAAGGGTACAAGTCGAATGCAGCGACTGAGGAGCCGACCCAACGGTACTCGTCGTAATAACCATTGGCCCATTGAATCCATGGCCAGCCCATTGGCGAGTTACAAGCTAATGCCTCGATGTGGGCGAAAAGAAGGGGAGGCGTTGAGGCAGGTACGAATTGCTGGCCCGTTGTCGACTCCCGTTATTAGTCTAGTTTTTCGCTTCGCTTGGCCTGCCCCAGGTTGGAGGGACAGGACACGCCGAATAAGGCAATAATAATCTTCCACGACCTTTTGTCCGTCTTGTCGTCTCCTCCATGTAAGTGGATACAATACCACATATCTTCTTCGCCTCTCCCACCCTCTTCCACGATCTCGGGCCTCCCTCCTCTCTTCTCTTCTTTCCTTTTTACTTTAAGCTTTCCCCAGACTTCTGGTTTCTGTACATTTTCTCTTTTTACAACTTCTTTTAATCAACCCTTTCAGCAATATCTGTGGTTGAGATTTTGGACGAGGCCAGGCCATACACGCCATCCCTCCGAAGGCATCCATAACACGGCCGCCATCACCCTTTGTGTTTTTGCCCTGGACGATGATCTCAGCTCCCAAGACGCATTGACCGGTCATCTACACGATGTTGACGACTCTCGATCTCTAATTACTACCGTCAACTCCAGTATTCCACGAGTCTCGCCTTTTTGTAACGATATATCACCCTGCGCCACCTTTGCGACTACGCGAACACTTGACTCGAAACCGAGGTCTTCACCCGAATCCTTAACTGGACTTTCCGAGCTACTCAACTCGGTGCGCTGAATCTTGCGGAGCTGCCAGATAGCGTTGGATATTCAAGGACCTGCAAAGTTGGGCTAGGCTTACCCAATAAATTATTCCAGAACCATGGCGTTAACAAACAATGAGACGGCCATCAAGGCTCTGCGTGGCGCCTGCATTGCGCCCTTCTTCGACGCTGCAAAATTCCCGGATAATGGAGGCTGTAAGTTGAAGACGAGGAGAGATGCGCCGTCTGCTCGGTGACGCTAACGTATTCTGTTTCCAAAAGTCGTGGAAGGAAGGATGTGCCAACCTCTCTCCAAGGACCTGACGTGTTGCCTGCCATGCCCTGTTACCGACTGGGTATACCCGGACTCGTTTAACACACTAACTACGGTAGCGAACTGGCTCAGTGTTGTGGGAGCGCTTTGCTGCCTTTTCCTGCTTCTTTCCTATGCATTCCTGCCTGTAGACAAGACGCATCGCCACTATCTCAGCATCTCTATTGCCTCCGCAGTATGCCTCATGAATGTAAGATCTCCTTCGTGGTACGTGACAAAGTGGACATACCTAACGCAAAAGCGCAGCTTGGTTTCATAATACCACTCGCAGCCGAGCCCGACCAGTGCTTTAACCAGATCACCCCGCATGACATGGAAACAAGCACCGTCTGCGCCGCCTCTGCCACAGCACTGCTCTTCGGCGGCTTTGCGGCCGTCATGTGGGTCTTCCTTCGATCCGTCTCGCTTCACCTCCAGATTTGCTGGCAGCAAAACGTCGGCCGCATGTTCATGATCTTCTCGCACGCTACTGGTTGGTTGATTCCGGTTGTTGTCGTGATCCTTGCCCTCGTATTCAGTGGCGTTTCGTTCCGTTTCGGCGCGACCTGCCACATTAACCACAAGAACTCGCTCGCCGACTTTTGGATCCCCCTTCTGCTCTTCGCGGGCGTGACTGTCTTGATCCAGTTTGCTACTTTTGGCTACTGTATCAAAGTCTACCTCGCTTCGTTGGCCGACACTAGCGCCTCAACCGAGGGTTCGGGTATCCCTTACACCAACAGTGTCAGGACTATGTCCCCGAGGCAGGCCTACCGACGTGTCAAGAGGGTCATACAGTTGCAGTGGAGGGGCATTGCCATCGTCCTGATTATTATTGCGGATGTTATCTTCTTTTCAGTTGTGTTCGTGTTCCAAGACAACACTGTGCAGGATGTCAAGAAACACCCCGAGATCAGTGCGGACTGGGTGGCGTGTCTGGCACTGGCTGTCGCGTCGGGGGGGAGCAAGGATGACTGCCTCGATGAAGCCACTGCCTTGGTCCTCAACCAGGGCACCATTATCGCGGTGCTCTTCATGTTGGCAGTAAGTGACGGAACTCCAGCAATCCCCCTCATGGAAAGCAAGTCAGCTAACAGTTACTAGGTCAACGGCATATTCCTTCTCTTCCTCCTCGGTCGCTGGTCCATGGTCCACGGCTGGATCGACCTCTTCAAGGGCCTGCTGGGCAAGAGATCCAACGAGTTCGTATCTGTGGACGCGCGCCACGACTACAAGAATGACCAACGTTCGTATGAGATGCTGTCCAAAGACGAGAATTCTGTGGTAACGTCTCTTCCTTCAGTCCACCTCTCTTCAATGAGCCCGACTACTACAGGCGGCTTCAAGACCCCCGACTATTACGGGCAGACGGCGAGATACAACCCGCCTTCGAGGTCGTTTTCCAGCCCCAGACCACCTACGTCCCCTACAGGGTGGGACTCGACGACTACGCACGCACGGCCTGCGGATCCCCAGCTAAGCTACTGGACGAACAGCAGGGACCGGGACTATGAGGATATGAATCCCCTAGGAATGAACAAGATATGATACGGAGAGACGAGTTAAAGGAGAGCGAGATGATAGTTCAACACTTTTTATAATAAGTCCGGCAACGACGGCGGAACGACGACTCGAAGCGAACTACATTATAACGAGACAAAAAATAAGAACGACTAACTCTCGATCGACCAACTAGAAGAATCGGTCAGACGAGAGCCTAGAATCACCACCGCCGACGCCGGCACTCTTTACACCACATATCCGCCTGCTCAATCTGAGCAACGACGCAGAAAAGCGAGAAACAAGACGCCCCCGAAAAAATGTGTTCGGCATCGACGGACGTGCCCAGCCCTGAACATCAGGCTGTGTTCGGGTGTGGTGCCTAATCCCGATTATTACCGAACGGGAACGGCATGCATGCATGCATGCATTCTCCGTCGGCCACCCGTCCCATCCGTATGGGTATGTCCACGGATAACTAACCTCCTTCGAGAATGCACCTCTCTAGACCTTCGCATCTCTAGGAGTCAGCTGAGAACCGACAGGCACGAAACTATTCGTTCGGCATCGGCGAACTCTTCTTGATCTCGCACGGGGATCAATGTGCCCCACCGCGGTCACGGTTGAACCCTGACGACCACACTCTTGCTTGAATTTTTTTTGTGTCATCTATTCTTCTCTACGAAAGGGTAGGAATGGCGGATATTTCGATATCGTCAATGGATTTATTTATTGGGAAGGGTTGGTGGCTTTTTATACTCCCAAGGAGAAACGGACTCCTTTTTTTGATGTACAACGAAGCTTCACTGTATCGATATTTTCCCGCCCGTATACACACACACATATATATATAGAGAGAGAGAGAGAGAGAGAATTGAGAAGCTACAAAACGTTGAAAAGGTCTCCCGGTCCCGGAACTACGGTTCGAAGCAAAGCGCAACCCGTACTTTTTTGGGCACTCCGAAACATGCTGTGCTGGAAAAGATTGGTCGCTGCGGCCCTAGCTCGATCCCACGTCGAACATTATTCGCTGTTGTGCAGAGTCTGGGCGATGTCCGAAGCGAAACCAGAATCAGGAAATGCTGACGTCTGATCAAATCCTGATGGGAATCGCCGGAAGGTCCGGCACAGGTGGACAGACAGCACAGCATGCACAGCTCAGAAGGATGAGGCAGAAAATGGTGCCCTGCCGCACACGGCTTTTTGAGAAAGCCAAAATGCTCAGCCGGACTCGCTTGTCTGTTCTGCTGAGCTGCGCACGCGAGCAGTTACTCTCATCGGGCGGTGATGCCACCTTATCGCCAGCCAGACCATCCTGTTGTCCACGTTTTAAATAAGCCAGACTCTGAACTTTATTTTAAATTGTCAGATTAACTTTTGAGGTGCCCTACGGAATCCTTTCTTCTCTTTTCATTTGAACCTTTTGAGGTCGCTTGAGCTAGGCGCTTGACGGCGTCGAACTGAAGTCGCGGGAGGGCTATCGAAATTGCATTGCAGCTACGGCCAGCAGCAGACCGAGGCACCCCTGCTCACGCGACACTGAAAGCCGACAATGCGGTTCTCCGACTATTTCCCCGTGCCCTGGTCGAAGTCTCGCCCATCCCTTTCCCTCCCCGCGCACCAGGGCGACGAAGTCGTCACAAAACCGACGAAAGGCTGGCGCAAAATGGCCATTCTCATCGCAGTGGCGGTTGCGCTATTCTTCGTCCTCATCTACCGCCTACGCGCATCGCAATGGGCCCTATCCGTTCCCTGGATCCCCGACCCGGCGTCGCTGGCGTTCACCAAGGAAAACCGCCTCCCGCCGGCGTCGGACCTCGCTCCGCCCATTTCATCCTATTCTCTCCCCTTGAGCACCCAGGGCCGCGACATTGTCGACGCTAGGGGGAAGAGGGTGAAGCTTGCCTCTGTGAACTGGTACGGTGCTAGCGATGAGTTGTTCGTTTCGGGGGGCCTGGACGTCAAGCACCGGGATGAAATTGCGCGATTGATTCGCAAGTTGGGGTTCAATTCCGTGAGATTGCCTTATAGCGACGAACTTGTTATTGAGAACCCCGTGGTGCGGGATGAGGACGTAGCTGCCAACCCGGACCTGATCGGCAAGACAGCGCTCGACGTGTTCACCGCGACCGTCAAGAGCCTAACGAAGGAGGGAGTCGCCGTCATCGTGAACAACCACATCACCCGCGCAAGCTGGTGCGACGGCTTCGATCTCTGCGACGCCGCCTGGTCCAACGACCACCTCGGCCCCTTTTGCAAAGTTCGCCAGACGGAAGAAGAATGGATCCAGCACTGGGAGACCATCATGGAGCCCCTCGTCTCGGACCCGTACGTCATCGGCGTCGACCTGCGCAACGAAGTTCGCGGCCTCTGGGGCACAATGTCGTGGGCCAAGTGGGCCGCTGCCGCAGAAAAATGCGGCGACCGCCTCCTGGCCATGAACCCGGACTGGCTCGTCGTCGTCGGCGGTATCTCCTCGGGCAACGACCTCTCAGGCGCGGCGACGCGACCCGTCCGCCTCTCCGTCGCGCGCGACCGCGTCGTGTACTCGTCGCACTCGTATTCCTGGTCCGGCTGGGGCGAGCCGTGGAAGGGCATGTACGCCAAGCGGAACTACGAGTCGTTCGTGTCCACCGTGCGGCGGCACTGGGGGTACCTCCTCGAGAACGACATCGCGCCCGTGTGGGTGGGGGAGTTTGGGGCGCCGGGACGGCCGGGGGTTGGGGATGCGCGGTACTGGAGGCATCTGGTTAGGTACTTGACGGCCCTGGATGCGGATTTCGGGTATTGGGCTTTGAATCCGAGGAAGGTTGGGCTGAGCGGGAGTAAGGAGGAGACGTACGGGCTTGTTCGGGAGGATTGGGAGACGCCTGTTTTGGATTATAGGATGAAGGACATGATTGGGTTGATGAAGGTGCAGGAGCCCAATAGGTATAGGGTGGAGGATGGCGAGAGGCGGGAGGCCGAGGACGACGTGGATGGGAAGGCGTGGGAGCTGTGAGGAGGAGAGTAAGGAGTGAGGAGGGCTCTTAACGCCCAATTTCGGAGTTTTGTATCAAGGCACGCTTTACGACTTGGAGGCCATCGGTTTCTAAACAGAACATAGGAGACCCAAACATAGAAGGGAAACGTATAAAGAGGGTGCCAATAGAGAAACGGAATCTATCGGTTGCCTCCACAGGGTTTGACATCAACCATATCGCTCTAGAGATATAAACAGGCGGAGCAAAACTCCTAGTTCGTTCATTTCAACCCCTTCTTAACCTGAGATATTCTTTTTTTCCTTTTTTTTTTTTTTCTTCTTTGCGCCAAACTCTTGTAAAGCTGGCTCTATCATTGATTCGGATCTATACTTTCTTGCCCTGTCTTAACAGGTCGGATACCTTTGGCGGCAGCACCAACTGGCTCCTATCATTCCTTCTATAAAAGTCTACCAGCATCATCGCCGTCTTCTCAGGAAGATCTTCGTGGATAAAGTGACCCGCCTCCGGGAATACCTGCAGCGCATATTTCCCTAACCCCATTGTTAGTGAAAAGCTCGAAAGATTAGATTGAACAAGATAACTCACCCTGCATCTGCCCAATCGTCAACTCGGTATCCAACCGATCCGTCCCAGCCAAAAGCAAAAGCTTCCCGCCCCTGGCCTCCAGAAACTTCTTACTCAACCCCACAAACCACCCCTCCCAAAACTTTTGCGTCGCCGCCAGATCCGTCCTCCACTTCCACCGCCTCCTATCGACGGCCGCCCCTCCGTTCCCCGCACCCTCGCCGGCCCCTTCCTCGACGAGCAGCGCCGGCACCGACGTCCTCGCCGACACGAGATTCCTCACCGTCCGGCTCCGCACATGCCAGTCTATCCCGGCCTCCAGCGTCGGGAACCCGGCCGGCCTGGTCGACAAGTACGTAATCATGCTCTGCAGCGCATCCATAGCCGACCCCTCGACAACATCCAAAACGGCGAAGCCCAGCACCGCGTTCCCCAGCAAGCCCTGCTTGGCCAAATTCGTAACCACGGCGCCGCCCAGGGAGTGTCCGACGAGCACCAGCGGCGGCAGCTCCGCCCAGTGCATCCGCTCTTGCGCGCCGCGGATGACGAACAGCAAATCGGCTGTCAGCGTGTCGAGGCTGAGATCCGGGTCGGCGCCCGAGGAATCCGTCGTGGAGCCGTGGCCGCGCGCGTCGGCGGATAACATGCCGGCCGAGGGCACGTGCTTGCGGATCTCGGAGGAGACCACGGCGAAGGAGAGGCCCGACGAGCCGGCGCCGTGGTGGAAGACGAAGAGGGGCGATTTGCCACTGGGGGAGTTTAGGTAGGCGTGGTGGGTGATGGAGGAGGAGGGGTCCTTGAGGAAGAGCTCGCGCTCAAAGTAGGCGGTCCAGGGGATTTGGCCCATGTTTTTGCTCCGGTCGACGCTGGCAGGGCGTGCATTCGTGTTAGTAGGCTGCTATTGTCCGCCCTCCCCCGAGAGAAATAAAAAAAAACGGATAGAGTGGGACAACGTACGCCTGCGGCCGCGCAAACAGCCTCTGACTCGGCGACGGTATCACCGTGCCCGTCGAGCTCGCCGAGCTCGCCGAACTAGAATCGTCGTCCATCGGCTCGGGCAGCTCCCCTAGGCTATCGGCCGCCTCCTCGAGCTCCCTCCTCTCGGCGCCCTCGTCGAAGGGCTCGAGGGCGCTGAGCTTGGCCTTTGCCCAGGCCTTTTGTAGGTCGCTCATGGCTTCCTGAGCTCTCTTGCGCTTTCTCTTCGCACCTCTCAACAGTTTCAAAAAGGGCCAGCTTGGCTGGGCTCAAAGGTCCTGGGCGCGCGGTTCCGGTCCCCGAAGTACGCCAGCTGGCAGCGGCGTAGGTGGGGGGGAGTGGGCGCGTGGTGCTATTCGATAAGAACCAGAGAAGCGAAAAGTGGCTGCCGCCGCGACGGTGGTGGCTCCGGGTCTGTATGTCCGGTGTGGAAGGAGAATCTTGCGACAAATGGATATTCAGCCGAGATTGGCTTGAAGCGCGTAGCTCCCCAAGTCGGCGAGACCTTTGTGGTGAGACGAAGTTGAGTGGTGTCAAAAGTCTAACTAACGTCCGGTACGTACCGACTACCATTGAGGGGACTGTGGTGTTTCTGATTGGACACTGTGCCATCCTGAGTTTCAAATGGCAGGCGGAACCGAACAACGCCCAGGCGGAGCCGTGTCTAGATATAATATATATATATATATATCACCAATTGATTATCGATATGCTCTTAACTAAAACAGGACTTCCCTAATTTTATCAAGGCGAAAACGGGGTAGCTGGGCCGAAAAAGAGAATCGCTATGTTGACTTGTTCAATTACCATCAACTATGGACGTCGACTATGCTATGTTATCGCATCCTGCATGCAAGACTCTGCTCTCACCATCGTACATCTATCCTATCCGTTCCTCACCTTCGTCGTGTCGTAGTCTTTGCACTTCCAAGAGGCTTTGGACTTTGTGCATCTCTCTATCATACAGACTGTGAGGTAAGGCATATCCGGACAAGGAAACCTCATGGAGAAAAAAAAATGGTAAGGATTGGCTTTGGGGTATTGTCGGCCGTTGGGATTTGACATGATCCGAGTTGGGGGGAAAAGAAGGGATAAAGTAATGCGTTGCGCGTGTAAATACTAGTTAAATGTCCCAATAGAGAAATGTTGGAACTAGAAAATTGTGTGTGTGCAAGTGAATGTAATATGTATACAAAATACTGTCTTGGAAATAAATCATGAAGGAGATGGTGGGCGTTTTAATAGTACGAACGTCCGTAGCTCTGGTTGCTCTGCCCGTAGCCATTGCCATAGCCCTGCTGCTGCCCGCCGAACCCGCCGAGGTTAGGTATCGTGGGCTGTCTCATATCGGCGTGACCAATGGGGGCAGCATTGCTGATGAGGCCCTCACGACTCTGATCGCCATATGCGACAGGAGTGTTGGGCGTTATGGGCCTATAGGGACTCGCGTAGTCGTTGCTGGGAGAGAGCTGCGAGGGTTTGTTGTACGACGCCTCGTAGTTTCCGAGATACTTCTCCGGTGAGGGGGACCGGGCATAACCAGTCTTCTCGACGGTCGAGGCCATGGAGAAGGTGGTAGAGCCCTTGTTGTCGAACTGGGACCGGTCGAGGAGGAGAGAGTTGCGGGCGTCAAGGGGGGTAAGGTTGTCCATGTCTCGTACCATTTTTTCTGCGTCAAAAGTTAGCATTACTCCCATTGGAGTCAAGAGTCAGATAACCTGGTAACTTACCCATCTCCTTTCTCCTCTCGCGGTGGGGGTTCTTCTTGCAGCACTGGTTGATGGCATTCCAGATGATCAGGATTGCCAAGATACCAGTAAGAGCAGACTGCACGGCAATGAGAACAACGCCTGTAACAGTCTGCGTCGTCTGCGCAATTCCCAACTCCTCAACGAACACCAAGATGCACACGACAGAGAGCACACGCACGACTTGGATGACAATATTGAT
This sequence comes from Lomentospora prolificans, assembly GCA_029532625.1. NCBI lineage: Eukaryota > Fungi > Ascomycota > Sordariomycetes > Microascales > Microascaceae > Lomentospora > Lomentospora prolificans. The sequence continues at coordinate 656,912 of JARFXM010000003.1, forward strand.
AATGTTACCAGACTTGCGCTCATAAGGGCGACTCCAGATAAGGAGGATGAGCATGACAGCCTCAACGACGATTTGACCACCAGTCTGAATCTTGCCGTTGCCGTCGGTGACGGCGAGGAGCGTTCCCTTGACAAACATGTATACGATGGTGGGGACAAAGATCCACCAGTAGTCCTTGCGGTAGGATTCGTAGAACAAGCTGTACTTGACCCAGATATCCTTGTTCTCGTAGAGGCCACTGGTGTCGCCCTCGTTCTGCTTGAGCTTGCGCGCAGTGCTCCAGATCTTGTAGGAGAAGAAAAGGAGGATGCCGGTGAAGATGAAGAGCGTGACACCAGCGAGTGATTTGGCGGCCCACGAATCGCCCTTGGTAAACTGGACGACGCAGTAGAGTACCCAGACTCCGTAGAGTAAGAAAATCAACGAAGTGATGGCGCGGGCGATGGACCCCCAGTAGTGCTTACGAAAGCCGCTCAGAGCCTTGGGGAAGTTGCCAAAAAGAGCCCAGAACTCTAGTATAACCTTGATGAGGAGAATTCCAACAGCAATGGCCGCGATGACGATGGCGACGACGAGAAGGACGGTCATGAAGGTGTTGGACTCGGGAATGCTGAGCTGCTGCACGTAAGCCTGAATACCGGTGACGGCCTGCTTGAGGGGGGCCATGCTGTCGTCTTCAGTCTCCTCGGCGACGGGCGTCGTGGTGTCAATGGAAGTCTCAATCTGGCGGGCGGCGAGGACGGCAAATCCCTCGAGGGCACGCTTAATCTTGAAGATGGAGCTGTTGGCGTTGGCGGTCGAGCCGTCGGGGAAGACGAGAGTCGTGTTGCGGAGGACGGCAACGCTACTTCGGGTAAGGTTGCCTCCCGTCATGCCTCGGAAGTTGTCGATCGACTCCTGCATCTCGGTCCAGGGAATAAGACCCGTGGAGAAGGCAAAGTTCTTGGCGAAGCTGCGGTAGATGGGTGGGTAGTTCACGGACAACATGCCGTTCATAGCCATGCCCTGGAACCAACCAAAGACCTCGGTGAAGCTGGGGCTGATGGTTCCCATGCCGCCGGCAGTTGAGCCTCCGGCAACACCACCACCAAGAGCACTAGCACCACCGCTAACAGCCGCGCTGATGGCGGAAACACCACCGACCACCAAGGCTGCACCGGCAACACCGGCAGCGAGATACGATACGGCGGGAACACTTGCGGTCTTTCCGTTGGAGACCTGAGACTGAATGCATCCAACATCCTGGCCAGTCTCGAGAGACTTGAGCTCAAGGGTCGCCAAGGCAGCGATATCGGGAACCTGGAAAGCGATGGCGGGGACGAGATCGGCGAACTCCTTGGGAATCTCCTGCATGCCTCGAGCGCCAAAGGTGCCAGCCGGGACTAGCACAGTTATGTCAGTAACTTTTGCAAGCCATTACCCATCCAAATCCAACTCAGAGTTCATCGACGTACCTGGGCACAGCTGTTCGACAAATGTTCCCCTGTCGCAAGGGTTGAACTTGTTGCTGTAAACCTCCGCGCCAAACGCCGTGACCTTGAGCTCCGCCGTCACATTTTGAATCCGTGAGCTCGAACCCTGCACATCGAAAGTAACGGTCTGGTTTTCTTTGTTGTACTGGATATCGATCTTTTGCACCTGAATTGTGGAGGTCTTGTTGGCACAACTGGAGAAGCTAACAGTTTGAAGAATATCCTTTGCTAACACGCCGTTGGCGAAAGCGGCGACAGCACAAGCCGCGCTAAAAACACTTGAAGTAAATTTCATTTTAAAAATGCCGACTTGTATAAATCGCTTCACTTGCGGAGGGTATTCCGTATAATTTGCTTATTTTGGTGATAACCCGACTTAGACGGCTCGTTTGAAATCGGCTAACAGGGTTCGAATATCGAAAACCAACAACATAGAAAACTCTCGGAAATCGGATCGCACACGAATCGAAGCAAGCAAACCGAACTAGTCAAACTCGATGAAAAGGGCAATTTCGCTGTAATGTCGGAACGAGTAGATTGGGTTGTCGGAGACCGGCAACAACTAAAAGCGCAAGAAAGAAACGTAAACCACCCTCACTGAGGCGGATAAGAATAGATTGAACAAAAAAGCCGAGCCTCGCAAAAAGGGAATAAAAGCTGGCCTTGTTTGAAAAAGACGATTTCAAAGAAGATGGCCGAGGATCAACCTGGAACGAATGGAAAGAGGCAACTTGTGCCTTGGGGGGAAGAAAGGAAGCTGACGACCCGAATATCTTGACTCTAGGGCCCACCAGATTGTCTACCGAGTCGGTTGATGACGACAAAAAGAGTGGAAGGGAAGAAAGGAAAGAAGGGAAGGGTAAGCAAAGGTAAAGAAGGACTAGGTTAAAGATGATATGGAGAGATGGGATGGGATTAGGGTTGGATTGGAGGGAGCGAAAGGTAGGCAACTGCGGGGACTGCGCTAACAAACAGACACCCGAGCTGAAACGGCCGTGGATGTCAACATCCCTCCGCATGCAGGTCAGGTTGGAGCCAGCGTACGAGAGCACCAAAAGGGACGCAGGACAGCCAGACAGCAGCCGAGCAAGGGACGGTGTAACAGCAGTAAAGGGCATCTTCTAGACCCCCCACGAGACCAAGGCAAGGAGGTAAGGGTTCCTTTTCCCTCGAGGGTGAGGCGCCAGGCAGGTCGTGCTCCACCACGAGCCAAAGAAGCGGGAAAGACTGCGCAAAGCCGTTACTTCGTATCTCTATTTTCGCCTCTGTCGCCCACTTGGCGCCTGAAGAGGAAACCCTGGAGTTGTCAGAACCGGCATGGGCTCGAGAGACACTGCTCATGCTCTGCATCTTGGTATCATTCAACCACACCCCTGCCAGGTCGTATGTTCCAGGACGGCGGACACTGGCCCACATGCAGGACACCCAGCCATCCTTTCCTCGCCATCCCTAATATCGCTCCATGGCATCAATACGGGAGTCCGGCGTTGCCAGGAGGCCAAGGCGACCAGTTCATCCAGCCATTCATCACGAGAAATCAAGCTCAAAATGTCTCTCCCTCCCAGCCAAAGCATTCTCACAAAAAAAAAAAAAAAAAAAAAAAAAAAAAACCTTGCCTTCGCCGCCGCCCGATTAGCACATGCGTTCGTTCTTCCATCTTCTTTGTGACGGTAAGAGAAACTCACCAGTGGCACTGGGCAATAGGGCAACTCGAAACTGAAGAAAAGGGGCGAAGTCAAACCTCGCGACAAGGAGGTCGTAGATCATCAGGGGTATTGGCCCACCTCATTGGCTGCCGATGTCCCGGCTCGGTTTGGGCAGAGGCGAGCCAGGCGACAGCAAGGGGCTACCCCTAGCCAAGTCTGAAACAGCGATGTGCCTGCAGCGCTACGCTCTGGTGGGCTGCAGTAGTGCCGTCGAACCTTGGGCGCTGGCTGAGTGGATCGCCTGGCTGGCTAAGAGCTGGCCTGTTCGGTGGGCATGCTCGACTCTACGAAGACAAGAGGTCAATTTCAATGGGCGAAGAATTGCTGCAAAAATGAATACCAGCGTTGTGAAATGGAAGAGAAGCAGGATATTCTATTAACACTGTAAGAATTCATCTAAAATATATGCAGCTTCTTCTATTCGTACAGTGTTCAAACTGTACCTCACCACCAACCGAATCGCTCTTTCCTTGACTCGTCATCACCGTTGCAAACTTCCCTCCGCTTCAGCCAAAAACAAGTCTTTGAGTCCTCATCGATCGGCTTCCGCGCAGATCAGGATAATCCTCAATCTCTATTATGTCCTGCCATCTGGCCACGGCGACAAGCATAGGGTGCGCCACTTCCATTGGCGGGTCGCCGGCAAGATATGCCCACCGATAAGCTGATGTGCTGCTTGGACCATAAAAGGAGGAGGGCTGTGAGCGCATCATTCATGCTAGCCGCTGGGATGGTTCCCTTCAAACAGGTCCTAGGACCGATTGCGATTAAGCATGTGGCCCGAGGAGCAGTCCGTGCTCGTGGGTAACCAAGATTCTCTTTCCCGTGATGCAGCAATGCTTGCAGGGATCGGCTGTGAGCAGCTGCTCTCTTTTTTTTTTCCTCGCCCACATTCGATTCTTCGTTCAGCCATGGCCTTGATTAACTTTGAGGATTCAACTGCCTTTGCAGGACCAGACCCACGGGTCCGATGCGAAGAATAGGGGGCCACGTCAAGATTTCTTCAGCGCCATGCGCTTCACTTCGTTCGCCTGCTTGTCTGATGCGTGCTTTAGTGCGGCCAGCCATCGCTTAGCAGTCATGTCATACGCCAGGGACATGGGATGAACCTCATGGAAGAATTTTCAACAAATGATTGCCCTCTTTACAATAGAATTAGCGGTGAAGTTATTGAACAGGCCATAGCAGAGCACTGTCTCTGCCAACAGATTGCTCAAGATGCATTAGAGAACCCGAACACGTCACGTCAGTAACATACATGCAGACTAGAAAGCTTAAAACAGTGAGCCTGATAGTATGCAGGTTCTCAATCTAATACCCCTACATACATGCCCCACTGCTTCTAGGACCACGCTATTAAGTTGAATCACTCCCGCTGACCGCCGCCAATTCCCCCTCACCGTCAGCTTACAGGAGGCCATTGCCCATTCTGTCCGATAGGCCGAGTTGCGTTTTCGAAAATACAGTGAAAGCCCGCAACCCGAGATCCGCATCGCACACTTCTCAGGAATCCTGAATAGTGGCATACATCTTCGGAAGGCCTCCATTGTAAGATGTATTTATTGGCTTCTGTCTTGCCCTTGTCTAGACGGAAGCTTTAAGGCCAACTACCATCTAGGGGCGAGTGTGTCTGTAAAGTCAACTGTGAGGATGGTTGCGGGCCGTTGCCAAGCTCCAAACTTGGATGTTCGAGAAGCTACCAGATAGAGGACGACGCCTTGGCAATGACGAGAGAATCGCCACACCGATTTACAGTTTGTATGCTGTGCCTTGCTCTCTAGAAGACGAGACACGTCCTACGTGTGCCAAACGCCCCGGTCAGAGCTATACAGCAGATCCGACGAACCAGGCGACTAGAGAATCAAAGACCACCCTTTCATGAGATGGATCAGAATGGAACATTTCATTAAGCCTCGAGCTGTCTTCTAGTTAATTTTAATGTCTTTCTCATGGTACGCATCTAATACCGGGTATCTTCTCTTTCATCATCTCTCATTCTCAAATCTTCTCCAAATCTAGTCTCAGGCGCCAGTGGGCTTAAAGGCCCGAGGCTGAATAGACTGAACAGACTGACCATTCGCGATGGGCTGAAGAGCCTCAAGTCGATGGGACTGAGCTGGCTGGATAATCAGATCGGAAACTGATGACCCAGAGGGGAAATATGGGTCGTATATTGGGCGAACTGGCTATGAGCGCTTGAAATAACATTCACCCCCGGCTAGTTTAGGGGAAGGTTATTCATGCTGCCCTTGCCTTCGCCTAGCCACTCTGGCTCGACCAGGTCATCCTTGACCTGGTACAAAAATCTGTACGCGGTCCTGATAGTACCGTCGCTGACGCCAGCAATAGCAGCAATGTCGCGCGAACTCTTGGGATCGCCCATGAGGTGCGACGCCATGTAGATGCAGGCAGCCGCCACCGACAGAGGGGACCTTCCGGCCAGATCCGCAACACCGCTCGTTTTCTTTGCGAGCTCCCGTGAGATGTTTTCAATCCGCTGGGTATTCTTGAAAATGAGCTGCGAGCAGTAACGCGCGCAGAGCGATTCGGCGCTGGTCGAACCCGTATTCTCATATCCGCCGGCGCTGGCAACACCGATGTTGACGTCTTCTTGCTTCTGCTTCTGGAGGAACGACTCGAGAAGCTTGAACACCTTCCCAATGTCCTTCTTGCCGACCCTCGTAAGGTTGTGAATCTCGCGGAAGGTACGGCCCACACCAGCTTGTCGGCACGCGATGAAGATGCAGCCCGCGATGATGGCTTCCTGGGGCTTACCCTTGAGCGCCTTTTTCTCCTCAACGAGCTTGAAGATATGCTTCGCAGCTTCGGAGATGTGCTTGGGGATATTGATCGAGTCGCAGTACGTGCCGATCTCCTTGTAGGCTTGTAGCAGCGTCTTCGTCGTTTTGTCCTGCTGGGTGGTATTGTTCTGAAGGCGGGCGAGGGTCCTGCTCTGGCGGGTATCCGCGTTGGCAATGCTGGTCTCGAGTTGCGATCCGTTCAAGAGAGGGTTCGCCGAGTCACCGACACGAGAGGGGTCATCGCTGTTCTGGTCATCGTTGGCAAAGCTTCGCCACTCGGAGCGAGTGTCAATGATGCGGTCGCCGAGGACTAGGCCGCACGAGTCACAGACGATATCCCCAGCAGAGTACTCCTCCTTCAGGTTGGGTGGGTATTCTCTGCAGTCGGGACAGACTAGAATATTGCTCAAGTCGTCGTTATATTCGCCCGAGGCTGCAGCAGGTTCCATCATGATGAGGACTGCGTGGCGAATGCCGACCAGCAGGAGAGGGACGCCTCAATCGAAATGGGTCAACCAGACGTTCCGCAGTGCAAAAAAAACCTGTATAGTAATAATTAGGTACAGAGACGATTGTTTCAGGTTCAACGAGCGTGTTCAAGCGAGGCAGGACGCAGCGTACAGTGAAGCAGGTCGCTTGGGAGGTTTGTGGATGGGAAAAGTGATGGTGGAAGTGTCGTCGCTCTGAGCCGGTAAGATATGTTACTAATGGGACTGGCTCTCCTGCCTAGAAGAGCGGCTCAACTGCGGCCAATCAGAGCCGTGTTTTACCGGGAGTTTTTGCTGATTAATGGAGACACTGCAACCCATTACCATGATACATTCCTGCCCATTTATTCCTCCTTGTGAAGAGGATTGCCAGATCTGGCTTCATTCGTGTTCAATACTAGGCTATGATTCAGATGGTGAAGACGGGCAGCTTTGACAGTAACTAGCCATTTATGCATATAATGTGGATTTTCCACCTGCGAATCCCCAAAGAAACATAAACTTCCAGCTTCAATCACCAACAGATTGTCATCTCGCTTTGTATCAGCTACAAAGGATCAAGAGCGACAGCATTCTAAGTCGATGGTTAATGATTTTACTCAAGCCAAAGCCGGAATGGGTGGCTTAAACTCTACTTGAGCACCTTTTGGATTCCTAGCCGAGATCTACGCCGTAAATACCCGCTCTACTCGAACTAGTGCTAACCATATCGATGCCGTTCCCCCACACCCGATCTTGATGGCAAAGATCTATCAGTATGCCAAAGGCCTTTCCTTACGATCCGTACGTGAGCCACCACTATATCCAGTCGAGTCGGCAGCTGCGAGAGAAGGATATAGAACGTAGTTTACAGCACCAATTGATTGTAAGGTGGCTAGCCCGGATTACTACGTACTAAACTAATTAAATCTTGAATAAAGGGCCAGGAATTTTCGTAGAGCATTTACCCAGCCCATTAAAGGGCTCCTAAGGATCTTATTTCCCTGGCTCACAATTATGTCCAATACTGGTCTCAGGTTTGTAACTAGTCCGGAGCTCTTGTGATATTCACCAGACGGTAACCTGATGGTATTCGGAAATATTCCCGGTCGAGAGAGCTACTGTGAAGCGTCTAGAAACTATCAATACAACCTAGGAAAGATCTTGAATCTATCCTTGAGCGTAAGATAGACAGATTGGCGGTCATGATCGCAAAGTCAGCTCAGCACAATTCAGCTCTTCGGCACCAATCGTACTCCATATCCAGAGATGATTCCAGTCATCTCCCATCAAGACCCAGATAGGCCAGCGACCTTTTAGAGCTAGCTACAAAACCCGTTCGTCCGTTCTTCACAATCAATTCAGGCAGTATAGTGAGTGAATAAAACCGAGAGATCTGTGGCTCGAAGCGGGTGACTCTCTATACCTTCGTCCTGCAGAACTCCCAGCTGTGACCAATATGATGCCTTCGGTTATGAACCGGTTGACCGCTCTAGAACAAAATGTTGAAGATACATACATTCTCTCAATAGAGACAAGATACATCCATTAGGATGGTACAATTTGCCCTTCATCATCACGAACTGAAGCGGAAAAGCCGAGCAAGCGTCACTAGGCCAACTTTTCTTGTGGAATTGTACTCATCAAAGAGTGTTCATAGCTGCTTCAATGAAGAACATAAAGCTAGGCTTCTATCCCTCGGGTGGGCAGCAGCTCTTTCATCGGAGCACGGCAGGAAACGCCCAAGAGAAAGGGCCATGCACGATCGAAACATCCAAACGTCATGCACCGCTACACAAAACGAAAGGTCATCCCACGTGTAGGGCTCTTGATTTTTACTCGCTTCACTTCACTTCGGCAATGTGGCGCGTGAGTCAATCTGTAAAGGGTGGGCGGCGCCTTCTGATGAATTATCGGACGAAGGAGAATCATGCTGCGGCGGAGCGTGGGGAGATTGGAAGTCGAGCGTCCGGGCGTGCCGAAGCGGCGAGGCTTGAGCGCGAGCTGGGCTTTATAGATATTCTTGTTGAGAATCATCCGATATCATGAGATGAATGTTGGAGAGGCGTGTTGATGCTTACGGGAGTCAGAGATTAGACTTACACACTCTTTCACAAGCGCCGGACAAACACGAATCCCAACAGCAGCGCCGTGTAGAACCAGGCCCGCCTCCCCAAAAATTGAGAACGAAGAGGGAGGTGCCTTAGTCGCTTTGATGACCCTACACTGCTAGACCGTAGAGTTTGGAACGTAGATAAATGTGTGAGGTGGAACCCTGAGCTCAACAGGGTTGTCAACTAGAAGGGATATCCGAGCTCCTTCTACTGAGAACTTCCGGGAACGGGAGGCATTTGAGGCAGTGATTATGGGGACTCGTAGGAAACAGCACGGCCAAGCAAAGCCTTGGCCTGCCTCCAAGATAGGGCCAAGGAACATTAAAGGCTCGATTTACCAGCGTTGCTATTGATAGGAGCCTTCAAGAGTTCAATGCACACACCACTTTGCCTAATCAACGTCTCTACGGCGCAAGTAGTGTTTACAACGCGCGCCAAATAAAGCCAGCTGGCCCGTTACAGGCCAGTCAAGTGAACGTTCCCTCTATATTACATGACAACACCAACATCGACAGTGTAACGGGAGAGTCGTTATTCCGATTCTTAACATGAGTCTCCGACATTTATCGGTGATAGTTCCATTGACAGGCAAGTCCAACTCTTGCAGCATACGAGTAGTTTTGGTAGCTGAAGAGAAAGATAAGAACTATCAGAAACAAGATAAAAACATCCAAAGAAGAGAGATCATACCGTGTAAGGTCTTTACATCGGCAATAGTGACTGAAAAACATAGAATATTCTCGTTTTTTTTTTTTTTTTGTAAAGACACTTCGCAAGGGTACCAATGTACTTCGATCTTGCCTTGCCGTCGAATTATCCAGGATCGCAAGGTGGTTTGCTTCGCTCGTAGCACATACTAGCTGGCGTCTAGAGCAAAGCCACAAGCTGGCTTGCACTAAACCGGGACAATACAGGACACTTACTTTGCAAAAATGCGCAATTTCATCGAGTTCAATGAAGCCCAGCACTTCCTCCTGCGAGACTCGTAAAGCGCGGATGGAGTCGTTTATGCGAGCAAGAGCCCACGGAATGTCCCGACTTACCCTGTATCAGCTAGGAGGTTGACACACGGGGTGACATACATACGACCTGAGGTATGGTGGAGTCGTTCACCAGAGGTTGCAGGGGTGTTTACATAAGCAAAACCATACCTCAGGTGAACATGCTTCGCCCCACATCATGTTCCTACGAACATGAGTCATACCTCAGGTCAACTTTAGGTATAAATACATTAATTTTTCATATTATATTATGAAAAGTTTTACATCTTATCTATTCTCAGGTACAAACTAGTTTTGAACTGATTTGGGCCAGGCACTATGGAGGATGTATTTCCACATGCACCAGTCGAGATTTCACCAATTATTGGCCATATGTGTTACGCTATATCATGCAAGCAAGCATGGAGGCGCTCCATGACGCGCCACACCAACGTAAGCAAGCATGAACATGCTCTGACAGAACCTCGGCAGTAAGCAAGCAATACCGAAGGTTGAAGGCAAGGAATATATAAAGGAAGTAAGGAACTACAAGCTAGATAGAAAGAACAAGACTATTTTACCATCACAAAGGAATACCTACACTGCATATGAACAGAATATGCAGAGGTTAACCAACGTGAAACCGGCGATCATCTCGAATCTGTGAATAGCGTCACAGAACCCTCCCGCTTACTTGTTAGCAGCTCGGCAGCTAGCAAGCAAGCGGACACGGCACGAGCCGTAACAATATGGGACTTGAAGATGAGGTAATACCTGATATACAGGTATGAATTGGAAGAATAGTTATTAACTAGTTCCTAACTGAGCACTTACTGCTGATAATCCTAATGGATATGAGGGAGGAAGAGTTTTTTTTAAGATTATTAGATTAAAGGATATTGAAATAATTTTATTTTGCCTTCTTATATAATCAGTTCTAATTTGATCTAGGTAGCACCTTCCATTATTTCCAATTTGATCCAGGTCGTGCCTGCCTATTATTTGTGATCCTCTTTATATCTAATTGAAGATTATTTTATGATCTAATTCATATTGAAATTGTTCATCGTTCTTTCCAAACTTGTATTATAGTTGTGCCTACTGGATTAAGACCTTACTAATACTCCAGCTGTCAGCAGCTGCCAGCAGCTGTGATATTAGACCTGCCCTGACTGGTGGATCATGACTCTGGTCAAAGTTTAGCTGTTTCACCTGAGGTATGGTTTTGCTTATGTAAACACCCCTGTAACCTCTGGTGAACGACTCCACCATACCTCAGGTCGTATGTCACCCCTTGACACACCTCTGCATCTCGGTACCGAGGATATTGAAGGGCCGCGCCATCCCATCGAAGCCGGGCTGCGTCCTTTCTCTCTTCGTTATCGCGAGTGCGGCTTTGCAAATCGAGCACAACGAATATGAGATGTCGTATCAAAACCTTACTGCGTGGGAGCGCCAGCAGGGTCCAAACAGTCTTTGGTCACTTTTTGCCCCTCTTGAACGCCAACGGCGCATCCATCCGCCTCCGAATCACCCTTACCCTTCTTCTTTCTCTTTCTCACCCAAACATCTAACTTTTTTTCGAAAATAGATAGAGTAACAGAAACGCCGCTATCAGGAGCTTTCTATAGATATCTAGAAGGCTATATAGGACCTATCCTAATATAGACTGATGCGGTGTGCTGCCCTCGTCCTAGAGTCGACGCGTGATATCTAGGTTAGTGTCCCTCGTCTGTGTGCTACCCTTGTTCTTACAACTTACACCTGGATGCTATCTCCTCATCCTCTCTACACCCTGATAACACTCGCTTATTGTCTTGTTTACTATTATATTTTGCCTTTATATGAACATTTCTACAATTTTACTTTCATTTCATAAATGGGTTCGTTTTAGCATATGGATACTGAAGTTAGTTGACTTTTTCGGTTCTTTCGAGCATAGGTAAAAACGTCTCTCTCTTCAAAAGAGGAAGAGCCGACATCGAAGGATCAAAAAGCATCGCTATGAACGTGAAATTCAGTATTGATACATGTAATATATCAGCATATATCCATTGATACTTCTCGAACGTATTCATTGTATAGTACCATGGATCTTTTTAGATTCGGGTGGCCTAGCAGGATACATTAATCAATTGTTCAATGTATTGATAAACGCCCGAGTATCGGGTTGCCAGCTGGCTTTCCACTGGGCTGCTTAGTGATGAAACCCCCAAGCCAGCCAGCTTGTTCCATTGTATACCTCGTGCTAATTTAGCCAGCCAGGCGGCGCAATACCTCATGAGATTCCTCCCAGGGAAAAAAATGTTTTAGACCTCGACACAACTCACCCCACTAACGCCTAACCTGCCACTTTCGACATACAGGAATCCGCCTCGCATCGCGCTCTTCTGTTAGAGTGCCTCGGACTAGGTGAGGACGCTCACCTTCCGGAGGCCTGGTTGGCGCGAGCTTTAAATGTGCGGAATCTACGCGTCCATTAGCAGGCGCGATGGGCTGTCGCCCTCCCGCGCTCTCCAGTCGCAGCTCGTAACAAGAGGACCAGACCATCTCGGGAGCGTGCGGGTTCCAGTCAAAGTCGGTGGAGACAGCCAGGCATCAGAGCTCTTTCTAACTTTCCTGGCGACCGTGCTATCCCTGCGCGGCAATGGCATTACCCAGCAACCCCTGGTGAGTGAGGTTTCGGGAGCTGTCCTCTGCTGGAATGGGGAAGCTTGGACCCTGGGTGGCAACACCATTTCCGGGAACGACGGTGCTGCCATACTTTCAACCTTGGATCTCGCTTCGGGCAAAGGCGCCGTTCTGGATGTGTTGCGGAGCATCAACGGCCCTTTTGCATTTATTTACTACGATCCCCGAGATGGAGGGTGCATATATTTTGGGCGGGATCGTCTGGGTCGCAGGTCACTGTTAGTGCATGAGGAAGGAGATTTTACTCTATCCAGCGTCGCTGACCCGGGCCTCTCTGGTTGGGCAGAGGTCGAAGCAGATGGTGTCTATGCCATAGACGTGGCGAGTCTGGGTGATGTGCATTCCAGACCCATCACTATGCTCGCCGCTAAAAGACATGGTTGGCTATCAGAGGACCTCGGGGAATATGTGAGTAGCCCATCAACACTCACTGCTACCACGGAAATGCAGTTTACAGTACCACTCACTACCTGACCGAAGATGTCCAATATAGGGATTTTCAACATAGCGTTGCCGCCCGAGGATGCCAGACCTCTATGTACCGGATCTAGACCAGTGCATGCCTTACGAGAGCATCTCGTGCAATCTCTTTCTTTGCGTGTGTTGAACGTCCCTGAGCCGCCCAAGGTTCATGCAGTATCAGAGGAAGGCGTTGATACCAGAATTGCCGTCCTCTTCTCTGGGGGATTGGACTGTACCGTCCTCGCTCGGCTGGCAAGCGAGTTGCTTCCACCCAACCAGGGGATCGACCTAATCAATGTAGCTTTTGAAAACCCTCGCATATCTGCGAGACTACATCCCTCTGAGGACAAATCCGCCATCTACGAGGCTTGTCCTGATCGCATTACAGGGAGGAAGTCCTTCAAGGAGCTGCATGATTGCTGCCCCGACAGGCAGTGGAGATTCATTGCTGTTAGTTGAGATTTTCCTCTTCCCCTCGCTCGAATATCGCTTCTGCTTGTGCCTGGCTAGCGGCCCTTTAGGGTCGCGGAGGCATGAAGAGGCATTTATTTCCCTCCATTACAGATCGACGGGAGGAAACTTACCACATATAAATGCAGGTTAACGTACCATACTCGGAGACCCAAAGTCACCGACGCGAGGTCGTGTCGCTCATGCACCCTCACAATACCGAGATGGACTTGTCGATCGCCTACGCTTTATATTTCGCGGCGCGGGGCGCTGGTATTGGCCAGACCGATCCTGAAACGCCTTGCACTGCCCAAAATGTTTCCACGCCGGCCAGGGTGCTTCTTTCGGGCTTAGGAGCCGATGAGCTATTTGGTGGCTACGTGCGGCATGGCACCGCCTTTGCGCGGAGAGGCTACCATGGTTTGCTCGAAGAGCTCAAGCTGGACGTTGGGAGGCTTGGAAAGAGGAACCTTGGGAGAGACGACAGAGTGATGTCTCATTGGTCCCGCGAAATTCGCTTTCCTTATCTTGATGAGCAGCTTGTAAAATGGGCCATCGAGACTCCCGTCTGGGAGAAATGCGACTTTGCGTCGCCCAGAATGGCGGGCGTCGATGTTGAGGCTGAAAAAAGAGTCTTGCGTTTACTCGCTTCGCAGCTCGGCATGAAGAAGGTGGCAGAAGAAAAGAAAAGAGCGGTTCGTGATTTCGGGGGCGGTGACGTCTCCACCCCTTACCCATTCCTTCATATTTCATCGAGCTCCTTTTCCCTCAATACGAAACTACTAAATATTCCGCTCATGAGCATCTAACAGCTAATTTTCCCCCCTTTGAGTACCTGCAGATTCAATTCGGGTCGAGGACCGCCAAGATGGAGAGTGGCAAGATTAAGGGTACACATGTGATCTCTGGGTCTTAGGGACGGCAGAGGAGAGCCGACCGAGCCACGGTTCTGACAGGATATATGTGTGCCGGAATTTCCATATTATATTGCAGGCCATCGTCTACGGTGGGAAACCAAGCCCCTGAACCGGATCGTATGGGCAGGTGTTGGGCGGGCAGTCCCTCTCTTCGCCCTTGAGCGGGCGTGTGAGGTTACCTGGTTCGAAGTCGGGCAATCTTAGGTATCTCTGGCGATGATGACACAAACAGATACTTCTGAGTCGATCCGCTTACCCTTTTTCGCATCGCCGACTTGATGTTATTCGGTCCTGGGTAACTAATCCTTGCTTCCCCTTGGTAAGATACTGAAACCCGTTGGAAAAAAGTTGTGCGTTTTCGGCCATGAGCTGATAACCCTCCTTTCTTCCCCGGGTAGTGTCATCATATCCTTGGGGTTACGGCAGGAGGAGGTTATCCTAGGGCTGAGACTAGAGATGGCACGATGAGGAGCGGAAACTGACTATGACGTTGTAAAAGGCAAGTCTGAGCTAGAGGAGGAAGCGTTCTACTGTATCATGTTTCATAATAGACACGCGAACATTGTTATACCTCTCTTCGTCGTCACTTCTTATACGAGTGTTTCAGCTTTCTCAGCCTCTTGGAACCTGCCTTGCGGCGTGTCCCCTCGACCGCCCAGTTTGTATTGTCAATTGAAAGAAATCCAACTGCGCATCAATGGTATGTTTGACCGCGCATTCAGCTCAATGGATCCGTTTCTGGTGGTGTAAGAGCGAGAACACAGTGGCGAAGCACATCACAAGTCGGCTATCAATCCGCTCATCCTGCGTGTAGCAAATCGGAAATCGCGTGTATGATTGTGTGTATGATCAGTATGTAAGGTCGCGAGTTTACGATTTGCGGGCTTGGCTACAAACGAGTGTGTGGTTGATGTTCAATGTTACTGTTTGGAGCGACCGCAGGAAAACCTGGGAAGAGCGGGCGACTCTCTCGAAGCGAGCGAGGCGGGAAAATAGGGGAGCGACAACTTTGTTTCCTCGCTAGAACCAGGCTACTGGCTTTGCTGGCGGTTGGGTAGCACTGCCCGTTAGCAAAGGGGTTGCTGGCCCGCTCACCTCGTTTTTGTTCGCCAAGTGTCGGAGAGGGACACATCACCTTAAGCGGTTGGCTGTCACTGAAGGCGGCAGCTCTTCGCTGGCGTTATATGATGCAATGATCATTGGGTGCTATATTTATTAGAGGGCTGCTATCACCGAAGACCCAGGATTCCGGGGCCCGACTTGAGAGGTGGGCAGGGAGGGCCACACATCTGCGACACCTCCTTGGCTGGTCAAAGCACCAATGCCACCAATTGACGCTACAACTTTATCGCCCGTTGGCGCCTTTGGTGGGTTGATGAAGCAGAGGCTGATGTCGCAGACCCCTGTCGACGCAGGAGATCACGGAGCACGAGCCCATAGTTGAAACCGAGTTCAAGCAGGGTCGAGAGCCAACAAAGTCGAGCCTGGCTCTCTCTGGGCCATCATTTGATTTACCCTTTTATCCCATCGAATGGGCAAACTGCCTCTGCTCACATCGGCGGGCACATCTGCGCTTCAATGGTTCCTCTCCCAAGAAAATACAGTGGTGTTGCGACCCAAAAGGTCCCCTAATGATCGATGGCTAAATAGCTGATAGAGCGCGGCCGGACCAGTTTTACAGAGGCAAAGGACGATGCGATGGGTGATTTACTGCTCATGAACCGTTGTAATTCTTTGATAAACGTTTTGTTTGGAGTTTCCTACAGGCTATTTTTCGCAATCAAGGAGACACAGCGAATGAGTATCTGGCGGGCTTGTGGTTTACTCTTCTCGACGCCTTCGAGAACCCGACGAAATGAGCGGCTCCGCCAGCTTCCGGGATCCCGCGATCCGGGCTTCCGTACGGTTTCTCTGGACTCCGTTGGTCGAAGCTTTTCTTTTCATCTTTACCAATCTTCTAGTCGCCAGGAGCAGGCGCTTTCAACCTCCGAATCTTACTAGTTGTTACTTGAAATCCTGAAGGGGCAAGGGGACCTCCGGTTTTCTGGGTCGACCCGGAATTGCACGCGGAGAGGATCAAGGTTTAAGTCGGAGATCTCACAAGCCACCCATCCCCCTTTCCTGGTGGTCTGACCCATGGAAACGGCCCTCTCTCCCTTAACCCCCACTCGACAGTTCATATACCTTGGGTTAGATACGCCTCCCGCCTCAGCCATGATATTGATCTACGGTTTCGCGAGACGTGAGCAGGGACCTGGTCGAGCCAGTCAGTCGCCACGACTGGGCTCTTACAAGCGGCTAGCCCTGCGTCACCTTGGCATTTTTCTTTCTTTTTTTTTTTTCTGTCTCTTATTTGCTCTCTACTGCTACTACTCCTCTTCCCCTTGTTCCCTTTTTGGGGAAAACCCTGGACCTCGTGCACATACTTGAAGCGACCAGGGCCCATGACACGATTTCGTCAACAATCTCATCTATATTTCAACCCAACTACCCCCGCAAGGTCGAAGTTCGAACTGCGCTCAGGTTTCAGAAAGCTATTCGAAGATAGTTCTCCACTGTCAAGGCTAGAATAAAGCCCCTAGCCCTTGCTCCTTCCATCCCACCTCCTCTTCCGAACAGCAACAATATCTTGTCCTCCTCGCCCAGCTCTATCCCTGGTCTTTTGTCCAAACTTATTCCCTACCTCTATTGAAGCACTGCTGCTTTTTTGGTTTTATTATCTCGGCAACTTCAACTTCCACCCAGCTTGGACCTAGCTGGAAGTCGTCTTTCAGACACTTAGCGCTTACATCACGCACCGAACCTTCTCTCTCAACAACAATGGAGCGAAGCCACAGGCCCCCGCCGCTCAACCTCACCCCTCCCGGCTCCCAGCGCAACTCCCGCCAGTCCAGCGTCTCGCGAATCACCATCTCCATCAAGGGCCAATCGCCGACCACGATATCCGTCTTCGAGGATGGCAGTGACGACTGGAACACGGGGCGCTTCATGACCGCCATGAGGGTGTTTTCCGACTTTGTCCACATCCTTACTTGCATGATTCTCTTGCTCATCATGGCTTTCTTCCTAAACTATGATGAGGGTGCCGTCAGCGGTCCCTTTGGGTGTGTAGTAAACCTCGTTTCGGTAACAAGGGAAAGATTCACAGAAAAGACTAACAAGACTGAATAGTGCCCCTGCCATCTTCCTCTCTATCCTCTTAGGCTCAGACATCATCCTAGATTTCCAATCCATCGGCCGCTATGACAAGATGTGGAAGGGCTGGGCCCTCCTCCTCCGCCTCGCCTTTGGCGTCGGCTACACGTCCACTTTTATGGCCTACATCGCGATGGGCCGTGCCTTCCCCGAGGAGTACACCTACTGGGGGCTCTCGGCGCAGTACTCCACACCGATGGTTTACATCTTCCTCTGGATCCTTGGGTTAGTCCATTGCTCTCTTTCTCTCTTCCTCTCCCCACTCGGCGTTGGTGAATCAGGTCGATTAACATGACTGCAAATAGTGTCTGGGATTTCGTGTACTGCTCCATAAGCCGCCGCCAGTTCGCCAACGAACTGCGAGCTTACCGCGCCGCCATCTTCGGAGGCGACAAGCGCTCCACGAACAGCCAGACTCTCAAGTTTGGCGCGCAGAGGCAGTGGGATGCCGAGGCGGCTGTTAGCAATGCCATCACCCGACCTGCCGTTATCAGGTATTGAGTTACCTGTTCTTCTTGACGAAGATGAAAAAAAAAGTCAAAATAAACCATCTTTCTGGGAAAGAGGAGGACTCCATCGAGATATTGGGCAAGAGTGCGTGTAATGGGAAGTTCATGGCGCACGAAGGGAAATCGAAAAAAAAGGCGATCCTTTATACACTACTTTGGAAGGAATGCGACGGCCCTCGGACAAAGTCAAGCTTTGCATGAGATACCAGACTTGGCGAGGGCTGCTGGGCAAACTACTTTTCGGTAATGATACTAATGACTTTATGACTGTAGCATAGTGTATAACTACAACAAACTGTACCAATACAAAGAAAGATTAGTTAGGACACTCGGCGTTCTTTCTTGCGTGATTCGTGACGATGTTGAAGATGGTTTCTGTAGAGGACGAGGGAAAGTGGTTGTGGTCTCTAGGGTCGGAGCTATGAGAGTCTCAACCGAAAGGCAAGACGCGCTCAAAATCGCCAATGTCTGCTAGCGGCCCGGATTGTCACACTCGCCGAACCCCTACGCCGAGCTTCGGCTGCCGACATGATAAAATATCTCCGAAGGCGTAGAAAGGCCGCGATTCCGGGTACAGCCAAACCAAACAAACCTGGTGGTCGAGTGGGTTGGTTTGTTTTGTTTACCCGCTGGAAACATAAAGCGGTTTGCAGCGGGGTGCGGAACACCGCAGAGGGCAAAAGGGCCCGGTAGACCCTTTTTCGCACTCGCTTGGGTAGGCGAGTCGATCACAAGAGTCAGGGAGGGGTGGAATCGTACGGAGGTGGGAGAATTTAGCCTGTTGGTACATACGCGGCAGGCATCAACATTTTGTTCAGATCTCAGCAGGGATGGAGCAAGGAAGACGAAAGGAAAAAAAAAAAAAAAAAAAAAAAAAAAAAAAAAAAAACAGAGAAATTTAAACCGGTCGGAAGATTCGGTGACAAGATGCAAGAAAGGGGATTGGGTTATTGTATAAACCCAAAAAACAATGCATGTGATCGTGATGGTGTGCGTTCATGGAGATCTCCATGGGCGGGCTTGCTCCATGCGCGCATCCGCATTCGCGACATGGAGATGGCACTCTCGCGAGGGTCAGAAGCTTAAGTGAGTGGGTGTGGCAGAATGAGGGACAGACAGCATTACGCACGTAGCACGGCCAATTACCGAAAGTGCCTTGCCAGGTGATGCGTCGAAAGGGTCAACAAGCATCGTCATCGATTACCAATAAGAAGCACACGAATGTGGGAGCCTCATCTGGAGGTGAAAACCCTGGTGTCGTGAGGATGACATCCATGGATCTCGTTGGTCTGTGGCATCCCAGGCTGCATTATTTCCACAGATGCGAGGGAAAAAAAAAAAAAAAAAAAAGATCCATCATTGTAATGGCACTTGACTAAGTCAAGAGATCCCCATACAGATCAATAGTTCGTGCCGATAGCCCGCTCTCTCTGACCCGATCCCTGCGTCGGCCTGCAACAGCGCCCGGCGAAGGAAGAGGAAGGGGCATCAATTCAAGGGGCAGCAAAATACTGCCGCCTGGACTGGTGAGGTGAGTCTTCAGCCCGCAAACAAGCCTCAATGATCCAGTCCATCTTGGCCGCGGATCTTTTTGGCTCCTGGCGCAGTGGGGGTGGCGAACAGTAAGCAGACGAGAATGGAAAGATGCCGCCGTTGCTTTCTTTCAAGTGGAAGTGGGTCACCAACAGGATCTGGCCTTGCTTTTCCGTGTTGATGGGGAAGAGCCAGAGCCAGGCATTGGGTAGGGTGATATTGAGTCGGATAGCCTCATAAGGCGGACTCAGGTGCCCTGCAAGATGCTCTGCGAGGGAGGTGGATGGGAAGGACGCGGCAATAACGCCGGACCCTCTTTTCCCCATTGCCGTTTCCTGTTTGTTCCGACACTGAACAGGTCGGGGAAAGAAAAAGGATTCAGATGACCTATCAACGGAAATGCAAGAGACGACGCGAAGGGTCCGGTTCCTAATTATTGGCCCTCCGCTTGCATGGGTCTTTCTGCCACCTTAAATCCCTGCTTTGAGCCGATGCGGTATCGAGCACGAGGGTGGTGAAGTGATGCGGTGGCATTGTGAAGATGGGTAATAACACAAGGCTGCTCCTCTCGTGAATCGAAACATCGCCATACTCGGTCACAGTTGCAGGAGGGGGGCCTCCGAGAACACTATCGATCGATATTTCCGAAGTTTGCTCTGGATTACTTTGCGTCTTACTTCGTACTTGATCCCTTATTAATTCTGCCAACTAATGCTTGGGTTTGGTGAAGTGTACAATCTCCTGCAGGACAACCGACCATACGAAGGTACAGCACGGTAGATCCTTGCTAGCCCCGACGGGCCAATAAGCACCGCCTTGCTGCGTGGTACAGGGCACATCTCTTTCGTGGATGGGCATCGCACCACTTGAGAGAGAGGGGAAAACATAGCAGACCCCCTATTCCATCTCAAGGCCATCTCAAGCCACATCGCGCCCTCCCACCGGCATCCTAGCCGAGTCGAGGGTTGGACCAAGAAAACGCGCGACTTGGCTGCAGGACGAGGGTCTCTTTCCTGACCTGGCGACGAGGTTGTCATGCTCGTCCGCTCACACAGCATGACTCCGTGAGTCAAGCGACCCCACTACAGTCCAGCCCTATGGACAACAGGTGTCTGGACGTTTGATGGGGAAAACACTTCACGAGGGAACGATTGGACAAGAGACCGCCATCTTTGATTTTATCGACGGCATCTGCAGAACTACTGCATCGCATTGCGGTCCACGACAGGGCGGAACCCAACCAGGGACGGTATTACTTGGTGCATACATGGAGCTTTGCATTTCGCAGGCTGTGTCGATGCCGACACTATTGAAAGAATAAATGGACTGCCAAACGCGGGATTTCGAGAGAAACATAGGGGAGCCTAATCGGGTCGTCATAGGGCAGGCGGAAGAGCTTTCACGAACTGTCTTTATGGAGGACAAGACATGATCGAAGGGCGAAACAATTGAAGACGAATGGACTCATCCTCCCGCAGAGGCGAAAAGGTGAAAACAGCGGGCGTGGGGTAACACAGAAGGATTCGCCCGTGGTCCCATGATCGGGCGCCTAAATTAGGAATTGGGGATGTGGGAGAGTCGAGACTGGACGGGATGAACTGTTGGGATATGCGTTCTTGGCTGGACTGGTCAAAGACGTAACCCGTATTATTACTGTCCGTGTCTACGAAGGTACGAAGTAGTCAATTGACGATTGAACCGAATCAGCAATCGGTCGTCTGGCAGGGTACGAAATGGCGCCAGAGCAGCGGCCAACCATCAAATCCGTGAAACCACCAAGGTACAAGCAATTCAGTACGTACCCCATCGACGGAGACCCAAATCTCCGTTGCCGTATTTCCCGTATTGAAGCCGCGCCCCGAGGAAAAAGGGAACAAATAACAAGAATACGGGTCGGATGCCCCCAAGAGTTTAGGGCGACGCAACTGCATACGTCTGCAAAGCCAAGCGAAAAAGCACCTGAAACTGTGTTCGTTCAGTAAGAGTACAGAGAATTTGGCTGCCTTGTGGTGGATTGCGTCGTGAAGACGGGAATAGTGTGCGCTAGGCCTGAGCAGGATCCGGATCGTCCTGTTCTGCTTCAAGCGAGGAGTTTGGTTCTGCCATACGCTCTCGGAGTACAAGCACAGCTCCAAGACTAAGGTCGAGCGTGCAGTCTGCCAAATTGCTAATGTCCGACTTGTGGGTAAGCCCATGGTCGACCAACATCGCACTAGTCTAGCGGCCGGATCAATTGAACGACTGCTGGCAATTCGGGCCATGCACAGCCCGTAAGCAAGCTTCGGTTCGCTGAGCTGAGAACAGAATGTTAGCCTCACAAGCTGGAATCCTACTACGAGCACTAACAATTATCAACCGAAATTGTTAGCCTGCTCCTGTTAGCGCCTGAGGTCGCCAATTGCCCTCCGGGCTTAACAGTTGTTACTTAGTCTCGGGGCTGAAAAGTCCCTTGGGAGTCGAGACTCATCCTTCCCTGTGGGTTTCGTGGCCTGCGGCCAATAGAATCCGGGCTTGGCAAACCAGTGGAGGCGGAGCTCTAGGCAGCAGCGTCTCGTCCAGGACTGAACCTGCCCGGAAGACACCGCGACTCCGACATTTCTAATCAACGCTTATTTCCCACTTCCACCACCTGAAGCATCCCTCCAAGTCCTTGATCTCCTTCCATGACATTCTTCTGCCTCCCGCCTCGTTCTTACTGTTAGGTGGCTCTCTCGAACTTCAAGCCGCGTCCCATCAATCGTCCGTGTGTGTAAGAGTGAAGGTCCTAAGGCCAGCTTTCACTTTTGTTTCGTTATTTTTAAATCGTCGCCGGTCTGTTTCCCCCCGCACGTCTCCTTCATCGTGTTGTGTCGTGTTCGAGGGTTGGAGTGGCTCTGATCGCGTGTGGGTGCTGGCTTGCGGGAATCCGCCCTTGTACAATCGCCCTACCACCAAGAAGCTCCAATTCCTCTTTTGATTCCCTCTTTCCAACCCCAACCAACCCTGTTTTTCTGGTTTGTATTTGACTCTTGGACCCCCCCGTGCTCTCGGGTCCCTCGGTCCTTCCCTTGTTATACACATACCCATCCATATCATCCATAGCCTCCTTCGAGTCCTACCATCAGCGTCATCGATCTAGGACGCCTTTTGGGGTTTTCGGTCTCGATCGCAACAACTACGAAACCCAAACTCGTCACAAGGGTCTCTTCCCTGAATAAGGGTATGTGAGCGTGTTTTCCAACTTACTCTTCTCTCATTGTCCAATCCTTTCCGTCCTCTCCCCACGCCTGAGGTTCAAGTCACTTCGGCGAAGAAGGACCTTGACCGTTGGCCGCCCGAGTGACTCAACTTTCCTTCTCCAGCGAGCCTCCGCCTCTTTTCCCCTCTTTTGTCAGGACAAGTTGAGGACTCTTTTCCTCTTCCCCGGACAAGGGTTACTGACGTTGGTCTTTCCTCAGAACGAGAAAGAGTACATACCACCCCATAAGAGGACGAGTGGCTCGGCACCATCCCCGCCCCTTCTTCTACCTACAAGTCTACAAATACACTTTGCCCACCATGGCTCCCAACCCGCGCAGGACTACCCGGTCGACACGCTTCGCCTGTGACGAAGGCTTGTCGCTAAATACTACCGCCTCCCTTCGCAAGAGCCCAACCTTCCACTCTCCCACCAGTCCCGGTTCTTCCTCTTCCGCCAGCTCGTTTGTGCCGCCCTCGATTCGTCGGTCACAAACAACATTCGACGATGTGGTTGATGCTCACCGTCGCCGTGCCGCCCTGATTGTCAACGACATCGACAAGTCTCTCAAGACTGAACACATATCCCCCTCGCCCTCGCTCAGGCGGACGATGCGCGATCGAAGCCTTCCTCTCCCACCTGGTCTCATCGACCTTCCCGTAGTCGACCCAGCCATGGCCGACTCTGAGAGGCGAGTTCTCCGCTCAAGCACCAGACGGATGTCTGGTCAGGAGATTTCTGACAGCGGTCTGGGCACCTCGATCGCCTCTACCTCGGTGAAGCGTGCCGCCACCCAGGGTGGGAAGAAGGCCAGTGTCTCGGCCATCACCAGGTCTGCTGCCACCACCACCGAGAACCTTCCAGGTCTCAGTCAGAGGGCTAGGGCGCGCATTCAAGAGCATACCCTTAGGCCTTTGCTCGCCAAACCCTCTTTGAAAGACTTCCGCCCAATCGTACTGGATATTCCCCGGCGTATCAGCGACAGAGAAATTATCTGCCTGAGGGATCTCGAAAAGACTCTTATTTTCATGGCTCCGGTAAGTCAACTGATCCACGATTCTGGCGTTTGGGGTGATGCTTATCGGTCCCTGTGTCTGAAGGAGAGGACGAAAACTCCCGAACTCTATCTTGATTTCTGCCTTACCTCAGTACGCTGCATTCAAACAACGGCCGAATTCCTCAGCGAGCGCGAACAAACCCGCCCGGCCGACCGCCCTTACACTAACCTCTATTTCATGGACCTGGAGGAACAGCTCCGCCAGTACGCCAGCCAACTAGCAGACGCCAAGCAGCAACCCGCCACTGGAGACATCCCCAACGAGATGGACATGTACGCATTTTACCAAGCACAAACAGTTTCCCCTTCCGCACTTACTAACGCCTTGTCCTACAGCTCTGACGAGGTCCGCCTTTACGGCGGTCTGACTAAAAATGGCCGTCGCGCTGAGCTCATCCGCGTGAAGAAGGATGGTAGGGCCTTCTCCATGGCGACAGGTGAACTCATCGACCTCGATGATGAGGAGGCCAAGGGCGGGGCTTTCAGGATCAAGCGCTCGTCCAGCCACGTCGAAGAAGAGGAGGAGGAGGATATTCTCCGCTCCATGGCCCGCAGGAAAAAGAACCCGACTCCCGAGGAGCTCGCCCCAAAGAAATGCCGCGAGCCTGGATGCAATAAAGAATTCAAGCGCCCCTGTGACCTGACCAAGCACGAGAAGACGCATTCTCGCCCTTGGAAGTGCCCCGTGAAAACCTGCAAGTACCACGAGTACGGTTGGCCCACCGAGAAGGAGATGGACCGTCATCACAACGACAAGCACTCGGCCGCCCCGCCTATGTTCGAATGCCACTTCAAACCCTGTCCGTACAAGTCGAAGCGTGAGTCCAACTGCAAGCAGCACATGGAGAAGGCCCACGGCTGGACCTACGTGCGAACTAAGACCAACCGCAAGAAGGCGGGCAACGGCGACTCGGGTAGTACTGTGCACCCCACTCCTCAGTTGACCAACATTTCCACTCCTGAGAGCCACGTTGGCATCGCCACTCCTCCTGCTCAGAGCGGCGAGTTCATGGTTCTTCCAAATAACAGCATCACCTTCCCCAAGTACATTCCTGACGAGGAGCTCTTCAACGGTGTTAACCAGCCCCCAATTCACATGCCGGAGCTGGACACTCTGGAAGTCGACATGGACCTCGATGTCTCCCCCCTGGATCCCTTTAGCGTCGATACTCCGTCCACTGGACCTTTTGAATCTTACTCGGGCTTCCAGGATGGCACTGGTTTCACTCTTGATGACGACCTGTACACGGCGCGGGCACAGCTGCCTACGCCTGACCCCGCCATCTTTGCCCAGAAGATGATGCCCCAGCAACCCTACCTGTCGTACCCCGATCTGATGGGCTCCGCCCAACCCGAGCTTGTGCCTACTCCGCACATCTCTCCCATCGGCCAGGCCAGCGCTATGCTCTACACTCCCAAGTCCCTTCAAGAGGTTGCGGATGAGGGCTTCGAGGATTTCACCCAGTGCGATGAGGGCTTTGACCATGACTTTGCCCTCTTCCCTGGTTCCACAAAGCTAGACGGCTATGAACCACTCTTCAGCAACGAGATGCCCAGCACGGGCATGGGCTACTCTCAACAGACCCAAGACATGTTTACCGGCATGGATTGGACTGCTCCTCACGACTTTGGCAACTATGCCGAGTAAATTATCCTGACGAAACGTGTGGATGGATAGAGCAGCCCAACTAGGGTTATTTTTATCATTTCTATTGCTCCTTTTATTTTCTCTACTTACGATTATGATACGATTATGATGGTTTCTTCCAAAGATGGAAACGCGTCCCTGCCTTGATATGCAGGGGCGGATACTCCAATCCGTGGGATGGTGGTTCTTACACTTTTTTCTCTCATGTTTGTTTGCACATTTTCTGTCTCCTCTCCTTCCTGTTGCATGTAACAATTCCAGAACAAAACAGAAGAAAGAAGATGCGAAGAATCCAGAGCCTTACCGCCGTTTTAAATATGTTGTTTTCTCCGGACACAACCTTTGCTCCTTGATTGCGCTTATTTCTCATGCCTCTCTACTTTTGTCCTTTGTTCTTTGTGTTTCTTCTTTCTTTTACTCTTCATCAGGATCGAGAGAACTGAGGTCAAATTGGAAATCAATCTCAAAAGGAGAGTTGTGAAAAGAAAGGCTGGCGAGAGAACTGTTTTGCTGGGAAACGCCCTTAAAAGGGGAAAGGATATAATGGATCAGCTCCTTCTACGGATTGGACTGTATGTTTTTTCTTTTTTTTTTCTCTCCCTTTCTCAATTTCAATAAGACCTGAGTTTGGAGACTTGAATGTGCGCCTCGTAGACTCGTAGATGTGACTAGTTAACTTGATCAATAGTCGCAACCATTCGGGGGGAAAGGTGGAGGGATGTGAAGTAGGATTGGAGGTTGGTCTTTGGAAGGTATTGTGTAATCCAAGAGTCATCTGTATGTATGTACCTGTAGGTCACTTGTGACTCATGGGAATAGCCATAACTCGAGATGGAGGATGGCACAATTCCCCCCCAAACTCCATCGATTATTATGCTTGCTGGCTATGCGAAGGCGCTGCACTGCTGTCCTTGGTGAGGGTGGGCTGCTACACTGGAAGAGTGCGTAAGGTGCATGTATTATTATGCAGTTTTAATGTTGCTGGACACGAATGTACAATGTCATGGTATTACTGCCGTGACATGGATGGACCACGACATTTGTCCGATGCAATGTACCATCGTACCTCTGGCAGATGGCTACGCCCCTGACGGCTGCCAATTTCCTAAGCAGACAGGACAAGGAGCAGGAACCCACATCACCTTTGGCCGTGCATGTGGGTGTAAACCAGCCGCGAAAATTTCCCACCAAAATTTCAACCTCGACTTTCTCTCACCTTTCTTTCCTGAACCCAAACCTCATACTTCAATCCATCTCGTCCGCGCCCGCTGTCCGCCGCCACCAGCATCAATCTTCATCTAGGTAAGCCGATTCATCAGATTTCCTTTACCTCTACGTTTCATACCGGCGCCTCCGTCCTCTCGAATGCCCATGCTGGATTCTGGCATAGAGCGAGAGAGACGGAAAGAGGAGCCATCCCATCACGTACCCATCCATCCAATGATGAGACCCCAAACCTACCCAAAGTATAGGAAGAGCCGTCTGAGACCCGCCCCGGAGAGGTCCGACCCCTCTCGACTTCGCGGTGCCACATCTTCACACTCCTCCGACTCGCTCCCGATCCAGGTCCTCGATAACCCTTCTTCATCCCTGTATCGTCATATGCTGGCGGTGGAGAAGGGGAGGCGGGAATGGGGGTGGTTGGAGGGGGGTGTGGTGGGGGGAGTAGTGCTTTTAAATTTGGTTTCTGAAGATTTGTTGTGATTTTTGTTTCGTTTCTGCTTTCGTCGATGTGAGCCACTGTTGGGACGAGCGCTGACTTGTTAGGTTTGATGTGTGTGTGGATGGTGGAGTGGAAGGGGATGGGATGGCTTTGGTACGTGGGGTTTATTTAGGTCTTGGGAAGATGTCGAGATGAATAGACTTTTCTACTTGGCTGAATGTTTCCATCTCCCGTCGTGAACTTTGATCAACGTGTCGGTGAAGTCAGAAGGTGGTGTTGCCTGTGGCATGCTTCCTTTTGAACCCTCCACGAACCTTGAATAATGACAGATGCCACATTGGGCTCTCCAGTGCGTTGTGCACCATTAGCGGCGGCACTTTGCTAATGTCTTCTCGCCAGTTGAAATGATTTATGCCCCAGCGAATGCTCGGAATGCTAGGAAAGCTAGGCGTGTACAAGGCTTGCTTAGTTCCCTACACCACGACGCCGTAGATATTCTCTTAATTATACACTAACCCTCTAAATAATATATACCTTAGTGGGAAGCCAAAAAAGAAGATAAAGGTCATAAATCATCATAAATCATTCGCTCTCGCTATCCGCAACCATCCTCCTCCCCCTCCCCCGCTGCGTCTGCGTAAGCCCTGGCACGTCCTCGTCGCTCTTAGCCAATCCGCCCGCCATGACCCCCTCTTCCGGGTCGTTTTCTTCGTCGGAGTCTACGAGCCACACTTTGTTCTTGCCCTTGGGCTTCTGCGCCCCTGCGGCCCCGTCCTTTGTGGTCGTTGGGCCGTTTCGGTTGACGGGGTTGCTCTTGGGTGCGGGCTTGTCATTGACGAGTTGGCTGAGCGAAGGCATGTCGTCGCTTCCGAGCAAATCTAAATCGTCTAAATCACCCTTTACGCGGGTTCGCGAGATGACAGTCTTGGTCTTCTTCTTTCGAGTAGGCGGAGTCTCCATCTCAAGGTCCGAGTCCGACACAATAAAATCGAGCAAATCGGCACCGTCATCCCCATCGTCTCCGCGAATCTCCTCCTCGGAATCGCAGGTGTCACCATCGTTGTCTAGATTGCGCGCCTGCCTCTGTTTCGTAGTCTGTTGTTTCTTTCTCTTCAGCCGACCGAGCTCGTCAGGCGTCGGAGGTTCTCCTTCGTCGGAGGAAACGAAGTCAGATAGCCGAGGCCGTTTCCGCGCAGGATGCGCTTCAACGTCTACCCCCTCGTCTTCAGAGATGTCCAGAATCTCTTCCGCAGCGTCGAGCTCGTCCGAGGAGCCAATGAGCTCCGGCATCGGGAGGTGTTTGTACCCGGGGGGATCGAGAGGCGGGTACTCTTCCTGCCCCTCCGTCGCGATTCGACTGAGCAGCTTGACCACTCTCTCAGTGTACTGCCCGTGCCGTAGCTTCGCCGTAGGCCGTAGTGTCCTCTGCAACTCAGGATGCTTGCCTATGTCCACAAAGACGTTCTCGTCCTGCTGCCCGTGCACAAGCTGGTACACCCTCCTGAACTCGCTTTGCTGGATTTTCGTCAGCGCCACCTTCTTTAGAGGCGGTATATCGGCGATGAAATCTGTTTCTAGCGGCTCTGGCGTCTTCTGTTTCTTCGGCAGCGGCTTGCCGATATCCGACGCCTTCATGAAGCCCGTGATGACGCCGTCGGGCATGTGGAACTTTTTGGGAGGTTTCTTCTTCTTTGGCGCCCGTGACTTTTTGGGCTCCGGTAGGCCCTGAACCTGCGTATTTTCCACAGGAATCTCGATGGTGCGCTTGTCGACAGCCGGTATGATCCCCCTAGGCACGATTCGCGTAGAGAGATCGAAACGGAAGTTGAAGCGGCTGCCCTCGCAGATGAGCTTCTGCATAGCCGAATAGGAATCTCTGGACTTGGCATAGTTATCCTCTTCCTTTCCGCGCATGAGTAGGAGAATAATCCTTCCCGCTCGCTTTCGACCGGTGCGTCCCATGCGTTGCAGCATTCGGATGGGCGAGGCGGATGCGTCGTAACAAATGATAAGGTCGACTTGACCGATATCAAGACCTTCTTCACCGATGGACGTAGCGACTAAGACGTTGAATTTCCCAGCCTTAAAGTCCTCGATAGTCTGAATTTGCTGCGCTTGCTTCATTCCTTCGGAGCGCTTCGAATCGGCCTGTCCCACAAAAATGTTGGCTCGTATCATGGGCCGGTGAAAGTTGAGAATACGCACAATCTCATCGGCGCTGTCTCGATATTCGCTAAACACAATCACCTTGCTACTAGAGGCTTGTGTAGACTGATCCATAAAGTGGTTAAGGATCCTGTCTGTGAGTACCGTGAGCTTTGGGTGGCCGACAAAGTCGGGTCGTCCAAACCATCTCTCGATTGTGTCCATCATTTCCACAAAACTCTTGTCTTTGACGAGGGCAGTCCGGTACTTGGAGCCGCCCTTGGCCTTAGCTTCGACCTCGCTCCGGAAAGTGGACATATTCTCGTAAAAGGGTTTGATGCCATGAAAATTGAGGAGCTTTATCGAGTGGGCGAGGCTGGTAAGCACGCCAAAAACAGCCCGCATCATGCTTTGGAGTCCTTGGTTGGCACGTCGGCCGGGTCCGGCGAACCATTCCTTCTGGGTTTTAAGCAGACCGAACGTAGTAAGAGACATTGGGTCGCGACCCCAATAGATGTTTTGCTGTGACATCTTGTCTACGAGGGGTTTAAGGGCGAGGCTGAAGAGTTCTCGTACCCTGATGATCTCGTCTGACGGGTCAAGGACCTCCTCCTCAATATCACGACGGTGGACATATTGACGAATATCGAGGGATTCCTCGGTACGGATCTCGACGTGGGAGATGCCGAGGTTATCGATTACTTCTTGCACGGTCTCGATTTTGGAACCTGGCGTGGCGGTGAGGGCCAAGACCCTGATGCTCTTCGAGAAGCGCCGAATAAATTTGACTACTTTAGCGTAAGCGTATTCTCCGACTGCTCGATGGGCCTCGTCTACCACGAGGAGGACAATATTCTTTGGGTCGGCGTACCCGGCAGACAAGTCATTCTGGAGCGTCTGGGGTGTCATGAAGAAGACACGCTTTGATTGCCACTCTTCCACTCGCAACCCGGGTGATATCTCGCCCGTCAGCAAAGTGGTTTCCGACCGGGGAATGCCAACGAGGTTGAAACAGGCGTCTACTTGCTGAGATACTAGGGGTTTCGTCGGCGCAACAAAGACGATCTGCGCCTTCTTTGTCCAGCGGTAAAAATTGAGCATGACAGTGGCAGCGATAAATGTCTTCCCTAAACCTGTAGGTAATGCGACGAGTGTATTGTTGAAAAGGCTGTTCTTGACTATGCTGTACTGATAATCTCGGATTGCGCCTAGGTTCATCGGATAAACCCACGTCCTGAGTGCTTCATCGTTCAGCTCGTGGTGCGTGGGTGCCTCTCTGTTGACATCATTCCTGTACGCCCCTGCTGGCACAGCATACGACTGGCTCTCTTCAACGTCGTCAACTGTGTCGCCAAAGAGTGTCGCTTGCCGAAGAGGCTGGCCCTGCCGCAACTGCACAGTACCCTGCTGTCTGGGGATCGATATCTGCCGCTGTAAAGTCCTAGGTGCCAGGTTTGGAGGCGCGCCAGCTGGTCTGGAAGCCGGACCGGGAGCAATCGCAGCTGCCGACCGGAAAGTTGAGGCTGGCTGTTGGTGTAGTCGATTTACAGACGTGGACGAGGAAGGTTCTGAGCCCCGCGACACCACCGCCTCATCGGCGGCCAATAGTAGATCGTCGTCTCCCAGGTCATCGTCGAAGAATTCGTCGGCCATGGTTACCCGAGTGTGGTAAGGCCTAGAGAGGGACTGAGGGTAAAAGCTAACTTTGGACAATATCGAACCACATTTCTGATAGATGGCACAATGGAGGGGCAGGCTTCCATAAGTGTATGTATGACTGAAGGGCTCTTGTCACGACCCTGACGCGTATATGGCTTGTGATGGGTGCGGAAACACGAAAGAGTCGCTATATCACGTGATCATGAAAACTGTAACTTGGATGTGTGACTGTACAAGAGGGCTCTGAGTGAGATACGGCGCACGAAGCGATAACCTGGCGCCTTCACGTCTGTCATGGGGTGGACTTTAACAATTTTGTCAACCCTGTTTTATTATTACGCTGAACATCGGGCACCCAGGCCTAACAAGAGTTCATGTCGCGCAACACCGCGACTTGATCTCGCTAGGCACACAATCGGGCAATTGCAGCCTGCGTCAATGGAGAGTGCTGATTGGTCACGTGGACCGGGATTACAAATAAAGACTTCCAGACTTAGGCAGACAATCCAAGCCTCCTTCCCCATTGTTCATTGCTCATGCATGATTACCTACTCTAAACCACTCCAACTTTGTACACGGTTGTCCCGCGACACCTTGCCCATCTCCGTCATTGAGCAAATTCAACTTCGCCTTACCTTGTCATTCCTTTTGATAGCGAAGAACCACACTTGAGGTGAAATCAGCGGACTGGAGCGACAAATTCAAACTTTTCAAGACCTCCTTTTCTACAGCCTTCTCTCCCTCCAGCGCTCTCGTCTTCCCCACACTATCCACCAGCAAAAATCGTTTTTCCCCTTCCCTAGCGACCTATTTTCCCAAGCCAAATCCACCGAGCCTAGTTGATTCGTCTCCAACCATTTCATTGTTTCAGCTCCCGCTTGCATCTCTAACCTTCGAACAATATCATCATGGGCCCTCCTCGAGGTCCCCGCGGCGGCTCTGCTGCCCGCGCTACTCGAAACTCCACGACCACGCGCTCTACAGCCCGGAGTGGTATCCAAAAGCGACGAGCGACTCCTCGGACCGATATGGATGGTGATCTGGACATGGATGGCGAAGGCAGGCGCATAAAGAGGCCTGCTAACGGCGAAACAACCGCTTCTCGGCCTAGTCGCGGCGCCCGAGGTGCACGAGGTGCAGCTAGCAGTTCCACGAGGATGCCGAGCAAGCAGGCTGAGATCATCGCTCGTCACCTTAACGGCGGTGGTGCCCTTGCGTCCCGTATCTCCAACGTCTCGACGCGATCTCAACGAACCCCAACCACCCTTGTCTGGCTGAAGGTCAAGGGTCTGAAGGAATCAAAAGCAGCATCCAACCCTGGTGGTGGGGTTAAGGATCTTCTACACTTCCTCGAGAGGAAGGCCACTTCCCTGGCGAACCGAACCAACAACCGACCGGTAGCTATTAAGCAGGTGAGTTACCTCCTCCCGGACGAGGAGAATCGGGGGAGGTTCGAAAGCGAAGCCGATGGTCCAAACTCGCCCTGTGTGGCTACGATCCCCCCAACGCGAGCGACAATCATTACCATACTGGCTGCTTGAGCTTCTTTCGCAGCCCGATTAGATTTATTTGCTTCTCCTCCCCTCATGCCCCCCGCCTTACTAACGTGAGACCCCGAATCCAGCACCGAGAACAAGGCGAATTCGTACTAGTCGCTGCGCCCAAGGAGGACGCGGAGGAGCTACTCAAGGTCAATAGCTTTACCTTTGCGGGAGTCACCCTGACTGTAGAAATTGACGAGCAAGGCGGCCCCCAGGGGCCAGAGCCCTCGGCGGACGCAAAGATGCTCCGTGACCACCTCCAAGCCATTCTAAGCAACCGATACGTAGGCGACAACAAGCTACTCAAGCTTGATGCCTTGAGCGCGGACCCTGCCATTGTCCAGGCCGGTCTGCTGGATAGCTCTTCGCGCGCCGAAAAGATGTTCAAGGCCTTGATGAAGGTCTGCGATGATCTATTCAAAACAAGAAAGGAGAAGAACGAGGCCATCGAGAGTATTAGCGTTGCCAACAATTCCATCGACAATGTTAGCCAGGTGGCCGTCCTCGGCGATACATTCCCCGATTTGCAAAACCTCGACCTCAGCGGAAACAGTATTTCCACGATTGATGGCCTTCGTGGATTGAAGGGCAAGTTCAGACGCCTGCGAGCTCTTTACCTTGCAAACAACCCCATCGACACGGCCCAGCCTGAGTACAAGACTACCATGCTTGAGTGGTTCCCTACCCTTCAGGATCTAAACGGTATACAAGTCCGCACACCTGAGCAGGCCGCGGCCGCGGAGGCGGCTTCACTACCCAAGCCCTTCCCCCAAGGCGGACCAGACTTCCGCGATGCAAACAACATTGGTGAAAATTTTCTGCTTGACTTTTTCACAAACTACGACAACAGCCGGCCCCAGATTCTGGCTAAGTACTATGATGATAGCAGCACATTTTCGCTTGCCGTCGACACCAACTCAACCCGGATCCCCAATCAACCGGCACCTCTGCCCTGGGCCGCGTACCTCAAGTTCTCTCGCAACCTTACCAAAATCACCCACCAATCCGCTCGCATCCAGCGTCTTTTCAAGGGAGCGGCCTTCATCTCGGAGTTATGGAAGGCCCTTCCCGCAACTAAACACCCCGATCTCAAGCAGGAGGTTGGCAAGTACATCATGGACTGTCACATGCTACCTGGTCTGGCCGACCCCTCTGGCCAGTCTAAGCGAGGCGTTGACGGCCTGATTGTCACTATCCACGGCGAATTCGACGAATTTGACCAAAAGTCCGGTTCTACCGGCAAGCGAAGCTTCTCACGAACTTTTATCCTCGGTCCCGGTATCCCCGGCAAGAATCCTATCCGCGTTGTAAGCGATATGGTTTCCTTGAGGGCCTATAGCCCCCTGCCCAACATTTTTGCCCCGGCCGAGGCCGCCCCACCTCCTGCTAGCGCTGAGCAGCAACAACGAGTCGCAATGGTTGCAGAACTGTGCAAACAAACCGGCATGACGCCCCAGTATGCGGAGCTCTGCCTTTCCGACGCTTCTGTCTCTTGGAACTTTGACAAGGCCTTGGTCGTCTTTAATGAACGAAAGGTAAGCACTCTAAAACATCGCTTCAATGCTTCCATTCCCACCATACCACTCTTCAAGGAGCTTGGACAGCTAACATGTACATAGGCCAACCTCCCTCCTGATGCCTTTGCAACCCGGAGTATCTAGGATGCTATTCAGGCCTTGCGAGGCATTGAACTGGAGATGAGTGATGCCCAAC
This sequence comes from Lomentospora prolificans, assembly GCA_029532625.1. NCBI lineage: Eukaryota > Fungi > Ascomycota > Sordariomycetes > Microascales > Microascaceae > Lomentospora > Lomentospora prolificans. The sequence continues at coordinate 690,852 of JARFXM010000003.1, forward strand.
AGGGCTACAAAATGGTGCGGCAGCTACTGTAGGCGTCACGCACCTGGATACAGGCCCCGGTCACCGTACCCAGGCCTGGGTCCCCCAAAACAAAACAAAGAAAATCCCCAAAATACTAGGAGGAAGGATGCAATAGGAAGCCACAGGGATACTGCAGCACCGAATCGGTTGGGTTTTCCAAACCCTCAAGGCATTACCTGGGCCTTTTACATGTCTTCTTTCGTATTGTTTTTTTTCCTCTACTATCAAACTCATACAAGCGACTGGCGTCTTTACGGAACGGAAAGGGAGGGTTTGGTTTTGTTGATGAAACATTTATTGTATAATGTGTTTATGATGAGGCAAGAAGAATCGAACCCGTTTTAGAAAGAGATGGGGGAAAGCAAGTGGAACCGAAAATGCATCAGGAAATGGGAGTTTTCTCGGCTACTAATATTACGAATTGCTTCAATCGCATCATGGAAGCCGGGCTTTGCCAATGGAGAGCTCGACTAGCAGGCACTTTAGAACTACTATTGAAGCTTGAGTGACACCCGTGATACCTTGAGTAATTTTGATGCTGAGATGCTCCCATCTATTCCACTGCTTGTTGCCCTTAGTTAGGAACCAGAATGTCAATTATACAACTGAAACCAGACCTTTACAACTGTTAAGCAATGCGTGACAACCTTTGATAGTTCTAGTTATACAGATAATATCTCCAAGCACCCATAAGGTTATATAAACTCTTATGAGTTTACCTTTCAGTAAACGAAGTATTATATAAAGATATATTTCCTAGTCTTATATACTGGAAAATCTTTGGTAGAAGTTATACACTTACGTCTAGGTATGTAGAATACGGAAGTAATCTCTTATAAGAGAATATATTAGGTCAAATCCAATATTCTATATAAGTGGAGAGATACAAACCTTGCTATCTATTCTTAGGAGATCCTTCTTATAGATACTCTATTACTTCTTAACAATAGAGACCTAAGCTGAGATCAGGGTTTTCCTGAGTTCATTATTTTTTTCAGCCCAATGTCCGCGGTTGAACGTGGCGAAATGCTGGGAGTGCCTTCAAGGTGTAAAGAGACGTGCCGTCGATGATGAGACTGTGGCTGTTGCGCACACAGAGTTGGTCAATACCCTAGGCGTTCTGGTCAACCCACTCCAGGAAAGCTGCCCTTGCAGGCGGAGAGTCCTCGTCGCCTTCCTTGCCGTCAAGGCCGTCGCGGGCCTGGTCCTGGTCCTGATACTCTCTCAATCTCCGCTAGCCGGAATCGCCTCGCAACTTCTTTCCGATGGGTGACGCTCCCCCAGGGCATGCAGCCCCTCCGGTTGCTCTTTGATATGATCGTTCATTTAACGCCGCGTAGCGATCCAGCTTCTCTAGCCACTGGATCCAATCAGTCAAGCGCTGCACCGCTTAATTTTGAAGCCATGTGGCGGATCTCATAATAAAATCGGGTGTGGAAACGGCCCTGACGTGTGACATGGAGCGTGGACTTAGTGAACCGCCGTGACACACAAGGAGAGCGAGGCTGGGAGAATAAGGCGTGGTGGGCACTAGTATTATCTATCTAAAGCTAGGGACGGAAGAAGAAGGAAAATAGTAAAGAGGAAGAAAAGTTTCTTCTTCTCAAGTATAGGTGTGTGTTGGCCCAGCAACCCACTGAAGGCATGGCAACCTGCACATGAACCCACATGTGACTAGCACTGGCATAGCCAGTGTGGCCACCCAGGTCCAACCCATTACAAGTACTATCACTTTATCCTAACTAGTAAGGTTCTCTTCCTAGTTAGAGATAGTTTACTTATACTATTATTCTAGAAGTAAATCGTGATACTATATGAGGGATATTCTTTATTAGTCCTGTACGAGCAGTTCTATTATCTCTGACACCACTGCATGGTTAGATGCAAGATGCCTTGCCTGATTGGCTAGTCGCAGAAATCCTGACCGTTTCCACCTTGGGATGTGACCCGCGGATCTACGCACCCACGCTTCCTCGTTTCGTTGGCTCATCGCAGAAATTCTCGCAGGGGTAGCAGGCAGCTGGATGTGAAGAGAATCCTAAGGCTTTGCTTGTTGCATCAGATGACATTCATGGGGGTTCTGCTCTTTATGTTATAAAGTAATGTTGAATCCCAATGACAATAGACCCAGAAAAACAGAAAACAAACGAACCCTAGGCCACCTCCGAGAACTCCCAAGCAATCTGAAGATGATTTCGCGTCGTGCATTGTTTGTTCCTTGTTTTTCCTACCCATATTTCCAAAGGAAAGTAAGTTCTTGCCCGTTTTGTTAAGCACGAGAGATTCTGCAGGCGTCCCGAGGTCGACAACCCTGGAACGATGGTTTCAAGCGAGGCCATCGTTGCTCTTATCGGTGTAGTACTCGCCGTCCCACCAACGGTTTTCTCAATTCGGAGATGCGACGGCGGAGGCGGCCAGCTCGCCAAAGGGATCGTGAGTGTAAAGGTAACGAACGCGGCTCTCAGATTCGTGTTGATGAGACTAACCGTGGCTGGGCTGAGAGTTAGGTATCTAAAAGCGATGTGTCTCTTCGGTATAGAATCGCGACCAGGTGAACTGTGAATCGAAATATCGACTCGAAGTGGAAGTGGTAGTGATGCGGAGTTGAGGGATAGTGGCGTGGGCAGGTTGCGTGAAGACGGTGTCGGGTGGACAAGTTCGGATGGGGGGCGACTATAGATGTGTTCTCTCTAAAAAGGATTGAAGCAATGCATGACGGTTGCTTCGCCCGGCTGGAAGATCTCACTGTGCTGCCGAGAGCCAACACAGTAAAGAAGCTGTTCGGACAGCCAGCGACATTGCTACATGCTAGCATTCCTCGCCCACCATCCTATTTTTAGAGGCTCCTCTTGGCTACCTTTTTCCGGCACTGTTCTTAAGTTACAGCCCGAAGCCAGTTCAGTGCTCGTCCCAGTCCATTTGATTGGGTCAAACACTCCATCCCAGCAAGCACCTAAAGCAGCATTATTAGTGAATTATCTCACAAGACAGTTAGGCAGGTATAACTGACCTAGGCCTCCCTAACGCCTTTGAGTTGCGTCACGGGTCCCATAGCAAGTCCACATCTTCTTCGATCGCATAAAGACCAACAAATAAAATGTACATGTAAATGCCCTTCGGCCCGGAGGTCAACCTCGCCTAGTAGCTGTATGATACGCTATATCCCTCTTCTACTGGGACCTGTATGCTATAGGATTCGTAGGTGCATGGATGATTAATGGATACTCACATCTGCTATGCACCTCTAGAATGTAACAAGGCCGCATAATGATTTGATTCGCTGTCTTTTGGCGGCGATTGCGGCTTGCCCCATGTCGTGACCCAGATGGAGCAGGATGCTATTTGCTTCATTGTCTAACAGCCAATCTGTTAGAGTCATGTAAGGAGAACGTTCTAGCGGAGATGCCTATGCTTACGAGTCAACCTCAGCACATCATCCAGGGTTGGGGGAAAATCGGGGATCGCATCTCCTGTGACGATTGAGTAGAGAGGCTCAAGGGGCTGGTCTCCTTTCTTCACGAGCATGCTGTTCGCAAGCCGGACCTGATTGTTTGCGTCCCTGTGGGGAAGTAGATACGAATTAGTTTTGTGCTGAAATGTCGAGACCAGGGCTACCCTGTTCTACTCACCTTGCTCGCATTTCCGTTGTTAAACCGTCTAGGCGCTCGTCCAGCCTTCCAATTTGCTGCAGCATCTCCTGGTGGTTCTGCCGCATCTCCTGGCGGATCTCCTGCATCTCCTGGTTAATCTGCCTGGCGAGTGCGTTGATGGCATCAATGATCCCTTGCCCCTGTTGCACGGCCGGCATGTTTGCACAGAGCGCCAGTTCTTGGGCGACCAGCCTCAGACTTGCGGAAGCCTGCTCAAAATTTGGTTGTTGAAGAGCCATTATAATAGACGAAGAGTGGACAAGGTAGCGAAGTGTTGACGGAATCGATGCTCTTTGTAGACGATGGGACGGGGGCTGGCGTTGGTGCAGAAACGCATGCATGTGTTGAAAGGTAAACACAATGCAAACACCCACCCCACTTCGTTACGGATAATCAAGGGAAGAACCCGGTGTTTTACGAAGGCGCAGGCTAATCCTGCGCGAGGGTGCTCTATCACTCGCTGACAGATGGCACACCGTCTCGTCTCTCTGCGCGGAGAAACTTCTGGAGGGGGATACTTGGAGAGGAAGATTCGGAACCCTCGCTCAAGTTGAGTCAACTTCGTACTGGACACAGCGTGTATCCAGCCGAAAGGGGCACTCATGAAAAGATTGGATTGATGTGCAATGGGTTAGGAGTGGGTTGCATATCCAAAGCGCTCCTTTAAATAGTGCTGGCAACTGCCAGCAGTGGCAAATGAATCTTGCCACTCGAAAGTCATGGCACGGGGATACCTCTCTTTGTGTCAGGTGACAGAGCACGGAGCATGTACCCAGTTGCTGTCAGCCAGTGAGATGGCAGCGGATTGGTAGCGGGATCGCTGCTGCCATTCCCGGCGAGTCCGCCACACCTTAGGACCAAAGCAGGGAAATGGCAACAAGGCAAGGACCAGCTGGCGATCCAATAACGAGATATCGGTGACCTCGGTGTGATGAGAATCCAAGTTACGCGCGACCCGGAGAGCTAGGTGTAGAGTGCCGGAGTCACTAGCTAACCTCGCTCACGATCATGAGATCATGAGATACGGCAGCGAGATGAGAGTGACCTGCTGGGCAAGTGATATTTATATAGTAGGCGAGAGTCTCCTTCCTAAAAAGAAGGAGGGTAGCGATTAGTTTTACTACGCATCAACCCCTAGAGTGTAGCCGGTATCTCCCTGGCAATTCGCTGCTATTACACCCCTTCACTCTATTAAGGATACACTCGACCCTTACAGCTATCCCCGTAACATACACCCTTTAGACGATATTAGCACTAGCATCTATAAAGGAGGACAAGACTATATAGGGGAAAGAGCGAGGTCCCAAAACTAGGTTTAGAACTTTTGCCTATAACTCTGTTATTCCTTTGTCCACTTTGTCGATATAAAATTTATAGCTAGGTGGGCCTAAAATGGTGACCACCTTCGCTCACCCTGCTCGCCCCTGCTCAGGCTTTAGGCATGAGCTGCTCAGTTCTGAAGAAGGAAATGGTAATTCTTGATTGTCGGATTGGGGACCTGTATACGCTGATCTTATTGAGATGACTTATTCCGAAGCGTTGGCACCAGAAGGTTTATACTTGCTAAAGTCTGGATGATGGATTACATGTAGGTGTTAAGCTAATTACCGCCTGTCTCTTAAGGAGACTACTCTCTACTATCTTCAGTACTATCAACTCTTGAAATATTAAGACTCAATTTTGGCTAACGTTCTCGGGTCCCGCCCCTCGTGCTTCTGCGGATCCCCTTTCACTTCTCCCGCTAACACCGGTTTTATCCCCTGAAACCTTGTACAACCCTCGGGAGTAGATTCTTTGCGGTTATGACCTTCTCTTTCCAGCATACCTCTGCGTTTAAGTCGGCCTCATTCTCTAGGTATAGTAGCATCACGAGGTCATACCCATCCCTGCCATAACGCTCCCTTTTTGGCCTTCTAGATGAGAATGATAAGAACTGTACCCATGTTGTTCTACTCTGTTGGAATTGCACCCCTTCGCTAGAGTGGCCATGGCGGGCGAGCCCGAGGTTCGGTTCCGCCCTAGTGGCAAACAACACCTCCACGATCCGAGCATTCAATCTATCTGGAATCGTAATCTTCCTGTCGATACCAACTACATATCGGGTTGCCGCGAACTCAAGTAGTCTTGCAAGCCATAGCCGAGTAAGACTCCCGCTCCGCTTCAGCTTTGTCACAACGAAACGTTTCTGTTGCAGCACCGTCATCAATTCCAGTATATTATTTGCTGAGGAGTATACTTCTCCGGAGTTTTCAAGAGTGACGAAAAGTTCAACCCATGTGTTAGAGAGTGGATCTGTAATTTCGGTGAGGTGAGCCTTTATAAGCTCGTTACCTATTGCACCAGGCTCCTCTATGGGTTCTTCAAAGACATCAAATGGGGCGCTCGACGCGTTGATCCACAATAACTGCGGGCAGATAAGGAAGGACGTACATGTTGCGGATTGTGTATTAGCCATATGCCTCGTTTGATGCTTCCTGCTCCGTACAGAGCGGCCAAGTCCTGATGTCGAAACTCATAATACTCGATCTCCTTTTCCGCTGTTAGTTGGCAATGCGGCCTTATGCAAAAGGTTTGACGGTGATTGCCCGGGTTATATTAAGCCTTTCCCTGCGGGCCGCGTGTGCTCTATTTTCCTACCCCTTGGTCGAATCATTCTACCGGCGTCTTATGAATGCACTATGCAAATTCTTGGAATGTCAGGCCAAATGAGGGTTTCCATAATAGAGACTGCTGCAATTTCGGTGATGCCTTCGCAGATGCATACCCCCGGCGTGTAACCATTAAACCGTCATAATCTTTCCAAGTGATGCGTTGATCTATTCTTTCTTGGATTCTGCTGGGCTATGGCACTGCCCTATTAGTGAAATGATTTTCTCTCTGGCATATTAGCAACTACGTCCACTACTTCTGGGCGATGACTTACGCCTACGGGTCTCTATACATCTTTGCAGTAATTTTTGCAAGGATGAGACGTTCTTTCCGGGTCGTTGACATCAAAGTATGAGAAGAAAGACGCGGTCGCGTCCCATGCCGCTATGGTTTGCCCATCAGATTGCCGCTCACAACGCATGAGTTCGATGGAATCCATTCTAGATCGGATAGAATAAAACGCTATTATAGAGCAGGCGTTTCTGGGTATCAACAAAAGCTGAGGCCACTTGTGTAGCCTCACATCTGCTGGGAAAGCGCTCTAATTACTATGATATGAGGGATAATAGCGAATCGCGACGACAAAGTACTTCTAGAGCCACGAGTAGACCACGCTCAAAGACGCCGACCAATCAAGAACCCCACGTTTACCGCTTTGATTGGTGTCATAGATAGTTATGGCGAGGGTTTATGCCTGGAATGAGACGACGTGGCGGCGCCCACTGGGGAATAGCCCAGGAAAAGCCAGGGCTGTGGCGAACGCAGTCCCAGAAGCCTACAGCGATCTCCGTCCGTTGCATGCGTCAACATGGTCGCGCTTCAGTGAGCTCACATAAGGCCAGCAGGCTTTCAGAATAGATAGGAACGCAGTAATAGGCAGGGATTACGTGCCAAGAAAGAAATACTCCCTTAAGATAATGAAAGGGCCAAAGCTCTCTCTCTACCTGCGAACAAGAGTTGTCGTCAACCGAACGGCGCTCGTTCAAGCGGTAGACCAACGGCTGCAACGGATGACTGGGAACAAGGGTCTGCAAAGTGCCGATCACTCACAAGTCCTCCAATCCGAGCCCTCTCATCAATAAACCAGGTGCGGCTCTCCCTGTGTGGAGGTGATGCACTTTTTAGATGAAATGCCGGGTTCTTAAAAGCCCCGGGTGGGGCTCCGGATGTGCCAATACGCGTATCAGACTCGAAAGCTTGATGTGGTTGGTCAATGGGTTAGTAGCTACACCCGGAATGCTGAAGTGGGCCAGCGATCTAGGAACAAACAATACGCGTATTAGCACAACGGCGGATTGAAATGCAAGAGTTTTACAAGGCCCGGAGTTTGTTTCTTTTATTTTTTCTACTTTTTTTGGGTCGACTGGAATCTAGGAACTTGTGACGAAACGTAACCCCTCTCCGCTATTAGTGATGCCGACTGGATCCGCGAAAGATCAAAGTCGTCATTCCTTTGCTTGGATCCACAGGCGGTTCGCGGGTGTGATCACAGAGGTATTGGTTATCTCAAACTTTGATTTTATATATAAACCTGACCCCTTCGCACCGGACATTATGCTTTTGATTGAAGAGATTTTAACCTACACCTGCACAGCTCTCTTATCCTTTCACTTATTCGTTTGCTATTACCGAGATCAGATAACTATGAAGCTTGCCATTGCTTTCGCCACTTTCTCCTCTGCTCTGGCCTACTTGGTGCCTCGGGACGGAGCCGGTTTCTCGTCCCAATGGGAGGCACCCGGGAAAAACGATTGTGAGATGAGTACCCTTGCTTAGTCGGGAGACTCGATTCTAATCCATTCTAGTCCGGGGCCCCTGTCCTATGATGAACACCCTCGCAAACCATAAGTTCCTCCCGCACGATGGCAGAAATCTCACGAAGGAGGTGGTTGTTGCCGCCTTGGCTAGGGCGCTCAACTTTGATACCGCTCTCGGCAGCTTGATGTTTGACATGGCCATCGTTGCTAATCCGCAGCCCAATGCCACTTTCTTCACTCTGTAAGCAACTACTACGCTTGGGAATTCTTGGATAAACGTACTATTAATATTAACCTGGATACGTTTTCAGTGACCATCTGAACAGGCACAACGTCCTAGAACATGATGCAAGTTTAAGGTAACTTATTCCCTCTGCGCAGCAAAAAATATGGCCTTGTTAGCTTATAAGATGATTCCAGCCGAACGGATGCTTTCTTTGGCGACAACCACGTCTTCAACCAAACTGTCTTTGACAGCGCACGGCAATACTGGACGAAGCCCGTCATCGACGCACAGCAACTCGCCAACAGCAAACTAGCCCGTCAGATCGAATCTCGGGCTTTCAACCCCAACTACACGTTCAGTGCTATGGCCGAGGAGTTCAGCCTCGGAGAAGTCGCCGCGCCAATCATTGCTTTTGGGAACATGGAAACCGGCACTGTCAATAGGACCTTGGTCGAGTATTTCTTTGGTAAGTCTAGACCCTTGTTTTCACTACGGGAAGAAACATGGATTGTGTGAATGACGGCTAACTTGCGGTCCAGAAAATGAACGGTTGCCGACTGAGCTTGGCTGGTCCAAGCGAAACGAGACTGTCACGCAGCAGGGGGTGCAGAGCGTTGCAGAGATGATTCGTGCTGCAACGAGCTTGATAACTGGATCACGGGAAACTAGTTCAGAAACTAGCCGGAAGGCTAAGATTCGAGATCTTCACTCCGGTGGGAGGGCGTAAGGTTGTAAATATCGTACCACTTTCAGTACTGCGACGTCTGGTTCGATTGGAGGGGGTTTGCCAAGATATTTGATAGAGTTGTTATTGGTACTATATCCGGAGCAGAGAAACTTCCGAGTTGTGGTCAACACTATCGCGTTATCTTTCTATTCGATGGAATCATCCTTGAATTGAAGGTGATAATTATCGTTACCATCATAGGTAGAAAATATGTGACTGTTGAGTAAACATCCATGGAGCCTTGGATGACAGGTAACCCTGGCATGAGACTACGTATCCATGAATGGTATTATGAATCGAGACGTGATGTTATCCTGCTGGTCCAGTTCAGTCTATAGAGAGAATTATTCGGTATACGAAGGAGTACCACCGTTAATCGATTTCAAATATCGCCTCTGATGGCGTTCTGCGGATGGTTCTTTTGGTCTAACCCTTACGCTGGCTATAGAATAGACGTAACTAGCTGATCGCCATAGTGTTAAATCAACCTTAGTAGCTGCTTACGCATTGACCGGGCATCGCTCCTATGTCGAATCGAATGGTCAAGGAAGACTTTCATTGTTAGGCAAAACTATTTTTCCAAAAAACTAGAACTGGAAATAATGTAGAGATAAATAACGAAATTGAGATAATTTGGGGGCGGTTGCGTGTTGTTTCTGTCGCCTTGTCGAACAGATTCCTTCCACTATTTTCCAGGTTTCTGCGTCCATGCTGTTCGTTGCACTTCCCATTGTTAATTGCTTCAGCATCAAAACCAGGCACTTCAGCAGTCTTAAAACGAGTCCTCACACGTGCGTATATCCGTAACAATGCTTATTCTTCATTACCTTACGGACCTTAGCCAACCACAACCGGATCTCAGCATACTCCCAGGCCAAGACCGGAAGGAGCAGATAATTATAGCACGTAGCCTTTCAGGTTCATCACGAAGGATAGCTTATTAAGTTGGCCGATCTCCTTCCATTTCTTATCCGTCGGCCATCCGCCCGCAGGCATCGACCCTATTCGTCTGAACGTCTTTGAAGCCGGCTCCCTCCGTCCACTGGACAACGTTGTTGTTGCCATCACCTCGACTGTTTGGCCCAACTTATTGCCCGCCTCGATCAGCACTTTCGCGCACTCGCTTCACATGGAGTCGGCAGGCAGATAGCCGCCGACCGAGTACCTGTGCACGCTGTAGTCCTGGTGCTCCAGCCAGCCACCAGGCTTGAGACACCGGAGACATTCCTTGTATGACTTTTCCCGGTCCTTGAAGCATCCTAGCACGAACCGAAGGTGGGATGTAATCGAAGCTATTGTCGGGAAACGTCCACACTTTCGAGGCATCGTCCAGCTCGAACTCGCAGTTTGTGGGCATCCAAGACGGTTAGATCGGCGAGGGATCGAATGGGCCTTTGAAGTGACGAAGTTGGTACCATGTTTGTGAGAGACGACACAACATGGCAAATGAAGACTCCAGAGTTATTAATAAAAAGGTGGAATCACTGAACTTGGTAACGAGGCTCGAGATGGCCACCTTGGAGAGCGGCTTAAAGCAAGAGGTCCTTGAGCAGAAAGGAAATACTAACAGTTGTCCGAAGCCAATAAAATGGTTAGCAGATATGGATCCATCTTGGTTGGACACACCCATAAGGCCAGGTATTAATACTTCTGGGAGACATCAATTGATGTGTGTTGAAGGGTTTCCTTCATACATACACCCTTGTAGCACTTCAGGATCCCTTTCTAACCCTGTAAAAAAATCGTAAAGAATTCTATGCAATACCTGAATGAAGTGCCCTTGTATTAAGGTCAGCAATATTCAGCAGCCGACAGAGAAAAAGAAAGCTGTCACATCCATTGTCACCCTGCCACCTGACTTTACTTCCACATGGGGAACGATCAATGCATGTGATTACTGATGTAGTGTCCATAGAACTTCGAAACGGCATTCCGAATGGCAATACGCCGACTCCCAAGTGTAAATCACCGCGTCCGACTGACGGCTTTCAAGATATCTATTACTAGAACTATGAGCGTCGATGTCGCAAACTAAAAGGCTTGCGAAAATCTCTTAATCCTTGAATATTTCCCGAAGTGACTCAATAGCAAGGGAATAGGCAATCTCGCGCTGGTCCCACTCATTCGATCCCTCTTTGCAGCCCTTGTCAAAAGCATGCGCGACGCCGTCCAGCATGCGATGCACGACGTGGCGCCCCTGGCCCTGAAGCGACTCTGCAAGTGAATTGGCCTCCGCGGCCAAGTTATCTCCGTCACAGGTAAAGATGGCCACGTTAGCCGGATAAGAGGCAGGGTCCGCAAGCGATGGTGACATGCGGGGATCAGCCCTCATTGCCGGATCAGGCGCATAACACCTATTAAAGAACCGCGCTAGGCTGGGGGGAATCGGCTTCTTCGGCTTGGGGGCCTGCTTTGCCGCAGGATCGATGGTGACATTTGTGACGGGATAGAAAGCAACCACGGCTTGGATATCGACCTCAGGAAGGTCCTTGCGCAGCACCGAGCTCGCGACGAGAGCCAGATTTCCACCGGCGCTGAATCCGCTCACGCCGACCCTTTGCGCATCAAACCTGCTCGTCTGGGCCGCAACCCATCTCAGTGCATCCTCGACATCGTCCACGGCCCCCGGGAACGGCGTCTCGGGCGCCTTGCGGTAATCCGCGTCGATAACGGGGATCCCCGTGTCATGGACTACGCGGGCGCAGTACTCGCTGTCGGTTCCGAAGCAGTCGATGACGAAGCCGCTGCCATGCCAGTTTAGAAGCACGGGGGTTTTGCCGGTCGCAGGTTTGTCCTTGAGGGTGTACAGATAGGCGGAAATGAAGCGACCCTTGTCGCGCGACGGGATACGGATTGTGCGGCGCTGCACGTCTTTGGGGAGACGGGGTTTGGGAGCAAAGAGGGTGAAGAAATTGACGATTACGCGGAGGGCGGAGACGAGGACTTTTAGTCGTATGTAGCGGAAAAAAGGGTGGCCCGCCATGCTTTGACGTGGAACTTGCTCTTTTCTTGAATTTTTATCTCAAGTCGGTGTGTGGAATTGATGAAGGGTCCTTTGATGAGCTCGGAGATTGCGACAGTTGGAAGATAGTGGAATACGAGCTGTTAGACGGTCACCAAGACGTTTCATATTGACTGATGCCTAGCCCCAACCAAGCCTTCGCCATTTCGGGCTATCGTTCGGCCGATCGTGCATCTCAACGTCTAAAGAGCAATATTCTGGAAGGGGATGGAAACTAACCAATACTGCAGCGGTAATATCTGGGTTTAACTAAGAATTGACAGAGGGACGAAGCTTATACAGCTAGAAAAGACCTCATGTTCACGTCCTGCACAAGCAGCTGCCATTATAATCCATGGTAGGAATTTGATGGTGGACCACATTTGGTGTGGTCTGTGTAACACCTCCAGTGGCTGAGAAGTTCCACGAAGCCAACAAGGCTGGGCTGCTTCAACAGATATAGGCAACGGGCAAGGAACTTGATATGTCCAAAATGATCCACGTATACACCTATCCATTAACTGATAGAGAAGCCTTTAGAGTTTTAATTCCACTCAATCCGTCGTCTGTAGTTTAAATACCTTTCAATATCGATGAGCAGCGGAGTCCATGGCAATGAACGTAAATCGATTCCTCAAGATCAGCTCCCTAGTTGAGGCCTTTGAGCTTCCATCACGAGCCTAGGGTCTAGCCAGAATCGAGAACGCCCGGAATATCTGACACCCCAAGGAAAGCCACAATATTAATCAATAGACAGAGGGAAGAAACAAGCCGAAGTAGTCCATAGCTACAAAACCGTCGGGCGTGTGTTGAACCACATGTCCTTAATAGATGGGGTGCCAGGTTTTGGCTGGCCCCTGATAATACTAGCCGAACTAAACTTCGAGCCAGAGCCTGTTCAGCAATACAGGCTAAAATCCGGACCAAGATGTCTTAGCACGAGTGGCCAGCGTTGCTAGTGATGTGAACTCGTATATGCACCTCTGCCTACATAATCACCCAGATTCTTCTGGGTAGTTTCCTCGGAGCCTGATTGTCTGGAAGGCCGCATAGATATGCACTAGAGGTCTAGAACGGATTGCTGGAATCAGCCACAGTGCATAAGGATAGTCGGCTTTTCATGAATGTCCTTAATATTGGGTTTTAATGTCCACCTCGGATCCGCCATTTTCGCCAGGAATGTGTGATGATGGCTGGCCATCTCCATAATCCCACTCTGTTGAAAGCCGTCAAACGATTGAAAACCTACTTGGAACTTGGGATATTTCACCTCACCTAGAAGGCCGAAGCGGAACCTTTCGAGAGATCCCTCTTCACAGAGCGGCGGGAAATTGCAACCAATCCTGGCCAATAGAGGTTTTGTTGGCGGCGGGAGTTGACCCCAATCATTGACACATAGTCCACTGTAGTCTTTTAATGCTGGTAATGATTGGGCAGTCCGATGAATCTGAAGAACTGTGCTGCATTGAGCTTCTCCGTCAAGCCGGGGCAGATCCGCGCGCTCCTGTTTCTACTTCTCTCGCCCATGGTCTGCGGGATATTCCCAACATAGGCCCCCTACTTTCAGAATTAAGCCATCTAGATTGGGCATATTTATACAAGCCTCATTTTTATAACTATATCAGCGAAGATGGCCAGATTATGACCCAAGTATCGCCGAGATACTTTCCGCTTCCCTAGGACCCCCGTTGGAATTCAAGGCTACATTGCCTCGATTACGCCTCGATTTTCAAGACTACGAGCCCTTTGGCTAAAAAATACTTTGTATTTTGTCTGTATCTCGGAATTCAAGAGACAATTCGAGGCCGCAACAGCATTCCTCTTCTACGATGTCGACGCTGAAGTGAGCAGCTTCCGCCGGAGCTTCTTGCCTCGATGCAAATCATTAGACCCACGCGAAATGCTTCCGTTAGAGCTGCTTCCTCTGCCAATCGAAGCGGTCCTCTCTGCGATAGACCCTCGAGCGCTTGGTGGTGATCTAGGAATGGTTTCCTTGCTTATGCGTTGCAAGGCGATGATCAATTCACCAGGCTTTCTCCCCGAGGCTACGCTAGTTGGGCCAATTGACCTCCTTAAGCTTCTGGCCGAGAATGGGGCTGATTGCCGTGCCCGTGGGGCCCTTGATGAACTTGTTTCCTAAGTCACGGGACTTGAAGGCGCCAGTGGACTCTTGTGTGTTCCCCGCCGCCCTTATGATATTACCACGGTCCAAGCCGTAATTCTTGAGGTTGGGCTCGTCCTGATCAATCTTGGACCAGTCTAAAACAATGAGGACGTCGCCGCGGTTTTTAACTTCGTCGTTTGATAATAGGGGTCTGTTAACCCTCCAGCGTTGGTCCGACCGACACGAATTCTATGGGGGAGCTGTAGAATGTACGTACCATAAGGTAGTTGTTATCATACTGGCAAGCGCACGCCTGTTCCACTCCACGGCGCAGGCTGCGTCTCTTCCACAAGAATCGAAGAACTCGGCCATCTTTCCAGTTCTAGACCATTTGGCAATAATAACATAACTAGTGTTCCAGGCCTCGGCGACAGACCCGCGGATGAGCGTAGTTAAGTCCTTGGCGGCGCCGACGGGCTCGTAAGTGCTGGAGTCCTGATCCGCAAAGGTAGCTCCCTCAAGAATACGGGCAAGCTCAATAACTTGTGCCCTATCCCCATCGGGAGGAAACGACACCAGCATCTTGTTGGAGTAGTCAGCCGTCGAGGTCTGGACAGTGGTCTTCAGATGACCAAGGGCGATCTCAAGCTTAGAGAAGTCGGTGAAGCTGACAACTTCAGGTGGTTGCGCAGCCAGACAAGGGACGTCTCAGGGTGAGTTTCGTCTTCGGTAAATGGAGCTTCACGGTGATCCAGTGGTGCAAGATCAACATGTAATACAAGGGCAACAACTTCGACGACATTGGGACGGGAGGGGAGCCTGTCCAGCTGGCACTCGTGTCACCGTCATTTAATACGCAGATTTCCTTGGTTGACAGGCTGGCGTTCATGTTAGCGACGGAAGATCAGGTCAGGTCAGTTTTGGACGCGGCTACGGGACCATCTCTGCTGGGGATGGATGTAAATCTGTCAGTTAATTATTGCACAAGTATGGGATATTCTGGATAGGGATCGGGAATTTAAAAAGTAATACTATAGTTAGCCCTTGAGAAGTGAATCCCCTTTCGGGGCCTTGAGGGGCTTAGTTTCATCAGGGTAAGTTGGAATCTATTTGGGTGTACGGCCGGAGTGGGGACGAATTTGTGAGCAAGCATGGCTAATGAGCTTCCTTCAAGCTATTCCACCCGGGGAGCTGTGGGATGGGCGCAGAGGCCGGCGGTGTCGGACCGGGGCGACACCAGCTTGCACGAGCTTGCACAATTTCAGCCATATCATCAGTAACGTCGATTTCTCAGCACTCGTGATCACTAAACAGGTCGAAAACCGGGGCCCTCAGGTTATTAATGTGCCGCCAATGGCTCAATTATGGCCCGCTTTAAGGGAATCCACCTTCATGCATTGCGTGCTTTTGCCTACAGGCATTCTGATAGTGGCAGCTTCATGGCTAACGCGCCACGCTCCCGTAGTGTTCTACCATATGTGAGCCCGGAATTTATGATTGGGTAGAAACTGGAATAAATCCTACCTAAACATTAGTTATCCATCAGTGCTCCGCCCCATTAAGCAAAAGCCTACGGGGGAGAAGCCGTATTCGGAGTTGGATTGCTTCCTACGATGCTGATGCAGTGCTTTCCAGTAAGTGAGCGCAGAATTTACAATTGGCCGAGAACTGTAGGAAAGCCTTCAATGTTTCCATAGGCCACTTATCCATCAGTGCCCCGCTTTTAAACAAAGGGATATGTACAGGGCAGAAGCTGTATACGAGTGTTGATCGCTTCATAAGCAAGACCTGGATCCCCCGCTTGCCACTCTAGATAGAGCGCACGTCCTTTATTCAGAAGGCGCGAGAGGGCTACTCAATTGTGACAATAGGGCCATGCGTCTCACGCACTTTGAGCTTCGAACGGGTTCTTTACGAGCAGATAAAAACTTTTTCTTCAGGTTCGCTTCAAAGCAACAGAGCTTGTTCTGAGAGCGGGTCTCGGACTGTCCCACTTATATCTTATTAGCACCGCACGTCGTCGACGCAGCCAATGAGGTTGAAGAACGAGCAGTTTCATTACAAATCCAGCTTAACTTCACATTTGCAACCAGCTTTTCCGCTCGCATCGTCTACGTAATTACTAATTGAGAAGATAATTCTGGCATTACAAATTCCCAGATTAGGGTAGATGGGATGGTGATGGTTGTTGATCAGTGTTAAGGTGATGGATGCGGAAGTTTGGGGACTTAGTAGCACTAAATCCGATGGAAGCTCTTATTATAAAATGTTCCATGGATGCTCGCGGTTTGAGGCTGCAAGTCGTGGTCTTGACGACGAGACGCACTCAACCGCGATAACTCCTCGACAATAATCCTTCTCCCTTTTCCTCGGAAACCGCCAAAATCCCAATGTCCGAAACAGAGACAGCCTGCGAAAAGAGCATCCTCTCCGACGAGAGCAAGCTCGAGCAGGGTACACAGCCTTCATCTCCGGCAGCTGCGTCAGTCGAAGTCCTCGCCACCAACGACGCCAACGATGCGAGTGCCCTGGACGACAACGTGCGCAAGATCACCGGTATCAGGTGGGTCCTTGTCTGCGCTGCCCTATACTTCTCCGCACTCATGTATGGACTCGATACGACTATCGCCGCGGATGTACAAGGAGCCGTAGTAAAGTCATTCGGAGAAACTTCGCAACTAGCTTGGGTCGGTGCCGGCTTTCCATTAGGCTCCGTGGCAGTGATTCTCCCTTACGGTGCCCTCTTCGCAAAGTTCAACATGAAATGGCTCTACATCGCCGGTATCGTTCTATTCCAAGTCGGCTCGGCTTTATGCGGAGCCGCGCCCAACATGAACGCGCTCATCGTCGGACGAGTCATTGCTGGCGCCGGCGGCACGGGTATTTACCTTGGCGGCCTTAACCACTTTTCCGCTCTGTGCACGCGAGAGGAGAAGGGCACATATATCACAGGCATTGGTTTCTGCTGGGGCATCGGCACCATCCTCGGCCCCGTCGTCGGCGGTGGCTTTTCCGTCAGCTCGGCCACGTGGCGATGGGGATTCTACATCAACTTGGTCATTGGCGCCGTGACCGCTCCGATCTACCTATTTTACCTCCCCTCCATCCGCCCGACCAAGGGCAAGACTGTCTGGGAGAGGCTTGCTCACCTCGACTTCGTGGGCGCCATTCTCAGCGCTGGTCTTTGGGTTGCTTTCGCCATGGCCTTCATCTCGGCTGGAGGTATCTGGGCGTGGGACGACGGTAGGACTATCGCCACGCTCGTCGTCTTTGGTGTCTTGTTCATCCTATACGCACTGCAGCAGTACTTTTGCGTCTTCACGAGTCCCGAAAATAGGTCTTTCCCTGGTCACCTTCTGAAGTCGCGGACGCAGATCCTTTTGTACATCACTACATCCTGCTCCATCACTGCTACCTTTGTCGGAACTTTCTACATTCCCCTGTATTTCCAGTTCGTCCAAAACGACACGCCGCTCATGGCTGCTGTGAGGCTTCTCCCTTTCCTTCTCATTATGATTACGGTCAACCTACTCTCCGGCTGGGGATTGTCGAAAGTCAGCTATTACATGCCCTTCTATCTTGCATCCGGTATTCTCATGACACTTGCTGGGGCACTGTTCTACGTCTACCTGAAGCCATCGACCCCCACGGCCAACATCTACGGCTTCAGCATCCTCTTAGCCGTTGGGGCTGGTCTAACGCTCCAAATTGGCTACGCTGTCGCCTCGCTCAAAGTCAAGCCGGCAGATGTTGTCAACTCTATCAACCTACAGAACGTTAGCCAGATTGGATCGACCGCAATATGTCTGGTCATTGCAGGGCAGATCTTCCAGTCTGTGGCAGTCAGAAACCTCACTTCGGCACTAGCTGGCCAGGGCTTTAGCCAAGGGGAAATCCAAGGCGCGGTAGCAGGGGCCCAGAGTGCATTGTTTGAGAAGCTTAGCGGCGAGTTGAGGGATGCGGCACTCGAGGCTATCACAGGGGCGATGCAAAAGTCTTTTGTTCTAGTTGTTGCTGCGGGGGCGCTAGGCACGGTGTGTGCCCTTGCGATGAGGGTAGAGAGGCTGTTTGGAGAGATTATCATTGCATGAGGGGAATGGGCTGGTAGGCCGTTTAGATCAGTGGCAGTCACAAGGAATGGAGTTTCGATTAGACGGGGCGCAGCTTCGACCAGGAGTTAGGTTAGAATATGATGATGAGGCTAGGCATAACTTGGATTCTCAGGAGACTAGACCGGATTAGAAATCAACATCACTCTACAATCAACCTATTTCAAACGCAGATCATGGTTCGCCGTGAACAGTACACACGGGAGCAGATGCTGTTGAAACTATTGAACCGCACTCAGATCTACATCCCGCAAGCTCACACGGCGCTCTTCGGCCGCTGATTCCTGACAGTACGGGTATTATCGCGATGTAAGATCCTATGGTTATGCCAGCCGCCCTGTCACGGACTGGGCAGCTGGATCTCTAGAAATCGCAAGACTGAAATGCTTTATGGCTAGGGGAGTGCTCCTCGGAGAGACGCTAGAACATTTACTCAGACTCTGAACCGCTCCTCCGAGGCAGACCGTTTGTTCGTTCAGTGTTTTGAACTGCGCTAACTACGAAGTTACCTTCCCCATTCTCTTCCTCGTCAGATTGTCTACACTTTCAGGACATCAAGTAAGCTTGTAAGTATTAATAGTAGTAGCTGAAGACGTTTACTCCGGGCCTTAACAGCAGCACGGCGGAATCCGCGTTTCACAAGCCCCGGCCCCCGTAAAGCAAAAAAAAAAAGAGAAAGGAGAAAGGAAGAAGATAAAAATATGAATTATATTGCGAGGGATATTAGCCCGTATTACTTTCCATACAAGAGCCCCGCCTCACTGTTCGTCTCGTGCTAGTTGGGGTCTCCATGTCGGCCATCCCATCAATAATAGTGCTCTGCTAAGTTCCTGTCGTTCATTTTCAACTGACGTTTATCCACTTTTAACAATGGACAGCCAGCTAGCTGCCAGGCCGATAAAAAATTCATGGGCGGATGGTTGATGGGGATCACCCGAGGCAAGTGGCTGAAACAGGGACCATGCCAGGGCAGAAGCTCCATCGAATCAAGGGTTGAGGCTGGTGCGCTGTTCTCTGCTCTGCTCGGCCAGCAAAGAGGGAAGGTAGCACAGGCTGTCAGAGGATCCCAGCATTCGCCAGCAGCAGATCTCCAAACGCTCACACAATATGAACCGGGAACCGACACCCTACCCTGTCTCTCTCAACTGTCATGCATCGGGCCAACTCCACCAGAATGCTTATTTTCCAGGCCTGGCATTCCAGCAAGTCAAAACAACGCAGGAGTCTGTTTGTTTCGCAAACTGCCATGTCCAGCGCTTGAGCGGGGAAAGAAAGCTAGGCCGTTCCCTCGCAACGACCACGACGTCGACGGGAAAAGCCAGGCCCTGCGCCACTCCCGCCAAGAACATGCCCCACAGACACGCTCCGAAACGGGCTTATTATCGCCAGGATGGCCAGGCCTGGCCCCCGGCTGCCCTGGAATAGGGGAGCCAATGGCGGCGCCGAAGAAGCATCCAACGGCCGTGGGGTCTACTTTGAAGCATTGACGCACTCGGCGGACTGGTTATTGACCACTATGCTGAAGGATCCAATCGAGACCTGCCATCTCGACTTTCCCGATCGGGCCCAGGAGGTTCGTGCCTGGGGTAGTACTGATGAGCTTGTCTTTTTAAATATCGGATCGACGGGTCGCCGCTTCGTTGTGGGAGATTCGTTTATTCGTCTTTCCTTTGTGATGCGGATGCCAGCAGATCAATTCGCCGACGTAGACAAGCAACATTCATTGTTCTCTAGGCTTGTACTACTCTTTAGAGGGTCGGACCCGTTCATTTCCTGATTCCTCGTTCCATTCTTTTCTTCTGCTGTGCAGTGCTTATATTCACTCTTTTGTACAACTTTTGCTTCTCAACATGGTCCGCATGCAGATTGCCGCCGCGGCGATGCTTGGGCAGAGCGCCTACTCCAACGCCGCTTCGCTCTCGCCTCGCGATGCCTCCAGCAACCTCATACCCGCCGAGCCCCAAGCCCCCATGATCATGGCTCCCCTCGTCATCCCCCGCCATGGGAACACCAAGCGCGACCGCCGCGCCGCCCTTGAGCCCCAAGCCCAAGAATCGCTCTACTGGGCCTCGCAAGATGGCACCGTCGCCGAGCTCACAATCTCCATGCCCGGGTCGGGGGAGAGCATCGTGAACCTCGAGCACATTGACGACATGGTCACCGGCGTCGAATGCCTGCGCAACGGGACCGGCCAGATGCGCATCCATTTCGCCGAGGCGGCGGATTTGGATGATGCCGAGGATGTCTGGCAGTGGGTGAACCAGGAGCCCGGGAACCACTTTATGCTCGTCGTTGGTGCTGGCGCCTGCGGCTGGAATGAGGACAGGAGGGTAGTGTACGATGTTAGCGGGTTGGTGTATAACGATGAGAGCGAGACTGTAGTCTTGGATGTGGCGGAAACGACATGGAAGGAGATAGCGCATACGTTTTCGCTGAATTTGGGGAAGCTTGGTGGAGATGTGCAGAGGAGGGCGATGGGGAGGAGGAGAGGGTTCTTTGATAAGGTCGGGGATGCGATTAAGGGGGCGACCGATAAAGTAGTACATGGCGCAAAGAATGCCGTGGATAAGGTTGCTGATACGGCGTCCGATATTGTCGATAAAGTGGGCGACGTCGCCGGAAATGTGGTAGACAAGGCCACCGATGCAGCGGAAGAGGCTGTTGACACGGTCGAGGATGTTGCCGGAGATGTTGTCGATACCGTTACCGATGCCGCTGATAAGGCCGTCGACACTGTAAGCGACGTTGTGGACAAGGTCGGTGACGCGACCGACGAGGCCATTGATACTGTCGTTGACGTCAGCAAAGGCGCAGCCGAAGTGGTAGCTGGCGCAACCGACGAGGCCCTCGAGGCCGTCAAGGGTGTCATCAACCCCGACGCCACAGCCGATTTCTCCATCCCCTTCGACAGCGACTTTAAGAGCAAGGCCCTCACCTTCTCGCTGAACGGCGTCGATGTCAGCGCTACCTGCAAGGAGTGCTTTACCAAGGGCTCCTTCGACATCCGCGGAAGCTTCCAGGTGAACCAATTCAAAACCGAAGAAGCGTGGATCGAAATCTCCACCAAGGGCATCACAGCCAAGGCCGCCCTCGGCTTGACCCTCAAGGGCGAGATCACCGGAAAGCTGGTCGAGCAGAGCGTGCCCATCTTCCAGGCTTCGCTGGCCGGCATTTCCATCCCCGGCGTGCTCACCATCGGGCCGACGATCGGGGTGGAGCTTGGCGCCCAGGTGTCGGAGGTCAAGGGCAGCGTAGGGGTTACGCTGGGCGGGACGGCGAGCATTCCGTCTTCGGTGACGAGGTTGGATTTCTTGAGCGAGGATAAGACGACGGGGACGGGCTGGGAGCCTGAGTTCGATGCTGAGCCTATTGAGGTGGATGCGTCGGTCGAGGCCAAGGCTACGGCGTTCCTTAGGGCTTCCGTTAATCTTGAGATTAGCGCTGTTGGTACGTTCAGTTCTCGAAGGCTCATGATCAGGGATCGTGCTGACTTGCTTGTTATAGAAACCGGATTCTCTGCCGAATTGTCGGCCAATGTTCCTGCCCTCACGGCTTCCCTCAAGGCCATCTCCGGTAAGCCTCACCTTGACTTCGTCACGTTAACCTACAGCAACTGACAGGCTGATAGCTTCGACTTGCACGGTCTGTGGAGATCACCAAGCCGGTATCCAGGCTGGTCTCACCCTTGGGACCTCGCTTGGCATCAGCTTGAAGAAAAAGTTTCTGGGCGACTCGCAGGCGCTTTGGACTTTGCCTCTAATTGTAAGCTGAGCTCAAACCTCTCACGGTCGTATTGTTCGCATTGCTGACTCTAGCTAGGATGCTAAACTTCCGGAGCTTGCTGGGGCTTGTTTGGGAATCGGGCCAAGTGGTGAGCAGTGTTTGGCGAAGCGGTTTGCGGATGAGTTGGTGTATTGATTGGGATGAGCATGGGGACGAGGGGAGTTTTGGATAATATATGATGCCCATACGTCAGAGCGTAGAGGATGCCTGCCTATTCACCGTTTTGGTTCTTTGATATGACCTTGGTGAACGCAATCGACGGCTGTCAGAGACCAAGATACATATTAGAGAGACCATATAAACTCTTATGATACCCACTCCATGTCTATTCCGCTTTCTAGCGATAGTCTCAGTAAGCAACTGTCTGAAAGTTGAAGGGAGTTGACGATTTTAAAGTCCGGGGTTTGTGGATTCGACCATGTCTGCTCTCACTAACGTCTCTTATTTCTATAACAATGCACGAGAGAAACAGAACTACCACGGCTTCCGATAAAGACAGCAATAGAGGATCATCCTCAACTATAGCCTTTGCCCTCGGTTGAGATTGAGACAGATTAACCTCCACGGCCCTTGTAAGCGGCGCCTTCGAGCGAACAGAGCCAGGGCGGCTAGGGAGGAAAGCTCGGCTCGTCCTCACCACGTACGGCTCATGTCGTCCCCCTTTCCCTGAGATATCCAATCTAGACCTAGACTAGCTCTCAAGGGTTCTGCTAAATGGTTCAGAATGTAAATAGAGATGGGATATCCGCAGCTGAGTCGACGTCCCAGGCAAGTATCTAGTGTCTTCTGAACCAGGGACCATGATATCTTCACCCGGACGTTCCGGTCTTTGCTGTTACAACGAACGGTCCCCTTGCTTGTCCGTTTACTCTTATGTCTTTTGATCCAGAAATGGTTCTATAAGGTGGCTGGTTCAGACGTCAGCCTCGAGGCGATAGCTCCAAGACGATACGAGCGCATTAGGTCCGTCTCTTGAAGCAAAGTGCCTAGGATATCGCGTAGCCGAGCAAGGTTCCTTTCAAGTTTGACGGCCATGTATGCCTTGACAGAGACCGGATTACAGAAAGAGTAGAGAGCACACGGATACTCGCGACCATCACGAGATGCCCAGTCCACTGGTTCCCTCCCAGAGATCTAGACGATGGCCCGACTTAGGTTGATTATCGTGCGTCTCGCAACCCGAAAGCAGATTGCAAAGCCGTGTCGGATCTCCGTCCTGAAGACAAGCGTGTCGGATTAGGTTGTTGTTGCTCGTTCAAGTCAGGATATCTAGTGGTTATCATACACATGAGCGGCCAGGTTCGGGCCGTTATTGATGTGACAGCGCTGGCTATACTTCAGAGTCTTGATGAAGAACAATCCAAGGATATTAGGGTGGCTCGTACTGGATTAGGACACTGATACAGCATGAATATGTCGAGCTACAAACGGCCCAGGACACTTGGAAGTACAATAAAGGATTCAACATCAGATCTTCCCGATGACCGAGACGTCCAGGAGGAATAAATATGAAGAGATCTCTCCAGCGGATGGGGCATTAATGGCATAGCCTTTATCGCATGCCACCTGCTACCAGCAGTGACAACTTCGCCATCGCCACAAATAGCCCGCGGTGCTGCAATGAAGTTCTGCCCAAGACGGTGCAGGCGAGACACACGGCTGCGAAGGCAGGACCAAGATATTGCTCTTACAGACGCAGCTGCCACATTTTCCCAGGACAGAGCAGATGCCCGAGGCAGTAATGACGGACGCTGAAAGAAGACTTTTCAATATTCTCGTTTGTTCACAGAATCAATACCTGTCCAACATAGCATTCGCCCCCGTCTCAACTGGTACGGATACTTCGTACAGCGACGGGTGGATGCGCGCAACGAGGTCCTTTGACCTAATCCTAGAACTACGTCCTCTACGCTGGCCCCTTCGCGCCCTTGCAGATGCAAACGAAGAAAGGCCCGGCGCAGGAGGGAAAAGAAAAGCCACCGAGAACTCAAACCCTCTAGAAACATCCTCCTCTCATGAATCGCGGATCGTCAACACCACAGCCTCGCCCTAGTCTTTCGCGCGCGACAACGACGCTCATAAAAACACCATCCGAGCACAATGCCTCGAAATCAAGGAAGCACGACAATCCGAGCCCTCTTCTCAGGGGCTAAGAACACCTTGTCTCACCACCGATGAACACAGGTGCCCCGCCACCTGTCACCTGTCTTGTCAAAAAAAAAAAAAGTGTTCTAGACATGGATAGCACACAAAATGGAAAGCGTGATTGAAGAATAAGCGCCCAAATGGCCGTGTGATAGGCTTGTTTCGACAGGCACAAAAATTTAATTCCGATCTACAAGAGATATGCCGGCCGTTCGGAGTCCGTCACATTGCATGTTGAAGATTTCTTTTCCAATTTTTACTTTCAGCATCCTCACTCCGGAATAGGCGGGGAGAGGGGAACGGATATGGGTCTGCGTGTCCTTGTGGGTCGGCAAGACATGCGGCCCATGGGATGGTGAGGGTGGGAGGAAAGGTTAGCCGTGTTGAAACGGCTGGGGTTGTAGGCGCCCAGTAGAGATTGGCCAGGTTGAACGTGTTTGACGTCGAGGGCGCTTATGGTGGGAAATGTGAGGGTTCGCGATGGAAGATCTGGGCTGTACAGCGCGCGATTGGGGGATTGCGGGACATCAGAAATTATGATTACGTATGACGAGATGCCATCGAAATCTCGAAATGGTGTACGGGTAGGGACTTTTCCCGTCTTTTCCTCTCAAGGGGACAAAAAAAGGAGATGCATCTTCGGGGTTGAACAAAAGGCGGGCAGGCCAGCCAACCTCGCACGCTTTGGATTGACGAACTAGGCCCATGAGGAATCGAATGGCATCCAAGTGGAGTATTTTCATCGATAAGTGTACATCTAAAGCATGCAAATGACGGTGGTTTCAATCTCAAGCACGCGCAATGCAAATGCCGAGAATCGATGTCTCTGCAAAGACCTTGTAAGCCCTATCAGCGCGTAAACGCTTCCAACCACTCCCTTGCCTCTTCTGGTCGTCTCAGGCGAACAATCTGAAAGAGTGCAAGGCCAATTGTCGGTTGAATCGCCCGTCTCTCCGCCTTGCCGGGTCCTGCTCACTCTACTGTTGGAGCTCAGAAGTGGGACTTCGCGTAGTGGAGCGAGACGAGCCAGGATCAAACAATAGAGACGTCTTTTGCGGTCAATAGGTAATTATTCGTAGGATCAAGTAGAAACCGAACTCATCACCCCATCTGCGCCATATCCCGCCAATTCGGTCAAGGTAGTGCCCGAAAGTAGTAAGGAGGCGATACCTTCATCACCGTCTTGAGACGGAGTATACACGAGTATATGGGCCGAACAAGGGGGGATCTTAGCCTACAGACAAATTTCCCATCCTCTCGTCTCCTCTCGCTTAAAGTTGTCGAGCCGTTGCAAAAATGAAGTGAAAGGGCAGGTCAGGCTACGGGCGCGCTGCCATTTTCCTTCTGGAAGAGGACTCCGAGAATGCGACACCTACCTTGGTAAAAGTAACGTAGATTGTTTCTAGCGTTGCGCCAAGCTAATGAAAAAGGGGGTTGAGTGAAAACAAAAGTGGAGAGGCGGGGGCTTAAAATATACGAACAACTGAGTTCAAGGTTTAAAATCACCTTTGTCAGAAGAACAATGTCCATTCGGGATGTTAGACAGGGCAAACGATAGTTCGCATCGGTCTGAGCTGAGATCTGCTCATAGATTCCTCGTACGTCTCTTAAGAATCAAGCTTCTGAGGTCATCGACGGTCATACAATACTTCCCACACTGGGTCACTCCATTGGGCGCTTCGATCTGCTCGGTAGACTTGTTGAGCTTCGCTTGCACAAAAAGTTCATTTGGAGTCGAGAAATTCCTCCGACGCCAGCCACTACTAGATTGTAGTGCACCTGAATTAGAAACGCTGGAAACAGTGTGGACCCGAACCAGCACTTTTTAGCAGCAAGCCTGGCTCGTTTCCAAGTCACTAGAAACGCGCACAAAACGGTTTTATCCATGAATATCTCCACTAGACCGCTTGATTAGTGCGGGAGGATAAACGTCACCGATGCAGTCGTTCAAAGGCGCATTACGGAATTGTGCATATCGTCTCCACGGGTAGCCCCGCACTCGCGGATAGCCCATCTCGCTACGAGCCTCGTGCTCTTCGTGGAACGGACATTCTAAACTCTTTGTCTCCTCCCCAGCTGGAAGACAGAGCAAGCAATGCTTGTGCAGCAAAATGACCCACGTCACCTGCGAGAGGGGTGAGGGGTTGGAAAATATAGAAAAACGGTAGCATACGCAATCGGGCCATGGGAGTTCAGGAATAGAACCCCCCCGGATAGCGCCAGCTCCTGCAAGCATGGGCGATTATCCAATGTGGCCGACGCCGCGAGTCAAACAATAAATCGTGGGGATATCGAGCCAGCGATGATCCCGGATCGATTTAAATAACGATCGTGCCACCAGCTCAGAGCATGGGCTCTTCTGGCGTCGATTTTGAGAGCCGGTTGGGCAGGTACAATGGCGAGGGTCGAGATGAGGTGAGAGAGAGCACTCGTGATAAGGAAGGTCTTCGTACCTTCCATGGCCTGGCCGTTCCGGCGAATGCCCGTTTCGGGGAAGGTGTGGAGGGGTGGGGATGCTCATCTGCAGGGTAGGATGGTAGCGTGTTTCACGTTAAAGGGCCTGGGCCCCTTCCCTTGGGCTTATGTCCGGTCGGGCGCTGTTATTCGCATTCGAGTCTACGAAGTATAACAAAGGAAGACCAGCAGAGCCACCGATGCTACTGTCGATGTTAGAACAATGATATTTGCTCTCGTCCAGTGAGGGGGAGAAACGCGTCCTGCAGATGCAGAAACAGGGTAATATGAAATGACTACTCCGTACACGCTGATGAAGACGTGCTGGACTTGGAAAAAAAAAGAAGAAAAAAAGAAAGGAACCGTCCTGGGAACGACTAAGGATAAGAGGTTAAATCGCCTCTCCAGCTAACCCTTCAATGCCTGGGCTAAAAAAACCGCATTCTCCACTCCTGTTTTTAGCGGCCTCTTATAGACATTTCGGCCCAGTCTTCTGACATCCAGACAAACATGCTTGTGGTTCACTGTTCAAGACTGAAAGCCCACTAAAGGAGACAGGACACTTCAGCATCGTGTTCAGCGATGCGCGTCGCGAAGCAAATCGCCAACCCCGTCATGAAGCCTAGTTTATCCCTTGCGTGTCGGATGCGGTACGGATGCTCGAGTAATCGAAGTGGACCATCTCCCCTGCCCTCGCGATTCGATTCTGCTCATGCTTTCTTCTCTCTTCTGCGCCTGCTCAATGGAGTCAAGCTCGTTCCCGTACGACGCAGGAGGGATTGCCTGGTATTGAGGATCCCCAAGTTAACACCTTGAATCCCCCGTCCTTCCGTACTGGTATTACGTCGATTGTCGGGCGGACTGGACTGGCTGGCTCTTTTTAAAATTAGCACTTCAAGGATGTCCCCTTCACTCACCTTAATGCTGGGCATTGCTGGATAAAGGGAGCAGATTGGAGGAATTTGCGAGGGGGAAGATTTGCATGACGGGCAAGGATGCTCCAGAGTCATCTCTCGAAGAGAAGACGATCGACATGATTTCCCTTGCTTCCCGCGAGAGATAAACCTCCGTGCCCACGAACCCATTCCGCGCGCATTGAAAGCATGGATCAAGTTAAATCACAATACAAGTACACAATACGATCTGCATATTAGGAGGACTGGGCGGTTCCTCCTTTGCTCCATCCTCTTGGTTATTGATGTCGGTTCCAGAAAATCCCTAATCACAATTCCTTTGTTTTCAATTGGCCTCGCCTCCTATTTTCCCTCCTGGTGTCATATCGGTGCATAGACATTACTAGAGACACTCGAAAAATTGAAGTCAGTGAGGAGAGCAATGTTCCGTTAAAATGGGGGCTGCTAAAAAAGGTCTAGCACTTGTGCTCTCAAGAATTAAACAGAGAACTAGATAGCGCCTTGGTGCAGAGGAGACGTCGTAAACTAGAGTCCCGACACTTTGACTTTACCTTAGTAGACTCAAAGCACAAAGATGTTATTGCCCCCTTGGACACTCGAGCGGGTGGTCGTCCTCGCTGGCTGGCTCTTATTTTCTGGGCTCTCGTGTATGCAAGTAATGGCCACAACCCGCTTTGGTAGGTGCTCAACTATTAGGCCGGGTCTTTTCCTGAAGCTGGGAAAATAGTGCACTTGACACGAGAAGCTCAAAGGGACGAGGCCGGAACGACGTCAAGAACCAGACCATTGCCCACTTTGATTGGCCTGTCACCACCATCGCTCATTCCCCCTTTTCATTCGGCGTGCGACTCGTGGGACCCAGTCGCCTGACAAGGTACATGGAGATCCTTAGCTCTACTTTTCATCTCACATGTTAAACAGAACCATTAAAAGTAGACAGAACTTAGCGCAGGTATCAAGACTAGCGTCAGGTACCGAGCCAGCCAGGCTGCACAAGTCTTTGTGCAGGCCTCAGGTGGTCAAGCATCTCGGTGGCTCGAGGCAGCACATTGCCTGCTCGGACCCTCTTTTCACCATGGTCTCCCATGTTCATTGGTCAAAATCGCGTCTAAGCCCCGGCTCTGGTGCTTCCTCGCAGCATGACCGGCTTGCGTCCTCTCTCTGGTCCTCCCTTCGTTTCCCCAGGTCCCTGAGCCAGTAATCCACTAGTGATGTACTTAGGAGGCACACACTAGTGCCGCTGGCGTCGATAGCTCTTGGCTTGCTCGGAATGAGCACCTCCCATACGATAATTGCCCAGTGCAACCTTGCGATGCCTGCGGCCAACCAACACCCTCGTCAAGGACATGGTTGTCCGACGAGGGCCTTCCCTCCCTTCTTCGCTGCCCTCCCTGGTTGTTTCCCCTAGTCGCCTTCGTTTTCAGGACCAAGAGGTCACATCACTTACATTTGGCGGGACAAGGGTACCAGAGCTGGCAGAAGAGGAACGGTCGCGGTTGACCACTGGGTTCCTGGGCGGTTTGGCTGGTTGTGTCTTCTTGTCCGCGCTCAATCCCTCACTCCTCTCCCCCCCAGTAACCTCGCCCTCTCTGGTTTCCCACTCAATCGGAAAACGGTCTGTGGGTATCCTACTGGCAAAAGCAAGCACTGGACACAGTCCCTGCACTTGGCGTCAATCTTTCCCTTCTGACTCTCCTCTTCACCGATCATTCCTTTTCTTTTCTCTTCATCCTCCCTTCCTGCCGACACGCGAATCGTGTAAGGAGAACTTTTCCAAGAATACGGTGTATTCATTCCGGAAACTCTTTCTTCTCCTCTCCCTCGCTGACGATATTTCTTGGTGTTTCGCAGCTGACGCCCCCAGGTGGCACAACCGGTACGAATTTATCCACTTCCTTTGGAACTACTGCTTTCTCGTCGTCTTTAACCCCCTTTCCACCCACCCCATCCCAATATCCCCCGAGATCTGCGACACAACGTCCCTCAGAATATAGCTTGTTCGCCCATTGCCCTCATCCACCACCTCACGACAAGAGGACAACGGAACCAGCAGAAGCTTGGGCAAAACATTGTTCTGCAGATCTTCTAATGAGTTTTACGAACCAGGATAGCGACGAGACAGCTCGATTCTCCGTTCTTGACTTCATCTCTTTTCCCCAATCTCTCGACGCCGCAACGCAGCTTAGGTCTGTCGACTTGGCCTCTTCGTTTCTCTCTTTCCCCCGTAATTCACGTTTGGTTTGCCGCTGGTGGTCTCGAGACCGAAGCCGATACTCCATTCACCTCGATACGAATTCCACGAAATCCGAAAACAACGCTTCCCACTACTTTCAATTGTCCATGCACCATGCAGTTCTAGGAACCGCCGATTGAAGACTGACATAGGCTTTCTGCTCTTTATTTTCAATTGCTTGGACGACTTTTGCATTGCGGTGTTGTAGCGGACGACGGCGAACCGTCTTGAAGATGTCGTCCGTCCCCGAACCTCCAGTAGCGCTGGACAATGTGTGCGGCGTGATTTACGACAATTCCCTCTACATTTACTCGCCTTCCGCCTTCCTCCGACTCGACCTGGAACCCGGTGCGGAATGGGAGCAACTGGCTAGTGGAGTATCTGTGAAGGGTGGAGTCTGTGTCGGTGCATCACCCGGCGACGCGAGCCGTGATGGTCTCTACATTGTTGGTGGTGTCGGCCCTGACGATAGCTACAACGGTCTCCAAAAGTTTACCTATTCCACGGGCAAATGGGAAACCATCTCCCCCGTGACCACTGATATCAAGAACCGTCGTTGGCACGGTGCTACTTACCTCAAGAGCTCCGACTCAATTCTGGTCTACGCCGGTACCCAGAATGATGCTGAGGCGATTTCTTCACAAACGTTTACCATTGGCGCCCAGGCCCCTTACGATGTTACCTCTTTCGACTCGAACGCTCCGACTGTCCTTTCGCCGCTTGTCCTGCCATGGTCCGACTCAGAGGCCGTCATGGTCGGTGGAGGTATTGAGAACCGAAGGGTGATGCTGTTCAACAAGGAGTCCAATGGCTGGAGGGATTCCCATGCCACCATGGCTGATCCTATTCCTAAGGGATCGGCCGAGATCAAGGGCCTGGTCATAACTGGTGATGACGGCAGCAAGAGTTTGTACACTTTTGACATGACCCAGGCCCCCAACCTCGTCCGGCGAATCGCCCTCCTTGACGGCAGCGGCGCTCCCATTACCAACTCGCCCACTGTGGTCGCCCGAAGCCTAGATGTCCGACAGTCTAGTCGCGATACCAGCCTGACCTACGACAGGTGGCCATCTTACAATGACACCCTCGTTCCCGGCGATATTCGAGTCAACTATGCGGCCGCAACCGACGCGAGCGGAACCGTCTACTTTGCAGGAGGCAACTCGGACCACACTTTGTGCATCTTTGACGCCCGCGAAAACGCCTGGGTGAACGCCGCCGAGGTCTTTACGGATCAAAAAGTTCTTGGCGCCGCGTCATCTAGCACTTCATCCGCTATTGCAAGGGCCACCTCGACTACCACTTCTGCATCCTTGTCGTCCACCGCCGCTGTTGCGGCCACTGCCACTCCAGAGAGCAGTAACGAGGACGATGCCTACCCGATTAGCTCTAACACTATCCTTGGTATTGTTCTCGGCTCCATTCTCGGTATCATGGTCATTCTTGGTCTTCTCCTCTTCCTGATTAGAAGGCGAAAGAACAAGGGCCGGACTCAACCCTCTGCCAATAATGATGAGTCGCCTAACATTGAGAAGGGCGATCTCGACTTTGGTGCAGAGCTGGCCGCCGCCGGCAAGAAGGGCTACTTCAGGGGCCATCAAGCCCAGAACTCTGCGGGGTCCTACTCTTCCATGGCGATACTCATGGGCAAGGTTAATCAGCAGAATAAGAATCTCGGCCGCAAGCCCAGCAACGGCACGATCCGAAGCTCTATCAGCAGCATCTACAACAAGGAGTTCAAGAGCACAATCAGCAAGCCTGTTCTCCAAGACTCTCAGCTCTACCCGCCTCAAATCCGTGCATCGCCTGAGCCTGGTGACCGTGTTACTGTCTTCGGACCCAGTCTTACTCCCAAGGCTGCACCTCCCAGGCCGCCTCGTGGCGACTCCACCTTGATGAACGACTCCTTGGAACCGGCGCGCCGTAGCTCCGGCTGGAATAGGTACTGGTCTGGTGGCAGCGCGCTGGGTATCTTGGGCTTTGGCAACGGTAAGCGGGCGACTGTAGACTCTGATCAGAGCTCGCGATACTCGGATAACAAGAACCGAATCACGCAGGATTCGGCGACGGTCCCTCCCCTTCACATCGAGGGGCGAGCCGAACTCAACCGTGTCAACACGGGAAGCCCTACCGTGGCTCACTACCCCCCTCGCATCCCAATGAGGGAGGGTATGTCTGGAAAGATTGAGCGCCCCGTATCGGACGCATCGTCTGGCTACTCGAGCGGTGTCCCCGACAGCGTTCCCTCGATCTGGGATCCGATGGCGAAAAAGCCTTGGGGCGCTGACCGTGCGCGTAGCTCGGCGTACGGCAATGCATCCCAGGGGCGTTATCAATCGTCTCTGGATCCCAGCTCGACTGCGAATCGTGACGTCAGCCAACAACCGCAGCTCGCCATGGCCAACACGTCTTCGGACATGAGCTGGCTCAACCTGGGCGAGTACCGCCGCGGCTAAGGACGCGGTGAGAACGACGGGGCTCATTTATGATGAACACGTCGACTCGCGGGTAGTCTCGACGCTCCACGCATGACACGAGTCACGGCCATGAATGCTTTGATGCCTTTGTGGTGACGTGATTACCTGTCAACATAACATGTACACCACACCTTCTCTCTTTTTTTACCATTTTCCTCATATTGCCGGTATAGAAATGAGGAATCAATATTTGGAGGCTCATTTAGACGGATCCTCCCATGCAGGAAACGCGAAACATGGGTCTCTACTCTTACACCACATACAACTTTCTCTACACTCGTCCTGCATATACCAAAAGCGACGGCGCCATCTTCTTTTCGACACCGAGGACTCTACGAAGCTTCGTACTCCCTTGCGACGGCCGCATCATCGCAAAAACTCCATGCCGGGCCAGACCCGGATTTTCGTCAATCCTTGAGCCTCTCCGCCAGGTGAGGCTCTATGAATATATATATATGGCACTCAAAGTCACATACCTGTGTCTTTCTCTCTCTCTCTCTCGCGCGCAACCAGGCCTTGAAGCCCAGGATGCTCTGTCCATATCTCTCAGACTCTTTCTTCCTCTGTCTCTGTTTTTTTCTTGACTCTCCTTAATCAACCATTTCCCTTGTTCTTTGTCTCACACTGTTCATCATTTCTCTTGTACATTTAGAAGGCTGGCTCTGGTTCCTGGCTGATTGCATTCATTGTCTCTGCGTTGTGGTTGAGAACCTCTTCCTGTCTTTTTTTTTTTTCTTGTCCTCTTCCGTTTTTGTGATACCATCAGCGGTCTGTCACGTTGTATGCTAATTGGGGGTTTGGGGTGGAAGGTTTACTTGCAAACAGGGGATCAGTGATGCTTTTGCATCATGGCAGGCCAAGGAGAAGAAGTCGAGAGCTGTCTGTTTGTGTGCTTCTTACCCCTTGGTGTGGAGACGATCAAAAGTATGGATATGCTTTGATCAGTGAAAGATGGGAAGCATTGATTCAAAGGAGGGGAGCTGAAGGATGAGGCCTAGGGATGGGGTGGATCTCGGGTTCTTTTGTCTTTTGGCTTCCTGTCCTTTGATGGTCTCTGGGAAGCTGGTCTAAACGCGAAGGTTGGTGCGCGTAGCTAGTAGTAATATTGACCGCTTTCTTGTTCTAACTGTTGGCCCGGTGATGTCTATGCTCTTCTATCATTTTCTCTAAGTCTAAAAGTCTTCTGAAATTGTAGGGTCTCAGCTCGGAGGGAACGTTGGGGAGCTATGGTACTGTATTGGAGCATGGCTCCTTTTTTCTACATCGCTAGAGACTTTTCTCCTCTTCCTCTTGGATGAAATGGCGATCTTCAGAAGGCTGCGTTGGTAAAAGAGCTGGCTAATGGCATCATTGATTTATCTCATCATCTGCAGTATTGTAGAGGAACCATGAGGCGCTAGCCAGCTAGACACATTCGATATCGTTTTTCAAGCCATTAGGCAGTGTCTGAAGTTCCAGCATCTACCAACAACAAAAAGTCGGTATAAATCCATCACAAATTTGCCAACCTGTTCTTGCTGATAATTCCGGTTCCATAAGTCTTCCATCGTCTTCCAGATGGCCGCCGGCTTATTAGCATAAAAATTTCCCGTGACGGATCAAACCAAGGGTCGGCTGGCTATTCCTCAGCTTTGACCCGTTTCGACGCCAACGTGGGGCTTCCGGTTGGGTTCGGAGGTGGCGCTTTTTGGCCGGTTGGCCAGCTTGAGCATTTACTAGGGGTCTCCTGAGGAAAGCTGGCCTCGCTGGCTCAGACGCGACGTGAGTGGTCACCAAATTCTGTTTCCGCAGACGTCAATCAATTCTGACATTCTTCTACATTCCTTCCTCGACTTTAGTTGACGATATCGCCGCGTACGGTGTTTTTAGAATTTACGTGTCTACCGAGTCGGAGCCGATAGGCATTTTCTACGCGATCCTTTCGATAGTGCGGCGGGACGCGCTGCCCCCAAAGGACTTGGCTTGTCGCTTGTCTCTGTCGTCGACCTGAGGATTCTAGAGATCTACAAGGGTAAGTCTATCACGACATAGGACTCGGCTCCAAGGGCTTCGCGGTGAGGAAGAGAGTGTTATTTAAGGGGTTGACTGACCTTTCTAGGGATTTGTTAAAACATTGTCTTTCTCCGTTCTATCCGGCCATCAACCATCGCTTTTCGGGTTGACAATTTCGAGATCGCTGTCTTTATCTAGCCACATACCTTCAAGTGAGCAGCACACTTCCTGTCCTTTTTCGGCCTCCGATCCTCAGCCATCAACTAACCTAACCGTCTTCCGCCGTAGACAAAACCAGCCCCGAACCGAACCGAAACCAAAAACAAACAACCTCTCCCTCCCTACCTGCCCAACATGGCCGACAACATCCCCCAAACAATCTTCTACTACGCCTCCAGAGTCACCACAACAACCACCCCCCTCCTCTCCCAACTGCCCCCGGTGGCCGTAACTGTCCTCACCATCGTCACCTGCCTCGTGGTGGCCTCCTACATCCGCCGCCTGATCAACTACATCTGGTCGCTGGCCCTCAACGTGGCCATGGGCCTCATGGTCGCGTACTTTGCCCGCGCCGTCTACGACATGGGGCCCGAGAAGGCGCTGCAGATGGTGTATGATCAAGGGGTGGGGTTGGCCAACTTTGCAGTGGAGGCGGGCAGGTTTTTTTGGAGGGAGTGGGAGAGGTATGAGAGGGAGGCAAAGAGGAGGGGGTAGAGACAGACAAGGGCTCGAAGGTGGTGTTTGGTAGTAGATTGGCCAATTTTTTTTTTCTTTTTTTCTTCTTCCGTTATCCCTTTTCTCTTTAAGAGAGGTTTTGTTTGGAAACAGGGGAGTCGTCTTTGCTGTTTGCTTCGGAAAGAATGTGGCTCGTCTTGAAAATCTCGAGTTGAATACCTTGTGAAAAATGGGAAAGCGGGCAGAGACAGCGCCAGCTCGAACAGGATGGCTCTACGAGGCGAATGGCGCAAGGGTACATAGGCAAGGTAGCATATGCATTACTTCCTTTACTTAACTCACGAGTTGCCAGTGTTCACGCACGAGTTCGAACTGAATCAGTAGATAGACAATCTTTTAAACGCCGGCGCCATGCAATGCTGTAAACCCAAGGATATCCATCTATGCAGTAATCCACAACAACTCGACCTTCCATGTACCGCCACGTAAACACCTCCGTCTCTGCTATTCCTCGTCAACCTCAATCTCGTCATTCGGTTCCCTGGGCTCCTGAGCCTCATGATACTGTATGACATCGTCAATATGACTGAGGATCGCGGTGATACTATCCTCATCCGTCAAATCGAGCGTCAAAAAGTTCACCATGCTAAAGCTCCCAATCAGTTTCGCCACCGCCCTATTCAACCTCCTAAAGCTCGCACCCTTCATCACAGCCTTGCTCTCCTGCGGCCGCGACTCCAGCTCCAGCTCCTCCGCCTCCGCCTCAGGCCCACCCTCCATCAGCCTCGCCCTCTCAATCGGGTCGGAATCTAGCAGCGCCGCGTCCGGCGTTAGAAACTCTTCCAGGTCTCTCCTCTTGATTTGTCCCTTGACCAGGTCCATCTTGGACAAGATGTTCAGATGCGGCACCTCGAGCATGAGCATGGCGCTCATGGCGCTCAGCGTGCCCGCGAAGAACTTTGCCCTGTCTAACACAAACGTCGACTCGATCAGGTACGCGGCGCAGAGACGGACGTCTAGGGCGCCGGGGCGTGAGAGGAAGCGCACGAGGCTAGGCACAATGGGGATGTGGGTATACAGCTCGATCTGACCGGGCATGTCGATGATGATGAGGTACTCTTCAGTCAGAGAGTCCAGTGCTTCAGTGAGGAAGTCGAGATTCTCAAGGAGAAATTCGAAGCAGTAGACGAGGCCGCCGTTGGGTCCGTAGCCAATCTCCATGGCGTCTTCGAGGGTGATGAGCTCCTTGATGTCTAGGTCGGGTTCGTGCTCGAAGGACTCGGCGGCCGGGTCGAGGTTGATGTAGAAGGTTGAGCGTCGGTTGAGATGGAGGTGGGTAATGAGGCCGCCGCAGAATGTAGACTATAAAAAAGCTGTTAGGGTCGTTTCTTGGGGTCGCTAAGCTCAAGAACATCGAGATGAGAACCGTCATGAATGGGATGCGCGGGGCGTGCGAACCTTGCCGGCGCCCGCAGGGCCCATGATCATGACTCCAAATTTGCTCATGGCTGCGGCTAGGACCGTGGTTTATTTATAAACGCGTCGGATGGTACTGGGGTAAGAGTTGGCGACGCCAAGAGCTGTGAAGCAGTTCGTGATGTCCGCTTGATGTCTGTCAGAGGCAGAGATTTTGGGCTTACTGATGGGACTCTGGTCGCTGCAACGCAAGTTGATGGAAAAGTAGCGCCACATAGTGAGGGGCAGCACCAGCCACACCCGACGTCACCGTAACCAGGTCACCGTAACCAGCGAGCCATCACCCATGCGCAGAGATAACGAAAAAGAAGTTAATCCACTACAGTGCACAAAGCTATCGTTTTTCTATCCGGCAACTGTCTGATAAGACTTGTCTTATGTGATTCCAATTTCCGCCCCTGATCCATCAAACGTGGCCTCCAGTCTTTCCCCCCGTTCTGGACCAACCAAATTGATGAATTATGGCATGCGCTGGAATGCATCGGTCCAAAGCAAACCAGACGCACTCCCCGATCTCGTGAGCGAAAGTCGGCTCTTCTCGTTCTCTTCCTATGCTTATGACCCTTTGCGTTGTACCAGAGCTAGTCCAAAACAGTACATACCTTTGGTGTTGCGGACTCCCCATAACCTAGCCGATAGACCCGGGTCTCGGACTGGTCCCTCCAAACGTGTCATCTTCTCATCATGGAGGATGCAATGGCGTTTGGGACTTTGCACGCTCTTTGCCTTCCATAAGATTGAGTGCTACAAACCGATCCCGTGGGTACCGGTCCCACACGAGTTTGCAGCTTCGGCCGCAGAGTAAGCATTTAAACTCGTGTGTGTGCTGACTCACTCCGAGGCTGAACAATGTGTCTGCCATGGTGTGACTTTTATCTAAAGATTCTAATTTAATGCATGTGGATGCCGTCCGAATTCGCGGTTCACTCAAGGATTGATCCAGCTGCCTGTGAATTAATGGTGGGGTTGGTTGGAGGGGTC
Organism: Lomentospora prolificans; assembly: GCA_029532625.1. Classification (NCBI taxonomy): domain Eukaryota; kingdom Fungi; phylum Ascomycota; class Sordariomycetes; order Microascales; family Microascaceae; genus Lomentospora; species Lomentospora prolificans. The sequence goes on from JARFXM010000003.1 coordinate 728,226, forward strand.
GACACCTAGGAACCCCGCACTCCGGATTCGGCGTCGAAGATTCTGCCATGGATGGACAAGGGACAAGCGAATAGGGTAAAAAACGTTGAGGATGCATGTACTGTCCCGGCCTCTCCTATCCTCTGCGGCCCTATCTTTGGGGGAGGAAACGAGGTAATACCCCGACGCTTATTCGGGACAACCAACAAGAGAACGAGTACAAGAGATGACGACAAGCGCACCAGAAATTGTTCGTTACACGGGGCGTCTCGGTCTCGACATATCTTGCATTGATTTCGTGTGTATGAACTAGGCGGAAGCGGACGCGGGCTTCAAAATGGAATGTACGCCCTAGGCAATGTCGCCTTTGCAACCGGTGGTTGGGAAAGGTACTCCCAGTCAAAGTACCGTCCGTCCATCCTCTCTTCAGGCCACCTGTCTGTGCCTGCGTACTCGCGACCCACCTCTGACAATGGCGCAATCGCTTCTTTGATCCAGGGACGAGCCGGCTGGAACGAGGGAATGGGAAAGAAAATAAAAAGGCTCCGGCAGAGGAAAAACCCCTCCAGAGCGGGAGACTAGTGTTACCTTAGTACAGAATGTTTAGTTATCATATGCTGATGGAATGGGTACTAGTATAACGAGTGCTACATTGAAACTCTTTGACGCCTAGTGCTGTGGTTGGTGCCGACCGCCTTTGCCAGAGCACGAGTCCCACTCTGAGACCGCTTTTCTCACTGCCGTTACTCCCCCTCCTTCCCCCAGCTCACCAAGCTACTTTCGAATTTTATTTTATTTTTTTTTTTTGTGAAGAGGGGAGACGTGGGAAAAAAAAAATCTCCCGCACTACATCAATACAACCCAAATCCTCCTTTATTCCCTCAAGGTCTTTCCTCTCTCTCCGCTTCTCCTTTCTTCCTCGCCCCAATACCAACCTCTTTTCTTTTGGCTTGCCTGTAAGGTAAGGTCCCCCAGACTCAATTGGTTATATACCTGGCTTCCCAGCTCCTCATCACGCCTCAACCATTTTGCCCCTTGCTGCGCCCACGATTTCTAACTCCGTCTCCCCGATAGACTCTATAGAGATAGCCTCGCCGCGTGCTCTCTAGAACTTTAATTCTTTTTGGCTTCTGTCCCTTGGACTCGTCCTCCATTTTCTCACACTAAACACCCCCCCAAACACCATAATCACAATGACCGCTACCAACGGCAACGGTGTCCATGCCGAGCTCAGCTCGTGGCAACACTACAACCAGGGTACTTTCCTTTTCACCGTAAGTTTTACCTCCAGACCCCTCGAGCAGAAGCGCGAGCGGAAAGGGCGACCCGGTGCGCAGGTCGATAGCTACTTGCGCTGCTCCTGGAGCTCAATCCGCAAAATCCCACTGAAACACAAAAGGCTGACACAACCTTCTAGTCCGAGTCCGTCGGTGAGGGTCACCCCGATAAGATTGCCGACCAGGTCTCCGATGCCATTCTCGATGCCTGCTTGCGCGAGGACCCCCTCTCCAAGGTTGCTTGCGAGACCGCCACCAAGACCGGTATGATCATGGTCTTCGGTGAGATCACCACCCAGGCCAAGCTCGACTACCAGAAGGTCGTCCGCGACGCTGTCAAGGACATCGGCTACGATGACTCCTCCAAGGGTTTCGACTACAAGACCCTCAACCTCCTCGTTGCCATCGAGCAGCAGTCTCCCGATATCGCCCAGGGTCTACACTACGAGGAGGCTCTCGAGAAGCTAGGTGCCGGTGACCAGGGTATCATGTTCGGCTATGCCACCGACGAGACCCCCGAGCTCTTCCCCCTTACTCTCCTCTTCGCCCACAAGCTCAACGCCGCCATGTCCGCTGCCCGCCGTGACGGCTCTCTTCCCTGGCTCCGACCTGACACTAAGACCCAGGTTACCATTGAGTACAAGCACGACAACGGTGCCGTTGTCCCTGTCCGTGTAGACACCGTCGTCGTCTCTGCGCAGCACAGCCCCGATATCACCACCGAGAAGCTCCGAGAAGAGATCAAGGAGAAGATCATCAAGACCACCATCCCCGCCAAGTACCTTGATGACAAGACCGTCTACCACGTGAGTTCACTCTGTCACTAAGGATGAGAACCAAATTGATATAAGGCTAATACGTCTGATAGATCCAACCCTCCGGCTACTTCGTCATTGGTGGTCCCCAGGGTGACGCTGGTCTCACTGGCCGTAAGATCATCGTCGACACCTACGGTGGTTGGGGTGCCCACGGCGGTGGTGCCTTCTCCGGCAAGGACTTCTCCAAGGTCGACCGCTCTGCCGCCTACCTCGCCCGATGGATTGCCAAGTCCCTCGTCAATGCCAAGCTCGCCCGCCGTGCGCTTGTCCAGCTCTCGTACGCTATCGGTGTCGCCGAGCCCCTTTCCATCTACGTCGATACCTACGGCACCTCCGAGAAGACCTCTGAGGAGCTTGTCCAGATCATCCGCAACAACTTCGACATGAGGCCCGGTGTCATCGTTCGCGAGCTTAACCTCGACCAGCCCATCTACCTCCAGACCGCCAAGAACGGCCACTTCGGTACCAACCAGAGCTTCAGCTGGGAGCAGCCCAAGACTCTCAAGTTCTAAGCGAACTGAGAATCTTTTCCCTCTCCAATTCACAAAAATACCATCATAAGATTTTAATAAAGTGTCTGCGCCCCGCTTCTTCGTGGACTCGCTTCAACAGTCTCCGCAGGCGGGCCAGAACTTCCTCCTCACTTTGTACTAGGGGAATCTAGATCATACCCCCTAGATTATACATGAGTTCATGGGACAGGACGGATTCAAGTGGAATGATTTTTTTTATAAAGGCGTACGGGTCTCTCAACGAAAACCTTGGTTTAGCGCTATCATGTCGGGTCGCATAGTTGGTTTCTTCTCATTTTCTTTTATGAAACGCTCTGATCATTTATCATTGCAATTACTTTTTCTTTTCCCTCCGTCTCTCTCTACATTGTTCGAAGTTTTCTTTTCTGAGTCCAAAGTGTCCTTCACGTGCTTCTCTCCTCGGCCGTGTGGCTTTAAGACAGCGTCTTGGGCCTGGCGAGCAGCAGTCTGTCGAGGCGAGTCGCTGCCCTGGCACTAACTCGGTCCGTATTTCATATTCTTGTCCCTTTCCGTAAGCATCGTACTTCATATATGTCTTTGCTTTCTACCGGGAAGCTCGGGTCGGGATCCGGGTGTCGTTTTGGCTTATCAACACTGGAGCGGACTCGGCGGCTTTCAACAAAGACGCTCGACGATTTTTGAGATGATTTTTTTTCAGTATTTCTTTTCTTTCCTACGCAGTTTACTAGAGTGGCAAGAAAGGACAACAAAACAGGAACGAATATCGGCATTTTCAACAAACTTTACGAGATACCCACGGCTTCGCAAGCTTCGGAAACTTTACTTTCAGGCGAAGCCAGAAAAGAAGAAGGGGAAAGGGACCTTGCAACCTTTGACCCCTTCTCTCTTTTTTAGAGAAGCAATGACTGCACTAATGGCAGACACAAATTCGGCGTTTAACGGGGACAATAAATGAAAGGATTTCAACATCTCTTTTCTTTACCCGGCCGAGCCTTGTTGGGTTGCGTCTGAAGCACTTCACCGACTCTTGGTTCTTTAGTCCCCTCGTGGGCCTGCTGGGCTAGTGTGCCAGGTGGTTGGCTTTTGACAATACTAGTGGAGAAAGGGGGGTGTACCATGGAAGGATAGAGGAGTAGCTGGGGAAAGGGTTGGCTCTGACGAGTCGGCTTGTTCACCTATCTATTGCGATGGGGATGGACATGGAGAGAATAACAAGGCTGGCTATTGGGATTGAAGAATACAGATCTTATTCGTTTCGGTACTATTTGCTCCATTCGTTTCTTCCTTGGTGAATGGCGTGCGATATGTTTGTCTGTTGGAGGCATTCGAGCTGCTAATTTAGATCTGTCTCTGCAACTGGCTGCGTTTGGGCACCTACTTTTGATCAAAGCGGGTGGACGCACACCAACGAGGGTGGAAAGATGGAACGAGTCTCTCCTTGGCCTGCCCTGTAGTGGAGTGGCTGCTTCACTGGCAGTGGATAGCAGAGCGTATTCGAAGCGGAGAGCTAAAGTTGACAACCATCACTACGCGGAGCGGGTCTACGGCCCCCCACCTCCCTCTCCCCCGGCCCCCGGAGAAGACTGCGGGTCTCTTGATTTCGGATGTACCGGTGCTCCGGGAGCTGTTCTCAACAGCCACTACAATGCCTAGCGGATGAAGGATAACTCATTGATATCAAGGTTGTGCTTCCACAAACATTGCGCAATAGGGCTCGAACATTTCTTGGGCGCATAACGACCCTGGGGCGCTGAGATTGCGACTTGAGGTTGAATTCTCCTTTGGCGTCCAGCAAGGCTGTGCCTTCCCATTTTCATGCTAGAGATTCTCACCACCCATTCCAACCTCCACCTGGTCTCAATCCACGATTCACTCACCTCGCACCTTCCACACTTAAGAGTTTATTTTTTTTTTATTTAAATCACAGACCTATTGACAAAATACCATCTATAGAAAATAAAATCAGAGGGCAGAATCCATTTATTCAGGGGCGGTGAGCCAGTGATTAGGAGTGATCGGTGGCCAGCTCCAGTTCACCTATAAATACCCCCGGCCAAAACCTCACGCTGGTGAGCTTTCTATTGAAGACCTTTCCTTAAGCACGACTTAAGCCCCCATTCTAGTCCATTCCTATTTCCCACTTCATTGACATTTTGTCACCCCCATCAAGATGGCTGGTCGTAAGTCAAAGGACAAGAAGGACAAAGCTACCAAGAATAGTGGCCCATCCAGTGGAAGCCAGAGTACTCCTCTGCCACCCTCTGGCACCGCGGCCCTCTCCCATCCGCCAAGCAATGGTGGTACCCAGCTAGGCCAGGGCAGTCCTGGAATTGACGAGCCTTTTCTGCCTAGAGACGTAGTCACTCCACTTTCTGCTTTTGCCATTGGCAATGGGGGCAATGTCGACTTCTATTCTCCTTCTTACCTCTCTGCCTTGGCCCACGAGGCCAACAACAATAACAGCAACAACAACGCTGTCGACACCACCGCCAACACGCAATCGAACCAGGCCACCATGCTCCCCAACTTTGGCACGCAGCAGCTGGGGACCAGCAACCATCCCCACCCTGATGGGTTGCCTAGCATTAATGAGACACTGGCCATGGTTGCCGGTAAGTTGTCTGCCCAGCCAGAATCAGGCGTTGGCACATCTAACACTCCCATAGGCGGACCTACCACCACGCGAAATGTAACCCCAGTTTCCGGCAATGCTGTTGGCACTCAGGTCGGCACTCAGCCTGCCTACATTGCCAACCCCGGTTATCAGACGAACAACGTGAACATCCCGGCCCAGGGTAGTGGCCAGAACAATGGGTCAGCCGCCATCGGTAGCCAGGCTAACGCTGGTGCTCGACAGCCCATCCAGCCAATTTTCCGAGATGGCCTGCACAGCGGTAGCAACCAGAATGGAAATCGATTGGCCGGCCCCCAGCCTGCCAGCGGCGTCGGTGGTATTGGTGCCCAGGCCGCACAGGGCAACGGGGGTAGCTGGATTGCGCGAACCTTTGGTAGCCGATACGCTCCCAACCAGGTCAACGCCGACGTTCAGGGCGTTCAGCAAGCTGCTGTCCATAGAAATGTCCCCTCCGGTAGTACCCAGCCTAGCAATGCTCCACAGGCTAATGAAAACGGGTCTGTTCCACAGGCTAACGACAATCGGCCCGCTCCTGGTCCTCAGAGAGTTGAGACAAACAAGCGCCAGGCCGAAGACGAGCCTCAGGGTCAGCCCCCCGCGAGGCGACACACTGGCAGCCGCGGACCTAGTAAGTCCCCATTTGCCGATAACTTCCTTTTTTTTTTTTCTTTTCCCTTCCTTTGGTTTGCCCGAAGATTATGGCTAACCCTTCTTTCGTTGTCGCGGCCGGCATCATCAACCTCAGTCCTCGCCCGGCTCCCTTTTACCTAACGGTCAGGTCCAACATTATCGTCCGCGGCCATTGTAACGTCATTCAAATGCAAGGACGCCCCGAGAGGGCCGCTGACGTCCTGGTCCCCGGCAACAGCCGTGCCGCTACCGCTGTTTCCTTGACTAATGCCGACAACCGACACCGTCTCGTACGCGTGGAGTTCGACGGGGCTTCGGTCGTCGAGGGTGACGGGAACTTGGTTACTCGCATGGAAGGCGAGGATTTCACTTCTCAGGGTTCTGGTGCTGGTGCCCGGGATGCTCTGACTGGCGAGCCGGGGGATGCTTCCGATGCTATCGAGCATCCTATGGACGTCCAAGCTAGCCGCGACTCCGACAAGGAACAGAACTAAGGTCCCGGAATGGGAGAGCCGACATCGAGACTTTCCGATGCCCGATTCGAATGGGACACATTGAAGATGATGAGTTGAAGGAAGATTAATGAGCGAGGAAAGAAAGAGAAGCAAGTATAAAAAAGGGCTTAGCCACATACTACCCTGCACACCTTTCCCTATCATGTGTTGTCTTCCCCCTTTGGTCTTGTACTTTCCCTATCATGTGTTGTTTTCCCACTTTGGTCTTGTATGTAACACAGAGATACCCCGTCATGTCCCATGGCATCCCCCGTTGGCGTTTGTTCGGCTGGCTTCGCAAAGTTTGTGAGCTATACCTCATTTGGCAGAAGAATTATTCTAGATGAAGCCACCTCTCCACCCTGATGGTAATCAATCGTTGACGACAAGAAGCAGAATGCAAGAGGCAAGACTTGCCTCATGGTTGGTGGAAGGGTTGATGTAGGAATAACCTCTGATTTGATCTCGAGCCAGCCCTGCAGATCGCCAGCAGATTGGAAACGAAACGATTGAGGCGGAGCAATCCAAGCCCGTCTGACACCTGCATATTCGCTCCCTCCATCCCATTCAACCCTGGCCCCTACCTCACTCTCAGGTGCCTCGTCTACTCCATGCTGGCTCTGCAGTCACTCGACGGAGTAGCTCCGACATGGAATCTCGGCGCTGGAGGGACACTGGTTGCTGGAAACCTACCGCAACTCCTGCTGTTTCCGGCACGGTTCACTTTTTTTTGGCTCCGCCTTACAACGTCGACGATCCGGGCAGTGCAATTGGGAGTGTTTTTCTTTTTCTTCTTCTTGCCTTTTTCTTTCTTTTTTTTTTGTCCTTCGTTCTCCCCTCGGCGGAGGAGAGGGGCGAAGGAACAGGAACAACGCTGGGCAACGTCGTAGCCAGCGGAGCAGAGGAAGGCGGTGCAAAAGGTCCCCTCTTCCCCCTTCTGCACTAGGCCAGCGGAAAGCAACATTCATTTGCCCGGATTCCAATGTTAATATTAACAGGTCGCTCCGACCGGGCTAATTTTCTTATTTTTATTCCAAGCCGGTCCTTCGATTGCACCTCGTTTTACACCACCCCCCGATGCCAAGAGGCGGGAATCTTACTTTTATCTCTGACGGCCGTGTGTTATTTTATTATTATTATTTTTTCCTTGTTATCTTAATCTAGAAAGGGTATAGACTCGGAACGGAAGAGGGGAAAAAAAAGAAAAAGAAAAAGAAAAAGACTAAGCCATGGCGCCACGGCTCGTCAAGAGCTTCCTTGACAAAGTCAAGGGCAAGGAGAAGAGCGCCAAAGAGCCGCAAGGGAGGCCGGCGTCAGCTTCGCAGGACAACGTGGGGGCTGCAAGCGTCAGTGCTAGTGCCGGGGGGATGGCGCAAAGCTACGCGCCCGGCACGGTCACGGCGCAGACCAATTATCCGGTGGCGTCGTCGGGCTTTGGTCAGACGGGCTTCTACGCCCCGGCCACTGTGGGGACGGCGCCGCTGAGTCCCGGAGCGGAGTACGGCCAGCAGGCGATGTACGGTCCGCAGACGGGAGGAAGCTATGATGGGGGAGGAGGATATGTGCAGCAGGCGAGTGTCGCGCAGGCCTCCGCGGCGTATGCGCAACAGCAGGCAGGCTACGGACAACAACCGCAGGCGGCGTATGGTCCTCCTCAGAGCCCGGGAGCTCCGGTGCAGATGCAAGCGCAGTATCCTCCCACGGCCGATCGCTTTCCCCAGAGGAAACCGATCCAGAGCCCGACGCAACCGGCCTATTACCCTCCCGCGACAGACTATCCTCCTCCTCCCACACCCGCGCAACCAGGGCCGAGCCCTTCCACTCCGCTCCATTCGCAGATGTCTCCCGCTTCTCCTACTACCGTGTCCCCGCAGACCCCGACTGTCACTGCGCGAGTCACCATCCCCGAGGGCACCTCCAACGACGCCGCAGCCAACATGATCCTAAGCCAAATCGTGGCGTCGATCGTCACGGCGCAGAACTCCTGTCCGGTCCACGAGCAATGCGATAGCAGCTGTCCCCGGCGCATAGGCGTCAGCCGATACCGCGTCTTGCCCTCGGGCGAGCGCGCAGACGAGGTAGACATGCGCCTGCAACAGGCAAAGATCCAACCCGTAGCCGGCCCAAACCCCGCCGCAGAGCTCCCCCAACCCACCACGATCGCGCCGAATACGCCTTTGTTCCAATACACACCATTCGAAAACCCCAAGGCGGAAATCCGCCTCCTAAAAATCAAACCAGCTTACTCCCGCGCTGACCCTCTCGACCTCGAGCTCGCCATCATCAACATCAACGATGCGCCTGCCTACGGCGCCCTATCCTACTGCTGGGGCAACACGCCCGCGGACTGCAAGATGCTTTGCAACGGCTCCGTCTTCCTGGGGCGCAGCAGCCTCGAGGCAGCCCTCAAGCGCCTGAGGGCGGGCTTCACGCCCAGCCAGAGGGAAGAGTACATCTGGGCGGACGCCATCTGCATCGACCAGGCCAACGAGGTGGAAAAGTCGCACCAGATCATGCTGATGCAGCACATCTACTCGCGTGCCCAGACCGTCTACGTCGACCTCGGCGACATCAAGGGCCGGACGCTGACCTTGGGCGGGGTGAGCATGACGTGGGGAGGGGGAGGGGGCATGGGGAGACAGGACCTGCTTACCGAGTCGGAGTCGGGCGAGCACCCCCTGCACTACAAGACCATATTCTTGGCGCTCACGCAGCCGTGGTTCAGGCGTACGTGGATCATCCAAGAGATTACGCTGGCGAAGCGCGCCAAGTTCATGTTCCAGGGTAATGTGTTTGGGCGGGATTATCTGGACGCCACGCTGGACCGACAGGAGCTGATGAGGCGTCCAGAGAGGATGCAGGAGCTGCTTTCAAACAATGATACCATACAGGGGTTCATGAACTACAACAAGATTAAGGAGATTAAGCAGATGTACCAGCAGCAGCAGAACGACTCGCTAAAGATGATTCAGCTAACGAGGGACTTTTTGGCCACGGAGCCCAAGGATAAGATTTACGGGTTGATGGCGCTCATGCCGGAGTATGACCAGGAGGCCCTGGGGCCGTACTCGCAGTCGCTGGCGTCAGTGTTCAGAAGATTTGCGGCACTACATGTTCGCTACGGGAGGGCGATTACGATGCTCGACAGTGCGGGGATACAAAGACGCAGAATACCGGAATACCTACCCTCGTGGGTCCCAGATTGGACCGCGCAGTCTCCCTCTCCAAAAGTCATCTCCACCCTCCGACCGATCCGCTATGCCGCCGGCGGCCCGACGATATCAGAGGTGGCGCTCGCCGGCGACGAAACAGGCGTAGCAGGCCTCTCCGTCCGCGGCTACCTCATCGACACCCTCGAATCCGTGCACGAAATGATGGCGCCCGGCCCCAGCACCAGCCGCGCCTTCATAGACGGCCACTCCCGCGCACGCACCGCCTTCGACGCCTGGCTATCCCGAGGCGGGGCCGCAAACTACGCCAACGCCGAGGAAGCGTTTGTGCGGCTCCTCCTCATGGACGACATGTACACAGGGGCCAACGCCATCCCGCACAGTAGCCCCATCAACGACCCGATCGCGACGTACAAGGCGGCGCTGGACCGTTGGTCCAAGGGCGTGAAGCCGCCGGTGGGCGGGCGGAGGATGGACGCCGAGGAGACGTTCCAGATGCAGGCGGAGACGGCGTGTCACGCGCGGAGCTTTGCCATTACGAGGAACGGGTATCTGGCGCTTGTGCCGTTTATCTCGAGGCCCGGTGACGATATTGTGGTGTTTTGGGGGGCGACGGTGCCATATGTTGTGCGGAGAGCTGGGATGGGCTTCAGGCTTGTTGGGGATGGCTATGTGCAAGGGATTATGGAAGGGGAGGGGGTGGAAGGATTGGGGCAGGATCGGTTGACGCATGTGTTGCTTGTTTAGCATGGATGGTACGGCTCTGGGTTGGTTGTATTGGAATTGGACTGGATCTGGATGGCATGTTGTTATGATAACGGATAATGTGAAAACCTTTGATGTCCTCTATTAATTGTGATTCCCTTCCCACTGAGTTTTCGAGTCTTGGCGGTATCAGGCTAGTCTGGCCAATACAAGGAGTGAGAGGTAAGTTAGTTATCGATTAACTCGTCTAATGATGAGATCGGATGAGATGGAATCGTCGTCTAGAGCTCAAGCCGCATCTAGCAGACATCTTGATCGATGGGAAGGCTATAGTCGCAGTCTCCGTCTCTCCCAGAGCTGCAGGGTTCCTGTTCAAGAATGGATGATGACGAGTACTGCCCCGCACCTGCATTTCAGGTACCTTTGGATCTTCGAGCTTGGGCGACAATACCAAAGCCAAGCCTTTGAAGAAACGCCGCTCTTTCCGTAGCTCAATCAAGTTCGGCAATCCTACGATTTCGCGTCCTGGGAGGAGGCTGCAGTTGGTCTGGCCAATTGAAGAGCCACGGGTTCTGTAGTAGAAGTGTCGTGGAGACAAACCATCAGACAGGTGCAGGGGGTGCTTTTTTGGTGGAAGATCCCCCCACGCTACGTATACTTGGCGGGATGTACATACACATTAACTTGGACGGTGCCAGCTGAACCGGGACGGAGCTTCAGCAATGGCAAGCTAGCTCACTTGCAGCAGCTCCACCATCAACTTGGATTCCCTTCCACACCCGATCTTCACTTAATAGACCCTCCCCCGCCGCATCACGCCCTTCAACCCTTTTTAGCATGTTTTTTTTTTTTTTTTTGCTAGTCTTGTTTCTATTTTTCTCTTCCTTTACGCATTTCTTGGATAGCCCAGAGCATTGATCGGTTTAGAGCTGTAGATTCCCCATCCCCATTCTAATCTCTCCACCAACAGTTCCTCCACTCACACCTCGCCATGGCGCCCGCCCTCAAGATCCGCAACTACACGACGATACCGCTCGAGCTCAAAAAGGTCGAGCGCTTCAACGCCGAAAAGGTCAGCCGCGGCGACGCCCTCACCAACGTCAAGGGCGTCATCACTAGCTTCATCAACGCCACCGACTTCGCCACCAAGGAGCTCAAGCCCAAGGGCGACTCGCGCGAATCCCAGGACGTCTCGCACCGCGTCGAGCCGTTCCAGACCGCCAACACCGGCCTCCCCGCTGCCGAACCCAAGGTCGAGGTTCTGCGGCTCACGTTCGAGGGCAACGGGCACAGGTACCTCGCCAATGCCCCCGGGCCCCTGAACCACTCGCAGACCATGGAACGGCTCGACGGCGGTGCGGAGAAGTTCACCACCGTGTACGTGGCGGGAGAGGGCCTGCTGGCCATCTTTTCGTCGTCGAAGCTGGAGGCGTGGATGGGGGAGCTGCACGATGACTTGCCTCTTTCGGTGCTGTCCATTCCCGGGACGCATAATAGCCCGACGTGCCATGTTGCGCTGCCTTCCGTGCGGTGTCAGGTTGCTGGAGTGCGCGAGCAGCTTGATAATGGAGTTCGCTTTTTGGATGTGAGGGTTTCTGCCGACCCAGACAATGACAACATGACTCTGGTGCATAGCGCGTTTCCCATTAGTCTCACGGGCAGCAAGTACTTTTCCGACCTCCTCGCCGAATGCTACGCCTTCCTCGAGGCGAACCCCAGCGAAGTCCTCCTCATGTCCGTCAAGCGCGAGGGAACGGGCCGAGGTTCGGACCAGCAAATGTCGCGCCACCTCAAGGGCCGCTTCATCAACCGCAACCAAGCCCGCTGGATCACCTCGGAACACATCCCCTCCCTCGGCGAGGCCCGCGGCAAGATCGTCCTGGTGCGGCGGTTCGTAGTCGACAACGACGTGCGCAAGGAGTCGGGCGGCTCGTTTGGCATCGACGCGCAGTCGTGGCCCGATAACTGCGAGGACGGCACCGTGGGCGGCGGGCTCATCCGCGTGCAGGACTTTTACGAGATTGACCAGAGCACCAACATTGAGAAGAAGATTTCCTTTAGCTGCGCGCAGCTGGAGCGCGCGGCGGCGCTGCGGCACGAGAGGTGTGCTCCCGCGCAGAGGGACAGGGCCAAGGATAAGGACATTCCGTTCTTTGTTAATTTTTTGACGGCGAGCAACTTTTTTAATGCTACGTGCTGGCCGGAGCGCATTGCTGCCAAGGTGAATCCAAGGGTTATCGAGTATCTGTGCACGAGGCACGGCATCGAGGGTAAAGGGGAGAAGGGGCTTGCTGTGGGCGATGCTGGGACGGGGATCGTGGTGACGGATTGGGTGGGTGCGCATGGGGATTGGGATTTGATCCGGTGCGTGGTGGGTATGAATGCAAGGTTGATTGGGCAGAAGTAGACATGTTTCACAGAGATTTGTGTTTCCCTTTTCTTTGGTATATATAGAGAGTGCTGGGCTTGGATTTTTGTTTCAAGATATCTGGAGTCGGGGTCTGGGAAAACTCGGTGTGAGTCCGTAAGTCGCTCGCTCGATTCATCGGTTATCCATGCATGTGACGACAAGGTGGTTTGATTAGCAACTAGAGTACAGGAAGCGTATTTTGGGGGACTCATCGTTAGATATACCACACACATGTCTTTTGGAATCCTGCAAAATACTACGAACCCTGGGTGAGTTTAGTTTGTTTTGGTCCGAGTGCATGGTTGCACCAAGACAATGTTTTCCTGTTGAATCTTTTGGTATCTCATTTTCTATCTGGCGCTATTAGCTAGTTCCTGTTGGATACTTTTTTTCTTTTTTTTTCTTTCTGGGTTCCCTTTTTTTGTAGTGACTATGTTTCTTTTCTATAATGCAAACGCTTCCGGCCTCTCTTGGTCTTCTAGTTTTCGTTCAGCCTCGGGATTCCTTGACCTTGATCAGTCGCCTCCATCAAAAGTCTACTATAATCAGGACTCGGTCTTGGGGGGTTCGCTGGGTTGCCTGTTGTCGATAAGACGCTAGAGGGAGCCAATTAGCCAGGATTCGACAGAGTGGGATGTAAGTAACGTACCAAGAGATTCCTCAGCAACACGGCAATGGTAACCTTGCCGACAGAGGGCACATATATCGAGGCCTTCTCCTTGATCGCGGGGCCGTCAAAATTGCGATACGACGAGAAGTTGATGCAGACGGCGCCGTCCCTGATGAGTTCGGTGTTGACCTTGTAGTTCTCGCTCGGCACACCGCTAATAATAACATCGCTCAAGGGCAAGCAGTTCTCCACGGACCAGCCTTCCTTGTCCAGGACCTGATGGCGGGGCTGCTTGATGCCCTGGCCACGAGTAAAGACCTGGACGCCGGTGATATCGACCGAGTAGACGGTGGCGCCGTCATTGGCGAGCAGGGCGGCGAGCGGACGGCCGTTGACCTCGGAGCGGTTGATGACGGTGATGGTCTTTCCAAAGAGGCGGTTGCCGTAGGGAAGGATGGAGTTGTAGATCTGGAGATACTCGAGGATCTTGACGATCGCGAGCGGGGTGCAGGGGAGGAGGGACTTTTTGAGGTTGGCGGGGGGGTCGAGGAAGCGGACGTTGTAGTACATGTTCTGGAGGTGGGTGTGGCAGAGGCCCTCGACGTCCTTGGAGAGGGCGACGGTCTCTTGGATGTACTTGTCATGGGTCGGGTTGCTCTGGAAGATGGGGTAGTAGACAATGGTGCCGTCGACGGCTGAGTCTTGGTTGGCGCTCATGATTTCGTCTTCGAGGAGTTCCTTGTCGACGGTGCGAAGGTCAAACTTGAAGCCGCTGTTCGAGGTTGAGTCACGCAAGAGGTTAGATGACACTTGCGCAGGCGCAACAGAGAGGGGATAGAGTCGCAAACACAAGGACGACAAGCACAGGGCACTCACTTTTCTTCGCATGTCTTCTTGGACCACTCAGCGTACTTGACGGCGTGCGGGTCGTCGTTTGCGAGGAAAGCTGCGAGCTGCGGCTGCGGCATACCCTTGTTCTGCATCTCCTCGAGGGTCTGCTTGACCTCTGCGAGGAGGTTCTTGGCGATGGTCTCGGCCATGACGACCTTGCAGGTCTTGGGGACGGGGGTAGCTTCTGCCATTCTGACGAGTGTGTGATGTATGCGCGCGCGCAAATGGTAGGCTCGGCGAGCTAGAGGGGATCGAAGCGAGGCAAAAACGAAAGGGGAGAGCTCTATTGCTTGGGGTGCCAAGCGGGATTTGGAGAGGGTGGGCAAAAAAAAGTTGCGCGTACACTTTCTTTCTTTCTTTTTTTTTTTCTTTTTTTTTCTTTCTTTTTCTTTTTTTGCACACAGGCGCAGGAACAAGGTCTCTTGCTGGCTGTTGATTTCAATGGTGGGGTTTCCGATCCGGAACGAGGGGCAGCGAAGAGAAAAGTGAGGAGCTAAAGAAATAAAAATGGATGCTGCTGGCGCTAGACTTGGAGGGCGCTAGTTTGAGTTTTACTGGGACCGGTAACGGCAAGCGTGGTTGAACAAGGGAGTCATCGTCGACAAGTTTGGGAGATGGCGGGGTGCGTGTGTGTGTGTGTGTTTGGGAAGAACATGACGGCATCGGGGGGTTGTGGTTTTACTCTCTATATAATGCCTCCAGCGTTGGAAAAGTCAATGAGCCGGAAATATAATTATCTAGACTCAATCGACTCCGGACGGAGCGGGAGGATGTGTACCCCTCCCATAGCTTCCCCATCCAAGAAAAGTGTGTGTAAGTATTAAGAGATACTCCCGAAACTCCAACGATCCATGAATGTTTGGATCTCGAACTGCCGTTCCGCGCAAAGCGGCGGCGGAAAAAAAGAAAAAAAAAAAGGTCACAGCCAGAAAAGGAGAGGAAAGAAAATCTGTCGGCCCCGAAATCGTTTCAATGGCGGAAAGTTGGGACTAGATTCAGCCAGTCATAGGCAAGATCCGTCCAATCGGTAGTGGAAAGTTAATAATGTTGCCCTCCGAAATCGTCCTCTTGAATGTTGGATGTATAATATTATTAACAAGGAAAGACAGACACAAGACAAGAAGGCCCAACGCACCGCCACAAAAGGAGGGGCATTTAGAAAAGTGCGGCGCAGGTCGCCTTCAAGTGCTGCGAATTGGCACCGTCATAGCACGTTGACCTCAGGACTGTGCGGGGTAGTTGCATCAAATGATGAGGCCCAATTGCCAGGCCTGTGCCTGGCTGGCTGCTTCCATTGACAAGGTCGTGCTCAGCGCCAGACTCAGCAGCGTAGCCCCACTACGTCTGTTCCCATCCCACTATTCGGCGCGCTGTGGGAAATAGACGGGAACTCACCTCAAATTGATTCATGCGTTTTGCTGATAACATCATCGTCGATAAGAATTTCGGCAGGAAATTACTAAGAATCGCAGAGGCTCCAGGCGCGATTTGCGAGACATCAATCGATAACCACGACACGAGCACTGGGCTGAAGGGGCAGTTTCTTCATAGGATAATTGCGCTCGAAAGGTTCATGTTACCCTTGCCGACCTATCCTCTTTTCTCTTTCACTTTGCGTACCATGCTGAAGCCCTGCGCATTCACTCTTACCGGCTCGCTTCATGTATGACCGACCTCACACCTCATACTCAACCGACCCGACAGACCTCCCCTCAACTAGTTGATACTCCTGCATTGTGCTGCGCGCTCGACGAAACCTGCCCGCCTCTCACCATGGGTGACTTCCACCAATTAGCCCTCCAGTTCGTCCTAACGGACGATGCTGATGATGCCCGAGATCAGATCGCCGATAAGGCGGCAAACCGTATGCAAACTCGATCTCCTTTCTTAGGTGGAACTATATAAAACTAACATTGATCTCAGTAATAAGGAGCTCGCCAGCAAACACCCACCCCGTTGCGAGATGGGTCGAGTCTATTCGGCCATGGATGCCGGGGAACGAAGACGCTGAGGTAGGAGACGGTGGAGAAGGCTCCAAGGGAGACATTATTGCTCGAGCTAAAGGTAAGATGAACCTCGAAGAAGCCAAAATAACTCTATGCTGACTTTGCCTTCTAGCCCTCGAGTTCCTTGCCACTACTCTAGAAAGGCTGGACAAGGATACCTTGATTGCTTCTCACAGTAAGTTCTTTCAATTGCAGTGGCTATGAAGCTTTTACTAACCTTGCTGTCATAGTCAAGTTACTAGTTGCCTTCTTTGGTGCCATGTTCAGTGTGGACCACAAAGCTGGCATTCTTGCTTCAGCTAAAGCTCTCACAACCATCACCTCCATGAAAGTCTTCCCCGCGTCCACTGGCCATGACATCATTAAAAAAGTCTGCGCCATGGGGAATGATTTCACAAAGCAGGTGGCCGTGACTCGGCTTGCCATATTCGATCTCTTTGAGCGGCTAGTGTCGGATCCCAGGGTGACTCGAGATTTGAAGCAGCGCCATAGCGATTACGATTTCATGATCGATATGCTAGATCTCTTTGGCAATGAGAGGGACCCCAAGAATTTGATAACGTGGTTCTCCATCTTGGAGACATTCCTCTCCAATTACGAGCCTTCGCCCGAGTTAACTGAAAAGATATTCACCGCTTACTCGGCCTACTTCCCCATCTCCCTCAGGACGTCCCGCCACCCTTCAGGCATTACTGCTGACGACCTCAAGTTGGCCCTCCGATCATGCTTTGCAGCGGATGACCGGGTTGCCTCTCATGCCGTGCCATACCTTATACAAAAGCTGAACCAGGGCGATGGAGTCACTGTGGACGTTAAACTTGATATACTGAGGACGCTGAAGGAGTGTGTTGTGCGCTACAAGGATCCCACAAACTCTGTCGAACCATACGTGACTAAGATATGGAACTGCCTCAAGTACGAAGTGCGGAACGGAGAAGTCACCGAGACCATTAACACGACCCTTGAAGTTATTCGTGCCATGACTGGCAAGCTGACTGGGGAGCCTCTGCGCAACTTCATCTTGACCGTTCTGAGGGAGTGTACGGATGATCTATCTAACCCAACTTTTGCCGAAAAGGCGGGCAAGCTCCTGGTTTGCACTGCGAGTGCCACGCCGGGTGCTTTTGTATTGATAGTTGCGCCTACCGTGAAGCATACTGTGGAGGATCTACGCCATGCGAAAGCCAGGGATCACAAACGAGATCTCCTTGCGCTTCTGAACTCTATTCTTGAGGTTCGGTCCCTGTTTGTTGGAGAAAAGGTGGAGCTCGCTGTCGAAGATAAGGACTCGATGCAGTCGACAGAATCCGTCCTTCACTCGCTGTACGGCGATGCATACAAGCCGAACCTGCATGCCGACCCCGTTGTGTCGAGGAAGGCGGTGGAAGGAATGGGTCTACTAGCAAGTCAGACTTCTGTCGCTTCTCCCGATGCACTACTCCTAGAGGAAGAAGCCTGCAGTTCGATATCCTCGACGCTCATCGACCTCTTGACGGACCGAGTAAGTGATGTCGTGGACGATACGGTTGTGGCACTGCAAAAAGTGGTCATGGCGTGGCCAGACGCCTTTGACGCACTCCTCAGCCGAGTTATCGAAGTTATCAAGACTCTGGACGCTACCGACGATTCTGTCGACTATCTCGTACGGCTTACTTCGCGCCTCTCGTTCATTGCCTGCTCCGAACTACCCAAGAAGCCTGAAGCAACCTTCAACTACTTCACAAAGCTCTCTACACAGTTGGTGGACCATCTTAACGATTGCATCGCTGCGTCTGAGGGCCTTACAAAAATGTGGACCGTGTATCCTGCGGCCCTCCAGTCTGCCATGAGATACTTTCGGGATGCTCTAGATAGCAAGCTCGATGTGGACATCACTACCCTCGAATTTCAACAATCCACAACTGCGGATAGCTGGGTGGAGCAAAATTTCAACGAAGGGGATACGACGCCGGAGGAGCTTTATAACAGGTTCTTCTTGATTTCTCTTCAACTAACACACCAGTTGTACCGGCAGTCCACACAACTCGACGCTAGCGGTCCGTTCCCGAGGCTGTTGTTGAGCGGAGATACAACTAAGAAGGGAGGAGAATGGCGCGACCGGTATTTGCACCTCGTCTCGTCTGTGGCTACGCTCACTATCGGTCAAATGTCGCAAGCGCAGCAGTTTCGCCTCCGCCTGTACGAGGATGTTGTTACACTCTTCCGTGGCCGTGATCAGATACCCGGCACGGATTCTCAATACAGAAGCGTGGCCCTCAAACCGGTTCAAGATCCGTCGGTGTATGCGGAGGGTGATACTGAGAATCTTCCACCTGAAAATGCCCGGGGACAGAGGTTCCCGATTGCGCTCTCGCTTGGTATTCTTCAACCACTCTACCCCAAGGTCGTTGAATCCTTGGTAAGTCTCAGGTCAGAAGTCTCTCTGGTTTCATGCACTAATAATTCCATATAGTTTGAGAGCGGATTCGGCCAGGAATTTGCGGTGTCAAAGCTTCTCGCATCTTCGTCTGCAAGGCACGACCGCCAACTTGGCTCCTTCTTGATGATACTGGCGAACAAGTACAAGGTGGAGAACATCCCAAAGGTTCTCGCACTTCTGGAGCATCAGCTTGGCGCTATAACTAGCGGTGGTAGTCTTCTGGGATCTGGCGCTATATCAGTTAGTGCTAGGGCGGCGTTGACAAAGGATATTTATGCCGTAATTGCTGGCATCTTACGCCGAAATACCGGGTCGTCGCTCCAGGGAGTCTTTGCTCATCTCCTCAAAGGTCCCGCGAACGAGGACCTCGGCCACATCCTCGCAAGGGAATTTGATACCCTTTTCCGACCTCATAAATATCTAGCGAAGGAGTTCCACGCCACCATCAGGCCTCTTTGGTCGCAAAAGGCCTATTACCAACTCATCAAACCGCTTTTACCGCTCTCCTGGCCTAGGAAGACCGACCAGGCCAACTCCGAGCTCTCGTACGCAAACTACAGCATCGCAACCCTCGCGGCCGTCAGGCATATCGACTACTCCGTCTACCAGGACGATGCCCCAGACCTCGTCCGCCTCATCCTCTGCGCGCTCCGCTCCCTGCCCATCAGCGCCGACGTCGAGACAGCCCTTCGCGCCCTCGAGACCATCACCAAGGAATCCACGTCCAACGTACTTGAGCCGTTCGTGAACAGCGTCATGGACTGTTGCACGGCCGTCATCACCGGCTCCGGGCCTCAAGCCGCCGATCTCTCGTGGATGCCCGAGGGGTACTCTCCGGCCGACAAGACAGGCAAGGTTTCGGCCAGATGCAGGAACTTGGCTATCCTTCTACTAGGTTATCTCCCGGGACGCTACGAGAACAGGCATTTGCTGAGATCCGTACCGAGAATGGAGAGATTGTTGTCAGTTGCTTGTGGAGATCGGGTCCGGGAAGTTAGGAAGTCGGCGTTGGCGGCCAGGTTGGCCTGGGCCAAAGTGAGCTGATGGAGTGCTGAAAACATTTAGTTCCGAGCTCGAGAGTATTATCTCGGCCTGAGTCTCGCACAATAGTTTTGGGCATTCAAGAGTTGCATAGAAGAGCACTAGACCAACAATGACATCACACGAGTCAAAGTGACAAGATCCCATCGTTATTTGATCCCATCATTACCTTTGGATTTGATACGGTTTTCCTGTTAGTAGCTCCAAGTGTTTTTTATTTCCGTTTCTGCGAGGGTTATGCATGTTGTTCGCAATAGTTACAGGAACCGTCCTGACCCAAACCCAATAATACAACAGCGCACACTTGCAAAGAACCCAAAGCCTTATCAATAGAACAATGACATGAAAAGGCTCCAATTTCCAAGCATCACTTCCACACACCCATCTCTCCCACCATATTAAGCCTTCCTCCTTCGCGAAGACCTGGGGGCAGACGCCTCAGCCGTGGAGGAGCTGCCCACTCCCGACGAGCCACCGGACGCAGCAAGGATGGCATCGAGCACTTCGGGAGACGTAGAGTCAAAGCTGACGGCAGGGGTTTCAGTCTTGGTATCCTCCTTTACGGCGCGTTTGGGGTCGAGAACGGCGACGAGGGGTACAGAGGTGGCAATCATCTGCTGGAAGGGAATGGTGACGAAGCGACCCTGCTCGTCAAACCATTTGGAGAAAGGGTGGGAGACGGAGAGGGTCTGGGGCTTGGCGGAGGGGGACTTGGGGGTGAGGGTGATGGTGAGGTTGTAGGTCGGGTCGTAGGGTTTCGTCGAGGACGCGATGCGGATCTGGAATCATCTTGTGTGTTAGTGCCGTGAACATGGAGGAGACGCACGGGATTCGTTCTTTGGCCCTACCTTTTCGCCAGAGGGAGCGACGCCCTCGTATACCACGCCCTTCTCGACGTACCAGATCCACAGCGTCATGGCGCTGTTGAGAATGGTGTAGAGCGCAACGGCGCCGCCGGTGAGGTACTTTGTGCTCTCGAAGCCGAACTTGTAGTCCCACGCGAAGCAGGCGGCGGCGATGAGGAAGGCGGAGTAGCCGAGGGCGAGGCGGACGTCGGCTAGGGTGTGGACTTGCTTAATCTTGAGGGAGTTGAGGTAGTTGGGGATGGCATCGTCGGTGGTGTTTTTGAGGTCTGCGAAACGAAAACTGTGTTTAGATGCTTTGGCTTCGGATTTTGTGCAAGAGAAGGGGATGGGCGCTTACCTGCGAGGTTGTAGACTGATATCCTTTCGGACGCCATTGTGTTCTGATTTCTGCACCTTCTTTGCGTAGGGTATATATTGACCCTGAGTATGTGTGTCCTGTGGTATTGGGCCGGCGGTTGGGAAGGAAGGTTGGGAGATGGGATTGGGGATGGTCGCGATATATGTCGCTCTGGGTGCTGGTCAACCTCTAATTCAAGTTGAAGCTTAACATTTCGATTCGGAGCTCCACGTCGTACAGTACTTTACACAGTGCCAGCGCCACCCTATTAGTGTTTGGGGATGCTGATGTATTTATCCGCAATTTACCCGACATATGCAATTGCCATCGAGTCAGGAGCTTTTGAAGTCGCGATGATTTGCGAGCTATTACTCGTAAGCAGCTATCATTCCCCTGCCCTCGTCTCGGAGCAAAACAAAACCTCCCCCGAAGTCGCGAATTGCTGTTCGAGGTCCGAGCAGGAAATACCGCAAATATGGCCCAAGTTCCCGCTCAGATGATCCATCGGGATCCCCAATTATTGTAGGCTGCAAATCCCACACTTTCCGATGATGTCAGCTAACGAAGAGCTCTAGATACTGGATCCTCTTCCCCATCACCATTGTCATGGTACGCGACCTCCATCTCTACATGGGTCTATGAGACTCGCACCTTCTAACAAAGCACCTCCAGATCTTGACCGGTGTCCTCCGCCACTATGCCGCCGTCTTCCTCGCCAACACGCCCAAGAAGCTCGAAAAGCCCGCCATGCGCGAGCAGCGCTCCCTCCTCCACGGCATCAGCGTCAAGAACAACTTCCACGTGCTCTCCCGCAAGTCATTTGAGACCCGCCGCGACTACCTCATCTCCGCCTTCGAGTCCGGCGCTTTCCTCAAGGACCCGGATAGGAAGGGCCAGCCTGCGCCCAACCCCCTTACCGACCCGGGCGCCATGGACGGCATGATGGGCATGATGAAGAACAACATGGCCATGATTATTCCCAACACGCTCATCATGAGCTGGATCAATGCGTTTTTCAGCGGCTATGTCATCAGTATGGGGAATTCCCCCCTTTCTGCTCCTTTCTGCCGAGGAGGTGGTGATTTGCTAACTTACTTTCTCTAGTGAAATTGCCGTTCCCTATTACGATCAAGTTCAAGAGCATGTTGCAGGCTGGCGTTGCTACGAAGGACATGGATCCTAGGTGGATGTCTAGCATTTCGTGGTACTTCCTATGTATTTTCGGTCTTCAATCCGTGTTCAACTTTTTGCTTGGCAGCGACAACGGTATGTTTCGGATCCTTTGATTCTTGAAAACACACTACTAGTATACTGATACTGACTTGTTATTCAAGCCGCCAACCAGATCGCCGCCCAGATGGGCCAGATGGGTCCCCAGGCGCAAATGTTTGGCCCGGGTCAGGACCCTGACAAGCAGTTCCAGGCCGAGGCGGAGAATTTGGCAGTCATCGACCACTACTCGGTCCTTGACGGTATTGAAGACAGGCTCCTCGAGTCTGTCAGGGCATAGGTCTAAACGGTTTATCTACATGTACACTACAACACATCCCGCTGCCACGCCGCATCTCCGTAATTTCGCGTATTAGGAGCGGACTTTATTCTATTTTCCCTCAATAGACGTGGCCATGAATTCAGGACAACATCAACTGCCATCCCACCAAATGCATGCTCCGAGCCCTTCTTTACGCATGCTTCCTGTGATCTTGTACGGGGGTTTAGGTGGGTTGTCTTCGGGGTTTTGGAGAGGGCCGAGGGGGGTCTGGTCGTGCCACTCTTCGTCAATGACCTGGAACCGTACCATTTCGTGGTTGTCGAAGTAGAGCCTGTCGTCTTCTACGTTCCAGATCCAGAGCTGCTCGGAATGGTTACTAGGAAATGATGGTCAGAGGGATTGAAGCCGGGAAATAGGTTTCGACTGAAACATACTATTCACAACCCTCAGGGAGCTCTTCGTAAGGAACGAATATATCATCAAAGAAGTCTGTCCTCACTAGTAGCGAGATCTGTGGTTAGAATAATTTCTCATGCTGGTGCCTGCGTTTGCTCTTGACGTACGGTGAATGCCCTGTGGTGTCGAACTTCGAATTCGCGCTAGCAGCACCTCATCCTTGAAGGGCCGGAATACGACGATACGAAACTCAACTGATGAGTGTAAGCGCGGCTTCTGTGGATCGAGACATGTCTTAGCTTACCATTAACATTGACCAGGCCGGTCCCATGGCCTATGAGGCCCTCGGAGGCCCAGAGGAGATCATAGAAGCAGATGCAGAGACCAATGTTTTGGATTACCTGGGAGACCTGCATTAGCGTCAAGACCTATCTATCGGGACCCGACAGACTGATATACTTTATTTGAGTATTTGGAGTTGATATTGTCTTCGATGGCGACTGCGCTCTTCTTGGAAAAGTCCTCGGGCGCGATCTGGACGAGATCGGCGACTTTGGTCTAGCAATGCCGTGGTGTTAGAAGAAGCTGCAGAGGAGTTGAGGTACAAAGCCAAAAGGGCGTCCTTACAAGGATGAACATTAAGGCGGCCCCAAAAGTGTGCAAGGACCCCTACTTGTATCAAATGAATGGACAAAGGGGCTTTGCAGCATTGCGCATGCTAGCCTTGAAGTTGGTGATATCTTTTGTTAATTATTATGTATGACATTAACAATTTTGGCGGGGTGATGTGATGGGGAGTGCGGCAGAATTCTCCCTGGCCTTTTCACCGCTTTCCCAAATCACGTTAGCGCTAGTGGCCGCCACTGGTTACAGCTTCAGGCCTGTGCTTGATTAATTATTAGAGGAGTCCTGCCACCTCAGTTAGCAACCAAGGGAAGAAGGGCCCTGGCGGCTTAATTTTTTTTTTTTCGTTCCAGAATTTCCCCGATCCAGCACCCTGGTTACTTTCCCATCCACATCACCTTCCCCATCCGCCTTGTTTGAACAACCTCATCTCGACACTCTGCTCATCCTCATTCCATCTCCCCCATCCTCCATCCTCCTCTCCCTTTTCCCTTTCCATCCTTCTCTTTCTCCAAAAGCCATTCCATCAAGACACCATCGTCATATAGACCCCCTCACTCTGCCCTCGCCAACAGCTGACCATTTCCGCGGTCGTGTTTTCGCTTTAAGCTCTCCACCTTTTTTAAGCGCGGCAGCCCGCGTCTCACTTGACAAAGTAGCTCCCCGTCGTTGTTTCCGGCTCGAGGCCACGCTCATGTTTTTCGTCATTCAGTTTCCGCATTTAGTCTGACTCGCTTGGAGCATCCATCTTCGTTTGAGAGGTCTTCAGTTTCCCTCATCTTCTTGTTTTCCCCCTTCTCCCACATACATTCCGCACCGCGGATTTCCTTCCATCACCTTTGGGTTTCGCTCGTCTCAGCCCCGTCATGTCTAACTACAGCTACGGGCCTCCACCCCCGCCACCTCCTGCGCAGGCAGGCCATCAGTCGTACGGCCACCCGCAAAATGGCTATGCCCAGGGCATTCCTATTCGGGGCGGAGGATCTCACTCGCGAGGCCGCGGTGGCGGCTACAACTACAGCGCTGGTCGTCCAGAGTATGCCCAGCCGCCAGGCCAACCCCCTTACCAATATACCTCGTACTCTCCCCAGACTCCTGCTGCTTCATACCCACCAGATGGTAGTTACCAATCTCCGCAGTGGCAGGGTGAGCATGGCCCAGCGCCTCATGCTCCCAGCCACGCTCCTGCACCCATCTCGTCGGCCAACTATCACCCCAACTACGCTCAGGCTGGTTATCCCCAGCCTCAGTACGGTTCTCACCCGGGCTACACGCCTCCAGCGCAACCTCAGTATCCCCCTCCGTACGGAGCCGCCCCGCCTGCGTCATCCCAGTGGTCAGCGCAGCCTAACCATCAGCAGCACGGAGGATATCAGGGCGGTCGCCACCGAGGAGGCTATCAGAACGATCGGGGCGGCTCGCGCTCGGGCTCATCGGCCCGCTCAAGCAATTTTCGAGAAGACGCTGCCCAGGCCGCAGGTGCAGCCGCGCCCCCATATCCTGCCGCTGGTTCTCCGTACCAAGACCCACGTGCACAGCCTCCGTATTCAGGTCAGCCAGCGGCCCCCCAAGGCTATCATTACCCGCCCCCTCCTCCGCCTCCGGTAGCTGCAACGGGTGCCGTAGCTGGCAATCCCGGACGCCATGAACCATACTTCGGACATGGCCACGGGAATAACCGACGCGGTGGGCGAACTGGATCTTTCCGAGATGGCAACAGGGGCGGCCGCTTCCACGGCGCTGGTGACAAGCAACGTCATCATAAGAAGCCCAATGCCAACGCTCAACAGGCGAACAATAATCAGAAGCCGGTTGAGCAACCTGCCCACGGAAAGAAGAAGAAGCGCAAGGTCAATACGCTCGGCCTGACACCGGGCGATGCCTCTGGGTCTGAAGAAGATGATGACGAGGGCGAAGAGAAGAAGTTGAGCGACCTGATGGGCAACGAAGTCATTGAGTAAGTTCTTCCGCTTGTCTAGGGTTAAGGCCTAGTCGCACGCTAAACTGCCCCCTTTAGGATCCCTGATCTCGCAGCGTATATCGCCGAGCGAAAGAAGAGATATCCCACCAAAGCTCGAGTTGAGGCTAAGAAAGCCGCTGAAGAGGTGCAGCAGCAACAAGGAGACGACGAGACGTCGCGACTTGAGCGTGAAGCGGATAAGCTTCGGCGCCAGCTAAAGAAGGTGGAGTCCTCTATCAAGCGCAAGCGTGAACAGCAAGACGAAGGGGATGAGATGAGGGATTCTACCCCCGAAGAGGACTCGGACAACGATAAGCCTGAAGTTCAGTCTAGTCGTGCACCGGAGAAGGCCACGGCGGCGGCTGCGGCTGCTGCTGCTGTCCCTTCTCAGCCTGCCAAGAAGGCAGACATTACCCGGCACTGCAAGTATTACTCTACGGGAGGCAGCTGCGGTAAGAAGGGCAAGTGCCGCTTTGTTCATGACCCCGCGGTTAGAGAAGCCGCCATTCGGGAGAAGGAGGCCAACAATGGCCAATTGACTATCAAGCAACGCTTGATTCTGAACGACAAGGACCAGGAGGATCTCACCGTTCTCGAGTCCATCCAGTATCTGAGGGAGAAGGGACTGGTCAAGACGACCCCAGCCACCAAGCCGGAAAGTTCACCCTCATCACAGAGTTCGCCAAACAAGCCGCCTAAGCCGGCCGCACCTACCACATCGACGCTCCCGGCTCCCCCTCCTTCACTTCCCGCTCCGCCCAACCGCCGTGAGAATGGTACGGCCCAGTCTAACAAGGCTGCCTTAACTGCTGCGCCCTATGCAGGCTGGAACCTCAGCGGCTACGGTGGTATCAAACCCGAGGACTTGCCTTGATTCAACTTTTCTTGTTCTCCGTTCGGCCGTTCCCTTCTCTCTTGACCTTTAGAATCCTTTGCGCAATTTATTCGGGCTACGAAGTCGTTTGTTGGCATGTTAGCGTCGCATCTCCAAGGGGCGTTTGGGCGGCTAACCCTTATTTATACCTATGTTCTCCTTGATTTTGTTTTAATCTGCTTCTTTATGTCTGTTCGTCTCGGTGCGTCTGGTTCTCACCGGTCCTGGGGCGTTTGCAATCGATGGCATATCAGGGTCAAGGCCCTTGGGCTGGTTCATAGTAGAATTTTAATTCGGCGAATATGCTTTTCCCTGATTCCCTCTTATGACTTTTTCAAGTAGTTGCGAGTCGAGACCAAGTAGTCTACAAGCGATCCAGTTCACGGTTGATTTCCTATGTTCTTTGTGTTCGAGACGTCGTGTATGTTGTCATGTTGGCCGTCTCATGTCTGCATGACATCCGTTGTGGTGCTATATGTCCCGACACTTGGATGTGTAAGTGGTTCACGTCTTTCTTACCTCCTGTGAGGGCTGTAGTACATGAGTTTGCAACGTGGTTTTGAAACGGAATGGGTGCACAAGATTTTGGGTCTGGAAAACAATAGATTACAGATGAACGAACGTTTCAAGTCTACAATCCCGAGATGTTTCTCGTCTGATTAAGACTAGCACGCACGGAATAGAAAGAAGCCTCAAGACATGGAGAAAGAGAATATGTGATAGAATTATCTATGAAGTCAGAGAAAACACCACCCCAAACGATGCAACCTGGTGAAGGAAAGCGTAAGAACAAGACAGACCGACTCCTCCCTGCCTTATCCCTGTCCTCCCTCCTCCCAAACCCTTTCCCATCCAACCTAACCCTGGGAAACTGATTCCAGTAAGAGACAAGAAAGTTATAAAAGAATTAGGAAGGTAAAGACATCTTTGAATGCATGTGTGGTTAGCACATCCGATATGGGGAAGATGGTGAAGAGGGAACAAGAAACTCTGAGAGATGTGAATGAAGAAGAAAAAGATGAATAAAAGCTCGGAGAATGGGATATTGTGTCTTGCGTTGAATGGATTGAGGAAAACATAGATGGGCAAAATACAAAAATACAAAAAAAAAAACGCCGCCGCTGATGCATTGAAACGAGGGGGCTCTCTTCTATTTTCTTTCGTGAGGGATCGAAACAGAAATATGTGCTTAGAATGTAGGGGGTGTGTGTGTGTGTAAAATGCGGCTGAGAAGAATCGGGGTGAAGATGAATCATTTCCTCCTCTTTGTAAACACAATGGTGATTTTCGTGTTCCTAGTCTAGGATTAACTCGTCGAGACGTGAGAAATAAACCGACGCTATGTAACATTATAACAATAAAAATCGAAACAAGAGAACAGATGCACGGAGGGTGGAGAACAGAAAGAGGATCATCGACGACGGAGGGCCTCGAGAGCCTCGCGTTTCCTCCTCTCTTTCTCGAGTTTTAGTCTCTTCTCCAGCTGCTGCTCGCGCCAATCGTCCTTCTTGGCGAGGTATTCCGCACGCTCTTCCTCGTCGTCGATCTCATCCATACCGGCCTCCATATCGGAGGAACCGTCGTCAGAGTAATAGTGGCGAGAAGGGACACCCTCATCGTCATCTTCATCATACTCGATAAAGTCACTCATGTCCTCGTCTTCCTCCTCGTAGCGGGAAGAGCGGCGCTTATCAGAGCCATATCGAGACATGGAGGGGTTGAGGAGCACACCACCAGCAACTTGCTTCTTTTCCTTGCCAGCCGGGGCGCCGGGACGGGGACGAGCTGTGCCGGCATAGCCTGTTGTCGGAGGCTTGCGGACCTTCTTCGCGGGCTCGGGTTCGGGGGCAGGTTTCCTCTTGGCAGTGGTGCTCGAGGGTCCACTGCGGACGTCTTTGGAGGGTGCGGATAGGTTGGGGCGGGAGGGGTTCGTGCCATTTCGCGAGGGGATGGGTTTACGACCGATGGCTCGGGGGTCGGGCTTGACGTCGTCCTTTTCCTTCTTCACCACAGGCTTCTCTACCTTCTTATGTTGTATCTTGCCAACTTGACCCATCGTTTCCTGCGCTCGCTGAGCGCGAGCCATGATCTCGGCGAACGATCCCTTCTTGGGTGGCCTCGCTGGGGCCGAGGAGGTGGGAGCACCTGCTGGCTTAGCAGGGGCCGAGGATGGTCGAGAACCGG
The DNA here is from genome assembly GCA_029532625.1 of Lomentospora prolificans. Taxonomy (NCBI): domain Eukaryota; kingdom Fungi; phylum Ascomycota; class Sordariomycetes; order Microascales; family Microascaceae; genus Lomentospora; species Lomentospora prolificans. Next base: position 756,538 of record JARFXM010000003.1, read on the forward strand.
CGGTACCATGGTATCGAGAGGCAGGAGCATCGGGTCGGGTCGGGGTACGGGAGACGGGCTGATCGGTTGGCCGCGAGCGGTTAAGGGAGGATGGCTTGTCGGAGGTCGACACGGGAGGGGGTCGAGAGAGGGGTCTAGACGGGGGAGTATCCGTCGGCCCCGTCTTCAGGGATTTGACGGGATCTCTACGTAGCTCATTTTCGGGTTTCCGTTTAGGGACGGGAATCGGTCGAGGAACGGGCTTGGCGGGGCTCGCAGAGGGTTTCTCGCCAGTGATTTCGGCGAGGAGATTACCAATACCGGCCTATCGTTGTCTATATCAGCGTGTGATTTGGCGAGGGCAGGTGGCCAGGGATCGGTGGGAGGCAACTTACGACCATGATGGGCACTATCTCGTGCTTCGTCGAGATTGCCGCCTCGAGAAACACTGTTCGCGGACCAAGCGAGCGGCAAAGAAGAATAAAAAGAGTACGAGTCGCAGAGACCAAAGGCGAGGAAGGGGCCGATTATATATCAGGCCCAAGCCATCGGAAGGCGGTCCTCTTGGCCGATCACTGGAGGGCGGCGGCTGATAAGCACGAGGCTTTTCGGTGTTGGTGTGACCGTAGGCAGTCTGGGGAGTCCGTTTGGCTTTGTGCGTGCAAACGGGGATCCCTTGCGACGTTGTGGCTCGGGAATGGAGGGGAGATAAGAGGCAGCAGAATATTGTAGGAAAAAAGGGGAAATTTTTTACGAGGAATGCATAGGGAAAAGAAGTGTTCGCGCACACAGAACAGGCGTATTTTTAAATGTGGAAAGCGTAGGGAATGGGGGAATTGTGCGGAAAGAGTTGAGAAACAGCCAGCAGAAAAGAGGATTGGGGACTGGACCAAGTCCTAATAGTTAGTAGTGGTGCAACTGTTGGTGAGGCCGAAAATCTTGGGCAGCCACAATTGCATTAGTCACGATTGGCCACACACGCGCCTCACTTTTTTTGTTGCTTCCATTCCCACAATGTGCCCTTGTCCTCTTAATCAGTAGTTTTTTGTGGCACCCGATGCTTCTCTGTCATGGTCCGAGTCAGACCATGACCGAGGTCAAGGTACAATGTGGCACCGGCATCTGGCGGCAGTTGGACTGGGTTGCCAAGCGCTGGGAAGTGCCCACGTGACCAGAGGTGCAGCGATCACGGCCGTCATCTCGTGTTGTCTCGGTTCAGCGTGGGTTCTTCCCCATGGCATTGGGACTGAGCCAAGCCTCGACCAGGGTTCTGGGCCACATTTCTGGGCCTGCGCCTGATCGGGCTTTTATTTCCTTTCCCTTGTCAACGTGCCTGCCGGCTAGTGCCGTTAAAGTGGCATCGAGGGCTGCACTGCAAGGTTCTGATCAGTACCAGCAAAACCTTCATGCCTTTCCAGGTAGAATGCTAGGCAGAAGAATAGCCGCAGGATTTCCGAAAGGAAAGAAGGAGGGTGAGAGTTGTTTCTTTGTTCATCGCGTGTGACTGGGCGTAGAAGCCTCGAGGGACGAACTCTTTAACGGCAGAGCTCGCGTAGTCAGAAGCCAAATAAATCATGAGCCATGCCATGAGCCATGCATTCTAAGCACAGGGACAAGGACATCCATGTGTCCAGCACGATTGCTGTGGTCAGCCAGCACGCTGACGGCGGATCGCGAATGCCAGCAAGAAAGCCAGCGACAGCCACGCCACCAACCACCATCCCCACCACCTTGATGGCCTTTTTCCCTCCTTGGTAGCACACGATCACATTACCGTTCGAGAAAGTAAGATTTCAACGACCATTTCGACGTCCTCCACAGATTTAGCTCCTCGCGGCTTCAAAAGTTTCGCAGTGTCGTCTCCCACGTGCAGATGCCTTATTAGCGGATTGGTTGGATCGGACCAAGCCACGCCCATCCATCATCTTCCACCTCCACGACCCATCCCATCCCACATGGAGCACTTGGGAGCTCACAGTTGATCACCTCCACCAGGTCACCACCATCACCGCCACCAGTTGAGCCCAGCGGCGTCAGTGCAAATGTTTCCGTGTCTCTACCATGCCCAACCATTGGCCGTTGACCACCTCCATCTGTAACCGCGAATAATGGCGATCGAAAGCCAAAATGCAGGCCATATACTCCTCCGAAACGGGAGGAATGATGGGGGTGGGTTTGGGAGCATAAGGGTCTGGATTTTTTTTTCGTAGAAACTTAAAAGTAAAATGGTTCCGCTTTGCCAGCCAAAAACCCCATTTGTTTCACTTGCACTGGGCCCTCGAGCTACTGATTCCAAGTCATCGTCACACACGCATTAATACATGTCGTCTTGCAACCACGTCTTGGCTTAAACCTTCTTCTCTTATTCACCACCCCCCCCCCCCCCCCCCCCCTTCTCCTCTCTTCTTACGAACAGACGCCCACGTTCTCCGCTACAAACACATTTTAATCGCTTCTCGGGCAACATAACGGATAAACAGAAATCCTGCTTCTTTTACCTTTTTGCACGGGGATTTCCTCGTTTTCGTGCTTCCTTTCTTTCCTGATTCTCCATTAATCTAATACCACCACTCCAACAACAAACCGCAACACCAAGCCTGGATGCAGCGCAGCCTTGCTTACTTGGCCGCCTCGCCGTTGTGACATCAATTGCCAGCTGTGACCAATCACTCCAAATCTAACTTTTGCTCAACCCGCAAACCCGGCAACTCGGCAGCATCGCACCGTTACGCCAACACTTGCCACACTTACCGCCCACGTCACCGGTTGATATTTAGTGGGAACTATAGCGTGAAGGCCCGCGACTTGATACCCGTTTGTCGATCGCGAGAAAATAGCTAGTATATACATACAAGTCATTCCTGGCTATTAGCATTTGACCGGAGCACTGGCAAGCTTCGCCTTTTTTTTTCTATCCCGGCCTTATCGCCTTGCCTAATCTTGACGTTGACCTGGGCCTGCTCGACGAAAGATGGCGAACTCACGGCTCATTCTCGCGGCTCTCTACGCTTCCCTTGGCCTGATACCCGGTGCCACAGGCAGTAGCAGCACCTACGAGGGTCTACAGCGCGTCCTCGACGCCGGTGCTGATAGATCCGATGCGTCGCATCTGGGTGCACCCGGCCAAAAAAGCCTGCGAGGACGATTTCTACACATAACAGGTACGTTACCTATGACTTACCTAACCTAGGATTATCTTGCGAAGCGTTGTGGGGGAGGCGGGCTAACTGAGTTTTTCCATCCAGACTTCCACCCAGACGAGTACTACAAGCCTTACACAAACACCGACATGGTATGCCACCGTCGAAAAGGCAACGCCGGCTACTACGGCACCGAGCTTTCCAGCTGCGACTCCCCTAGATCCCTAGCCAACGCCACGTTAGACTGGGTAGCCGCGAACCTCCGCGATGAGATCGACTTCGTAATATGGACGGGCGATTCGGCTCGTCATGACAGCGACGAGCAGATTCCGCGAACGGCTGCCGAGGTCCTTCGATCAAACCAATACCTCGCCGACAAGATGTTTAGCACTTTTGCCGATGAAAACAACCCCGAGCGCCTCGCCGTCCCCGTCATTCCCACCATCGGCAACAACGACTTCATCCCCCACAACGTACTCCTTCCCGGGCCCAACCGGTGGCTCCAGCACTACAGCGAGATCTGGCGTCCCTTCATTCCTGAGGAGCAGCGCCATGCCTTTGAGTTTGGTGGCTGGTTCTGGGTCGAGGTTATTCCCAATCGCCTGGCCGTCTTCAGCCTGAATACCATGTACTTTTTCGATCGTAACGCCGCCATCGACAACTGCGTGAATCCTGTAGAGCCGGGGTTCAAGCAGCTTGAGTGGCTGCGCATCCAGCTTCAGCTGCTGCGCTCGAGGGGCATGAAGGCCATCCTCACGGGCCACGTGCCCCCCGCCAAGACGGACAGCAAAGAGCTATGGGACGAGAGCTGTTGGCAGAAGTATAATCTATGGATGCGGCAGTTCCGCGACGTCGTGACCGGGACGGTATATGGGCACATGAACATCGACCATTTCGTCCTTCACGATACGAGGCAGATCAACATCGACTTTATCGGCGGCAACAGCGAAACATCGAGCGAGCGCATCGGCTTAGATTTCGGCGACGAGGAGGAGCCGGAGGAGGACGATGACGACGGCGGCAACGACGAGGAGTGGGAAGAGGAGGAAGAAGTTGATGAGATGGAGAGGCACGATGAGTTGAAGAAGAAGAAGCGAAGTTCGGTGTCGGTCAAGGGCAGCAAGACAAAGTATCTTGTCGAGCTCCGCGAACTCTGGTCTAAGCTTCCACCCGTCAAAGTCCTATGCGAGGACCACAATGACGATGTCCAAGAGGTCGAAGACGCGGCGCTGAGGAGAAAGAAGGGAAAGAAGAAGAGAAGAAAGAGGAAGAAGAAGCTCCTCAAGAAACTCGGTGGCAAGTGGGCTGAGCGTTATCACGTCTCGCTCATCAGCCCTAGCGTCGTGCCCAACTTCTTCCCTACGCTCCGTGTGGTCGAGTATAATATTACCGGGCTCGAGGACCTACCGACATGGCTTCCTCCAAACGACTCGAAACCCCCCACTGTCCGTCAGTACAGCGATGATGATGCGGAATTGCAGGAGTTGGACGAAGAGATTGAGCGCGCCAAGACGATCAAGGCCACCAATGGCCCCAAGGGCAAGGGCAAGGGAAAGAAGAAGAAGAAGAAGAAGGGTAAAAAGCCCAAGGACCCCAGTCTCGTCGTGCCCGAAGGCCCCGATAAGACAGCGGAGCCCGGACCGGCGTACTCGATGCAGCCCCTTACCTTTACCGGCTACACGCAGTACTTTTCCAACTTGACAGACATCAACAATATTTCGCCAGAGCGGGACCCCAAGGATAAGAACAAGCCGGCGGCCAAGGAATTCAATTTTGAGGTCGAGTACAGCACCTTCAATGACATGGTGTTCAAGTTGCCGGATCTCACGGTGCGGAACTATGTCCGGCTAGCCTTTCGCATGGGCCTAGCGGCCGCTGATCGCCGCAGCACCAAGGAGATTGAAGTGGATGAAGAAGGTGATGACGACGACAACGACGAAGAGGAAGGCGTCGACGGGCCTGAGGAAGCGGATGATGATGAGGAAGCCGACGAGGAAGACGAGAGCCCGCCCGTCGAATGCGAGACCGTTGGCGGCTCGTCCCTCAAGAAACATAAGGAGCGCCGGCGACGGGCGTCGGAACGGGCATGGCGCCGCTTCGTCAAGTATGCGTTTGTGAGCACGGGGCTCGAGGAGGAGGAGGCTGCTATGTTTGATGACGATGAGGAATGATTGTTATGATTGTTGACGACTATTTCGGTTCTTTTTCCTTTTCTGTTTCAACAAACGATTCCCTCTGTTTTTGAGTATTTAATTTTTTTTCTTCTTCGTCGCTCGGGCGGAAGAAAATCACATGATGAGAGAAGAAAAGGAAGAAGAGGAGGGGAACTCGAGTCGGCACCATGAGCGGGATCCGATCCGATATTCTTGTACGCACATGGTGGGCTGGCTGGCTCTCCCCCAAACGCGTGATCGGACGGCCAGGCTGCGGGTGTTGCAAACACTTCCACATGGGGTTTTTATCGGATGGCATCAATCGGGAATCTTGGCAAGGGATTGGTGTTGGTAAGGTGCGGTGTTCCATCTGGGCTGGGTACGGTTACACACAGCATTTGCATCGGTGCACCCGGCGGTCGTTTGTTCTTTTCTCTCTTTTTTTTTCATTTTATTTTCTTTCTTTTTTCTTTGTACTGTATCTTTTCTCCAAAAGGCGAAAGATGCCGGATGCGGTCCCCTTTGGCCGGGTTCCAATTGTTGCGGGCGTTCTTTTTTTTACTTACCCACGGCGCATATGATAAGCATATATTGATTTGATTTCATCGCTGGCCAGCCAGTTTTAGAACAGGAAAGATATATATATGAGATATAGGCAGATAGAAGCAAGCATCTCACAGAATTCATCCATCAAAGAAGAGGAAAAAAGACAAAATCAGAAAAAATTCCGCCTCGTGAGACTTGGGGTGAAAAACCCCACATAATCGCAGTCGTCGTCACGAAGGATCTAGAGGCGATTGCGTGCTCAATCCGCATTTCACGAAACAGCGCCGGCACACACACACCACCTTGAGCCCCATTCGGGAAACAGCTCGTGCTTCGTGCTGCCGACACTGACAATCCTGGTCCGCCTGCTCCAAGCCTCCACGCACATGTAGAGTAAAGTAAAGTAATAATACGACCCTTTTCGCCCAGTAAACTGTTTTGAAACTTGCCTGCGGCAACTATACTCCGAAACTCCGAGAGACAGAACCAAGTATCTCTTAATCGGAATCACTATCATACGAATCCGAAAACCCATTAAACTCATCCTCCGACTCGCCGAGCGGCGGCTCCCCACTCCCCTGCGTAGACTCTTCTTTTCCTTCCTCCTCCTCCTCTTCCTCCTCCCTACCGCCATCCCGCCCCTGGCCCGACGCCGCACCGTTCTTCCCACTGTCCTCTTCCTGCTGTTCCTCAACCTCGTACGTGCCCGAAATATCCCACCTGTCGCCCTTCGCCGAACGGCTCACGTACTTGACGAAGCGCAGGGCACCGCTATCGCGGAAGACGAGCGTGAGCGTGTTCCACGCGGCGGGCTGGAAGAAGAGAATGTTGTCATCGTCGTCGTCGCCCGTCTTATAGATGGCGGCGTCCTGGTCGGCACCGTCTTCGTCATCATCGCCCGCCATGTAGACTTCGTGGCCGCCGACTTCTGCGTCGGCCGTCTTTTCTTCGGGCGGAGGGGGACGCCGGGGTTTGGGTTCTTTGCCCTTGGTCTTGCCTTTGGACTTGCCGTTGGCTTTTCCGTTGGACTTGGGAGCTTCTTCTTCTTCTTCTTCCTCGTCTTCCTCTTCCTCTTCATCCTCATCCGCGCCCCAACCCGGAGTGGGAGTAAAGCCAATGTTAAGCTCAATGCGCGGCTTGCCTTCGTGACCTGTAGCCAGCGTATAGTCCAGGCCGCGCCGGAAGCGCCGCGCGAGGAGATCGTGGCCCTCAACGGTGCACTTGGTTGCGAGCTGAAGCCACTGCCGGAACTGGCGGCTAGGGAGGAAAACATCGAGGAGCTCGGTGACGGGGGACTCCTCCTGAGAAGTCCTCAACTCGTCGGGGCCCGAAGGCTGCTGGTAGAGAAACCTGTGCTTGTGCGGAGGCCGGGCAACCTTCCACGGCGTCTTCTTCTCGATGACCGCGCTGTCCCCGGGCAGCTTTTGCTTCTCCTGGCCCTCGACGTACTCGCGCAGGCGCGCGGCAAACTTGGGCGTAAGGATATTAGGGAGGGTGATGCTCGACGTCTCGTCAAAGTGCTCCGAGATCTGGTCGAGCGTGTCGGGGGTGAGATAGGTGGGCGAAATGTACTTGAGTAGGAACTCGAGGTCGGCTTCGTCGAAGTCTCCCGCCGCGCGGGCCTTTCCGCCGGCGCTCTTCACCGCGACCGTCCGCGCCTGGGGGCGATCGTACTGGTCCGGGTTGCCCTGAAGCTGCATCAAGCCGCTGTTCTTCACCTGCTCCTCTTCGGCGCCCTCGACGTAGCCGTCCTCGCCGATCTGGGGGATGTGGAACCAGCCGCTGATGGCCATGCGGATGCGGCCGCCGTCGGCCTCGAGCTGCGCCCTGGACTCGGCGTGGTAGACCTCCTCGACGTCGTGGAAGCTCTCGCCCGGTTGGACGGCGAAGAAGCTGAGCTGGTTCCACGCGGGCGGGATGACCTTGGAGACGTCCGGGAGCGGCGTCTTGGCCACGACGCCGTCGGCGCCCTCCGTCTCCTTGACGGGGAACAAACGCAGAGCGCCGCCCCACTCGGCCTTCCACGGCTTATCGGGATCCGTAAGATAGAGAATGTAGCTGACTTTGCGGCTCCCAATCACGTCGTCGTGGCAGAGGAGGAAGCAGCCGGGCGTGTACACGTTGATGGCCATGTCAGTCTTCCTCCCGCTGAGGGGTCCGCACCCCGTAATATGGGAGACGTAGTCGCGGAAGGTCTCGGAGTAGATTGCGTCGCGGAGGGCGAGGAGGGACGGCAGCTTGGCCAGGGCTTCGTCGTCGAGGCCGTCGAGGTTGGCGAGGTCGCCGGACTGGTGGATCTTGTAGATGTCGGTCTCCTTGGGGGTGAAGGAGACGTTGTCGCGGATCTCGGTGCGCACGTTGCGCAGCAGGGCGTCGTCGACGAGCTGGTGGATGACGGCGTGCTTGTAGGGCGCCGAGGTGGCGTACTGGGTGGTGTAGTCGTCGAGGACGGACTGGTCGAAGAGGCCCTTGCGGAACCTCTGCTTTGCCTCTTCGGGGCAGAGGCCTAGAAATTGGGATTCGTCAGAATCGGTTCCCCCTATGGGCCCGGCGAGTAGAGGCATGACGTACTAGCTTTGGACCGCCGCTTGACGGGGTGCCGGCCGGCGGCGGAGGAATCGGCCTTGCGCTTCATGATTTTCAACGATGAATTGGTATGGACCCAGCAAGACGTGATGCGAATCTAGCAATTCGGGTTCGAAGAGAGAAGAGGGAAGGGACCTCTATTCTGTGCGGTGAGACCAATTGTGCATGGGCAGACGAGTTATAAGTCGCCGGCTCCGCAGCAGATGGGCTGATCTGAAGGCAAGGGTTCGGGGAAATTTTTCTTTTTTTTTTTTTTTTCTTTCATTCTTTCCGACCTTTGGTCGAATTCGAAATAAAACAAAAAATGGTGGTGGGGGAGGTGCTCCAATTGGGGCAAAGCTGGCGGCAGTACAGGTACAAGCAACTTTTGGAGCTTGTGCGGGGCACTTTTGGGTCCTCCGAGTGTGGTCGTCCTCTTAATTACCTGCCATTTACCAGCGGGCAAAGGCCCCCCCTGAAACAACGTTGGTTGGCGGCGGACAGATCCATCCATTGGCCAGCTAGCTACCAAGTAGAGTGACAAAGGTCCCCCTAGAAAAAGAAACAAAAGAGAATAATAATCGCAAACCGTAGCCAGCTGTAGCGTCCACATCAGTTGCTGGCTCCTTCCTTGGCTGCTGCCCACCTCGTTTCTCTGGGTTCCCGCTGGCCGTTGGCATGAAGCTTCTTTTACCGCCCGGGCTCTCCCTCCCGCCCGTTGGAACCAGCCAGCGAGGCCAGACTACCGCTCATCCACGGGGGCTTGCATAATGGGTTGTAGTGCCTGTCCAGTGGGTGTGTCGAGGCTCGAAACTTGCTGGCGGTCGACGGTTCCCCGATGGCAATTCGTTGGCCGTTAATCAGGGAGGAGTGCCAGCCCACTGCTAATAGCATTGATAGCTATAGATCGGCGGTATTTCAGCTATGCACGTGGGCGGTTACTCGTCCAACAGTTCGACGGTGGAAGTTGCACTTCTTCCTGGTCCATCTCCATTCCACAATAGCCAGCGTCTGACGTACAGTTCCGACTTGGGACTTGGCTAAGCCTCAATGGACATCTGCGGCCTTTTTGTTTCGCTTTTCAGATCCATCGTCGGTGTCGACGAAAGTCATTGATGCCATCCATGACCCTTGGGCGCTTGGTCGCTGGTGGGCTGCACGGCGAGAGTTTCTTCAGACGAAGGAGCGTCAGCCTGGCGGCGCGCGCTTGTAGAAGAGGCGAAACCGAACTATGCCAAACTGTTGGGGGGCCAAACCCATTTCCAGATCATCGCAAGATGGTCCTTCCATCCAACGACCTCGACTTCCCGCCAGGACCAAAAAGCCAAATTAACTATGAACAGTAGCAATTCCCGTCCATTCCAGACTTTGGTGCCACGTAGGGATGACCACTCGTTGAAAGGGTAAATAAACCCCCCTCCTCTTTGCAACGATGCTGGCAGCGTCTCCGCACCCAATGGCGCCCTTACACGCGCTCGATGAAGAGAAGATCCGCTCCCCGATACCAGATACAATAAGGTTGAGTTCGGCCAGCATACGTTCTCGATCAGGTAAGCTATGATGAACAACGCATTCTCATCCGAGAATACGGCCATGCACATCTCTAATCAACCCCCACCTCTGTCCTTGGCCGTCTACCCCTCTCCTCCCCCCCAACATCAGGAATACTGCTACTACATCATCTATCGATAAGCATCGTGGAGGGCAGAGTCACAGCCATCTCTTCATAAGAATACCAGGCGCTGGCTTCCCGTAAAGACATACACACAGACAACACCCTACACATAGGCTCTCTTTTATCCCTCCTTCCTCCTCAAGAACCAGCAACACACAATGACAACCCCCGACATCGCCGCCATCCGCGCCAACTTCCCCTCCCTCACCCAAGATCAAGTCTTCTTCGACTCAGCCGGCGGCTCTCAAGTCCTCGGCGCGGTTGTGTCCTCCATCACCACCCACTACACCGTCTCCAACGTCCAGCTCGGCCCCACCTACGCCGCCGCCCGCCTCGCCGTCTCCAACTACACGGCCGCCTACGCCGCCACCGCCCGCTTCCTCAACACGAACCCGAACCAAATCGTCTTCGGTGCCTCCACCACCCAGCTCCTCCGGAACCTCGCCCACGCCCTGCAGTTCGAAAAGGGCGACGAGATCGTCGTCTCCGCCGTCGACCACGAGTCCAACATCTCGCCGTGGCTGGACCTCGCCGAGCGCCAGGGGCTCGTCGTCAAATGGTGGAAGCCCGAGAGGCTCGACGACAGCGACGCGAGCGGCCTGCTCGCCCTCATCACTGACAAGACTAAGCTGGTGGCAGTCACGCATGCGAGCAACGTCCTCGGCGTGATCAATCCCATCCGGAAGATCGCCGACGCTGCCCACGCCCACGGCGCCCTCATAGCCGTCGACGGCGTCGCCTACGCCCCGTACCGCCCCATCGACGTCGCCGCCTTGGACGTCGACTTTTACGTCTTTTCCTGGTACAAAGTCTTTGGCCCACACATCTCCACCCTCTACGCTTCCACCCGCGCCTTTCCCCGCGTCCGCTCCCTCGGCCACTACTTCCTCGACACCAACACCCTTGAGGGGAAGCTGGGCCTCGCCGGCGCCGCCTACGAGCTCCTCCAGGCTATCCCCGTCGTCATCGACTATCTGGGCCCAACCGACGGTCCGATGCGCCACGACATCGAGCTAAACCAAAACATCATCCTCCGTCCGTTGCTCGCGTACCTCGCTGCCGACCCGGACAGATTTACCGTTTACGGCGGGGCGATCCTCCATCCCAATCGGCTGCCCGTCGTGAGCTTCTCCGTGAAGGGCTGGAGCTCGAGGCAGGTTGTCGAGGAGGTGGAAAAGGTGTCGAATATCGGGATTAGGTGGGGCCACTTCTATGCCCCGAGGTTGGTGGGCGAGATTTTAGGACGGCTGAAAGATGGGTTGGACGGGATTATCAGGGTGAGCTTTGCTCATTACAACTCGCGTACGTATTCCCCTCCTCAGATGCGGTTAGATCGGGTTGCTAACACACCGCCCGTAGTCGAAGAAGTCGAGCGCTTTATCACAGTGCTAGACTCTGTCCTATCCAAAGCCCCCGCGGCATAGAAGCTAGTTTAATTCTATTACAGTCGTTCCCTCGTAGAAGTGCTATTTTCATATAATTTAGTAAATCTAATTCACATATATTCTCTCTTTCTTTCTAAAGTGCAAAGTGCAGCTTATATGTCCAACGTATGATGAAACCTTGCCCAACCCACCCCCCCCCCTTTCTTTCTTTTTAAAATCAAACTGCGCCAAATCACCCCCAAACATTCCCAAAATAAAGGCTTTTCGTGAGAAAAATACACAAAGAAAACTCACCTCCTCTTATCCACCGCCTCCCTCAGCAACTTGATCACTTGGGCCGGATCCTCGGCGCCAAACACGGCACTCCCCGCAACGATGACGTTGGCGCCTGCTTCCGCCGCCTGATCAATGGTGCCGGGTCCCAGACCGCCGTCGACCTCGATGTTGAGGTTGGGGTACCTCCTGCGGAGCTCCTCGACCTTGGGGAGCTCGGAGGCCATGAACTTTTGGCCGCCGAAGCCGGGCTCGACCGTCATTACGAGGACCATCTGGAGCACGAGAATCTGTTAGCCACACCCAATTGCTATGCGAAAAGCTTTTGTATCACATAGGTCGAAGGGACATGGAAGACTTACATCTGGCCTCTCTTTCTCATGGGGGCTCTCCAAAACATCCCAGAGCACATCCACCTTCGTCGAAGGCTTGATAGCGATACCAGCCAGCATGCCCTGCTCGTGAATATAGCGGATCAAGTCGCGCGGGTTCGTCTTGAAAGCCGACGTCTCGGCGGGGCTCTCGGCGGCGGTGGAGGTGGCGGCTTCGTAGTGGAAACAGTAGAGGTTGCAGCCAGCGGCTTTGAACTCCTTGACCCATTTCTTGGGCTAGGGATTTTTGGTGGGGAGCGCGCCGCATTAGTTTGGTTTGTTTCTCTTGTGATGGCACTTATTTACCATGGGGAAAGCGGGTAGGGTTTGCGGGAGGCGGGAAAGTGGGAGAGAGGAATCAAACCTCTGCGATCATCATGTGGCAGTCAAAAGTGCCCCTTCCGAAATGCTGAGCCGGACCATCGACGTGCTTCCGGATCATGGTAACGACGGGCGCGCCAAACGTAATATTAGGAACGAAGTGGCCATCCCTGTTGACGATCACCCGTTAGTTCTTTCTTTCCGCGCCTGCCTTGCGCTTCGGGCCTCAAAGGGGATGCGCTAAAAAGGGACGAGGCGGAGGGAGGGAGAGGCGTCGTACATAATGTCGACGTGCAACCAGTCGGCGCCCTGCTCCATTGTCCTCGAGCAGTCCTCGCCGAGCTTGGCGAAATCGGCTGAGAGGATGGAGGGCGCGATGATTGCTGGCGGGGCCATGTTGGTGGGATATGCTGCTTGGCTTTACGGTGAACTTCTTGAGAGATTGCGTTCGTGAAAAGAGAAAAGCTAAGATTGTGGAAAATGGTGGTCGTTTTAGATCGTGGGTTAGGAAGTCGAGAGAGCTTGGTCTGAGATGCTCAAATGCCGATCCTGTGCAACTCTTTTCGGCGAGCAGAGCCAAGCCGAAAGCGGGATACCAACAAATGAGGCAAGAAAGGAAAAGGGAAAAAAGTGAAAGCCAGCTCCTAGTAGTAGTAGCTTGCCCTTGCGTCAGTGGTAAGCCAGCTATAATAGAAGGAAGCACTTCACTAGTCAATGGGTTAGTGGAAGGAAAAAAGAGTGACCTAAGTGTGGATGTGAAAGCTGGCTAAGATGTTCCATTTCTCAATTGCCCCGCACCGACATCCCACGTCCAATGCACTTCAACTGACTCTCTCTGCCGTGTTTAATCATCCATTGGTTTGGTCAAATTGATCCGGTGACGGTGACGGGGACGGAGCATTACCCCGCGACGAACCCACAAGCCAGCAGGACAACAGAACGACGAGTCTGGGACGCAACCAGAGCCGTTTCGCCCGTTCGCAAAACGGGGCTTGGAAAGTCTCGTATGGTATGGTATACCTCCACGTCCTGTTAGACCAAAAATGTGACAGGGGAACATTCCCTGTACATTAGAGGTCCCAAGAGGCTTATATACCATCCTGACACGTCCTGCCCGGTTCTTGCGGGAGGGGCAAGTACTTCTTACCTAATGCCGAGAAACTTAACTTCCCATGACTCGAGCGGTAGGACTCCGAGGAGCAGACAATGAGCCGAGTGAACAGCAAGGGGGAAGCTCCACCACCGTCTCGAGAGGGTCGCAGAGGCAACTACGACGACGTAGCGAGTTTGGACAAGAAATGAGTATGATTACAGCTCTCGTATAATCGGACCCTACAGACAAAGACACCCTAGTTCCCAACTACCCCATCATACCATCCATCCCATAATCCTATTCTCCCTCCTTCGTAACAAATAAAAAAAGTCATTCTCTCCGTGATCAAGGTCCTCCAGATTCTAGTCTCAATCCCGCTTCTTCCCACCCGCCCTCTTTCCTTGTCGGCCCTAGCTTCCCTGACATTCCAAGGGGTGTGGGCAGGCAAAGACGGCCATATTGTATGCTAAGAGAGAGAGAGAGAGTGTGTGTGTGTGTGTGCGTGTATGTGTATGTATGTGTGTGTGTGTGAGAGCGAGAGAGTGAGAGTGAGAGAGAGAGAGATGGAGAGGTGGAAGAAAAAAGTACAGGCAACGTAAAAAAGTGTCAAAGTACAATTAAATGGTGAGGGGGTATTCGCGACAAAAGCGTCTGTGAAGCGACAACCAGTAATTCCGTTTCGAGACCCTGATAAGAAGAGTAAGAAGGAAATTGGGAGAGATAATTAAACAAAGGAGATATGGAAAGTCAAAAAGTATCGTGTAAAGGGCATGGCATCGAAGCCGTGGGGGCCACCCCGAAGATCTCTCTTTGGAGAGTAGGTTGGTAGTCAGTTTAATGCCGCGGTTGTCTTTGCTGCATCAGGATTGTTGGGTAGTCCACGGTTTCGCCTCCTCTCTCCGGAGACGATCCTTCGTTGTTATCCTCCTCGATCGTGGGCAAATCCGGCCTCTTCACTGCGAAAAATTTTTCAAGCACATCTGCGTACTTGAGAGCGTCTTCCGTGGCGAGGAGGTCTTGCTCAATATGTTGACCCGTGGAGAATAAGATGGGTTCTGTTGTCTCAGGGGCCACGTCATCGTCCTTGCGAGCCTCGAGGGGTATATCCTCACTCATCAAAGCTGCAAGTCCTTTGTAGATATCATCCTCACTAGTACGGCCCCAGTTCCGAGCTGTAGACGCCTTGTCTCTCTCGGCGGCAAGTCCACCGTAAAGGTCGTCGTTAATAAACGACAAGTCCAACTTCCCCCGCCGAGTAGGGAGCTTGTGGGGCTCCTCGTGCTCGTCCGTGTGCCTGATAACATCCTCATCTTCCTCCTCGACGGACCTCAATTCATCACTCCTTCCGCTCCACCTAGCGGTAGCCCTCTTGCTTCCGCGCTGATGCTGCTTCTCTCCCTAGTAAAAGCCGTCGGCCGCGTTCACCTTGCTACCGTTGTTACCGATAGACATCGTACTGGGCGTCGACTGCGTCGACTGCGTCGATCCGGCATCGCTTGGGGTCGCCGGCTCCATGACGCGGTGTCGAATCGCCATCATCCACTCGTGGCTGAGAAGCTCGATGGCCGTCGCGCGCTTTGCCGGGTCGCGTGCGAAGCACTTCTGGAGGAAGTCGATACCCTCTGGGCTAAGCTGGTCCGTATTCGGCAGCTGCGGCGGGTTACCCTGCGCAATGTTGTACATAATGGCCCATTCGTTGTCCAGGTTCGCCCAAGGTCTCCGTCCCGTCGCCATCTCAAGGATGACACAACCCAGGCTCCAAATGTCACCCGCCCCTCCACGCCCAGGATTCTCGCCCTTGATCACCTCAGGCGACATGTACATGGGCGTACCAGTCATTGACTTGTTGGGCTTAGTAGACTTGAGGTCGGTGACGAGGGTACGGCCCTGCCTAGCAATGACTTTGGCGGCGCCAAAATCGACGTACTTGATGATACCGTTGTGGTCGAGGAGGATGTCTAAGAGAATCAGTTAGTCGTCTCGCTGGTAGAAAGACGCATTTCGTTCCATGCTTCTAGGGTTAAACTTACTCTCTGGCTTGATGTCGCGGTGCACGATGCCGCTCTCGTGAAGGTATGCGAGACCCTCAAGCAGCTGCAGTGCATACACCATGATAACCTGCTCGTCCTCGATACGGCCATGCTCTAAAAGGTTGGCGAGCGAACCGTTTTGACAGTACTCCATAAAAATGTAAACTCTGTCTCGATGCACCTCGATGCCGAAATACGACACAACGTTGGGATGATCGAGCACCTCCAGCACGCCCATCTCGTCCTTGATCTGCCCCGCAATCGCCGGAATAAGTTTGGGGTCCTGAAGTCGGATCTCCTTGACCGCCATGAGCTGACCAGAGTCGAGGTTCATGGCCGCGTACACGTTGCCAAACGTGCCGCCGCCGATAAAGCTGCCCTGCTGCCATCGCATCGTCACGTACGTAGCCGATGCCGACAGGTACGCGAGTGATCGGTCCACCTCGTTGGTGGTCTCCAGAACTCGACCCGTGGCCGACCGTGCCGCATCTGTCGCGCGCCTGCTGTCATCCACCTTCTCCAATTCCTCCAGCCGGTGTTCGAGGGTATACTTGGCGGCCAGGGTGTCGTCCAGCAACCGGTTTTGGTCGAGCTTCTTAATCTGGCCCATCAGAGTCTCGATGCTGCGCTCCTTCTCCGCCTTGGCCGCCAGCATAGACCTAGCACCCATAATGTCGAAATGCGAGATGAGCAGCGCCATGCAACCCGAAACCTTTTTCCGCAGCTTCGAGTATTCATCTTCGCCCAGCGCCAGAATGTGGCGGCCGCGAGTCATGCCCATGGCAAATTCGAGCGCCAGTACAGCCCACCGGAAGGTACGCTTGTCCGACGCGATACAGTCGTCGGTAATGAAGGAGACCCAGTCTAGCGCCAACTTGGTGAGTCTCAGCATGTTCATCTGCTTGCGGTTGCTGTCGAGATACATCAGCGAGCGCTGACCAAACTCGGTGGCGAACACGAAGCAGGTCTGCACCAACTCCTGGCAGTCCTTGCCCTTGGTCTGCCGACGGATCGTCTCTACACTGTCCATGAAGGTGTTGGACAGCTTGTAAGCCACCTTCCTCGTCTCCGTTAGCCGAGAGTTGACCTTGTGGATGTTGGACCGTTGCTCCACCACCAAATCGAGGTGCATATTGATGTTACTGAGGAAAATCTTTCTCGTCTCCTCCAGGCGTCCCAGAGAGCCGGAAGCGCAAACTCGAATGTATCCCCGCTTGAGATCAATGTTCTGCTCCCGTATGGGCCACTGGACGGTGTCCCCGAACCAATGAGGAGGAGTTTCCGGTCGAATTATGAGGACGTAGGGGAGCGTGTTGTCGTCCGCAAATTGGTCCATCGACGTGACAGAAAGGAGGGCCTGAACGTCCTCGGGGCGGTACTGCAGCGAACGGGACGCAATCAGAAAGATGCCCATCCTCTCGAGGTGGGGTACCTCCACGCGGAAATGCCCGGTCTCGATGAGACGGTCGTAGAGCTCCTGCATCTTCTCGGGGCCAAAGGAGGTGCTGAGGTCGGATGCTGTTTCGTAGTTCTCACCCAGCATGCGAGAGAATCGTTGCAACATCCTCTGCCTAACTCGAACGGAATCAAGACAGGCTTTGTACCGCTTGCTTAGCTCCGACGCGCTCTCCTTGGGCTTGACTTGGAGCTCCTTCTCAAAGGTTTGGCTTAGGCGGTTGAATGCCTTGAAGGTGAGCGAGCTGAACTGCTCCGCTACCTCAACGTCTCCGTTCTGAAGGTGTCCACCGATGTGGTTGCCAAAATCCCACTCCTGGAACAGCAGCTCGGCTTCCTTGAAGGTGTTCTTGTTTCCACTGAGTTTCCAGTTGAGCATCTTGAAGTAGTATTTGAGAGCCTCGAGCACGACTTGGTCAAAAGATTCGTCGATGCAGGGCGGAAGGTCCCAACCAGGTTCTGGCTGCGAGATGGTGACATATTCTTGCTTGATGCGAATGGCCAGTTTGAGGATAAGTTGGAACTGGGAAATCATTTGGTCAAGCATGAGGGGATTTTGTTGGGCCGTCTCCTTGGCTCTTCTAGCGTAAGCAAGGCGGACCCTGATAATCTCCTCGACCAAACGGGAGGGGAAGCTGATGAGGGTGAGCAGTTCCTCGATATAGGGCGGGAGATGACGTTTCTGGAAAGCCGGGTAATTTTCTATGAGGGTCCGCTTCGACTTGCGGATGACGCTCGAGATCCTAACAAACATGCCCTTGTCTCGTTTATTCTTGCCGTCGGTGCCGCGGCGTATGTTGTGCATACCGACTCGCTCGAGCTCAGGGAGCGGATGGGGGTAGAGATCGCCGGTAGCACGCTGCTCGGGGTCGAGGCCGCGGCGGTCCTCGTCAAGAACGCGCTTCTCCGTGTCGTCTTCTTCGCAGTAGAGGGTCCTCAGTCCGTCTTCCTTCATCAGACGGTCAAGAAACGAGGGTTCGTCGTTGAGCGAGGTGGTCGAGGGGGTCCGCTCCTTCGCCCTTGTAAAATCGAGATCGTCGTTGCCTACCCACTTCTTGAGAATAGACAGTTCAGTGTTAATTAGTTCGTTGGTATTGTGCCAAGCCATGATGGCGCCGTACGCTTCGATAAAGCCGGGAGACTCGGCCGCTTTGTGATTCTTGACTAGGGCGGTCCAAGAGGGATAATAATTGTCGCACTTCTCAATTTCCGCAACGATATCTTTAACCTGCTCATGCGGCGGTTTCCCTGCCTCGCTCTCGCCCTTAATCTGGAAGTTTATAACATCTTCTAGAATACGGTCGAGTTGCGAGCGGACATCTTCCACCATCCTTCGCTGGACTGGCAGGTGGCGTCCGCAGACCTTAGATCTGATGCCAAGCCAGAGCTCTTCGCTGCGATGGAGAGCCTTTCCGTCTGATTGATCGTTCGAGTTTATCAGTCGCTTCTTCTCCTGCTTGACGACATCGCCGGTGAGTACAGCCTCGAGCATGCCATGCCACTCTAGGCGCTCGCGGTTCGCGGGGTCCTTGACGTCCTCCTCGGTCGGCTGTATATCATCGTTTCCGTAAAACATGATAATCTCTTCGTTTCGCTCATCAAAGGGGCCTTCGGACGATGGCGTCTCTCCTTCCGAGTCGGAGTCTCCATGGGTGGTGGTGGAGCCATTGGAATAAGAATTGAAATACTCGCTATTGAAGTCTTGGCGCAGCCTCTGCAGATAGGCGCGATCCCTAAATCGATCGCCTCTCCGGGTCTTGGATGAAGAACGCGCGTGGTCGCTGAAAGAAGGATTGCCCTGAAGCGGTCGTCGTACGGGAGCGTAGGTGCTCGATGGTGTCCTCGCAGGGCCTGTCGGGCGCATCGGTCTCGGGGTGCTACCATTAGTATACATCTGGCCGTCAGCTTCAGAAGCGCTACTCCGTGAACTCCTCGAGCTGCCGTTAACTGGAGGGGGGGCGAGCGTCGTCTTGGGTGTCGGCACACCGGCAGATTCGGCGTATCTAGCCAAGCTCGTTAGGTCCTCCTGTGAGCCAAGAGGGCGATGGATAGGGTCGGCGTACTCGTCGATATGGTCGATGGGGCGCTCGAGTATCACTGATGAAGGACGAGGCGTCTTGGATTTATCGGATCGCGCATCGTCTTCGCCGCCAGAGAACCGAACGCCCCTGGGGGAGGTTTCGGTCGCCATGTCGACAATGAGTGTGACGGGAATACCGCCGGACGGGAAAAAAGGAACACAAATCGGTAATTATCAAGATTCGGATGGCGAGGTAAACAAAACAAGTCGTGTAGAATATCGAACAGCTCGTGAGAGACCTAGTAGTTGCGGAGGGACAGAAGCCAAAAGGGCGAGAGAAAGTGAGGTGGGTTCGGCCCAATTCGAAAGAGAGGTGCTGTTGAGCCGCTTCCTCAGCCAGCCAAATGGGAGGTAGCGGCTATCATGCAAGGGCCATGGAATGGCGGATCATGGATCTTTTTCCGCGGCGAGTAAGTGTGTTGTGAACAATACTTGCCGATAAAAGAATTTTGCGGGTGGTTGATTCACAAAGTTGTACGTTTCGGGTTGGGATGAAAATGCGGAGAGAGATGTTGGAATCGAGATGCTGCGTTATCCAGAGGTGAAGATCAATTGTGAGGAGTACCTAACATCGAGCCGTGAGATTGGTCACAGACGGCACATGGAGAGCACCAATCCATCAGTACTTTTGCTTGTATATGAAATATTAGTGCATGTTGATTTTTTGCTAGTGTTGTTTAGAGCACGCTTGAAGCACGGGTCGCACGGAGTACATGTACATGGATAGATACGCGGAAGCAATTTAGTGCGTCTAGTGCATGTGGTATATCGCCCCCCGGTGCAGGTGGTCCGGGCTGCCATTGGTGATTTGTACAATGTGGTCTGCCCCAGTAGCTGGCAGGGCCGGGATTGTCCACTACGAGATGGAGTTGAGCCACCAGCTCAACTCGGCGAGAATGAACAGGAGCACCACTGCCTCTGCTGGTAATAGTGCTGGCTTCATGAAGGGGCACAACGATCCATGGATGGAACCGAGCTATATACTACTCTAATTGATCAGTATCAATCACTTGTCCATCTCATACTACACAGCAAAAAGAGCCGAATTGGAGACCTCCTCGTGCTCTTACAAATCGCGTGCTTCTAACGCCAGGCCATTGGCTGTTCCCCAAGCTATGGACGAGCTCGGCAGCTACGAAGTAGTAATACTCTGTTGCGGAACAACCGTCAAATCGCGTGCAACGTGGAGCCTAGAGGTGGCTAAATTCAAACCGAGTCTCGCGAGCCCCGACAATGCCCCAAACGAAACTCAAGTGCCCGCTGATCCACGACGTATTCGGCGCCCTTTGATGCACCCTCTCAGCTTCTTCCATCCCCTACCGTCAGTTATCCTCCGCAGCCACCACCGTTTGATTGCTCCCGCCCTGGGATAAATATCGCCACTTGCCCTGTGCTTCTGTCTTCCACTGATTAAACGTCCCGGGTCTTGCTGCCCATCAAAAACTTGGAAACATGAAACGGCCAAAGTCTATTTGCACCGCCTTCCCGCCCGGCTAGTGCAACGATTATGAGTTAGCCTCCGCTCTCCTCCAAGGCCTGGCGATTGGGATTGGGCGAACGCCTGTCGGCATTGAAGTGTCAAGGACCAATCGATCCGCCTCATAGGACTTGCTGGCGTCGTGGTCTGCACCAAGGAGTACAGCCAACACATCAATACTGCACCTACTATGAATGGATGTACTTGCCAGCATCTAATATTAAATCGACAGCCAGCGCTGAAGTTTATCAATGGGCTGTGTTTCTCGTCGGTTCCATATCACCAACTGTATCAAGGCTCCGACTTACTCAATCTAAGGCATTCTTGCACAAGCCTCTACTGCATCCTTCACTCTTCCCCACAATGCATCGCTCCGCAAACGGCTCTGCTAACATATGTATGTGCACGAGTGAGACGATAAAGAAAAGAAGCCGCAGAAAGACCGAGAAATCCAAAATTCCTTCGGCAGCATGGGCGGGGAAAATCACTAGATGCATCCGAAAGTCGAAAATGGAAATGGGTAAAATAAAGTAAAAATAAAAATAAAATCCTTTCCAGCGTAGCAGCGGAAATTCACATCCACGGACCTTACCTTTGTTGATCAAAAAAGTCGCCTTTCCTGCCTAACCCTATACTTCCAGGAAGAAGCGTTACGAAGGGGAAAGCCGAGGAGTCGACGCTTAACCAACCCAAAGAGCCAAACAAGTGTCACGGGAAAAGCATACGTTCAGGTGTCAAATCGATGGGGGGTCCCAAACGGAGATATATGGGAGGCGAACCACCCGCGGGAATTGGCAGAGAAAAAAAAAAGACCTTGAGTGGCCGTTACATGGGCTTAGTTCGCTTCGTTGGACATGATGATATGATGGCCTTTACCCAAATTTATTTTCTACAGGTAGTAGGTTGCATTATGTGTTGAGTACCGGATCGGCGATGGGATCGAAGGGATCGAAGAGATCGGTTGGCTGGTTGGTCCAGATCTCTTGTACATCTTCCCGTCCATCCTCCATAGATTGTCGGGGTTCGGGGTCCAAGACCCTACTAAAGTTTCGCCTTCTTAATGATCTTTAATCTCCGCTGTTGTCCGCAACCGAGAATGGTCCACGTCGTTGTATTGGGTGGCAACTATGTCAAGACATCCGAAGCCACGCGTGATGCGCTGGCATTTGACACCACCCTAGCACCCCGCCACGCCTGCCAGTCATCCGAGATGATGTCCTCAGTTCTTTCTGAGGCCACCGTAGAGTCTGTAGAGACGATTTGGTCGTATGGCGAGGGTAAGCTGGCTCTAAAGGGCACTCCACTCGGTCAGAGCTGAGTAGCGCCGAAAATCATACAAAACACAGATTGCTGGCTACACACCCAGAAATAACATATGTGCATTCATACAGTCAACCCATATAATGCAACATCGTCAACTCAATCATGACCGCTACTACTGCTGCTCGACTGGCTGCCATCCTCGTCACCACTCCTAGGAGACCAAGTCCATTCCTCTATATTTTCGCAACCTTTAGGGACCCGGCACTTATCCCTTACGTTGCACGTCTTCCAAAGAACCTCTTTAACCTCGCTGAATACCTGATCTACGGCGTCCATTGCCCAGATAACGTCCAAGTGCTCGTACTCGGGTATCACTTTGCAATGGACAACTCGCACAAACGGTTCCCGGCCTCTCTCGAACCTCGCTAGTAGCTTCTTCCCGTCGACCAGGTCATCGTTTCCAGCAACCCAGAGAGCGAACGGAGGCACTTGGTCGTTATACCACGCCGTAGCGCCCCGAGGTTTTCGTCTGCACGCTTCGACAGCCTTTTTCAGGGTAGCACTCTCTGGTTCCGATCTAAGAGCCGTGATTTCCTTGTTCCCCTGCTCGAAGCCGTCCATCTCGAAGTCGACCTTCTCCTCAGCCCGAACAATATCCTTGGTTGACAAGATGCACTTGTGCTGTGCGAAGCCGTTTCTCCCGAGCCACCAACTCATGGTCTCCGCACTCACGTAGACAGGCGCAAACTGGAACATACGATCACGAAGATCCCTCTCCCAGCGGTCATCTGTCCAGTTGAATAAGAAGGAAAATACCTTGTAGCCGAGCCAGCCATAGATACGTGGGTGCATGATTCGATGCATTGTCATCATAAACGGTATGAAGGCGTGAATTCCGAACATGATCCGGAACATGGCAGGCGATATGATGCGCATGAACTTGAAATACATCTTTCCGATGAGCTGCCCTGCGTAGGCTGCAGGCGCGAGGGCGCAGAACACCGTAATCTTTTCACCAAGCTCTGGCCGCTGCTCCTTCGCAAGTGCGACAAAGGTCTGCGTTGTCCCTTGTGAATGACAAACCAACCCAAGTTTTTCGAATCCCGTCTCGTCGAGCACCTTTGTAGTTAGGGCGTGAAGATCCATCACGCCCATTTGGCGAATATTCCAACACCAGAGCCTCGGATCCGTATGAGAGAGAGACTTGTGCTTGGGCGCGAAACCACATCGATTATTACCTAGCCAAACATCGTAACCTGCTTTGCAAAGGTAGAAAGCGAGTGAGTCATCGTCGTTAACGCAGTACGCCCCTGCGCTTTGGAGCAATCCGTGGATAAGAAGGACTGGGAACTTGGGTTTGCGGTCCTTCGGTTGAGGTATCCTCCTCTGGCTTTCTCCGTCTTTGCTTGTAGATTCGGCATCTTTGCGAGCAGAATCGCGCACATCCCTAGGGTTGTACACGTGCCAAAGGGCTATTATAAAGCCATCTTCGGTTTCAACGTCATATTCCTCTACATCCAGTCCAACTCTCCTTGCGTAATACCCTATGTCGCAAACAATCGGATCTAGTCCCCCTTCAGTTGGCGTAAACTCATCCTCGGCAAACTTTTCTTGGTCGTCGCTTATGCCCTGTTGTGCCTTTCTTTGTTCCCACGCTTCTTCTAGCTCTCTCCTCTTCTCTCGTCGACTTATTTCCTCGGCATGGAACGGCCTCTTCACTTCTACGTCTCGTTGGAGTATTCTGTTCACAACCCGCGCGAACATGGCTGGTATGCTCGTAAAAAGTGCTCCCAGAACGATGACAGCTAGAAAGGCGAGGCTTAGAATGAGCGAAGAGACCCTGTAACCGAGATACAGGAGGCTTGACCGAGTAGAAGGCTCGGGCCATGTCCTCAGTGGCGGAAAAAGTGCATTAGTGGAGGTGGATAGAGTCGCTTTGTGATGGCTCGTCTCGGCGGTCTGTTTGGTTGAGATATCGGTTCTTCGTCGCCCAAGTTCTCTTCCAATCCTATCTGGTGATCTTGATGGCGGCTCCGCGAGCTTCTCCTCCCGGGAGAGCTTCGCATCGACGTCGCGTTCTAGGGCTCGACCGGATTCGCTCGAGCGTTCGACGAGAAGTTCCTCAGTCTTCACCAGGGTTGGCGCTTGTTTGTCGCCCTCCCCGCGATCTACAGACACCCCAAGTGTTCGCGGCAATAACCTTGGGCCATCTTGTTGACCTGATGGGGTCTCGAGCTGGGTTGACGCCCCCGTATTCTGGTGGACGGGAGACATAGCTCCCGGTCAATGGAAACAAAGCTAGGCAAGGTTGTGGAACGGATCCCGGAATCCTGCAAGACAAGTTGTCATTTGTTTTCTGTTGATAAAACAAGGGCAGTGCCTCAGTTCAGAATGAAGGGAATATCCTCGAGGAAGAACGAGAGAAAGGACGGCTCCGCTAATCTGTTCCAAGGTAGCTGTCATTCTCAAGATGTAGCAGCAGAAGATACAGAATATTCCGGAATTACGCGTCATCGGACAACTACAAACTTAGTCGCCAAGAGGAAAAGCATTCACCAGAGAGCCGCGAAAGGGGGTCCCACACCCATCAAATATAAATCTGCCATGGCTCAACTTTGTGTCCGAACTCTCAGACTCCAGGGGTAATAGAGTCGCAGCAAATTGGTTGGCTTACCCCAGGCTTATCGCGGACCTGACTCTCCAGACCGAATGCTTTTTTGGGTTGGAGGACGAGCTCATTGCATCATGGAGTAGGCTTAGCAGCCAGTGAAGTCTTCGGATCATCGCACGGCAGTTTGACGCCCAGCAGGATCTGATCTCTCGGGCAGGCACATCAATTGATCCCACCTCTTGTTCCCTCTCCAGGGGTTCGGAAATCAAGATTTGGTGAGGATGATGATGTCACAGGCGCAAAGCCGTACACTAATAGCGCGAAGCCACTCGGTAGCCTGGTTGTCTACGAGTAGTGTCGGACCTGTGCTGGCTTCCAGTGGGGTGGTCCGGTTGCAATTGGACCAATCGAATGGCGTGAAGCTTTCCAGTAGTACAATATTAACGCACCTCACACTTTGCTTTATATGGAGACATTGACTCGGTGAAGCCAGCGACAAAACAACTGACGGCAGTCGCAATTTTTTCCGCCATGCCGCCACGATGACGTACTGATATTGGGATCCCCAGGCGTCGCTTGGGACTTTCTTTGAATATGCAGCTCTTTTGGTAAACTTCTTTTGCCAAAATGCCCGAAGCCGCAACGAGACTGCGGGAGCACACTGGCTCCTTAGATCACTTGCCACAGACCAACCATGTGGTTTCGAAATCGAGGAGGGGCGCAGCAATACTTGGCTGTTAGCCTCAGATATCCACATGCGAGATGTGCGCACTCCCCAGGAGTAGGCGTCCTGGTAGACTTGTAGCTCTGCAAGAATTGCTGGTTTCAATAAACAATGAAGCTCATTGATGCCGATATTTAAGGGACCTCAAAACATACAAAACATCAACCCATTTATCAAGGAAAAGCAGGGTTTCAAGGAGATTGCATTTTCTTGCAAGCAGGCTCTAGAATGACGGCTTAAGGTGGGTATGGGTCGACACGTGCTACATCGACAAGACAGAGTTGGGCTCTCAGAAGCAACCAACTCGATGTACCGTCGTTGATACAAGAAATCGTCGATTTGCTACCCCTCAATATCTAGTAGACATACCACACGGTACTAGCGATAAACCGGAAAGTCAGTTCTGGTCTAGTAGTTGGTTTCCCAGAGGTTGGAGTCTTCGGGATTTGATAGCGAACCCGGAGATCAAGTTATATACGACAACCTGTCTCATACGCCGTGACAAGGCCAAATAAGGCCAAGACCAAACCTCACTCTCTTAATCGCACTATACACGAAGTGACAGGTATCCCAGCCGGGGTTCTCGCCAACGAGGCAGTCTCAGAGCTTTAGCTTTGCAGTGTAGCACAACACTTGAGGCGCCAATGCACTCTGGGAGAGGACAGTGCGTATTACTTAATGGGCCTCGTCAGCATTCAACATGCCTCTTTGTTATACAGAGAGGGACGTAAGGCGTTCATTCACGTGCAAGAAAGGGATCCTCAAAGGCCGTGATGACAGTACACTCTTTACTTCGTCTGTGGAGCAAGGAGACCGTCGTGAAGGAACTATTAGCGGTGTTCTAGCACAATCAATCGCCGCGGAGATTTTGCGAGATGCGCCGACGTAGTGCGTACGCATTCCGAACTCGGTGAGCCCGCGAGAATGACGCGACAGCTACAGGTTCCCTCAGCCGGTTTGTTATCTCAAACAAGTTTCGAATTCCGCACCGTATATATCCCAAGTCAGTTTCAGAGCGACATGCTCGGATATCCGGCAATCGGGGTCTTTTGCGGAGATGTGGAGTCTCGTACCATCCGGCGTGGGGTGTAGTCTTAGCCAGACCGGGCACGCTCTATAGACCGCCGCTTGACCGACCAGACAGATTCATTGCTGTGACTGCGAGGGTCTTCAGTCAGAGGATTTGCATAACCAGGGTTCTAGCCTTGTCCAGCGGGTTACGGCGTCAGCTGAATCGAATAACAAAGTTCGATGAAGTGAGGTGCGTGAGCGAAGGGCTTGGACACAAGCCGGCATTTCACCGAGGGATATGAGGCCTGGGCAAGAGCTGACTGGTGAGCTGAACACCGAAGAAAACGATTAAAGCAACTGGTTGGGCATATACAAAAGGTGAGGAAACACATCATAGAATCAGAGTACCGCAGGAGTTTTGTTCAATGCCAAAAGCTGACCTTGCAACCTCTTGAGGTTTGACAAATATATCACTTTTGTGGTCTTCCAGTGCCCCGAGTCTCATCTCTACAAGGGCTCCATCAGGCAATTAGGAATCCATGTTTCCTAATCCAAAACATCCTAAAAAATACATATAGATATCAAGGTATAATTAAGAGAATTAGTAAAGGTAGCGAAAAAAAAAAAATGATGTTTTGACTCCGATGCGGGGAATCGAACCCCGGCCCCTGCGGTGCCTTGCATGAAAGCGCAGTATACTAACCACTATACTACATCGGATGATGTTGATGATTCGTTGGGAGCAGAAGCAAGCAGTCTTGTCGTTAAGAAGCCCACTCAAATCGTCGATCACTAATGAGCCAGCCACCTTTCATCAGACGGCGAAGCCACATATCAAGCCACCCGTGGAAATTCACAAGCTTCTACCAAGGTAAATTGAGCACAGCACAGGTTCATGCACCCACTAGAGCTGTCCCTTGTACCACTGTAATCTCCAATCTCCACGCTTTGTTAGCGCGTCCCTGGGCTCCCAAAGTCAATGTTCCCCTCCGCGATTCTGTGGACATGAATTCCCAGGCCGCACTATGCCGAGGCTCAATCGAGCCCGCTAACAGCGCTGTAACTTTCTCGGCGCGGCATCACGGAGCTTAGAGTTAGACTACCCCAAAAAAGTTACGCTGACCCTGTCCTTCACCTCGGGACAAGTTTGCTTGCTTTTATCAAGCGGAATCACAATTGATTCTTCTCTCCCTCTTCGAGTCAAACTGAATCCCAGAACTAATTCTTATTTCCCGTGTGTCAGAGTTTCTTGGGATCCCACCAGTCGTTTTCGCGTCGCCGGCGACGAGTGCAGCCTCGACTTCCGAGAGAACCTGATCTTCTAACTCTTTGCTTGTTGCTTGCAATACCCGGTCGCGAAACATGGCGGCGCCGGCTGCCATGCGAAAAAAGCGTGCGAGGAGGAGGAAGGAGGACAAGACGCCTGTAGCGACGCGGCTTGTCCTGCCTGACCAGGTGAAGGGGGACGTCGGCTACATATCTGATGATCTCTTCCGGGAGCTGTTTCCCCACTGCCAGGCCGGTTAGTTAGGCTCGGCACCTTTACTTGGCTTCTGTTCTTGTTCGTGTCTTCTAACGCATTCCTTTGTCTCTGTAGACCCCGCGGACAACGAAGATGACGCTGAGCCTACCGTATTCCATATTGCGATTACTCCGTGGACACCAAATTCCTCGGCGGCAGACACGCCTTGGTCGATTGTCCCGGTAGCCAGATCCACCGACCTTTCGGCCTCGACTATTCAGTTCTCCCCATCCTCGTCCGCTCTCCAGACCTTTGCAAAAACCCTCCAAAAGGTTGCCCCCTCGAAGCTCTCGAGCCATATTCGGAGCGGCATAGACATTCTGGCCTTGGACGTCGTCGCCCTTGAGCTAGATACCGTATACGTCAAGCTAGAAAGTGAGCTCACGAAACGTCTAGAGAATGGCGAAGGCACCTTCTACAGAGACCGCTCAGCTGCCAAGGGCAAGGCGGTGGCATCCTCTGACCAGGCGCCCCTGGAAACCGCATTGCGCATTGCTCTTAGCGGTCTCCAGGTTATCCACACGGGTGACCTCTTCTCTCTACCGCTACCCCCCCATCCAGTCACGCATATCCCGCCTAATCCAGGTGAGATTTTGCTTTGCGAGCCCGTTTCGCAGGGCATTCTTTCGCCGAATACAAAGATCATTTTGAGCCGAGGTAGGATACATGCGCCGAAACACTCCCGACCAACAATGCCTTCGAGCCGCACTCTCGGCGACCTGCGAGAAGACGATGAAGAAGATACCGGTAACGAATTCTACTCTGCCGCTGAAGAGCGCTACAAGACTGACACCCAGACGGACGGTTTTGTGTCTGTTACCGAGGCCGAATCCGATGACACTGGGCTCAGCCATGACGAGGAAGACGAGCTCTCTGATGACTCTATGGACGACATGATTTCGCTACAAGCTCCCACTCTCCCCGCTACCTATGCAAGCGGACTGTCCACGATGCAGCCCGGTACGCCTACAACTATTGGCCGGGGCCGGAGGGCCAACGGCATTAGTACCCCCGGCTCTGTGTTTTCAAACTTTACTGCTACGACCGCCCGCCCGGACCGACACCGGGGGCGTCTTTTCAAGGCGCATGGCTTGATGGCCCCCATCCCGGACGACTTGCTCCATCCGAAGCCGGCCTCGGAAGATGACGAAGAAGCACGAGTCTACGTTGACGTCACTTCGCTCTCCAAAATTGGCTGTTTCTCGGGTGACTGGGTCCGCATAGAGGCTTCCGAGGAGCCCCCCGTCAACGGATTTGGAGCCTTTGGCCTCGGTAGCTTCAACCATAACGAAACTGAGCAGTCCAATTGGCGCCCTGTAAGGGTGTACAGTCTTCCCGAAAGCCACGCTCGCAGGCCCATGACGAGGATTCCCAGCTCTCAGCGACCCGGCGACCGGAGGCCCTCGTTCTTCGAGTCCCAGATTCAGAAGCCGACGAGCCCCTCCGCATACGTCTCTCCGATCCTCCAGGCGAACCTTGACGGAGCGTCGTATGTGCGCATCTCTGCCATTAAGCGCGGCTCGTACCAGGGCAAGGGAACCCTCCCCAAATTTACTAGTGCTTCGCGTCCCCCGGATGCCAGGGACATCCGCATCCACCAGGTCAAGTCGCCCATCACTACCGAGAGAGCGTACCAGACCGCCGTGCTTGGTGGAATCAAGCGCTACTTTGCGCGCAAGATTCGCCTCCTGCGTACCGGTGACCTTCTCGCCATTCCCGTTGACGCTCGTCTCGGAAAGGCAATGCAAGAGAGCGCAACCGGCGCCGAGGTCGATGATGTTATGGCTCTCAGCACGACTACCAAGGGGCGACCGGCAGCCGTTACCGCTGTTGCCTGGTTCAAGGTGGATCACATTCGGGTCAGCGGAGCCGACGACAATGACCACGGGGATATCGAGGATCTCTGGGGCTCCGTTGCTAGCGTGGATAGCTTATCTGTCATGCTCAACGTGTCCGGTTTCGAGACGAGCCGTATCCCAGGAACTAAGGACAACAACTGGCAGTACTATCTCGGGCTGAAGAAGGCTGCGAAGCCACTACCGGACGCTCCTGTCCCGTCTCTCCCAGAGCCCGAGGTTAGGTATGTCTCGCCTATCCGGAGGCAGCTGAGAGAACTAGTTGCCACCGCTACGAGCCAGAGGGCGATCCATCTCAAGATGCCTCCGGTCGCTATTCTTCTTGTGTCGACCCACCGCGATATCGGAAAGATGACTGTTGCCGAGGCGGCGTGTGCTGATATCGGCATTCACTCGTACGCTATCGACTGCTACGATATCCTGAGCGAGTCGGGCGGCAGCGGCGGGGACGTCAAGACCGAGGCTTACCTGACTACCAGGGCGGACCGGGCCATTGGCTGTGGGCCAGACTGCTGCGCGCTGATTGTGCGCCACATCGAGACGCTGACGGCTGAAAGGATCGCGACGTCGCTCAAGGACATATTACAGAGCGTGCGCGTTCTCATCGCCACTACGAACGAGGTGGACAAGATCCCCGACACTATCCGAGGCATGTTTACGCATGAGCTGGAGATGCGGGCGCCCGATGAGGCCGAGCGAGAGGGTATTCTGAAGGGCGTGATCAACGATCGCGGCGTCAGCATAGATCCCGCCGTGGACCTCGGCAACATTGCGCTCAAGACGGCCGCTCTCGTGGCGGGAGATCTCGTCGACGTCGTGGACCGGGCCGTCATCGCGCAGCAATCCCGCCTCGAGCAGATCACGGAAGCCCGGGCGACGCCGAGCTCCCTGAAGCTGCCCGTGTCGGTGCGCGATGTCCAGGTCGCCGGCGGGCCCTTTGCCCGGTGTCTCGTCAAGGAAGACTTTGATGCGGCGGTGGACGCCGTCCGCAAGAACTTTTCGGACGCCATCGGGGCTCCCAAGATCCCCAGCGTGACGTGGGACGACGTGGGTGGGCTCAACAACGTCAAGGACGCCATCACGGAGACGATCCAGCTGCCGCTGGAGCGGCCCGAGCTCTTCGCCAAGGGCATGAAGAAGCGGTCAGGCATCCTCTTCTACGGCCCGCCCGGCACGGGCAAGACGCTGCTGGCCAAGGCCATCGCCACAGAGTACAGCCTCAACTTCCTCAGCGTCAAGGGCCCCGAGCTCCTCAACATGTACATTGGAGAGTCCGAGGCCAACGTCAGGCGCGTGTTCCAGCGGGCCCGCGACGCCAGGCCGTGCGTCGTCTTCTTCGACGAGCTGGACTCGGTGGCGCCGAAGCGCGGGAACCAAGGTGACAGCGGCGGCGTCATGGACAGGATCGTGTCGCAGCTGCTCGCGGAGCTGGACGGCATGTCCGGTGGTGAGGACGACGCGGGAGGGGTGTTCGTCATTGGGGCTACTAATCGGCCGGATCTTTTGGATCCGGCTTTGTTGCGTCCTGGTCGGTTTGATAAGCTGCTTTACTTGGGGGTGTCGGATACGCGCGACAAGCAGACCAAGATTCTCGAGGCGCTCACCAGAAAGTACGTTCTCACCCAAGCCATATATATTCACACGAAGACTTTGATTTTAACAGGATTTTGCTAACTTTTGGTCTCAGATTCGCTCTTCACCCATCCGTTATCCTCTCGAACGTGGCCAACCAGCTCCCCTTCACGTACACGGGCGCCGACTTCTACGCGCTCTGCTCAGACGCCATGCTCAAGGCGGTCACGCGGCAGGCGTCGCACGTCGACGCCCGCATCAAGGCGCTCAACGCCGACCCGGCGACGGGCAGGACGGTCTCGACGGCGTACTTTTTCGACCACCTCGCGACGGAGGAGGACCTCGCGGTGCAGGTAACGGAGGCGGACTTTATCGAGGCGCAGAGGGAGCTCGTGCCCAGCGTCAGCGCGGGCGAGCTGGCGCACTACGAGAAGGTGAGGAAGACTTTTGAGGGCGAGAGGTCGACGCCGGACGGGAACGCCGGTAAGAGCAGGGACAAGGGTAAGGGCGTGGCGCCGCCGGCTGTCGACTATAAGGGGAAAGGGAAGGCGGTGGCCGGGCCCGGGTTTAGCGACGGCGATGACGAGGAGGATGAGGAAGAGGAAGAGTTTGGGCCGGTGAATGGGCGGTCGAAGGGCAAGGGGAAGGCTGTTGCGGGGTTCCAGGAGGGGACGGCGAGTGATGATGATGGGCTTTACTAGGGACAGCTGCTTCTTCGATGAGGGAGAGGTGATGGTGGATGGGTCTGTATACTTTTTTTGTTGGGTTTGTGTGTACATCATCGATTTGGCATCTTAGGCATTTTTTTTTCTCTCGTATCATCATGAGGGGCGGTGGCAGGGTAGATCGAGAATTAGGGTCTAGAAAGGCATTTCATACGAGAAACTTGATTGAAGACGCAAAAAAGCTCGTTTTTCCTTTTGATCTACACGATGCCATGCCAGCTTGTCTTTTCTATGAGATTCCATATTGAGCCAACCAGCGTACATTCGGTCCATATCTCGCTGCATTGGTACGATGAGCCCTCGCTGCCTAGGCCATGCCTGGACCCTAGGTTTGAAGCTTGCGATACGCCGCCGGGGGGGGGGGGGGGGAATCGCTGGCTAGCACATGGATCGGAACTTCGGGACGGGTGCATCGCAGCTTTTCCCCGCGCAGCAGCAGCAGCGGCTAACAGAAGAACGGCAAAAAGCGCGCGAGGATCCCGGCCCCCCCACCCATGGATTCTCCCAGTGGACGGACAATTGTTTGGAAAATGGGGGTCAGCCAAGTGCATCATGACTGCGTTCAAGGTTTCCCCCCTCCCGAAGACGAGCTTCTCAAGCAAGGGGGATGGGAATGGGGGGGAAGATCGGTTGCTTCCGCATGCAAGCGCAGGTTTCCCCAGTCATCTACTATTGGATTTTTATTTTAATTTTTTTTTTAAAAAACTTTTTTTCTCTGTCTCTCTCTGATTTCTTTGATGGCATCGTCGGCGATGGAGACGTGCGGTAAAAAATATTAAAAAAAGTACGGCGCTTGTTTCCCCGCGGATTCCCCGAATGGAAACGTCCAAAGCGCAGGTTGCCAGCGGACCCCAGGACCCGAGCGGGGGTATTAGCTGGCTTCAATGGCCAGCCAGCATCAATTGATCCTCGAAGCTAGCTAATTTACGCCCTCTTGTTTGCGCTGGAGCTAAGCTGGCTGAGGTCGGAGACCCGGAACGGGGCCGGGAGGGTTGGGAGAGCCAGCTCTGCCACAGGCCACAGATGCGGGCAATTCCAACTTTGTGTGTTTCAATGGAATGGCACCTCAGTTACATTGATCTATCTTGCCTACCATTGATCAATCATCCGTTGGATTGATGGCCTCGACGCTTCGACCCCGCACAACCAACACTAGCCAGGCGCGTGGCCAAGACGGACAGAGGAGGAGCTGGCTGGCGATCCCCCACAATGAAACATCTACCGTGGGAAGCTGGCTTTGCGGAAAGGGATATTATGTATATATATATAGAAATATAAAAGAGCCACGATGGTCCCTTCTTGACGGGATATCTTTTAGTTAACTAGCAATTTAGATTTCCGCCCTCCCCCCTCCCTTCTTTTCAATCGAACAATCTCTCACCATATCACCTGCTTCTTCCTCCTCGCTGCCTCAGAAAAGTAGAAAAGTTAATACAATCTACAAGGACCCCAATTAATTTGCCATCAAGAATGCCTTCCAAACCCGCTCCCGAAGGTCTGCTCAAGACCGTCCGCGAGACCAAGGTCAAGTACCGCCAGCTCGGAAAGAGCGGTCTCCGCGTCTCCGTCCCCATCTTTGGATGCATGAGCTTCGGCGACTCCAACGTCCTGCCTTGGGCCCTTAACGAGGACGACGTGCGCTTTACTCTCCCCCCCGCCCCTCCCCTCCACTTCCTTTTTCCCAGGCGGCGGATCCTGGGAGCCATTTCGGTTTGGCTGACTTTCTCTCGTGATGCGCATAGGCTCTTCCTCTGCTCAAGGCTGCCTATGACATGGGCCTGAACACCTGGGACACCGCCAACATGTACTCCAATGGCGAGTCCGAGGTCATCATCGGCAAGGCCCTCAAGAAGTACAACATCCCCCGCCACAAGGTAGTCATCATGACCAAGCTCCACTGGGCCGTCGGCGAAGATCACGGTACGTTCAATCCCAGCTCAAGCTCACTCACTCACTCACCCACCCACACACACACACACACATACACATACACATACACACAACACCTCCACTAACACGAACCCCCTTCTCTCCCTCTTTCCCTCGCACCGCAGAATCCGTCCACTGGCAGCAACCCGAAGCCTTTGCCCAATCCAAAGAATACGTAAACCAATACGGCCAATCCCGCGCCTCCATCATCAACCAAGTCGAAGCCTCCCTCGCCCGCCTCGACACCCCCTACATCGACCTCCTCCAGATCCACCGCCACGACCGCAACACCCCCATGGAAGAAACCATGAAGGCCCTCCACGACCTCGTCCAGTCCGGAAAGGTCCGCTACATCGGCGCCTCCTCCATGTGGGCCACCGAGTTCGCCCGCCTCCAGTTCACCGCCGAGAAGAACGGCTGGACCAAGTTCGTAAGCATGCAGAACCACTACAACCTCCTCTATCGCGAGGAGGAGCGCGAGATGAACCGCTTCTGCGACGACACGGGCGTCGGCATCATCCCCTGGGCTCCCCTCTGCAGGGGTCACCTCGCCCGCCCGCCCGCCGAGTTCGGCCAGACCCATCGCAGCGGCCTGGAGAAGGAGGCCGGCCCCGGTTCTCACGGCACCGTCGAGCCCGACATCTCCATCATCAAGAGGGTCGTCGAAATCGCCGAAAAGAGGGGATGGCCCATGTCTCACGTCGCCCTCGCCTGGATTCAGAAAAAGGTCACTAGCCCCATCGTCGGCTTCAGCAGCATCGCGAGGATGGAGGAGGCCGCCGCCGCCGCTGGGAAAGAGTTGACTGACGAGGAGATCAAGTACCTGGAGGAGCTGTACCAGCCCAAGACGATTGTCGGTCACTCTTAGAGGGGGATACCGCCGCTACGACCAAGATACCCAGGTTTATAACGCTGCCACAGAGGTCGGACTAAGTAGAACCAGATGCCGTTTTGATAGTCAGTCGTATGCGGGGATTCACGCACAATACGAGGTACTTTAGACCTTGATGGATTTTCATACGTATAAAAATGTGGCTACACTTGCACTACAGCATGAATCAACATCCCATGTCCCTCCCTCACTTATACACAGCGGCACACCAGTATAAACAGCTTGCGCAGCATCCCAATAGATAAACAAGACCAAGACAGGAAAAACGCCTAGTCATCCGATCCATATCCCGGAAAGGTCAAAGCGACAATGAATAGACAGACTATAAGATCCCTTAGTTCGAGACCAAGCTCTTCCTCCGTTCTTCCTCTTCATCCTCCTTCGCCAGCTCGTCCTCCTTGTCGGGCTCCTCCGTGATAGCTTCTCGCCTTTCAATCGCTGCAATCTCCTCTTCCGAGGCCGTTTCCAAGAGCGATCCGTGCAGCGAGGTTACGGGTGGGTCGACGTGGGAAGACTTCCAGCTCGTCGAAGTGGGTGATTGGATCATTTCGCGTAGGCTTTCAGGGTTTGAGTTTTTCCAGGCTGCCGAGGTGGGAGATTGGAGACCGGACGGCTTAGCTGAGGCATCTGATGATGATGATTCGGTAGGCTTGAGGGGTGGTAGCGAATCAGCCCTCTTGGAAGTCTCCTTCTCGTCTTCTTCGTCGTCCTCTTCACTCTCATCTTCGTCGTCCTCTTCATTCTCCTCCTCCTCCTCCTTCTTAGTCTCGGGCTTCTTCTCTTCCGTCTTAGACTCTACCTCCTTCTTTTTGTCTCCCTGGTCATCCGTCTTACCAGCCTCCTTCGCCTTCGCGCCATCTTTTCCATACACCTTCTCCCTCAGACTCTGCAATCGCATT
The DNA here is from genome assembly GCA_029532625.1 of Lomentospora prolificans. Lineage (NCBI taxonomy): Eukaryota > Fungi > Ascomycota > Sordariomycetes > Microascales > Microascaceae > Lomentospora > Lomentospora prolificans. The sequence continues at coordinate 792,085 of JARFXM010000003.1, forward strand.
TCCTTGGCCTTCTTAGCTGCTTCGTCGGCGATGGAATGAATCGGGAGCACCGTCGCAGGAGCAGCGGAAGACGACGCCGTAGGCACCGGCATGGGCGCCTCTTTGGCGGGCTCGGTCTTGGGAAGGGGAGGCGCAGCGGGAGCGGCCTTCGTGACGGCGGGCGCGGGCTTAGGAGGAGGAGGTGCCTGGCTGATGGGGGGAATGGTAAAGTCGTCGTAGTAGATCTTGACGTTCTGCTTGAGCTCTCCGTATTCGTTCCACTCCTCAATCTCGACGAGGTCCTATACGGCGCAAAGCCCCAGGGTTAGCATCCATCTTCCTTGGCCCCGTATTCGGACCCTTGCGAAGCGCAGTCGCACGCGTGGGACATGGAGCTACTTACCCCGAGAACCATGCCCTCCTGCACCAACCCCGGCAACTTCCTCATCCGCCCGCCTGCGTCCTTCCCCGCTCGCCTTCCCCAAAGCATACGAGCCTTTTCATCCGTGGCAATGTCGACCGCCTTGAAGGGAACCTTGTTGGCCCGCAAAATCGTCTCGAGGCGTGAGGTGGCCGTGACAATATGTGACGATCCCGCAGTGAGCGACGTAAATATCCAGAGTGCAGGGTCGGTCGAAAAGGTCGTCCCGGAAGAAGACATGGCGGGCGAGATGGAGAGAAGAGTCAAATGACGTGATGGACGCTGGACCACGGAATAAGATGGTCCTATGTGGGTATCGAATAAACACGGGCAAGGGAGATTTTTTTTTAAAAAAAAAAGAAAAAGAAAAAGAAAAGGTTGCAGCCACTGTGCTCGCCGACTATATTGCCCTTTCTGTTCGTCTGGTACAAGGAATAGATCTGAGTAAGAGAACGCAATAGGTGAAATGAGTTGCTGGTGACGTTTGGTTTTGAGAGACACAAGCGGGCGAAACTTGAAGGCGCCAAGTAAGGGGTTTCGGGTTACGAAGGCGGGGGCGGGGTAAATTCGAATCGGAGACGAGACGTGATGTCCGTTGCCGAACTGGTGATTTTTGGGGGTTTCGGCCGTGATGCTTGACTAAGTTTGGGTTGGATTACGAAAGACAACAGGAACCAAACATTCGGTATCAGTTAACCAGTCGCCCCTTCCAACTCTTAGGGTCTCAAAAATGGGGGGTTTATAGCTTCTCGAATATGTGCAGCCCCGACAGCTCCCGGCGTCAACGATTCATCAAACCTTGCGATACCTGAGCCTGGTAGGGTCCATTTTCCTGGTGCCTTCTTCGAGAGCTATCTGGGTGAGGGGTTCTCCAATCCAATCAACGTCATGCTCGGAGCTCTCAAACCTCATCATCAGCCAAACGGGCGAGATCTGAACAACCGTATCCCCCATGTCTCTACCAGCGTCCATCCTTTAAAGCCATGTTCCCCTTCAATTGCATTGAATCGAATGCTTGTCGCCAGGGACAGGATGACCCACCAGGGGGTTCAACATTTCGATTCGCACTAGGTCGCACGCTTACGTGGGCTGGTCCAGCGCAATCCACGATTATTTCCACATGTTTTTTTTTTTTTTTTTTTTTTTTTTTTTTGCATCTATTGATGTTGAATTGATGTATTAATGGGAGAGGCCTCATAATTAGAACGAGTTCCTAGTGCCCTCCTTTGAGAGGGCTTGGCTTCACTTAACAACCTTTTACTACTGGGACAGTCTGCTCCGTACTTGATCCCAATCTCTTCGACTATCACCTGCAGAGCTTCCTGAGCAACGAGGTCCTTGGCCGAAAGGAACATCGAAGCGTGTCACGGTACGGCGCTATTGTCCGTGGCCTCCACAACCGTTAATAATTGAAATCTCCACATAGTAAAATGAGGCTTCGTGCTGTCGAGTACCATGCCATGACGTGATATGGCTACAGTGGAGTCTACCTTAAGTAGGATATGCTCCAGAAGCGACCAGGCACGTTGTATCGCGTGCAATTGACGAGATGGTAGAAAGTAACCCCAGGATCTCGAGCATTATCCACCGTCCGCAACCCGCTTCAACGGTCTGTGGCTAATATCCATCCAGTGTTCCCCTTACAGAAGCGCAACCTAGTGTAAGATTGATACCCACTGTATCGAGGATCTATCCCAGATCTACATTGTAAGCTTCAAATGAATGGAGTTTCTCCGTCACGTGCATATCTTGGGTTGAAAGGGAAAGGAACGGATGGAGCGCGCTCCACAACGGGAGTTTTCGAGTCTGGAAACTAGAGACTGCCTGGCAGCACGGGTCTGGGGAAGCAGCTGTCTCAGACGTGCCAAACGTGCTCTCAACGAATTCTATCTGATCTAGTTTACCAAGAGTGCAGAAAGGAGGACTCTGCGAGAATTGGGTTATAGACACAAAAAACAACAATGCCAGCCCATCGTTGCCTTGCCTCCCTATGTTATCCATCATGTTTCACCGACACCGGTATCCAAGCCCATCGCCGTCGAGATTGCATGCCAAAGCGCCGGAGGAGCTATTTCTCATTTCAGTGATATGAAGGGGCGCTCTCGACCCCTAGGGACCCTAGTCACATCCCCTCCACCCCCAACTCTCACCGTTTCACCGCCCTGCTCTTCAAATTTCGCCTGTTTGAATTTGTCTGTTGGGATGGGGCTCTCGAATTACTGCCGATCTACCACTCTTGACTTTCCTTTGTCTTCAGCGTAAGGTCACGGATGAGAGAGGTAAAGACGCACATCCAGAAACCGCACTAACGACTGCAGATACATATCAATGGACTAACCCGTGCAGACATCAAGCCCAAGCTGGGCTGCAGGAACAACTGGCTTATCGGGTTGGTACGTGTTGCCACGACTTTTGCCAAGCCTCTAAAGGTGAATTTGGACAACAGCACTAAATGAAGGACGGGAGGTTGCAGTCAGTTCTGCTGCTAAGTAGATTGCAGCAGCGAGAGCCAGCAACAGCAAGCAGCTATCAACCAAATTTCTCGGTCTTCATGGAAAGGAAACGTGCACAATTTTGTCCTTCCTTCGGTCTTCTCAAACCTTCCTGCACTGCTGATGTGGACGAATCGCCACCGGACACGATCCGCTCCATTTGACCAAATCGGGCCCAAAGTGTAGTTCCATTCTCGTCTTAGTGCCTCATTAGTCGGGTCCTATTTTGTACTGGCGTCCAAGAAGGAGAGACTTTTCAGATCCCGCCCATCCTCTCTTCGGCATCTTCCTTTCTTCTCCTCAAAGCTCCAGAGGCAACTTGGGTGAGGATATCAACAAGGGATAAGACGCTACCGCCTGGCTACCACGTACACGGCACTCAAAGGGCAAAAAGAGTGACCTTACAGGGCCTTGGAGGGATACTTTAAGGGCAATGCTCTGTCTGGTTCAACACGAAACTTGGATGTCTTATCCAAGGTGGAATGTGGAGTCAGGATGGGCGCCCCTTTGATGTAAATTTCGAGCAATCGATTCAAGGGACCAAACAACAGTTGGCGCAAGGACCAATGGAGCAAGGCACAGCATTATGACTGGCCCTTAACACCAGGCAAAAATCAATGCCCATCATTTAGGGCCCCAGGACACTGCCTTCTGACTCCTCATCAATTCAACGAGGAGAGTCAAGATTTAATGGAGCGCCCCAAGGGAGAAAGCTATATTAGATAGGGCGATCGTCAAAAAGACCGAAGAGCCTGCGTCCGTTTTCTCCAGCTAACAGGGATCATCAGGGCCGAAGTGCGTTGGAAGCAGAACCCCAAATCGCACCCAGGGGGACGTAAACCATCTTTTCCTTCAGGGCACGAATACTTGTATACAAACAAGCCAGCAGTCGGGGTCTTGCAGCGCAGATACAACTTACCGACTGATAGCTCTGGCCAGGACGTCCATAATGTACCTAATCAGGTACAAACACACTCGGGTAAGGCCAGGCGGTGATGGTCTTCTTCTCTGTTGCGCGCCTGCCAACTCAACTACGTATGTATCAGTACTGCCCAGCTCCTGGCATACACTCAGCCAGCGGAGCGGAGAGAGAGGAAAACGGGGGCTGTGAGTGGCCGAGCCTGGTACCTCGTACCTGGCGGTGCCTGGCAAAATACTTCGTAGCGCAGAATATGCCTGCAAAGTGCCTGGAAGCGGGGCCTGGCGCCAACCACGACATCAGACCCAGCCAATCACTGTTGGCTTCCCTGCACCATGCAAGGGCCTCCCGTGTTCCAGTGGCAACTCCCTTGACAGGCTTATCCCCCTTGGGAGAGAACACCCTGGACTGGCCAGCAAAAACGAATAGAGACGATAGGAAGCAGAGAAGAAAGAGAGGGAGAAACGAAGATCCTAGATTTGCCAGTTTTTCGCGCATACCTTTGTATAAGGATCCTGGTACAGGTATTTGTTCGCCGCTCTCAACGTCGGGAGAGGTATGCATACACGAACGGACATTCGGAAGCGACCCGCCACGAATGTATCGCGTACATAGCCGGTTGAGGTGCAGCACAGCCAGCTGGCAATTAACAACCGCTGAAGGCCCTCCTCCACTTCTCTATAAACAGAATGAAGAACCAGAAAAGAAGAAAAAGAGGAGACAAATGGTTGAAATGGGAGAAGAGAAGGAGGGGGCCGAAAATCCGGCCCACATGTTCTATTGATCCATCTCCCTCATGGAAAAAATGGGTATTCATCTAGACATGTACACGTCCAGGTCAGACCCGTCCGTACCGGTACATAGCCACGACCACCCTAGTCACAAACCTCAACCTGGGCGAAAATCCCAAGTCCTCCATCTCCACTGTTAATACAAAAAGGAAATGGGACCCCAGATACGCTGCAAGCATCCTGTTTCTTCCCCCCCTTCTCTCCCCATCCCACCAACTCGTTCGACATCGTCAGATCGTCAGTCACTCTTTTATATAAAAAGTTTTTTTACGCGTTGCATCTAGTTTTTCCTCAACTTTCGAAATCCTTTTTTTTTCCAACGCAAAAAGCTTCAGTGCCTCGCGCATCAGTCCGTTCCTTGACCTCAACGGGATACCGTTCGTCCGAACTCGGTCCATCTGATCAACTTTAACCCGGATCCTCATCCCGAACCGCCCCCTAAAAACCCGGTTCAGTTTCGCAAAACAGAACCACACCATCACCGTCGAGATGTACAAGTCTACCATCCTCAGCGTCCTGGCCCTTTGCGCCTCCGTCGTCGTCGCCACCGAGCCCGACACGACCACCACTCTCACCTCCACCACCACCCTCACCCAGACCGTCACCCTCACTTCGTGCGGCCCCGAGGTGCCCGACTGCCCTATCAAGACCTCATCCGCCGAGCCCACCACCTCCGCCGAGCCTTCTACCTCGTCGTCCTCCAGCGTCGTCACCCCCTCTAAGAACGCCACCATCTCCGTCCGCCCCTCCAGCTCCAAGCCCGCCGTCGTTGTCACCCAGACTTCCTTCGTCGACTCCGAGCCCACCGCTCCCGCGACCACTGACGACTCTACCACCGCTGGCTCCGGCTCTATGACCATTCAGGGTGGTCTTCTCTTTGGTGCTGCTCTCCTCGGCCTCGTTGCTCTCAACTAGAGCGATTCGCGATGGATCAGAGGTGCGAGAGTTGGGTCTATTTTGTTTCTTTTTCCCTAGAAGAGAGAGACGTACGGCATAAAAAGAGAGTTGCGCGGATACCCCTCATCTTTTTCTCCCGGTACTTTTGGGGATGATGCTGCCTTGGTTGTTCATTCTTGGCTTGGAGCTTTCACGGGGCGATATGGCGGGATACAATTCGCTTTTTTTTTTTTTTTTTTTTTAGACGATCGCACTTGATCAATTCTATTCGATTCTTCACGCGCGCTCGCGGAAACTTAAACGCCTGACGGCATGGGAGAGGCACCTTGTCCCCCGTCTTTTTTTTATGGGAAATTCTTTCTCCATGCGCGCCCGGCCGTGTGGATCGCATCCGAGAAGCACGTCGGCAGCATCGAGAGCATTTTTGACGATGTTTAGGTTCGCCATCGATGAGAGCAAGAGATGACTTTTGTTTTTCCTCATTCTTATTCCTGTACATACACTTTTTGCCATTCACATGCAATGAACATATTTTCTTTTCCCTTGGAAATCAACGCGTGTTCAATTAACTCTGAGAATCCCTTCTACGGCGGCATATGAAATGGCTTCTTGCACCTGTTGAGACACACGAGAGCAGATTTGGGGTGGCTTTAGAACAAGAAGCCATCAGCCCTGCTGGCTGACACGTCGGGTTTCCTGCCCCCGAAGCCTTTGTCAACCCACCCATCACCCAGAAGCGCCAAGAGCCCTCCAACAACCACCTAAAATTACCCAGACTCAGATATTTTGGTTCCCAGTTCCATCTATAAGCGCCACTCGAAAAGTCAACACGCGCCCAGGTCAAAAATGTCTCAAAAGAACACGAGAGAAAAACCGAATCCGTAGAAACCCCTTCCCCCAGTACCGTGTCCTGTGAGTACCCGTAGGAAATTCTATGTAGAAAAGAGATAAAGAAGCGTCATGAAGCAGTGTCTCAAGAACTGTGAGACTTTCCTTCTCTTGCTTGGTGTTCCCGGTCTTTCACACCTCTCTTCAAATCTTCCATTTAACTGTTTATGGGAGCACGTTTTTGCTCTGTCTTGTAATCATCCGTCGTCAGATCCAACCGGAGGCTTTGAAATATGCCCGTCTGTCGAGGCTGCTTCTGGTCGGTAGTTATCATCCCAGACGGCACCTCGTAGTCACCCACTCTGGCGGCAGTGGTGGATGAGTTGGATTATAACTGTCACGACCGAGATTTTGGCCCCTAAAATTTGTCTCGAGTTCGGAGCGCAGCCCTTCTCTTCCCGTGCGAGAGGCGAGCATTCACCCGTGCTGTGTAACTGGTTCCAAAACGAAAACCAATACCCTTCCCACCCCATACCCCTCGGATGTGAAAGATGGAAAATGTCAGGCGTATAGCCCTCTAGCACTGCCCGCGAGCACAGGCCGCGCAGAGAGACTGGTTTGCCGGCACGACATTGGTGCAGTGGTGTGCGGAGTAGTGGTCGCAGAACTTATTGGCCATGGTGTTTGCCGAAGGCGCTGTCGAAGGGTCCATTGTACCGGGTTTGACGTGTTTGATCCCGGTGTTTGGAAGTGCCAAGTGATGTCTGTCTAAGAGGTTCTTGGGGAGTTTTATTGAGAGGCACAGAAGTGATATTGGGGTTGTGTGCGCGTATATGTGCGTGCTTGTGGATGTTTGTGGGAAGGGAAGAACCTCGATGGGGATCGCGAGAAAGGCTTTATATAGTCGAGTGTCACAAGCCAGAGCTGGCAGGCCTCTTTTCAAGTGAGCCAGATATAAATGTGTGTTGGAATAAAAGAATAGCCCTCAATATAATCAGTCGGTTCGATTCTGCCCAATGATTTCGGCTAGAGTGCTTCAATGGAGTTCGGGAAAGGAAAGAGCTTATTGCAAGTGTATGGCAAAACAAGGTCGAGAGCCGATATAGCACGAGTCTCGAGGAAAAAGAAAAAGGAAAAAGAACGACAAGCATATGCAGGAAGGATGGAAGGAGGATTTTCACGGTGGCTTGATACGGCTGAGTGTTGGCAAGAAAGGAAAGAACCAGCGAGCGGCGCAGAAAGCCAACAAGAGGATATATCACAACGACAAGCTTTTCGAAATCACTCGCATCGCCTCACGGAGTAGGAAAAACCTCGTTTTAAAAGCGGACGAAACGGGAAACCCTACAACTTCGACCCTGGCGGCTCTTACTCCAACGCAATGACGACAAGAAGCGAGTCGTATCTTGACTATAATCTCTTCGCGTACTTATCCTCCATCAAGCGGGACGGCCCACTAGTCTCGAGGAATGAAGAGCTGGGAACCGGGGTCGAGCGAGAGGACGGGGAGCAAATATTTAGGGCATGTGAAGTTCCGCGGATGCGAACTCTTCCCCCCGGCCACTGCCTCTTGCTCGCATAAGAATATCGCTCGCGCCCGGCACCATGTTCATTTGGCTTGGACATGGGTCATGGGGCCGGGTACCTATATAATACTCGGTGGTCCCAAGAAAGGAGAGGGAGCCTGGAATATTTTCTCTTGTATGGATCGCAGTTGATTTGGGCATTTTGGGAGTGGGCCGGGAAATGACATTTCAAGAAAAGGAAAGCGTCGAATGAAGAGTTGCGATGGCTGAGCTACCCCGTTGTCTCGACTCAGCTTTTAGCAAAAAGTTTTTTTTTTCCCTTTCTTCCCTGTTCCCTCCATTATGTGTGCCGAGCAAAGCTCTAAGATCATCGAGCTGACGTTGTATCGAGTAGACCCATCCGCGGGACCTGCACACATGGTGTGTGGTCAATCTCCCTACCCGGGTTTGACGAACGGGCAGCCGGGAGCGGCGGAAGATGTTGCGCGGATACAGCTTTGCTCAGAATCAACACCACGGCCAAGTTCAGGGAACAGGGAGCGACGAGGAGCTGGGGGGTCTATAAGACATGGGCCATCATAATCCCAGAGGGCCTATATTTAACTGACCTTCTCTGGGTCTCCCACGCACGAAGAAGAATTTTGGCAATTATCCTGGAGCACGGAGGACCAGGAGGAATCTTCAGCATTATTCAACTCAGCACATTCCAGTGTGGAACCTTGTCCTTGGGGGCTGAAGTTCGGACCAGGATCTGCCCCCAAAGACCGGTGAGAACACACGGTAAGATACAAAGGTGTCCTGGCAAACAGTCGGAGGCGGTTTCACCTTCGGGACTTCCCAACACATACGCGTGCGGCCTCGACGAGTTAGTCCGAGTCGGACAGAGCTCTGTATTAGAAATTCGGTACGAGCTCTTTCGGCGATTCTCTCACCAATGCAACACGGACGGTGCTATAGGAACAAAGGCGTTGCTGCGTAGTATTTTAGCCCGTGGTTCCTAGCGCTAGAGGGACAATTGGATTCCGTCTCCTCTCGATAGTTATCTTTCCATTCCTCGGTCAGCAAGCGGTATCGCTCCACATGCACGTCAACACGACACGCGTTTGTCGCGTGCGTTGAGAGCGTTGGCGTTTATGATCTGTCATGGCATGAGAGTGGGTGCCTGGCTCGGGTGAGATATGTCACGGAGCTAGTGGTGCCGTGAGATTATATCAATCGCCAGGCCAGCCAGCGAGGCGAGGTACAGACATGCCAGTCCGTACCTGGGGCTATTATAGCACGTTGTAGACAAGGATTAGAAAACGTGGTCCAGCATCCTCAGACGAGGGTCAGAGTGAGCACTTCACCAAGCGTCGCCCGGGTATAAGTCCGCGAGTGTACTGGTAGCGTGAGAAAACCCTAATTGTGGGAGTCGTCCACAGGCGGCCACCACCAGTAGTGGTTTCCATTCCAGACTGGGACACGCAGCTGGCCAAGGCTCTTTCAACAAGGTCACTCATTAGTACAAGAGTCGCCTGGAGAATCCAGTCGACGCAACGTGTGGTATAGAACGCGTCAGCTCTCCTTGGGCAATCGTCGAGGAGCGAGGCACGCCAGGCCAGATGAAGGGCTTGTGCCGGGTCCGGTCGAGACAATGGCGTTGGCCGGCCCGTTGGCGTCACTTCAGTTCTAATCATTCACCGGAAAATCCCAAAGTGCAATGGTACAGAGGACCGACATTGAGACAGATGTGGTATGCAGATTTGAATTGACATCTTCCCCGAACCATACTTCGTCGGCGAACGGGACGGATACGAGCAACAGAGAAAGCAAGAGAAGAAGGGGGTATGTGTGACCAAGAACAGGGCACTGGTGCCATAAAATGCTTGATATACCGGCAATGGAGCAGTGAAATGGAATTGCAACCATTCGCCGGCATTTCCGAATGCGCGGGATAGTGGTAATAACAGAAACAGTACTCTATCCCACGACGGCGGGCTGGGAATGGTCCTGTGTGAAAATGTGACTGAACACGCCGGAGGTACGTGATAGCACTGGGTTCATGGGTCGATTGATACGATGAAGGGTCCGTGGTGGGAAAGAGAGCCAGCGTTACGACTGAACGCTTGCGTGAGTATTTAGTGCTGATTTCGAAGTTATAGGTAACTTCCTTGCCTTATCGTGTCATTCTGTGATGCAATGTACGACCTGTTCTCAGTCAAATTTCCGACATCAGGATTGAGCGAGAGCCGATCGTCATCGCGGGCGGGTTTATCGAATGTGGGAAGAATATTAGGGATCGGGACTTGATAAAGTACTCCAGTGCGTCGAAACGGAAGGGGATTAGAGCCGGCAGCCCTATCATGTCGCATCGATGCCAATGCCAACTGGAAGTATAAGGTGTTCGGTATCGCCAGCAGGCAACTGTTATCTCCGGGTTAGTCGCTAGCCAGGCTGTTGGGCGAAGGAATCCAGGAGATGGTTCGCGCCTTGGTGTTGGGTAAAGCCAGCATGGATGGACAAGAACGAAATTGATCTATGTAAGAGGAAATCTAACATTCCCAGCGGCCGTGGCTGAAGCAAAGTCGAATTGCGAAAACGACTCGGCTGAGCCAAGACGACATTTGATAAAGAGGTGCACACTCGACTGATGCAATAGCACCAACAACGCTCAAATAACCCTCGATGGTGACGGAGATGGGCGCTGCACTTGCCTGGAATGAAGGTGCTGGTTTGGTCGTGCTTGCTGTTTGTCAGCTCTCGAGGTTGCCTCCGCCTAGGAATAATTATGCACAATTCTACATCAAGTGACAGCAACCCGCCTTCCTCTTTCTGCCTTCGGATCGTTTCTTCAACTTGCTTACTGGCCAAAAACAGCAATAAACCACCCGAGACATTGTACAGCCACCCGGCAGCCAGCCTGGCGGGCCAATTCCTTCTCTTTCGGTCACCTATTCTAGCGCCGCTACTGCACTGTGCATCGGTTGAAGGACTCACAGATGGAGGCAGCACAATACCTGCAGCCGATAGTCTCGTTCCGCTCCAACACCAAGCGAGCGGATGTGACCCTCTCTCCAACGTGAAGGTGGCTCTGTCAGGGGCCAGGCCCTCATTCCATTAATAGTGTTCTCCATATGAAGAGCCAGCACACCAGCTCCCCGCCAGACCTCCCTCCACCGTCTGATAATAAGTCGAGCAAGGGAGTTTGCAGAGTCCCACTATGCGAGACGTGCTAAATACACTCGGTGGCGAAGCACCATTCAGCTGCCTGGTGGATAAGACACCAACGCTCGCCGAAGTATACCTTGTGTGTGCCCAGGCTGCCAGCAAAGTACGGAGGGCCCTAGACACATCTCTGCCCGCTGGCTAAGTCTCGGCAGGGGGCCGTCTAGGCCGATAGTAACAGGTAGCTGGCAGTGTTGCCAGGCTACAACAAGCTAGACCTGTTGCAGCCAGCTCTATTAGCAGGCCAGCAAACAAGCAGAAAACCGTAGCCTATCGTTGCAAGGCGTGACACCGGGCGTTTTTCCAAGTTCCCCGCCATGAAGCTCGCTTGATCGCATGGCTGGCCAAAGGTTGAAATAGCTGGCTCTGTGCTGCCAGGCTTGGGGATCGTGTCGCGATGCCTTGAGAATGCCTTGCCTCGCTCTCTTTTCCTCTTTCTCTCTCTCTCTCTTTCTTTCTTTCCTTCTTTTTTTGGGTCTTGCGCAACACCTAACAATTCGTTCAATTCTTCTCTTATACAGCAACTTATACGATAAGCACTCGGCAACCAGACTCGACCTGCGCCGAAACCTGCCTTGCATCTTACATGGTCCCTATTAGTATGGCGCGTGGCGCTTGTCAATGGGACATGTGAGGGTGATACATACAATAGGGGCCCCCCGAATTCAACCAACGATTTAGTTGCGAACGCTTCACGAATATCGAGCACAAACCCGCGTCGAATCCGAAACACGCTGAGAAGCTTTTCGTCTCCCTACAGGCGTTCATCAGTGCACACCGGGCCATCAGAGTCGATACCATGGAAATTCCAGATAAGCCCTCTTCTCCCAGGACGGAGCGCTCTCAAGTGAATCTTGGTGGAACAATCTTCTACCTCACAACACCTCCAGAGTCCACGGCCGGGTCCTCAAGGCAAACACAGCCGTATCGCTTACCTCCACTGGACGATTGGCCGCTACCACCCCTCCCCATGCCCCCTGAAATGCAGCACATAGAACCTGAAAGACCGCCCTCTCCAACTCGCATGCCACCTCCAGTCCCAACATCGCCTAGTGCCACCGATCATCCTCAGGTGGGGCCCGGGGAGACGCCCATCATAAGAACAAGTGATAAACATGAAGGGGAAGAGGTTGCGGTTACGCCTGCTCAAGATGACAGTGAAGGAGCCGAGCATACGAGTGATAAAGGCAAGGGTAAAGCAGTCAAGGAAGTCTCCAAGGACGTTGAGGAGCAGGATGAGGATGCCTGGATGAGATACCCGCCCCCAAAATGTCTCTGGCAAGCACCCCACGTCACCTCTGAGATGATACTCAACCTCGTGAACGTCTCTATAGAGAATGTCCGAAATCGGGCTGCCGAGGCGGAGAGGGTACGGCAGGAACAGGAGGGAGAGCGGCAGAAACGAACAGAGGAGGAAGCTATTGAGGCTGCGAAGCAAAAGCAATCCGAAGGTGCGCTAAACGGCAAGCATGGAGAATACTACTTGCCAATCATTATAGCCCAACCTCAACCTCTGAAGCAGTCTTTTGAGGCCGAAAAGGGTGAGGACATGGACTTTTCTCGGTCGAACTCCGAGATGATCGCTACAAACAGAAGATTATCAAATGGCCACAAGCGGCACAAGTATAACTTGTCTCGCATTCTCAATCGCGTGGGTGTCAATGAGAGGGGAGAGTCCAGCGCCATGGGCGCCATGAGATCCTCAAAGCGCAAGTCCGGGCAAGAAGATCGCGACGCGCGGAGTATCATGACCGTCAAGAGCACCACGGATACGAGACTGCGCCAGCTCGGCGCCATTGCTACCTTGCTCCAAAAGAAGCGATCTGTTACCGGGCGGTCTGGGCCTTCTACTTCTTTTATTGTACATTCAGTTAGTGGTCCCGGTTCTAATTATCCCAAGCTGGAAAATTTAAGCAAGGGAAAAGGAAAAGCAGCACATCAAGCAGAGGAGACCGTGGAAGCGAAAGCAGAGTCCGCAACAGAAACTAAAACGGGGGATGCTGCCGAGGAAAGTCCAGATACAGTGTATGTACCTTTCTCATATCCCTCTACCCACTCTACAACCGCAGTCGCTAACAGCCTTTCTAGCGAGTGTATCTCTTGCTTCGAGGATTACCGTCCCAATGAGATGATCAAGGCGCCATGCCATAGCTACTGCCGTGACTGTTTCACTCGTCTTATTTCCACTGCCCTTCAGAACGAGCAGCAATGGCCTCCCAAGTGTTGTCTGAACGAGATCCCCTTTCAAACAATCTACCAATACATCCAAAGCGACCTCCGCACGACTTTTGAAACGCGTGCCCTCGAATGGAAGACACCTGTAGGCGAGCGTATCTACTGTAGCACACCGGAGTGTGCCGTCTGGATTCCGCCAAACCAAGTGAACGGCGGCACATCTACAGCACGCTGCCCCGCGGGCCACGAGACCTGTTCCTTTTGCCGAGGCCCAGCGCATGCTGGGGCCGACTGCCCACAGGACTGGGACCTCCAGCGAACCAATGAGCTTGCCGAGGAAGAAGGCTGGAAGCGTTGCGCACAGTGCCATGCCCTCGTCGAGCATCGCGAAGCATGCCAGCACATGACGTGCCGCTGTGGCTACCAGTTCTGCTACGTCTGCGTGCGCCAATGGAGGACGTGCAGTTGCACTGTGCAACAGCTCAACGCCCTAAAGGCTGAAGCTGCCCGAAGGCGTGAGGAGCGTCTCGCGAGGGAGGCCGAGGAGCAAACGGAACTCCAGGATGCCCTCAGGCAGATTGAACAGCTCGAGCTCGAGGAGGCACTCGAAGCGATCCAGCAGAGCATGGAAAGAGAGCGGCAGGAGGCTGACCGCCGAAAGGAGGAAATTCTTGAGCTCCTCCACCGTGAAGAGAAAAGGAAGCGCAGTGTGCGCGCCAAGTTCCGTAACCTGAGGCACATCCTCTGCGATTTACACGACAGCCAGCGCGACCTGCTCGACTTTGAGGCTGCCCAAGATCTCGAGATCTTTAGCGCCCAACGTGAAGCCGTCCTCTCTAAGACCCTCGAGAACGAAAAGGCTGAGCTAGAGGACCTCCGCGCCCTTGGCTCCGCGCGCCTCGCTGACCTGGAAGTCAGCCTCACGAAAGAGTATGCCGCCCGTGTCGCGCTGGAGCGCACGGTCGAAGAGGAATATCATGCCCGGCTCATCTCCTTCTACTCCCAGTGGAAGAAAGAGGCAGGTAGCGCCGGTGAGGAGACAGATTCTGAAATCGATAAGGCCATGCGCGTGCTTCGCATGCGCCTCGATGCACAGCACAGCGTCTGGAAGACCTGGCGGGACGATGAGCTCGAGAGAGTGCGCTTCGCCATCGACGAGGAGAGGGGCCTCAGGGAGGAACTACTCGCCACGCGGCGCCGACGAAAGGAGGAGGAACTCAGGCAACAGGAGAAGGAGCTTGGAAACAAGGCCAAGGCGGGGCCAAAGTGGTATGAGGCCGTGGCTTTAGAGCGGACGCGGCTACTCAACGAGATGGAGATGGATGAGATCGAAGCGCAGCGGGAGAGGTTCGAGGGTTACGACGAGCTTGAAGTCGTCATGGTAAAGGAAGCGCAGGAATCCGCGGCAAACAACAACGGACCGCAAGCCGAGGCAGGGGGCTCGGAAGATTTCGATATCTGGGTTGACGCGATCGAAGGGTGACGAATCGGACTATACCATCATGACCTTCATGGGAAATTTTCTTTATCGGATTTGTATTAGAATAGAATAGCGTTCATGATGGGATTTTACGTAACCCTGGAGACAATATATCCTGGGATTTTTTGTATTGTAAAACAATCTGTATCAAATGCCCTGCACGGCAGCGTTTTTTACATGGTCCTAGTAGTATCCGATACTAGCGCTCCCGCTTCTCCCAGGAGTTCCCGTGGACTCCGGATACGCACCGCTCACGAGAGTCTGGGCTGATTCGTCGTCCGAGCTGGGCAAGTCGCCGCCAAACTCGTCCGTTTGCTCCGGCAGCGCGCGCATGGAGTCCAGTGTGTGCTTGTCAAGTGTGGGGGCCTGGAAGGGTTGGACGGAGTGGATCTCGCGGCCTGTGGGCATTTTGGCGAGGAGAGGACCGGTTGGGGGGATAGCTTGTGTCAGGACCTGTGATGGCTGGTCAGCATCGATGACAAAAAGGGGCCAGAATATGAACAAAAGGGAAGAAAGTTGTAGCCCACCGTATCGTTCATCTTATTCCATTTCTCAGATAGCATATCGAGGACCCGAGTCTCCTCCAACTTGCCCCCATCAGCACCCCAGTCCGTCTCCCTCTCCACCCTCTTATCTTCTCTCTTATCGCTCCACTCCCTCTTCAACCTACTCAACCCAAAGCTCTTCTTGTCGTCCTTCCTCTCTGCGCCAAGCTCCTGAAGCCCAGCATTCAACCACGCAATCGCCGTACCGCTCTGCCCGCCCAACTCGGCATCGATCCCAAAGAACCGGCACGCTTTCGCACGGCTGGTGCGTCGCAGGTCCTCCACGTACTTTACCAGCTCGCCGTCTACTTTGCCCGCCATAGTGGATGCCGCGGCGGCTTGTAGCTGGGCCGAGGCGCGGGCGGCGTGCTCAGCGGCCGCCAGGCAGAGCCGCGCGAAGAGGTGGGCGCGGACCTTGGGGATGTCGGGGGCTTTGTACATCCATTCCCTATCGTTCTCGTTGCGGTCTTGGGCTACGACCGCAGGGTAGGGATCGTCTTTGAGAACGGCGAGGAGGGTTGCTTCGGCTAGTGCTAGAGCTCCGAGGCCGCGGATGGTAGATGGCGCGATATCAACGCATGGGATGGGCTTTTTCGCGACGCGGTTCTCTGCGCGGGTTGCCGCGTATTCGTATATCGAAGCAGCGTCCAGCAGCGACCTCGTCGCAGCCTGGATGGCGGTTGTGCGCTCGGTGGTCCCCACACTCGCTATCGATGTAAGATAGAGGGGATGCAACGCGGCCCTCGCGAGCAACGTATGCGCATTCGCTAGTGTCAACAGTACAAACGACACCTCTTGGTCTAGGGACCGGATCTTCGCCCTCGGTCCTTCGCGGCCGGGTATAGCCACGTCCGTCAGTGTAGGTCTCCATTCTATAGTCGGCACGGAAGAGGTGGCCTCTACGCGGATGGCCGTCGAGTCAGGACGGAGGCCATAGTCGAGGGCGAGGAGATAGGGAAGGTAGGAGGTGATGGTGGAGGTCACTGTGGGGAGATTCGCGGACTGGGAGGACGGAGGAAGCCGTTTGTGCTTTTTGAGGGCGTCGCGGACGACACCGCGCGGGGTGCTGGAGGATTGAGGGAGGGAGGGGGTGGGTTGGGGAGGTGTAAGCGGATGAGAAGGAGAAGGAGGAGGTTGTGGGTAAAGTAAATGGGAAAGGCATCTTAGCTAGAGGTTGTAAAACCTGAATGGAGAGGAGGTGGTATCTATAAGAATATCATGGTAGGCGCGATGCGTGTGGCAAGGCGACGTCGCGAAGATGAGCTCCGGCATCAATTGGGGAGCTTGGCTTGGTTACCCCACTGTCGTCACCCGTCGCCTGTCGCTAATTGTTCCAGGACTTTATGCCCCGCGTCCACCGTGTGCCGCTGACAAGCGAGTCAAGTCACAGGGTCCGAACCAGGCCGGGCCATCTGTCTTGGAAGGCCTTGGTCACATGGAAACTAACATCGGCGAGGCACACGCTCGTTGGATAAGTCTAGAATCTTGAATGTCCCTGGATCTAGAATCTCGCGAGTAGTTTTCACCCACTTTAATTCTTCAAATAACACGTTCAAGTTATTCAAAGATGAGCTAGACTTTCCAAAGCAAGGGTTCACTCCCTCCACAACGCCACGATGATCCAGCGCTCCCACGTGACCGCCCCATCTCGCTCTTCAAGCTAGCTGGGAAGGCCACTTTCCCCTGATGACATAAGTTAATACATCTCGACCTTCAACATCCCGAAACTAATGTCACAGAAATGGCCAGCTGAAAAGGTCTACACATTGCCGTACGACCCAATTCACCGCCGAAATAGCGAAAAGCGGAGCAAGCCAAGTCTTTGAGAACTGAGTCTGTGAACTCGCCTTGAACCGTCACACTCTTTGGTTCCCGCAATGGCTCGCCCTCCGCCTTCGCCACACAAGCCGAGACGCCGCCCCAGGCTCGAGCACGGCAAGCTGTCCAAGTCGGAGGCCTTGGTGCGCGCACCTGCCTTCCCGCTCGCGTCGTTCTTGTGGCCGGCCAGGAGCTCAGTCTCGCAATGGGAGGTCCTGCCGCTGATTCTTATGGTTGCCGGCCTGTTTAGGTGGGCTGCTGGACTTTGGGGATATTCCGGTAAGTCGGTTTCCGAGCTCTTCCAAGGACTAAGCCCCTGTGATATCCCTCGGTTCAGCTTAATTATGCTAACTTTCTTGCTTCTTGATGCGCAGGCTTCCAGAAACCTCCCATCTTTGGCGACTACGAAGCTCAGCGACACTGGATGGAAATTACGGCGCACCTCCCTATCTCGCAGTGGTACTTCCACGACCTCCTCTGGTGGGGTCTCGACTACCCTCCCCTCACGGCCTACCATAGCTGGATCTGTGGCAAGATTGGAACCATGATCAACCCAGCTTGGTTCGCCCTTTTCACTTCAAGGGGTTCCGATGATCCGATGCTCAAGATCTTCATGCGCGCGACTGTCATCGTTTCTGAGTATCTCATCTACATTCCCGCTGTCGTCATCTTCATTCGGCGGTATAGCAGGCTCAACGGCGTTTCAACGTGGAGCATGTCCTTGGCGCTTACGGCGTTCTTGATGCAGCCCGCTACCATCCTCATCGACCACGTCCATTTCCAGTACAATACCGTCATGCTCGGGTTTGTCCTCGCGAGTATGTCGAGCCTCCTTGCGGAGAGGTATCTGTGGGCCGCGGTATTCTTTGTGGCAGCTCTTGGATTTAAGCAGATGGCGCTCTACTACGCCTTTACCATTTTTAGCTACCTTCTTGGAAGCTGTGTCACTCCGCGTCTGAATATCCAGAGGCTGATGGGCATTGCCGCGGTGACACTGGTCTCCTTCGCCTTGCTTGTTTTACCCATCATTCTCGGTACCATGTACGACACGAGCCGCGGAATCGAGTCCCGCCCCGATTTTGACGGCCCTCCCTCGCCTCTTCCGCTCTTCGCTTGGCTCACGGACTACCTCGACACGGAGTCCTTCTACTACCCTATCGTGGAGCAAATGGTGCAGATTGTGCACCGCGTTTTCCCTTTTGCTCGCGGCCTCTTCGAGGATAAAGTCGCAAACTTTTGGTGCGCCCTCAACGTCCTCATCAAGCTGCGAAAGTACCCCGCCGCCCTTCTTCAAAAGGCCTCCCTCGCCGCGACTCTCCTCTCCATAGTGCCTCCTAACCTCATCCTCTTCCTCCGGCCGCAAAAGACGCTTCTGCCCCTGGCTTTCGCTGCCACGGCGTGGGGCTTCTTCCTTTTCAGCTACCAGGTCCACGAGAAGAGCGTGCTCCTCCCTCTCATGCCCATGACTCTTCTCCTGGCCGGTAAGAACGGCATATCCAAGGACACGCGCGCCTGGGTGGGCTTCGCCAACCTTTTAGGCTGCTGGACCATGTATCCGCTCCTCTCTCGCGTAGATCTTCGCATCCCCTACTCCGTGCTCACGTTCCTCTGGGCTTACCTCCTCGGCCTACCGCCCACATCGTTCAACGTCTACTTCTCTGATCTTCCGCAGCCCGCGTGGCTCAAGTGGGGCACGGGCATCGTTCACATCTCCTTCTACGTCGCCATGGGGGTCTGGCACGTCGTTAACGCCTTCGTGCAGGTCCCCGCCTCGAAGCCGGATCTCTGGGTCGTGGCCAACGTTGGCATCGGCGCGACAGGTTTCATGCTCTGCTACGTCTGGTGCGTGGCGAGGCTTGCGGTTGATAGCGGCTTGTTTAACAAAACAACCAAAACTAAGACGCAATAGAAAGTGATGGCGAAGGCAGGCCAAGAAAGGAGAGGTTTGCTTTTCTTGGTTGTAAGAATGACTTGTTTTTATGTAACTATTAAGAGATACCACGAGGCTTTGATTTGGGCCGTTCGGACTGGAATTCTGTACCTTGAGACAGGAATAAACGTAGCTGCGTATAATAACAGTAGCTCTCTTCGAGTTGTTTTATAAGGCTATTAGGCTTTGACATTTATGATATGAAACTGAGGTCGAAATGCTGCTATCATGGAGGAAAGTGATGGATGGCCCTCTTGACGTGAAGCTGGGAGCACTGATAAGAGACTCAGGATTTCCCCGTTTCGAAACTAACAGAATCGTGAGAACCCGTCGCTCAGCCCTACCGCGCAAATCAACGATTATGAATGAATGGATGGAGCTGTCGAAATAGGGATAGATAGCCCATCCTCTGGTTCTCGGTAGCTTGACAGCATCCCACCCCCCACATCAACCATCAACCTCAAACAAGAAGCCCGAGCAGCATCGCGTCAACGGCTGAGTCGCCGCCGCAACGCCCAATGCCACTCGCTCCAGTCACCAGATGTGAACAATAAGTGGTATAATGAAAAGGGGAGACGGGCCCCTACAAAAATATGAAGCAATTTACTAATGTCATTACTCCAGCTGGCAAGGGTGCAAGGTGAGAAGCCCGTCAGCACTAAGCCAGCCTAATGGGCACGGGTCCCCCGGACACACATACAGACAGCCCTTGTCCCTCGTGTCATCCCGCCGCGTCGGTGCGAGCGAAGGGGGTGGGTTTTGGGCCCCGGGGGGGGGGTGGAAGGAGGAAGGATTTGTGAGATGAGATGTGAGATTGGGAGGCTTACGGGGAAAAGTCAGCTGCTGACGGAACGGTGCTTGCTTGCTTTACTTTGGCCTTGGGGTCTTTTGCTGTGAGTCTTTTGGGGGGAAGAGGGGGTTAGGCGACTGGGGCTTCAAGCTAACGTTTAAGCTGGAGTTCGTGATTGCAGAATCGAAGCCTAGATGACGACAAAGGTTTTTGTTTAGCGGCGGAATCTTGGGAATCTCGTGTTTTGCTCCCGCCGTGGGTTTTTGCTGCAGGCGGATTGCGAGGCGCAATCAGCAGTTGATGAGCCATCAATCCAGTGGGAATCGAAACGACCGAGAACCGAACCCCAATCCAGACCCTTACTGGCACCGTCACTAGGGTAGGGATATCCAGTGGCTGAGGCCAACGAGCACGAGCACAGGAACTGAGCATGGACACTATAATAGGTTCTCCGCTAAAGGGAAAGGACAGTCGAGCAGCTCATTCCCCATCGTGGTAAAAAAGGGGCCTCCAGGGAAGTAATGATCACTATTAGTATTTCCAAGGTAGTATTTCCAAGGGATGAACCTAAAGACTTGTGAGAATGGCATTCCATCACTGTGGTTTGCCAGCAGGCTCTGCCAAAGAAGAAGTACCTTTCGCACGAGCTGAACCTTGCTATCGGGGAGGGGAAGAACCAAGACCAAGCCCCCCCCTCCTTTGCTGTATTGCGCTACTGGTGCTGATGCGGTGGACAGGTGGACAGACCAAGATTGATGAATGGATGGAGTTCGGTTTCTCCCAGTTTTAGTGGCCTGGTAGGGCTGGATTAAGGCCCAGAACAAGCCAGCTTTCAGAGACTAATGCGCATCCGGAGATAACAAAAGCACCGACCTTTTCCACCATTTTCCTAATCCGGGACTTGCCAGCAATAAACGGATGTATTGACGCTTTGGGGCTGCTTGATTGGCCCACTTACCTGCCGGAGCTGAAGACACGATGATGCCCATGCCAACGTAAAAGAATAAGAGGCAACGAATGAAGAGAAGGACAATGCCGATCCAGTAGCGACAGTGGTTTCTTCTTCTTCTCCTCCCCCTCTCTCACTCTCTCTCTCATACTAGTACGCAGACTAGATGCCATTTCTCTCGAGCGGGAGAGCGGGGGCAGAGGAGAGCAGAAAAAAAGCAGAGAGAGGCTTGGCAGAGCGTTTCCATTAGGCTATATCCGCCTCGAGAGATTGTACTCGAGTTGTGCCGCCTCTGTCGGGGGGCCACGAAAGCTCTTTGTGTAACGGACAGCTGAGGCGAGTTGACGGAACGTATCGCTCCATGCATCTCTCCCCCTCTTCTCGCTTCGCCCTTCAAGGGACAAGCACAAAGTTCCATCCCTCTCGGTGGCGCATGCAGAAATGTAGATCCTTAAGGGCCAAGATTCCGGGACAGCCAGCAAGACGTGCGTGGCTGCATTTTCAAAAGGGAAAACGGGCTCTCTCTCGGTACCCTTCCGTTTGAGAGCCCGAGGCTCTGACGTTGACAATTCGGACGGACGATCCAGAAAAGCAAAAAAAGAGGGAAGGGATCTCCTTCGTAACTGTTCGTATCTACAGAAGAAGAACAAAAGAACCCACTGGGCCGCTGCTTCTGTCCTCTTGGCTCGGTAACATTCTTCCTGGTGGTCCACCGACAGGAGGAACCTACTTGAAGTTGCTCAATCTCAAGCCCAATTTCTTGATGATGTGTTTACCGCAATACTCGTCGTTTGGGACCCAATTTGGAAGAGAGAGCCCTGAGCTTTGGATACAGTGGGCTTGTATTCTGCCGGCAGACCAAGCGAGCCTGGTAAACCGATCGAATGGCGTTGCTAATTTTTGGACTATGCTGGGTTGATCTCCCAATTTTTGAATATACTCTCCATATTGTGCTCTGGTTATGCCTGGCGATGCTTGGAGGGTCTACGGATAGCCAGGCGATTATTATTACTATTATTGAGTTTTTTTAACGTACCAGTACATGGCGTCTTCTCTGCTGACCTGGCCCAAGCCATTGATGCTGGCTAGCAGCCCAGAAGCTGCACCAAGCAACAACCTTGAAGCAACAAGCACGAGCTATTCGACGGAGCCTCGTTCAGCCCAGCGGGACTGCCGATCATTGGAACCATCACGAACGACGGCGGCCAACGAGCTCGTGGCCAGTGCGCCGTATGTGCATTGATCAAGTCCGTGGTCACAAAGCCATCAATTTGATCCAGCGCAGCCCAGTCCCGGTCCAACCCATATCCGTAAGTGGCCCTCAACAAACTCGCCTCTATCAAAAGGCTAATGCAAAACCCAGCCCTTGCTTTTCCCTCTTCGTATGCAAGAAGCGAACCCCGTTGACGTCTTATGTACGCCCCGTAGCGCCGAGCTATTCTTGCTAAATCCTTTTCGGATGCACTGCCGCGGCGAGAAAACGCTTTTGGTTCATTCCGCCCAGAGTCAATTGGGAGAGTGAGCAAGAAGAAGTCGAGTTGCAAGGTGCTAATATCGAGCCTAAATTTCGACGGCCTTGGTGCTAGGCTTGGCCTTTTCTCTCTTGCATTTGATGCCAGTGTCCCCATGCTGTCTGCGCTCAATGCATTCAAATCACATCTTTTTACGCGCGAAAAGGGTCGGGGCTATATTTCGCGCCTCGAACATTATTGTCTATTAGTGTACAAGTATACTACCCGCTTCGCCTCCAGCGCGCCGGCAAGATCTACAAGTGCTGATAGCGTCTGTGCCCCGTCCACTCGACTTGGGCCGGAGGGAGGAAACGAGGTAGGACAGGACAAGGGGGGGCGTGTTGGTTGATGGTGTGCTTTACGGCGCCGCACCGGTTCTCTGTTGCTTGTTCCTGCCCTCCACCCTCTTTTGCACCGATTCCTGGGAATGTAATGAACCATTGATCCTCTTTCGCTTGCATTTCCGGTTACGTTGGCAGCATGCGGACGTACTTGTACCTTGGCGCCTTGTGTATTGGGGGCAATATGATCTCTGCTCGAGGCTGCGCTCGCGTCTACGCATGGACGCTCCCTCCGTCTGGCCTTCTTCGCTCTCTTCTTCATGCTGGTGCAGCAGCCTCTTCCTGATTGTAATCCCACCTTCTTCGCTTCCCTTTTTGATACGGTACCGCCCCCCGGAGAGCGAGGTTTAATGTTATCCTACTGGTCCATGCATCAATCCATCGATCTCACCATTAATATCACACGCCCCCCACCCCTTCCTCCGCCCATCTCGCGGTATCACTGCATATTGGCCGTCAGCACGAATATAGTACCTTGCTGTATACTTCCCGCTCTTTTTACTATCTGGGTATACGTCCCTTCTTCTCGGGAGATGTACATGGCCCTTCCAAGTTGTCTGCACCGAACGAAGGAGAACCGTGAGTTGGCTCCGCCGTTTTTTTTTCCTTATTTCCCTCTTGGCTCAGTACTACGACTACTACCTCCGTCCCCTCCAGTTTCCCTTGACCTTCGAAGAAAGGGTCCCTTTTTCTTTCTCCCTTTGTCGATAACCTGGGGATCCCGTGCTTCTTCTTTACTCTATTTTACCCTAGCTCAGATCTAGAGTTTAGGCCTGATCGTAACTCTTTCCTCATTTCCTCGTCCCGCCACCTTTAGCTCCTTCTCACTTACACCGCTGGTGCTCTTTAATACCCGCGCTCTACCACCCTCGAAACACCACGCCTACCCTCGACTGG
The DNA here is from genome assembly GCA_029532625.1 of Lomentospora prolificans. NCBI lineage: Eukaryota > Fungi > Ascomycota > Sordariomycetes > Microascales > Microascaceae > Lomentospora > Lomentospora prolificans. The sequence goes on from JARFXM010000003.1 coordinate 815,578, forward strand.
AAGACGGAAAGGGGCTCTTATTAGACTGTGAATTGATATATACGATTTCGAACCCTCGAACGCGCCTTATCTCCCGGTCAAAGTCCCCCCCGGAAACAAAGAGGAGTTGGACATGTTGCGGTATCTCACGGCGACACTAGGCCTGTTGGCCGTGGGCACGATAGCTCAGACGGCGACCGAGTCAGCGGCCCCTACAAGCACAGACGACTCGAAACCGACGACTCATACAGTCCTCGTCGGCTGGGTACGTGGGAATTTTGCGTTGTTGAATTCACGAGGGTTTTTTTTTTGGTAGGATGCTAACGCCCGATGCAGTCGGGATTCAAGTTTACGCCCAACGAGACCATTGCGAAGCCCGGTGATACAGTCGGTATGTTGAGCCTGAAGTTGCGGTTCGAGTCAATTATCTTTTACTTTCCAATTCGCTCCGTAGAGCTGACTTTTGTTTTCCGCGTGCGTAGAATTCAAGTTCTACCCTCCAGATCACTCCGTCATCCGAGCAGATTATGAGCACGGCTGCATTCCATACGAGAATGTCGGCGCCCACCGCGTCGGCTTTTACAGCGAGCAACAATTCGTGAGCGGCATCTCGGAAGATGTGAGTCGACTCGATTTGTCCCCTCCTGCACCGTTGACGCTGCCCAGCGTTTCCCAAGGTCCTAACATGGATACTCGTAGAATCCCGTTTTCACCATCAAGGTCAACGATACAGAGCCCATCTTTTACTATTGCGGTGCCGTCGGTTCGTGTAAGAGCAAGCACATGATTGGCGTCATCAACCCCGTAAGTACCCATTTACTCTCCGTTCTCCTTCGCTCGGGGAAAAGAAGAAAAGTCCGACTGACACTTCCATCTCCCCAGAACGAGAACCAAACCCTGGCCGGCCACCTCGAATTCGTAGAACAAGCCGAATTCGAACTCGTGCCCGGCCAAGACTGGCCCTCCGAATCCGACGGCGACGAATACGGCGGCGATTCCAAAGCGGGGGGCGACTCTGCCGGTTCCTCCGGTGGCAGCAATAGCAACAGCAACAGCAACAGCAACGACTCGCACCACCACGGCCTCTCCCCCGGCGCCATCGCCGGCATCGCCATCGGCGGCGCGGCAGTTCTCCTCGGAGCAGCGGGCCTCATCTACTACTGCGGCCGCAACGGCGGCATGGAGCGCGCGTACCGCAAGAGCATGGGCAGCGGCGCCGCGGCGAATCTGAACGGGCAGAACGGCGTGCACGGTGCCGCAGCCGTGCCACCTTCTTCGCCGTTTACGCCGGGCATGGAGCAGAAGTCGGCGTTGACGCCGATGAGCTTGGCGACGGAGCGATGGAGCGGGGTGAATAGCCCGGCGAGCCAGGTGGGGAGTCCTGGGTATGGAGGGTTTGTCGTGCCTAATGTTACGGGGACTACGGTTGACGGGTAAGCTTTTGTTTTCTCCCTTCTTCTCTCTTCGCGAGTCCTTTTTTAGGTCTTGTCTTATATAGTTGCTAACGCGAGGGCTTTCTTAGCGGACAACAAATACACTACGAAGCTCCCGTACAGGAGGCTCCTGTCGAGTTGCCGGCTACGACTGGCGCGGAGAACAGGGCTGACCGGTTTTCGTGGGCCCAAGGCAACGAGTCCAGATTCCACTCGGGGCGGTAGAGTGTTTGGTCCCAGACGGAATAACGTTTATTATCATCTGAGTTGTGACATTCGCTTTTTTTTCCCGTTCATTTACACAGCTAGACTTATACGAAAAGGAAAGGTTTTCTTATTTGGGAACGATGAATGGAGCTAGGCCACATGTCTACTCGACTTGGCTTTTCTAGTCCTACTCTTACTTTTCGGGGTTATTTTACGTATTTTGCATTGCAGGGCTTTCTTTTATGGGATGGCGATGCCGGTTTTGGCGTGAGTTCGGAGTGTGGTATATAGCAGATATCCCGGAAACGTGACGATCTTTGACAGTATATAAGACAGTATAAAACCATTTATTGATCTCTCTCTCTTTTTTCTTATCCCTTTTTTCTATTTTTCATTTTTTTTAATCCTTTTTTCTTTCCTTTTTAATTCTATTCACATATCGAGCATCGTACTCAGACTCGCAGACTGGGGCCGAACCTCTGGAAGATCTGTTCGAGGACATGCCCCCTACGAACTTGAATCAAAATTGCCCACCTAATAGGACGAGTACGACCACCCACTCATGGGCATCAACTGATGATACGCGGCAGAGAATCCAGCCTCGTCGCTTCAACTTACACCATCAACACCGATCCCGACGGAACCTCCCCGTGCACGCTTCGATCCAGCGCCTCCCAGATAAGGCAAGGCACGCCCACGCAAGGTTCCTTATGCGGAAAGCAACCCTTGGTCAAAAAGGAAAACGGCCCCCTGGGGTAAAACCCGGGAACCTGTCGGAGAATGTGCGCCAGACCGCTTGACGAACGCGTGGGCGGAATGCAAGCGGTACTCTGCTGGCGTTGATGGGAGGGGTATGCTAAATTTAGCAACGACGAAGAAAAGAGAAACCCCAACGATGCTGGACGTCGTACCGTCGAGGTGTGGCACGGTGGTGGGTGGTTAGTGGTGGCGGCGGCGGGGCACAGCCTGGCAAGTCTTTCCGCAGCAATGTATTGGGATTTTGCGCACTTCTTGGGTTGATGTGGGTGCACTCGGTTTTAACCCAGGTATTGCTTCTATAGATGGAAGACGCAAGTCAACCCTGGGAAATGGTTTCTCTGCACCGTGGCGGGTGAATAGACGATGTGAGTGGTATGTTGCGTGGCAGGAGGAGAAAGAGTGTGTGTGTTCAACGTTAATATATCCCAATTTAGAACCCAGTGGCGATAAGAGTCGTGCTACCAATTGGGTTGACACGTCTATACGTTTGACCGGAGGGCTGGGACTTTTTGTTGTGGCACCATATCATATATACGTGAGGATTCCTGTACGTGGTCTTGGTGCCTAGCGAAATCCAGCTTGCGAGTAGAGACGGACATATCTCCAGAGTCACTTCATACTTGGCGTTATTTCCTGTATATGGGGTATAGGGTAAGCGGTAATGTGTTCCTGTGGTTTAACGACTGGACGAAGAGCCGACTTAACGGAGAGGAGAGACTGACATTCCCGGAGGGCCGTCATGCCGAGACTCTGTACTGAAGTGGGATGTCCCCGATTCGAATGGGTGTCGTCGTTCGGACGTATTTGAAAGCGATAGTCATTTATTCAAAATGTTGCTTCTCTTGTATGCCTTCGCCCCAACTGTCCCACGGATGTGTTTTATCGCAAGATAAACTAGCATGGCAGATTCGCCATACGGAGGCTACCCGCATAATATCACTAGAAAAGCGATTCTGGACTGCAATCTCCTCTCAGTAAGAGTCTAATGCGGCTTAGCAATGTAAATTAGAGATTTTAGGATTCGGTCGAATCGTGTGGTAGCTCTTGGAACCCCAGTGCAGTCTCTATACACCGGACAAGGACGAGGCCATCGGTCTCCTTGGCTATTGTGGATGTTTGGTATGCCCTAGGCTTGCAAGAGTCGAGTGCCAGTCCAGCCAAAGCCCTGATAGCATGATCGATCTGGGAGATCTCAATTGGTTTCCCTCTGTGTTTCGGTACCCCAGTTCTAATCGTCGTCAAGCCGAAGGACATCGTGCGCACGTGGTTTCATTGAGACTGTTACAGATTCCGTGACGGTTCGACACCGACGCATGTGATTTGGCCAGGCTATCAAACCTTGAACTTTGCCCTACTCATCATATAATATGTCATCTGTCCCGCGCATGTCTCTCCGAACCCTGCCTATCACATCACAGGACGAGCTCGAAGTAGCCGTTGAAGGGGGATGCCGGGGTTCTAGCCGACTTGGACGTGGCTACAAACGTCGGCGGAAGGCATTGAGAGGCCATTAACGGTTTGGTTAAGCGGCGTACATGGTACAACACCTGGGAAATGCTTATGGCTAACGACACTGTCGGCTCCTATGACCACCGGAGAGTCTAAAGCAAGTTACAGATGATGTGGGTCGTGAAGGTCCTCACTTCAAGCGGCCTAGAACTCTGCTTGATACCGAGAGGAATGCGCGAACGGGAAACTAGGCCCAGAGTGGCCAGCCCTATGCGGCTAGGTAGAGCCTGGGCCACGCTGGCTGTATGGACTCCATATCTCAATGACAACTATTGATGGCTTTGAAGTGTCGAATGCAATGACACAAAATCCTTCCAAGAATGTGTTAAGCTTACTTCAGGAGAAATTCACAACACGCGAAAAGGACGGCTGCTGTACGCGGGCAGCGTTTCTTCATGAGGTCGTTATACTAGGCATTTCAACGCCGGCATACAACTCGTTCACTTGACATCCGACGCAGACATCTTCACGGTGTCTAGAGGTGAAGGCCCAGCTCAACTGTCGTCCTCTTGGTCGTTCATCCGCGGGGCTGAGCCTCACGGAAGCGACGCGGATGAGGTTATGAACCAAGGCCTCGAGTAAGATAATGCGCCTGTGGGAATTTATATTATAGCTCAGCCATCCGAGGCTTCCGGTAAACATTTAGCTTACGCTGTGCGAAGCGGGCGGCGTGGCTGACGCTGGATTCTGATGGTCAGGGCCGTAGCCTGTGGCTCGAGTCCAGCATAAGCCCCAATTACACGGCTTTCAGGAAAGAGGATGATCCGAACTAGAGAAATGTTTGTTTACAGGGTGGTAGTCAGGGACGGCGCGCATTCATAACGCTGTCTTATTAGCTGCGGGTGAGGTTGGCATTGTTGTCTCAGTCTGGATAGATGTGTCTAGAGGTCGGAATAATAACGATGGACGCTGGGAATGGATCAATCTGTACGAAGGTAATGTAATATCCTACTAGCCAGCCATAGTGGCTGTAGTGTGGCTTCAGCTCCTTTCCCACACCAGTTGACGCTAAGGGGAGACAGCTGACTTGGCGGAGTTTCACTGACAATACGACCCTAAACTCTCAGTTTCGAACGCTAAAAAGCCGTCTCTGGTGATCTTGCGGTGATTGCTTAAAATTAGCGGCAAGCCACTCCACTCGCATGAGAAAAGTACTTATATATCCGAGGCACTTGGATAGAAGTATGATTTTGCGGGGTTGAGCCTGTACTTTGTGCTAGCGATGACCAGGTTAATCGCGACCCGGAGTCGCTTAAGCTCTCAGCACATCACGGGGCCAAAGTGGTGAAAGGACACAGTTGCTCAGGCGGGTACATGTAATATACTCGGGTCTACCTGTACCGTGTGGTACCTTAGTGCGGGTGCTTTTCTGCAGTGGGCTCTTTGGGTTGTTGGCCATGTTCCAAGCCCTGTCATTGGCCAGCGGTGCGAAGCTCACCATTGAAACTTCCAGTCTGGCCTCAACTCGAGCCCTTGAACAAAACCAAAGGAAGGAGCCAGCTGGAACACTCTCTGCCTGTGCTAGTGTTCGTGCATTCTGTGCCCCAGCCTAATAATACTTGGTAGTTGCGAGAATAAACCCCTGCATCCAGCCATCTCGACTTGTCTGTCCTTTCTGTATCCACTCTGTCAAAACTTCCCGTTTGTGATTCAAAAGCCAGGTCACTGCATGCTCACAGAATCATCATTTCTTTCTGCATTTCTCGTCTAAGCTCTCCTTCAAGCCTTGTCTTTTCTCCATTTCCTTACTCTCTTCTTTTATCTTTTCCCTTTCTCTACCTTTTCGACAATCATCTAGTCCCATTGAGTCGGTGTCGTGCTGTATCCAAGCTACTTGGATAGCTCCGGCAGTCTTTAAGCCTCTCGGCCCACCCCCTCTTGTGCATCGAAAATAACACCTGTCCCAACAGCGACCACACCCCCCTCCTTCAACCTCCAACCCAGCCGGTCTGAAAGTTTCTCTATCTCCCCAAAACTCCAACGTCGATACCTTAAAGTCGCCAGCCCTAGACCCGAGTCTTCCCTTTCTCGACCGTCCTTTTCCCTTTCCTCGTTATTGACACCATATTTCCGTTTCGCCATGACATCTCGAGGTCCTTCCTACGGCCTGGGAGCCGCCGGTCCCCAATACGGCGCCTCTAGCCATTCCGGTGGCGGCGATTCGAACCCCCTTGATGCCATCAGAGCACAGACGAGCAAGATTGAAGACCTCTTGGACAGGCTTAGCGAGCCGATAAAGCCGTACGTTTAATATTCCTGACGAAGCTGCCAGGGGACGAGCCTCTCCAAGGCTTTCCGGATTGTTTTGAATTGGGCCTTGGATTTGATGGATAGCGAGACCTTCGCACATAACATTCAATTCTGGGCCTCCTAGAGACGGAGGAGCCTCCCTATCATCGATGTCTTGCTAACTGGTGATTGTCAATAGCTTCCTTCCCGCCATTGGCCGCTTCCTTATTGTCGTCACCTTCCTCGAAGATACTATCCGCATCTTCACCCAATGGAACGATCAACTTATCTACCTCCATGACTTCCGTCGCAGTATGTCTTGTATCTCCACCATCACTATGATGCTCTGGGCATGTTAGATATAGCCCAGGGGCTTTGTTTATACTCGAGGGATAATCGCAATGTGGCGTGTTTTGATGGCTAATTTTTTCGTGTACAGTCCCCAACGGCATCACCCACCTCTTCCTTATCGTTAATATGATAGCTATGAGCGTTTGCTCTACTCTTGTCATCGTGCGAAAACACTCCGATTACGCTGTTGCCGGTCTTATGGCCGTCGTTGTTACCCAGGCTCTCGGATATGGCCTTATCTTCGACCTCAACTTCTTCCTCAGGAACCTTTCCGTCATCGGTGGCCTCCTTATGGTTCTCTCCGACTCCTGGGTGCGCAAGACTAAGGCCTTCGCCGGTCTCCCTCAAATCGATGAGAAGGATAGGAAGATGTACTTCCAGCTCGCTGGTCGTGTTCTCCTCATCTTCCTCTTTATTGGCTTCGTCTTCTCTGGCCAGTGGTCCTGGTGGAGGGTCTTCGTCTCTCTCCTCGGCGCTGTTGCCTGTGTCATGGTCGTCGTCGGCTTCAAGGCCAAGTTCAGCGCCACTCTTCTCGTCGTCATTCTTAGCATCTTCAACGTTCTCGTCAACAACTTCTGGACCGTAAGCTTTCCGCCCGTGCTTCCCATATTTCTTTTCTCACTATATGACCCTGATGGCTAACTTGACTGCCCGTTTTAGTTGTCCGAGCTCCACCCCCACAAGGACTTTGCCAAGTACGACTTCTTCCAGATTCTCTCGATTGTCGGCGGTCTTCTCCTCCTCGTCAACAGCGGCCCTGGCCAATTCTCCATCGACGAGAAGAAGAAGGTGTACTAAGAAGTAAAATGGAATGAGGGATGGGAGGCTGTACGTCACTTGACAGCAAGTGGGCGGGCATCAGGGGTAGATTGGCGTATTGGGGTTCGGAGGATGGAGAGGCGGAAAGCATAGGGGTAGGATGGAACACGATTTTTTGGAGCTTTTGTAAATCTATATCACGTTGGGTCCCCGGTGGCTACGATCCCGGAAATGACCAACGAAAAGTATGATGAGGAAAGAAGGAGACAACCAGGGACTCGCTTTTTTTTTTTTTTTCTGATCCACTCGCATGGGGAGCAATGTCAGGACCTTGTTCCCTTCTCCTCTAGGAAGTGATAGATGGTGCTTCGCATTTTCACATACTCGCCACTCTATATAGCGTGACGAGCGAGATGTCAGTATAGAGGGAATGAATTATGTCTCTTTTTCATACTTGGGGATTCCGCGGCTCTTGATTGTGCCACTTGTGAATGATCATGTTACAGCTTCCACTATCAAAAGGATCTACAGGCATGGAAGTCCCCGTCCCGCTAATACATGGAGCTTCTCATGAACAGCACCCGAGAGTCTTGGCAACACCGAGCTCGAGGATTGGCGGTGATAGTGGGGGAATGGTGGCGGTAAACACCTAAAGTGTCGTTCCTTTCACCCACCCACGTACACTTTTTCTTCTTTTTTCCCTCTTTTTTCTTTTTTTTATATACTCTTGCCTTTTTTGCCCTCATGCTTTAGTCCAAACGTGTCAAGCGCCAAGTTCGATGACGGTGCCTCTCGCGTAACGGCAGCTAATACTGCGGGGGAAGTAAAACTTGCAACCACCCCCATCCATCCATCCATCCGGCTAGGATCAACCTAAATGACAGCATGAAGGCGACGCTCCCTTCCCCCCTCCGCGAAGTTTGAATGGGCTTACTGCGTCTGGCGGGGTTGTGGAGAAAGCATCCTCAGCAGAGCTCCCGCTACAACAGGGCCTTAGCGACGATAGACCTAGGCTTCTGAGAGAGGAGATACGCCTCTTACTTTGTACGTAGATATCACGACAATGTAGCGCCGCTCCACAGGAGCGAAACAAAGGGATACAACCTGTAGAGATTGAAGGCGGAAGAAACAAAATACAAAACGACTAGCAGGAAGAATATGACCACAGCGTCGGCCGACCAATCTTGCACCATTTTGGAACGGGGGCGTGCCAACCTTTCCGAATCCCTTTGCTCCATTTGTTCTACAAGCCTCAGCACATCACACAAGACTCTCTCGATCCCCTAAGAAAACCCGTGATACCTAGTCATGAACAAATTTCGCCTTTCGTACAGGATCATTGCCGTCTCATTTCAGTGAATGTAAGAATGAAAGAAAGAAGTAGTAAGAGGCAGTCAAGGTAACAGTAAAGTATAATACTAATCATGAAATCGAAAATCAGGTCCCAACAAGTTGACAAGAGAAGTGTGAAAAGGTCATTTCTGACGAGGATCCCTCTTCGGGATCCCCATAAAAAGGGTGCGACAGCACCTTGCCCATCCAAGGCCGAACCCCTCCCAACCCTAGGAGAGTGGAGACGTCGATATCAAAGGCGAGTTTTCGCTGGGAGATCGAGAAAACGAGGTTCGATACAAAGGCGACAAGGTTCCACTGGCGTATCACTGCCAGGTGGGTTAACCGTCTCGTCATGCACAGGTCTGAAGGCCGGACCGTAGGCCATCAGCAAAGCGCACGACGGCGCGGCGCGCGTGTCCGCTGGCGATCGGCTTGTCCTTTCGCAGGATCGTCTTCGGACCCCTAAGACGTGTTTCACTCGAAGATGAAGACGAAGTAGACGGGGCTGCGGTCGATTCATCGCCACGGCGCCGGTCCGCAGACCCGTCTAATTGTCAATCGATACCATGCTGCTTTTTGAGCTGAGCTAAAGATTCGCGGCGAGCCTCGATGTCTTCTCTTGACTTGAGCATCTTCTCGGGCTGGTGGTATAATACTGCAGGGAAAAAGTTAGTACGAAGTTGGACCCGGAAAAATTGACCAAAGGCCGTCTCGCATATCGGTGGTATCCGTAAAAAACATCTCCGAATATGTCCGACTGGACTGGTGACGGTCGCCGGTTGCTAGTTGGGGGAGAGAAGGGGCGTCTTCGTGTGTCGATGCCACGTCACATACCAACAAGGTATCGGTTCTGAAAATTGAAGCCGTTGAGCTTGTCGCAGGCCTGCTTTGCATCCACTACGTCTTCATAAACAACAAAGGCGGTACCCTTTGTGTTGTTGGCAATACCCTGCCGGACTTGCCTGGAGTGGAAGAAAGCTCGAGTTAGTCACGGGGCCACGTCCAGAGCTGGCAAGAGGACTGCCATCGGATGAGGATAGGGCATTAATGCATACCGGATCGGGCCAAACTTGCCGAAGAGATCGAATAGCTCCTCGGGAGTTACGTTGTAGCTATGGTCATCAATCGTTAGATAGGAGGGTCCGAGGAGCAAGTGCTGGAGAGCGAAGGGCAGCCTACCTCAAGTTCTTCACGAACAGAGCTCTATTCGAGGAAAAAAAAGTGTTGTCAGTTATGTAAATCAAAGTAAAAGGATAAAAATATGTAAAATTAATAAGCCTGGCCAGGCACCACGATGGTCGCTTGGCATTGATGACATCGGCCGTTCGATCGAAGATGGATTTGACGGGGTCGGATTAAACGAGCCCTGGGGGGAATTCAACACGCGCTCGGGAGCGAAGGCGATACATACCGGTTCACTTCTGGGGCGAGTTTACCGCCGCGACTACTCATCTCTCGACTGATGGGAAATGTCGAAATTAATTTCTAAAAACCGCTTGCGGTATGTTCGTCGCGCGGTAGGCGTAGATTGGGGGTTGTGGAGAGATTCGGAGATCGGATGGGTGAGTTGAAGGAAGAAGAGGAATGCTCGAAGTTCCAGCGGTGATAGAGACGGAGCGACAGGAAGGCAGAGCGTGGGAGGTGGAGAATATTACTACTCGATTCTGCCACTGTACACAGTATACACAGCTCGATTTGCACGACAGTGGGGTGAGCAGGGCGGGCTTGAGAGAGAACCTCCGGTCGGGATGACGATTCCTTAACAAAAGGGTACGAAGCTGGCTGGTAAACCTGTTAGTGTTCATCAGATAACGCCAACGAGGCGCTAACTCAACTGGGTCCGTCACGAGGAAATCGGTGTTTCGATCCCGACACTGCCTGCACGAGGAAAGTGGTCCCGAGAACTGAGGAGATTTACACTGTATGGGGTGATGACATCGCCTGAATTTATCGCCGAATTGTCTTGCGTGCGTGCGTACCCAAGTACAAAGTACGAAGAGTACGAAGTGGCACTTTCCCATGCCAACCAAGCCGTTCATTGGGGGAAGTCGCATCCTAGAGGAAAGCCCTCGACGTATCAGAGCCGTTGGGGGCCCGCCACCTGCCAACTTCCAACTTGTCACCTGGGCCCCCTACGAAAACGAGGTGGTGCATTCCAAGTTGTGTCTTCCCAACATGGCTTAGTGCAGAGTATTCGACACGTGACCTTACCTGCTTATAAGATTCCCCAGCTTCTCGAAGATGCTTCCCATTTCGGCATCACATAATAAAGGACCAAATTACCCCCTATGTCGCTTGGGTTGTGTCGGATTACGGCCATGATGGTGATTCTGTGACGATCCTGGATCTGAATGCCGAGTTGTCTGATTCATTCCGCCGCGAAAAGTGCCCAGTTATCGGGGTCTCGCTTCGCTGTTCTCACCCACCTAGTCGACCAACCTCCTCAATCCTCCGTCCTCGCTCATTAATTTCCCCCAAGATATCCCGATGGCGGCACCTGCGAGTACACGCCACGCCTAACGCGAATGCCCACAGAATCTCTGTTCCCTGGAAGATCCCTCTACCATGCGGAGCCTGGCGTAGAGTTCAAGGCATCATACTGAATAAAGGTATGTTGTATGATTTCATACATTTCTCATTTCCCGAGATGCAAGTTACGTCGCGGCATTTTCCTCTGCGCAAGCTAGCGCGACACGGTAGGTGAGACAAGGGACGGCGATGCGCAAGGCTCGGATCCTGAAATTTTCGGTTTCTAGACGCGTATCAAGATGAGAAGGAGTGAGTTCAGATGAGATTCGGCAACGGAAGGCGCACTGAACGGTTCAGGCTTAGGCGCATGCCAAGGGCCCCAGTCGACGTGACGAGACTGAATATACTTCAACACTGAGCGCGGGCAACTCCAGCTGCTGTTGAGTGTATGGTGCCTGAAGGAAAGGCAAAGGGAATTATATCGAAAACAACGGGCTCTTATCTCATCGGAAGCCCGATGTCCTTTCCCCCTGCTGGTCCCGTAGCGCAAACCCAAACACGGTCTTCCAACCCCATCAGCGCGCCTGCTCCATCACGCTCTTATTTTTTCCTCGCGTCAGTTCATTGAAACGAAAGAAGTGTAGGCTTTTCCTACGACTTCCAGCATTTCTAACCCCACTGAAACCCTCTAGGCCTCGGGCGATGAGCTATTTTGCTCTTACATACGTTACGTTGAGCAGCGTTGACTTTGGCACCCTTTGTCAAATCACAGCGCTTTTGAACTAGGCCGTATCCTACGCCTACAAACTTAGGGTCATCCTTGACTCTGATCAAGCTCATTTCAACCACTTCTTCGACTCCAAACCTCATCATCTACGACTTCAAGTGGTCCAACCCCCCTAGTCTAGATGGATCACGCTCAGGGACAAGCGTATGATCCCACCCGCCCCTGGGCTGTCACGGATGCTCTCCTCGGCATTCTTGCACGGTCTCTACTTAAATCGAGCTACCCAGGTGCCGTAGCCATTTCCGGTCCGAATCAAACGCCCGCTGCTCACCCCCAGCATCAACAAACATGGCAACAACCGACACCCAGGAAAGCAGCAGTGGTAACATCTCAGTTCTGGAGCCACCCGCCACCTAGTATGAACGGTGTGCCGAGTAGCATCCCGGCCACGAGCGCGGCGGTTTCCGTCCCTACTTCTGCTGCACCTCCGATGGTAACTTCGGCGGACTACTCTAGTAACCAACATCTACTAGCTCGCGCCAGCCCTCCCTTCCATGGAGCCCCTGATCATGGAACCTATCCTAGCAGTACTCAACATCCAACCAACAACGGTCAACACCGCGCCGGAAACAGCACAAACAACCCTACAAATACTAACAGCAACCACGGCTCCAATAGTGGAATCCATACACCTGGTCACCATCACGATGATGTCTCACCTATGATGATAGATCCGAACCTAACGGCGTGGCATGGCGATGATGAGGAGCAAGAGCACGAGCAGGAAAGCTTCCTTCATCAGTATTCGGAGATGGGAGGCGACTATACTGCGGTGCCAGCTAACATGATTGACCCAAATTTGGCGCTGCTGCACGACCATGAGGATTATCGCCACGGCAGACAGGATGAAGATGAGGGAGGCCATATGGACGATTTGGATGGCGGGCATTTTGGGATAAATTTCCATCAAGGTAGGCTTAGGCAACGGCGTAGCTCGCCTTCACCTTATTTCGCAGAGAGGAATACTAAACTTACGCAATCGCAGCCTACGTGTCCTCAGCCTCGGCGGGGCACGGTTTCGTGCATCCCATATCCACCACTGACAGCAACGTCCTTTGGCCTTATTCAGGAACAGCTGGCTCATGACCCATTTAGGCTCCTCATCGCCGTCACCTTTCTCGTCAAGACCAAGGGTATAGCTCCCATCCCAGCATTTCACCAAGCCATGCGGCGATTCCCGACACCCGAGATGCTCGCTGACAAGAACAATGCCAACGAGCTGATCGGAATGATTCGACATCTTGGTCTGTCGACGGTGCGTGCAGCTGCCATTCAACGGTACGCGGAGCAGTGGATTAGGCAGCCGCCGCCCAAAGCTGGTGTGAGGTAGAGGATGGGAAAGTAGCAGCGGTGGCCAGGGGTGCGTCGTCGCCAGCGAACCCGGGCCAGAATTTGAGACAATGGACGGATACAGATCCGTCACCAGCGGCATTCGAGCCTGGCACCAGCCTAGTGACGAGACCAATAGCTGACTGTGATGATGGGCATGCGTGGGAGATTGGTCATTTGACCCATGGTCAGTATGCCATTGACAGTTGGCGCATCTTTTGTAGAGATGGACTCCTCGGAGAGGCGGAAGACTGGAACGGAAGAGGAAGGGAGCCTGAATTTCAAGCCCAGTGGATGCGAGTTCTTCCGCAGGATAAGGAACTGAGAGCATACCTCCGATGGATGTGATGAAGGAGGGCTGGAAGTGAAACCTTCAGACGGGGGAGCGAGAGGTGCTAGATCGGGAGATGCGTGCGGCGGTCAAGGAAGGGAGGGTTGTGTACAACCCAAATGACGGCGATTGCTAGCCAAGCCTAGCACACGGGTACTCTTGACTTGCATTTACTTGTCCGGAAACTACACGAGGGTTTTACTACAAGGTGGCACGGGGGTAGGCGCGTATTAAGGGTAAGATACCACGGGTGGCTATAATGAAATGCTTTTCGTTCTTTTTCTTTTTTCCTTTTCTTCCCTTCCCTCTTTGCCTCTACAATTAGCCCTTGCTCAACCCCTTCGGATTTTCCTTGTCCCTTCTTGCCATTGGATGAAAACGAGTATCAACATTCCTTTTCTCTGCTTTACTCTGCAGACTAGGCGACGCGAGGGAATGGTGTTTGGGGTTGTTTTCCTCTCACTCGGCTCATGCTAGTCCGGAGCCTACCTTTTGATGCGCAGGAATAACGTTTCTATTGTCATTAGCCTTGAAGGTTTTTTGTACTTTTAATAGCGCTTCGTTTCTTCTCGTTCTTCTCATTTCTTCTATGTTATTTTATTTACGCGCCGGCCCCTTTTTTCATTACCACGCCTTCACATAGTTTAGGGGTTCCGAGTACATGGTAACATTATGCGAATGAGCAATTAAAACAAGGAAACAAAATAATACTGGCGTTGTGAGCGCTCATGGTGAGAGAAACGAGGCAGTCTAGGTTTGAATATTGCGTTGCTGCGTGTCTCTTAAATCCGGATCTTGGGATAACTGAGACTGGGACGGATTGGGTGGATAGTGGTAAGTCACGACTCCGACGAATGGCGGGTCGGCCGAGACGGAGAACCTAGGAGAATAGGTTGAGTGTGTTTGGCAGGTTTATGCCCTCCGGTGTCCCCCGTCAATGGTTGGCTGGGCGTACCTCTCTGCCCTGCAGACAGATAGCGGGTACGGTGCTCTGCGACACATATTGATGCGAGTCGGGGTCCGTGGTTGCGAGATGTCGCTGGCCTTTTGTAGAGTCTCGTGCGGCGCGGCCGCAGGAACGGCCCTCGCTATTGTTTCGCTGAAGGGAGCTAGAGCCTGTATCACAGAAATAAAAGTCGTTAGTGCCTACGCATGCGGGGAGGGTATTACGCTGTGCGGCGAAGCGATGGGGGTGGAATGTTGTATTTGGGTAGGTTGGTTGGCTGAGGGTCTACGAGTTGAGTCCTGCTGGTCGGCTTTGGGCCTCGGGTTGGAAGGGGCGTTTTGGAGATCTCTGTGGGGAGCAATGAGAGAGCGATGAAGGATTCCCTCCGCGGTGTCGATGCGTTTGTGCATATGGTTGGGGGCCGATTGTAATCAGGCGGGAGGGGAATGTGGAAATTCATGATATCGCGAGATACTTATTCCATGTTACGTAGATGGCGCTTGTAGAACGGGGATGCTTCGGCCCCCTTTGGATCCGCTGCGTAGAAGCGAGGAACCGGGGAGCTGGTTGAATGGTGACGGAGGCACAGAAGAAGAGCACGGAAATGGGTGGGCAACTGATGGGATCTCTATCGCGCCGTTGCTCTCCCCGCTTGTGCCTTGCATGGATTCAGGAACGAACAGAAAGCGACGCTCAGGTGAGCAGGGATGTCAAGCGTAAAATGTCCTAGGTTCCTTGGTTGTATTATTGAGAGCGATTTGATCGATATCACGTCGAAAGCGCTTCAGTGGGGCTGGTTTTGCCAGGGAACCATGAACCCGATATTCTTCAGCCTAATGGCAGGATACGACCGATGGCGGTGACAGTCGCCCAATAATAATTGGGTCTGCTAGTAAGTCGAGGATGAGCTGGCGGCCCTAACGACACTAGGGCCTCTGGAAGGGGGTGTGTGGTGCTTGACGGACCAAAGGCCGCTGGGGTTCGCGCCATGGCCATGGCCAGCAGTGGGCGGTTGCGGGCCTGTAGGTCTTTTTCCTGGGCCATTGCATGAAGAATCACAAAAATGGGACTATTTTGAGAGCGAGAACTCCGGTGAGTCAAGCGAATCCATAGTGGGCGAGTGAGGGAAATGGCAGCACGATGGTGGTCGCGTGGACTATTCGCTAGGAAAAGCGTGGTGGCGACAAGGGGTTGTAAGAGAAGTGATAGGTGATAGGGCCACAGATGGCAAGGCCAGGGTTGGGGCTATCGAATCGGATGAAGATGAGGAACGAGTGGTAATCGAAGAATGTGGCCAATGAGCTGGGAGAAGAAGTGTGTCGAATGAGCATCGCGGGCAATGGGGACGAATAGGTGATGGCATCTGGCCGGGGCTGAACGAGGTTGAGGATGAACAAGTTGAAGGTTTGAGTTGGGCGGCTCCAGAATGGATGGAAAGAGGATGACCAGTCAAGAAGCGGTGTTCTGGAGGCTAAGCGCCAGTGTTTCGGAGAGGAAGTTGCATGATTGGCCAGATTGGACAAAGTGGTGCGAAGGTTCCTGCCAAGACGCTGCGCAGTTGCTGGGAGGTACAAGTTCTACAGGGCACCTGCCTCAAGACTGAAGTATACTAACTAGTTCCCTCCGCCAGCTACCTGTACTGGAGAGACGCACTAATACTCAAATCCGCTGTGGAATGGAAGGCAGGGTACAGGCTGGATGTTTGATCCCATGTCTCTTCTTCGCGCGCGCTTCTTCACTCTCTTCGTCTGCTGCCACAACCCCACTTTCACCGTCACCTTCACCGTCGCTTTGCTTTGCCTTCTCCAAGGAGGACCGACTGCTTTTTGCTGCGCGCGGTCGCCGTTGATTGGGCCTTACAAGCCATCTGCCGCCATGCAGTGCCTTTTCGACTGGCCAGAAACTGGGAAAATGTGGACTCTCTCCGTCATCAAGCCATATCGGGATGCTGACTTGCAGCCCAATTGCAGCCACAACTTGCCAAGTCGGAGCACCACATCTTCTCAACTCGGCAAGGCCAAGAGAGAGATGGCTCTATTCTGGGATCCCCACTCGCGACTTCAGGCCCTTCTTTTCTTCTGGCCCTGCTAGCCGAGGGCAGATCCTATCGCCGCGTCAAATGCCATCACACAATATTTGTACGCTCACCCCTCCCCTGCTCTCTCTCTCCCTCCCTCCCTCTCTCTCTCTCTTGTCTTTTGCTCGTCTGCTCCCTTTCCTTTGAGTGCTCTCTTGCTCCAACCATGTTGCACACACACCCTCCTCTCTCCCCCACTCCCCCTTCCCAACTCTCCATTGACTCTTTCCGTCGTGGCCCATCTTTCTTTCTCATCACCCTGGTGTTGTTGTCGCCATGCCATGTGCCATGCATAGTTCGCACTCGATTGATGTTAGAATGCACCCTTTGCGAGCGCCTTTGCGCGTTCTTTCACTGGTCCCACACCTTGCCAGTGAAATCTTCCATCATGTCACCAGTTGTACCATCGTGCTTTAATACCAGGCCATCTCCTCCCCCCCTCCATCTTGGACTTGAGGCCGGCCTGTTATTCTGACCTTGCTTGAAGCTAGTCTCCCTTCTTTTCCTTTCTTCTAATCCTCTTCTTTCCTTATTTTTCCTTTCTTCCTCTGTGCGTGCCGCGTGTTTCCATCTTCTCCATACCCTCGCATTGGTTTCATTCTCCTTTTCTAGTTAAAAGGTCTTTGAGATGTGTATTGGCGCAACCAGAGTAGAGTAGACCGCCGTCGTCGAACGACGCATTCCTCTCCTTACAAACACTCTTGTTCCCTTTTTATATACGCGCCGCGCGCAACGGGAAACGAACGATTAGACACGATATCTTTAATACGGCTCCTCCTTTGTTCACGAGATTCTCCAGGCAGCGCCTAGCGATTCCGCTTTTCCTCTTGATTTTGCGCGCTTCTGTCATACGAACCCAGCCCCAACAACAACAACCAAAATGACTGATCTTTACATTCTCCCGTCGACCCGATACGAGCCCGTGCTGGCGTCGCAGGATCGGCGCCGCGCCCAAAGGGGCCTTAATACTATAATTGAAGAGGATGTTGAAGGCAACAATTCCAAGATTGAGCACACACAAACCACGCAGCAAACACCAACCCAGACACCTAGAGCTGTCGATGGCTTCAGAAATAGGAGAAACGACATGAAGATCCAGGCGTGGCTGTCTCCCCAGAGCGATCACTTCCCCACGCCGAGGGGCTTCCCGACTCCGCGGGGCACCCATTTCCTCGAGGTTCCCAACCTACCGTCTTCGCCTTCGTCTTACTCCAATGAACAGGACTCCCACGATGATGAGACCGGATCCGAGAGTAGCTACTCTAACTCAAACCCCTGGTTTCAGCGTAGCAGCATCATGACGGATGGTACTGAATTCGACGACATGTATGACACCTCCGAGGATGAGAACGACCGTCGCCGAAGTCGCGATGCTGCGCCGTCCCCCGCTCCCTCGAGGACCTTCTCTCTTCGGAGGCAATCCGCCATTAGGATTCGGGATGACCGCCTGGCTTCCCCACGCCAGATCAATCGTCTCTCTCTTCCCAAGTTGGCTATCCCTGCGAGCCAACAGGATAAGATTGACCTCAAGAAGATGACCTCACCAGTCGCTCCCACCCCCACGCTCTCAGCCACGATGCCTCCCACGGCCATGATGTTCATGCAATCCCAGCAGACTGCTGACATTCCCAGCGCGCCACCTTCGCTGGATGGTAGCCTGAGCTCTGAGCAGATGGCTCAGATGTCCGCCCCGCCTACGCCCGTCCTTGGAAGCGTCGACGGAGACCACGACAATGAGTGGTCTGGTATCCAGCTCCAGCCCGGTGCGCTCGCGACCCTTCACGCCCTCGCTGGCGGCGAGCGTACCCTCGAGGATGATCCCCACCATCAACAGGAGAACCAGGTCATCGAGATCCCCGAAGAACCCCTCCCGGAGATGCAGATGCAACAGCAAGGCTTGAGGCTCTTAACAGGTTTTTCTCATCTCCGCCAGGCCGCCGCCGACAACGTTGCTTCGCCCATGACCCGTGCCTCCTTTGCCAGCCTTTCAAGGCTCGATATTCCGTCGCCCGGAGGCTTCTTCGCCGATCTCTCGCCCCGCACGAGGCGCACTTGGGATGCTGCTCCTCCCGAGGCCGCTCCACCCACATCCACCACTGCCGAGCAGTTCTATAAGCTCCCCTGGAATAGCGAGGAGGCTCCTGCTATGCCTCTGCCTCCTCCGCCTCCCCGGCCCCAGCAGTATGAGCAGGCCTCCCTCATGGGAATGGTCGCGGCCACCCTCCCACCTCCACCTCCCATCCCCCCAAGGGTGGAGGCACCGGCTCCCTCCGCTTCTCCCTCGCTCTCCTCCAATGGCAGCGACCTAGTCGAGCGGATTGTCGAGATTAGAGACGAGGTCGCGGATGAGGATGACATGCCCACGGCGCGCCCCATCATGGCTCCTACACCCAAGACAGCGACTTTCGCGCCCTCTGACTCTGCCATTGCGATGCCCCAGGGCAGTGAAGATGAAGTCGTTCCCAACGAGATCGTCGCCGAGTGTGACGCTGCCTACGCTCGCATGCAGCAGCAAGTTGCGCTTGCCAATCTCGATCGCACGGAGATGTGGCTGATGGCCCAGAATGCCTATCTCAAGCGCATCATTTCTCCTGACCTGGTCAGTACCGAAGCTGAGTCCGGGCCCTCTGTGCCGCCTAAGGATGACCTCGATGGCTCTAAGTCTGTCTCCCATACTCCCCAATTGGAGAGCTCCGAGGCCCTGGCAGCCCATTCCGACGCCATCCCCGAGAGCAAGTCTAAGAAGAAGACTGTTCGCTTCTCCGAAGCTATTGAGAAGCCTACAACTACCTCCATGCCCTGCAAGCTCCCCGGGGCTCTCGTCAAGAATGAGTCGGCTTACTACCGGGCGTTCCAGGATTACATGATTTGCTCCCGTAGCCAGGACGCCTTCGTCGGTCGCGTTCCCCGCTTCGAAGCTCTGCAGTCCCAGCGCGTCTCGCTGCCGGCTAAACATCGCAACCAGCTTCTTGGCAAGTACCAGCTCAGCGTGGTCCCGCAGTCGGCCAAGAAGAGACTCTCGACCAATGTCGCCCGCGGCGACGATGTCGTCGTCGAGGATCCCGAAAAACTCCGCCAGGATAAGGAAGCCGAAGCCTTTACGCAGATGGCCATGAGCATGTGGCACGTTGCGGGAATGAAATTCCTCAACGGCGGCAGGCTCATCAGGGCGCCCGTCGGCAAGAGGCTCATGCGCCTCAGCCTGACCCCGTCTTTGCGTGCAAACCCCACTGATAAACCGCGCATCCTCGATCTCGGCGGCCAGGCTGTTTGCGACTGGGCCTGGCACGTTTCGCTCCAGTATCCTAACGCGAAGGTCTACACCGTCACGACCAAGTCCATCCGCCAAATGTCCAACTGTAACGTGCGCGGGCCTCCCAACCACCGCCAGGTCTCGGTCAACAAGCTCACCTCCTTGCCCTTCCCCGATAACCATTTCGACCTCGTGTCCGCGCGTGAGCTCCACAGCATCCTCAAGTACACCGGAGAAAACGGCGAGGACGAGTGGGAGACGTGTCTGCGCGAGTGCATGCGCGTGCTCAAGCCCGGCGGCTACCTCGACTTTGCCCTTCTCGATGCCGACATCATGAAGGCTGGTCCCTTGGGCCTCGCCAAGTCGGTTGAGTTTGGCTTCACCCTCTCCCGCCTCGGCTATGACCCCTCTCCGACCAAACTCTTCCTCTCTCGCCTCAGCCGCGCCGGCTTCATCTCCACCCGCCGCGCATGGACCTTCCTCCCCGTCGGTCCCCGCACTATCCCCGGCTCCAAAGCCTCTTCGACCACGGCCTCCTCTGCTGGCTCCCCACCTCTCCGTCCCAACCCGGACGGCTCCGAGCCCGCCACTCACCAGCTCCAGGCCATTGCCTCTCCCTCAGGCACCTCGGACGACATCGCCCCCGTCGCGGGCCTCGTCGCCTCCTGGTCCTGGGAGCGCTGGCTCCTCCGCTGCGAAGTTGAAAAGGTCGCTGGTGAACTTCGTCTATGCGACACTGTCACCGCCGGCGAGGCCGTTCGCGAGGCCGGCAAGTGCCTCGAGGGCGTCTACGCCATCATCGAGGAGGGCAGGAGATGCGGCGCCGGGTGGAGGATGCTGAGCGGCTTCGCGAGGAAGCCTACAGTTGAGGATGAGGCCGAGGAGAAGGGTTTCATCCGGATTCAGCTTGCGTAATAAGTTGGGATGTATCCTTTGTTATATATACACACTACGCTTCTGGCGCGGTTTCTCCTTCTTCTTATCCTTCTTCTTCGTCCTTTTGCTTCTCCTTGGAGATAAGGCTTTTTCCTATATTGGAGCGTGGTTTGGTGTATCATCTCACATGAGTTTCAATCATCTCTCGGCTCTCCAAAGTCGCTTCCGCGTTCCCTATCTCTGTGTGCTTACCCCTGGTTTTCCTTTTTATTTCTCACGTCCTTCCTTCCACATCGCCCCTACTCTTTCCTTGCCTCAGTCCCCCGTTTTCTTGTCGCTCCATGTTGTTGTTTTGGGTATATAGGAGCTGTTGAAACTAGGAAGAGAAACGCGGCACGGTTCGAGGTAGACAGAAATTCCCCTCGAACCTAATTAAATCGAGATATTGATACCCCCAGAATAGTAAACATGTCCAATCTGTGAAGTGAATTCCCACCTGGATCGGAGACGCGCGGCGCATATCGTTGGCAGTCGTCCTTGTATAGGACATCGTACATTCAACCAGTTCCTGGCGCTAGGAAGCTAAGATGTGTAGCAGGCTCGCCAGAGCATATTCACGACACGGAAAAAATGGACTTGCAACAAGGTGCCGGGCCGGACACCTGCAATACCAAATCTTAGCCAAGGGGATATCAATTCTTCATCCTATCCTAATCAGAATTCCTCGACTTGAAAAAAAAAAAAAAAAAAAAAAAAAAAAAAAAAAGACCAAATGTCCCAGCCATAGGCCCCCTTTTGGCCATTGGTAGAAGAATTTTCCTTTAAAGCGAAGGAGAATTCCTCCCCTCCGCCTTGACCAAGAAAAAAAACCCCTCGGGTATTTGTACTATATAAAAAAGAGAAGCCCACATCTCCGGAGAAGGCGAAAGAGGTTTTTGAAAGGGGTCGAGTACGAAAGAGAAAGACACAAAGAGAAGATCGGGTTGCTACCTTGCTACCATGTCAGGTATCATATGGCCAAGGAGAAGGGCCGAGAAAAAGAAAGGAAAAAAATAGTCAGGGATACAGAAGCCCCCAAGCAACGGGGAGGGTAGAAGCGGAAAGGTTGAAACAAGATAAAACAGGGAAAAAGAAAAGAGAACAGAACAAGGTATGTATGTGGGTGCCAGTTGCTCAGTTCAGCCCATCCCTAGGTACAAAGAAAACCCAAGTGAGTATAGAGTCACAGTTATCCTCCAGACAATGCAAACAAAGAGGTATAAGTCTGTCCCGCTAAGAAAAGAACCATAGGATCTACCTGTAATGCATCAAAAAAGGCCAAGAAGGGAGTCTCAATGAAGATAAAAAGAAAATAGGCAAGATATCAAAAGAGATGAAGAAAGGAAGAAATCTGAGAAGATGACCTCAGAAGAGGTGGCCCTGAAATGAGATACCGGTCATGTCTCGTCACATCATGGTTTTTTCAGCACCAAATGAATCACTCCTCCATCCTATCTAGAGACGGCGACATCTTCGTGACAAAGGATGAGCCCTCGTTAGACGGCGACTTTCTTTTGCCCGGAGATGCCATCGGAGTCTTGGAGCCCTCGGGTTCTCGACTCGATTTAGACCCCCCGGGGACGATCTCGTTAAGCACACAGTCGTCCAGGTGCTCGTAGAATTCTTGCGCTGTCGTGAATGTGCTCTGGCAGATCGAGCACTTGGCGTCGGCCTTGCCGTCACTCGGTCCTGCAATCACCACCCGTCGACTGTTGGGAGGCGCCTGCTCGACGTTGTGTACTGATGTCAAGTGCCTCTTGAACACGTCCGCCCGGTTAAACGCCTTTTCGTAACTTGTCCCAGCTCCTGGGCAGAATGGACAAACCATGGTGCCCCGGTAGTGCGTAAGTGCGTGGCGATTCTTGTCATACTTCCTAGCAAAGCCTTTTACATGGTACTCGCACGATTCGATCGGACATTTCTCTGGCCGCTCTTCCTGGTGCGTCAGCATATGTGCCGCGAGGTCCTTGAACACCCGTCCACAGTCTGGATGTGGACACCTGCTGCGGTTCTCTGGCGTCTTCGCGGCGGGGCTGCTATGTGTCGACATCATAATATCGCCTGGGCCGGAGATTTGGTGGCCCGTGTGCTCTGCTGAGTGTGTCGGTACTGTTCCAGCCCCATGCCCGGGAAGTGGAGCTAACATGGGGGCTAACCTGGGCGGCTCAGGGCCATGGAGAGGTTGGGGTGGGGCCGGAGCCGCTTGGAAAAAGTCCGGGGGTCCGGACTTGAACTCGCCCTCCTCGCCACCACTAGATGAATCATTATCATTAACATCAACGGATTGCCGAACTTCTCTCATCCAATCTTTTAGTGCCGTCATGGGAGGCCAGTCACCACTAGCCTTGCCTCCTCGGTTCGGGTTGAAATGGGCTCTCCGCAGGTGAGCTGCTGCGTTGTAGTAGGCGCCGTACCGTTTTTGGGTCACGCAGGCCTTGCATTTCGATAAAGGCACGACCGGCCGCGGAGACGAGGGGTTCGGAGACTCGGGTTCGATGCAGATCCATCTCTTAACGAGAGAAGCGTGTTTCGACTCAGTATGACGCCGTAACTCGTGCTCGCCGCGGAAACCCTCGGGGTATTCGTTGCATTTGTTGCAGTAGACTCGTCGTAGAGGTGGTCGCTGATACGAAGGCCGCATGCGGCTACTGGGTATCAACGGACCGATTCGAACCGCGCCACGCGAGTACCCGGGACTTTCTCCAACTGTATGGCGTCTCGCTAATCCCGGCTCCATCGACTGAGGCGAGGTCATAATGTGGTCGGGGACATCCTTCATCAGATAGTCGCGGTTACTTCCCTCCAAAACCGGCGCCGACGCCGGGTGCCAATTGTCTAGGGTGCCTTCCCGGCTCTCAGGCACGGGCTTGCGTATGTCGTCGGTAATCTTCAGCAAGGGAGGTAGAATTTGTGGCCCAGGGCGGGCCTGAACCCGGGGTCGGACGAATCCGAAATATTTAAGCCCGACCTCTCCCTCAACATCACTTGCGCCGATCCTCATGAGGAACTCGTTGGTCGACATTACGTTATGCTGACCCCAATCATCTCTCTTCAAAACGTTGCTAACGATCTTGATGGCTTCTCTATCTGGTTCAGACAGTTCGGCGGGAATTTCGTCCAATACACGAGGACATGACCAGGTATATATGCTTACGAGGGCCTTATAGACGGCATTGAGCACAGGCGCGCCTGTGCGATCCCAAGCAGTTGGGGCATGATGCCAGGTTGAAGACGTAACATCGACGAGGATGGATCTAACAACACTAAACATGCACAAGGCAAGCAAAACCGCTAGAGACATTCGCACATCGGGCGTCCCGCTCCGCAACACGGTATGTTCGAACGCGTGTAGGAATTCAGTAAGCGCGTCATGGAGGAGTCGATATTGCCTTTCCGAATCAATCACTCCCTCGGGCGGCGGGGCTGTCCTTGGGTGGCGTGGTGCGGAAGCGAGCGTGAGGACGGGTTCGGCCTGATGTAAATCGTAGTAGAGTACCTCTCTCAAAAGAACCTTGGCACGATGCAGTACAGGCACCGTAGCTTCCTCTGATTCTCGATCTCGGAATCCAAGTGCTCGACTACTACACTCCAGCAGGTCAGTAAAGAGAAGAAGTGTATCAGTAGCACTCCAGCTAGCGACAAGGACGCCGATAACCACTGCGCTGGTAGCTGGTGAGTTTCGAGCCAAGTGCAGTCTGCTCGCCACATCCTCGTCACTCGACCAAAACACATCTTCATAGTCGAGGCAATGGCGAATGAAATTTAGGAAATGCGGGGGAAAGCTATATGCCAGCTCAAGGTACTGATTCATCGAACGGCGTTGTTCGAGTGGCGGCGTTGTGATTACTTGGGATTGCCTAGGAGATGAGGGTGCTAGGTCAGAGCAGGGTTAGTCTCATGCTACAAAACACGAGCGACTGCACGTTTAGCGATGGGACATTTTTCTCACCAGGTAGTATCAATGGCGCGAATTGCGTCAACGGGGGCCGCCTGCATCCTAGCAGATTCCAAAATTCAGAGTCGCCGAGCCCGCCCTGCGCTCGACAGAAATGGCAAACGTCGTTTGAATCGCACTGGGCTCACTGTTAGAATACCAAGACCAAAGATAAGCCAACAAAGACGAATATTTACCGCAAAATTCTTCACCGTACAGCGCAAGCAAGACCCATTAGTGCTTGGTAGTTTCAACTCCCCGATGGACTGCAGCCTTGACTGCCCAGCCCTGCTAAACCTCAGCGGTGGGAGCAAAGGATCTACATCAGCTTCCGTGAAGCTCCTTTGCCGGGGAAGGCTGTCAGGCTGAAATGAGACGCCAGGAAATGAATCCTTGCGATCGCTGTCACTTAGTTGGCTCGGTATGCTTAATGACCGTAGAGGAGTGGGCACCGGGGGTTTCGGTAATTGGAAAGTTGAAGAACGCCGGGGGGTTTCTCCCCCCAAAGACCTAGACGACGTGTTGTCAGGGAATGTGAGAGTCGGCGTATTCGTGATCGAGGGAAGGAGTGCACTGTCTCTTCGCGAAGTCAAAGCGTGCTCTCGGACGTGGTAGTCTCGGTCGTCTTCGCTGTGAAATCCATACACGTAATGGATGCAGTTGTCGTCTAAGCACTTATACGACGCGGTTGGGCTTCGGGAGCTCTGTGAGAGGGCGTCTCGAATCTTGCTACTGCGGAAGACTGGATCGTTCTCGGCGATGTTCTTATCCAACCACCACCTCGCATATCCCTCAGGTGTGTCGTCGGGGATTAGCCGCTTCAAGGACTCGATCAAAAACGGATCCCATAGATTTACTCCTACAGAAGAGAACAGAGGTTACACGCGGTTAGACAAAGGCGCTCCCGCAACGTGAGATGGGTATTCAAGATAGGATTCCATTGCTAGGTACGCTTGGCCGGTCGGGGAGGACGGTGGGGAAGAGGACCAGGGCGCGGGATGGGGAGAGACTGGTCAAGCCAGAGAGCATGGTTTTCGCTGTGAATGGAAACAGGAAGATACATACCGTTTCTCACAATGGCTGCCTCAATACATTCGCATTGGTACTGGAGAAATCGAGCCTCTTCTGCCTCCGAAAGAGGGGGTGGATTCGTCGGAACTTCTAGAAAAAGGACCTTGGGTTAGCAAAAACCGAAAGCATAAGAACGCGATGAAGCCAGGATTCGAGAGCTGCCGCGACCGGCCGTCCACCATATAGAAGACAGGCCAGGACGTGAAAGGGCGGCTGAAGGCGCGATTGATGGATTGACAGAAGCTGATGGGTGAGAGGTACAAGGACCTTGGGGATGTGAAAGCCATACCGTGGAGAGCGGCATAGGCGCGCAGAGCATGCAGCTTGTGACGGAGCATAAGCAACTCAAGTTTGACGTTGGATCCATACTTGGCTGGAAACAAGGCGGCGAGTTGAGCCTGTACTTCGGCTTGTTGGTCGGCCAGTTGCGCCCGGCGGTTCAGCAACTGTTTAATGGCAGACTCAGTACCCACGTCGGGTTGAGACTGAGACTGAGACTCGGCCGCCATGCCCAGTCAGGCGGTCACTAGCCGTGACCTCAAGTCGTTGGCACTCTCGCACTTCGTGAAGACTAGGCAAGGCTGTTGTCGCTGTCATGACAATGCTAGCCAGTGCCTGCGAAGAGGTGTTGCTGCTGCTGGCGGCGGTGATGATGGTGACACTGCGCGTAACAAGTGGGGGAACCAAAGACTCCGGAGGCGCTGAAGAGCTGGCGGGTGTCCCAAAAATACAGTCGGCGATCGTGTGCACAAGCTCTCTGATCTATTCGTCAATGGGCGGCGCCAAGATCTCTCATCCAGAGGAGAGATTGGGTATCGACGGAGCGATAAAAGCGAGTGTAGGGTGGAATTTTGTCTCTCAACGGATGGTGAGCCTTTGCTTCCTCCGCCTTCCCGTGATCCTTGGCCGCGAGGAAGTCGCGAGAGGGAGGGGTGGGAAAGAGAAAAAAATACAATCAAAAAATGAGCGGAGGTGAAGAGCAAGCTCTCTCTCTGTTCTCTAAGCGACTTATGCTGACAGATCGGGGTATCTCATTGCTTCGAAGCCTCCCCCTGGTCGAAATCCCCAAAGTTCGTCCGGCAATGTCGTCTGCTAGAGGAAAAAAAGGTGTTTGCCAGCATCCGCAGAGATCCAACCGCATAGGACCTAAGCTGACCGAGTCTGCGGTTCCGTGGCGACAGCTTCAAAAGGTATAGCTTTGGGGAGGGAAGCTCGGGTTGGGGAAAATGCAATGGCTCCTTCTTTGGTCTCTTGTTTTCTGTGGTCCCCTCCACTTGGGGCGGTTATTTTTTGCGCTGGAAGGCGTAGTCCAGGATACCCCTCGACTCGGCCCAGTTTTTTTTTTTTTTTTTTTTTTTTTTTTTTTTTTTTTTTTTTTTGTCCTCGTCGTCTTTCTTCTTCTTGAACCAGTACCTTGCTCCGGGTTAGCCCTCGGCCGATCGTTCTCCTTGCTCGCTTTGTTTTCGTTCTTTCCGCCCCTGGCTACAGTACGATTTTGACTAGGGAGCAAGTCGGTAATTACCCACGAAGCTTGCGAAGGCTTTCTGGAACTTCGGAGAGGGGCCTTACTCACGGAAGTACGAGCTACTATAGTGGTACAGTACAGTACGAGAGTGGCAGCTCCGTGTGGTATTCAACTGGCGCGCCGGGTGAGTAAATGAGCCATTGGACATGAGCGGCCAGGATCAAGGAGTGAAATTGGGCAAGTGGGGCCAGGCCACGGCCGACGGAGTTTGACATGGAAGTCAAGTACACTTAGCCCAAGACGGCAACGACGAAGGAACTGTGACGGATACCTCGTACAGGATAATACAGAAACCGGGATGAGACCAGACACCAATGTACAAATTCGGACTTGATACCTTGCCGGGTTCGTTCGAGCCTTCTCTGCTTATTGACTGGCGTAAACCCGGCACTGGTCCTGCGCAGTGAGTAGCATTGCCAGCTAGCATGAGGAGTGGTATTAGTAGCATTGCAATACCGCCGCTACCACACACCACTCCCATGTCATTCTCTCTCGACGTATGCCTCTACACTAGGATGATGAGCTAGGCAAGGTTGCGCGCGATTAGCCACTTTCGACCTGGCCCGTAAGAAAGGGAGAATCTCAAGGCCCCGGTCCCGTGTGTGGATGCGGCCCAGCTCAAGACCCTGGGAGCCCACGCCCATTTACTGCCCTCTACCGTAGAGATGAGTTTACCATCGAAGTTGTAAATTAGCGGACTTGTCACTGTACCCCGTCATAAAGCCCAGATAGTACTGTAAAAGATACGGCCTGGCTTAATTACGCTTCACTATAAGAGTGGATCGATGAGAGCTTACACGGGCAACCCTCACCGTGTACTATGCTGTACTCACAAAGATGACGGCCTGCGAAATGGCACAATGGAGACCCTGATAAACACTCGGCGACAGCGTTCCATGGTACAGTAATCTCAGACGCCGAAGTAAGAACGAGAAGTCCACCCAGCACCAATGTATACCACCGTAGGGGATACCTGGCCGCTGCCTCGGCTGCTCTTGCAGTCAAGCAAGGGGCCTCTTCCTAGGCTGGCACTGTGTCCCAGCTATCGGGCAGGGCTGGAGCATATAATCTGCGTATGATACACCGTGTCAGGTCAGTTATATTTACTGTTCGAGGATAAGGCATGATACACTGGGATTGATGCATGTACCCTTCATCTCTCCAGGTCCACGATTCTCCAGAGGGCCGGTCCTGAGACGAAAGTTTTGTTGGCCCCGGCAGCTAGCCCTGGTGGCCCGGAGTGCACCGTGGATTGGGTGGAATCAGTGTTCAATATAGTGTACTACGACATGAGCACAGCCCAGCCCGTCCGGCCTTCTGGAACCCCACTCGTAGGGGTTTGTTGGCTAGCCTGCTGGTCCTATACTCCCAAAGATCCATTCTGAAGGCAGGCAGTACCAAAATTGTGGATCGCGGGATTATTGTCATAAGAGCTCGCTACTAATGCCAGCGTCAACGGTAACGGTCCGGCGAGCTGGACACCATCTCAGGGGTCCTCCAAACTCAAGAACGTTCGATTTTCCATTTTTAGCTCCAGTCTAGTTTTTATGGGCCGGCCGTAATAGCGCCTCTTTGTCTCCATCTTGTGTTGCTCATCGCAGGCATGTTTTTTCAAATTGATGTTCTCAGGCAGAGGGACGTACCGTGCTTCGACTCGCGGTGCTAAGAGATCTTCCATAGCCACCGGGTAAGGGAAAGGGAAAATAAAACGAGAAGAAAAGTAGAAGAACGAGGAGAAAAGGGAAAACGTGTGAGAGAAAGAGCGACAACGAGAGGAGATCCGATGAAGGTATCCTGCCGAAATCAATATAAAATTTATATAGATGCTTGTTTGTGCGCGAGCCATCCCAGCCACGGCTACCTTAAAGTGCGAGACGGAGAGTCAAATTATCCCAACGCCTGGGTTCACCGGACTGGTTTGGAGGTACAGTACCTTTACCTTCTTAGTCTTCGCACGAGAGTACTTGAGCGAGCGACCTGGCCAATTATCGCGCGGTCCCTCGAAGTGGCTCGGTCTAGACTGCTCCATGGGGGGGGAGCGGCTTTTCTACACTGGGGTATAATAGTATTAGCAGAGGAGGATGACTTTCCTGTCTTCGCGCGTCGTCGCAGCTTCCACCCACACAGCACGCTTTTCTTTCCAAGCTTGGCCCTGCCCCCAAGGTGCCCAGTATCCTGCCATCGGTCCTGGACACAATGGATTGCTGCTGATCGCTAAAATGCAAGCGCGGTGTCAAGCAATGGTCTCTCGTATCTGAATGAAAAATGCGTTCTACCAATCAACGCTTATCCATCTCGCTTCAGATTGAACGTAGTCCGCGGCAAGACCTTGTGAACAGCCTGCGACTCATGGTGATGATAAACGAGAGACGGGTCCGTTGCTTCTTCTACCGGAGTTCCTCTCCACTCCGACACTAACAACCATCGCCTCGGGTGGCCAAACCGCCACGGCCATAATACCGAGAAGCCAATGTGCTAGAAAAAGAACGGGCACACAGAGAATTGAGGCGCATGGCGCACACAACCTTGCGTAGCTGGCGGAAGATGTTCTCATTCAGAGGGATCGTTGACCTCGGGCACAAGCGGGAAGAAAACAGCGACGAGATGCAGCACCGTCATCGCTCCACGCCTAGGCCAGCGAGATGGCACCTCGGTCGCACTTGATATGTGATGGAGATTTTCCCTTCCAGAGGTCTCTTCCCTCACGCTTTCCGGTGAGCTGCAATCTCGCAAGCCAAGTTTGCGAATTAGCAGTGTTTTCCTATTCCTTCCCTACTTCCCTGGTTCCTTGGTTCCTTCCAGCTTCTTCCCTGGGATGGAATCTATATGCTAGGAAGCATCGTGAGCGTCCCTTGTGTGTTGGTCAAGAAAACCACTTCTAAGCCCTGAGAGCTAGTCAGATGCACGCACCCGCCCATCTTGTCTTCCCTGTATCTTACAACCCGTAAAAGCACGGTGCACAAGCAGGGCCAGCATACTCCAGGCCACCAACATCAAAGCTCGTGATTGTGAATATGCTGGATTCTCTACCGCTTCCAGCCTAGCGCGCCGGAGCTGGGAGGTGTGTACATAGTCTCGACTGGTAGAGAATGTAGCGAAATACTACCCTTCTGAAGGGCGAAGTCCTCGTGGTCGGAGCATCGTGGGTTCCCATTGGCCCAGAGTTGCCTAGAGTCGTTGAGGGAAGGGTGGGTGCTCTTTCCAAGCAGGACCGAAAGAAGCAAGGAAGACTTGCAGACTTGCGAGCGAAGCTCCTTCCTTTGCAGAGCCTCCCTCCGCAAAACTGAGGACTCGCGCACCGAAGCACGTCGTCCTGGAATATTAGTTCGTGTATTAGTTTACTCTGCAGCGAGTACCCACAGTCATGCTTTCTGGCTGACAGCGGTACAAGCAATCACAGTCCACGGTAGGACTGCCTAATGTATTTTGTATGTAGTCGGCCATGTGAGATTCGAAGCAAGCACGTCCAAGAAGGGGGACTTGCTAAATGCGACGGGGATGCAGTAGGGTGGGAGCGGCGTGGAAGGGTCCACGAGTCGTCACCAGTCACAGGCGGCATTCAGAAACATCGCTGGCTTGCTATTTTGCCATCGACTCGTCAGCTCATCTGGGGCATACTACTTACACACCTGCCGCCACTTCCCAGCAGCTTTTACTGAAAAAGGCCGTATATTAGACCATACGACACTACGACGACTAGACTCTGGTCCTCCATCAAATGTTGACTTACTCGCACACACGCTAAGATGGATATCTGAACCCCTATATCGTCTCAGCTCTTCAGCCTCCAGCTAGATCATCTGTAAAACCTGGATCATCCCGCGGGCACGATTATTGGACGGTCCGGCTTGAGCGCAATCGCTCGTGATGCACACTCCGCATGTCTTTCCAGACGTTGTCGTCCACTCTTATCAAGTGTTTTCTCTTCTTACCCCACTTTGTAAACGAAAACGAGCGTCTCGTGGTCTTTCATGCTCGCCCAGGATTGAGCTGATGCTGATACTCTCTTACCATGCTGGATTCTAGCTGCGAGCCTTACTCCCATCGCCGTATAATACAAGTAGTACCTTTCCTCACTTTCCGCCTCTTGTGTACCGTCGTTCCGTGCTGTACTCAGTACTTTGAGGGTAATGGCGCCGTCTCCCTGCCTACCGGGGCTTTTTCGAATTCGCACTTGGCCAGTCAGCTACACAGTATCGGCCCAACGTCGAAGTTCCTCCCCTGCCCCGTTCTTGCTTGGCCTTGGCGTTCTTCTTCTCTATATGGCGTTGGAACATTCGAGCACTGGAGATCTACCAATCAGTAGCCAGTTAGCGGGCATCTCGCAGTGGCATGTTAGAGCGCAAATCGCATTAGCCCCATCGAGATCCGGGCCCTCATGGATTCAATCAATACCTGACTATCAGGGAACCTTCCCTTCGCCTACAAGGAGAATGGTTAAGATATAGCAGAACATAGTGGTATTGCGCCGCTCTTTTGATCTATGATTTCTTGACACCTTAAAATGACATAGACTCCAAGAAGACTGACTTGGTCCCGGCACCTTGCTCTAGCTCGCGCTGACAAGTACGCAAGCGTGAAATCCAGGCGACTTCGCTCCTGCCACCAAGCCAAGGAAGGATAAGGGAAGCCATCGCCTCCACAGCCACGGGCCAGCATTCTCACGGTGTGTTAATCTATGAGGCAGACAATCCCCAACACCCCAGCCTAGCACGTGTGCGAAGCACCATGTCCATGCGTGGGAGAGCCAGTGGAGGGTGGTGGCTACCTTAGCGCGCGCCGCCCTCTACCCTTAATATCAACTACCCTGACCAGAAAACCCGCACCATCAACAAATGTGATAGGCTCTCGGTTGCAGGTCGTCCCAGGTCTAGTTTAGCTGCAAGGAGTGTGCGACCCGAATGGTGACGAAATTCTTCGAATCATTGTCGCCAACGAGAAGCGAACGAGCGGAATACTTTCTCCTCTCTCTCCTCTTAGACTTTCCCGTCTCGGGTGGGTGAAGCGGCTAAAAGGCACAGCCGTGCTCGGATAGCCCTCGACCTAGCTTGATTCTGTTTTTCTTGCCTCATTTTTTTTTCCCTCTCCTCCTGGCCCAAGCTCAGAGCTAGCTACTCTTCTTGGTGGTCAGCATGTCAGCACCGCTTCGTTTGTGTACCACATTAACAAGCGAGGGCCATTCTCTCAATGCACCTAGGGTATGGTATCATCATCTCTTACAGAGGAAGAGGGGGGCAGAGGCTACAATGCCGTGTCCCAATCTCCCTCATGACCTCGTTACGCCTGCTTATCAGGGAATTTCCCGGCCATTAAACTATCCCAGTTATTAATTTATCATGCTCGACAGGGCGCGCCACCATCTCCACGACAGTGCTGGGAACGTCTGATAGTAGTTTCTACTAAACGACATTGTGGTACCGCACCATCATCTCCTCAGCTCCGCAGATGGAGCCGAGCTCTGATGACGGCAGCCGCTTCTCAGGCCTTCCACATTCTCGGGGTACACAACGTTGTTCCTCTGATGGCCTTCGCCTTACTAGGACAGCAAAGGTTCGCGGTGTAATAATACTCACCTCCAGATCCTGTGTGCAGATACATAACCGAGAAAGCTAGAGCGGATACTTGTGTAGAGTGAGATTCAACAGCCCGGAGCCTAGCCGACGAAGTAATAGGGCCCCGGCCAAGAGCAGCAGACAAGGGCGGCACCACAGTGTCAGTACTACAGTGCCAGCCCAGATGGACCGTTGTGCGAAGCTATCCATTTCCTCCTTCACAATTAATAAGCCGGGCTTCTCTGCGACGCCGTAGAGTCGCATCGCAGCTCGAGGTGGATGGATCCCATCTGCAGTAGTCTCGTCCACAGTACCGCCGCGTGTTGGCCGTCGTTCCCTTGGCGCTGGCATCCTAGGTTCGCCTCAGGAGTCGCGAAACAAAGTACCAAGGGGCCGGCGGCTGGAAAAGGCAAACAAAGCCCAAAGAGGGGGAGATGGGCGAGCAAAAAACAAAAAGAGAATTATAGGGCATGAGGCTGAAACGCCCAACATTGGGAGATGTCAAGGGCAAGTGTGGGGTGGACAAAGCCCTATGGAGGAAATTATCACCCATTCGTCTCATTTCTGCCAAACCCCTTTTCTCCAGCCCCACTCGATTCTCCAGGTACAACCCCCGGGATTCGACAAGGGAGGTCGAAATGCTGGGGTTTCATGTCCTGTGCTGTTGGCTGTGGATGGAGACGGAGATGGAGATGGTGCACCTGCGCCGACACATACTAGTAACTGTCACTGACTTGCTTATGTGGATACACTAATTACCGATATCCCAACCTCAAGCATTAAGCATTGGACCTCTCGTTAATGTTAGATAAACAATAATACACCTCCTCCCAGAAGAATCCAGCTTTGACAGCAGCCGAGGGACTTGATTCGACCTGGGCTGCATGTCAAAATGGCTGTCGCCCCTGTGCTCTACGCGTGCGCCACGTTCAGGCGCCATAAAAGAAGACAAGAAGAAAGCGTGACATTCTCTCAGCGAACCTAATTGTTGGGTTCGATACCGCCAGCGAGAACTCATCGGCAGAGGTTCGCGTCGGACGCAAGCCAGCCAGTATAACTGTGGGTTCTCAGCTGTGTCGTAGCCCATCTTGCTCAGTCGGCCCCCTGAGCCATCTCAACTTTGCAAGCCACCAAACGTCAGCGCCCCCGCCTTCCCGTCCCAACAATCACTATTCATTCTGGTCGACAGAGAGTGGGAGAACCAAGGGGAAATGGAAGGGGGCGCCTCGCGATGTTGTTGTCCTGGATTCCTCCAGCGCCAGCCGGAGGACAGGCTTAAGATTGCGAAGAACGCCACGGGCGGAAAGAGAGGAGGGAAGCACTCGCCTATCAGCGACAATTGTGGCTGAGAACGTGCTTGCGAGAGGGAGAGAGCACAACGGGAGACGGCGGAAAGTCGAAATCGGTGTTGCAGGGGCTGAACTCAAGCGGAAAGGGAGGGCTGCAAAGCCACGCTTCCCATACTCATTCGCGCGGGAAGTGATCATCGCCGTCTTCCCGCATCCGCTGCTCATCAGCTTCAAACGGTCTCGCGGGCAATGTTGATCCCTCCTGCGAACCCTTGCCCACTGTATCAATAATCGAACCATTGCTGAGGAATGACTAGCCCTCGCCGAATCTAGTTTACGTGGAGGGCCACTTCCGCCACTGCATTCCACGTGGTCCTCCTCGCTACCTCACCGTTAATCTTTTTGCCCTTCAGATTCCACGATGAAGAGCGCCAGCCCTCGTCCAACCGGTATGCTTCCCAACCGCCATGCTGATACATGTCAAAAGAGATTGCAAGACACGTTCTCAAAGTGCCACCCATAGCAAGTGGAGGGGGACGGGAAGCCACAAGTAATTATGAACCATTCCGCTATCGCAGCCTTTCTGTAAGTTGAAAAAAAATTCGATAAGAAACCTACAAGAAACAGTATGAACCGGGACATGAGGGAGAAGATGAAAGAAAAAAAAGTAAACATGTTAAATGCCTGGCCAAGGCCCCAGAGTAAACGGTCGCTCACCCTTCACAAGAGATATCCTTTGCCTGCCAGCACATGAATGTTGAATACATGCCTATTACGCCGTTCTAATGCCTCATTCCACAAGAATTTTCGTCATATGTAGATGCCCTGAAGATGGAAAAGAAATGAGAAGAAGGGAAAAGAAGAAAAGAAAAGAATAAAATAAGAAAAGGTTGACACAGAGGCGTTCCGAAGAGATTAATGCGAGAGTCGAGGGACTGACGGATGTCACGGCTCCTCAGTCAGGCGTTAACACCACCCGCTTCGCCGGTTTCCCTTTTTCTATGCCATCACCATCACCACCGCTACTTCCGTCCGTTAGGTTACTGCTTTTTTTCTTTAGTCCTTTCGTCTTCTACGCCTCTGCCCAACGCTTTTCCCGCAGGGGCATATCTTTGGCCTGAGTGGCCCGAGAGCCGTCCGCCTCCGCCTTCCAGGCCCAATACTCTCCAAGGCGTAGTTCGGCGTAGGTAGCATAGTCGAAATCGATCTCGGAGATGACAGCCTGGATGAGGGCCCAAATGCCCCAGTAGAAACCTGGGATACCACGGTACAAATCGACCTCATCGGCGAGCTTCCTCGTCTCGTCCTCAAGGTCCACCAAAGGGGCTTTATTGAAACTATAATAGGAATGAACATAATGCCGGATAAAGTCGAGCCTCTCAGACCGGGTGGGCAGGTTCTCGTATTTGCACTCAAAACCAGCCCATTCGGCGAAGTGGTTGGCGATGTCGAAGGCGGCTGGGGAAGGGGCGGCATACTCGTAGTCGATGAAGCTTACGACCTTATGAGATTTGTGATTTGCAGTTTCGTTAGGCTGGATGATGATATTTCCATGGAGAAGATCACAATGGGCGAACACGAGCTATGCCAGTGTTAGTGAGCATTATCGAGGGTTGCAGGTACACATCCAAGCCAACTCACCCCATTCTCTCCTAGGCCTGGTCGCTGACTGAGATCTTTAATGAGCTTGTTGAGTTCCGTTTGCAGCCTGGTCTGGCGTTCTCGCTGATGCTCGGTGTCTGTCGGCAACGCGTAAATCCACTTCTGCATCACCGTCCATAGGTTCGGCGCGGGCTTTCCTGGGGCCGCGGCATCAATGGATTGTCGGCGCTTCGAGGCCTCACTGCCGTTTCCGTTGGCCTGCGCAGCCGGAGGCGAGGGTATACAGGGTATCGTGGCATGCCACTCAGCCAACCTCTTAGCAACGGGTCTGTAGATGTCGGGGTTCCGAAGGTCCTCGGTGCTCGTCACAGTTCCTCGGATGTACCGATAGAGCATGCCATTTTGGAAGCGCGCAAGGAGCTCAGGCGCAAGGCCATGTGCCATGAGAAGTTCATGATTCTCTGCCTCTCGCTGCCGGTCAATAATGACGTGGGTTCCGTGGCCGTAAGCACGAAGGAGAATGGCTTCCCGATCGATATCGTCGGGCGATGCGCCAGCAGCGTCATTGACAACCTTTAGGAGGGTATTCGTGATGCCGTCCGTGCACCTGATGAATCTGACTTTGGCTCCCGAGCTGTTCCACTCTGGTCGGATCGCGTAGATGAGTTTGAGAGCCGACTCTTCAGAATTATGGCCGTCATAAGCAAGCGGAAGCGTGCGCACCTTGGGTCTACCGTTCGCTACACCGTTGGCCACGCAATTTGATACACCGTTGGAGGTCGCCATTTTGTCGCGATCTGTTCGCACGAATCGCACTCCAAGTTGGACGCAGTTTGTAAATGCCGACGCCGATGACGATGCTACGCGAGCAATGTGTGAATGATTTGGCCTGCGAAGGCGAGATGACGAACGGATTCGACCACGTGGATGGGCTGGACCAGTGAGAATAGCTGACCAGGCTCTTCTCGGTATTTCCCCCAAGTTAATCTACCCTTTCAGAATTCTAAAGGCGTTACTAGTTACCAGGGGATAGATACCAGCTTTGAGCCCTGTTAAACTGCACACGCAGGCAGAAAATGCAAAGCACATGCAAGTTTTCAACCCGCGATGCCCAAGGCAGAGGAGGGTGAGCGACTTTGCAAGGGCGCAAATCTCGCAACGCAAAAATCGGCACGCTTGATTCGCACGAGTCGAAGAACTGACGGGGCGGCAGCGGAATGGACCAAACCAAGCCAAGCCGTTCTTGTCCTGGGCGCACACGATCAACTTCCTTTCCCGGTGTTGGACCTCTCACAAGGTGCTGACTAGGCCGATACTGAGCAGTTCTAGAACTCGAGAAATTGTCAGACAGAATAACTTCACAGTCCAGGCTCGCATGGGGAGAGAATTGATGCGGTTGTCGGCCCAGGACCTGACGAACTCGTGGTGTCAGGTTCAATAGGCGTGGAGTTGGGGTTGGGAGTTTAGATGGAAACGGGAGGAGAGAGACTACCCAAAATTGGCTTGTGATTGAACCAATGGAAGAGAGGAAGACACGCTCTACTCCGGACACAGGGTCTTTCCAGGTAGTCGAAGCCAGACCTGGGTGTCCCACTTCAGGATCTTCTGGCGACTGCGCTAGACCGAGTAGGCCGTTGAAAAGAGTGGAACTGATTGGCGAGAAAGCAGAAAAGAGAAACGGGGAGGTGAAGGGGGGGGGGTTTTCCGATCAGAGGAGAAGAAGTGAAAAGAAGAGGCGGGAAAGGGGCAAGTGGGAGAGATGAAAGAAGGGACTAGGCGAGCGAAGCAAATTAGATTGGGTCCCGGTTCCTCCAAATAGAAGTCAAGCTTAATGTGTCTCAGGGGAGAAAAGAGAGCGAGCGAAGCAGAGAAGCGCGTGTTTGTATTTTGTACGAAACATTCAAGATCAAGATGGATGAATAGAGATGGCAAAACCCTACCGGCCAACTACCAGTATGCCGTCATTAAACATAGTCACCGGATCGCCGAACCTCGATGTACCTGGACGGCTTGCGGAGATGTGTTGGGAAAGGAGCGCTGGCGTTGAGCTACACGCGGATGGAGTTTACTAAAAAAGAGTCTGAGGGGTCAAACGAACATTTCTAGGGTTTTCCTCCACTACAACATTCCGGACGTGTGGGCTGGGCTGTCTCTAATGGAACCCGGCCTGGTGTAGGACAGACGGCCGGACTGGGGCAGAAAAATAGTCGGAATTTCAGATGCGAAGCAACACTAACTGACACTCCAAGGGCCAATCCCAGCCAAGTATATCAATGTGAGAAGGCGAAGAGCAAATGCGCTTTTATCTCTCATTCTATCACCGAAGTTGGATCAATTGATAAAATAGCCCCATGCCTTTTCCGTCGCCATTGTCGGCGTCAGTTGCCGAACCTGAGCGCAAGAACATTGTAGGGAGGTCGAGCCCGGGCCGATCGCCAGTTCATTGAACGCTGGCCTCCAGCCCCTCGTTTCCTGCCTGGCAGCACTGCTTGGGCGGGATGACATCGATACAGATGGAAAGTGCGCGTGGGATTTCCTTATATGAGCTTTTATTCTGTGCTCAACTCTCATTGCCTGGAGGGTAGCGGACTTGCTTGTGTGGGTATACGTAATGGACCGGGCGGGATCGGTCTTTCCAAATCAGCCACCCATCCATCTTCACAAGGTTGTTCAAGTTTCTGGCGGAATACTCACATGCTTGTCGGTGCTGAAAATGGTGCTTCCTAGCCAGCGTGGGGCAAGCCTTACCCCACGTCGGGGTCCCTTCGGTAGATCGAAACGTCGCCCTATAGGGATAAATTGACTAACGCATGATTATGCTGTTAGCGGTGTGTTCGCCTTACCGCGTCCTTGCTGAACCAGGTTTCGACCTCAGCCTCAACCTAGTCCTGACATTGTTCCGACGACCAAGCTCGCCTGGAGATGACCAACTAACTAATACAGTGCCATTTATAAGCTTGAAATCTCGTCGCTTTCGCTGTCAAGGGCTACATATAAGTCTCGTCCAACGTCCGCCAACTCAAGCATGGCCTTGTCATCCATGATGTGAGGATACGAACCTCAAAGCCACCACATCGCAAACGCTAGATCGCAGTCTCTGTGAGACTTACACCGCCTACCCGGCCTCAACCAAACGGCATTTGCCTCCTCGCCGACGGTGTTTTCGTGAAATTTCATTAGCCTTGTAGCCTCTCATTCCCTCCCAATCCCTCACTATGTCCCTTCCCATTCTCCCCAGCCCGTCTAACCTCGTAGGTGTGGCATTGGTCGTCAATCGGACGCGTGACGGTCCCAGCCTCGTCTTCCACTACCCACCCGAGATATCTTCCGAACCTATTGGCCAAGCGCCCACTGATTCAATCGACGATGGCATTGCACACGACGACATCCTCCTGGAGCGCCTCCTACAGCCAGAGCGCTCGCTTCAACCTCAAGGCCAGGGCTTCCACCCCGGTCGTAGTCGTGAGGATCGACTCATCTCTAATTCTGGATCCCAGGCTCCTGTTCCCTGGGGATATGTGGCCGGTTTCCCTACCGGAGACCTGGCCACTCTCCTGAGCCCCGGCCGGCCCTATCATAAACGGCTTTTTCAGGTGTCTCTAGACTCCCTCTATCTCGTATCCTGCCCAGTCCATGTTCCCGAGAATGGCATATGGAAAAAGACCAAGAAGCAGAGCCGATCCAAGTCGCAGTCGAAGAAGCTGGGCTCTTCGGCCAATCTGCGAGATCTAGAGTCTACCTCGAAAATTGGTGGCGAGCAGCCCCCAGTCGTGCCTCCAGAGGACCCGTCGGCCGGGGCATCCGAGCAGAAACAGCAACCCGCGGAGGAAGAGGAGAAAGTCAGCTCCATGACCATGTTTAATGTTGTATTCATCCTTAATCCTAAGAAACACGAGGTGAGAGACCTTGTCAACGCTCTCTACTCCAATATTACCAAGAAGGTGAATAAGGCGTACAAATACTGCCAACAGCGCAGCGACTTTGTATGGAAGGAGTCGAAGCAAATCATCCGACTCAAGGACAAAGCTCGCGAAAACAGTAAGTCGAATACCTATGAATTAACCGAGTCTACGTTTTGGAAAGGAACTAACAAGATATAGAAACCCCCATGCGTCTGCTCTGGAAAGAGATTCTAGATGCCTCAACTTTGGCGTCATCCATCCAAGAGATATACCAATCCGTCTCTCAGAATCGCATCGTTAGCTTCCAACTTGATACTGCAAGCGGCCCTCTGAGTCTTTCCATGCAGCTGCCCGTACCATTCTACATCCCCGATGTTGGTCCTGACACGGAGACTGCGCAGCATGGTCTATGGCTGACGTCTGCCAACACCTACATTCCCGACGAAGCTTTCGAAGAGCCGGGGTTCCTTGCAAAGAACTTTGCGCTCCTCCTGATGGACGGCGAAAAGAAGATTATTTCCCAGCTACAAGTTGACCTTGACCCGACTACCATTGCCATGGTAGAGTTTGTACGGCTGTGCAAACCCACAATGTCGTAAGTGGCTCCAATCCCGCTTCCCACTCCTCCCATGAAGCAGAGTAAGCTCCTCGAGTTAAACGCGTTGGCCGGTAAAGGGGAAACTCAATATCCCCGAACCTTTCTAACGTCATTAAACGCGCTAGCCTCTACCAGATCGGCCAGAGCAACATCCTAAGCCACAGCCAGGTCAGCAAGTACGCGCACCATTTCATCTCCTGGCGTCGCGCTATCGCGATCCCGCCACTCCACGCCCGCGACGTCTACTTCATGTCGCCAAACTGCAACCTTAATCTCTTGCCTCGTGCCTCCCAGCAGTGGGCCCGAACGTTCCCCCTCGCGCCCCCGCTAACCAATTTCCTCGCCGACCTCTCCTATGCCCCCCGTCCCTACAAGAGCTTCTGCCCCAGCAAGGCGCATCGCCCGACTTACCTCGCAATGCTTGCCTGGCTCATGCGCGGCGGCTGGGTCACCCAACTCTGCACCTTCGCCTACGTCGTCGTTTGGCCCGAAATTATCTACGAGGTCGAACACCAGATCGAGGCCGATGAGCTCCACGGACCGAAGTCGTCCACCTCCCCAGGCACTCAAAGCGCCTCCACCTTATCCCCAGATCACAACTCCGCCCAGTCGCCGCCCCCCAATACGACGATTTCCCCCCCTCCCCTACCCCCAGCGCAAGCCACCTCGTCCGCCGACCCAATCTCCTCCCCTCCTCTCCCCACGCCGTCCGACCCTTCCAACGCGACCTCAACCTCCGCCTCCTCTCCCTTCTCCTCCTCGAGCACCCCCTCTGCCGGCTCCGGGCCCCCAACCACAGTGACGGAACAAATCGCAGAAAAAGCCCGCCTCGAGCGCATGGCGACAAAGGCCCAGCGCGAAGCCGCCGAGAAAGCCACCGCCCACGCTCGGAAACCCGTCCCGGCCCCCTCCTCCCATCCAGCGACCAACGACGCTCCCCATCTCGCCCACCTGGAGCCCTATGTAATCCTCGACGCCGGCAGGGCCACGGGCAAGGACTCGCTTTACCTCGACGCCATCGGCCGCCGCTTCGCCGACCCCAAGACGGCGGCGGCGTGGCAGCGCTTCTGGAAGTACTTTGATGGGCGTTCCGCCCTCGAGAGGATCGCGCTGCAAGAGGATATGAAGCGGAAGGAGGTTTGGAACCTTTTGACCGCCATGAGCGAGTATTTGCTTTGTGTTAGACACTGGTGACCGTGCCACTTCCGCGGATATTTATCTCGACCTGCTTCGTCTCATTGTTTTGCGCGTGCTATTCTTGTTTAACGCGCAGAAAAAAGGACATTATTTGTATCTACGCTAGGAAACGACAGGAGCGGCGACTGTTGCAAAAAGCGGACCTAGGATATTTATGACTTCGGAGTAGTAAAATCTTGATAAATCAAGCTAAGCCCAAATCGGGTGTTGCTAATACTAGAAAGCTGTGACCTGAACGCAACCATACAGCAATAACATGCGGAAAGATCCATCCGGGGGTACACCGAGATGCCTCATGACAGGTATCCTTCCACCTCCGTACACCTTGCAGCAATATGAGAACCGCGAGGCTCTAGCCAAG
This sequence comes from Lomentospora prolificans, assembly GCA_029532625.1. NCBI lineage: Eukaryota > Fungi > Ascomycota > Sordariomycetes > Microascales > Microascaceae > Lomentospora > Lomentospora prolificans. The sequence continues at coordinate 857,277 of JARFXM010000003.1, forward strand.
GGTTCGCTGCGGACACATCTGTCACCGAAATGCACCGAATGAAGACAGCAAGAAGCAAAACTTCCACAGTAGACCGACTTATAAGTCAATACATGCAAAAGGAAACCTCAACCGGTACTAGAAACATAACTGATGAGTGGAAAAAAAGAAAAGGGATAAAAGAACAAGACCAACGGTACATTCAGGAAAAGGTAGAGGGAAAATATGAGATAAACCGAGTTATCCATGGTCTGATCCAAGCCCAAACGCCCCTGGTATCAAATCTGTACTATCCGGTGCGAAAGAGATAAAATAAAGGAAATAGCAATAGGGAAGAGAAGTGATGGGGAAGCAGACAAACCCGAGAAAGTGAGCAAACACTCTGCGCCTCTATGTGTAATATGGCTTGCGAAGTAGATAGAAATGGAGTTCCAAAACGCGTTCAACACGCCGAGTTACTCCTCTTTACCAGGCCCGATGCGGCGGTAACCCGATAGAACACAAATCTACCATCTGGGCCCCTCTGAAAACAAACAAGCAAAGAAAGGGTCGATTCCCTCTCGGTCTAAGAAAGGCCTGGCGTGAAGCCGAAGAAGCAGAGGTCGTGGGATAAAAGAAAGCCACAAGTTGAATGAATACGTATAGACTTGGGTATATGTTAAAGAAACATTAACAAGGGTATATCAGGGCGTAGAATGCATGACCAAGAAGATGCCGACCAATCCTAGGAAACCTGTGGTGGTAGGAATCACCAGCAGAGGCAAGTAGAATCCTACATCTATTGCGTAAGATCCATGTCGTACTCGTCCTCCTCCTTGAAGTTGATAGAATTATTGCCACTGCGGTCGTCCTCGGGGTCATGCCAGAACTGTGTGTCGCCGATATCGCCAAGACCAGTATTGCCGTTGTCAGGACTCAAAGAGTCGCCATCCCCCCTATTAGCGTTGAGAGGAGCACCCCTGTAGTCGGTATGTTGAGGGACCCGTAGACCGGAACCGGCGGTTCTGCTGTAGCTGAAAGGCACAGTTTCGTTCTTTGACATAGCATCCATGAGCTCGGTCTGCATGCGCTTCTCATCTTCGGTCAGCTCGAATGGGAACTGTCCGCCAAGGTCGGCAATACAATTCATCAGTTCCTCCTGCTGCTGAAGCTTGAGGTGGAGCATCCACATAAGATCCCTGGTCCAGCTGACGGCACCGTTCAGAATGTCACCCTTGTTGGGCCCCTTGTCCTTTTCCTCCAAGGGAAGGCCGGTAGTGATGTTACCAGCGCCAGCAGCCCTCCTTGCTCCGGGACCAGCAAGGCCAGAGGTGGCTGGGTTGGGACCGGAGACACCAAGTGTAGGTGAAAGCGGAGTTCCATTCTGGATCATCTTGCGAATCTTTTCGTCCTCAAGTCGGTGGCTAGGCACAAGGCGACTGAGATCTTGAATTCTCTCGTTGATATTGTCGCGACGGCGGCGCTCGACAAGATTGTGGGATTCCCGTCTCCTCTTCCTCTTCATCTCTTGGGAAGAAACCGCGTTGGGAGCAACACCAAGCTTCGCAGGCATTGAGGTGCCTCCCTTCATCATAACCTCATTGATCGGGACAAGGCCCTGTTGGATAGGAGAAGAAAAGCCGGAGGTGTAGGACTGAATGCTACCACCAGGCGTGGGCATCCACTGGCCTGAGGGGGATTTATCTGCGAGACCACTAGTCCGGATAGGCTGGGGTCCAAAGCCGGCGTGGATTGTCGTGGTCTTGGGAGTCATCGGGCTCCGGGTGTTTGAGGCCTTGCGCTGCATCGACTGCGAGAGTTGCGCCCTAGCCTTGAGGTAGTTTGGATCATCCTGGTTTAGTTCAGACGCCAAAGGTGAACCGGAATAGCCAGAGATAGGCGACTGAATAGGATGGTGAACCTGGCGGAACTGGCTGCCGCCGAAGCTGTGGACGAAGGGGCTATGGATGGGTTCGCCATCGGGAGTGTTGGAAAAGCCATTTACGTGTTGGTCGATGGGAATGCCTGAACTGCCCTGATAAACACCTTGGTGGAATCCAACGCCCATATCACCCATGTTACCGAAGCCTTGGCCATGATCGACCATACCGGGCTGATCGGCTGGGCTAACCAAACTATCGAGGAGTTCGTCATCTCCGAACAAGGCGCTCGAGGCGCCGCCAGAACCAGAGGGGTAGGCGTTGGGAAAGTTGCCGTAGCTGCCGGACATTAAATCGTTCGGGTCAACGGCTCCGCCTCCGTGACCTCCGCCGAAATGGCCGAAGCCCTGTTGAGTCATATTTGATTGTGCGCGTGCCTTACGCCAAGTATCTCTCTTTTTGCGAGCAGTCGAGGGAAAGTAGTAAGAGGGGTCGGCGTCGCCCTGAAAATCGAAATCGCCGAGGTGCGACAAAAAAGGGAGCCTCTTGGGTTTAATAAGCTATCTACCACGAAAAGACGGCGCGGCATTAGCGAATGAGCGCCACAAAGAATTAGAAGAGGCGAGATCAAAGACAAGAACATATGTGCGAAATGGTCGCAGAGGAAGCAAAAGCAAGCCCGGCAGATCTACGGCGAGGGTATTGAGGCCGTTGGCCCTGGGGAACCAAGCGTTGAGTGCAAGGAGCGAGGGATTCATCACTCCGACACTAGCGACTTCAAATGAATACATACCTTGGTTGAACGATATGGTTAGAAATCTCGCCGCTACAAATCTAGAAGTCGTGCGTTCTTTTCCGCTATGGTCGAGCGGAATGGGAAAGTTCGACAGCAAAAAATCGTCAAGCGGGATGGATAGGCGGGAGAGTCAGGTTGAATCTTTAGGAAGCCAACGAAGGTGAGGGCGCCTGTTGGATAATAGAATACCCGTTTTTTGCCCGCTGCGTGAACTTGCGGTGTCGGGATCGCAAAAGGTTCGAGCGAATCGGTTATAGTTGTGGAAGGGGTGCAGGTACACTTATGTACTGTCAGAAAGAGTTGAGTCGGGGGAGCGGTCAAGTGTGGCTGCGACGTATGCCACAGACAGAGAGAGCTAGAAGAATTCGAGCCTTAATGTTGGTGGGCCCAACACCGCTAGAGATGCCCCTAGTCTCGCTCCTCGTCCTTTTCGACGCACTTGCGAGGGTGAGGAGCGTCCGAGCTTTGGCGGGATGGACGAGATGGCTGGGAGAGTGATCAACGGGCTAAACGCCCGAGGAAGACAATGCGTACCTTAGCCTTAGACAAGTATGTTTGAGACCCGTAGGGGAATATCGGTGACGTACGAGCAGAGACGCGAACAGGTAAGTTGTTCGAAGCCTTTGGGAAGATTGGAGAGAGAGGAGAGAGGAATGAGTCAATGAAGTGAGGGAGGCTCGTGGATTGAGATATTTGTAGGACTTGTTGAGGACCAGGCCCAGCGTCGATACGATGAGCGACCGCAAGAGGGATCAATATTTGGCAGGTCTGTCTTGTGCGGTAGCGAAGAGGGGAGCTTGTACTTGTATATACACATTCCTCAGAGGCAGGACTGTAGGCAGGTTGCTAGAGGAAGCGACGCCTCGCAGCGCGACACCAGGGAGAGAGAGGGAAACCAGTGGTGTGGGTGGGGATGTTTTGGGGGGGGGGAAGAGCAAAGGGCAATGGCAGGCGACCGGTAAGGGTGAGCAGGAAGGGACAGTGGGAGGGTGTGGGGTGTGAATGTAGGGAGGGGTAAGGTATCTGACAGGTGTTATAGGGTACCAAGGCCAAGTACACTGGCTCACGCACACGTACTCGATGGAGAAGGCCAGCGCTCGGGAGGTCGAGAGTGAAAAGTTCGGCATCGACCTGGCAACTCCGAGTATAATTTGTGTATGACTCGAACATTAACACTGTGGAACAAGGCAAAAAGGAAGTGGCGCGGCGGAACCCGCGGCTGAGAAGAAGACGTCGAAACACTTGTACGAGTTCTAATCCTGCTGGCTGGCCCCTGTTTAAATCATATTGAAGAGGATAGGACAGGATAGGACGTGCCGTCGCGGAGACCCCCGAAAATCTTGGCAAACCAACCCCAGGGAGCCAACCAGGCACCCAGCAGAAAGAAGAAAGACAAACCAAGGAAGAACCAGCCGAGAACAAGATCCTTTGGTTCCAATGCGCATTCAGGCAGTCAGAACACCGAGTGGGAATGTGAGAATTCAGCTCATCGCCCCCCGTTGCAAAGTGTTGTGGAGCGGATAGCGTCAACGCTATCACTTTAGATTTCTGCCATGGTGCTCAAGCGTTGAACGTTAGGGCAGTCAAAGGGTTCCAACTCGGGTCGTTCCTGGAAGCGGATGTGTTCGGTGGCATCGTTTGAGGCGGACGCTCCGCAATAGGGCGAACCAGCTGGGAGTCGAGGACGATTTGACTCATTAAAAGCCAGGACGCCACCCTCGATGTGTGGTGGAATTAGGCTCGGGGGCGCGACCGTGCCTGGCTGTCGCATTCTAATTGCTGGACCGGAATACCTACGTACTACAGGGTGTGTTGGAGGAGGAGGAGGCTCTTTGCCCAAGCCGTGTTACTGTCGTACAAAATAACACAAGTATTTGCTCTTCAGGAATAATCGTCACTTTCAGCATTTCGGGTTACACTAAGACTTTCCCACAATAGTGATATACGATGCGAACAATAGGATTGGGGGGAGGGACTGAAGTGAATTCGCTACCGTTTTGGCAAGAGCGATGGGGCGGTCAAAAATAGTGGCGTTGCTCATGGGAAGGGATGTGCGAGAAGCGAAATGGCGCAGTATCCCACGTTTTATTCCCACCTCGTCCTTTGAGCAAAGACAAATCCCGTGTACCAAAGTTTTGTGCAAACACATTTCGACTAATCTATCCTAATAGGTCTCAGAGAAAACAAAAACAAGCGGTGTTTCTTGTTTGTTTACAGTTCTTTACACGCGTTGATCCTAGCATCAATTCGAGGTCAGTTTCTTGCTGGCTACCCAAAAGCAATATAAACTGCGGTGGGGGGTTGGAGATGTATGCAGTGTTAGGATGCCTCTTTGGTGGGGGGTTTGGATTGAACACTGATAAACCTTGCTTAGCTTTCGTCGATGGAAGCGATGAGCACGCCCATATCGGGCGCAGCCGCAAGGTTCGTTCCACTTCGATAACGAGCCGGTGAGCCACACTGCCGTGCTTGTAACTCCAACGATCAGGTCAAGAATGATGAGCGCTCTCTTTGCTTTTTGAACTCTAACTCCCTACCTCTTTGAATTAGAGGAAACGACGATCAGACCATGTCAAGCAGGCTTCTTGCCATCGGATGCGAGCTTGGGTCTCTTTCCCTATTGAGCAAGTTTTTTTTTCTCCCCCCCAAGGCACGGCCTTGTTTCTTTTTATAGACACATTCTGCCCAGGTCCTGATCGCCTCTTCAATCAATTCGACTTCCCAGCTAGGCAGTTGGGGAAAGGTGCCTTCTTTGTGATTAAGTGGCTGATATAAAGTGTTGACTGAGGTCAAAGACTGGTCCAGCCAGTCAAAAGCGAGCGATCCCAAATGAGCTGCGAACCGTCCCGTTTCGGTTTATACCAGAAAGGATGATACTCTGGTGTTACACGGAGTCTATGAATATCGCATATTCGAGCGGGACCTTTCCTTTTATATATATATATAATAACAAGGTATATATATACAATAACTTGAGGAGCTGAGCCGTCCCCAGTCAGCCAGGGTGAAGGAGTCGATTGCGGGCGAGTATTGCACAGAAAAACGCCGTGGGCAGTGTGTCTGTCTGCACCGTGCTCCGCGTGCATGGTTACTAGACTGGATTGTGGTTGGAATGCGGGGTACTCAAGTACAGAGCTCCCCTCTTGGCGGTCGGAATAATATACGACAACGGCCCAGTCGCGCTCATCGATGTAAGCGAAGGTTCCAGTCCACGCACACCCTCTCCGAGAGAGCTTGCCATCCGTCAAGTATAGTTCCTCCGTCGCGCGTTCTCGAGCGAAACCCTTGCTGGTTCATTCTCACCTAAGACAGCGGGCTTCCCCCAGGGCTCTAGTATATACATTTAATGAACAGTATCAAGCTAGAAGACCCCGATCGATGGCAGTTTTGGCTGTAGTTAGAAAAGAGGTACATCAGTTGCTCCTTGAGATACTTAGCCTCTCGAGACATTACCCATGTGTCCCTGGTGTACCCTTTTGGGACATCCGGAACAGTGCCATAGGTCATTTTCGACGTCCTCTTGACCACCATATGCTAGATGGGTGGTGGGGATGCTCGACTGGGAGTCCGTCGTTTTGTAGGATTGATGGCTTCGCAAGCCTGAAAAACAGGTTAAAGTGAGTCTCATATGAGGGGTGCGAGGACGCCACACTTGTAACTGTTCTCCAGCTCGTTTTGCCAGAAGCACATAATACCAGCGTAGGGCACATGGGTAAGAGCCAAGGGGGGATTAGAGCCACCTCCAACCTGCTGTCTTGAAAATCAGGATCCCGCCACGGCGATGGCGGCTACGGGGAGACCCACCACACTGGGTTGGGCTTAACGAGGTCATTTGTATCAAGATGTCGCACATCACCCTAGTCCTTGTTAGAGTTACGCCTTGGCTCTTCCCTCCTTCACCGTTCCGCACACATGGGCGCACGCACCTTTACGGAGGCTCCTTAAAGCTTCTTAGTCTGGACCCTCAACCCGGTCTTTAGTCGGAAAGTTGGCAGGATACGGAGTGAACACGGGCCGCGAGAGTCGGCGCGTTCCAAGTAAGGGTTGGCTCCAGATTTGGCTTAGAAACCAAAAACTGGGAGCGATACAGCGCTCCTCACTTCGTCACTTGTCTAGCTGAAAACCGTATTCTGTAAATGATAGCGGTCAAGCGAAGGGCTAGGCTCGCTCGATGCCTACCAGGTCGCACCCGCGGCAAGGACCCAATAAGACCCTTGCTAACAGAGCCATGCTATCGTCAGCTAAAAAGAGGAAGTGACGGGCAGGCTACATGAGGATCACTCAGAAGAAAATCGGATCACCATTTTTGATCGTAAATGGCCCTTTATTGGAGCAATCTGTCATGTAGATGCGCGCCGGCTGCGACCCCAGGCACAGGTGGCATGAGCTCGGGAGGTTGAGGGTGTGCGTAGAGGGACCAGGAGGGAATAGCGTCAGTGCGAGTTCTGTTAGTCCCACAGTACTAGGGGATCGCCAAGCTGTGCCGTGCCCCATAAGACCCAAGTTGCCTAATAGATGGAAACGAACAGTCAAGTATTATAGAACGCCCAGAGGATTACAATCCTATAGCTCCTTCATCCCCATGAACCCAGACGGCATGTAGGCCAATAAACAAGTACCCTATAGCTCCATGCAAGGTCGAACCTCATGGGATTCTCACTCCTATCCCGGCCCCCCGGGGGGTGGGGGAGGTTTGAATGGTCTTTTGTAAACCAAGCGCGGCCAGAGACTAGCTGCGGGGGTGGGGGGAGATTAAGCCAACGTGAATCGACGAGCGGCGGCAGAATTACTCGCCTCAAGCAGTGTCGGGCAGCTTTCCATCAGGAGCACATGCGGTAGGTACTAACATGGTTCTCGCTTTCTCAGCTTGGGCGAGCAACCCCACCTACCAACCTATCGGCCAGGCCGCGTACCGCACCGCACATCACTTTTGACTGCTAGGTGGAGAGTGTTCTAACTACACGAGAGTACTGCGTTTCGAAGGGGGGAGCCGGGGGAATTAGGAGTATGGCCTCGTCACGGGTAGGAACGTAACGGATCGACTCGGAGCCTCGACTTTGGGAAGTGAAGGGCATTTGGCAGCGACAAGGGCCAAGGTCGAGATCTGGATTTCAAGTTTCCCATTTCTAATCCGGGCGAGTGCCTTACCGTCAGCTGAGGCCTTGGATAGATACGATGTCGCATGTCGCAAACTAGATGGTGATTCCAACTTCTCGATTTTGATAGCCATGGCCGATTCCAAGCTCCTCCCACATCCCAGCTTTCCCAGTTACAGTGTGGATGGAGCTCCAAATGGCACAGTGGGGAGCCCTCATGTGAGTCGTGCCGCCAATCATGTGCGTCTTCTCGTCCAGGAAAAAGGGTCGTCAGATGGTACTTGGGTACTTTACGTGGCTCGTGCGCTCTGGCAACATTCCTGGGCAACTGGCACCTGCATTTGATCTACTATGATCTTGGAGGGCTGCCAGCCCCAACCTTGGGAGAGTCTCGAGCAGGAAGGCTGGCCAAGCACGGCGAAGAACAGGAGCACTGTTGTGACTGGACTGCCTTATCCAGGATAACCACCAAGTTTACGTACTGTGGTGTCCCCAAGCCACACCACCACCACCACCTCCAACCACATCGACACTCGATCATCAACCACACCCCAGTCTCCAACTGGCTTATCCATTCTCTTTTTCCTGCGCCCGCACCCGCTTTCTTCCAGGAAAATCGCAACAACTAGCAGACCGCCTATCTGTTTAACCTTGGCGCCTTCGCCGAACATCCAGCCCCAGATTCAACGCCAGCTTCCTGTCAAAACCTCCATCCCACACCCCTCGACCCACACCCCATCAAAGCATCAACCGTTGCTGCGAGCAGAGATTTGGAGCCTTCCGGAGCGCACGGCGACCCTCCAAGTTGATGCATAATTCGTTCCCTGCGCTTCCGCTGCACTTGCTTTCCTCAGGTGGCCGCCTACGAGACGTATAACTCACGTCATTACTTAGTCCAGGTATGTAGGGGAGGACGCGGCCAGTCACTGCCGGCAGGCTGCCTTCATGTTCATTAACCCGGTGCCTTGCATGCTCTTCGCAACTCCCCTCTTCTCCCATTTTTACACGCACCTGTTATATCGAAAGTCTCTCTGCTGACCCTCCCTTGCTTGGAGCAGCCAAGCCTCTTCTGGGAGAAACATATCCATCACCTTCCAACTAGCTCCCCGTCGACGGCACCACCCCTCCTGCGCCTACGCCTGTTACTTTCATCGACTAATACCCTTGGTCATACCGCACGCGAAATTCGGCTAGACTACCGACTAAAGGGCCCTGCATCCCCCTGCAATACGATCTATTACTATAGTTTCCCCTTTAATTCGGAGAGGTCACTCGATACACATCTGAGACTCGCGCACAAGTGCTCACACTCCCCTCCTCCCCCACGATATCTAAGAATACCCTCACTTGTGGAGGTAACCCTTGCAGCGATCTGCCGGATAGTGACGTAACTGATACGTCGAGCGCAAAGAGATGGCATCCTCTTCCTTCAGGGACTCCATCAACTCGCTGGGGTGGAGTCGACGGGAGCCTGACCTTCCCGTTAACACCTCCCAGCAGAGTGGCTTTATGTCCTCTCTGAGGTCACTTTACCCCTTTGGAGGCGGCGGATATGTGCAACTTCCAACAACAGAGAGTGCTGGTGCCCCTCTTCCTGCGCCGAGCCGGAGGGAAGAGGAGGAAGGCTGGTTCGCCCGTGAGTCACAACCCTCTGTTTTTTTTCCATTCTTTGTCCCCTACCATCGGACACATTTTACATCTCTCGGGACCCTTGCAGATGGACATGTGTGCAGCTGCACGTTGTCTTAGCTTCCCATGTGAACACATATTATGCCTCTCCTTCCACACGACTTGCAAACAGTATGAGGCTGATCCTAGCTCTTCCATCCCACAGTGAGTAGATGGGACCGATTAATGATCTTCGCCTTGTGCAACCTGGCTGCTGTTGCATGCTTCGTTGTGGGCTTTTCTCTACTTCCTATTCTAGCCACGAGACCCAGGAAGTTTGTAATTTTGTGAGTTCTGTTTTCATTCCCCGGGAAGGTCGGAGTCCTATGGAAGCTTCTTGAGCCCACCTTCATCTGCTACTCTCTCCGCCCTTTTCCGTCGGGCGCCCATTGTCCCTTCTCAGCTTTGATACCGTTTTGTTGCACGCACACGAGCTTTTGCTTGGTGTTGGTAACTCATCCGCGAACGGACAAGCGTCTGTCCAAGTGCCTGGGACGTCGGGAAAAATAAGCCACGTCGTTCTAGGCTAGTTTGTTCGCCTTGCAGCGTGCAGCATTTCTCTACATTCGGCTGCAGCCACCCGCCTCGCACGGGCGGGCCTTCCTTCGCGTGACTTCCCAGCAGAAGGGCATCGAGCTGGACAAGCTCTTGTGATGGCGATGAGCCTCAGGTTATACCTGATTTGGAATCGAATTACGTTTCTAATACGCAATGTTTTGATCGCAGATGGACACTCGGGTCGATATTCTTCATGGCATCCTTTGCTGCCATGATGGGCCCCATGGCTTATTTCCAGCATCTCATCTCTGGACCTCGCCTTCCCTTCGCCGCCGCATACTTTGGTTCCATCGCTCTCACCTTTTACTTTTCACTCGGGGTAAGTGTTTCCATATGCAAGCCTCCCTAGCAGGACAACCACTCGATCCGCTCTTGTTTGCATGCGAGAACAGCAGCTAACATTCCACGGTTTGCAGCTCCACAGCACGTTCCTTACTCTGATATCCGCCATCATCCAGATTGTTTGCTTGGTATGGTATCTCGTGAGCTACTTCCCCATGGGGTCTGCTGGCTTGCGTATTGCCGCGAGCTACGGAACGCGCCAGGCGACTTCCTGGATGACCGGATAAGTGTAGTTCATCCTAGTCCGTGGCCAAACGGGCGGAGATATCGTGACGGTCAGATTAGTACGCGTATGCATAGTTTGCGAGAGGTGAAGACAACCTTGGAACTTGTAATCATATCAGAAAACAAGCAGCGTTGTCGCGATCATGTTTTGTTTTACTTTGGGCATGCTTCCCCGAATTGCTGTATTAGTAGGGGTCGAAGAGCGTTTCTGTATATTATTATGCTCGACTCCAAATGCAGTTGTTTTGTATAATGAGACCGGAACCATGTGGTTTCTTTTGACCCATCTCACCCTTTTCGAACTTTGAACGCAGGATGGAAGCCTTCCTCCGGAACTTTTCCCTCTATCATAAGAAGATGGGACGCCCTTAGACCGTGGCAGAAATCTAGAGAAATCCTCGATCTCGCCTATCCGAATCCCGGTTTCCCTCGTTATTCGAACCCATGTAGCTTCTGGGAATTTTTACTGTACATTTAATGGCATTTCACGTCTTCCTCCTTCGAATGCCAAAGATATTCAAACAATCTCCCTGGTTCCCCGACACATGTTGCTCCCTTCCTAATACATTCTTCGCTCCCGCGGTCCTATAAAATGTCATGCTATAACTTTTGAAAGTTTCCCACAAGCAAGCCTATCCCCCTTTGGTAGACAGCCCACAGAAGCGTAGAAGAATAAGAGGAATCGCTCCCGCCACGGGCGTTCCAGATGCACCATCCGACGTTCCGGCCCCATCTCTGGGATCAACGGCAGGTCCCTTCAATTTTCCGGATAGGCGAAAATCGACGCATGAGGATACGGCGGGCGTTATGAGGCCTCTCGTCACCCTTCCTTTTCTTCTTCGACTTCCCTGCACTATTGTTTGAGACGGTGCGGCTTTCTTTTTTTGCTGTTTATGCGTTTGAAGCGACGCGAGCGCACGTGTCCGTTTCGTTTTGTGATCCCTCTGCCAAAGGGTGGAATTGGGAAAATGGAGATATGACTCCGAGGGCGCCGTGAGGCTATCGTGGCTTTGAGGTCATGGTGAATTGGCTTGGCCTAGCCCGCCGGCGATGGAAGGCAGCCCTAGGACTTCGTTTCAAGTTGGAACTAAAAGACGAGCACACATATTCGCATTGGTCAGCTTTGGATTCTATACAATGAACGCCCGTACTTTTTTCGAATTCTCAATGCTAGCCTTCCAACTGGTACAGCCTTGTAGGTGTGCGTCATGGATGAGCTTGGGGGTTCGACCCGGTGAAAAGAGAGTGGTGGCGAAGACCGGAGGACCAGTCGTTGAGCAGCAGGAATCTGGGCATCGCGACTCTGGAGCGCTTCAACTTCACACACACTGGCTCAAGATTCTCGTGCCGGCTGTGAGCGTCTTGCAGGGTGCTATTGTGTCTCACCTACGAGCAAACGGCCCCCATCGAGAAACACTTAGAGTGAGAGGCAACCCCCATGGTGAGTCCGAGGGAAGGAAAACCCTCGCGCTATCGGGCCGAGAAAAGGCAGTGCATTTGGTGACTTTACGTTGAAGGGGTAGACCTGGCTGCTTCCTGCGGGCCACTTGGTCACCACGTCGATATTCTATCAGCATACGCAGATGGGCCGTCTTCAACGGCGTGTTAGTCTTGAACTACCACAAGATCGGTTGTCCGTGGCGCTTCCTCTCTGGTGAAATATGCTCTTTATATATCTATCTCTAGATGTATGTCTTTCTCTCTCCCTTTCTTCGCCATCGTGCAACAACGGCCCTCGCAGACCAGCAGGCGGGTACGGCCTTGTTAGATCTGCTTGTTTGGCAAATTGCCGCAACTTCATTCGACCTCTTCGCGATTATTGCCTCTCCTACCAGCTAGATCGGCTCGCAGGCTGACAAGACCGCCCTTGACATCAACACGCGCTCAAGAATGTAGGTCGTCCCACTGCTGCCACCTTTGCATGCCTTGCTATTTTCTTTCGATGCCCCAGTGTACTGGTTCAGAAGCTCAAATCCTACGACATATCTCGGTACCGACGGTTGGGCGTTGATCCGCCCAATTTTTGTCAGCACTAAAATGGACACGGGTTCCGAGCCAGCGTCGCAGAGAAGTTCTGGTGTCCGAGTTCTCATGAGTATGGGCAGTGGGTCGGGGGCCAAGTCAACAGGTAACCAGAGCGTACGACTATACTATCGCGATCTTATCTTTGTGTCGGCCATCATAATAGCGAGGATGGCGAAGGGTGTTGCCTAACGGTCAATGGCAAGGCTCGCAGGAAGTAAGCTAGACCGCGGAAGCAACTTCTGGCCCGGATCTAACCACAGACGGGTGCCCAGTGCCATAAAGGACAAGGGAAACGATAAACGATACTGCAAGCGTCGCGCGAGGTCTAATTAGTCGTTGTTCGGATCCGGCAGGTTCAGCATTGAACGCCGTGGTGGGGAACCAAGAAAAGCCAGCTACATCAATGGTAAAGCGACGTGGAAAATAGTTTTTTATGCCACATGCAAGCTGAACCGAGGGGAAGTTTGCATTCTGCAGCTTCTGTCTGCATGCAACGACTCCTCATTTCCCAGACCGGGAGCGGAGATGGAGCTTCGAAATGGGAAATATGGCTCAAACCGTTCTTTTCCGTCGCCCTCGGATGGCGAATTACTTCCTGTTTGTACTTGACCGCTTTCATCGGGCTTTTGTAAACCCCGCGGCGGTTCTGGCCCTTGCTGTTGACCATCGCTCCCGGGGTGGAGCTCCTGGTGAGCTGATGCCGGTATCGTATCCCTGGCCATTCTCGCTTTATACTCCATAGAAATTCGTCAAATATAAGGGGGAGACTACACGTGGGAGCCAAGCCGGAAATGGGGATATTCGAGTGGGAGAGAGTGAGCAAGGCTCGAACACCCTCCTTCCAAGGGATCGACAACTGTTACGAGTAAGGGGTGGAAATAAGTGGCATATTGTGTGTTGGGCCAAGTGCGCTTGGCAGACACCATCTATCGATGGCTACGTGCTGAACACATCCCCAGATTGCACTGTCCCTCCCCTCATTTTCAATGTACCAATCTTGTCCATCCATTCCCAATTAACTTGAAATTTCGCACCCCATTAGTGACGAGAACATTAACGCTGGCAAGCATCTCAAAGCATTCTAACCTCAATCGGATTACTCAAGTAGAAATACGTCTCCGAGGAGTCCCATGGGATTTGTCTCAGGCTCGCCCGCTGATGGGTTCAACGTCCTCAACTGTGAGAGAAAAGTGTCAAACAAAATAACACACACTTACTTTTCCCCATGACATACGGGTAGCTAACTTGGAAGGCGCGACGCAGCTGGTCTGAGTCCGAGAATTTTAGCCTTGGTTAGGCATCATGTTGGTTTGGGAAAGCGGCAGAAGACTTGGTCGCCTGGGTTTTATGTCTTTGATATGATTCCTCCGGCAGCCAGCAGCCAGCGGGGTGATCAAAGTGGTTACTCTGTGCCCAGCCCGCCATCCGTGACCCCATCATCCCTCTGTCAGTGCAGGTCATATTTTCCCCTGGTCCGCCTCCGGCCTTCAGGCTTCTTCCAGTAGCCGCGGGAAGAGCGCGACCTGAGTTATTAATAATACCACGTTAGTTGACAAGGGCTCCACCACCGAGAAAATTCTGCGCGAGAAGTGAACCGCTGCAAGTAATAATTGGGCTTCCGAGAAAGCCCGTTGTTCTCCTCCCGTTGGCCCCAGCCAGCTAATACTTGTGGCCAGCCATAATGGGCTCTCGAGACCCGGTGTGCTGATTTTGATCCCTCGGGGTTCTGATGTTGCCCCTATCAACCAGACGCCGAACATGGCCTTACTGGAACACATTCATCAATAATATTTGCTTATGAAACTGAGCAATCCGTAGGCCCCATCAGATCGAGCAAGATAGTTCCCTCCCCCGCTCCCGGTTGAACGGATTGAAACTGGCCATCAGGAGAGGCCCTACCATTGCTTGTAAAGAGCCTTCCAAGATGGGCTTTGTACGTACTTCGTATCTCAGTGGAACTCTCCAATTGAATTAAACGATAGGTGAGGCGTTCCTAACCCACACCAAGGGGTGTCCAGCTGGGTTGCCCAACAAGACTTGACGCGACGTGTTACTTTGTTTTCCTTTTTTCCAAACTCTGTTCTCGGCTTTCACCCTGGCTGGAAAATGTGATGTTGACGAGTCACTGGGGGCATGGGGTGGGCATTTGCTCATGGGTTCACTGTAAAACAGGGTCTAATTGATTCACCGGATTCTGCCCGTCAGCTATAATGGGTACTTTGTATTCGGTCTCTCGAAGTAACAGCCAGCCAGCCCAGTCAGTCAGTGAACGGATCAAATAATCCATCAGTGCACAGATGCCTTGTCTGGTATTACTAGTAGTTGAGCGAAACATCTTGATGAATGCGATTCGGGACAGCTGCCAATGAGAATAAACTGCTGTGAATGCAGTGCCCTTGTTAGGGCTCCTTACGGGCCGCGTTGCTGGCCTCAATGTGAGAGGACACTGGCTTGGGGCTTCGATTTCCATTTCATAAGACAGGTACATTGCCCTATGATTTGAAGCCGATGTGGAGCAGTATATATATAGCTGGATTTCAGCATTCTGTGCACTGGAGGATGGACAATCAGATGTCTTCTATTTCTTTTTTTTTCTTCCTCCTTCAAGATACCTTTGTGAATTTCTTAGTCACCTTAGGAAAACTTTGCTGATACTTCATTTAAAGGGCTGTAGGGCACCCGATCCGCCTGGTGATATTTTGAATCCATTGAGCTAGGTGTAGTGATGGACATGGAGCACGAGGCGGTATTCCTATTCAAGTTTTAGCCATTCTTGTCCAAGCTCGCATGTGCCGAGGTGAGGTACAACACCGTTTCACTTGCCATCAACGATACTTGCATGTTAGCATCATACTCATATTGCATCTCAGGAGCACTTTACAGGACAAGCTCCATTACATCAGTGAAATTCGGAATCTTCAAAACCTTAACGGAATATTATTTATTTGAAGTACTCACAAGTGTCCTGCCTGGCATATCCTCGCCTGCTGAGCGGAATACTGCCATGATACACCGACATTCCAGGTCGCTTTTTGCTTCCCTATTTTCTATTCTCCGCAATTTTGCCCTCGCCCCTTCTTTCCTGACCTCTACCACTAGGCTCCTGAATGCAGAGACGCACTCGTGACATGGAATTGTGCGTCCATGCGTAATACTAGAATTGGTGGAAACCTGTGCGCCTATGCTGGGTGCTATTTGTCAACGCAACCAGCCTATGGGACAGGTAGTAGCGCCAGGTTGGTCGGATACTGGATCAAGCTTTCTTTCTGAATATATTGGAACTAAAACGGTTTATTTGGGTGCCTACAAGCACTCTGTAGGCATCGACCCTGAAGAGAGTGCCTTCCCTCGTGACATTTGACTGTTACTAGCAACCTTCGGGATGTACAAACGCAGTGGTCAGACCTGGAGGGGGAAGGAGGTACTTTCCAATTCCAAAGTGGAATGGTGCTCTGGCCGAGGTACTGGCCAATGAATTGAATACCCTCTGATTCTCCTCCAAAAAAAAACCATCAACCTTGGACAGACGGGCGCTCCTCTCTAACACCCGGGATTTAACAACTCTTGCTGCCTTGAATTCTCCAGTGTATTAGCATAGGGCTTCATAATTCCTCAAATCTGATGGTGCCCTTGGTAGAAAACACGTTTCAACATGGGAGTACCTCTTTGAAAGGATGATGGTTGGTGGGTGTAGTTGGCGAGGCTCCCAGGCGGCATTTGAGGCTCCTCGTGTTCTTTATCCCTTCCTACTTTTCTGGCACTAGGTCACTCGCTATCGAGGCTTATTCCACGGCTGCCACGAATCTTCTCCCTAGATTGGCACAACCAATGCAAAACCGTAATGTTGGGTTGGGAGGGGAATCTCCAAAACCCCTTTCACCTGTGCTGCTGTACTGATGGCTACCGCTCCCGTCCTCCTCAAGCACTCGAATTGTTGACTAATCAACCTGGAGGCAAAGTGTTACCATCCGTCCAACACCTAAAGGCGTTCTAGACCCAAGATATTACAACCAAGCCCATTGTACCCACTTTTTACCCTTCTATAGAGTAGGTATGTACTTACTCTGTAGAATTATATCACCTAAGGACCACTTTATCCTCTACGACTCTACAGAGTACGGCGCTACAGTCACCAGCATACGGCCCATTTCTTTTTTCTCGAACTCGCCTAATACAATCCCTTACTGCCAACGATCCTGTCAAACCGCCTTTTCCCCTTTACATTGACATAAATCAGCATCGATTCCATTTCAAAGACCGACTCTTTTCCTACGATCTAGGGAGATTCAATACCTGGTAAATCCGAGATTGGGAGGTGTTGCTCTGCCGCCTTTTGTAGGTGTCCAATCCGGAGCTGTCGGCTGTGGTAGGAGCCAGGTACACCAGATTTTCCTTCACGTTAGAAGGGTTGGCTAGTACTCCGTGCTAGTGTCTCCTCCTTCCCCATCAGCCGAATATCGTTCATAATTTTTTTTTTTTTTATGTTTTGCCCTCTCTTCTTCCACACCTTCGTTTCCCAAACAGAATCATCTCAAATTTTCTCCTTCTTTCCCCATCACCCACACAGCGACTTTTTTTATCCACCGCCTATCGACCAGATCTAGCGAGGCACATTATCCATAGATCTGAACAGATCTTACCTTCCGTCATTTCTGAGTCGTGGGCTTCACCCCGTTTAGCCCCTCTGCAACCACTTTCGGTTCTTTTTCTTTCCTCGAAGCCAGCTCGACCAGCCCAATCGTCGTCTCTGGCAGTATCCGCAACGAGCATCTTGAACCACGTTCGATCTATCCGCATACGACCGTTTAACTCTTGGTGGAAGAGGCTGTACTGGCCGTTCTACTGATTGGACTTTCCCAATCCGTCGACGGAGTGCGGGGAGGTTCCTATCGCCTCTCCGGACAACCTCTTAAGAGGGGATCACAGGGAGTGGATCGCGGTATCTTTTTTCGCGCCGAATCCCTCTTCCATCTGACGCCTACCGGGCTGTTGGGTACTCAACGCATATAATATCTGGTAATTTCGCAAATTCTTCACGCGGGATCCTGACCTCAATTCCGTGCTACTCTTGCCTGGACATTCGACATCAAGATGCCCGCCGCAACCGCTCCGTTTTCCTACGCCCAAGCCGCCAAGGGACAAAAAGCGACGTCGCCCTCGACACCGCCTACTCCTCTAACCCCCGTCGCCCCCGGATCCCCGTCCACAGGACCTCAGGATACCAACCTCAAGAACACTTCTGCGAACGACGCAGTCGAGTCTACTTCTTTTACTGCCGAAGCTCGCCCCGACGGCTTCCAAGCCATTCAAGAAGCCAAGATGAACAGCATTTCTACTACTACGGCGCCTAGCGTATCCGATGCTAGTTGCACGACGCAAAATGACACCGCCCCCTCGTTGGGCACCTCGTCTGGCGAGTCCAGGCGAGATGATGATACCAGCTCCGAGCTCTCGGCTCAGCGGAGCGTAAAGGGTGCCAGGCCCCAAGGCCCTGGCCGGCGTCCTCACCAGTCGCGCCCAACTTCTTCCGGCGCCGAGAACAAGAGGAACAGGAGGGATAAGAAGTCTAAGGCTGCTACAAATGGCACTGACAATGCTGATAAAGCGTCATCTGAAGAAGCTGAAAATGCCAAAGAGACACCTCCTAAGCCTGAACTTCTCGAGGCCCCTATCCCTACCATTAACCCTTGGCACCAGCGACGTGACGCCATGGCAAAAGTCGAGCAGAATGGCCCCCAGTCTGTGAAGCCTGCTACTCAAGCTAGTGGTAATTCTTCTCAACTGAGTTCGCGAAAGGGCAGCGCTACTCAGGCCAGCAACAACTCTAAGTCCCTGAATGAGAACTCAACAGCTCCCATTAATAACCCTAGGAAGGCTGGTGATGCTGACAACTCGCGCAAAAACGGATTCCACAAGAGTGACTCCCGCCGTCCTGAGCCCGTCCCGAGTGATGACGCTGCCTCATGGCCTACACCAGACACAGTTTCCAAGGAAGAAAAGCGCAAACCGACTGACAAGCTTGTCGAGAAGCTCATCGAGAAGCCCGCTTCAGAGGATCCAGCTGGCCTTAAGGGAAAGCAGACTGGCAAGAAGGACTGGGTTAAGATTGATTTTGTCCCAACTGTCAACTTCCAAACCCCCCTGCCCCAGCACAAAGGAGCTCGTCCTCGGGGAGGTGCCCGAGGTGGTCGAGATGGCACCACCAGGGGTGGTGGACATGCTGCCCACACGGCCAAGGACGGCGAGAAGGGTTCGAACGCTCCCGCCAACCCGTCCAAGGTCAACGGCGAGACCCGCGAGACTAGCCGTGATATTCCTGCTCACCCTCGAGGCAGCTCTGTTCCTCCCACGTCCACCAAGCGTGGATCAGTAGACACCCCCACCACACGTGAACATCGCAAGCATTCCGTTCCTGGAGCGACCAAATCCAAGGATTCTTCGCCCAACGTGAGCCCGCTCCTCCCATGGCTTTTCCGTACTAAAAGTGTTCGTGGGCTCGAGAAACTAACAACTCATCATAGGAACATGGTCGCGATAAGCAAGAGACCCGAGGCGAACGCACCCGAGGAGGCCCTCGAGGCCGCGGCAACTACCACGGATCTACCTCTCAGCTCAACTCCCAACACGGTTCATTTAATGCCAGCTACGCTCCAAATGGTGCTGCTCGTCAAAACCCCTATAGCCCCCCTAGTCGCCAGAATCAGTTTAATCAATCGTTCGGCCCTGCCTCTTCCCGCGGTGGCCGTGGTGGCCGTGGCGGCTCGGGCTCGTCGCGAGGTGCAGCCTCTAGCAACACCAATAGGTTTTCTCAGTCTAATGTCATGAACTACGACCATGTCTTCCACAACGCATCTGTCATGGGCTATCCTCATGCACCTTCTCCAGCGCTTTACCTTGACCCTTACTTGGTATCCGCCCTGTCGGCGCAGCTCAGCTGGTACTTCTCCATTCAGAACCTCTGCCGGGATATGTATCTCCGTAAGAACATGGATTCCCAGGGCTTCGCCCCTCTCTCACTTGTCGTTGGCTTCAACAGGGTCAGCAGTCTCCTTCAAGGCGTTCCCGAGCCCATGAGCTATGTCCGTCAAGCCTGCCTGTCTTCCAGGGATGTCGAGTTTGTTATTGGCGCCGAGGATGGAATCGAGCGATTGCGGACGCCGTACAACCCGGGCCACTGGGTCCTCCCAATGTCCGAAAGGAATGAGGCCGCTCAAAACGATGGCCCCGCGAACTTCTTGCATCCCGTTCAACAGCAGTACCCTGTTCACCCCGGCATGGCTGCCGGCGGTTTTCACTCCAACGGGCCGACGAATACTATGAACCATTACGGCAGCTTTAATGAGGGCCAGGGCGAACCGCTTGTCAATGGCAACAGTGGCTCTGGCGAGCACGTTAATAGCTATGCATCAGCTAAGGGCAGTGTAGCGGGCAGAGACACGGTATTGAAACCGACTGTACCCGAGTTCTCGCCACGAACCGGTGCTGGAAACGGCACCTTCAGTGAAGAGAGCGCGACCCAGACGCCAAATGAAGAGTCCAAGGAGGAGCCGCACAGCAAGCCCCAGGATGCTACCAATGCCGTTAATGGGGAGGCTCATCCCCAACAGTCTTAGACTGGGAACCCAATGTTTTCTCAGTCTAGAGGAGGCGGTTGAGACTTGGGGACGCGCTGCTCGAAGAAGCGGCGACGGTAGCGTCGACGAGAAGGGGTGGTAAGGCCTGGATGCGAGAGTATTCTTACTACCGGCAAAAGGCGATATCTTGCTTTCGGTATCCCTTTGGGCCTGCGAACGCTACACTTGATGATAATAACGGATGCATCACGTCAGTCGTCCGAGTTGCAGAAAAAGTTACACATTTTTCTTCTTTCCTTTTTTGCCTTTTTATTTTCTCGTTTTAGGCCTTCCGGTCGTAAGGCTCTTTCGGCCCTTGGCGAGGCAGGCTACCTCCGGGTACAGGACAGCCGATTGATGGGGGAGCCTCTGTCCAAATCTGGCATTTTTCCCACAAAAAGCCGCCTTGATGCCGGGGTCGATATGGGTATAGCCAAGAACTTCGGACCAGCGGACAGTCCTATTCACCATGGATTACGCCTGCATTCTCCCGCCGATGCTGGTTCCAGACTGCAGCAACTTGAACCGCAGTGCTTGATAGCCATCTAAACGCCCCATCGGGTGGCGGCTAGGCCATAGGGGTTAGCAGTGCCGCACATATATCCATTCATAGTCTGTTGATCTGACTGGAGTGGTGTAGTGCTTGCCCCGAATGGCTTTGTTGTGATGTACGGTCGGCTTGGAGCTTATAACGAGCGTTTCCACTTCGGTTGTATTCTTCGCCGACAGGATAGTTGGAGAGCAGGGGAGTCTACTTATTACGGCCTTTTGAGAGGGGTCTTGGGCTTTCGAAGAGAGCAATTGGCACATCACGGAATCAGGCTTCCCTCGGACCAAAAGTTCCAACGACTGTCCTTCAAGGACGAGCCCTCAAATCTTATTCGCAAGTGTTCCAATGGCATGGGCTCTCCTTGTCATATCAAGGCGGTTGGGGATGATTCGTGATATCTTATTGACGAACTCGGCGTCAGTCTCGCTCGGTTCATTGTTTCTTTCATGGTGGTATACTTGCAATTAGGGATTATCCAATATCTCGTGTTTCGACCTCAGTCTCTATCGCGCATCTCTTCAACGAACCTTGGCCTTATCGAGCCAGAATATTGTCTCGGCAGTAGAGACTCGAAATACTCGACTTTCCTTTCAGTCTGCACAACGGATAATGGAGACGAAAGTATCAAACACTCCATTGCGACGCAATGACGTCTCAAGGCGGAAGGGAAGGCCTAGGGAAAGGGGCCACAGGGGCAAGGGGGTCGGACGGTCACGACTTTAGACTCTTTTTTTTTCCCATCATTTTCACACAGCGCACTCAAAAATCGGCCCAACAATGGCGTAGGGGAGGGGACTTGTTTTTGCTTTTTTTTCCTTCTTCTCTTCTTTACACACATCTCCGGTCTTGCCCACTATTAACGTGTTGTGTTGTGCATTTTTGCCTCTTGTTTTCCACTCTCTTCTTTTTTTTTTCTGAAATTAAAACACTTTTAACGGAGATTTCTCCACTGCATGTATGAGTAGCAGGGCATGGAAAAGAAAAAATTCGGTTGCGGCCTCATTTCTTCTACACAGTAATAAACCACAAAAATAAACTAGAGGTGCAGAAGGGCCAGATTAATTGATTTTTGAGAATGATGGGGTTTTTTGTGCTCCCAAAATGAAAGCTTGAATCGGGGACTGAAGCAGCCAACAACGGGTTCTATCAGAGAGGGAAATAATGACTTGCCCAGGTTGAGTGCAATGTTAATACTGGCTGTCCGATGACATCATGGGACAGGCCCAGGCCTTGTCCCGCTTTTCCCCCTCCTTCAATGTCCCATCGTTGTGCTCATGGTTGCTAGCGATTCAATCCGATTTTCGAGGAGCGCAGGCGGGAGTACGGCAAACCCCTAGTAGTAGTTCACGCATATCTCTATAGTAGCAATACCGAGCGATTCTTCCCCCCGGGGGCCGGGGGATTTGTTGCGAGATCCATGTTTGCAATCGCCAGATGAAAGCTCACTGTGCCACTCCATCGAGATCAAGAAGCAGAGTCAGCGTGCGCAGGGCAATTGTCCCGTCAAAGACGAGGCCGTGAAGGAGGTGGGCTAGTGATGACGAACGGTGCGGGCCCAGCACTCTTGCCTATTTCGCCAACTCCCATCGTTCAAGTGTTTGTAGGCAGGTGTCAGAGACGGGCTTTACTGACGGTGTCAGGGCATCGGAGGAGGTTTTGGGGCTGTGACACCACAAGCCTGACCTCCTCCCGAATATCTTGGGTACTCCTTGCAAAAGCCCATTTTCTACCACCATGTACGATTATAGGCTCGGTAGACAACATGAAAGAGTCCAAGGCTTAATATCTTCGGTTCGCTATCTGGGGTCCTGGGTGTCTGCGCCTTCCAACAAGGCACCGGGAACCCTTGACGCGGAGACGTAAAGTGAGGCGGGCGGGCGCTGCTGTTATCGAGGGCCTCAAAAGGAGAGTTTAGTGGTAGGCAGGCGGGGGTGAGGCCTCGCCCCATTGTCACACCCCGGTTCAGGGCTGCCGAAAAGACCTTTTTCGGAGATCGCAGATGGGTAGGGCGAGCAGAGCCACACTCCACCCCAAGACAAGGGTAGCACATGGGCGTTTCGAGACTGCTCAGGCAATGTCCCACACAGTCTGGGAAAGGGTCGTACCAAGATGATTTCTTCTAGAGAGTTTGCGCCTGGCAGGTATCGATCCTCATACGGAGCACACATCGATTCGATCTAATAACGGTAAGACGACTGAAACAGAGGCAGAACCCGAAAGAGCAAGAGGGAGATATGGCATCCAGAAACACCAAGTTACCTGCCCGATTTCTCCTTTTCGTTTCTCATGGTGCATCGTAGTTTGGGGGTTGGTGATGACATTATTATGCACAGGGCCCCGGTCGCCGCTCCGATTAGATGCCGCCTTGTCCAACAAGTTTCCCCTCCATCCATGGATGTCCCGCCAGCCCACATCGTCTGGCCAAAGCCATCCCGTCACCCCCCTTAGTACTGCCTTTCCTCCCCATTCCTTCCACCAAGATCCCGGTTTAGGGCAGCATCAACGTAATCCACCGACAGTCCATGTACTTGTAATGCGCTCTAGCTGGCCAACTTGGTGGAAAATCGCTGGGGAGAACAGGTTCTTGGTTGCACGCTGGGGTTTTTAATGCCGGCCCGTCCTCTCTCTCATGCTCTTCTCCCGCATTCAAACCGGAGAAGATTCAAAGTGATAGATAACACTTGATCTCTTGGCGTCAAAACAAACACGAGCAAAGAAATTCCCAATACTAGTCAGCCCTGCGCTTGCACTAGCAAACGACTTCTTCGTGCTTCGAGACAAGCCGAACACAAGATCTCCTCCACGTGCCTTGGCTTCCGTCGGCTGCCGCCCTTCCAAGGTATCAACCGAGAGTCGACTCTTTGACGATTCCAACTCTTGGAGTCATTCTGTCCTCTTTTTTGCACCCGGGCTGCCTCTCTCGGGAAATATTGACCAAACATCGGAATAATAATAATACAATTCGTCGCGAAGTCACAGGTCACTGTCACCGTCGCCATCACAGCCACAGCCAGCCACAGCCAGTCGCGGCTGGTACCGGCCCTCCAAACAGTATCTTACCAGCTGGCATCCCACCCGTCCACTACGTACGTTACGTACCTCCCGTCACTGACTGGCACTTCCAATCCTTGTACGTCAGCCAGCAGTGGTTCGTCTCAGCGTTCACCTTAAAGCAACCTACATGAGTGACGCCACTCGCCCCGCCGTCCTCTATCTCATGAATGGTCGATGAACTAACCCCTCCTCTCTCCCACGCAACAAACAGACTTTCAGTCCGTCGCCAAAACAAACCCTCCCCCATCCACGCCAAAAACGCCGCTTTTTAGCATCTAGGGCCGTCGAAACTCTAATTTTTGTCAAATCCGTCAATTTGGGCGCCCAAATTTTAATTTGCGCCATGTCGGCATACGACCCCTACGATTCACCTCGTCCTCGCTACGACGATCGCGAACGTCGTCATCGTCATGGTGATACCCGCGAGGTCAGGGAGACATACACCACCAAGGTCTACCCGACCTCTCGCGAGTTAGTGCCTCATCACAGAGAAGACGTTGATTCATTCGCGATCGAGCGCGCGTATCCCGAAGACTACTCTTCGCGAGACGTCCGTCGTGCTCGCTCCGCGGAGCCCGGATACTATGACGATGACTATTATGACCGCGACGCTTACAGGTCTCGTGGCGGCCGTAAGGGTGGCTACGCCGACTCGTACTACGAAGCCGAAGAGAAGCGACGTCGCCGCGTCCTCAGTCGTCAGCAGAAGATCATCGCCGCTGTCGCCGGTGCTGCTCTGGCAGTGGGCGGTAAGGAAATTTACGATCGCCGCTCCGCCGTCACCAAGGAGGAAGACGAAATCCACCGAAACTACTTACACTCGGTCGCACTCGGAGCTGCTGGCGCCGTTGCTGGTTATCAGGGCGCGGAGCTCTACAACAAGCATGCGTCGAAGCCAGACCACAAGAGCACTCACGTCGTCCACCGCGGCCGCGACGGCCGCGTGCAAGAGTACTACTATTCAGACTCGGATGATGATCCGCCTGCTAAGAAGGGCCACAACAAATTCCTCGAGAGCGCCCTTGGTGTTACCAGTCTCGGCGCCGCCATGAAGGCCCTTACTGGTGGCGGCAGCGACAAGCATAGCGACGATAGGAGTCGCCGTGGCCGGAGCAACTCGAGGGATAGTGCCAGGTCTACCCGTTCGCGCGGCCACAGCATGTCCAAGATCCAGAAGGCAGCCATGGCCTCTCTACTCGCAGGTGCCACTGAGGCGTTCCGCATTGCCAAGGAGCCCGGTGGCTGGAAGGGGGAGAAGGCCAAGCGTATTGTTACAGCCGCCATCGGTGCTGGTGCTATCGGCGGTGCTCAAGATGACGACAAGCACAATAAGAGGGACATTGCTGAGTCTGTCATTGGTGGCCTCCTGGGTAATCGCGTCTTGCACGGCTCCAAGAAGAACATTGAAGAGGATGAGGTGACCGGACGCAGCCGTTCCCGCTCTCGTGTCCGCTCTCGTTCTGAGAACAGGGGAGGAAGCGGAAGCGGTGCCACCGGCCTCGCCGCCCTCGCTTCCGCCGGTCTTGCCGCTTTCAGTGCTAAGAAGGCTATCGACTCGCGAGACGATAGCAGGGGCCGGAGTCATTCGGCCGGCGACCGTCATCGCAGCCGCAGCCGCAGCGTCGTAGACAGCGCTCGTCGCAGTCTCGCCAAATTTGGTATCGGAAGTGACCCCGACGCAGACCGCCGAGATAATGGAAGCGACCACGACGGTTCTCGAAGCTCTCGCCGGCACCGGCGTTACGATGATGATGAAGATGATGACTATGACGACGACTACCGCCGCTCATCTCGCAAGGGTAGGGATGACAGGTACTCGTCCCGCCGCTACGATGGCGACGAGGCGGACGATCGATACCGGTCGCGGCGTAGCGCCCGGTCGGACGCTGGATCTAGCACTGACCTTGGCGACTCGTCTGACGACGAACGACGGGCCAAGAAGTTACGAGGTAAGCAAATCATTACGTCCGGCCTGGCAGCCGTTGCTGCCATCCACGCGGCACATGGCGTGTACGAAAACATGGGAAAGCGGGTTCGCCAAAACATCGCGGTCAAGGAGGGGCGCATCACGGCGAAGAGGGCACAGGAGCTCCAGGCTAAAGCGGTGCTCAAGGACACTGCCAAGATTGGCCTCGCCGCTCTGGGAGTCAAGGGAGCCCTGGCGGAGTTCAAGGCCGCCAAGAACACCTCTCAGGAGTGCAGGGCGTTCCGGGAGGAGAAGCAGAGGCGCCACGAGAGACGGCTAGAGCGCCGGAGACGGCTCTCTAGTGCGGGCCCCCCGTCACAGCGAAGGGTCGAGGATTGGCTCTCCTCTCCCGACTCGGGCTCGTACAGGAGCGAGCCGGGTGGCCCGCGATATGAGGAGAGGCGTTACCCATCCTCATCTTCTGCGCACCGCACGGCTTCGGCGCCCGGTTATCGACCGGAAGGCATGCGACCGGGTAGGCGATGATGTGCGTCCCGCAACAGAGACCTCTTCTCTGCCGGGCGCGTTGGAAGCATACCCTAGTTACATCCGTCGGCCTGCCGTTGAATTCCCGCCAAGCGCACCTTGCTGATTGATCTGAAGCGGACCTGCGCTTTCCCGTGGTTACATGTCCCATGCCATGTGCACTTTTTCTTGTTCCTTTGATGCCCACGATTCTTCTACACACATGGTTTTTAAAGATACACGCTCTTGCAATTTCCTGTTTTCTTGTTTTCTTCTTTTCTTTCCTTCCCACCCCTTTCGCCCCCGTTTTTCCTTCTTCCAGGCTTTCCTCTCTAGCCCCCGTATTACTATAACTCTCCCTCTTTATGTATTTCGGTTGCCCCAGGGCATGGAACACGGATTTATGTTATGAGACACATGATAGATGATACGACACGATTATATTGGATTTGGCGCAAGTCAGGGAATTTTAGCAAAATGGATTGGTTTGGGTATTGGTTGTCAGGCTTCATTACTTGTTATATATCTTGGTTTGTATCTATACTCATGTATCAAGGGCAACCGGAAGATGATAACTGTACACGGATGGGCTGGGTATAAGCTTATATCCTACATGGGGATCGATCTTGTTTGTTTTGGTTTCTGCGTTTTCTTTCTCTCATTCCCGATTTCCTCCTCTTCCTCCCACAATCTCACAATCTCGTCGTCCTCCTCCCCCCCCTCCCCCCCCCTTCGAAAAGCTTTAATTCCGAATCTTCCAGAAGAGGAATTTGTTTCGTTTTTTTTTTTTAACAGTTCTACTCACTAATACATCATTACCGTTGCAATAGATCGTCGCCACTGAAAGCCTTGTACCTCCTATCCAACATTTTCAACATTGGGAGCAGAAGTTATTATCAGCCCAGGAGGTATCAGGAGGTAGAACATCACAACGATCCGTTGTTGTTTTTTTTTTCTCTTTTCCTTCGTTTCTCTTTTTTTTTTCCTTTTTTTTCCTTTTTTTCTTGGATATCGAGGCGCTCTGCGCAACGTTTTTCTCTTGGTGTGACGAGAAATCCCGGGTTTTTATGTCTTGCTCGCTGTGTTACGGAACGGATGAGATAGGAAGTGCGATTGTGGAAAACATTAAAAAATACGTTCTTATATAGCTTTTTCTTTTCCACTCCTCCTTCTTCTTCCATCCTCTTCTCAATTTGGCCGGATCTTTGGCTCCGGAAAACTTCCCTCAGAGGCACGTTGATCTTTCCATTACTCCCTGATGTCGTCTATCTTTCGTCTTTTTTTCCCCTCTCTCCTCTCTCCTCTCTCTCCCGCCTCCTCCCCTCACCCTGTGACATCGCCTCCCTGTCCGTGATATCCGTAGCGAATCAAGGAACAGGGTGGCACTCTGATCAAGCAGCACCGATTGGGTCTGGCGCCGTCGGCATCGAGAGCCGGAGTACGCGGGGGAATGATGGGAGAAAGGCGGGGGGAAGGGGGGGCGACCTGTACGTCGTCAGAATTATGATTTCATGCCGCGTCCGAGTTGGCTGCGCGTTCCCGGATATCCGAGGAGCGGTGTGGGCCGCTGATCTTTGCCTTCTTCCCTTCTTTTTCTTCACTTTTATTCTTTGTTTTTTGCCCTTCATTCTTTTCCCTTTACCATATCTTGTGGTTGCTTTTTTTTTTTGGTTCCGGATTCGTGGTTCCCGGTTCTTGGGTGTCCTTTTGCTCAGAGTTTCCCATGGTCATCGAGTTTCTTCTTTCCTTCTTAGATGTAGTGGTTCTTGTTCTTTTGTCTTGATGACTTATGACTTAGTCCAGATGATGAAAGACGGGCGTTGATACGCCTTGCACGATCTTCTCGACTGCGTTGTCCACCGCCCCTTGCATCTTAGTGTTGCCAATCCTTGTGTAAGAATACAACGAGGGTAAACGATCTAGAACTTCACTCGAGACACGTCCCAGAATGGTATAAGGGACCGGCGGACTCGGAGCTGGACTTGGAGCTTGACGCCCGCTTGACATGTTTCATTCATCAAAGCCAACACTACAGCCACATTGAACCCCATGGCGCTTTCGCCCATCCCTCCCAGCGAGAAATTCTTTTGGGGGGGGAGGAAAAAAAAAAAAAAAAAAGCAATTCCCTCTAAACAGCTCCCCCCTCGCCTTGTTTCCACTTCGCCGCAAGCGCCATGACATTCGAAAGGCTCTTGAGTTGCTGGTCATCCGCGGGGAACACGTAGTCCACGTACTCCTCCCATGTGTCGTCCTCGAGCTTCCTCCTACGCTTGACCCTGCGCGGCATCTGCTTCTGCACGCGCTCCACGTCCTCCTCAGTGCCATGGATGCGCTCGAACGACAACCACGCGTTAAGAAGCGTCACCCTCTCCTCTTTGAGGTCCTTTTCCTTCATGGTCCTGTGGGCGCGCTCAAAGACCTTGCGTGCGCGCGCCTTGGCCTCCTCGCTGACGGGGCGCTCTTCATCCACGTCCTCATCGGCCTCTTCCTCGTCTTCGTCGGGTACGTTGATTTCGAAGTGCGCATAGCTGATCCAGACCTTGACGTGGTCCGTCTTCTCGAGCAGACGCTCGTACAGCTCTCGGGCCCGTTCGTATTCTCCCTCCTCTTCCTCGAAGTCAATATACGCCTTCCACAGCAGTTCGGGCATGTCGAGTGTCTGTTGATTCACAGCCAACTCGAAGATGGCCCTCGTACGGTCGAGGTCGTCTAAGCCGCGCTCGAGCTCGGCGAACTTGATCCACGTCTGGCAGTTTGCGGGGTTCCATTCGAGGTGCTTCTCGTATAGCGTGCGGCACCGCACAAACTCGAAAAGCTTCAGCTCGAGCTCGATGTAGCCCCTGAAGAGCCGGTCCTTGGGGCACATTCCGATGGCCTGGCCGAGAGTCTTGCGCGCGGCGGTGAGATCGCCTTGGCGGATATCAAAGTGCGCTTTTAGAAGCCATACCTTGGCAAAGGTGAATTTCTTGTGGGGGATGACCTGTTGTAGGCACACTTTGTAGATCTCCCTCGCCCGCGAGATGTCCTTCGCCTCCATCTCCTCCCATAAGGCGTAGAATATCCACAGATAGATGTACCGTCTCCAGTGTCTCTTCTCTTGCGTGGGCGGTATCTGGGCAACCGCTCTC
The DNA here is from genome assembly GCA_029532625.1 of Lomentospora prolificans. NCBI lineage: Eukaryota > Fungi > Ascomycota > Sordariomycetes > Microascales > Microascaceae > Lomentospora > Lomentospora prolificans. The sequence continues at coordinate 886,601 of JARFXM010000003.1, forward strand.
TCGTATACTTCTCTAACGCGGTCAAAGTCGCCTGACGACTCTTCCAGACGCGCATAGTCGATCCAGGCATCATAGTTCTTTGAATTTTCCTTGACTTGGTTCTCGTAGTAGACTCTCCTTTTAGATAGGATGACGTCTTCGACGCCATCTTGGTCGCCAAACTGCTTCTCGAACGTGGTGTATGCCTTGTGGAGAGCCATTGATTTGGACCGAGGCAGATGATCCAGGGCATACTTGTAGATGGCTCTAGATCGCTCGTATTCCTTGAGCTTGGCCTCGAAGCGGGCATAAGCCATAAAAATCTTCTCGGACACAAAATCATTGCCAAGAGCTTCTATTGCCTCGCCAAATACCTCGCGCACTCGGTCACTCGTGCCGTACTCCTCCTCGAACTTGGCCCACTTGATCCAGTTTTCGGGCTCAGGGTGGACGATAGTAAATGATCTGAAGATATCTCTAGCTCGATCGTATTCGCCATAACGCTTCTCGAGTTTGATGAACGCGCTCCAAGCCGCCTTGTCGGGCTGCCATTTCATCCACCTTTCAAAGATCTGCCGCGTACCTGGTATGTTCCCCAGCATCTCCTCCATGTACACGTACTTGTACCACAACTTATCGACGCGGGGAAGGACCGTGACCGCGCGGTCGAGCAAATTTCGGGCATGGTTGATGTTCCTAGACTTCATCTCGGACTCGATGTATCGGATCCAGAGCGCAACATTGTTGGGCATGACATCGAGGGCCCGCTCAAAGATGGAGCGCGCGCGCGCAAACTCCTTTTGCTCGAGCTCCCATGCGGCATATCTCGTCCAGTTATTGATGTTGAGGCGGTTCCTCCGGATATAATCCTCGAATTCCTTTCGCTTGCGGCCCTGGTACTCGTGGAGCTCTTCGAGATCGGCGAATCGTTGCGTGGGGGCTTGGATGGGGACTTCCTGGCGATCTACCGCTTCTCGAAGGAGCTGTTCCGCGGATATCTGAACAGGCGCGGCGGCCTTGTTTTTCACCTTGGGTGGTCCTCGTGGCGCCTCCATGATGATCGGATTTTGGGGCCGTGGGGGAAGGATGGCTTAGGATGTAGTTGTGAAAGGCTAGCTTGAAGAGGAGCGTCGCGAAAAAATTAGTTGAGGTTACCGATTTTAAGCGTAAGTACCATTCAAGGTTCGGATCGCCGTCTCCCAGATACCGCTCCTCCGATAACCAAGCCCTTCTTGTATGCAGGTTGAAGAAGTCGGCGTACCAAACCGGAAAAAGAAAAGTTGGCCGTCCAGCACAGATAATAAGAATCACAGGGCAAGATCAATTGCAAGTTGGAAGCGACATGGAACGAACGACCTTCAAAGCCGCACTGACCAATTGAAACCCGCACGCCTGTGCACGGACCACAAAGTCATCTGCAAGGCAGCTGCGACTGCCCAAGCCAAAATTTCAGCCTCGCGAACAAATACACGAGTTCAGCATTTTTCCTGCTTTCCCCTCCATCGCTCGCCACCATCTCCCCGATTTCATCTCCAACATTGGGTGATGCGTTTGGCCTGCCTAATCCACGAAGAACGAAGCGACGACGTCATCAGATTTATTCGGAACCAAAAATGTCGACATACGACGATCTACTTCAAGACTTCGAGGATCTTGGCTCCGACGAGGAAGTAGCGAATGATGGCATCATCGAGGATGACGCGCCAACCGGCGACAAACCCACCATCGGCGATATGAGCGACGCGGAAGAGGATGAGGAAGATGAGGAGATGACGGACGTCGCCGACGACGCTAAAGCTCTCGGTGACGATGCCGAAGAGGCCAAAGCCAAAGTCGAGAAGATGAAACTGGGCGTCGTTAAGGATGTCCGTAGTGTGGCAACCCTCATGGACACCCTTGGGCCCGTACTCGAGGTAAGAGAAACCCTTTTACTAGACCCCTTCGTGATCGTTTGCACATTTTGTCTCTCAAGTTGGGTCATCGTTTACATTCTTGAGCACAGCCCTGACATTCTGCGTCGAACCTCTATAGAAAATCGAAAAATGCCAATCTCAAGAGCAAACAGCCGTCGTCGGAAACGTCGAAGACCATCCCGAATACCAGCTTCTGACCCAGTCGAACGGCCTCTCTACGCACATAGACAGCGAGATTGTTCTCGTCCACAAGTTCATCCGAGACCATTACTCAGTCCGGTTCCCTGAGCTTGAGACGCTCATCAGTAACCCCCTCGAGTATGCCAAGGTCGTCGCCATCCTGGGCAACGGGCCCATGGATGCCGATGGTATCAAGAAACTACAGAATTCTACCGATAACCCTCTCAAGATCTCACTGCGGTCTGTCCTTGATGGCCCATCGCTCATGATTGTTACTGTCGAGGCGACAACTACCAAGGGCCGCGAAATGAGCGCGGATGAACTAACCCGCGTCCAACGCGCTTGCGAGATGATTGTGGCCCTCGACAAGGCCAAGGCGACCCTCACTGAATACGTCCAATCTCGAATGAACATATTCGCGCCCAACCTCACCGCGCTGATTGGCTCCCTCACCGCCGCCCAGCTCCTAAACGCAGCTGGCGGTCTAACCGGTCTTTCCAAGACCCCGGCTTGCAACATCGCTGCGTGGGGCTCGAAGAAGCAGGCCACTCCCGGTCTAGCAACAAATGTGGGAATACGACAGCAGGGCTTCATATATCACTCCCCAATGATTCGGGGGATACCCAACGACCTAAAGAGACAAGCAATGAGAATCGTCTCTGCCAAGCTCGTAATGGCGGCAAGAGTTGATCGTATACACGAGAGCCCCAACGGCGCCATCGGAGAGCAACTCAAGTCGGCCTGTCTGGAGAGGCTCGACAAACTGACGGAGCCTCCCCCGAACAAGGGCCAGCGTGCCCTGCCCGCGCCGGATGACAAACCCTCGAGGAAGCGAGGTGGCAGGCGAGCAAGAAAAGCAAAGGAGGCGACCGCGATGACAGACTTGCGCAAAGCGCAAAACAGGATGGCATTCGGCAAGGAAGAGGCCGAGGTTGGTTATGGCACGGGCGAAGGGACAACCGGTCTCGGCATGATTGGTCAGTCCAACGATGGCAGGATCCGCGCGCTCCAAATCGACCAGCGCACAAGGGCCAAGCTCAGCGCCAAGCACAAGGGATGGGGCGGCGCGACGCCGGTCAACGGCCTGTCATCATCTTTGCGCGGGTTCAATCAGGCAAGCTCGAACATTGACTTACGCGGCAAGGGCCTCCGTACGTCTGGCGTAGGCAGCACTATCGGCGGTGGCACGGCGGGTACCGCTTCGTCCTTGACATTCACCCCAGTGCAAGGTTTGGAGCTAGTAGACCCCAAAATGCGCGAGGAGCTCAGTCGGAAGAGAAAAGCCGAAGAAGACCGCTGGTTCAAGGGTGGCACTTTTACTCAAGTTGGGCAGTCCTCGTCCACCAGCGGCGGATTTAAGGTTCCCGACCTCCCTCCGCCCAACAAAAAGGTCGATACGGGAGCCGGCAAGATGCTTCCACCCCCGCTTCCCGTCAAGAAGTAAAGGGTTGGCGTGTGGCTGGAGAAGACTGAATGTATTCCTTGTTTGGTTCTGTCAATGGTTCCTAATCGTTTGTCAATGTACTTTAAGGAGCATAGGGTTAGGCGTCTCAAGGGGAGCGGTGTAAGGTTGGCTTCGGGTTCGCATGACTTGACTTTCACGCTATATCCCAACAAGAACTAGAAAGGGAATCAAGGTTAATTCTTAGCGGGGGTTGGTTTTTTTTCTTTTTGATTTTTTTTTTTCTTAAGATGAAAGTGATCATCATTTCCCGGCTCCATTTCCCGCGACGGAAGGTAGTGTGAAGCTATCTAGCTATCTACTCCCTGTCACGATTGCGTTACCTACCATTGGCTCCTGCGCGGTCTTTCTGTCATTTGAGTTAGCTCGGCACTTCGGTGTCGTGATCCAAGGGGCGAGGAGAGCAATAGACTTTGCTATTAGCTCTAAAGTCTGCAACTATGGCATGTTCTTAAGTTGATGCCGTACACGCCCCCAGCATTTCGAAGCTAGTCGGACTCAAATTTCCGCCAGCATGCTATGCCGTACCTGCTTGTATCTCTTGGTGTTTGTGGTCTATCCCGAGCTAATGCGAACGTTATGTCCCGGCACTTGGGGTCCCGGTATCAAGGACTGATAGGCAGATGAAGAGGAATGAGTCTTCTTTTGTTTTATTTTTTTTTTGGGGGGGGGGAGGGAACTGGGCCCCCTCCATCTTCATGGTTACCTTAGCTAGCTGGATCCTTGGTTCTAGAACTGTACGGGAGGCGGCAAAAGTTAAAAGTCCAAACTGACTCGTGTCGTGGGTGGCAATGGTCTTTGAACGCTTCGCTCCGTTCTCAAGTTTGTGCTTTATATCAACGGGAGTCCTTGCAAAGTCTTCCCCCGCAGTCTCGTTGTATATCGCCTTCCTCATCGATACCTCGGTACGGGCATGGCATAGGAGCACTCTACTGGATGGTCGTAGGATGGTGGGATATGCCCCAGTGAGTCCGGAGCAGATGGTCATTCCAAGTCTAAACACGCCCGCCCGACTAAGTGTACATTGCCGAGTAGAGGACGGACTGCCTCAGGCGGTAGAAGCGCCGGCTAGGACCCTTGGACAGGTGGTACGGTGCCTAGGCAAGCGCTCTCTCCGCTATAGGAATGATGGCACAAACTTCACGGAGCGTTGTCTCCATCTGCCGCGGAGAATGGCTCTCGAGACTTGAATTTTAGAGAAGCAAGGACCGCCTCCAAATCGTTCCCTCAAAGCGAGGCCCTCGATTGGCGGCTGGAGACCCTCGCTACTAGAGACCAAGGAAACCAAGAAAGCGCATCCTTAGCCACATCGATACTCCAATTCCCCAGATGCTTTTGTCGCCCGGCGTCGATGGCGTGAAGGGCTTCGTTTGCAATCTAGCTCCTAACATTATCCCATCTCGTCCACGCGGGGCTGTCATCAAACATCCCTTCCGGAATTAAGTATGTCATTAGCTAGGTAGCTCTACTTGACAATCTGCATACATCATCTTTGATGCAAGTAACATATCATCAAGCGGCTAGACCAGAATAGCCTCACACCATCGCTCGCACCCTCTCACCCTCATACATCATCATACTGCTCGCTCCTCAAAAATCGGTCCAGTTCCAACCCATTTTCTGGAATCATTTGCCGTGATCACCGTGCAATCGCCTCAGCCGTGGGTAGTTGCGTCCATGCCAAAGCTAGCCACTCCCATACGATGAAATGGACGTTTCTCTACAAACGTGCGACGTCAGGGCTCCCTGCCTGGTCCCGCGAAGCTGATACTAGACGGCGTCTGCGCAAGGAACAGCTTGCTCTTCCGCTCTTCCGTTTCTGAGCAAAGGCAAGGATCCCCTGGTCGAGTAGGCAGCAAGGAGGATGCTTGATAGTCCCTTGGTTTTTTGATTGTTTTTTTACCTTCCTTCTCTTTGGGTTCCGACTACAAGTACACTTGTGCAGAGAGGAGGCGGCGCAAAGCCACCCCAAAAGGGTCCAAAGAGCTTGTTAGCTTGTTGCAGCTCCCAAAAATAGACTAAAACACGTCTCTCCGTCGAACCATCGGCTCAAACGGCCATGGACCCTTTTCGGACCCCGGTCGCCCCCTGTAATCAAGTCGCCAAGTGAATTTATTGAGAAAAAAAAAAAAAAAAAAAAAAAAAAAAAAAAACAAGGGAGAAAAAGCAGTAAAAGGCCCCAAAAAATTCCGGCATCGAGCTAGGAGAGGCCGGAAGAGGCAGAGATACGTAATGTAGAATGGGATTTTGAGGCTTGTTGGCTAGGCTTGCTAGGTCGGGGTCGGCAGATAGTCATTTTTGGTCAATCTGACCCCTCTTCGGGACCCTCTCCCTTTTTTGGTGATGGGCTGGGCTGGCCGCTGTTGAAGGAACGTACGGTACAGAAAGAGGAGTGCGTCGAAGCGTCCCCTGAGATTGAGAATCTTGGTGCTACGGCGAAAGCTATAAAATCCGGCGAACAATGACTTACAAAGTAAGCAGGTCGTCTAGCCTACGAATTACCTGGAGGGGAGGGGAGGGGAGGGTAGAATGAGTTGACAGGACGCCCTTCCCGCCCCCTGGCTTTCAGTGCGCATCGGGAAGATCTCATCTCACCGGGAAGCCTCAAAAAGGGTCATAAGGTATTAGCTTCCCCCAGGAATAGGCATTGCCTACAGGATTTGTCTTGATCGCGTAACAGCCTTCCGACAGCGTGACCCCAACAGGAACAAGGCCCAGGCTGCTATGGGACAAGAGTCCCGTCCAAAGGGGAAGCTCGAGTGCTATTCGTCATTCCAAATCTGGTCTTTGACACGGGGCGATCCTCAGAAATGGAAAATGCTCTCACATCACCTTGCATTATTCGGGTGTGGGTGTCTGGCTGCGGGTGAGAGAGAAGCGAAAGGGCCCGTCCTTGGTGCGAGGAGCGTGGCCACGCAACCGTGGTTCTCGTCGCCGTGTTTTACTGGTCTCTTGGAATCCGCTCTTGCCAGCTTTGTTTCGCCCCCCGCCGCCCGTACCCTTCATTAAAAGACGGCAGAGCCGACCTTGAGGCCTGAAAGGAAAGGGGACCCTGCTCGCATTTTCGGGTAAGCAAGCCATTGCGATTCTGGTTCGCCGGTTCGAAAGGTGAGATGAGGCAATGGGGGAAAAGTAGAGCAGGAAAAGGAAGGCATACCCTGTCTTCGTTTGATCCGAGAGTGGAGGGGTGTGCTTCTTGTCTGTGTCTATTATAATATATTATACGTGTGTGAGAGACAGCGAGTGTGTGTGTTTGTGTGTGTGTGGGTAGAAGGGGTTTCTGGGTGAAAACAACGATCTTACTTCCATCAAGCAGGCCTAATCCCCGGTTAGTTCTTTGGTTCCGTAAAGTAGGTTTGCCAGGCCTGGTGGTTACAAGCATAGTGCTTCCGGGCCATCTTTGCTCGCAGGTTAAAAGAGTATAGTGTTGCGGTACTTTGACGCTAGGAATGCTAGTGCCGTGCGGATGCAGATGCCGATGCGGATGCTACAGGAAGAGAACGAGAAGAGAAGAAAAATGATATCTGTCTCTGCATTCCCTCAATACTCATTCTGGTTTGATGGGGAACGGAAGGATCATTGGTTGTACTCACTTTTCCGACGGTTCCGTACGTGAATCAGTTTCCATCTGGTCTTCTTCGACCATCATCCTCCTCTTTTTTGGGACCATCCACTTCCCCTCATTTGGAACCAACACGTATACTTGGAATCATAGCTCTGGCTCGCGGCGCAGACACGGGCTGGCCCACGCAGAAAAAGAAAAGAAAAAAAAATAAAGGGTTCAGGTTCATACCAGATCGACGCCAGCTCACGTGTGTTCGACAAGGTGAAACGGCACAGCCTTAAGAGATCACAGGGATGCAGATGAGGTACCGCCGAATACCTCCACACCAGCCCAAACATGAGAGGCTCCAGAAGTAGCCGAGGCGTATGGGTGGATCCTCGTCACACCAAGAACCCTTGTCCAGAAGCTACGCGAAAAGGAGAAAGATCCATGTATACAGGTATCCATTGCGCGACGCTACAGGAGTGGAGAGAGAGAAAGCGGAAACGGGGCCCTGCGGCAAGGGGGGCCTTGCCGTGCGTGTGGGCGGGTCAGGGTTCGTCGAAAAATGCATTGAAGTTTCTCGAATGATGTCGAATCCCGAACGATGGTCTTGGCGTTGTTTCCACAGCTTCTTTTCTTCCCTCTGATGAGCAATGCCAATCAGCCCAATTCGAACCTTGCTCTGACTCTTCTCTCGCTCCCGAAAGGAAACTGGGGGATTTCTCTGATCGCCCTTTCCAACATTCTTTTTTCATTCGACAGGGCCCTGTCTTTCAAGCATCCATTCTCTCGAGCCCCCCAATGATCAAACACATTATACGCACCCCGGGCGGATTCCTTGCCTCTCTTCGCCCTGTTTCGAGGGTGAGGCGAGGCTAAGGGAAGCTCCACCATTCCTAGACCATGCCAAAACCCTTCAGTCGTTGCAGGGTCTGCGCTCGCATGGATTTGACCGGCCAGGAATGAAGCACATTCGGCCCATCATATCGTTTGTGGATGCCACTCGGTGAAAAGCGAAGCAAATGGGACGATGGGGCGACGTCAGCAGAGCACGAGCAAAAGCAGCGTAGAACAGGGACCCCGTAAAAAAAAAAAAGGAAAGTAAGGAAAATCAAGGACAAAGAATATCGACAACCAGCAAGTAATAGTCAGACGGCATTCCCTCCGCCGGAGAGCGAGTTAAAATACTAAGCCCATTCTCTTTCCCCTTCTCTCTTCTCTCCCTTCGTCAGGAGGACCACTGTGACATTTGAAGGACGGGGCAGTGGACTGAAGAAATTTCCCCCCATCCCGATATTCGAACGTGCTCGGTGATTAAATTTCCCATTCCCTGTTTTCCCATGCTTGCCCAATTGTCGGGACAGCAGCTTGTTCTTGGATTGATGACATAGGTTGGGCCCCACTGGGAAATGGGCAGAGTTCGAATGAGGAAATACGAGCTCCCAAAAAGGTGCCGCAGGAGCCAACCAGGCGGTCATACCCTTTTATCCCCCCGCCGACCAGCACACTGCTTGCAAGAGAGAAAACATTCGAAGGGACAGGAAGGGTGAGGTGTGTGGGGTGGGTGGGTGTGCATGCGTGTGTGTGTGTGTGTGTGTGTGTGTGTGTGTGTGTGTGTGTGTGTGTGTGTGTGTGTGTGTGTGTGTGTGTGTGTGTGTGTGTGTGTGTGTGTGTGTGTGTGTGTGTGAAAGAGAAAGAGAAGAGACAGCGGGAGGAGGGAGAATTATTTTATTAAAGCCAGCTGGCCACGCAAACTTTGGAAGCCGAGCTCGCCTGCGCAGGCAACTGCAAATGCGTGCTGGACTGTACCATTGGTACGCGAGTTTGAACGTACCAAATGTAGCGTTTCCAATAGTGGGTGGGAGTGGAGCGGGCGGGAAGGGTACAGTCCGGTACTTGGACTGGGACAGACTGACATGGACAACTCGGGTTCATGTTGAAAAAGGTTGGATCGACTTGAAGGGACTCGAGCGCGCTATTATGGGGCGGGTGCGGGACTCGTTCCTTTCCCTGCTTCCTTGCTTCGCAGGTATTGAATGCATGTAGCTGTCCACTGTTTTACTGATAATAATAAGGAACCCTTCACAGAGCACAAAGGGCCCATAGTCTTGCTGAGCTCTTCAAGCCCATAAATGAGACAGGAGCGGGCCACGCCACCTCTACCGAACTATCTGATCCGTCACTGTAACAAAGTATCCCGCAATCCAATATAGTTAACTCACTAGCACTCAATCGCCAACTCCAAGAGCTGGCTATGGACGGATCCTTTGCGCCTTCTTCTCGGGGAGGGGACAGTTGACTCAGGTGCCGGGCTGGGCTCCTCGCTGGGCTCCTCGCTAGGCTCCTCGCTAGGCTTGCGAGATGTACTAGCCAGCAATGGATTGCTAATTTTGGTACGCCAGCTAACGGGTATCATCATAATCGTGTGTGTGTGTATTCGTAATACAGCCAGCGCTGGGTAAAAATATAGTACGAGCTCGAAAATCATCAAAATTTCAAGCCTCTGAGCTCCACGGTTAGCATCAATCGGTGTGTCAGGCCGGGTATCGGTACCACTACCTCCTCCGGACGTGTACCTCCCAATGCTCCCACTCTCTCCCATCCTTCACGTTCTTGTTCGTTATGTTACCTATAGCATGATCCAAGCAACAGCCCGGCAAGTTCCAACTCTTACCCAGCGCACCATTTCGCCCCCGCCCCTCCTTCTCTCAATTGGTCCCCGGCCAACCACTCACCACATGCACCAACCAACCTGTAAATAAGGGACTGAAAATCAGGGCCCTTGAGAACCGGAGTACCTCCTCCGGCTCGGCAAACATGTCCCTGACTATCATTGATAATAAAGTTGAGAATGTAAGAAAGGAGGGGTCAATTGAGAAGAGCCCCGTCCCATCGGGGTGCCGCCCGCCTATCGTTCGGATGTGGAAACAACAAATGGGAAGTCCTTTTTTCGCCTCGCCCCCATCCGACCTTTAGCGTCCGCATTGTCGGCGGAGACAGTTGTTTTGAAACATGCATCATCCAACCGAAGCCGGTCGACGACGGGGTGATGAGCAGATAACCTTGTGATTTTTTGGTCGTCCCTCTCCCTCTCCCTCTCTCTCTCAAGATATGCCCCATCCCTCACCCCATGGGACATGGAAAGCGTACTACATGAATATTGATGAGATTGATGAGGACGACGAAATGCAGACAAGATAGAAGAAGGGAAAAAAAGAGAGAAAAAAAAAAGAAAAAGGAAACGGAAAAGAAATTACTGGACCAGAAAGGAAGTGACCCAGCCGCCACCCAGAGTATGTTGACATGGCAAGGAAGCGACTCGGTTCAATGTTATCAACCGCGCTAGCACATTCCGGAGGTTGTCCGATCCGTACCTGATTTCTCGATGACTGCCCGCTCTACGACCGCTCCTTTCCTATCGTGACCTACGGACTTATCATTCGTCATTATAAATCTACGTCTTGGGCCAGGTACCACCACCGAAAACATCACATGGCAAATCAGTGCTGGGGAAGACTAGACGCTCCCAAGGGCCGGCTTGACTACTGCCTAGTCCCACGCGGAATGTGGAAATATTTATTAGAGGGCGATCCTTAAGATATGTGTCCGGGGATCAGACGGCGCGTTCCTTATTAGATATATCTGCCCGAGGCGTCTCTGGCTCACGGCAGCTTTTCTCCGTGCGACTCCTCAGTCATCCAATGCTCCTTATTTGGGCTCCGATTACAGCTGACTTTTAATTTCAGGGCAAACCGTTGACCAGCGCCTCGCGCAAACTACATATCTCGGTTAGAGCGGGGAATACCTCCCCAGAAATATGCGCAAAGTACATAATACAACGCACCGAGCGCCAAATGCTCCGCAATGCAATCGCAGCTGGAGAACTTACGGCACGGGGACACAGGAGTGGAGTGTTGGTTTTAGAATGTGCCAGCGAGCCGTCATGATGTTGCTCGCTGGCTGGGGGGTTGGAGAAAGTATACCTCGCCTTGTAAGGACATGGATGGGGGTTGTAAGCTGTCACCATTAGAGAGGGGAAGGGCTGGGCGAACAGCGTGGTGCCAGGGTTCTCTCTCTCTTTGCCAGGCCAGGTGGCGGCCCACTTATTCACCCTTCCCCGACTTCCGATTCTTCGATCCCTGGCGTGTTTGATTGTTACCTTCTGTGTCGATTCAATGTTCCCATAATAATAATACCCTACATATGGTGCGGTACTCTTGATATTAGTCGATCTCCTGCAAAGTCTCAGATCTTTGAGAAATTCGCTGTTCGCATTCGGCTCGAGGGACCAAGGAGCAATACCCTCATCTCTTACGACTCTGTGACATTCGGTCTCGGTTCAACACGCAAGGGTATGTATATCAAATCTAACATACATACCTGGCGTCCTCGTTTCTGTGACATGTTATGGTGGAACAAAATAGCCCAATTTTATTCCAGCAGGACGCTGAGGGTTTCATGCTTGGGCTGGTCGCGATGAAGCGCACGCGGCATCAACTACGAAAAGACCGCGTGGCTGCGATTGACTGCCGTGACTCGCATCTTGGTCTGGTGCGGCAGCTTAGTGGCGCGTGGGCGAGGGACTAGCGAATCCAGCCACACTGCTCTCATCTTCATGCCGCCGCCAAAACCGTTTCTGGTCCCTGTCGAGCACTCCATGCTTTGCAAATCTAACGGACATTACTCGTAGAGTAGGAATCGGTTGCACACCTGATGGCGTGCGAGGGGCGGGTTGGCCGAGAAGGGTGTTTGACAACAAGCCCACATCCAACATAGCGGCACCAACGGCAGGAAGCCTTCCTGTAAAGTGACGACATCAATCGTTAAGCTCTTCTTGCCAATCTCGGGGTATCGTGACCAGCTCTAGAAAAGGCACGTCCCACTTTCTGTCCAGGGTGATTAAACTAGACTGGTGTATTGCAGCTGTATGGTGACGAAACCAAGCTGTCGACTCTGTTTTCTGGTGCTATGCTCGATGATGACGCCGGTTCCTGAGTCCGGCGCCACGAACCCACTCCCGCCGCAAGCCATACTTTGCTTTAGCGCCAGGACCCTTTTGGGCTCGATATTTCTTCAGGGTCCTGAAAGGGAAACCCCCGACCTTTCTCGATCTAAAGAGTAATAGAATGAATCAGTAGCACCATCTCGAAGACGGAACCCGATTGAGTCGTTTCGGAAAGGGGGGAGAGGGGCGCATGCGCTAGAGGATGGAAATGTTGATTGGGACCTTGGCTCCGCGTAATCTTTTGCTCCATCTCGATCCGCGAAAACCTTGGTTCCATTTTTTCCCGGGGGGTGAGGGGTGCTCGAAGATAGAAGAGGTGCAGTGCAGCCAGCGGATAGTGGCCAAGGAGCGAAGATGTCGTCCTGACGTCTTCCAAGGTGACAGAGCTTGTTGGATGCAACAGTCGATGTGGACAAGGTATTATTACGCTGGCTGTACCTTGGTAATGGTGGGGAATCAGCACAAAGGGTCGACAAGGGTATGAGGACCACTGGACACTTTATTCCTGCATTTAGCCCACTAGGGACCATGCCCGCCCACCCATTAACTCTTCTTGGGGAGGCTCATCCAATCAATATAACGTACAGAGCTGACCCCCAGCCGGCTTGAGGCGTCATGCCGCCAGTGCATATTACTTCGTACCTTCGCTTGATATAGAGTACAAGTAGCACCTGTGTTAGAAGGTTGTGCGAATGGGAAAAGGCGTGGCAACTCTGATGACTCTGATGGTTTGCCCGAAGGAAAAATAAAATGCGATTCAGCTTGCAGCATATCTACTGTGTCACCTGAACTCAAGGGACCTAAATTGGTGCTCTCACTACCGTCTCGAACCCTACGACGTATCAGTGCGAACGAACGAGCTGCGCAATACGAGGTAATCAATTGATGTTAGTAAATACTCCACAGGAGCCAGAGCATAACGGCTATTGCCAGGCATCCCACAACTGAAAGGTCTGGAGTAGAAGGTCCGTCGACCCTTTCCCAGTGGCATCAATCCTACTCCGTAAACTCTCGGTCTGGCATTCAGGGACCCACTGAGGAGCATCGTCTCCACCATTCCTCCACCACCCCACCCCCGTACTTCTCGTCGCTCCAGCCAGCCTTTCCAGGGAAGGAGGAGCGGAGTTGCGTTGGGCGACTGGTACCTGTTTCTGGGTAGTATCATCCTAGGCAGCCCGCTGGCTTCTGCGAAGATGAATTGATAGTTGAGGTCGCCATGGGCTATCGCTCGCTAAATCCGATTGCCCCGATTATTGGTCGACAGGTGTTCTCGAATGACGTTATCCTGCTCTGAGGGTGCAGACAATCTGCACCTAGCTACCCATAATAGCACGGAGAAGTGAGGGGAAAGAAAGAAAAAAAAAAAGGTGGGGGGGAAGGAAAAAAAACTGAACCGCTTGTGGAATAGGCAATGCCTTACGGATTGAGAAAGCATTAGCATGGACTGTGCATGGCAGAGGAAAGATCTGAAAATTGTATGAGCTGTCCGAGACTGATTCACCATTGTTTCTATGGACAACACAGATTTTGACTACTTGTGGATAGCCAGCGGTGGGAAGTCAGCAGCGCACGTACGCGGAGAGCCCGATGTTTCGAAGGGAACTAGCCGTGGCCTGATCCTATCATCTCCGGTTAATGCTATTATTCTTTCAATATCCGTACTGGGAATACCAAAAACTTTTTTTCATTTCCTTTCTTCCCCTAGGGGCCTTTCATCTAATCCTCACGTCCCTTCGCTGATCAATCGGCAATGGATGCCAACATTACGAGGCGATGCCTTCTGGGGCATGCATTACATACCCTCATACGAAGATACAGCTAGCAAGACCCTGACCCCTCCCCAGGTCGTTAGATGCCGCGTCCGGACGCTATAGCATTTGTACTTTGAACGGCCAAGTGGTGGCGGAATCGAGATGCAGAGGGCGGGGTGTGAAAATAATATCTCGAGACCCGTGGCTCGAGAGGAGCGAATGGCCGGTCTCCATTGTCCGTTCGGGCCCTGCATGGAGAAACCGATGTTTGACGGCTTGTGTAGAGAGAGGGAGAAGAAAAAACCCACAGCCAGCCAGGCCAGCTTTGTTGGTCGCAGAATCGGCAGGGTCGGTCCCTGGCCAGCGCAACTACTCAAATCGCAGCCAAATATTTGGTTGGCACCAGCTGGGTCCACAAAAACTCCTCTATCAGAAATAGCTCGATTGAATGGACGAAGGAGCTGGGCCCGCAGTCCTGCTAACGTCACTGTCAGGTTTGGAAGACCAAAAACGGCACTCTCTGGACTCGGACAAATCCAGGAGTGGCTGCAGGCTTTGGCGGGATACAAACATCAGTATGACATCAACATGACAAGCGAGCGGCCAGGTTGCTTTCTAGCCAATCAACCCATATCCCGTAATCAAGCCTTTTTGTGGGCTTGCCCGCGACTTTTTTTGGGGCGCCCATCAAAATTCTTGACATCTCGATCCATCCGTACCACTTTACAATGCCGCATGCTAATGTCGTTGAAATGATCGAGATCCGTTGCTGTTGTACGACTTTCTGACTGCACTTCAATTTTTTTTACTTGAACAGGTTTTAGTGGGCTGGGAGTCACCCCAGTGTCTACGAGTTTTATGTCGAAAGCGCACTTGCTAGCTTGATGGAAACGGGACATTTAGTACGATTCAACATTTCGAGCAATGGCTTGGAAGAGAGGGCGTGCGCCGTGGAGCCTTGACAAGCTCAGGAACGGAAGGCCGGATAGAGTCGAGATTAACTGAGCCTATCGACGTGTTTGAATGCAGTCTCCCTCATCATGAGCACGCAATCCAATCCAACAATTCCCATAGGTGTGGTTTGTGGCCCGGGGAGCGCTAGCTGGGGAGCCCGACATGTTCCCCTAAACAGACAATTGCTGGCAACACTACCTCTGTAGGATAGCGTGAAATGCCTATCGCATCAGGAGACGAAGCCAAGCTCAAGATGGCATTAAATAACATCCATCCGGTCGGAAGAAGGCGATTGTGCCTTTATGGAAGGTACATCCCATCTGCAAAATGGGCTTTCAATCATTTCCCCTTCTGCCTTCCTGATTCACCGTTTCTGTCATATTTCCCCGTCCCTCATCCAGCCTAGCAAGGAAGTGCGGGGAAATCTAATGTAAGGTCGGCGGGGAGACGTGGAATGATCCAGCCGGTAGCATGGTATGATGGGCCAGCATGTAGGGTATGAAGTGCATGTAGACTACTGTATGTATAAACGATTGGTGATGTAATTGCACCGAACCTCTCCACCGACGAGATGCTCTCAAGCAGTGCTTGGGAAAAAGCCAACAGCCAGCGTAATACGGGTATCTGCCCATGTCGCCCCCTTCCAGCGGAGCGCCTACAGAAACTCCTGCTGAGAGGAGAAAACGGAGGAAATGAAATTTTGGGTTGGAATGCTACCACTAGCTCAACCCCTTCGATTAGACTTTCAATTAACGGCTTAGGTATGCGCAAGGTGCGATCATGGTGTACGGATACGGCACGAATAGCTCGAGTGCAGTGCATCCGCTGGGGGTGGGTTCGGGCGCAGCTTCTCTCTCCTCGTCAGGAAGGAGCGGAGAGGATTAAGCTTCAAGAGCTCCGGCCCTTCTCAGCGGGGATTGTAGCGCTGTCCCAGATACAAGAGGACCTTCGTTTGAGAGACACGGAGTTCTTTGGTACGGAGTCCGCCCGTCCTATTCGCAGGTTTCTGGTGAGACTTGCAACAGTACAAACCATGGTGTTCGAGGTTTCATGCATGACAAACCCCAGTTTACCGGAAAAAAAAAAGTCCAAGGTTCAGGAGAATGAAAGCCCATCTTCAAGGCGTCCCACATCAATTGCATTCTTCGATTTGCCCGTCCTTGAAATTTACCATGCCTGAACGGTACCCTTGTATGAGGCCCGCCAATCTCAATGGTAGTACCGTGTCGTGTCTGGTACCCTACTTTACACGAGACATTGATGGCCGCCCCGGAATCGAGACCACTATCCAGCAGAAAGCCACATAGGCATGCTTGATTTCGGGACTTGGATTACGATAATGATAGGAGGAAGAGTCTTCTGGATTTAGAAAAGAAAGGCAGTCCTGACGCTCACATGCGGTGGGGAACAACCTAGACTTTGAAGGAAATAGTGGCAGGTTGTGAAGGGTCCAAAAAAGTGCAAAAGATAGAGAAGACGCGCACCCGCACTTTCTGCAAGTATGTGTATTATTAGGTGCCTCCAGAGGAGGAAACACTGAGGGCTCGGCACATTTGTCTGCGGCCTGCCTGCATGTCGTACTTTGGCCAGCTCGCTGGCCAGCCTCCTGATATCACACAATGGCTTCCCTTATTGCCCACAATTGTCAGAGCATCGATCCGCACGCCGCGTACGGTGGACGGGGCCGGGCGTACTGTACTTACAAGTACCTGGCTCATGGCAGGATACCGGTTTTACCATTACACAAGTACTTGTACAGATGGAATTCCAACATGCTACTCTCTGGATCTGGCGCAGCAGCGCCCACGCCATGGACAGGCCCTGGCAAGGGTCTCTTCATCTTTTTCCGGCTCGAGTCCGATCCCATCTCAAGTTCCTACCGTACACACCCTCCACACACCCCTCCACACACGCCCCACCACACACCACCACCCCTTCCCCGTTCGCTCCCCCCTTCTCACCCCTCCCCCTTCCTTGTCTCCCGAAACCCAGCGAACTTCCATGTCCAGCGAGGTCCTTAAAAAGCTTCACAGCCCTTCATGACTTACCTCCAAACCGCCACAAGCTCTCCATCCACCCTCCAGCTCAGATCCCCGTACGGAGAAAATATTCATATAGTACTCCTTTCCTCGCTCGCTCTCTGTCGCCTTGCCAGCCTCGACGTTTCCGTTCCATTACTCCCTTTTGGCTTCATTACTTGCTTATACCTCTCTCCTGGTGGCGCCCCCGCACTCTGTTTTTTTTGCAACTTCAAGCCATACTTCTTCACCCCACGGCACCCTCGGCACACCCGGCTCGACAGCTGCCTGCTTCTAGTATACAAGTGGACGATTTTCTCCTGCCGAATAGCTAGCTATTCCTGATTTCTCGTTCAGTTGCCAGCTAGCTCTGGCTCTAATTATTGAGCAGGAAGGAGACGACGCCTACGACAGTTTCTTTTCTTACGAGACGATACCCTTGACGATTTGCTGCTATCAGACACAATACGCATAAAGCAGTTCGTGTTTCTAAGCATCACTCCTTCCATCCTTCGCTTCTGCTGGAGGTCGTTGTCACGAATTAAAGACGTCGCGTCATTTTCATTTCCCACTCCCACGACTGAAGCCCTACTGTCCTTCACCAGCTTCACACCTAAGCACTTAGTGTAGTACGAGAGTCATCATGCATGCCCGAGACGCTTCAGGACGGCGAGTTTCGCTGCTGAACGATGAGCCTACCTATGATGCCTACTATGATTCTTCTTCTCACCGATCCCATCATCGTACCTCCAGTCAACTCTTGTCGCACCAATATGCTTCTTCGAGGAGTAGCTCCTCATCTCCCCATACCCCAGAACTCTTGCGATCCGACTCGTACGATTCCACCAGCCCAAGCAATGACCCGATGTCGCCGCTCACCCCTACCGTCGCTTTCGAGTATCCTCGACAGTACTTGTATGCCGCCGGTCATTCTGGCTTCGACGACTACGGCGCCGGTGTAGGTCGAAAACACAGCTCCTTCTCGGAGTCTGCTCGCTCGACCTCATACGAGGACGATACTCCCTCCACCCCGGCCGTTCCGGAACGTTCGGCCAAGAGGTATCCCTGCCGTTACCGTGACAGCCACGGGTGTGAGAAAACGTTTACCACGTCAGGGCATGCCTCGCGCCATTCCAAGATCCACACGGCGGAGAAGGCCGTCCAATGTACTTTCCCAGGCTGCCAGAAGAAGTTCACTCGTGCCGATAATATGAAGCAGCATCTCGAGACACATTACAAGGACAAGTCGAGGGCGTCGGGTCCCCAGAGGGCTGGGAAAAGTTCGTCCTCGTCGACAAGGAAGCTCGGCATTTCTACGCGGACTTCTAGCCAACGCTCGCGAGATCACTTGACACTAGAATACGGACAGTACGGACCTCCGACGCCGACCCATGCAACTCCCCTAGCTTCTCCTGCCACCGGTGCGTGGGACTTGCGGGGGCTTAATCTACCTTTAATGGCCCAGCACGTCACGAGCCCTAACCCTCGCAATGGTCTGGACGCCTTGGCCATGGCCGTCGCATGCCAAGAGGGCGCGTAAAGCGTTTGGGTGGTGGCGAACTCGGCCTCACCTACACTCTCAAACTTTTTACTTATCTCCTCTCGGTCCTGTTTCATATTTGGTCCATCTCCTGTCTACAAAGGGCGTTTCTTTCTGGGAGAAAAAAGGCGGCGACTATCAGGGAATATATTAGACACGCGGAACATTGGTGGGCAACTCGGGTTCCCTAAGGGGTTTTTTTTGGGCCACGGAGAGGGACACTCTGAACGGAATCTATGGCGTTTTCGGCGCTCAAACTCGGTTTTTCTGCTCTTTGGCGGCCCCCGTTTTCCTTTTTTTCTTTCCGTTTCTTTCTTTTTCTTTTTTCTTTTTTTTTTTTGTTTTACTTCTTTTCTTCTCGGTTTGGCGCCAGGAACGGACGGAAGGGGGAGGAAAAGACCAGGACACAAGGGAATCGGTAATGGCAAGGTTGATTGTATGAGCAAATACTTCTCGCTTTCGCTTTAGTTCTTCGGGGGGCGTGGTGCTTTCTGGTTTCCCCTTCTCTTTTTGAAGGCTTTCTTTCATCTGCCATTTGGGGAGCGAAACACAAACTTTTCTTTTCCTGGAGGGCTTGCCTTTTGGGAACGGAAGGGAGGCGCGTGGTGTGCTTTTTGTTAGGTGGGGATTTAGAAAATGCGGAATCTGGATCAGTCCTCTCGAAAGAGCTTTTTTTAGGGGCATCACCAACTATAGAGCACACTGACCATATTAGACAGTCAGCACGCCAGCTGGCTTTTATGTAAGGATTTTCAGGCAGCAAGAAAGTAGTACATTGACCAGGTATGCTATAAGTATCCCCATATAATTGAATGGACAATGGACCTTTGCTGCAATCCGCCAGGGCGCCAGCCAGCAGTGCAACAATACCTTTACCTACTTGCCCTCAATGCTGGCTGGCTGGGAACCCCGCCCCTAATGCCACAGGTCTACCTTCGCCTATCAATTTGAGTACTTGATCACTCTTCTCGCTGGCTACCTTCCGCATGCTATATGCGCTGTTCAGCCAGTTTTTTCTTGCCCTACTGTATTTGCCCTTTACTTCAGTTTATCTTGCTCAAAGTCGCCTCTAGCAGGCCATACCCTTGTAATACTAGCTCTTCCTCCTGATCAGTAGACATACCAGGCATATCAAGTCTAAGTGGCGCTGCGATGCCTGTGTCTCTGGATGGGGGCGCCAGCCAACCCTATTTTTCTCTTCCATCTAAAATCTTCCACTAACGATGTCTTTGGCTTCTCTTTTTCATCCAAAACCAAAACTATCCGCAAGTATTTGGTGGGCTTTACCAGGCCTTTAGACGTCCAGAACACCAGTATACATCAGATCTTCATGTCTCTAGCTACTAGCTAGCTGGCTGGCTATATATACGACGGACAGTTGTAGCAGCACTAGGCTTTCCAGACTGGATTAACCTCGAAGATGGAAAGGGTAAAAGACACGAGCTATCACCACCTTCCTTTTCATACCCTTTTTCTCCTTTTCTCCTTCTCTGTGCCTTAAAACACAAATCAATTGCAATATATCAATAAAAGAATAGGCAATGGCACCCATCTGTCCCGCTTCGCGTAATACATGATGTGACAGTGGGCAGCTTCTCCCTCAATGGCGGCAGATTGTAGGTGCTGAGAACGGCCACAGAAGAGAACCTTTTTCCTGGTCGAGACCGCTGCTTAACTCTGCGTGTTTTGCTACTGGGTGCTTAGGGTGCGGAACGCGTAACGCGGAAAGCGGGAAGCAGCGAAACGGGAACGGCGCGTGGCTTCGTGAGCTCTACTAATGACGTCGTTTCGACATGCAAAGCAACTTAATATTTCTGACCGACCGCGCGCCAGGGCGACCCAGGAGATCCAGTTATGGGGAATAGTCCAGCCCCTAGGTTTAGTTTACCTTTCAAGATAAAATAGATTTTGATAGGAAATCCGCCAGTCATCAACTTGTTCTTTCAAACTCGGGCCAGCTCTTCTAGAACCTCGTCTCATCTCTTCTCGGACTAACCCGACCCAGACGAGCCGAAAGCTAGAAACCCGCCGACTTGACCCGTCAAAACGTGTTGGCAAGACACATGAATGTACCTGATCATCTTACCAAGGATTTTATCAAAAGAATGAAATAAAGGCGTTGGTGAGTTTAAGCTACACACAGGAACGAACACAGCCCCTTTGTTAGGCTAGTCCCTGCGCTCTATTCAACCGCTTCACCTACTAAGAGCCTGCCTACCACGTGCCCTCGTTTTCCTTTTCCGCTCACCATTTCATCTTTCTTCCCAATCGAGACAGATCTGTCTATAACAATCTGAAGGGAAGAACCAGGGTATCAGTTGAGAGTTCCAACCTCGCCATATTCTCTCTATCGAGAACGCCTTGTCGTCAGATCGGCCGTGTATCTGGTGATCGCTATTGTCACGTAAAAAAGAGAGCCGTAAGTTTGCATCTTCTTCCAATTGCCCTCCTATCTTTGCTGGCTACCCGATGGTTTCCGGCCAGGCTCAAAACGTGTAGTAGCGTAGACTAACAGTCCATACTTCAGTTCCCCAAACAAAAATCGCTTCTCCGCCATACTTTCTTCATGCGACATCTACAGTGCATGTGAGATGTTGGGAAAGGGGGCACTAGCATAGCCCTCGATCTTCCGACAACTGTCTGTCCTGCGGGATGTACCCGCGCCGTGGCTCTTAGCATGTCGTGCGGAGAGTGGTAATCCGTATCCATCCATGCGGTTGGGCATCGTATGGTGGCGCCTTAACACGGCAACCTATACTATATGTAGGTCCAAATAGAGCGATTGGGGCGGGCCTTCCTAGAAAAATAGTGATGAAGTGGTTTGACAGTCGCCCATACCCATTATTCGGAGATAATGTCGCCAGAGTTGGAAAGGCGCGTCGCGGTACAGATACGTGATGTGACGGCTTTATATGTAAAGCTTCATGTGTCGTCTTCCTCATCATCCCCAGAATCCGGCTCAATGACAGGTTGTAGACCTCCGTCGAGTTCCGCCGGCATAGCCAGAATTTGGGGCGATTCCAGCTCGATACGATGTTGGGGGAACGGAATTCCTTGGAATTCGCTATCAGAATTGTGCGCATAGGCCCAGGCTTCCAGAAATCGACGATAGTCTAAGTCAGTCGGGTTGGGCAACCGTTAGCGTTGTGTTCGAGTAGGGTGGAGCGAATCTCCCCATCAACTGACGCCAGATACTTCTTCCAATAACCCTTGGTGGCACAGCGCCTCGAAACCAGTGCGACTCCGTCTTTGTCAATGTTCAAAGAGGGCTAGACACTCACCATCCCGATGGCTAAACTGCAGGCCGAGATATTTGATTTCCAAACCGGTATTGGCTGCCGGTGCACCGGAAGATCCCCCGTGGCCCGGAACGGACCTTTGGCGGGGGCGGATGCGGTTGAATGAGAATCGCCGGCCAAGGTCTGAGGTGCTTCCCCGCCGACCTCTGACGGCCAGTCTTATCTGCCTAGCACGGTCGTCCTTCGATTTTGGCTCGGCCTCGAACCAATGTAGTTCGTACTCGTGATACTGGCGCGACGCACGGTTGGCAAAGACGGTGATGGAATGGAGGTTTGAGTAGCTGTCACGCCAGAGTTTGAGCCGCTGAACAAGGCCCATTCCCCTCACGCTCCCGAACCGATCCGTACGACTATTGATATCGGACCAGACAACGTCGACGTCGTAATAGTCGAGGAGCGTCTTGCCCCGCACATCGCCTTGGAAGCGGACCGAGCTGTCCACACTGGTGAACTCGTATTTTACCTGCATGACACCATCAAAGGTTACGGCTCCGTCTTCGCCCGTGTATCTGATCCGGTGGGGCACGCGAAAGGTTAGGAATCGTTCCATGTCCGCCGCGTCGGTATACGGCCTATGGCGAGCGTGAAGGGTGTGGGGATATATATCATCCATCGGGACTGTAACTCAGTTTAGATGAGTTGCCTGATCCAGTGCAAGTAAAGAAGTCGATAGACCTTATTTCGGGAGGTAGGGAGGGCGAGCGATTTCTACGTACCAAAGTGTTCTAAGCGTTCATTTCGATATGTACATTGCCAGACCACGCGGCGATTATGAGACCCGATAATTTCCCACGGGCCCAGGTACACTGTCTTTTCTCTCGATGTATTCTCGTAGAGGGTTCTAGACAACACAAAGATATATGTCAACGACGCCAGACAGTGAAAAAAAAAAAAAAAAAAGAAAAAAAAAGATAATGAGGAAGGTGGCGGATGATACATACATGGTGGCCTCGTAACCGGGGGGGACCAAGGTCTAAGGGTGCGAGCTGTGACGCTTGGTGGGCCGAGCTTTGGGAGCTAAGTGCTGATATTCCAGAAGCTCCAGAGGCCCCCGACGTTGGAGTCCATGTCGAGTCCAATGGGCTGATATAAGGTTGGGAGTTGGAGGGAGCGCGGCTTTGAGAGGATGTGGCAAAGGACGAGGAAGAGGACGAGGAGCCAGCCATATTGCGTGAGCGAGGGTCCTACCGGGCTGGAGGGCGTATGTGGAGTGAGCTGAGACACCGGCAGCCCCTCCGCCAAGTCCGGCTCTCCTCTTTCTATTCTGGAGGCGCCGATACGAGTCAATGCTGCTTGAGCGACGGTTTGTCCATGGCATAGCGGCTAGTGCGTTAGGTGTAAAGGCAAGGGCCGTGCAAAACAAGCCCCTCCCGGTAGCACGATGTGTAGAGAGAAATATTTGAGCCTCTATAGGGTGGAGGGATGTGCCCCGCGTAGGCAATGGTGTTGTAGGTGGGCGCTGGGCGACAGCGGGGTGTTGATCCGGCTTCATTCGCAATCGCGGGAGAGATTGGGGAAATGGGGGGTCTATCGGCGACTGAGAATATCGTGGCCAACGTGACGCAGGACGTGGAGTGAATGTCGTGGGATGTCAATGGCGAAGAAACTGGGGAATACTTCTGGAAGAATGAAGAGGTCTGGAGTGCAGCAGCCATGTCGAGCACTCGGCCTCCAATAGCTGCAGTGCTGGACGCATGCGATAGACAGCTTGTACGACAGGGAATCTAAGGCCCATCAGGGCATCTGGCCACAAAATCGAAAGCGTGCGCAGGGAACGGCCAGTTAGACGCACGTTCGTCACGGGCATCCGTCAGCCAAGACAGTTCGGAGGAGGTGGGCGGTGTGGTGGGAGTTATACATGGAGAAGATAAGCGCAATAGCCAGCGAACAGCTTCCCCGCTGGGGATGCTGGTTCTTCCACAGGGGCAAGTGCAAAGAAAAGCACTAGTAATAGTAGGTAGAAGCCCGGGTTTTGCCTGACAATCCTCATTCACCTGGTCCAATGACACGTACCCGCCGCTCCCCTCTTATCCCTTGTCCCTTGCTGTTGCTCGAGGCCACGCTAGAAGCAGCAAGTGGGCAGGTAGAACGGGTCTGGAGAAGACGAAAGTTTAGGGTTAATGGGACTCGAAACTCTTGTCCTACTAGCGAGGTGCCCACGTGTGCCGGGAGCCCGTCGTCAGCACCAAAGGAAGAGCGCAGTGATGGAAAGCAGGAGGGCCGTGGTATTGTACAAACTTGCCAAATTGAGTCCATCCCAAGGCTCCAAAAAGGTCTTGACGAGCATGCACAGGTGGGCAGGTCGATGGATTTGCTCGAGGACGCCACGAGGCAAATGTTGGATGAAGACGCTTGTGTAAGTGTGGGCCTCGTTTGGGGCTTCCAACAGTTGCTACGCTGGCGGGCTGATATTCGCAAATGGGAGGACCCGCTTTATTCAAACGCGCACGCCCGTCAAGAAGTCGGCACGGAGGGCAGCCAAGACGAAGTCGACAAAGACCTCTCTCCCTCCCGTCCTCGCGTGGAGCTCAGAGGAAGAGAGGGGTGCTTTCCGCTTTGTGTTTGGTGTAAGCCACCAGGGAGAAGAAAAAACTTGAGAAGGCAGGGTCCTTCCCCCCACCAATAGCTTCCTTCGGGCTCCCCACATTCTTGTCCACTCAGAGCTCTTTCCACTGCCACGAGGTTGAAACAAGCCTTGTCACTCGCCCTTTCTACGCTAATAATCCACGCCATCACTCGAAAGAGGCACCATTCCTTCTTTTCCCATGCCTGGCCCATGGCTCCTCCGCAAGCAAATGTATTTTACCCGAGCCCCACCAATCATGGCTGGCCATCACTCCTCCCCTTGATCTTGATGGCTCCAGTCTTGCTTGTATGTATTATATTGTCGGTCTTTGGTGCTGGTTGACCTTCCGTCAGTCCCAATGATCCATGGATGGCTCTAACGCTCCAAGACCTCAGTGCCAGTGCTGGTGCTGTTCATGAATCTCATGTACGGGATCCCACATTGCATATCGCTGGTTCTCCAATAAACCCAATACCAGTCCCCCGGTTCCACAAGCCCTGCAGGGCCAAGGCAAATTTATTGGTGATCTTTCACTGGCATCTGTAAACCAATTTTACTAGTAGTACCAGAGCCCGACGACGTCCTGTCCTGATCTCTGAAAGCCAAGGCCTTATAGGCATGCCCGTGTCGCCCACGTGTGTCTCGTCCTTGCAGCTCTGGGCATCTTTCGCTCGAGTAAGTCCTCCACTTGGTTTGGCGTGTGTTCTCGCGCAAATGCCCGCCAATCCAACTATCCTTCAAACTCGTGCGCAGGCTTCCAGTGCCTCCCTGTCACGTCCGCCAGTATCAGCCAACGGGCTGCCCCTCACCACCTATTAAGCCAGGCTTGTCGAAATACGAGTACCTCTTTCGTGGGCAAGTAAGTACCCATGCCGTCTCGGCTACACACCAGCCACCAACACCTGCAGAGCCTGTCTTGCCATCCCACGCTGGCTAGTACCTCTCCTTGCTTCTTGCAGCCCTTGCCCCCGTTGCTGGCAAAGGATTGATCTCTTGTCCAACCCTGGAGTAGTGTGTGTCGGCTGAGGCTAGAGTCGTCGGTCGCTGGAATTAGCCACGGCGCCTCACACGACTCCAACTCTGCAACGCCGAGCCACTAGTTAGGATAACCAGAGGGGCCTTGGCTTGCTTATGTTACGAGCAGATAGTTTGGTGTTTGCGCCTCAGATTTCGCGGCTTTCTAGCCTTC
The DNA here is from genome assembly GCA_029532625.1 of Lomentospora prolificans. NCBI lineage: Eukaryota > Fungi > Ascomycota > Sordariomycetes > Microascales > Microascaceae > Lomentospora > Lomentospora prolificans. Next base: position 912,004 of record JARFXM010000003.1, read on the forward strand.
CAAGACTGGTAAAAAACGAGATCCATCCCGTCTGTCTTCATCTCCTCTCCGTTGAAAGTCTGGGCAGGAGAAAGTAGCATGGGAGCGCATATGTGCAACCGACCCCCTTCCTCCTGATCCCATCTGCTGGCTTCAACCTTTGGTTTTTCTTCCCCTTTCCCCCATTCGAGCAGCGTCCTATATAAACAGGAAGCGTGCGTGTTATCTATCAAATCCCAGCCCGGCCGTTCGTGGCCCTTTCGCACCATTCATGGACTTGACAAGACGGAATAACCGGGGATTTTTGGGGTCTGACAGTTCCGCTCTCCCCCCACAGGATCGCCAGGTAAGCGGGCCACCCACCACAACGCGATCTGTCTGCGCGTTTCGCGAATTGCCTACTCTCCGTGTGCGAATGGCTCATATCCTCCACAGGACAGGAGCCAATTGAGATATGAGCTCGACCTGAACTCATGGAACCTCCGAATTTGGGGCGTTGCCGCCTCCGGCTTCCTCACCGACTCGTACGTAATCCCGTGATTCCTGCCTCCACCTCAGTTCACCCTTCCCCTCCGTCCTAACCCTGATTATCGCCAAAAGCTATAACCTCTTCTCCACGAACGTGATATTCGCATCCATTGCCTTCGTATACTGGCCTGACGGCGGAAAATGGCACGGCCTCGTCATCAATCTCTGCACATTGGTCGGCTCTGTCATTGGCCAATTCCTTTTTGGTTTCTTGGCCGATTACTACGGGCGAACTCGCCTGTATGGAATTGAGCTGGTTCTTGTCATCGTGTCTACCATCGGGGTTGCCACCAGCAGCTATGGCTATCAGGATCTGTCGTTTTTAGCTCTTTTTTCGTGGGTATGCGCGTCCAAATAGCCGTTGCTGCCCTGCCCTCTGTTTGCTAACTCTCTTTCACTTTGTGTCCAGTGGCGCTTTGTGATGGGTATAGGTTAGTAATACCCCAATGACCTTCGGTCTCGCATCCCTATTAATCAAAGATCAGGTATCGGAGGTGAATACCCACTTAGCGCAGTCATCACTTCCGAATGGTCTAGCACGGGGTCAAGGGGCAGAATGCTCTCCTCTGTCTTTATGATGCAGCCTCTCGGCCAAGCTCTAGCCCAACTGGTTGGGTTGTGGGTTCTTCTTGGTCGCGAGAAGATGTATGGCCTCCAGGCTATGCAGTGTGGCCTAAATACCAAGTACGACGAGGAGTGCCGGAGGATTGTGGACGGGATTTGGCGCATCGTCATCGGATCTGGAGCCGCTCCCGCGCTGCTTGCTATCATCTTCCGCTTCTTCCTTTATGACTGCGGCCTTTACAGTTTGGAGGTTAAGAACAAGGCTGGAATGGCTTTGAGGAACACGCAGCGGGTATACGGCGCTCCCCCAGACAGTGTTAACGGCTTCGCTATGCATTCGAACGATGACATATACTCCAATCGCCAGAGCACTACTTCCCAGCCCATGCCTGTGCAGTTTTCAAAGGAAGACTTGTACAGGTACTTCATCAAGGAAGGGAATTGGTACTATCTTCTCGGTACGTTATGAAATCAGCTACGAGGGTTCCACCATCATGGCCCATCCATAATATTTCTTTTCTCTTTTTCTTCTTTCTCTTTTTCGTTTTTCTCTTTTTCTTTTTTTTTTCTTTTTTATGTTTGCTGTTTTGGGGGAGGGGCGGCACTTGATGCCAAACTTGAATATCACCATAGCAGGCCCAACGCCACGCCAAAACATCATCTGACAATCTGCTCCCTAGGCACATCTGCAACCTGGTTCCTACTCGATGTATCGTTTTACGGTCTGTCGTTGGATAATAGAGGAACTTTGTCCGATATGTGGGCGGTAACGCAGCCCTCAGATTTGAACGAGTCCTTGTCATGTTGGAATTCTACCCTCCCCGGCGGCAACTCGACTGTCCCTTACTGGCGAGAAAATGGGCTTCCCGTCTGGCAAACGGATTCAACGCTGCCCTGCAACACGATTTATGATGTTCTTCTGGAGCAGGCGAAGCAGTATCTCTTGACCGTCTCGCTTGCTTCAATTGCTGGGAGCCTTGCATTTGTTGTTTTCGTAAACAGAATTCCGAGGAGGCTTTGGCTTACAGTCTCATTCTTCGTTCTTGCCGTTTTGTTCGTCGTTACTGGCTGCGTTTACTACGGCGTCAATAGGGGATCTGGCGCACCAACGACCGTGGCATTTGTTGCCTTTTGTCATTTTATGTTCAACTTTGGTGGGTGAATGACGATAAGCGGCTTCCTCGTCGAAAGCTATTTTCGAAACCATATGTTCCCCGCTAACATGTTACTAGGTGCTAATACATTGACTTTCATTATACCCGCTGAGATATTTCCGACTTGTTACCGCGCTACATGCCACGGCATCTCCGCAGCCGCCGGCAAGGTGGGCAGTATTATTGCGGTCCTCATTGTCTACGGCATCAACTCGTGGTACTCAAGTGAGACGAGGCAAGGGCTCATTTTTCTCCTGTTCGGCTCTTTCGTTGCTCTTGGCGCCGTATTCTCCTGGGCCTACCTACCTGACTCCCAGAGGTGGGTCCTCGGTGATGACGGCAAGCGATACCTCGAATCCAAGACGCTCGAAGACCTAGGCGAGGGCCGGCAAAAGGCAAAGCTGGCTGGCGAGGTCCTCACGATTGAAGGCAAGTGGGCTGAATTCCTCCGGAAACGGAGGGAAAAGGCAAGCGCTTCGCGGAGCAGCGAGGAAGCTCCCTGATGGCGTCTGCGGAGCGTAGCCAGGCTGGCAAGGTTTATGTAAATAGGGCGGCAACCGCGTAATTGATACCCTGGGTTGGGAGGTTTTTTTTCTTTTTTTCTTCAAGTATCACGGGATGTAACCTAGGGCTCTTTCTGACGTTTATAACTTCTGCTTTCTTCATTATGTACAAAAAATTATGATTTTTTGCTACTTTAGGACCAGGGAAGAGAGAGAGCTTGTTACTAGGTTCATATTTCCTGTTTTTCTGGACACGGCGATGCCTATAGAATGATAACCAGATGCCGCGACAGCTTCGAGCTGTACACTCCTCACACATTAGACGAGACGCCACTCTCCAAAATGAAGAATAAATCCCCCTTTCTTGTCTTGCCTCTCGTGCGGCGTTGGGAAAGTGGGTTTAACAAGAGACTTGGCCGGTTTTGGCCAGAAGGATTCGGAACGGAGGAGAAAAGAATGCCAAGGGATGGACAAGAGAAGAAAAAGCATGGGGGACAAGTATAATTCTATATGCCATACATGAAAGCAAGAAGAGAGGGGTTGGGCGGTGATGGCCGTCAAGGTTAAATACAATAAAAGAGAAATATCAAACGCGTAGCTCCGCCGCATCCGCAAGTCGGATAGATATCCCGGCCCAAGGAAACATCGGGAGAGAGGAACGTAGTTAAATCGGGTATAGTAGTATATAACACGGCCCAAAGAGCGCTCAGGCCGCAGAGGACGAAGATTTTGTAAGCCGCGGAAGCTTAATTTCCAGATTCCCATGACGAGAGATCCATGGCGTCCATAGGTCCCATATTCATGAGTGACCGTAAAACGCCTTCTGCAACAGGCTCCATGCCTGCTTGGGTAGGTATTTCGTTCCAGCCATTGGACATACCGAAATCCCCTATCGGCGGCTGAGGGACTGCGTACCTCTGATTTGGAGGGATACCTGGATTCGAGATCCCGAATGCATTCTGCGCGTTATAAAAGTTTGGTTGCGCAGTATCTACGCCGGATTGCGTGTGGATAGTCTGATGCGCAGACGCCGGGCTCGCATTGAACGAGTTACTTCCAGAACCGTTTACCTGTCCCCCAGAACGGCCCTTAGGCTCCGACGCAGTGCTCGAATTCGGTGTAGGTCCACTTGACTGCCCCCCTGGCGACGTGGACATATCGTTCGACTCGGCAGTGCCTTCACCAGGGACGTAACCGACGATAGGAGCTGCAACGGCTGATGATTTGTCAAAGACGGGAGCAGAGCCTTGTGCCATCACTGGTATCCCTTGCATGGGCAATCCTTGAACAGAGCTCGATTCTCGGGCAGGCGCCATCTGTTGATCCGACATCCAAGCCTGGTTGCCAAAATTCTGGCGCTCTGGCGTTAGGCCGTTCCCAATCTGACCCTCCCCCTCTGGATCAACGAGGTTGGGTGCATTCCTGGGGTCTGCATCGTCCTCTCCGGTCCTCAGGAAATGGCACTCGTTTCGGTAGGCCATAATTCCACCCACCCCATCTGGGTTATCGCAATTTCGTACGGCTTCAGCACTTGTGGCCGAAAACTTCGGCGCGGGCTATATAGAACGCGTTAGCTTGAGTCACGGGGGAAGCTTGCGGAAATTCGAAAAACTAATGGTTGACGGATTGGGTTAAGGCAGGTAAAAGACAAGCCCAGGTACTCACACTATCCGTGCTTCGCGGGAATGCAGCTTTTAGCTTTGGGATCCTCATGGCAAGGGCCTCAAGGTCAACGTCTAGTTGAACTAGGAATGACTCGGTGAGAGGATTCCTTCGCTTCAACGCGTTCATTGCCGATAGAAGAAACCTCAGAGAATCTGCCGTCTGGCTATCATCCGGGCGGCTCTTAAGATACTGGACGAAGACGCGGGCTGCGACATATAGACAAAAGCACACAAATGGATTGATCTGTTTGCCAATCGACGTTAGCAGCTAGAGTGTAGCATGATTCCATGGGTTTTAAGACCTACAGAAGTGAGATCTGTGTGCGAGATCATTCGCATAATGCTGGCGATCTCATTCGCTGCTGTGATACACCTGACTTTGCTCTCCGAGCCAACCGAACCTGGTAGCTTGTGCTTGTCGGCCTTGAATATAGCGGCTTGGTGCAGACAGATAGTCGAAGTATGAATGCTCATATTAGTGAACACGATATTAGGGTTACCCATTCCCGCAGGCAGTTTAAGCTGGGGAGGGAGACAGAGTGATGTATTCAGAAGAATATGGTCCATTTGCCGGTGACGCTTCCAGAACTCACCATTGAGATCATGGTCGCGATCATCCGGGTCTGGCCTGTGAAGGTGAATTAAGTTTCTTCCAAAGAGACTTGCCATCAACACTATGCTCCCAAAAGATGAGAGCTTTGTAGCACCAGAGGGGCTCATGGCATCTTGTAAAGATTGGGTTTGTTCTGGGCGGCTCATCTCAAAGGCATCTTCTGAAGATGGCAAATTGGTCATGATGTCTCGCTCGTCAACCGACATCGGCCAGCCAGTTCCGATGCTCGCGTATCGATCTTCACAGAAAGCCATCCAAAACGTGCGGCGTCGCTCCTCCCGCTCAGTCCAGTCTCTGGGAGGCGGGAGGCATTGTTTCACGTCGAGACCAGCACCATCAAGCCGGTGCAGCCCAACCCTGATGAAAGTCAATATTAAGCAAGGGGAAAAGGAAAGCAAATGCTAATCAAGCGCCCTAGCGAAGGGTCCACGGGCGGGAAACTATCGAGGAAGGGTCTCTTACATTTGACAGAGCCTGACTGCGGCACCAGTATTCATCCATGCCCTCGGAAAGTACATCATCTTTAATTCATAGCATGCTAGAAGGACATGAGTCTGACAGTGTGCAACAGATATCATGTGCTCTCCATAGCCCTTGATATAATCGGCTTCGACGTATTTTCTGGCTCGCTGATAGAATAGGTCTTTCAAGTCGCCGTACTTATCAGTTATAGAACAGGCTAACGTCCATATCGCGTATCGCAACGCGACTGGAGGCCTTTGGTTCGGTGCCCTAACGCAAGTTAGTAAAATCCACTGCTGTGGCGGGGTATTGGCGGTCTGGATATAAGCATCGACCTACAAGTTCATAGCGGCAAGGTATCGATATTTGTGAATCATCGGTACTGATGGGTGCACTTTTTCAAAGTATATTTGATGCCTAAGTCACATAAGCTTAGTTGTTTGTCTTGGTCGAGGATCGTCTGGCAGAGGGACGGAAAAGTGTGATTGCCCTGGGAGGTAGACTGAACGATTTCAATAGACTTACAACTCATCGATCGTGTCTTGGGTAGGAAGCGGCTCCTCGAGACCGAGCCCGATCATCTCCCAAGTGAAGTTGCCATTCATATTGTTCATGTTCATTGGCACGGCGCTATTGAAGTTGAATTCGTCTACCGTTGCAGTCCGAGGAGACTCGCCGTTGAACTGCCACCGGTCCATGTCTCTTTCGTTCATGGGAACAGTCGGGTTGGTGACGGCGAAGTTTGGAGAAGGACCGGGGGGTTGGGTACGTCCGACAACGTTCTCAAGGGGGATAGGGATGGATTTCGATGGATCCGCGAGTGACGCATTAGGTTCCTGCGTCTTCAGAAGTGTCTCTACCTGCTCTGCTCAGATGTTAGCTCACTTAATACTTGGCATGCCGAAGCAGGCGTGTTGGCATCCTACTGAGCCTCTCCTCCAATGCTTTCACGTATCCTCTTTTAGGACCGCTCTTTCTCCGGACTTCGTCATACGCACACGAGTGGCCAAGACGCGAGCAGGTACTACAACTTGGGCGCACTCCGTCGCACTTAAGTTTCCTCCTTCGGCATATCATGCAGGCTAGCCTTTTCGGCTTGGGGACACTCGAGTTATCGGCGGGTTCGCGGGTGGCTCTGTCGAAAGTAGGACTGCGAGGCCCGTTTTGCAGAGGCGCTACCGCGTCAGCGATATCATTTTCGGGAGGAGTTGCCGTACTGGACGACATGTCCGGAATATTTCGCGGGTAATGCGACCAAGGCGGAGTTGCGCGGGCAGTCAAGTCTAATGATTCTCGGGGAAGGCCGTAGAGTCGCTTGAATGTGCGGGATCGACGGCCGTCGGGATGACTAGAGCTATCGAGCGGATGGAGAAAACGGAAGTGAAGCGGGCAAGTTGAATGCGTCGCTACCACGCGAGAACGCGGGGCACAACTAGAATCAATCTGGCGTCGGCGATGGAAGGCCTTGCGCTCTGCGAGAAAGCGAGAGTAATGCAAGACCCCAGGACCTCGAGCTCGTCGTGTGCAGTAAGTCGCACGGAATCTCCCGAGGCTTGTTGGCACAAATTCGTCTTCTTCGGCGAATATCTCTGTCCGGACCCTCTCGTACGTAACGCGTCGGGCAAGGCGGAGAAGTAATAGTATTCAGAGGTTAAGTTGGTTCTCCGCTTCGTGTCGACTCCAGATCTTCCAGCCAGATCTTCCAGCCACCAATCTTGACCAAAGGGGAGAGGGGGTTGACTGCCGTTGGAGGAAAGGTCTGTACCCCAGTAATACAGTGTCGAGATGCGGTCGAGGGGCTGCACAGTGTTTGGCCGACTAAATTATCAAGGAGTGCTGAAGACTTTGGAACGGTTGGATTTGCTGCACCAGTACAAGGTACCTGCTGACGAGGTACATACAAAGTACAGCCCTCGCTCGAACCGCGCCCCTTGGACTGTGATCGCTGCTGGGCCTTGCAGTGTTGCCTACGACCCAAGAAGAGCTGGGCCTACGTGTGAACTTGACGGCTGGCCACCGTTAACCTATTAGGATCCTGCTTCTCTGCATTCCACACAGCAAAGTGGCGCATTGGCTGCAAAGTGCAAAATGTGCCAGATCATGGTGTTTTGTCGGCTTCCTTAGCCTTTTCACGGCACTCAGCCGGTAAACACACCGCAATCCAAGACCAAGGTACTGCGTCTCACCGCCCAGCGAATTCCTTAGGAGACCAAATTGATACAACGAGGTGAATGGCTTGGGTTGAAATCTGGAGATGCTGGAAGTATGGGGACTAGTACCACACTCCCGGGGCCCAACCCCAAGCAATTTCCCTGAAGGCTTGGGTCGTTCTCACCAATCAATGCTCCATACGTACACAGCCCCGTCAATCCGAGAAATACGGCGGTCCTCAAAAGGTTATTGGAAATTGGGTGTACCTGTAGGCCACGTTGATAGTACCCTAGCGGGGAGGCCCTGGTGAATTAATAATACAACCGGATGTCTTGATGAAAAGACACTCCGAACAGCCTGCACCCCTTCCTCTCTCTTTCGTTGTCATACGGTCAAGACAATGACCAAAACAGCGCTGAACAGACATGTAATTCCAGATGGCCGTCTGCTAGCGACCATTAGTGTACAGAGTAGGGACTGGCTACGGAGCGGCGCTCACACCAATCGCGGAGTCAGCCCAACGGCGCGGCAGTGTGCAGATATAAGTTAGGTTGCCTCATAGCCAGGTGGGCGCCGGAAACCAACAGCTAATATATTATTGTGAATTGATGTATACTCCATGGCGCCGTTAACGCCGGCATGGCATGCATGGTCTTTCTCGGCCTTTCATGCTTTTCCCTGCTTTCTTTTTGGATACTTTGAGGGGGGAATGAGATCTGCAGCATGCTCTAGTATACCAGTGCGAAATAATCCCTGCATCTCCTGGGATATTAATAGTAGCTCGGCCCACACCATGACAAGATCAGCATTAGCCTCATACCAAAATCACCCGCTGGGCCCTTGGGTACGGAGTAATCACGTTGGGGGCTCCGCGAGAGCTCAACGTGAGTTTGGGCGAATAATGACTGAACACCCAGTATACTGCCGTACTCTACTTAATCAGAAATGTACTTCGTATATCCAGCCCAACCCTGGTCTTGGAAAGCAACATGACATACGCAACACCTCTTGCCCCCCCCCCCAAAATAGTGGAGTTCTTCTGATCAGAAGTTTAAATTGTTACATCACCACGGAGCGGAGTACAAGGAGGAGCCCAAGAGCCTCAGCGATGCACCGGAACCGCAACCAATCTGGGGGATGGATAAGCTCCAGGTCCCTGCTATCAGTTGGCAGGTCTGTAGTGGTGGACCCGTGGCGCAAGAATACGGCTGTTTCCCACCGGCAAGTGGCACTGAACAAGTGAAAAAAAGACAAGTGCCAGGGATGTGCCGCATCGACCACTTTCACGGCCTCTGGGAGTATATAACGTATTTTTAGTTATCTGCGGTCTGCATCTACCCCGACAATGCGCAGAACACCTAAATCACTATACGCCAAGCAATATCTTGTCGGCGCCCATGAAACTATAGGACATGGCCCCGCCGTCTTATAGCTGTGCACAAGATCCCCCGTCTCGGTATGGCAAATCTCCAAGCCGGATCCTGTTGCAGCATCAGTAGGATATCATGACAACACTCCTGGGCTCGTGTAACCTACCTTCGTCACTTCCCCCCACTATGTAGCTACCGTCAAATGTGAAGCCTGCGCAAATTTGGTTAGTGACTGGACAAACGGATCAATGACCCAAGGAAGGTCGCGATCTCACTTATGCTCCTTACTGGGCCAACCATGTTAGCAATCGTCCTTTGGCATATCCAGTCAGTAGTATCCCAGAGTGAGATGATAGAATCCGATCCGCCGGTCGCCAAGTATCTGCCTGTTGGTTGAAGTTCCGCCGTAAGGCAAGATGATGTGTGGCCATGGAGCATGAATTCCGCCTCAAGCTGACCGCGGTAGTTGAGGTTCATAGCCGGCTCGAGGTCAGGGTAGGATAGAACTCGTGTCTTTCCTTCTCCAGTCGTCACAAACACTTTCTTGCCACTCCAGCAGAAAGATATCTGGTTTGTTTGGGTACGTTGCTGATTGGATGAAATTGGATTGTTCGATGTTGGCGACAGAATAAACAAGTTATCTGCCTATTCGCCCATGTCAGAGAACAAGTCTTCTCCTGCATTGTACAAGGGCCTCAGGATAAAATATAGTGAAGGGAGTGTATTATCTTGAGCAATTATCACCTAGAAGGATATTAAATAGCTAAGTAGAGGAGAGGCTAGTACTAACCTTGTTGCCAACAATCAGGGTCTCGCCACCAGGAGCCCATGCTAAAGTGAAAGAGTCACCTAAACCCCGGACTTCATTCACACAATTTTTGGTTCTGACATCCCAGAACTTTACAATACCATCATTGCTTACACTGCAAAGCTCTGCATCCTTAACAGGGTTGAAGGCCACCTTCTCTATGGGAGCTGAATGGCCTTTGAGTTCGGTAGAAAAGCGAGCATTGGGCTTCTCGGGGTTCCCTATGCCATAGGATCCGTGAGTTTAGCCGTACTTCAGACTGCTAGTTGAGTGGTGGAACAAACAGCATGCGGTAGACAAGTAATGGCGAATTACTTACAGACTCGTAGGGTCTTATCAGCCGACCCGGTCGCAACTAGGGTACCCAGCGGGTTCCACGATATCGACCGCAAACTAAATCAGCTGTTAGACAATTCGAGAGAAGGTTCCCTAGTCTCAATCGGTCTCAATCGCCTCTTACCCATGCGATAAGGCGCCGCCCCCTCTCGCGGCGCTCGGATCATGGTAAGTCGTGCTTTTCAGAGCGCCGAAGTACGGGGCAAATTTATCTTTCGAAAGACTTTGACGAGGCCTCAATAAAGGAGCCATCACTGCTATCGTTACAGCGGAGCTTATCACCAGTACCGATCCCAGGTATATAGTGTCTCTCGGGATACGGCCTGCTAGCAATTCGAGCAAGAAGGGTAGAGCCTCCAGCCGACGATTGCTTGATCAGCCAGTGACCAATGTCTCTAGTGATGCCTCTGATATACTAGTATACCAGAAGGCTCTTGAGGCTCTATTGGCATTAAGCGATCCCCAGTCTCGTGTTCTGTAATGGGCAAGTCGTGGGAAGGGGTAAATCTTTTGCGGGACCGTGCTAGAATGACTTGAAAAAGATAGGTTAGTTGTGCCTCCTTCTACTTTGGGGAGTCTTCATCCCGTGCTATTTCGCTTGGAGTTCAGCGAGCTCAACAGGACAGAAGGCCCGCAATGGTAAATTAAGGAATTGATGTAAGCTGCCGGCACGTGATGATATAATTCATCAAGGATGTGAATACCGAATTGAGCGAAATATTACGGCCACAAACAAAACTAAGGAGATGATATATCCTCGTGCATACCGAGAGAAAGATCAATGGACCTCGTAACAAGAGGCTGCATTGATGTCCCAAGGTGTTGATGGGGGTTGCTTTGTCAGCAAAGGGCCCCACTACATACACTCTTGTTGACAGGCAAGACTGGGAGAGCAAGCAGATGATGAAATTGTCAACTTCAAATGCCAGGATAAACTGTCGTTCCTCGACAGGCTAACAAGCTGGATCCAATTTTGTGATATTGGGCACAGAAGGTAGTGATATTTATCATTGTCTAGCTAAAGGCACCTTGGACACGGCCTAGCAAGGCTGGTATGCACTCATCTCCGATAACAGCTTGAGAGGGAATCTCCCGATTTCGACGGCGCTGGACCCGAGCTTTCGGTTCACCCACTTTGGAGCCTGCTCGCACCCTCTCTTTATGGCGCGGCGGGGCTTTCAGGAGCGCTATGCACATAAAGGACCATCGTTAAGCTAGTCAACATCATCTCATTGCGCCGCCCCTCAATTTCCTCGACATTGTCCACACCGGGTGTCATCTTGTCCACTACAAGGCGGGCTCGAACCGGCCACAATGTATTGGCCGGTTGGTACGCCGAAAGCCTTCGCTACTAGAAATAATATCGCACCAGCTTCTATTTACGTCGCCCACGAGCAACCATCGGACATCGCTAGCCCCTCTGGCCCGGGACCTTCCGATTCTCTTCAGACCTCGAACTTATGGGGGCCTGCTACACTCCAAGAAGATCCCAAGGAGCCCCTACCGAAGACGCCTATAACTCCCATAACTCCTGCCGTACGATCGATAGAACATGAATACCTGGAAGAGACGGAACGAGGTCCTGTCTTCGAGCGGGAGGATGTACCCGAGACCCTATCTACAAAGGAGCCCGTCCTAGCTCTCAAGGTCTCCCGGACTGGTCACATATTCGCTGTTATAACCTCAACGACGATGACTATTTGGCAAACCAAGGTATGTGACAACCCCAACACTCTAAACTGTCTGTGCCGGGAGCTTATATCCTCTGTCTTTACCTCAGCCTACGGCAGTTCTTGCTATGGTGGTTCGGTCCGAAACTTCCCTTGCAACATACGGAAAAAACATCGACGTGCTGCTTCGCCCGGACAGCGCAATAATAGTTATCCGCACTGGTTTTGGATATCTAATCACGTATTCAATAGCGACTGACCCTGACGCGCGAGTTTATCGGCCGCACTTTCACGACTATCACAACGTACAGAAACGCCGCCAGAACCATACCGGATCGTCTGGTGGGTATGCTCCAGACCAAATTCTTTGGGGGCCTGGAGAAGGAGTAGGAATAAAAGATGTCAGTGTTCGTTTCAGAATGGTAATCAAAGTAGATGCTGGGATTGAAAGCGCTCTCGCACTGGACGATGAGCTTGTCGTTGCCACCTCCAAACCGACCGCCATTCAATGTATTCGGTGGTCTCCTGATTCCAACGGGAAGCAAACTCGTACTGAGATCCTTAGCCGTATGAACTGGCTAGACAAGAAAACGAGCGTGGTGCAAATGACCTATGACAAGCCCATGGGCTTAATGACATGGGTGACGGCAGACGGCCGCGCCTATGCCGTACAGCGCCATCATAGCTTGGGAGCCGCAAGCAATCCGCCTGAACCAGAAGCAAAGAGGTTATTCAAAGGTCACTGTTTCCATGAGCCAGAGAATGCCGCTACCCGTGCTCTTCAAGCAGTTATTAATGCGAGATTCTCTCTGATAGCTGTGGGTTGTGAAGATGGTGTTGTCAGAGTTTATTCGGCCAAAGATTATTCTGGCAACATACCAGCTTCGCATACTCATAGCGTTCCGGTGTCGAGTTCCTTAACAGGGAAACTAACAACCCTCACTTACTCTCCTGACGGATACTGCCTTTTTGCTGGCTTTGAGAAAGGTTGGGCGACGTGGAGTGTATACGGAAAGACAGGGAGCCACAGTTTCGGGGTCGATCATTATGCGCCGGCCGGGAACGAAAGTGGGTGGCTTGCCGGAGTTAGTAGCGCGAGCTGGATTGGAGGATCAACTGAACTTTTGATGACAAATAAGCAGAACGACACGGTATGGGTTCTCGAGATGGCGCGAAGCGCCGTTTCGAGTTGCTACACGGCATCTAACATCTTCCGCACAGTCCTTCAAACCTCGACTAGCGTCCTGGTCTACCGCGGCTATGATTTGCCAGACCTAACGACGATATCGGCTGAACCATTCCTTTGGCATACAGCGAAGATACCATCGCTCTATCTTCAGAACCAATGGCCAATAAAGTGCACGGTAATCTCGCCCGACGGAAGATATGTTGCCGTGGCCGGTCGAAGAGGCCTCGCCCACTATAGCGTCAATAGTGGTCGCTGGAAGACTTTTAGCGATCCGGTCACGGAAAACGAGTTCCAGGTCAAGGGAGGAATGTGCTGGTATCAGCATATACTGATCGCCGCCGTGGAAGCCAATAAATCGTACGAGCTCCGTCTATACTCAAGAGAAACACCCCTCGACGGCTCCCATGCACTGCACATCGAACGCATACCAGCACCGATTGTGCTGGTGATATCCTGCGAGGAAGACTCTGTCCTTGTCTACACCCAAGACAATCTTCTACATCACTTTATACTCACCCCGGTTGCTGGATCGATCCATTTAGTCCAGGTGGGCCAAATCGCCTTTCACGGGATTGTACGGTCTCCAGCGAGAGTACGGGGTCTCACCTGGATTTTGCCCGAGCAACACCTTGCGGAGGGTGATCCGTCCCAAGATGTGACTGTCGCATCTGTGTTGTTCCTTGTCGATGGGAAACTAGTCATATTGCGTCCGTCTATGTCCGAGGAGGGCAACCTCAAATACGACATGAAGGTGATATCTCAGAACGTCGAGTTTCATGCCAATATGCGTGATGAGCCCTTTTGTACAGGGATGCCAAGGCAGCTACTGGATGATAACCGGAAACTAAGCACAGTCGATGCCGTAAATCTACGTCATTCTCTTTGGGTATTCGACGGCAACGGGCTCAAAGTATGGAGTGAAATCCAGGACGTCCTAGACGGCATTTCGGCTGAGCATTCGCGGGCTCGAGAGGGGATGATCTACATACCAACGGACTTCTATCCGTTATCAATGCTTCTCGATAAAGCAATCATTCTCGGCGTGGAGTCGGAACTCGTCCAACGACGCGACGTCACCTTCTCTTTTTTCCGCTTCGACATACGGGTAGGCAATACTTTTGATCCTCGCAAATTTTGGTGATGATCACAAAACGGGCAAACTAACCTTCGAATGTAGACGCACCTTTTCTTGTCGGACATGCTTCGACACTACCTAAGTCATGATATGAAGACTGAGGCGATTTACCTCGCCCAGCAATACGAAAGCCTGGAGTACTTCCCGCACGCCCTCGAAATCTTACTCCATAATGTTTTAGACGATGAAGTGGACGCGTCCCCGAGCCCTGAGGATGCCATATTACCCCGTGTCCTCTCACTGCTTTCCTCTTTTAAGGAGTATCTAGACATTGTGCTGCAGTGTACGAGGAAAACCGAAGTCAGACAGTGGAAGACTCTCTTCGCTTATTTGCCCCCTGTCCAAGAACTGTTCGAAGAGTCTCTTCAGCGAGGATCGTTAAAAACGGCAGGCGGCTATCTGCTTATCCTCCATACGTTGGAGGAAACCGAGTCGGTCTCGGAACAGTCCGTACGGCTTTTTTCTCGGGCCATCAAAGAACAGGACTGGGAGTTGTGCAAGGAACTGGCACGGTTCCTAGCTGCCCTGGATGAAACTGGCATGATTTTGGGCGAAGCAATGGAGTCAATAAAGACTAATGTCGCGAACCAGGGCAATGATGATAGTCTTGAGACATAATTGGGGCTCAACACAGGCTTCCTCCCGAATGGAGCTGACACTGAGGAATAGAATCTTTGGATAGACAGCACAAAAAAAAAGGGAATGGCTGTTTAGCAAGGTCAGACAATGTTGATGGTCCTATGCTATGGACTTTTACTTCAGCTTCCACTTATTCAGAACCGAGGTGAAGCGAGTTTCCAGTTAATTGGCTCAGCACTAGCCTTATTAATAACTATGCTATGTGTGCATCCATTCCGGCCATAAAGTGGTTATGCGAGGGCAGCCCTGGCACCATGATATGGTTCAGAATGCCATATCATATAGCATGGGATCATGATATGGATCTCGCTGACGCTGTGATGCTGTCAGGTGCATGGTTCAATGTTTGCTATTAGATCCTTGACGTGCGTGGGCAACTGTCAGCACATGCCAACGGACTGGCACACTGTTATCACTCTGTGTTGTCGCTCGCCTTGCAGCTGCATCGATCGAATGTGTGGTGTCTGCCAAATTTCCCCACCAAGGAACCACCTGGAGACGGTCACCTCTACCGCACCTCGCTCAACACCCTTGGCTTTGATACCTCTCGAACGCGAGTTACCCATCACCATTAAAGGATAGACTCGTTTCTCGGCGCCTCCTAAACAATCAATCTACTCCTAGCACGACTGCCAGCCCAAACGAACATCGCTCGTGGGCTCATCGAAAACCCCACCCAACAGAGCCTTACCCCGCCACGGTTCCCCGATAACTCATCGATACATTTCATATCTCTGGCCTGTTCCAGATGGACGACTTCGTTAGCGAGACGGACAGCGAATACACGAGTTACTGGCGTGACTGGGTGCGTGTAGTTTCCTTTCCGCTCTTGACTAACCACGCCATTGAATGTCCGGTTCACTAACCTGCATTTGCTGATAGTTCCTGTCCTCCCGCGGTAATGAATATTTCTGCGAAATTGATGAAGAGTACATCATGGATCGGTTCAACTTGACCGGTCTCAACACAGAAGTGCAGTACTATCAATATGCACTAGAGCTAGTGACGGACTCCTTTGATCTCGACTGCGAAGATTCTATGAGGGACGCCATTGAAAAGTCTGCCCGTCATCTCTATGGACTAGTCCACGCCAGATACATTGTTACCACCCGTGGGCTGGCTCGAATGGTTAGTTTTCGCGGCCCGTAATCCGTGTATTTTCCTTTTTTGTGGCTCGCCGGCTTCGTTTATTGTCTTGCCATTCACCTTTCGACCTGCCACTAACCCAAACCCTGTCATACTAGCTCGACAAATATAAGAAAGCCGAGTTTGGGAAATGTCCCAGAGTCATGTGCAACTCTCACCCGCTCCTTCCGATGGGCCTATCCGACGTTCCTAATTTGAAGCCTGTCAAGCTGTATTGCGCTAAGTGCGAAGACATATACAACCCCAAGTCGTCCCGCCACGCTAGCATCGACGGCGCTTATTTTGGCACGTCCTTCCACAACATCCTTTTCCAGGTTTACCCGACTCTGGTTCCTACGAAGAGCGCCGATCGCTATGTCCCTCGCGTGTATGGTTTCAAGGTGCACGCTTCTGCTGCCCTCATTCGGTGGCAAGATCAGCAACGGGAGGACATGCGCCGTCGGCTTCGGAAGATGGATGTTGACAGCGGGTTCCGGGATGATTTTGACGAGGACGAAGTTGAGGAGGATGATGAGGATGTCGAGTTTGATGGCGTGGGGAATCGCGCACTTGTTGCGCCCAACGACTTGAATGTGGCGTAGATTACTTGCGAATTACCCGCTTGTTCTGAATCACGCTGCTTCACTGACCTTGGTCACTCGCATTTGAGGCGGAATCCCCTACCTCCCTCCCCGCCACTTAGCAATTACATCTAGCCCACTATCCTCTCTACCGCTCCGGCCAGCAACTATCGCACGGAACCTTGTTTTCGTCGCCCTCTACTTCTCCCCCGGGGCCCGCGGGAAATTTGACGTCCCCGTCCTTTCGGCCTTTGATGATGCCCCCCTCTTTGAGTAGGCAGAGGCAGGCCACGAGTGTCAACACGTGGATTCGCTGGCCATTGATGCATAGCACTGCTATTGTATCGAGTCTTGCGCCGGAGATCTACGCCAGAGCCTAGGGCCTGAAGGTGGACCGAATATGTCCTACGAGACGGTGCGAGTAAAGTGTCTGCTCTGGTGCTTAGCCACAACCCTTGGGACTTGCACGCTTGGAAGATGTTATTTTCGGCATCGTTCGAGACCCGTTAACACGTAATCATGATGAATTCAACCCCCTCTATATAATGCTCAAATAGATAGATAATACCAACCCGACAAGACTCCGTCGCGCCTAAACGTTAAATCCATTTTTCCCTGAGCCCGCTCACTTTGGTTCGGACAAGGTATCCCAGGCGGCAATTTAGAAAAAAATAAAAACGTGATTAATGAACCCCAGGATTAGAAAAGCTAGAGCCGCGGCGTAGAAGACATAAAGGCGCGAACAAGCTGCGCGGACTACTAGCGTTCGGAGCGTTACGCGACATAAGACCTAAAAGAAGGCTACCCTCTTCTCACATGTCCGAGGATGTTTCACCGTGACGCTCATCTACCGGCCCCAGGTCAGTCCGCCTTCGTCTCGTTCCTTGCATTTCAATGCCTTCTTCCTCGTCGACAGGTCTTGAAGACGCAGAGTCATGTGTGGCATAGCTGTAGCAGCCGACACCAGCCCAGAACGCCCGATCGGGACTCCTGGGAGCCCAAGCCCATCCGGCGCCCGTGCTGATGGGTAAATGGTAGTAGCGGAAGCTAAAAATACTAACAACAGTACCGATAAGGTAGCCGAAGATAATGTCAAACCCGTGGTGCCGGAAATCAAACCATCGCGAAGACGCAATGAATATGGATCCAAAGAAAGGCAGAAGCGCGAGGACTAGGAGGTAAATCGGTGGCGCAGCAGCTTGTCTTCGCACAGCCATCACTGCCTTTTGGGGATTCGAAGGCCCAAACGAGTGAGGCCTACTTTCTTTGGTGGTTTCGATAAAGCCATATTCAACCGTGTCTCCGGCATTATGATTCTGGGCGACCCGTGACGGAAAAGCGGAGAGTGATGATTCTGTTACAGATCCCGAGGACGGGGGAAGAAAGGGAATCGTGACGGCGAATTTGCTTGCCAAAAAGAGAGACAGGTATATAAGACCGGCAGCAGCAGAGGAGGAGTGGCCGCTGGGAAAACTGCGGAAACCATCGTCCAGAAGGTCTTTGTCCGTACTAGTGCAAATATCGGCTGAGACAAGAGCGTTCAGATTACCGGAGAGAAGCCCACCACCCACAATATAATCCTGAATATTGTCAAGATCCGGCTTACACCTCGAAAGAAGGTCAGGTCTCGGCTTGCCGAATAGATTTTTCATTCCATTTGTAAAAAACCAAGCCGAGCCCACGGCTAGGCCAAGGCCTAGCCAACCGACGTGGAGCTCCCATAGTTTTCTCCGCCAGATGAGGGACTTCGGGGTTCCTTTCGGCACCGTTGAACCAGGTACAAAGATAAGGCATACTACTAGAATGACGCCAATGGGGATCGTGCTGTTGAGGATAACCAAGGTCATCGTGGGAACGGTTTCACTGGTCGCAAAAGGGAACCTGATCAAAAGCGTGGCGCGTGTTAGCATGGGATGGGCTTAAGTCTAAGTTGGACCGGTCGTGCGACGAGCTTCGAGTTTCTTACGAGATGTTAGGATCCGCTAGGTAGAAGGGGCGTTTGTTCGGTGTTACGTGACCCATGATGTAGCCTACTACGGCCATTGCAATGAGGACGAGCCAGTCAAAGACATAAGAAGAGCCGACAAGTATCGTGCCCTTCCTGGACGGCGGGCCACGCTGGCTCGTCATCGTCGAAGTAATCGTGGGGCGTGTCAGTGGTTCGAGGAGGGAGTCTCGACTTGGGTTGCCTGTTGGATGCGGCGGCAAACAAGAACCCTCAAGCCTCATGCCCAGCAGTTTGTTAGCACGAGATGGCTAGCGACGCAAGGTGGAGGATGCACAGTTGAAAGAGGGATATGGTGTGGACAAGGGCGGTCAGCGTATCGGTGGAATATGAGAAGAAATGAAACAACGAAAGCTCAAGGACATTGAACTCTGTCGATGCGGAGGGGGATGTGCTACAAGTAATATCACAAAGTCGAAGGGAAGGGTCTTGCTCATATTGCTCAGCTCTTCTCACAAACGGCAGTGTCGCATGCGACACTGTGCAAGGGATCTGACGCGTACCTCCAGCTGGCATTGGTTTCTCTCTCTCCGTACTTGCACAAAACCGATTCCTGGGGGCTTTGCGCGAAAGAGTACCTTCGTAGCCCCACCGAGATAGTCAGCTGCAATTTGAAACCCAGTGCAGAAAGAGAGGGGCTTTGAGGACTGGCTAGCGCCTTCCCGCAGGCACTGCCCCGAGAGCCACGCAATCAAGAACAGTGTGTAATTGTAGTGGATTGGCGCCAAGCTTGCCTGGTCGCCTGGGGTTGTCACTAACCAACCAATATGAAGGGAGCCCACCATTAAACACGATGTCGCTTGGCGAAAAGCAGGGGATCGCATCGTCCTCTTCTTGTCGATCACAACAACCACCGAACTACGCCCTTCTGAGGGGATGACGGTGATGCTTCCCCGGCGGGTGTCGATTGACCCTTTCGCCGGTCGGTAGTGCATCATGCCTTGAGTCCGGCCCCGGACAGCACGATGATACACAAGTCCTCTACCTGCCTGAGACCTCTGTCTATCTGTGTGCTCATTCACCAGACAGCTGGCGAGGCCATCGCACTTCTGAGGTTGGCAAGTCTCGAACCACCCCCTTTTGAAACCCTGAAACCTGAGACGAAGAGGATTCTTTTTTGGGTGCTCGATGGCGCATCCTAAATTAGTTGCACTGTGCGTATAGCCCATCCTAATCTTTTCAGCACATGTCAGCTTTGTCTTTGTAAATGCCCGATGATTACCAAGTACCTGTTAATATTATCCGAAAAGAAGGTGATGGTACGATGGCGGGCTTACAGGGTGCACGTGAGCTGACTTCCGTTTCGGGAAATAAGACGACAACCTCTTTCTGGAAGTATCAGACCCCAAGAGCCTCATACAAGGAGATGAGGGTACCTTTTTGCAGAATATCAAAATAAGAGGTAGTCGTCTCCTAAGATTACATCATTACATCACCCTTCTCCGCATCGTCACGGTCGACGATGGGTGAGTTATCTTTCTGCTTGTCTATCACTCTTTCCCGCTCCAGCGATCCCGCTGTTTGAGCCGCGCTGCTGAATAGCGAAGACTCTTCGTATTTCCCACAAAAACAATTTTAAAGTGTCAAGGGTATATGTGGCAGCCAAGGGGATAATGCGGTAATTATACTGTGAGAACCAAGCGTTTCAACCCGCTAATGTAGTCCTACCATGTTCCGTGGGCAAAGATAGGGTCTGTTAAAATGAATCGACTACCCAATCCGCCGTTACGAGTGTACGAAAGAAACTCCAGGCCACTCCTTGACAATCGAAAAAGACAGGCGAGGGGGAGGGAGGGAGTTGGGGGTGCTGAAGAGCTTTTAGGCAATGCCCAACCTGTAATGAAATTCGCTGGTACAAGTTCAAGGAGCAATTGATGAGCAAATGGCATTGGTGAGAGTAAAGGCTGAACGATATAATTACAAGGTAGTCTACCATATCATACACCCGGAGCTAAGTTTACTTGGAGAAACGCGATTACTCGGATGTTCGCTGGTACAAGTCATTGGCAACCGCTTTGTGCCGCTGCCACATGGCTCTTCTCACGATTACGAGTTCTTCGCATTCTTCTCGCGCCGCTTCTCTACGTTGCGGACGCGAGGAACCACGACCCATTTATTGAAGTTGTGCTTGCGGCGTGTCTTATAGCCACCTTTCGCCTACAGAGATTGAGTGAGTAAATAGGCAGAGCTAGGTAGGATTCGCATGCAATAGGGTTGACTTACGGGAGTTCCCCAAGGGCTTGTGGGATGCCGGTTACTCTTCGATTTGCCGCGGCCACCACCGTGAGGATGATCAACTATCATTAGTTAGCGTATTCCGAACCACGGAATATATCCGATAAAAATGGTTCCAGAAGGACCTGAACCTACCTCTGTTCATGGCCACGCCTCGAACGGTGGGCCGGATATTGAGCCAACGGCTACGTCCAGCCTTGCCAAGCTGTCGATATTGGTGGTGGGGATTGCTCGCGACACCGACTGTAGCACACGCATCCTTATGTACTCGCCGAATCTCGCCGCTTTGGAGCTGGACAGTAACGTATTGGCCGGTCATAACTTTGGTGCCGTCCTCTCTTGTCTCTTCCTCCTTTGATATAATCGTGGCGTGAGTCCCGGCGCTGCGGCAGAAAACCGCGGGGCCCTTAGATCTGGACCCAACATTATAGACCACCGTTCCCACTGGGATCAGATGAACTGGCAGGCAATTCCCTCGGAAAGCGGTTTTCGCGGCTAAGATACCCGGATCGATAACCCCGCCCATGCTGTCAAGTAAATCCTGAGGGATACCTGATCGATAGCTTTGAACGATATCTCCTGCACGCATTCCGTCGGCGGCTACAATGTATGTCTTCCTCCCCGTAGCTTGCTCGGTGACGAGGGCGATATGGGCGCTACGCCCAGGGTCATATTCAATGCGGTCCACTATATGAGGACCAGGGCGCCATCGTTCGAAGTCGACTGTCCGGATTCTTCGTTTCGCACCACCTCCCCTGTGCCTCACGGTAATCCTGCCGCTTGCATTTCTACCTCCCTTTCCATGACCCTTCTTGGGGATCGTCAGTGGTAAGAAAGGTCGCCCTTTCCACAGGTGATCGTTGATGGGGCGTTTTAAGTGTCGAAGGCCAGGAGTGCGAGGTTTATAGGTGCGTAGGATAACTGTGTCCTTGGCTGTCTTCTCCGTATTCACGGCAGGCATGAACTTGCTTAGGACAGAATTGTCCGTTCCCGAAGGCGGAGCGGCAGAGCCCGTTGATGAGCGATCGGTAACGGTCGAGTATAGCGAACTGCTAGTCAACGAGACATAGCGAGGTGCTACTCTCACACCTATCCCACGGATATGGAGACTCGAAACGAATCGCTTGGAGAGCATAATTGTCTACTTGGCGGTGTGCCAATTCTCAAGACGTGAACTGTACACTCGCACCCAGCGCTTGTCGAAATTTTTTCGTCTAGATCAACCGAGGATCGCAGCGCAGCAGCAAAGCATTGCGGTCGAGGCGCAGAATTCCGTAATAAATTAATATTCGTTATAGAGAGATCCCCAGAAATAAGTCATGGAGAGAGAGAGATTGTCGCCGAAGGATGGTGGAGCTCGATTGCTCGCGATTTAAACAATGATCCCCAAAGCACTAGAGACCATCACTCGTCGCTTGGTCTACAATTTTGCGAGACGTGAAAGGAGATGTGTGGCTAGTGGGTGTGTGGCAAGGTGCTACGCCACAGAATACATTCTGACTTGTACCGTGTCCCGAATAGCGCTGAATCAGGAAATCCGACTCCACAAATCGAGGACGCGACGAGGCAGGAAAAGACTAGTGGTTGGCCAATTGAAAGCCCGTTGCCTAGTCGTTGCCCTTGTTGATATTCGTTGTTACTCTGTGCGTATCCTGCTACCGGGTGAGAATTCGCGTCTCGTCTAAGCGATCTCCGCCAGACGGCCGAGCACGATCATTCAAGAACCAATCTGTGGATCAATACAGTCCTCTTAGCTCCGCTGCCAATGGCGAGTCAACACCTTATAACTTCATGGATTAATACCGAAAGTTTCTCGGAATAACTCACTGCTTGAAACTACCATCGCCTTCCTTACTATTTCCTCAACTAATCGGTTCGCAAGAGGACTGAGATCTGCCCTTTTCTCCCTCTTCCAATTCTAAGTTGTAACCCAGGAGTATCGTGGTTTGCAGCTTCCCTGTGCATTCGTTAGACGAGAGGAGGCCGTGCCGACGGGACTCGCGCGTCCAAATTGACACCCGGGAAATTACTTGCTGCAGAAAGCTTGGTACGTACCTCGACACACCGCGAACCCATGTCTGCTCACCCCGACCCACGTCCCTTCCGCCAAACAACGAAACTCCACCATCGCGGTAGCTGTCCAACATAAACACCGCACTTTTCCCCATCTACTTCTCTGTTTCCCGTCTCGTTTTTTTCAACCTCATCACCAACCTCGATCACTCTCCACTATTTTTCCGGGCAGCGCAGAGCCGTGCAAGTCGGGCTCGTTAAGTGCATTCAAAGCCGAAGATTGAAACCCATCGTCAAGGCTCCTCAATTGTCGTCGCCCTTTCGTATGTTTCCAACAATCTGTGTTGAATCCGGACCATGAGAGATGTCAGAGCCAGTCTAACCATGCAGTAGTCTTCTTGACGAATCTATAAGCTTCTTCCCGGATCTTCTATTCATTCAAAATGCCTCCTGTACGTTCCCCCATATCTCGATCTTGCTTCTCCCTAGGCCTCCCTGTATGTGCAACACGAGATCAGTTAAAGCTAACGCGACTCAATAGGGCCGCACCGTTCACGCACGACCGGTCTCGAACGAGAACGATGAGAATAGCGGATCGACGCGTATGACGCGGGCCAAGGCCGCCGCCCTTGGTGTCGACGAATTGGCTCTCCCCTCTAAGGCCTTGCAGACGAAGACGTCAGCTACGAACTCACAGGCACAAGGCGTTCAAAGGAAGCGTGCCGCCCTCGGGGACGTCAGCAATGTTACAAAGGGAGATGCTATTGAGGGCAAGAAGCCAGCAACTAGGGCGGGATTAGTCTCCAAGGCCGCTCAGCCTAGCGGGATCCGGAAATCCACGAGAGCCACTGGCAGGGCTCCCGCGGCCAGCAAAGTATCGAGGACGAACGCAGATGCCCGGCGTACTGTTGCGAGAGCTGCCTCGACCAGCGGACCAAAGCGCAAGGTTGCAAGCACGAGTACTAGCTCCGGCTCTACAGAGAACGCTGCTGAGAGCAGTCGGGAGCCTTTACGCAAGAAGGCCCATACATCTGAGAATGTGAAGGGACCCAGCTCTGAGGAGAAGGAAGTGGGTGCAGCCCACAGAGCCGGGGCGGAGCCAGTGCAAGCGGAACCAGCTCCTACCGTCGTCTTTCCTCCGGGTGTTACCGACCCAGACCCAGAAGATCTTGACGACCCGCTCATGGTTGCCGAATATGCCCACGAGATTTTCGAGTACTTGCGCGACCTCGAGGTCAACACGATCCCCAACCCCAACTATATGGACCATCAGGACGAATTGGAGTGGAAGATGCGCGGCATCTTGATCGACTGGCTTATCGAGGTTCACACACGCTTCCATCTCCTACCCGAAACATTGTTCCTCGCCGTCAATATTATTGACCGCTTCCTTTCTCAAAAGGTGGTTCAGCTTGATCGCCTGCAATTAGTCGGCATTACGGCCATGTTTATTGCCTCCAAATACGAGGAAGTTCTCTCGCCCCACGTCGCCAACTTCAGCCACGTTGCCGACGACGGTTTCTCTGAGGCGGAAATCTTGGCTGCCGAGCGCTTCATTCTTAGCACCTTGAACTACGATCTGAGTTACCCGAACCCCATGAACTTCTTGCGTCGCATTTCAAAAGCCGATAACTATGACATCCAATCCCGCACTATTGGAAAATATCTCATGGAGATTAGCCTCCTTGATCATCGATTCATGGCTTATCGACCTAGCCACGTCGCTGCAGGTGCGATGTACCTGTCGAGATTGATCCTGGACCGTGGCGAGTGGGTAAGTATAGCATTATCAGAGAACGTCAGCCTCGGGCTTGAGAACTAATGAATGCCGCCAGGATGACATCATTGCATTTTATGCCGGCTATACGGAGGATGAGGTTGAGCCTATTGTCCAGCTCATGGTTGATTACCTAGCTCGACCTACCATTCACGATGCCTTCTTCAAGAAGTACGAGAGGAAGAAGTTCCTTAAGGGTAAGTCTTGACCATATTCCAAACCGTGATCGCCCCGGCGTGGCTAGTAGTCTGCTAACTAGAGAAAAATAGCCTCGGTAATATCCCAGAACTGGGCCAAGCTTAATGCGCGTCATTTCGATATCGTCGACGTCGAGCTCACCCTCGACCACATCTCGTAGGATTGTGTCAGAACAAAGGCGCGGTGTATATAATTACATCACATGTCGTTCTACCGCGTAACAAATAGGATCAGCCTGCATCAGGCTAGCCAACAACCGGTGTGTGTGTCTGTATTCTTGTTTTCATTGAACATGGACTTTTATGAAATATCGGACAAGGAACCACGGAGAAAACGTTTACAATGATGTGGACCACGGAGCAGGACGGCTTGGACGGGAATGGTCTGAATCCCGGTTTCAACCGAGGTACGAAGCCTGGTCTTCTTTCAGACGAGCCGTTATGGGGCTGTTGTTGATATTAAAGTTGCCTTTACGGATTGAGTCATTAAGAACGGAATTGGTGGGCGTCACGGAGTCTTGTTTTTCTTCCAACCTGCTTGTTTAGTTTACGTTCATCAAGCTTTCGGGCCTTCGGAGCAAAGGGGCGCTGAACATGCATAGTTTCCTCGTGTGAGGACCATTTATTCTGCCATTCAGAACGCCCTGTGTGACGTCGTCCATTCGTGAGGCGAGGATGAGACAGTCCTTTCATCTTGATCTTGTTCCTCTAACATATGAGGACATTACTTATACGTTGCAGGCGAAGTCTCTGTTGCAAGCAGCTATCTAGTGAGATGAGTCGGTGTCAATCCGCGGACCATGCACAGCTTTGATCGGTTGTGGGGACCATGCCGAAATGATGTTTCCCAAGGGCCGGCACACCGATTGCCAACCGGGCCTTGTTGATTAGTCACTCCCGGCTCCTCCGTTACGCCCCTACCGGTAGCTGACCGGTTCCGTCTCCGGCAATCGTAACCGTGGCCGATGTAGTCTGTCCACACATGAAGACATTTCATCTCTTCTAATTCCTCTCCTCTCCCTCACTATTACCTTCGGTTGAGCAATCTGGCCTCCATAGCGTGACCCGTGGTTCGTATTTTGATATCAGAAGTCGTATTTTCAGCGAGAGCCAGGGTAAGTTCTGGCCCTAATTATTGCAAAGCAGGAATGGGCAACTACACTGTCTAATTAGTTTGGAACCAGAGTGGGACAGACATGAGACAAATTCACCGAGCATGGCAACACAAATACAGACAGCGCTCATAATTTTGCTGCCGGTTGGTGTTTTCCCTTATTCATTACTGGCCTGCTTTTCATTCAGCAGCAGGGGCAAAGTTGATAATTCTGGAATAGCTGAAATGCAGTTTCTAGACTCGCTCTTTGAACCAACCATGCGCTAAAAATGGAAGGGCATAAATTGGTGGTCTACTAAATGACGCGCACTCGGAGATATTAGGAATCAAGTTTTAATATTCCCTATTAATTGGAACCGAGGGTGGGCACTTCCACCCGTCATTTCCATTTCTTTTCTGGGATGTCGAGACAGAAGCTCCCTGAAAATGTAAATAACCTAACGAGAAATCGTGACCATATTGGAATAAAACCCGGCGGGCATGATGCCTCCCGCCTAAAGAAACCGCCCTGCACGCTTTTTATGTCCCTCCAAGAAGGGAAGCGGAAACGAGTCGAAAGACAAAAACAAGTGGGCAGAAACTCGCGGCCCAAATCACCTCACGATATTTGTGCGTCTGTATTAAGAACGCCCTTCTGCGCCAACCTAGTCCATGCCAGCCGTAGAAAGATTGCTGTCTTCTCAAAGAAAAAAAAAAAGAAAAAAAAGAAGGAATGCCGAAGAAGACAAGACGGGAAAAATAAGAGGGATCAAATGAAGACGAGAGAAAATGTGTTGGATAGCGGGATGCGCCAAATGCCGCCCGTCACAACTGGAAAGCGCGAAATGTATTATTAGATGGGTTGATTGTCCAGATCAGCCTGACCACCTGGATAGGCCTGATATGTCGGAAGGACATATGCCACGAAGTGGCCGCGGACCTCACGCCGCTCACACCGCGGGTTTGGCGGTGCGGGGAAATAGAAAAACAAGATATAGCTCGCGTGCGAGTTGGTCCAGAGAGCGACTCCCAAGGGGAGCTGAAGGGAAATCCACAACGGCAGATGGTCAAAGTCGGTCCGCCAAATGCTTTCCCCTTTGGGACAGAAAGCTACAAGCCATGTAGCAGAGACAAAATCGCCGCACTAAAAAGTGGCAATTCGCTCCTCAACACCGGCCCAGTAGACAATGGGTCGCGGTTCTAGGATGTTGAGTTCACTCGCGAAGCTCTTCCTCTCCTCCTCAAGATCAAGAATTGAGGGTTGCCGGAAGATGATGCTATTGATGGTGCTCACGGGGGATGAGACTGTCGAGACGATGGAATCACGATTGCTACTTGCGCGGGAAGAGGCAGAGGATGATCGACGGAACGAGGTGCGGAGAGTGCTGGGAGAAAAGCGAGCGGCCATGGCGTGAAACCTGGAGGTCTGCATGGTGTGAACAGACCCGAGTTGAGTTGAGATGGACAGCGGGTGACTTTCGAATGGGCAGTTTGGCGTGGGGCGAGCCTTTCGAGGACGTGGGGTTGCTTATATAGACGCAGAAAGAGGACGAAGGCCGGGCGGAGCAGATTTACGCTGCCGGAAAACGGGTTTCAACTGTCTTGGGCGCTGGCGCAAGTTTTGGTCCTCTCTGGTTTCTCTCCTTTTTTTCCTTTTTTTTTCCCTCCTCTTTGTCTTAGAGACTGGTTAATGGTGGGGCGGAAGAGAATTATATCAATTGAAAAAGACAGGATGGCCGATTCGAGAGTGGTAACGCCGCACAGGTGAGACAAGTGAACGAAGCTGAATTCGAAAAGAGAAATAGAGGCCAGAGGGTTGCCAGACCAGGGCAGGGAGACCTCAGGAGAAATAAAAATAAAAATAAAAAAATAAAGGAAAAGATCGGCGGCGAGACTCAGTCGATGAGACGACAAGCGTGAGGAGACAAAGAAAAGAAGGGTTGTCCGAGATGGACCATGAGGCTTGTACTTGTAATAAATGTCAGAGGACATTTGGTGATAAATACGATACGTCCCTGGCGGCGGACGGGGACATCAATGATTGGAACATTGATCCAGATCAATTGGAAATGACGAGAGGCCCCTGCCCCGATTCAGAGTGTTTGAAGTCCCCTGTAAAGCCATTCCCAAATACTGTCTCAGGCGTCCTCGGGTGCTCATGCGCATGCTTCCCCCTGTTTGGGCCTGCCGAGACGGGCAAGTTCCCCTGATGGTACCCCAAGCTGGCACCATTGAAGATCGCTGGCAAGTCCCTGCTGGCACATCCCACCTCGGACCACATTGCCTGTGGGGGGGGGGGGGGGGCGCAGTGGTCCTGAGTCTTGTTATTACTACTCAATTCAAATGTATTTGCTGCTTTTATCACTGGCAGTGTCAGTTGATGAAGTCCAGCTGGCTCCACGGACGCGCACCTTGCTACGCCAATGGTTGTAATTGATACCAGTACGGAGGAGTCGCGCTACAGGGTTGAAATTCCCCCGCCAGTGCACCTACGCATTTTCACAACTTGAAACAAGAATCTCCAGGATACGACTCTGACCACGGATTTCCACTATCGAAGAAGAATCGCAAGGCCACTTCCAGTAGAGATCACAAGTAGCGTGCGGGCCACACAGATGCTACGAAGTACTTGGTACCAAGCCCCAGAAATAGGAATATGCCAGCGGTGATGACGGCTGGGCTTTCCTACCTGGGAGTGAACTCTAAAAAGCGAAAACGGGATGGCCTCGTTGCTCGAACCATGGCGAGTGTCGAATGCATCCGCAATGCCTCGTCTCATAATTTCTATGTAACTCGCCAGCCCAAAAGGTTTCGCCCCTGGGAACCGACCCTAGGAAGCGGCCAGACACTCTTCCTCAAGAGGACAGCAGTGGTAAATACGTCTATACCTTGCCGACAGAAGTATGATCGCCCTCAATGTCGGGCCATCCACAAAAATCCCCTCGCCAGCTATCGTCCGGTCCGTCTTCCAGTCGCCCAATTGCGCCCAATTGAAATGGACGCCGCAAGAGCTACCGTGGTCCGTGATATCCGCACAGTCGTCTCACGAGGGAGCAAAGGCTCTCGCCTCTTCCTACCAAAGACTCTGGTTCGAAGGTGCCTCTCATAATATAATAATACCATTCCACCCCGGCCATAACCTGATACTTCCCTCCCTAAAGGTGGAGAGTGGGACGGGAGCCTGGCGAGAGCTGGCTGGATGGAGCGACCTTGTGATCCATTGCGGTGAGCAATTTGATGCTCTCGGATTGCCTCCGAGGACTCCTCCATATCAATGCTGCAGAATATGTGTCTCCCGATGAGCAACTTGAAACATCTCTTCAAAAACTGTCCAGCCCTTGCAGCACGCTAGGACCATCACATCGTGGCATGACCAGGGCCTGTTCCGATGTACCTTGCAGCTGCGCACATACGTGAGGTCTGTTTGGGATTGACGTCTGAAACACGGGGCCGACACTGCAAAAAGTAAGTTGCGACTTTGTTGCCCCGATACATCAATGAGGGGACATTTTTCCACTCAGCGCCTGCATTGGAAAAGAAGAGAAGAGAGGCATTCCGATTAGTCACTGCCAACAGCCTTGTATTACTCAGCGTGCGAAAGTCGATTGGCCAACAACTTCACTTCGTACCAAGAACAAGGGACGTCGACAGCTATCGCAGACGGCCAGCAGAGTCTTTGTCATCAGATCGGTCATTGGAAGAAGGAGAATGAGAAGGCTCCAATATATGAAGAGTCTCTCAGAATTAAGCTAGGATACCAAATTCTCCAAAGAGTAGGTGGAACGTAAGAAACATTATATTCACAGCTTCGTCTATCCATGTATTTTGAAAGGGTAACGTGTGGAGGGTTAAGAAGGCAAAAAAAAGGAAAAGAGAAAAAATGAAAAAAACCTCCATCTTTACTTGATCCGACAACGCCTTTCCTACGAACTACGGCATCACACTTAGCTAGGTTAGCTAGATGCCGTCACCGTATCGGTATGAACCCCTATCAGACCGCCGAAGGGTTGCGCTTCGACGGATGCTTTCCACCCACACCGAATCGTCTAGCATATCTTCCACCGCGGAGGAACCAGTAACCCTGGCGTGTCTATTAGCGTCATTGCTCGCAGACATCCTGGCATCTGATTCCTCGCCAGAGGGTGTCTGTAACTCGAAATTAAAACCCGAGCGGGGGCCGTGGTGTGTTGGTGAGGTCGGAGAAAGTCGCGGGGCGCTTAGAGGATGCTGATACCCGTGCTCGTACGACGCCCTGCTATCACCTGGGCCCATAGCCCAGCTCCATCGTTGGCTAGATCTCAAGCCATCTGCCCCCAGGCTTGTAGCTATAGGGTGCACTTCTGTCACATTCCCGGTGCTGCCGTCCTCACTACTGGATATTTCCTCGTCATCGACCAGAATATCAGGAATGCCCAGCTGCGGGACGGCTGCCATCCTCCCAGCTCGTTTTCGCTCCATGTGTCTCTGGAACTGACGCGACCAATACAGTGTCTCGAAAAATCCGAGAACAATGCGCCGGCGAACCTCCTCCTCTACTCTCTGTAGTCGCGCCCGCCGGCGGAGGAACTCTTCTAGTCTAGTTATATGGCGTCAGAATCTGTGCGCGGGCCACTTGAAAAGGCTATTCGTGAATACTCACCTTAGACTCTTACTATCGCTGATTATATTATAATGGGCTAGAATCATCAGTACCGTGGTGAAGGAGATTCCTTTGTCGGGGTCCGCCGACACCATCACTTCCTCAAAGAAAATGTTGAAACGACGGCGCCGCTCTCGTACGCTCGGGATATCGATATAAGACAGTCGCGCATTAAGTTTTTGCAAGTCTATGCCCGTATTGTAACCGGTCCCTGCGCTTGCTCCGATCGATTGATGCCTAGCGCTCGTCGTATCCCCTCTGACATCCTCCAAAATTTGGCGCACCGAGTCGCCGGCGTCATAGATGCGCATTTCAAACACCCCTGACAGTTCGCCCAAGAGACGAGGGAAGGCGTCTTTACTGATAAACCCGGTCCCGGCCGGGTCAACGCTACGCCAGGCTTCTTTGAAGCGGCGAATCTCGTCTCGATCTACGACAGCAAGACCACTCGACCGCTGGTAGACGTAACTGAAGCTTTCGTAGATGAGGGAGACGAAGAGATTGACGAAGATGTACATGCTGAGGATGTTCCAAGCAACGAACAAAAACCTGGCCCAGGGCTTGCTCCCGCAATCGCTGTTGAAGAAATCGTCGCCTTCCACGCAGAGCGGAGGTTCGATCGCGGCAAAGTCTTCCATAATCTCGTTCCAACCCTCGCCGCAACTCATGCGGAAGAGAAGGATGAGGGCGTTTGGTACCGTACGAAGGTTGAGGCCATTGCCGGCTTCTGCACCGAAACGCGTCAGGCTGAATGCCTGGGTCATAGCTATAGCAAAGATGATAAAAAAGATAAGCCAGGTGGCCAACAGGTTGCTGATCTTCGTGAGACTTGCGGCAGCCGTCTTGAATAATTGGTCTAATGCGTCGTTGCGTGGTATGACGAGCAGGACTATACCGACGAGGAAGAATTTGTGCAGCTGCACGTAGGTTTCCAGCCTGGTCTTGCTGATCAAAAGCGCCAAAGTAGCCCCGAAAGCACCAGTAACGACGACTAGGGAGTAAAGATCCCAAGAACTTCTTCGGAACCGAGACCAACCCAGACCGATGACTCTAATGGTAACATTCGCGCCGTAGATGAGGATGAAGATGAAAAAGAGTACATCTCTTGTCTTTGTCCACCATTCAGGCTCGCTACTGAATTCGCTAACCAAAAGGAAAAGGTGGCAGACAAGGACAAAAGTGATTGAGGTGTACCAAACCCCTCGTTTCTCGATAGCCTTCTTATGGCACCATTTCTTCCATGCCTTTTCCGAATCATCGTAGGAATTCTTGGATGGAGAAATCTGCCTCAATAGCTTTCGCAATTCCAACCATGACCTTTGCTCTGCGGTAAGGAATGCAACACCAGTCTGCTCCGTGTAATTCCGCATAAAGACGGAGATGAACAGTGTGAGGACGAATACAGTAGCCAGAAGATTGAAAATGACGAAGAAGACCGCGTTACCTTGAGCAACAAGCGGGCGAGGTTGAAGCCCGACCCCGGTTATGGCTTGGGCTGCGAAGGAGACATCAACCCAGCCCTCCTGACTTACGATCTGGAAGAGGCTGAAGAGTGATGATCCAAAATCGTCGAAATTGAGGTACTCGTTGGACGTGACCCTAGGGGCAAGAAGTGGCCAATTCTCACTATACGGTGCGCTGCTAAACTCACCAAAGCAGTCCGCAAGGCGGACAACATTTTCAGAGTCGTCGTTACATGAAGCGAGGGCCCCACTGAAGAGGTTCAACCCATAAATGGCGAATGGGATTAGAAGCGATATCGACACAAAGGCCGGCTATGACAAACGAATTAGCATTCCGAGTCAGGCAACAAGAAGTTAAGAGACGGTGACGGAAAGCAAATTAACAGCAGGGAACAGGCCGCCTCACCGCAATAATCTTCCACAACCCCCATATGATAACGTTGTGGAAAGTGTCTTTGGCACTATCACTTAGATTGAGGAGCCGCAAAGCTCGCAGTGCTTTGAAAGCGCCAACGGCGCGAGAAACCGCCCCATCGTTTGCGAGCAGTGTGCCCACGTAGATCCAAAGTGTGATGAGGACTACACCATCAATTATTCCCCACGAGCTGCGGTAATACGCGTTTGGCGTCCAAAAGAAGCCGTCAGCGACGACTTTGATCGCCGCCTCCACGGTGAAGACACCCGCAAAAGCAAGATCTGTCCAGACATACCAATTTTGAACGCTAAATAGGTGGTCTTCACGGTACTGCTTCTGATAAAGCGGAGTTGTGACACACGCAAGAATAACCATTGCCACAATGACAGCATATATGAAAGCCGAGAAGGCATACCACGCGATTTTGTTTGGCTCAACGCCATCAAACCGCTCGCTCCCTCGGCCGGGTCCTACCAGTCGTTGGCAGAGGCGTCTAATGGGGTTCTTGGGGCCAAAAAGGAAAAGAGATACGTTGTAGTTGGGATGACGCGCTAGGTACTCGCGCTGGGCCCTACGGCGGGCGCTTGTTGCGGATACGGCCTGCCGGGCCATCTGCCGAGGATCGAGATTATCGTTCGGCCCCTCAAACCGGATGTTGGAATAGAAAGGGTTCGGTTCCCGGCTGGACACCATTGAGACCATTCTCCCCCACAAGGACGAGAGATAGCCAGGTTTGACATCCCCTGCCATGGTCGTGAACTGACGTAAAGGCTGTACGTGCTCGGCGGTTTCTTGAAGTGGGTCTATTGGGTCGTCGAGGAATTCGCGCACCACAGCATCCTTCAAAAGCATCTCCATCATAGCAGGGCCGTAATCCAGAGGGTCCTTTGCTCTCTTTCTCCGACTCCTGCCAAAGCTAAAAATCGTTGACAGTGCCAGATTCCCAGATGATTTACCTAGCTCCTTCCTCTGCAAAAAAGCCTTCACTTGTTCTAAACGCTTCTCATCCTCGGAAACATCAAAATTCTCCTGGATGACGGCGATAAACATGTTCACCAAAATGAAGAAAGAGAGGATAAACCATCCGATAAGAAACACCGCGCCAATCCAGGCGGTGTCGAACCCATTCCCGGCCGCGGTAACGGCATACAGAATGTCGGTCCAGTTCTCGCTCGATAGAATTTGATACATGCCGAGGAACGAATTGAATATTGTAGAGAAGGAAATGCGGTACAACTCTCCATCTTCATCTGAGCTTGGAATCTCGCCTCGGAAAAGTTGGACGGCAAAGAGTGCCATGATGAAGGTTATCAAAAAGACGAAAAGCATAAGATTTCCAATACCCATTGCGTTTCCTAAGACAAGGAGGATGAGTTTACGCGTGATCGGAACCGCCATCACGATCCGATATGCCCTTACGATCTGGAAAACAGTAAGCCAAGCATATGATCGCCCCGAGTTTCGAATCGGTGGAATGAGAATGATCGAGGTCGCCATAGCTAGAGCTAAATCAAAGATATTCCGCCAGCTACGGTGGAAAGAACGCCAGTTGGCAAGGAACCGAACTGCAATTTCGACATCGAGCAGAATAGTTGCTATCAGTTCGGTCCGCTCAATAAAGGCCCTCCTTGTCTCGCTCATCGAAGCGCTTCGGCAAGAGTGTGCGATGAGAGCGAAGGCGATGACCATGATCCATACTATCGACGTCTTGTCGTATACTCTCTGGAGCAGCGAAGGTCTCTTCAACACATCCTCGGAATGCGAGAGGGTCGGTGGCTCTTCCTCTGCTGTAAAAGCGCTGGCTTTGCTTTCCTCTCGGATAACTTGGAATGAAGATGTGATGACAGCAATCAGGAGGTTAGTGAGCCACAGCATCATAATCATGATCCCAGCACCGAAGAATAGGGCCGCCGGAGGATAGTCTGAATCTATGGTATAATACATCAGGTCGGAGAACGTGTTGGCACTCATGATGACGAAGACTAGCTCCAGAGAATGGAAGATGTTGTCGAAATTGACAGTTCCATTATACGGATTGCCCTGCTGGAGGCATACGGACCCACGAGGGCACATGAAACCCTTGCCGGATTTGGGTACCGGCTGAAGATTTGAAAAGTCGTCCGAGTTCTCTGCGATCACCCAAGGAGAAGGTCGACCGGTTTCATTATCGAGATGACCCCCACAGAAGGCGAATGAGTTTGTGAAGGACGCTGACTTATTCGTTGGGTCGAGAGGGTCGAGCCAGACACACTGTCTACTCAGACTGGCCTTGAAACTTTGAACGCCAATGATAGCAAAGAGTAACCAAAAGAAACTGATGAGAAAAGCCACCCTAACTAGAAGGGGTGTTGCCTTTTTTAGACTTCTAAGAATGATCTGAAAGGCGGATAAGCATATCAACATCAGCATAGGAAGCGTTAGGAGAAAAGCTTACCGCAGTTCCGTTAGTTAAGGCTAGTAATCTGATGATGCGTAGACAGCTAAGCATTTTGAAAACATAGATATGGTGTCGCTTTTCAAGTCCAGAGATCCCCAAAACGAAAGATATCCAGAAGGCGACGACTGCGACAAAGTCCAGTCGGTTAAAGCCATGGCGCAGAAAGGCACGGCGGGCTAGTTGCCATCTTCGTTGGTCCTCTATAGTTTTGGTCTGCCTCTGCGCAAAAGTGAATGACCGAGAGACAGGTGCTGGCTCGAGACGGGTGTGGCGGGAGCCTTTCACAGACTTATGTCTTTGAGGCTGAAAGATAACCCTGTATTGATCGGCTATTGCCGCCTTAATCCCAAGCTTTCGATCGATCGTACTGTACTCAGCTGCATTCAGGATAAACCCAGAGACTATAATTCGGGCTATTATTTCCAACGTGAAGATGATAAAGAGCCCTAACATTGCCCAGTCGATCTTAGTCGTGCCCCACCTATCTGGGCGACCATTTCCTGGCTCGAAAACGTTTGGTGCCGCTTCGATAGCGAGGAGGACCGTTTGCAGAACGATAAGCACCAGTATAACCGGCTCCGTCCATGCATGGACGAGAAGTTCACAGAGACCCTTTCTGATGGCATTATTTGGGGCGAAAATTCCCAGACTTTTTCCCCTCAAAGGATTCATCATGTCTACTGCCGATGGCTGAGGATATCGTAGTTCGTCAAAGGCGAAGTCAGGAGGGGGCCTTTTCTCGCTGTGAGGCGCCGCGGGGAGCTGGGAAGGATATGTGGTGTCCATATTAGCACCGACAGACAGGTGGTGTGTAAGTCGTCGTCCCGGGTCGCGCTGTGAACTCGACCGACGTACACTAGGTCTTCTATCAAGGTTCTCCGCCTCGCCACTAATGTTGACGACTCTCTGCGACATGGCCCTGACGATAGATCCGGCCCTTGATAACGCCCCAGAAGTAGACGAGGTTCGGGAATGGCGAATATCAGCTGGAACAAGAGTGTCCCCATAGCCATGTTGCTGGCCACCAGAGAATCTTGATTCGACTTCAAGTCCACCTCGGGTATCACGGCCTCTTGGTGCCCCATTGTCCACATCAGACACAGTCTGAAAACTGTTCCTAGGTACAGAATCGTGTCCATCGGGGCCCAAAGCCCCAGATATAGGTTGCGCGCGAGACGTGAGCGGGACCATGTCAGATTCGTTATCGGCAGCGTTCTGTTCATCGTAATAACTTGCTGACCGTTCGAAGAGATGGGTAGAGGAGGTCTCATACGAAGCAAGCGGGGTGGACGATGCGTCGATGCTTGGCGGCAGTGCAAACTGCAGGGCTGATGGGTCTATGGGGGATTCCGGACGGGTTGCTTCATTGCTATCATGATACGCGGCTTCGCGGCGGCGACCGGAATACGGTTGGTCCCAGTAGGCAGAAGGGGAGGGCGGCGTGGTCGGGTCAAGGACGGCGTTAGAATGACTTCGAAGATGAGTGACCGCCTGCGGCCGACTTTCCGGTGAAGTATGTTGGAAGTTTCGCATTTGGAAGGCATGATTCCGGGGGCTCACCACGGGGTTCTCCCCCTCGTGGGCCCCATTTCGCGTGGGTGATGATTGGGACATTGCGCCCAGCCCTCGGAAGATAGCGATCTAAACGATCATGCTAGCATAGAACTAGCCTCAAAGGCAGCGTTCGGGTGTCAGGAGTTGCATGCTTAATTAGAGACAGTAATGCTTCAATATCGCGAGGCGGAGAGCACTTATCCTCAACAATGATGCTAGCAACTAAAGATACGACTGAGGTTGTGATACGGCAGGATAGAGAATGGAAGGATTGAGATGAGCGCCTCGAACCGTGCGAGACTACAGTGCATATTTTGTATCTGACTCGTCCCTTCAGGGGCAGCCAAACATGGTGTGTGGCTGAGACTTGAAACTGAGCTCCCCACTCTTCGGAGTTTCGGTCCCGCACAACGCAGATACAGCGCCCATCACTTGCACAACCAAGTACGAACTGCGTCTCTGGCAGTTACACATTCATCTTCATCCCGCCTTCTCAAATCCATACTCATCAACTTGCGAGAAATATTCTCTGCACTCTGTAGTTCCCTCCTTTGGACATCCTGAAGCCGTGAACATATTGCCATGACACTGACATCCCGCCGAAGGAGCGTTGCAATAGCCTTGGCACGTTGAACGACCAACTCATCTACTCCATTTATCGTCGCGCAAGAGGTGCCAAAACTCGAAGTGGCCCCTCCAGACCGCAAGGTATAGAGGTAAACTGGCTGCTGGCTAAGAGCATCTGTTTCCGCGTCGAAATTTACCTCCATCCGGGCAAGGTAAATTCGGTAGTCGGCATTCCAGTAATCACTCCCTACAAGTTCAAAGGAATGAGTTGCTGCAAGCACCCGAGGCGCTTCCTCATCTCGCGTGAGGAAATTCCTTAGTATAGCTGCTAATAACCCCACGCCATCATCAGGTTGCGTCCCCTTCCCAAACTCATCAATCAAGACCAAGCTGCGCCGCGAGGCCGCTTGCAGTGAGAGAGACATCTGTTGGAGATCGATTGAGAAGGCGCTATCGTCCCGCCAAGCACATTCTCTTGTGCTAATTCGCGTCAATATTTTGTCTGTCAAACCAATCAGAGCTGTCTTCGCAGGAACAAAGCTTCCAATGTGCGCCAGATAAACAATGAGGGCGACTTGTTTGAGGTAAACGCTTTTACCAGAATGATTCGGGCCTGTGATCAGCATGATGCTCGCTGGTGCAACCATTCCCTCCAGCAGGCTTCGCTCACACGGAGGTCTTCTCCAATCTTCGGCGTTTCCACCCAAAATGCAGTCGTTTGGGATATATTGGGAGGAAACAAGTTCAAGGAGAGGGTGACGGCCACCTTCAATGTGGATAATATTCGACTCAGCTGACACGACCGGCATTGTCCACCCATACCTTACGGCTCCGTCTGCCATTGCTGAGAGGCTATCTAGCTCTCCACAAGCTTCCGATGCCCTTTCGAGAGCTTCTCGAAAGCAGAGAACCTCGCTTGCCAGACTATGGAATATTTCAATCTCCCTGTCTTCCGCAAGTTTGTTAGTCGAACGGCTACTAATTGACCCTTATCTTCGGATCACGCGCCAACCTCGATGCGAGGCGATTTACAACGACATACCCACAATCGTGCTGTATATATCGCCGAATTCCTCGTCGAGTTCTCTCATATACTTGTTCTTATAGTAAATGCGGTTCTTATCCGCAAACCTCTCTTCCCAACTATCGGGAGGAATGGCACAGGGTTGAGGGCTCCCTGCCTCCTTGAGTAACCCCACGTCAACGACTGTGAGAAACCCAAGTTGAGGGAAGAAAACACAAGCGTGAGGATTTCTGTAAGCCCAGTTTGGGTATGCCTCAGCCAGTGCTGCCCCTACTTCCTTAAGGAAGGACCCCATCCCATCGTAGGTATGTCGCAAACTATCCAACCGATAATCTACCCCCGTGGCAACTGTAGGGCGGCCACAGGCAGCGGACTGCTCAAAATCGATCGTTCGCCGAATCGTACTTTCGGTCGCGGCAAGTTCTTCGAGGCGAATATTCGCTAAGATCTAGTGCGAAATCCGGTCAATGCCAGTCCTCGATAGGGAGCATGACTGGGGCCTACCTTGGCGATAATGGTCGGCACAGCTTGGTGAGTCAATCTGTCCAAGTCCCTTCGCACCGCAGTTGCGCAGAGTGTGAATTTATGTAGCGCCATCCAGATCCCACTCTCAGGCAATCTCGTCGCATTTGTCAACTGGATCCCTTGATCAATTCTTCTCAACAGCCTTTTGATGTCCTGCATTCCTTGAAGTAACTTTCGCATATGCACGATCGTTTCTTCATTGCCCGGCTGCAAAAGGAAGGATATAGCTGCCTGTCGCTCCGAAATGATCCCCAAATCCGTCGTAGGACGCAGGAATATCTGGCGTAACCTAGCTTTCCCTTGGCATGTGTGCGTCAATTGCCGAAAGAGGCCAAAGACAGATAAGCTTTCCTTCGCTCCGCCAGAGGTATCATGCTTGCTCTTTATATGCCCATTTGGATGGAGCTCGGGATGGACGAGCTGTAGCGCGTAATATGCGTCTGCGGGGATGAACATTTGATTGGCCAAGTTGAACATTCGTAGCGAGGCTACACCTAGAGCACCAAAACACCCCGAAGTTGGATCGGGTCGTCGAATCGCGCTCGCAACAGCACCAGAGCAACCAACCTAAAGGGCAGGTCGAGAGCATTATCATCCATAGCGAGGGGTAACCGCCGCAGAGAACGAGGACCCAACCTACCGACAGTTGGCAATCAAGATTAATTAAAGACCCCATTGCAGGAGCTCTCGGATCATTCACCTCGCATCTTCCGTAGCGGAGATCACAGCCATCGCCGGAATAAGCAGGCACTTGCGCGTGGCTCCTATTTGCGCACCGGAGCTCTGCCAGGCGTATCAAGGCAGTACTGTATGAAAATTCCGCCGAATTTAAAACTTGAAGCACGAATTTCCCGTAGTCCTCACCTAGTAGCTACCAAGTTAGAAAAGGAGAGTTTCGGCTTACAGGAAAGCAACTCGAACCTCGGGCGCTGAGCACCAGTAGTCGACGCGTGAGATCCCCCGATGCGGTTGCCGGTATCAATACCAACGTGGGCCGTACATAACTTAGGAGGCCCTCAATACAATCATCGTCAATCAGAGATGTCTCTTCAAAGAGTGCCAAAGTCAAGTCTTCAGAACAGTAA
The DNA here is from genome assembly GCA_029532625.1 of Lomentospora prolificans. Lineage (NCBI taxonomy): Eukaryota > Fungi > Ascomycota > Sordariomycetes > Microascales > Microascaceae > Lomentospora > Lomentospora prolificans. Next base: position 951,504 of record JARFXM010000003.1, read on the forward strand.
TACGCGGCTCCTAGTGTATTGGCCTTGAGATGTAAGGCTAGAATGGTGTATTCCTGGAAAATTTCGTTCGTTGGTGCTAATGCCACAGCGGCGTCTGCAAAACTAAGGGTTGCTGGTTCCCCCATTTCTAGAATTGGATCATCTGGTGTCCCGTCGACTGAGGCAGTAGTAGAGCCTCGCCAATATACTGTCTGAGGATCCGAGTCTACATCGCTGCGTTTTCTGGCCCGGGAAGTGGTCGTTCTACTATATCCGAGTAGGAATTTTAACCAATCGTTGTCATGATCACTGCCGCGGTGCCCGTGACAGGTGGGATGATGCGGGAAGGAGCCCCCTAAGCCTAGGCGGACCGAAGTGGTATTGACAAGGTACCAAGCACTTATTGGCTGTCATCAGCCCGACCTGTGAGTGACGTGTTTCTAGTGAGGAATTCCTGGTATGTGATTGTCGTTTAACCCGCACCTGGTCATGAAGCCCTCCTGGTGTGAAATACAATCTACCTTAGAAGCGCCATGAGATATAGATGTCCAGACTAAAAATGTGTGAAACCATACACTCTAAACGTACAGTCCTTACACAAAGAAGGGGGTTGGGGCGGCCGCTATTTCTAGGGAATTCATTTTCCTACCAGTGGAAAGTGCAATGCTGCGATACATGCAATCAAGATGAGATGCCGTCACTTTCCTTGGCCCATTGGGAGAACTCCTTTCTCTGATGCCTAATATCCACGAATCCTGGGCGCATCTCCAACATTCTAAAGGGGTTTCCGGTAGCGGCAAGGCTGCTACCACCATCACTCCCACCCGGAAGTCCCCTCGCTCCCTCCCTCTCCACTCTGCCGGCCCAAACACGCCACCGTATTGGCCGTAGTCTAGGAGAGTCAAGAACTAGTCCGAAGCATATGATAAGTGTTGCGGTTATAGCCTCGAAGAGAACATCAACGGGCAGAGGAACGTCCGACGAGGCGGTGATTTGAGGGGATATAGAGGGTGCAGTAGCCACTATCCGAGAAGCTTGGCTTGAATGCTCCCGAGCCGAATAATATCTTATCCCGGGGAGGAAAGCCTAAGTCAGCGATGATTGTGTGATTCGGCTAGGAGGGAGATCTCACGAATGCGCAAGGAGAATCAGGCCAATGCCAGTGACGGCGCGAGGAATCCAGGTCATGGTGAGATTGTCGAGACAGCGATTTCAATCGCTTGGAAAATTCTGTAAACCGAGTCAACACGCTCTAGTGACAATTTGGGGTGTCGGGGTGCAATGAATTGGCTCCAGGACGATACGGGAGACCATATAATTCATGAGGCATTGAGGGTAGGTCGTTAAGGTCGCTGAGGATGGCAAAACAAATTATTAGCCGAATTGTCCAGGTGCGAGCTTATTTCAACGGAACAGAGGAGGGTAGAAACTCTTCTCTTCTATTAAATGCATGTATTTTTACATACATATATGCGTGTAAACGGAACATAAGAAACAGTCTAACAGCCAACGCCCCCGTTATGAAACAGCTATTCGCCTTAACGTCACGCCATCTACTTTTCGCCCGTACCTTTCTCAATATTTCAAACTGCTACGCCATCAAGGATCCACTCTTAACTACCCCAGTATGCCTTAGTGTCATACAATTCAGCTTGCGTCCCCACCGTTATGGAAGCCGTCTAATTAAGGTTCATCCAGGCGGGGCGCGTACATGCCACACTCCTCACGAGTTTCTAGCCTTGCCATGCATCGCTTTGTGTTTGCGAGCCCGTCTCTTCCACTTTCCAGCTCCCTTCCGTGCCCTTCAGATAATCTAGCTGGGGGTCTTGGCTTAGTAACTCGTCTAGCGGCGCCATTGATCCATGAGTGTCTAGTGGAGCGATGTTCACACCAGCATGCGACCACCCTGAATCGTTAGTGAACTCCCAGCTTTCCAATATACCACTATATGACTTCTCATTCGGTCTTTCAATTAGAGATTGGTTCGAGATGTAATGTTCATGACTCGTGCCTCCCTCTACTGTTGAATATGGGTCCATGACAGGGTTGCAGTCCTGGCCTTCGAATCCCGTGGCATGGACCAGAGCCATGGGGGAGCTCGGTTTAGCCATCATAACGTCTTCAATCCCACATCCGCCTGGCGCCAAGTGCGCGTTGTGTTGATAATAGTGACCATCAGCAAATGTTGCAGTATTGTATGGCCCAGGCATGGGTGGTCCAGGATTAGAATATTCGTACAACGAATGCCTCGCTGACATTCCTAGACCATGAGGCATATGGTATGTTTCGAAGATGGACATGGGAGCGTTCGCAACGTTGTCTACCGGTGCCCGCCCCGTTTGCGGGGGCGCATCTAGACATCTCATGGGCTTCTGGGATACCCATTCTCTGTCTCCATTCTGAGACACGGCGTCCGAGTCGGGTTCCTCTCTCCGGGGTTTTTTGGTGGGCTTAGACGGGGTAAATTTGTAGCCTGGATGGGCCTTTTGGTGGTTTTCTCTCTCTATTTTGGCCCACTCGTTGTAGAGGTTCTTGATCTCGAGGGGTTCAAGTGGCCACCCATCGCCACAGACTTGGGACACTACCTGGTGGTTGTTTTGGGTGCAAACGGTCTTCGCTAGGTGTTGATATGCTTTTCGATACAGCATAAAGGCATTCATGGGTCTTTTGATCTTTCCTGGTGGTTTACCCTGAGCAACTTCCTGCAGCCTCGTCTCCTTTGCGCGACGCACATACGAATCTATGTCAGCCACTGGAATCTGTGGGTAGTCTTTTTCAAGTTCGCTGAGCGGTTTTTGCACCTTGTTGGGTCTTATCGTCATGATCGAGCGCCCTTTCTTTTTTTTCTGTGGGGTCTTTTGTATCCTTCCACCTTTGATGGCTAATATTTTCGAATCCACTGTGCTTCCCGGATTCGTCCTTCTCGCCGTATCCTGACTATCCAGCTGTGAGACTCGTTCCGTTGGGTTCACCGGTGTATTGTACGGCCTAGTAAACTAAATCATGTCAACAGTTCGATCTTATATGTTTAATTGAAGAAAGGTCGCCACTAACGAGAGAGGGGCTCCCTTCATGGATGAGGCCGCGCCTTTCCATCCCCTCGGGTGGTCCGCTGTAGGGCGAAACGGCCAATTCGCCCTTGCAAATATGAACTTAGCCCTTCGTTAACAACCCTAGCGGCGAGCTGAACTTACTATGATAGGCAAGTTACCGCGATATAGCCCCTCGGGAGCTTGCGTCCCCATGAAGGAAAGGCTTTGAGCTGCTGGTGGCGATGTGTACCGGGGAACATGGCGGGAGGGAGAAGAAACTCCCCTCTGGGCTAGCGCGCACTGCTCGGGGAGCTGTATCAAGTCGTCAAGTCCCAAGCGATGTGCAAGGTTACCCTCCTCCCCTGTGGGATTCAGTAGTGGCGAGGCTTCCTCGTCGTCCATATCAGATGCAGGCCACAATGTTGCCTACTCCCTCGTGCAATTTCTATCGGGGTAGCTGTTCCTTAAATGTGAGGTCGCGGCCATATGACACCACTGCTTAGGGCCTACCGATGGGAATATGTTATCTCCTACACGTCCACTTGGGGAGATTGGAAGATGGGACCTAGTCTTCGGTTGCTCGAGATGTTATGTATACTTGACAGTGTGCTGGTCCGCTGCGCTTGAATATGCAATGATGTCTTCTCGAAAATTGTAAAACGTAGGCTGTGTAATGACAGAAGGGTATCTACTTAGCCAGTAACCAAGCCGAGAGCTGCAACTAGGCCTCTGTCAAGTTTGGCGATGAATGTCAGGCGTGTCTGTCATAGGTCTCCGTAGGAGGATGTTGGGGCTCAAAGTAGGTACGATAGGGCGACTTTGGAATTTGCTGCTTCAAAGCCCACTTCTTTGATAACTTGACCAAGGACAGATTCAAAGTCTAGCCCAAAGACACGCTTAGTCCAACAACTCTTCTTTGGCTGAAGAAGAACAAGGGTATCACATCACATCCGGCGTACCTTTGTCTAAGGCCGTATGTTGATACTACGATCCTGTGGAGAGCTGCATGTCCCTGGCAGCCCTTAATGCATTTGCCATCCAGGTTACGGAAATTCTTCCAATCCAGACAAATTATCGACCGCCGTTTCCGGAAATATACAATCCCAATTCCGCATTCAGCAGAAGCACAGCTCATAATAGACTATCGGTTCGGGAGCAGGAAACCAGGCAATGATGAAATGGTCTACCTCCACATTAACTTCCTGGCTGCTTTCTATTACTCGATTCGCTCTCAAATGGGGTACACTCGCTACTCTAGAGAATTGAGTTAGAAGTTACAAGCGCAAGATAGGTATATATAGCAGAGGCTATAATTCTACCTTGTTGAAGTCCAACACAGCGAAGAATCACTAGTTCCCCACTTGTTCATGCATGGCTCTCAATCCATGGAGGGAGAATGGTTTCCTAAAAGCTAAGATCATCTGCGTAGCAACTGGTGTGACTGACTCTGATGAGCGTCGACTGGAATGCTCTTATCTCTCAATGTTTGTCTCTCACATCCCGCAAGCATTACATACATTCAGTTCCGCAAAGCCTATGCGGTATATCAAGGAAGAACCCTGGAACACTCCTTTCAAACGAGCCTGGCCATGGTTGAATTATTCAGAGATTGTATCCGATACTTCCAGCCGTACTTGTTCAACCCTACGACACAACCATCTAACTCCACGGTACCTTGGGAAGTGCTTTTAAGCACACTTGACCATATTAGATTCGCCGCTGCCCTAGGGCACTGATACTATGTCAACCTTGCTCCACGGCGCTGAACGAGCCAAGATACCCGTCAAGTACGAGATGTGAAGATGACCGCCATTTACCCCGAGGTTAGTCGCGAAGGTCGTTGATTGGGGCGCGCGTATTGGTCAATCAAGTTTAGGATTGTCGCTTGTCACTTGACGAAGGAGTCTTCTGGACATTTGTCCTTCCGCTCACGGGCGGACGGTTTGTACCCTAGTGAGATCGCTTTCGAGCCGGTCCATCGGTATAGTTATGTAGGCAACCGCAAAAAGTAGGCTGCGTCAAGCTTGGGCCACCAGTTCGCGGATGGTAGGAGTCGCATCATGCCGGACACTGTACTGGTGCCCCTATTCTAGTCAAACGCTGAACGACATGTAGAAATATTCCAGTACTATACACGGCACAGCCAAAGACTCTGATCCTGAATAACATGACTGGGTTCAAGGGCAGCTTTGCGAAGCTTGGTTCTAATAAACCCGCGGCGAGGAATCGTAGAGTTGTATTTGTAGAATAAGAGAGTTACAATTTCGATCTACGAAACACTCACGGGATTAGGCCAAAAGAAGATTGGTGAAATAAATATTTGAGGTAGAAAGGGAATGGCGCCGATGGGTCGCATAATCGCCTCCCGGAAATCGTAATATGTGACATTGCGCATCTGAAGTTCGTTTGTCTCAAAATCCTTAGAGCGCGGGATGTGCTACATTGTAGAATTTTGGAAAGAAGCTGGCCCCACGTGTGCTCCTCTAAGCCCCTGTCCCCAAATGTTGGCGCTTTGAGAGCCGTTAGGCTAGCTATAAATGATATCGCGCTAGGTTCCATAGGTTGGCAGCTTGTAACCTACAAGTCATCATTCGTAGAAGTCGTGTCATAGGTTAGATTCTGTCGGCCGCGAACCATCCCGGTTGCTAGTGGTGGCTTTACTGGGGGTGTCGTGATCTGCTCATGCACGGTCGGGTGAAGGGTAGGATGACGTACGAGAAAGCTGTGATCGTAGGAAGGGGACGCTGCAACGGTAGACTTCACTGGGGAGATGCCAGCGGAGGTGGGAGGGAGGATGGAAGACTCAGGGTTGCGGGCAACTGGGATCGACCCCAGAGAAGAATTACGCATGTATGGTGTGTTCGGGGTGGCGCTGGCAAGGAGATTAGGCATGGGCTGATTCGGGGATGGAAACGAGTGTCCGCTGAAGCGCGAAGGACTAATCACTTCTGTGCTAGACGCGCTCGAGCCGGGTGCTTGGGGCGAGGGTATGGAAGCGTCAATTCTGCGTTGACGTCGGCAGTCTTGGTTATGCTCATGGCCTAGGTCAGAGCCTAGGAGGTTCTTCGAGAAGCTTGCAGTTGGGTGGTTGGCAGAGGCACCGCGATGGTCCTCTTTGCGACTTGAGTCAGTAAGCTGGTTAGATGCTACCGGCCCTGAGAGTTTCTTTTTGGAAGGGCTGGCATCCATGCTGGTCGTGGTTTCCTTGTTCTCGGCTGCTGTATTGGATGAGGACCCTATCATGCCGTTGAGTTTGGCCGGGAATTCGCAGACGAGCGGTGATGTTTTGCTTCGGTTTGGGGATCTGATTTTGAGCAGGAGCGCAGGATGAGCTGGTGGAATGTCGCAAGCTCTACGCTTACACGAGGCACACACGAAATGAAAATCGTCTCGATCTGCCTCTTCCTCATCAACACCTACGCACTTACTGTGCTGCCAGATGTTGCATTGTTCACAAGCGACGCTGTGTGTACCATCATCCACCTGACCGTATACCCCGCAAACGCAATCAAACACCCAATCTTCCTCGTTGTCTCCCAGCTCTTGCAGCGCCTGTATAGTCTTCTGGATCGCGTGATCACGCTGACGGTTGGAGATGCGATGGGTGTTAGGTTCTGGCGTCCCACCATCTCCAGATAATTGTGCAAGCTCCGATTCGTAGCGAGATCGCTTCGTCTCTCGATCCCTTAGACGATTTTCTCGAGCCACCATGCGGGCATCGCGCTCCTCTTCTAGCCGCTTCTGTATTTTCTCATTCCTTAGCGCGGCGGTAATATCCGCCTGGCGCCTTCGTTCATCCTCCTGAGCCTGAGCCTCGCGTTTCTGTTGTTCGGCTTTGCGCGCAATTCGACTTGACCGCTTTGCATTGGCCATTTTTGCTAAATTAAGTAACTCGCGTTCTCTCTGCAGAACTTTTTTCTTCCGCGATTCCTCGTCCCTTTGTAAGATTGGCACGAGGTGAGTTCTTATCTGAGCTCGCAGTATCTTCTCATTCTCATCCCTTGTCCCTTCTAGGCTCTGCAAAAACCTATTGACTTCATTGAGTGTGACGGCAATGCATTCCCATGTCCTCCCACCTAGTCCATCGGCATCGATATAATTCTCGCCATCATTGACAGCTGACTTAACCTCGGGTCTTGCCGCGGTATGGTTTAATCGATACGGTCTAATAGGCCGCCTTCCTAATGAGCGAGGTTTCCTGACCTCCTTCGGCGATTCGGGCGCCCTGCATAAAGGCTTATCAGTAAGCCGATATACTCTGTTGTCGTCGAGGACAAAATATGTTCGATCATGGCGATCCCAGCCATATGGTTCAATCCTCTGTAGCCATGGCAGTTAGCGAAAACAAAGTCGTAGTATTCTGTGAGCGCGTCGCTTACCCATGAGGTTTGTTCAATATCTCTCTGTTCATCCATCTTTCCACGGAGACGATCCGGATATATCATTATCCATTCCGTGAATTTTTGAAGTACACGGATCTGCTCAAGTTGTATTAGTGGTATTCTAGGAGTGCAGCACGAATGGGAGAAGCGCTTTACCTTTGTTGTAATATTAAAGTCGTCGAACATCACTGGTTGAACAGATGTACCAAAAGGGTTTTGGTTTGGCGCTTTAGCTGCAAACTGCTTCCGCGCACATTCCTCGAAATGTTCGGCCCTATCTCAAACATTGTGAGCTCGGAAGATGACGATAGAGGCTATGGAACGGGAGGGTAACGAACGTTAGGCCGCGCTGTGATGATAGACATTTTAATAATGCAAGGCCAATATCTTTCAAAATGGTAGAGTTAGGTCGAAGGCATTCTTCCTCCATAAGCTAGAGGATGTTAGAATATGCGCGAGATGTCGTGGGTGGTACACAAAATGGTCGTACCTCTACGTCTATTTCATCAGGAATCTTGACAGCTTTGCCGAAAATGTAGATCCACTGGCAAAGATTTGCAAATTGCCACATATTTCGAATTCGATGCAAGAGGGCCTCTTCTTCACCAATGGGACTTGCCTCAACCTCCTCTAACGATCGTTTCCGTGTACTCATATTGTGGAATTCCGAGCAGCCCGAGCGAGGCTAGCTGAGATCCATCCTCCTAAAGTCAAGAGATTTGGGGATGATGAATGAAGAGCGTAGTTTGTTGAAAGTCAGTGGGGATTTGGGCGCAATCTTCGTTCTTGCTGGTTTGGGGAAGAAAACTGGAGGACGCACGCGCCACAAAGTCGCGTCCATATGTTGCGTCGTCTGAGAACGAGGACTTCGTGTAGCTGACTAATATTATATTGTTTCCTTGGCAGGGGAAACGTTGGGCGGGAATGCAAGCTAACAGACCGTTCACTTCACAAATGCCAGGGCCGTATTTTTACAGGGATTAAATTATATAGCAGTATACCCTGACCTAACCCCTTATACTTTCTAATTTAAAGTTAATAAGTATTTAAAATAGATGATACATTAATTTTGAGATAATTTTTATTAAATTAAAATTTATAGACGCTATTTTTATAACGGGCTAGCCACTAGGCGATACCCTAGGTGAGGCCGAATCAGTCTAAGAAGAGGTGTTCTACGTGTATCACGTAATGACGTTCGTATCCCGTATACCGGCGTTCGTGCTTACAAGCAGCTCGGTAGTTTGTAAGCAGGCGTCACGGCCCAAAGGTCGTCACAAGTTAGGTGCAAGGTCAGCATGCGGTCAGCTTGCATCTATACCTGGAAACATGAATACATAATCCTGCATATACAGAGTGACATGGAAATAGCCCGAGATCATAATTTTCTCAGGTGTGCTGAAGCCGGCGGTTTGATCATTCAGCTCCAAATTATGCAGAGTTCGTCAAGCCAAGCCCTGCCTCTAAATACACTTCGAGAGAGTTTGGCTAGTGTTACGAGTAGGAAATCGTATCCGGTCCCACTTGAATCCGACGATTAAAACTTATGTTAGTGAATGTACTGCTATTACGAGACATCTGATTTGGACTCGACTAAAAGATATTCATTTGCTCTGCTGAACTTAGGTGGTGGTAAGTCCATGACGTCATTGATCTTTTCAGTATGCTACCAGCAGCCAGGCTTCACGTTCGAAAGTGCTATTTTGGGTGGGCGGGAACGACGCTGGTATTCCGGAACATTCTATAATTGGCTGCCGCGTAGATGAGCTAAGATCTGTTGTAGGCGATGGAGAGACTCTAGACCACTCACGGTGTCTACGGTCCCGAGATTCTCAGCCGCATCGACCTCTTCTCTGGCTTTAGCTACATCGGGAGCAAGCTCTCCCCAAACTTCGTCATTATACCTGGTTAATACGTCTTTCCACTGGCGAAACCATAGGGTGGATGAGATGTTTGAACGCTGCGCGCTCGCTGGAGGAACCGGATGCACGTTGGACGACGGATCGTCTTGTGGCCAGAAATTGAGCATGTGTTCCCAGGGCAAAGTGGACGATTTGCTATCGTTGAAGAGTGCCTCGCGAAGATGGGGCATGCCGGGTGCGGATAAACCGAAGTCAACGTTATCGGGCAAGCATAGAGCTGTCTGACATGAAAGCAGCGCTGTGACTTCCCCGCCATCCAGCCGTTCTTGCTCATCTACTGTTCGCTCGCTTCTTAGGGGATAAACGGTAGCTTTCCCTTTCCCTATGACATCCGTATGCTCTGTCGTTTGGCCACCGAGAAACTCCCCAAACGACCCTTCCGAGGTTTTGACTCCCTGGGAGGTGTACTGCTGGTCCACAATCCTCGCCTTGTCTGATACTGTCCGCTGTGGATGGGGTGCCTCAGTGCGAGAATTGCTGGGGCCAGCGTATGATCCCTTGGAAGAACCCTCTGAGCCTAGAGCCATAAATGTAGTCACCTCAGGGTCGCTTAGAAGTGACGAGGAGAGGCGTACTGTTGATTCTAAGAGGCGTTGAGATATTGATCTATCCGCGCGGGTCTCGGTGGGAGGTTGAATAAGGTTATTCGTCAAAGATGGCGGACTATCATCCTCGGCTTCATGAGACCGACGCGTCGAATCGACGGGTGAGGTGGGATCCATTCCCATTATGGTCCTCAGTTTCCTTATGGCAAAAGCACACGCAAAAAAGGGAAGGGTGAGGAAAGAAGAAGGAAAGATAAACAATGGGTAGATACAATATTCAGAGACTGAGGAAAGAAGCGCAAGAACCGATAGCTGCAGGAAGACCTTTAGAGTCGCGGTTCATCAAATGAGGAAAGGCTTGAGGTAACCTCGGTCAGTGAGAATCGGACCAAGGCAAACGTGGGTCTGCTCCTCAGAATGATAGTGTCGAGGTAATCGGGGCTGATATCTGAACGATAATTGAATTATCACGTATACTTATCTAAAGCGGCTCAGCATGAGCGACTCGGAAAAAATGCGGCTTAAACCGCCACCCAGACGCCTTTCAACCAAGACCATGGGATAATACAACACAAAGTCAACGCAAAGCTGTTTCGTTCGCCCTGCCTCAAGAGTCTGAATCTAACCGTTCTGTGACATAATCACAATTCGCAACCAACTCGATACCACATTCCGCGGCTTTTGATCGTCCTCTCTACCCATTGCCATCATTTGGGATCGCTCTTCCTCTCTCCTCTATTCTGCCTATCATCTCGTTGAACTCTGCGCCCGCACGTCTACCCCACCTCCTGAACCCGCTGGGGAGCATCTTAAGTAGGTTATGGAATTATACCTAGAATGTTTGCTACCTAGTTACTGATCGGCGTCATATCGTCGTCCTACTAGGAAATTTTCCCACGCACATTTCCCCGCCTCTTCGTCCTGAAGGGCATCTCAGCTGGGAGAAGATGGTAGATAGCGACGCGAGTTCTCCCACGTGGAAATTTACCCAGTACGAAGCGTTCTCAGTCCTCTCCTCATCTTCACCTCACCGACCGCTTTCAGAATAGTTGTGTTGCTAATAAATGCTAAATCCAGGTGCTTTGGTGACAAAGGCGATGTTGAGGATATCACGGAAGGCAAGTGACGTCTCGCTCTGTGGGCTGCGCTTTCTCCATTTGTGCCCGACCACCTCAACAAGGTTACTGACTCAATTTATCACACTATAGCCGATATCATATCCACAGTCGAGTTTGACCACACGGGAAATTACCTAGCCACAGGGGATAAGGGCGGGCGGGTCGTCCTCTTCGAGAGGAATGAGACGGTAAGTGACGTTGTCGCACCGACGGGGGTTTATATCACTGATGTGTGCTAAGCTTCGAATAGAAGAAAACCTGCGAGTACAAATTTCACACGGAGTTCCAGTCACACGAGCCCGAGTTCGACTACCTAAAGTCATTAGAGATAGAGGAGAAGATCAACAAGATCAAGTGGTGCCGAAGACAAAATGCTTCTCATTATCTGTTATCGACTAATGATAAGACGATCAAATTATGGAAGGTCTTCGAAAAGTCCCTCAAAGTCGTGGCAGAGAATAATCTCTCCCAGGATCTCACTCCGGGTCACCTTCCAGGCGGTGGAACCAGTCTAGCGCGTCCATCAAACCAGCAGCAATTCCGTAACCCCACCGACCTCAAGTTGCCGCGTCTAACACACCACGATACGGTTGTTGCAGCCGTTCCACGTCGCACATACGCCAATGCTCATGCTTACCACATCAACAGCATCTCTGTGAATAGTGATGGAGAAACCTTTATCAGCAGTGATGATTTACGCATAAACCTATGGAACCTCAACATTCAGGACCAAAGTTTTAACATTGTGGATATCAAACCTGCGAACATGGAGGAGTTGACGGAAGTCATAACGGCTGCCGAATTCCATCCGCTGAGCTGCAATTGGTTCATGTACGCCAGCTCGAAAGGCACGATCAAACTGGCTGACATGCGAGAGAGTGCGCTTTGTGACCAGCATGCCAAATGTACGAACACCCAATCTCAAACACCCCTCGTTCGCTCTCTTTTTGCCCTTCTACTTTTTCCCTTGGAGACTAACTGTGAGTTAAAGTGTTTGAGCAAGAAGAGGACCCGTCGTCTCGATCGTTCTTTTCGGAGATCATCTCCTCAATTTCCGACGTCCGTTTCTCGTACGACGGCCGCTACATCCTATCCCGCGACTACCTAACGGTGAAGATATGGGACATAAACATGGAGAGGCAGCCAGTGAAGACGATACCCATCCATGAACACTTGAGACCCCGACTTTGCGACACTTACGAGAATGATAGCATCTTTGACAAGTTCGAGGTTGTATTCTCCGGGGATGCTAAAAACGTGATGACTGGAAGCTACAACAACAACTTCATGATATACCCTTCTGATCCTGATAAAGAAGTAGAAGTTGTTCTCCAGGCCGATAAATCCGCTTTCAAGGCTAAGAAGGTTGGGGTTCCCACACCTATCAACTCATCGACAAGCCCATCCGGCGCAAACGGGAAGAAAGATGGTTCTCGGGCGGGCAGTCCAGGGACGGGCCCTGGCCAAAGGATGCGAAAAGAAACAGATGCAGACCAGATTGACTTCAACAAGAAGATTCTCCATATGAGCTGGCATCCCTTTGAGGACAGCATTGCTATTGCAGCGACGAATAATGTAAGTGCAGGAGGCCTAATCTATCTCTAATTTTATAAAAATGCTAATTGCTATCTATAGCTCTTTGTTTTCTCTGCGCTTTAGGTTAGCTGTAACTATTGAACAGTGAAGGGGAGGTGTGGGACGGATATCGCAATGCTCTCCTCAGCTAAACTTTCGTACCCCTGAAAGGCTAGGCTGGCCTAAATTAATCGTTTATAGATTATAATTCCCAGTCTGTCTATTCAACCAGCATCAGGGCTTGCATCAGGACTTGGTTAGGACTTGGCTGACTTGAACTTAGCTCTTAACAGGAGATTACTTTCCAGGTTCAAGACTTGTGTTCTGGTGAAGTACATTTCACTGACTATTACTGATGGTAATAGACTACAGGTTTACTCATGACTGAGCTGGAGTTTGTTCCATATCTTGGGTCAAAAATAGTTGTTGGAGCAGGCAAATTAAGCAAAGTCCCGAACAGACAATATTAACACTCTTAAAATTCATGGATGCCTTCCTGATTGTTCTACTTTTGTTAGCATGATTTGTATAACCTGCTAGGTAGGCGTTTAAGCGGCTTTCATGAGATGATTGGTAAGATCAATATCTAGTTCCCTATTGTCATCCTAAAAATACTTTTTTTTCCCGAAACTATGCAGACGGTCAGATTTTAGGGTTTAATCTTTGCTACGTCGATTGCATTACGCTGGCCTCAATTGAACTTTCGGCTGGCGTACTGGCTTGATTGACGGATACTCCAGGTTTGGATATGGATGGAGCTTGGGTCAACGCTCTAGCCGATGCGACAGCGTCGCTAGCATCTTCTAAGGCGCTATTCAGGGCTACACATGATTTAGGCGGTACGCTAATTTGAGTAAGATCAATTGACGGGTAAAGCTCAGCTTTGGATAGATACATATAAACTTGGGCCCATTAGGCGAAAGGGTATAAATGTCGTACTTCGTACACTAGTTCCTCACGTCACTCCATGGACGAATTAGGACGACCTGGTCCTTGTTCCGCAATAAATTATGGGCTAAAATAATAACGAATCTCCCCGATAGTGTAATAGCTGTGTATAAGCAAGTATACGATAGTTGAACAATTTTAACCACGTCGATATTTCCATCCATGAGCCCAGTCAACTCAAGTGTCTATGTGTCCCCATATCCTATCGTCCGGCTTGGTGTTCGAGCTTACCCCAAACTCATTACAACGACACGTGTTTGAATAAGTTGGTTACCTCCTCTCCGCTTTCATCTATGTTCTCCTATCCACTACCCGAATAACCAAGGATAGAATGGGTTCGAAATCGGCCGGTCTACGTACTCGAGAGGCAATCGGGCCGGGGAATCGCCCAGCCACCCCAGGAGTGTACCAAATTCTTGCAAACACACTTCCGCAATGGCTAGCAGCTCTAGTAATGCTCAGTCTCATATTCGGGGGCTGTTGCTCAAATGTAGGTTCGCTCCCAGTTGCATGCGCTTTGTTTGTCTCCCAACGCTAACATCTCTGAAAGGTCTACGCGTTGGAGTCAATCATCCGGTAAGCACTTAACTAGAAGTCGTGATGGGAAGGATTAGCATTTGTGTTTGAGAAAGCTGGAAACTAATGCAGCGCCCATTCTCCAGGGTTGAGCCTGCCAGCGGTGAGTTGTCAAGGAGTCCTCTCACCACACTTACGCACACTGATACGCTGATTAAAAGGCACTCTCCTCACGTTTGTCCAGTTTTCATTTGTAGCTGTGACAGGTTATATTTCCCAATTCGACTACACCAGGCCGCCTTTCTTCTTGCAAAAAAACAAGGTGCCTCTCCGTCGTTGGCTAGTGAATATTGTTTTGTTCTTCAGCATCAACGTGTTGAACAACCATGCCTTCAGCTTTGATATATCGGTTCCCGTACACATCATCCTCCGATCTGGGGGGAGCATCACCACTATTGTCGCTGGTTATCTGTATGGAAAGCGGTATACCCAGGTCCAGGTCATATCAGTCATTCTTCTTACAATTGGTGTGATAACTGCTGCCTGGTTTGACTCACAGGCCAAGGTCAGTAAATTCGGCCTTAAATTCAAATTCAACATGGTTTAATTACTAAAGGACGGGCCGTTCGTAGGGCCTCGATACCCCGTCATCTCCGTCTGGCCGGCCCGCCTTCAGCACTGGCCTATTGATTCTCCTGGTAGCCCAAGTTCTTTCGGCCATCATGGGGCTGTATACTGAAGAGACATACAGAATCTACGGTCCGCAGTGGCGAGAGAACTTATTCTATTCTCACATCCTGTCTCTTCCACTCTTTCTTCCCTTCTCACAGTCGCTGATCACCCAATTCAAGAGGATAGTTCGAAGCCCGCCGTTTCAGTGGACCGTAAAGCCCGGGCTCGCCCTGAGTGTATACGGAAAACGTTTCGAATTAAGCACTTACATGCTTCCAGATATACCAAGCCAACTTGTGTATCTAGTGGCGAATGTGCTCACTCAATACGCGTGTATTCGCGGCGTGAACCTTCTTGCTGCAGCCTCGTCAGCCTTGACTGTGACGATTGTTCTCAACATACGCAAATTGGCGAGCCTTTTACTTAGCATTTGGCTATTTGGGAATCAGTTAGCCCTGGGAACCCTGGTTGGGGCTATCATCGTCTTTAGCGCGGGGGCCATGTACTCGTTAGATTCGAGACCTAGGCCCCCAAGCCAGGGCCGAGAAAAACAAGTCGTGGGAAAGCTGAGGTTGGATTGAAGAATTTGGAGTCACTACACAAGTCGTCATAACATATTGGTATTTCGTGGACTATGTTATAAGTGTATAGTCATACTTTCTAGAACCACACCAAAACTCACCCTTTCCGTGGCGGCGTACCTCCCCGCGTGGGGGAAAAAAGGATAAAGGGAATGAAGAAAGAAAGCGAAGAAAAGGGAGGAAAGGAAAGAAAAGACGGGGAGAAACAGGCGCGCCAGGCTCCAGGGCTCGTAAGTTACATAGTTGTTGATACTGCTATGTCGTCGAATTAGACTTTTGCCAGTCGTCCAGGGGCATCTCATTTCAGAGAAGATATGTCGTCCATTGGTATGGGTTAAATCTTAAAACCTTCCGTAGTGTGGCCATCAAAAAAGATTCGCCCCACCAAAGTCGGAAACGCTGGTAACACGGTGTACTTACTACCTAAGAAAGTTGAATTGCTCAATGTTCGTACTGTACTGACGTAGGGACCCGTGCTAGAAGCCCTGGCACCATTCGGTTATCATCGCTCCCGACCTCTTACCTCCCTTTCTGCTACTCTGTTCTCTGATGGCTACAATTTGAACTGGGCTTCCTCACCTTGCCGTCCCAACAATATTATCTCCGGAGCCAATATAAACATATTGGTATTTACCAGAACGCAAATTCCACAGGTAGACCCCCCTTCCCCTATGTCTGCGCCTCAATCACAGTCACAACATTTTCTCTCAATTCCCCCTCGTACTTTCACCGCCCCTGCAATTGAACCAAGCATCGGTTTGTCGTGGTGTTTTCAACAACGGGCTACTTTGTTATCCTTCCATCAAGTGCATGCCTTCACTAAGTACCGTGCGGGCTTGAGCGTCTGCTAGCGCTCGCCGGCTTACTCTACACTCTTCGACCCACGCTAATGTTAGTTGTAACTAGCTAGAGATGGACCGAAGTGATACTGATTCCGACGGTGCATCCCATGGTCTCCCATTCACAGGCTCCCTTCTGTCTGATGGCCCGGATGATGCAGAATTTTGTGATGGAATGTTGCCACGGGATCTTCCGAAGCGCTCTACGTTCTATGATCCAGTGGCGGAACGCCAAATGAGTCTTACAGACGCAAAACTTTTCTATCAGATGAGTCTATTAGACAGTCAAAGCAAGTCTGGGTCCTCAGTCGGGCAACAGCCGCACTCTATTGATGGAGACAACGGGGAGCTGGCGTCCTCTTTAGAGCTTCCGCAGCCGGCAATCGCCATGTCTGAACCAGGACGACATAGACACACCATGACAGGGAAGGAGCCACGCCCTGCCACGCCATCGACTTCCCGGCAACCTCATCATTGGCATGATTCCCCTAATCGAGGGGCCTCCTCTGGAACGGTTCCTAGCCACCTACCGTCGCCAGCTGAAAATGCTATCCCTCATGACTCTGAGCGCCAACCCAATGATCATCCCGATAGGCGGCCTTGGTCCGGTATGCAGCCGTCGGATAACCATTTTCGGAGCGCTTCGGTGAATATTCCGGATGCTGACCTACATATGTTGACCGAACTGAGTACAATATCCTCAAATATCTACAAGGTCATATCTCTGCGTGACAAGTACATCAAATTGTCATTGCAGGGCCCGCTAGACAACCCCAAAGATTCACCGGACTGGGTGATATATCCCCCCCCACCAGAGCCAGCCTGGGTCCAAGAGTATGGTACAATTCCTGGAAGCTCGTCGAATAGCCTCAGTAATAGTATGGTTCTGTCAACTGAGATGGGCCAAACTGACCCTACTAAAGGCACTCCGCACAAAGCTGGGAAGTCAAATCCAGCCAAGAAGCGGAAACCTGGTCATGACATTGGAGAAGATTTCGACATGCATGACATTTTACCCCTTCCCGGCCCATGTGACATGGCCTTCAAACTCGACGAGAATGGGGTTTATCAGGTCTGGGATACCTCGGCTCCCGCACTCTCACATCCTCTCGTACAGGTGCCCACTATTCGCGAGTTTTACATGGATCTCGATGAGGCTTTGAACATATCTGCCGACGGGCCTAGTAAAAGCTTTGCATTTCGCCGCCTACAGTACCTGGAAGGCCAATTCAACATGTACGTGCTCTTAAACGAGTACCAAGAAACGGCGGATAGTAAAAGGGTGCCGCACCGCGACTTTTATAATGTCCGTAAAGTGGATACCCACGTCCATCATTCTGCATGTATGAATCAAAAACATTTGCTTCGCTTCATCAAGAGCAAGATGAAGAAGTGCCCAGACGAGGTTGTCCTCTTCCGCGATGATCGCCACCTAACCCTTGCGGAAGTCTTTGACAGCATCAATCTGACTGCCTACGACTTAAGTATAGACACATTGGATATGCATGTAAGTCCTTTCTTACCTTGGCGTCAACTATATTCGGTTTGTCTCACATGGAACTGGCCTAGGCGCATAAGGATTCATTCCACCGTTTTGACAAGTTCAATCTTAAGTATAATCCAATTGGCGAGTCTCGCTTGCGGACCATATTTTTGAAGACCGATAATTTCATCAATGGCCGTTATCTCGCCGAAATTACGAAGGAGGTCATCTCAGACCTGGAGTCGAGCAAGTACCAAATGGTCGAATGGCGGATATCAATATATGGGAAGGCTATTGATGAATGGGACAAACTCGCCGCGTGGGTAGTTGATAACAAGCTTTTCTCTCACAACGTTCGCTGGTTGATACAAATACCACGCCTTTTCGATGTTTACAAGGCTAGCGGCCTCATGGAGACTTTTGAGCAAATCATCACAAACCTTTTTCAGCCGCTTTTCGAGGTAACCAAGGACCCAACGACACACCCGAAGCTCCATATTTTTCTCCAGCGTGTTATTGGATTCGACTCGGTCGATGACGAGAGCAAGGTCGAGAGGCGCCTGTTCAAGAAATTTCCAGTCCCCAAAGTCTGGAACTCTGGTCAGAATCCGCCGTATAGTTATTGGATTTACTATCTCTACGCCAACATGGTATCCCTGAACCATTGGCGAAAACGGCGTGGCTTCAACACATTTGTGTTGCGTCCTCACTGCGGCGAAGCTGGTGATAGTGAGCATCTTGCAGTCGCAGCACTCTGTTGCCACAGCATAAGCCATGGTCTTTTGCTTCGCAAAGTACCGCTCCTGCAGTATATTTTCTATCTCGAACAAATAGGCATAGCAATGTCCCCGCTGAGCAACAACGCTCTATTTCTGACCTTTGAGCGGAACCCCTTCAACCAGTATTTCAAACGTGGTCTGAACGTCTCACTGTCTACAGATGACCCTCTTCAATTCGCGTTCACGAAAGAGCCCCTTATTGAGGAGTATGCAGTAGCCGCACAGATTTACAAGCTGAGTTCTGTGGATATGTGTGAATTAGCGAAGAATTCTGTGAAGCAGAGTGGATATGAAGACTCAATCAAACAACAATGGCTCGGCCCGAACTACTTGAAGCCCGGGAAAGATGGCAATAAGATGGACAAAACCAATGTTCCCGATAGACGAGAAGAGTTTCGCCACCTCGTCCTTATGGAGGAAAAAGAACTGTGAGCTTCCTCCCAGTATACGCTTCGACAAGTAACTAACTTTAGGTGTATCTAGTTTGCAGCGTTATATTGCGATGGCGGCCCGCAAAGAGCCTTCCTTAGGGTGCCAACATTCTTCTACAGTCACATCGCCGGTGGCAATGAGCGGTAGCATGTCCACAGCCAACGAGAATAAGGCGCATGCTACGCCATCGCCCCTAATTAAAGGTGCACCCATAGTTGGCTCCCCACGAAGCTCGCACCCAGGCGTGGATGCCAACTGGCCGACTGACCACCTCTCTGGGAGCGAACCTAAAATATTCCCAGGAGTGGTGAGCCGAGGACAGCGGAGTAACAGTGTGAGGTTTGGCGAAGACATTGGTAAGACGCCGACATCGTCGGAGCACTAGCAATACTCTGCAACTTCTCCCTTACGGGTAGTATGGGCTTATTGGTAAACCGACTAAGAGAGATAGCGTAAGGTGGATGCTTAACAAATAGGCGTACTTCGGTTTACGGGTTTAAGTCCCGGGGCGAGGTGCCTGTAGTGCAGAGAATCGCATCGAGGATGAGGGAGATAAAAAAAAAATCTTGTATTAGAGCTTCCAGATTATTTCGTTTATATACATATATTCTTATATTGAGTTATTTATCGATTGAGGGTCATAGACTCGGCCCACTAGGATTACGAGCACCCTTGACCATTCACCACAGCCAGCCGTTGCACCTCAATGTTCAGTTCGAGCGATCTTCTGAACTGGTCATATCCAGTCCATAGAAGCGACTTGTTTGCTTCCCCACCCATCCTTCAGCAGTCTCATCCTCAATTTCCTACTAGCTCGTACCACTCTGCTCCGTTCGACGAGATCTTCACTCCGCGAGTTCTCCATTGCCTCAGCCCACCCGGGATACGCGTCTTCCACCCCCCTCCAGCTTCAACATACAGCCACGGGACTATTTGCATCCGTCCCGGTGGTTATTACCTACCCATTATCTCTTGTTCTAGGCTGAGGCTTTCCCTTTCCTGCGCCAGACGCTGGGATCTGCCAGACGAATCGATACCGTCTGTTGTCGCTAGTTTCCAACTCCCTCTCTCGCCTGTTGTAGCCCTTGTATGCCATCGTCTACACAAATAGTGACAGCGCCCTTGGAATCTCGTCACAGCGCCTGGTCCACGACCGAATAGATCGTCAAAAAGATGGGGTTCCTTGGTATTTACAAGGCACTGTATGACTACGTGCCACAAGGCGAAGGGGAGCTCGCGATTTGTGAGGGTGACTTGCTCTACGTTCTTGAGAAGAGTGAGGAGGACGAATGGTGGAAGGCGAAGAAAAAAACTGGCCCCGATGAAGAAGAGGAGCCGGTGGGTCTCGTCCCAAGCAACTATGTCGAAGAGGTATTTACTCCCTGCACCAATTTTGACGGCCTCTCTGACACGCTGCCAACAGGCCCAAGCTATCACCCACGCCCGGTCTATGTACGAGTACACGAGGCAAACTGATGAAGAGTTATCTTTCCCTGAAGGTGCTATGCTAGCAGTTTTCGATGCCTCTGAGCCAGATTGGATTTTAGTGGGACTGGATGATGATTATGGTTTCGCACCATCAAATTATCTTGAGGTTGACGAAACCCCCGAATCCGATTTCCGACGACCCACGCCTCCCCCGCCGTCACTCCCTGTCAGACCTACGTCTACTATAGTACCGCCCGAGCAGCCGATCTCTCACGATACCACCGCTCGGGGTTCTCCACCCCCAGCGGACGGACCAGCCGCAGCCATAGCGAATATGATACAATCTCGAGATACTGGAGCCCGGCCATCAACACCTCCGCCCCCACAGTTGCCGGCGCGTGGTGGCAACGCACAAATCAGCCCTGAGAGTGTAAAAAGTCCCTCTCTACCCGTGCGACCTGACGCCGAAGCATCGACACGACCCCGCGAGAATATGTCGCCTGTTTACGTGGGCTCTTCGAATACTCGGCATTCTTCAGACGATATGGTACATACTAGCTCACATCGGGCGCCCGGTGGTTTCCACATGTACAACGTGAATGAGATGGTGTCCGTGATGGGAAAGCGAAAGAAAATGCCAACGACACTTGGGATCAATATCAGAGCTAAATCCATCCTGATAGCGCCCGAGCATGTTAAAGACGGACCATCCCAAGAATGGACGGGTAACAAGATGACGCATTACTCTAGAGAAGGCAAGCATGTGTTCCTAGAACTAGTTCGGCCAAGTAAAAGTGTGGATTTCCACGCCGGTGCCAAAGATACAGCCGAGGAAATAGTTGCAGCTTTGGGTGAGCTAGCCGCCGCCGTGAGAGCGGAGGACCTACCTGTTTCCCTTTTATCACCAATGGGGCAGGGCCAGAAGACAGGCCAGGTGCTCTATGACTTTGTTGCTCAGGGAGATGACGAAATCACTGTCAATGCGGGGGATGATGTTATCATCCTCGATGATACGAAGAGCGAAGAATGGTGGCAGGTACGGAATACGAAGACTGGAAAAGAAGGTGTCGTACCCAGCAGTTATATCGAAGCAACTGGATTCACTTCAAGCCAACCGAATTCTCGTGCAGTCGTGACGGGAAAGTCGACCGTTGAGCAGAATAGACGGGAAGAGATCAGACTAACCAAGGAGGCCGTGAGATCTCATCCTGGAGACTTATCACCACAGGTAGGGCCGGGAATGCCCCTACCCGAAAGAGAAAGCAGCCTCCGGGCAAACGAGCATCATGGTAATTTTTCTCAGCAGAGGAACAAACGCGAAAGGGGGAAAGAGGGCGCCGGCCCACAGCAGAAGGCGTCCAAATCTCGTAAGTCATGGGGTTCCTACTTGTAGAAGCGATATTCTAACAGCTTCTAGGACCGGACTCCTCTAAGCTCCGGACATGGACGGATAGGTCGAAGTCCTTCAGTGTCGAGGCACAATTCCTCGGGATCAAAGATGGAAAAATCAATCTACACAAAGTCAACGGTGTCAAAATTGCCGTGCCGGTAGAGAAAATGTCCCATGAGGACTTAGAATTCGTGGAGCGCCTAACCGGTGGGTCAGTCGGCCTCGATGGCCCCAACTCCCGAAAGCTAAGGTCCAGCGCTGAGGGCGGACATGGTGTAGCCTCTAAGGCTGGGGCAACGATCGAGCCGCGAAAGCCTGATTTCGATTGGTTCCAGTTTTTCTTAGATTGCGATGTGAACGTGGGACTCTGCGAGCGATATGCCCAGGCCTTTGCGAAGGAGTCTATGGATGAGAGTGTTCTCTCCGATGTCGACTCGACAGTGCTCAGGACACTTGGTTTGCGTGAGGGTGACATCATTAAGGTAATGCGGACACTAGACTCAAAATTCGGTAGGTCGAGCAAGTCGAATAAAGAAGCAGCTGATGCGGATGCCAATGGCCAGGGCGGGCTGTTTTCCGGTCCTGGTGGTACGTTGCGGAATAATACGAGGAAAGGCCGACCCGCCCCTGCTGTTCAGACCGATAATGTCGTTGACGCGGCCGCCTTTTCCCGGGCTGGCACGGGGGCTGGCACTGAGGTTACGTCACCCACTTCTACCACGGCTGGCAGTGTCACTGAACCGCAGCCTGTCAAAGTCATAGCAGACGGTTTTGACGATGATGCGTGGGATGTGAAGCCGCCCCGACAAGCTGGAACTCCATCGACTTCAGCAGGGAACCTCGCCGACAACCCCAACACGAAACCCAAGAGCGCTGTTTCCGAATCACTAGCCGGATCTATGCAAGAACTGTCTCTCTTAACGCTCCCTTTGAAGCCAACTCTGGCTCCGACCTCTGCGCCAGTAGCTGAGGGCTCTTCTTCGGGAATCTTGACGGCGTCTCAATTACCCCAGTCTTCTCAACCACAGGGAGCAAGTCCTTCCTTTTTCGCGAACCTCGGCTCTACGCCTGGGCGGCAAACCGGCCCCTTGCATCATCGCCCACAACCGCCTCAACTTTCCGCCGGTCAAAGCCCCCTCGCTCCTCCTCCACCAGCCCGTCCGCTCTCCGCGCCGCTTTCCGCTCAGCCAAGCGCTTTCAATCCCCCGCCCATCGTCCCACAAATGACCGGGTCTGTGCACCCTTCTCTCCAGGGCCAGGTTGCCCCTCCAGGTCAAAGCCTCAGCGAGATCGACCAGGCCCGCCTCCGTGAGCAGTACATCCGCCAGATTCAAGCTACCCAGGTACCTCCCTATGGTGTGCAACCCTCTGCACCTAGTCTCATGCCAGCCACAACCGGGATCCAGGCCCCAATAGGGCAACCATTGATGCCAGTCTCGGTGTCGAATACAGGCTCTTTCACAGGAATCTCGCAACAGCCTAGTAACTATAACACCGCATTTCAGGCGCAGCCGCAGTTTGCTCCTGTGCAAGGCGGCAACCTTAACAGCTTCCTTCTCCCCGCGCTTGAGCCTCAGAGAACTGGCGTGACCGGTGGACCAGGACCAGTAGTAGCAGCCGCACCCTTGGTTCCCCAACAAACAGGACCGGCGCCTCCCGTGCGCTTTGGTGTTGCATCAAACACCCCGCGTCTCATACCTCAACCGACGGGTCGCCGTGCCAATCTTTCCCAAGCAAGTAAGTCTACCCTAACTCGTACATTGTCTTACCCTGCTAATTTTACCAGCACCGGACAACCCATTCGGGTTTTAATGGGGTGAATGCAAGTGGAGGAGGTATAGATAATCCATTCCACCTATGTTATCTCCGTTGAGTATATATCTGCACATACGGGAAGGGTACCTTCGTCTAATGTAATGCCGTTATCGTTTCTTATTCAAGGTGCACAGTATATTGACCATGAGATTGAAATGGAATTAACTTAAGGAAAAGGACAGCTTCCTAAACAGCATCATCGCCTTCTAAAAACTTAGGTGGCCCAAGTTAGTATAGGAATGCGAATCTTAGTCAACAGCGGAGACGCGAATTGATCGCAAGAATCAAGTTGATTATTCCTTACGGGGCCAATCTAAGCATCCCGCGCTTAATAACTAGTACACACCCTTCACCATCTACCCTCGGACTCCGTGCAAACCCCGTGGAATTCAAGGAAGAGGAGCTGTGCGACATTATAGGCCAATAATCACAGAATCAGCATCCTTCCAAGTAAGCTAGATGACGACATCAAGCTCTGGCTCGGACTTGACAGACGTAACATGACGCAACCGAGACTGCGAGACGGTGTCCTTCAAAGCGGTGGACTTTCCGGGCATCTTCGCCTCACCCTGAGGCTCAGTACTAGTGACCTGGAACCGCTTATGGAGTGCCTGGATCATTTTATAGAACCAGTAGGAGTTGAGGCTGTTTAACGTGATGTTACTTGCCAGATAAGCCACCGCTAGCCAAAAGGGTACACTGCTATTTTCGGTCGCGAATTTCATGGTATGCGCGCTAACTTCCTTGTCCACAAAATAGGTTAAGTCGGGGTGTGCGCCCACTGCAGACCACACGTCCTTGAAAACGAGATACGATTGATACGTTCCGTAAACGAGACGGCAGGAGAAGAAGGTTGAGATCAAAAGGAACCCATTGTACAGCTGGATCGAAGAGCCCGTCATTCCTAGTTTGTCTAAAAACCAATGAATATTGAGAAAAGGCGTGGATAACTCCCAAAGGATAAAGTTGCAGGCGTAATAATTGAGGAAGGGGCGCTAAATCGAAGCGCATTAGTATGTAATCAGGTTGGCATCCTTGTTTCAGAGTGGCAATCGACAGGACCTACAAATCCGAGAGAATAAACAGCCAAGGCGCTTATTGCGTGCGCTAGAGTACCAAAGCCGAAGACGTCCATGTTACGGGAGGTGACGATAAGATCCCACAAGAAGTATCCAGTAGCAAGGCCCTGGACCATTCCACAAGCGCTGGTGTAGCCCCATACTCGCTCCTGCCACCCCATCGTCTTGCGCTCCTCATCGGTAAACATTACCCATAGGGCAAGAGCATTGATCAGGCAGCTCTGGACGAGGGAGACCACGTGAGCATCCCAGTTGAGCCTTCTCGCTCGAGAAAGCTTGTTGTAATGGCTAGAGAAGAAGAGACGAGAGATTGCGGGCGAGAGCGGGTAGTAGATGATGCCGTAAACGAGACTACCCACTAGAACTTCGTGGATATGATATGGAAGCGAAGGTAGCGACAAAACTTCGGCAACCGGGGCGGTCGCGCGTTGAAGCCATGGAATTGGCGGAATGAAGAACGGATCGTGCATTGTGGCTCAATAGCTAGCAGTGTAGCCGAAATATGAAATATCCTAATATGAGAGGAAATTATGTCGAGAGGCTTCAAGGATATCCCGCTCTTAAGGACAACTGGCGAGGTCTAGGAGGGCCATGCACTCGTGATGTACTGTTTCTTCACGAGGTCAGCCTAATCACAGTGGGGAAACACCTGATGGTTCGGCGTGAGGGATCGCGCATGAACCTGAAGAAGAAAATACGGGTGACCTTGATAAAACCAAAGGTCCAACGACGAGACGATTTATGTTGGTAGCCCACTTGAATGCTCTCGTTGAGGTGGTGGGAATGCCTCGTCGATTTCGATTTCTCCCAACAGTTGGAGACGGAGGTCGGCTGCGATGATTGAGCTCGGTTCGTACCTTTTAACACCGTACGGCCATCATTTCCCACACCATTTTCTGTTGGGGGATGGCTGGATACAGTCAACTGAGGATTATTAATTGATGCCGTAATCAAGTGTTGCCATGGGGGTTTTCGCGGAAAAGTAGCAAGTACCGTTCCTTTGACAGGTGGAGAGAACTTGGGAAGGTGTCTCTATGACCACCAAATTCGCCAGACTCCTCTGAAGGACAGCTTTTGAGGGAAGGGATAAGGCACCTCATCAAGTACGAGTATTGTTGTTTAAACCATGGCCGATGATCTTCTACAAGTTCTCGGAATCCCGCCAGATGCCCGCGATGATGAAGTCCGTGGCTACGTAGCCAATCTAACTCAACTACGTCCAGCTTCGCTGGAGGGCACGGAAGCCGCGAAACTATCACGGTCCTCACACTCCCTTCTGATGACCACACAGGCACTGTCTAAAAGATCATACGAACCAATTGTCAACTCTATCACCAAGCACGAAGATTTGCGGCGGACTCTCCCTCGCTTGGGATCCAGCTCCACAGAGCTCTGTGCATCGATCCCCAAAGTCGATTCAGAGGCCGTTCGATTCTCCAGTATCTTCAACAAGTCAAGCCAGCATTGTATCATGGTTAAACGGAGGCAAAATCTCCTCCTTCTCCGAAACGTGGAAAGACTAGTGGATATCTTAGAGTTGCCAACCCTCCTCTCAACCGCCATCGGCAGCGGGTCGTTGAGCCATTCGTCCGCTCTAGATCTAAACTCGCATGTCCGCCGCCTACGTGGCCTCTACCCCAAGTCACCACTAATAGCTTCCGTGGCCCAGCGAGCTGACATGCTCGTGTTGCAACTAACATCAGATCTCGTCACATCACTAGGCTCACCGGGTTTAAAATTAGCACCAGCTATGCGGGCGACAAGTCTCTTACGGCGTCTCTTACCAGACACTATCCCCCTTTCTACTAGCGATGTGCATGATAAGACACTAGGTGCGCTCTTCATTCTTCGGCGGGTCTTGACGCTCGAGTCAACTCTCGATGCACTTGAACCATTGCGTCTGTTGGCGGAGGAAGACGTGTTAAACGCCACGCAGAGTCGAGATACGCCCTGGTCGGGAGGCCAACATGCTGAAAGATATTTGAAACGATATATTGAGATATTTCGGGAACACAGCTTTGGTATGGTCTCAATGTTCAAGAGTATCTTTGTTCACCAGGACTTGGCCCTCACCGACCCATTAGAGCCGTTACCCCATGGCTTATCAACTCTGCTCCTTTACCTCACCGAAGGAGTCGTGAAGGTTCTAGACTATTACCTGGTTGCAGTTAGCGATACCGGTTCTCGTGACAGTATTTTGACTCAAGTCCTCTACTGTGCTGGAAGTCTCGGGAGGTTGGGGGGTGATTTTGGCAACGTTCTCTTTGGCGTCCGCTCCCAAAAAGAGTTGTTGGCCGCCGAACACGAGTGGGGGGTTGTTGCAAAACGCCATCGATTACTTAGCACCCGTCTCGAATCAGTGTTGGGTGACTACAAGACGACCACTCGGTGACGAGAGGTAGATAAGTCTCGCATTCTTTGGTTAACGTAAGGCTGAGAGTGGCCCATTCTTAATTCAGAGATCCATTGATCGCTCCTTACTTATTATTATGAGCGTAAAATAAGCCAGCGTTTGTTGCCCGAAGAAACAATCACCTTACTATGAGTGAGGCTGTGAACGGCTGCTCCAAACATTCCATCGTTCACAACTTCAAAGTACTAAACCGCATAGAAACTACCAGCCACCGCACTATACTCAAAATTAGATACCAAGGTAAGGCAAAAGCTACCAAAAGAAAATACTTAGGCGTTTAAATATCTGAAAATCTGCAAAATTTATGAGGTACCACGTGTTACGACGTGACGCCTTGCTTACAAGCCGCCTAGCTGCTTGGAAGCACGAACGTTGATATGCAAGATATCACGTTGGTATGCGATGACATGTACGACACTACTAGCAGTATCTAGAAGGTAAGAGCATAAAGCTATGATGCAGAGAATAATAAGATAGATTGATGATCCTTCGATCCCATCTCCGAGCGAGGGATGACATGCTTCCTTGATATTACGAGGGAGGGCTGCCTGACAAGTCAGGCATATCTTCGTTGCTGGCATGGCCCTTGCGCGCTTCCTGCCTCTCTTATAACACCTAGCATTACAAGGGTCCTTAACATTGCTAAATATACTTTATCTAGTATAGTTGGTAAGGAAAACTATGAGTTTACTCAAATCGAAGAAACCAGCCTCTACGCGTTTGATATATATTTAAAGCTATAGATCGCGAATTTCTATTAATTTTAAAGCTCCTAAGATATTTGAAAATAATGAACTCGACGCAACTTAGTATTAAAGTGTAAACTCCAATAAGCTATAATTCTTACTCTAGAGAGATTATACAGATTAATTTAGCTATGATATTAGGGTTAGTATATACTAATGTAGTTAGGGGTCAACTTCGGAGAAGGTTTATCTAATAATAAACCAATTTTTAGAAAAAAAAAAAACTAGGAATAGCTTTTACGAAAAATCAAAGAAAAAAAAATATTATAATCATAGCTTCGAAATTTTAAAATAAATTTAGAACTTAAAATGAAATGAGTCAAAAGTATTTTTGTAAATAATTACTATAGGAAATAGGTGGCGGGAATCAACTTTAGTACTTCATTAACCTCAGTCATAGTTATGCGTCGAAAATTTATTATCTTTTCCTGAACGAACAAACACACGTTGGGAGCGGCCTTTCACGGTCTAACATTGAAACGTTGTGCGTCCTCCCGAGTCACAGGACATCCAAGATCCAACCGACTGGCTAGCCCCACATCAATGCTCCTTTTCACCCTTGCCACCTGAGTTCCCTGTGTGGACATCAGACGGGAAAACTACAGCTCCCGAACAGATATGGCCAGGACGCCTGATTTAGCTGGGACCATCAAGACCTTCCTTGCAAGTGCGTCTCCGCATGATCGCAACTCTGCGTTCATATCCTCAGTAGATAGGTCGCCTTTACCAATAGGGTACACCCGGACCGGCTTTATTTACACCACAGCAGTCGCTTAAAGTAGCTTCAACGTCTCTTTTACCGAGCTATCGGTTTATTAACCATGGCGACCGTCTCCCCTCAGCCGGCCGAAATTGTCCTTCGGTCCAAATCTTGTAAGCACACGGATACTTCGATCACTTTACCATTCCTCGTTATTGACCTCCGTTCATAGCGAAGGGGAAACATTTTGCCTCTGGGCTAGTCTCCGGAATAGGCTCAGCGGTACTCCTCCAACCGCTGGACTTACTTAAAACGCGCGTCCAGCAACCTAACAGGCCATCTCTCGTAACTAGCTTAAGAGGTACGGTGAAATCGAAGCGAGACCAGGTCAACATATGGGCGTTATGGCGAGGCACCACCCCCTCGGCTCTACGCACGGGTTTCGGTTCAGCTCTCTACTTCATGCTTCTGAATACGCTACGTCAGAATGCGCTACGGATCCCTGCCCTTCGTGATCGCACCGTTGGCAATTACCATTCGTCCGATTTACCCAGTTTATCACATACTGCCAACCTTACTACTGGCGCGACAGCGAGAGTTTTGGCTGGGCTAGTTCTCATGCCCTTAACCGTAATCAAAGTTCGCTTCGAATCCAGTATGTACTCTTACCATACTATCCGTGGTGCTGCGCAAGACATCTACAGGAGCGGTGGTGTCCGAAGTTTCTTCTCCGGTTTTGGGCCCACCGCTATCCGAGACGGGCCGTATGCAGGCATGTACGTTCTCCTTTACGAGGGCATGAAGAAAAAGCTGAGCCAGGTTTCGGCGCCTCAACATGCCTCTAAAGAGCCTCGTACTTCAGAGCCAGGGAAGAGCAGTGCAGTTATCAATTTTTCATCCGCTATATTAGCAGGGGGCATATGCTCATTGATATCTAACCCCTTTGACGCTATCAAGACCAGAATCCAATTAGAGCCTGATCGCTATGCCAACATGGTGCAAGCATGCAGGAAGATGATAGCCTACGAAGGCTTGCGCTCTCTCTTTGACGGTCTTGCGCTGCGAATGGCGAGAAAGGCCCTGAGCTCTGCGTTGGCCTGGACGGTTTATGAAGAATTGATACGCATTCGCTGGAATTAAACTTGGTCATAATATCTCCCTCAGAGAGATGACTCAGTGCGCTCTAGAGATCTATAGAGTTAAGTTTAGACATGTAAGATCAATCTAATACAGGCTTGTTTTCCTTGCTTAAATATAAATAGGGCTTAGTTTGGCTTACATGGTATCTTCGTACATGAAACAAAACAGAGTAGGCGCTGGCTAGAACATCCCTGCACGGGCACAGCTGGCTCACGTTGTGCTCAAGCAGGTCTAGCACCAGCGAGATACATCAAAAGTGCTGGTGACTTGCTTCTCTTCCTATCGCTGCTCTTCTTACGCACCCATTCGAATTCCGTGTCGCGGTGGTGGTGATGTTTTTTTTTGTCGTCAACTGAAAGTATCAACTTAGACCTCTTCTCTCGCACAAGTTTCGTATGCTTCCAAAGAGCATCCTGCTCCCATTCTGGGACCCATCGTTTAATGACCACATAATTTGCATCCTAGAAAATGCCGTTAGCTCTGCATACATAGGCGCTTCATCATCCATCCCCACGCCACCGCACGGCGATAAATGACTTACATCTTCGTCAAGGAAATAATCCACATCGAAAGTTCGCAGTGTCTCCAGGGACAGATGTTTCCGGGCCATTCGCGTATATTTCGGTTTTGCCTTTTCCGGTTTCTGTTCAGGTACTCTCTCCTTTCGTAGAATTGCTGCAATCTGCTGTTCGTCAAGGCCCGATTGGAGGAGTTGCTCCTGCAGTCGATGCTGGTACTCCCTCTCTCTCAGAGCGTGTTCTTCCTTCTCTCGCTGGATACGCTCTAGTTCCTTCTTTTTGTAGTGCTCTACCGCCTCTTCAGCTGCCTTCTCTCGGCGTTTCTGCTCCTCCGCCTCACGCTCTTCATCTTTAAGCCGCCTAAGTTCTAGTTCCTTCTTAATCCTTGCTTCTTCGTCGGCCTGGGCTTGGCGGCGTTTGATCTCGTCGAGTTCCTCTTTCGCCCGTCTAAGGTCCGCTTCTTCCTGCAGTTCCTTCGTTGCCCGTCTTTCTCGTTCCTCAAATTCCTTCGCCAATTTAAGGCTCTGAAGCTCACGCCTCGCTCTCTCCATCTCAAACTCCTCTCGCGTCATTAAACCTGATTGAGAGTGTGACCTAGAACGCGAACGGCGTCGAGGACGCGCGAGTTGAAGGCGGTTATGGCTTTCTTCATCATCTGATGAGTATTCGTTGTAGATACGATTATTAATAACAACTGGTACCCCGTGAGCGGCGGGGGGGGACGAGATTCGCTCGCGAGACCGCTCGCGGGAAGCCGACCTGGTCGCAATAATGGTGGTTCTCTCTGGCTCAAGATAGGCGGGCGAGTGGTCAGTTGGATAATAGTGGCGGGGACGCCGCTGCTGATACGCAGGTACGTCTACATAGTGCACAGGTGGGGATCGACGGCGCTCGACGCGGATGTCGATGTCCTCATCATCAGAATAATAGCTCATGATAGTGATGGCAATATTGACTGAAGTTAACCGGGGATTATGCGATCGAGACCTTAAGGTGCAGTCTGAGAGTATTTAAGGGATGGTGGAGGAGGGGTGGGAGGAAATGAGGGGTCAAGGGCTGAGGTGACGAGGGGTCCAAAAGCCCGCTTTTATGTCCGAGGGTCATCGCCAGCAGCCAGCGGGGTTCAACACATGCTCAAGTAGGGAGGCATCCAGCATGCATTGAAAGGGGCATGCATGCTGTGTACAGCCCTGTGGGCAGCAGTACCATCCCTCAAGTGCATTGGTCCATCCATGCGGCGGGTGGCAGTGAACCCGATCAAAAGAGGGGTCGTGCTGACATGCAGGACGACGAGCGCAGAGGAGGAAGTGGGTGGCCGGGAATTAATCTATTACTACAAAGAAGGTGGTGCTGCTGGTTAACATTCGTAGTTCAAGTGACTGAGCTAGCTAACGGGCGGCCCGGTGTGAGCATATTCGATTCGCTCACTCACCCAGAGCACGCATCATTAGGCGCCTGGCCCCGCGGTTGGCGCGTGTTTTAGCATTTTGTCAATGTGCTCGCGACTGTTCTTCTGCGTGGTCTCCAGATAGGTAAGACGTTTACCCAGTGCATCGACATCACCTTCTAGAATCTTCACTTGGGAACTTAGCTTTTCGCAAAGTTTAGGCGACGGCACCGAAACAAACCTATTTTTTTTTTTATCAGTTTCTATCCTCTTAACAGGGCTGAA
Source organism: Lomentospora prolificans (assembly GCA_029532625.1). NCBI lineage: Eukaryota > Fungi > Ascomycota > Sordariomycetes > Microascales > Microascaceae > Lomentospora > Lomentospora prolificans. Next base: position 983,208 of record JARFXM010000003.1, read on the forward strand.
TATAGTACGGACATTTTCCCAACGCCCTCATAGACTGACGTCGGTTGTGAGACCACAGAGAGCTCATCCAGGGTCAACTTAAGCAGTCGGATCTCCCTCTGCTTAGACGAGACTTGAGCGCGGGATAGGCTGATCTGCTGCTCAGCGGCGGCAGCTTGTGTTTCGATTTCTCGAATGAGCTATATACCTTTTTAAGCCCCAAGTATTCCGCAATGCACGGATCTGGATAGGACCGAATTTCTAATCCGGCGTCATACCTTTTCAAGTGCAGTACTGGATATTGACATTCTTCCAGGTGCAAGTCGTAGGTTACGAGCTAACTTGAGGGTAAGGTGACTCTGGGCTCTTTTTTCAAGACAATTTGGTATGGCTGTACGTGGCGGCGCTATTCTTCGTCAAAATCGGATGTAAATGACGGCTGATGTGAGAGAAGGAAAAGCCAAATTGAAATAACGCAAAAATCGGGGAGAGGTGTACAGGTTGATGCCTGTTTGAACTTCTTTTTCAGCCCCTCAGTTTTCCCCTCCTCTAAAAGACAGCCCAATTTAAACTGCCCTGACGCACGTCTGAAGATGCACCGTGGACATCCACAGGTTGTCAACATTACTACACGTGATCTAAGTCCAGCGGACAGTCGTTCTTGGTGACTCGAGAGTCGGGAAAGCCGAGAGGCTTGAACAAAAGCCACAGACAACCCTCGCGCCACATTCGCCAGTAACTCGACCTCACATCCGGAAAGATGCTGCCATGGGGTTCAATAGGCGCCGTTATGAAGCAGCGACAACATAGTGTTTCGAAACACTTTTCACTACGAAAACAATATAGAACAATTCCAGGCGCGCCCTCTTCTCGAGAACATCTAAGCATGAAATTGCAGCACCTCTTGAAATAACCTACCCATCTAGGGACAAGCCCGATCCGTTCTACGTTAGTGATCCAGGTCAATGATGAGAGTGGCCGATTGCTTGCTGACAGAGACAGACTCCAAGAACCCGAGCCATCCTACCACGCGATATCCAGGGCCTCGGGCCTCCTAAAGCACAAACAAGAAGTAATGATTGAGTAATTCGACCCACCATCAAGCGACTAAATCCGCTAAATACTGGTATACCCAGCATGGCGTCCGGATTGCCCTCGAAATGGGGATCTTTTCTCCAGCAAGCAGTTGCAGGTGTCGAGGCGCGACTTGATACAATACTCGCCGAAGGAGATCCTTCAGCGACATCTTCCCAGCCGCCTGATGGCAACAGATCATCTGTCGAGAGTACTTCCAAGGCTCCAATAGGTAATAAGAAACAGCAAACCCCCATTTCTTGCTGTAATTTATCCTACTTACACGGTCGATTCTTGTAGAAACACCCCGCCCAGGGCCTTCCTCCGGAAGACTGCAGGAACGCCTCAACAGGGCAGTTACCATGAAGTCCACCACTACCAACTCATCCGCCTCCAGCAACGCCACCTTTCCGCGCCATAGGTCTTGTGATGAGCAGAGCGCGCAGTCCAAGAGCTCCAGCGATATCATTAAAACTGAGGTAAACTTGCAAGATGCAAACCCAAAAAACGTTGATGAGCGAGCATTACTCCACTCGACACGGACCGTGAACTCTCATCCTGAACAGCAATTCTCCCCAGATGTGGGGGAGATCAGACAAAGTCTCACTCCAAATCTCCAACTTGATGAGAAACACACGACGCATTCTTGCTCTGCCTGTGACGGGCTTCGTAATAGGATTGCGTTCCTTGAAGCCGAAGTGCTTCAACTAGAGTCTCAAAATCTTGGAGAGCAACACGAGCACGTAGAGAGGGCAGATGCACTTGAATCCAAACTGAAATTTTTAGCTCGTGAGATTACAGAATCTGCCCGAAAGTCTGCAGCCGCGGCACCAGCGGGGAGCGTCGAACAACAGCTAGCAGAGAGGGACGAAAAGATCGGCTTGCTAATGACGGAGGGCCAGTCTTTAGCTACCACGGAGCAAAAGCACCGCTCAATAATAAAAAAATTGCGGGCCCAAGTAATGGAAAGTGACAAAGCCATTACCAAACTAAAGACGGATAACGATCGCCTCATGTCAGAGTTGGAGCTCTTGAAGACATCCGAGTTCAGACACGACGAGCTTCAAGCTGCTCTCCAGGCACTCCGCATAGAGCACGAAGTTTCTCAAAAAGAGTTGGCGCGTTTTCGGGAGGATTTGTCTAGCAAGGACGAAACAATCAATAGATTGAAGTGCGAAATCGAGAGAACTACTCAGCTACTAGATAATGCCAGCTCTGGTTCCAGCGATCGCGCCCTAGACGAAGCGCGGCTTCGGATTGCGGAGCTCGAAGCCACACTGATCACGCAAGGAGCAGAACAGAAACTTGCTCTGAACAAGGCTTATGCAGAAGTAGCCGAATTCCGACAACGGGTTGAGGCAAGCCAGAGCCAGTACCTGCAAGCAAATGCAGAGGTGGAGATCTTGGAAAACAAACTAGAGGCAATGCGCATCATTGTCGAGGAGACGTCAAACAGCAGCGGCGGTTCACAGGCAAAGCTTCTTCGCCAGATTGAAACACTTCAATCACAACACGCCGTTGCTAATGAAAACTGGCAAGGCATCCAGGCGAGCCTCCTTACAAAAATTACCGCGCTAGAGAAAGAGCGAGATGAAATGAGTTACAGAGAGATGGAGCTAAGGAAGAAGGCAAAGGACCTGGTAAAGCCACTCCAAGGGTACCCACATTATTGGTCTACAAGATAAGACACTAATGAGTTCATATCTCAAGTCGTCACGATTTAGGCAGCAATCGGAACAGCTACAGCATCTCGAGTCTCAGATTGCGACATATCGAGATGAGATCGCAATAGCTAAGCAGGAATTGGTACGGGTACGAGAACAAGCCATGCCAATACGTAACCGAGACGGGGACGGAAAGGCAAGCAAGCAGATGAAGCTCATTGAGGAGAGTAATGAGAGGGCTGGGCAAACTGCCGGCATCGTTCTGGATCGGAACAATAGCCAGGCGTCCCCAGTGGCCACCCCCGCCCGAAGATCCATTTCCGATCATTCTGGGCCTGAGAGTAGCCGGGCACTTATTTTCGCACCTATATTGAGCAGCAGTAACCCGGAGAGCGGAAGGTCTAGCTCTAACCTTGCAACCAGCCTATCACACAACCTTCCACCATCTCCTGCTACCCCAATATACGCAGGCCAATATCCTCGACAGCAGGATACACCATTGGACATATCGGCTGGGTTTATTGTTGACCCTCACGAAGGCGATGCGGTCCCAGAGGAAGCAGCGGATGAGATCTTCTCACCACAACGCGGCACGCACGATATGGCATCTGTCTCAACAACGGCTGCTGGCCCATCAATACAACTGGTGGAAAGGATGAGTGCCGGCATTCGAAGACTGGAAGCGGAAAAGCTTACGTCGCGAGAAGAGCTACTACGCGTTTCTCATCAGCGTGATGATGCGCGGGCACAGATTGTATCCTTGATGAAGGAGATAGAAGACTATAAACACTCTAGCGCGCGAGTCCAAGGGCTTGAAAAGGAGGTGGCGGAAATCAAAGAAAGATATCTAACCACTCTTGAATTGCTCGGAGAGAAAAGCGAGCTAGTGGAGGAGCTACAAGCGGATATTCAGGATGTCAAAGCTATGTATCGTGATTTGGTGGAGCGAACGGTCCGATAAATCGATTTAACGTCCATAACCGCCAATAGTTCGACAACCTACGTTTTTTTTTTTGCGTGTCTAGATCTCGATGCCCTCCCTCTCAGCCTCTCGCTCAATGTACCGACGTATCTGTGCCGAATAGTTTCTCATATGTCAGGTCAGTACGCTTTTGGTGCTGGGTTTGTTGGGCTTCGAACCTCCTTATCTGGCGAGAGCTGAATTGCGAGCATGCCGTCCACATCACGTTTCCTAGTGTCTGCGCCCGCCTTCATAAGCGTGACGGCTGCGTCTCCTAACATGCAAGGTCAGACAAACAAGTTCAAACCTGGCCCCGGCTTCATTGAATAGATCCTACCGTGGCCTTCTGCTACGGCGTGATGAAAGGGCGTATATCCCGAAACGTCAGTCGCATCTATTGGACTTTTGTGGCTTAGAAGGAGTTTGATCATAGGGGTTGACCCAGCTGCAGCCGCTCTGTGGATTGGGTATTGGCCACGCCTATCCCGAACTCTACTTGATACAGGTGGTTGTTGCTGGAAGAGAATATGAGCTAGTTCGGTGTTTCCTTTAGAGGCAATCAAGTGAAGCGCAGTCTACAAAATACGCCGTTGGCGGCAGGTGAGCATACAGCAACATAGCAGAGGCCGGGGAACTGATTCACCTGGCCGTTATGGTCTATGTTCTATTAGTTGGTCGTTCGTGTGACGACATAATATTAAAGGGCTGGTGCCACCTACTCCGCTGGTTGATATCAGCTCCCTTCGCAAGCAGGATTGAGAGTATTTCTTCCGAGTCCTTTATGTTCGCAGCAATCATGAAAGGCGACCAGCCGCTATCGTCCTGGGCAGTGCACGCCGCAACTCAATACATAGCCAACCAACTAGTGTCGGGGACTCACCTGAATATCGGGATCGAAATCAGGCAGTCCGACTAACAAACGGACTACGTCCACACTATTGGCAGAAGCTGCCCAGTGAATGGGCAATCGGCCATCAGCGTCCTTCACTGACGCGTAGCGAGGATGAGACTTGAAAATTATGAGTGGACGAAGCGAGGGACCGAAGAATCAAATCGGATTCGACAGGATGAAGCGGAGGGGCCTGGCTACTGACTTTTATGAGGCCCTCAGCCTGAGATGCTGTCTTTGCATTAGCTGAGAAGCTTCAACAAGCTCTGCGAAATACCATACCGTCGCCCCGTCGTGCTGCATCATGGAGCAAGAAATTTGAGGCCTGCTCAGACATGATGGCCGAAGGAATAACCAAGAAAAATTACGAACAGGGACAGGAGTTTCTAGATTAACAGTAAAATGAACAAGGCCCGTATGCTATTTCATACACACAGAGAAAAAGATAATCTTATTACTCAATCCATCAATGGAAACTCGCTGCTCTTGAAATCTGATATTCTCCGCCGGAGTATTATGTCAGATTCACAATTCGTGCTCCAGACCCCGCGCCTTAGCATACATGCATTTATTAGGTATTTGATCAATGCTGTACACTCTCGAGGGGTTTGAGCTCTGAACAAATAATACTGTCCGCCTTCGCAACAGATCAAAGCAGACCTTGCGCAGTGTCCCCGTATCGCCCTCATATCCAGCGGAGATTCATATCTGAGTCACTGAATTCCCAACTTTAACAAGTGTACCTCGGTTTTTTTTTTTTTTTTCTTTTTTGAAACGATGGAGCATGAAGACCAACAGCACTCGCCTCCAGGCCTTGCGAATCTAGCATTGATGAACTCGAAGAGTCGGCGGACTTGGTTTGCTTCTCGCCCGGACACAAAGCGTCAGAAGCTCGATATCAGTACAGGCGAGGACCTTTTTCATTCACAACTTGGAGCAACGCTACGAGCAGATTATGCACATGTCTTGTCTCTTCCCACCACATTAGCCGCCAAGCAATCCTCAACGTCCCTTCGCAAACGGGGAGTAGCCGGTGACAGTCGCAGCTCTGCAAGGAAATTGCGCCAGCCGGATACTCACGTGGCCTTTACAAAGACCCCATCAGCAGTGGTTCTCCACGAAAAACATGAGAGTGGAATAGGAACGGGTCCTCAACCTGGCCATAACCGGAGTTTGGTGTCTGAGACTCGACAATCCGACCTCAATCCCGAATGGCACGCGCCGTGGAAACTCATGAGGGTCATATCGGGCCATCTAGGCTGGGTCAGAAGCCTAGCAGTCGAGCCCGATAACAAGTGGTTTGCAAGTGGCGCAGGTGACAGAACAATCAAGATATGGGATTTGGCGACGGGATCTCTCCGGCTTACGCTTACAGGTCACATATCAACTGTACGGGGGCTTGCCGTCTCGCAGCGCCACCCGTACCTGTTCTCATGCGGGGAAGATAAGATGGTGAAGTGTTGGGACCTAGAAACAAACAAGGTCATCCGGCATTATCACGGTCACCTCAGCGGTGTATACGCCCTCTCCCTACATCCTACTCTTGATGTTCTTGTAACGGGGGGGAGAGATGGTGTCGCGAGAGTCTGGGATATGCGCACCCGGAGTAATATTCACGTCCTTGGAGGCCACACCGGAACCATCTCAGACTTGCGTTGTCAGGAAGCCGATCCACAGATTATCACATCCTCTCTAGACTCCACGGTCCGGCTTTGGGACTTGGCCGCGGGAAAAACCATGGGTGTCCTCACGCACCATAAAAAGGGCGTTCGAGCTCTTGCCCTTCATCCCACCGAATTCACGTTTGCTTCGGCAAGTACAGGAAGCATCAAACAATGGAAATGCCCCGAGGGTGCTTTCATGCAGAATTTTGATGGCCATAACGCGATTATTAACACGCTATGTACGAATGCCGATAACGTCATGTTCTCTGGCGGTAAGCTTAAACCCCCCCCAACGCTGTAGTCATTAAGCTATGCTGCTTACATTTCTCCTTTCGGGCCAGGCGATAATGGATCGATGAGTTTCTGGGATTGGAAATCTGGCCATAGGTTTCAAGCGTTGGATACGACCGCTCAACCAGGCTCTTTGGACGCCGAGGCCGGTATCATGACTGCTACCTTTGATCAATCCGGTATGCGGCTCATTTGTGGCGAGGCGGACAAAACAAGTAAGGAGTTTGATTAAACCAACATGGGTGGAAAATACTAACAGGCTCTCTCTTTCAGTCAAAATATGGAAGCAAGATGAAACAGCAACCCCAGAAACACATCCTATTGTGTGGACGCCGAGCTTAGCTCGGCGCAAATTCTAAAATATTGGATACCGTTGAGCAGGCTAGCTTTGTACCCTTGTGCCACGCTTTCCCAGATCATAGACTGATACCTAGCCTGTGTATCTCATGATCATCGCGGAGGGCCATCCGAATGTCACTCTCGGAGAAAGCGAGTCGAATTTTGTTTGGTCGGCTTGGCGCATGCTCCTCTAGGATAACTATTCCCGCAGCTTCCAAATCGAGGGCTGCAATTCCCAGGCCAATGGAGCGCGGGGTCAAGCTCCCTCTCTGGTAGTTATTTTCCACTTGGCTATCCGGGACCAAACTCATAAGCGCCCCCGTAGCCTCCTCTTCCCATTGCGATGAGCATGCCTTAAGCATGAGGGTCATCTCATCCGTCACATCAGCCATGGTCGTCTCCATACTTCGGGATCTTCTGATCCTGTCCAATATGGCTAGTAAGAGCAATTTTGAAATGAGAGGGAGGCACCGAATTTGGTGTTGTGTTGGGTTAGAAGTAGCTTCGTTAATGGCTCGCTTGATAGTGGATATAGAAACAGTCGTGCTGGCGTGCTCGATCCTGCGTGATGATTTACCATGGGGGCCCGCTGATCCCCGAATGATAGGAGATTGGTCTGCTTCAACGAGCTCTACGGCCCTCCTGCAGATATCAAGGGCTCTTCTCGCGTCTCCACTGACAGCGGCCACCTTTCTACTTGCAAACTGTACCGCATCTGGCTCGACTATTTTGCTTGGTACACTCTCAAGCCGAGATTGGATGATTTGGACAAGCTGATCATGAGTGTAGCCAGGAAACGCTATTCTTGTTAAACCTGAGGAAGGTTAGATACTGAGCCATAAATATCTCTCTTGAATTTCCGACACATACCTAATCGACTGCTAATTTTATTGCTTAGCGTGCGCTCAGGGAGATCCATGGTATTTGCGACTGCAAGGACAACCAAACGACTATGTTTCAAGGAGGGCCAGTTGAAAAAGTTGTACATCACACTCTGGTTCTTAGTCACGAGTTGATCCAACTCGTCCATCAACACAACGCAAGAAACGCGGCGTGGGTTTGGATGGCTAAACTCCCGTTCAAGAAGATCCAATGCTTGGGTTGGGCTCACACGATCACCTTTCAATGCCTCCCAAAGGATGACGTACGCCTGGTGAGGGTTGGTGATCTTCATGCCGTTGATCTCGACAAAAATGAAATCATCCAACTCGTCGGCTTCTACTGCAAGTTCAAGATGACGGATAACTTCACGAACCGTCGCAGTCTTCCCCGTGCCGGGAGTTCCTGATATATAAATGCAGTTGCTTGATCCGTTTGATATTGCTTTCTCCAGGTGAACGTAGACTTCATTGAACTCATTTTCCCTGCATGGCAGGCTTGTAGGAACTGCTGCGACGTGGAGCCGACTCCTCGCTGCCCGAAAAGGGGAATACGCGACATCATCCAACACCTGCCGAGTTGATAAGGGGGTAAATTCCAGAGATCTTTTATTTATCGTTCTGTAGGAACCCTTGAGTTATCATGCCGCCGTCCTGGGTTGTACCGGTGAGAACATACCTTCGCTGAGGAGATGAAGAACTCAGTCGGCGCTTTCGCGGGGTTGTCAGCACCCTGGGCGTCTCTTGACCGGTGGTATCGTGTAGGGGACGCTCTTTGGCTGCCTTGGAGGAAGCCGGATGGAGACCCTTCGTAGATTTGGATACATACTCTATCAAGTCGTCAAGATCCTCAACACCTCGATATATGTCCTCCCAGACGAATTCATCCGTGTAGACTGTGGTCCGCATATCCAAGCCACGACGGCAGACGAATAACTTGCCCACATCTGGGGATCGCCGTGGTACCTTCTTCGAAGGGTACAGTTCGCTGAACCGATCAAAGGAGACAACACTCGCCTTGCCATCAATTGCATCGAGCGGATTCACATCCGAAGAAAGGGAGATATAAATTTCATTCTACAATACAGTTAGCTATAGTCTGTTACTTTCGAGTCGAGGGAAGCGTAGCGCACTGGCAGAAAATCTACTCTCTTCTTTGCTGTATTCCTGATCTCCCTCTCGTTTGAGAACCATACAAAATCCGCGGCCATTTGACCACGGTCATCGACCATGAAGTGTCGGATAATGGCAACCCAAGGTGGGCCGGATGCTTCAGCACGCAATAAGACGCAATCGCCACGATAGACCTCTTCTGTCCCTAGACGCGCACCCACGATATGCTGAGAGGAAGCCGGGCTGGCGAACGGGGAGACTGGTCCGTGAGGTTCAGGGTTATCATTACAGGCAACATCATCTGTGTAGATCCATTCCCAGTCTAGGGAGCAGTGAGAAGACCTATCACTCATTCCCAAAATTCTTGCGCCCGAGATAATCGTGAGCGTTGCCAGCCTGTGGTAGGATGAGTAGCGGCACTGTCCCGAGGTAGGTGGGAACGAATGAAAAGAATATTAAAGCAACTCCGAGGTAGCAAGTATAAAGCTAAATATAACAATATATAACATATAGTATTATTACTTCTATTGGAAAAAAACGTTTATTCAAGATACTATAAAAACCCTATATAGTAGCTTTTATTGGTTATAATTATAGGGGTAAATAAAGGTATTTTACTATTAATAAAATGGTTATTGATTATATAGTTAACAATTTGTATATTATAGTTTCAGAGAAATTTGAATTATATTAGATTATAATTTTATTTTTAACTATTGAAAATGAATCATGTTATAAATTATTAACTATAATTAATCAAATTATTTATTATATATTATTTATCATTATTTAAACTATAAGTGTTACGACCATATTCTAAATATCGCTATAATAGCCAGCTAGAGGACACTGTAGGCAACTGCTATAGCTTCCCATAGCAGCGGGCGCTATCTGTAACAGGCTAGCCAACTAGTGTCACAAGTGGCCCAAGAAGGGACTAGGAGGCAGTTAGAAAGGGTAGAAAATGGTAAAGCTTAGGAACAGAGAGAGCTAATTGTTAAGTAGATAAAAGATATTCGATAAAAGAATATCAGTTCTCCATAAGTTAAATATAATCCTATAGAGAGGTTGGTGTTGGTGTGACCTTGATCACTCGGGTAACTTATGCTATATTGGGATTCTTAACTATTACCCTGGGTGATATTATTGATCTTATTCTTATTCTTATTATTATCCTTCAAGTAAAATACAATCTGAAATAGGGGAGGAAGCCCTATATTTATAGTAGTATTCTTCTATTCTAGAAGGATCTATATCTAGTGCTACCCTAAAGTTATAGTTACTACCTACTACCTTATAGTAGGTTAAGAGTAATTATATTAGTAAGACTACTAGTAAACTTAAGTAATTAAAGTAGGATAAGTATTATATTACCTAAAAGAATTATAATAACCTCTACCTTAAGAAAAATAAAAGGGAGTCTAAGAAAAAAGCCTTTTTATAAGAATATTTTCATAGTTATTATAATATTAATAGTAATATTGACATAAAGATAATGAGTACTATTTATATTTATATAACAGAAGCTAACTAGAGGTTATACCTAGATTTATAACTAAAGTAGTATATAATCAGATTCTTCTAATAAGAGTCTAGCTATACCTAGCTAGATTAAGACTAAGAACTAACTCCTACTAATCACTAAATACTTTATAACCATAATAAGAATTAAAAGAGCCTACTAAGGATACTCTAAAATAAGAATAATAAATTAATAAGTTTTAAAACCCGATCTGTTAGATCACTACTAGCTAAGATTTTATACTTTAAACTTTTAAATTAGAAATAATTCTAAGATAATATAGAAAAGATAGCTTAGATTCTACTTAAGCAAAATCTAATATAAAAATATAAAAAGAAGTTAATTTATTACAGCTATGCCATATTACTTACTAACGGCCAAGCTACCAGCAAGTAAGTCAGAAAAGGGGCTATAATACTATTCATAGAATCATTATAGTCACTATTTTCACTTAAGTTCACCCTATATAGTCTATTAGTATATAGGTAGGTGGTCTCTTATAATAGTAAAATAGTCTTTTTTTTATAAGGGATGTAATATAGTTATACTTAAGTAAGAGGGTCCAAGATATTATAGAGTTAGATAAGAGAGTATTTACTATTAATTTATAGAATTATAATATAAAGATTTTAACTTAAAAAGCCCCTTTTTCTTCTAAGCTCTTTAACTTACTTCCTTTTACATTTCTATCTTTATTTTTATTTAAGTAGAATATAAACTAGCTTTAAACTACCTCTAAGTAATCTCTAAACTACCTTAGAATAATCTTTAATTTAAAACCCTAAAATACTAAATCTTAAATAAGTTAAAAGATAATATCTTAGGACTTATTAATTTATTATTTATTTTAAAGTATTTTTACTAAAACTTTCTTAATTTCTATTATAGCTTTAAAGTATTTAGAAATATAAAAAGTTAGTTCTTAACTCTAACTAAATTAAGTATAATTTAGCTTTTAATAAAAGAATCTTTTTATTATAAACTTTTAAGAATTTATAATTAGTTTTTAATCTAGGATTCTTTATATAATACCTTTCCTTATAAAGAAATGTAATAATAATAAGAAATAAGATAATCTTTAAATTTTTTATTTAGGGTTGGTATTAAGTAGGATTTATATTCTAATTTTTATTAAAGTATTATAGGATGTATTTATCTTTAATTTTAGACTTTAAGAGTTCTCTTTTTATTCTCTAAGTATTTAAGGTTTAATTTTTTTTTATAATTCTAGATTTTTAAGTATTTTCCTTTTTTATTATAATCTTATAGTAAATATAGTCATTATCAATAATACTTATTATATTATTTAAGGATTCTTAATTCTTTATAAAAAAAACTCTTATTCTCAAAAGAATCCTTAAAAAACTTATTATATTTTTTTAACTTTTATGTCTAGATTCTTCCTTTTTTCCTTTTTAAATTATTAACTTTATAATAATCTTTATTTTTATTTACAAACTTTTTAACTTTATCTCTAAGTTTAATATTATAATAGCTTATATACTAGACAATATAGCCTGTTAAGCTTTTATTTATAATGAAAGTTTAATTAATATTACATTTAATAGTAAATGAAGTTAACTAATTAAGTTTAATCTTGAATTAAAATTTGAATATATTTTATTAATTTACTTAAACTTATTCTATTTTTATATTAATACGTCTAAGAAGTTTTTAAATAGTTTATATTTAATATTAAAAGTTTATATTATTTTATAATTTATTTAGTCCTTATTCTACTTAAAAATAATTAAATTAAATTTTATTAAATTTCTTTTCCTTTTTAAACCTTATGTTAATAATAGATTTACTATTTAGTAGAAACTATTAGTAATATTATAATTAATATATTAATTAAATTTTAATATTTATCAAACTTTTCTTATAAAATCTTGAAAACTATTTTTATATATATTAGTAAAAGTAAATCTAATAAAATCCTTATTTATAAAAAATAAAGTCTTTTATATTTTTTAAAATATAATTACTATTTTGTAAAATTATAAATAGTATTATCTTTTTATAACTATTTTATAATATATATTTAAACCTTAAATTTCTTATAATTAATAATATTATAATTATTTAATATATTTAAATTAGATTTAATTATTAATTTAATTTAATTTAGTTTATTTAGATTTAATTAACTATAAATCGTGAAGAACTATTTATTTATTAACTATAGATAGTAAGAATTATTTATTTATTAAAAAGGTGAATTATAAACTTTAATAGATTTTAAAAAGGTAAAATTATTTAATTTTAATTTTGAAGATTTATAATATTTGTTACTTTTTATTTAAAATATTATTTTATTAAAACTTTAATAAAGTAAATAAATAAAAAGTTTTTTTGTAAAAGTTTTTATAAAATATATAAATGATTATAATATATAAAAAAGTAATTTAACCCTTTTTTAAGTTATTTTTATAATTAAAATTTATTTTAGAATATCTTTACTTTATAATACTTTATTAACTAATTAAATTCTTAGTAAATCCTCTAGGTTTTTAATTAAAAAGTAGAATTAAAATTAAAAGATACTATAAGTAATTTATTAGTTAATATTCTAATTAAAACTCTTAGTTTCTAATATTATTATCTTAAAAGGTTTTTTAGTAATTTTACTTTTTCTCTTTATTATTTTCTAGTAGTATATTATAATAATTTATTATATATTATCTAAGTTCTCTAATAGTTTCTGATTATTCTATTTAATTAAAAATCTTATTTACTTATTAAATTAAAATAAATTTTATCTTTTTTTCCAATTTTTAATAATTTCTTTAATTTTTTGATTTTTAGATTCATTTTTAAATCTAAAAAATATTAAAAATACGCTTTTTGATTTTTTAGGAATTATAGAAGATTTATTAAGAGTATGAAATATAATAATTAATACTTTATGAAAGAACTAACCTAATAAGTATTTTATTTTATATATTTAAAAAATCTTAATATAAATATGAATTAATATTGGTTTTTTTTACTACTTTTAAAAAAGGTTTAAATAGATAACATAATTATTTATCTTATTTTATATTTATTATAATATCTATTTTATATTTTAATTATAATTATTTAATATTTTATTATCTATTTTTTTATTTTATAACATTGATTTAATTATTCTTAAATTCTTTAATTTAGAATTAGTTTAAATAAATTATTAAGTTAATAGATTAAGAATAATAATTATATAGAAATTAAAATAATACTATTAAAGTAATATTTTAATGATTTAAATTAGTAAATTATTATAAAAAGTTTTTATTTATTTTAAGATTAATTTCATTAAATAATTCCATTAATATATGTATTTTAGAAATAAATTATTAATCTTTAATTTATTCTTTTTATTTATTTATATATTTAAAAATATTATGTAATAACAAAAATCAACATTAGATCTTCTAGTTTTATAAAGTTTTATTTATAATTAACTAATAAATAACTTTTTTAATTATTTATAGTATTAATAAGTATTTTAAAATAATATTCAGGTTTTTTATAGAGGATTTAAACTAAGTTAAATACTTAAAGGTTCTTAATTATTAGAATAAATCTTATAATTTAATAAAATAATATATTCTATAAAAATAATATTTACTTTTTTTAATTTTAAATTTAACTTTTAGAAAACTTTATAATAAAGTTAAAAATACTTTTTTGAAAAAGATATTTAAATAAAAGTAAAAGGATTAATTTCTTATAAGAGTTATATTAAGGTTTTTATACTTTTTAATATCATATTATATATCAATTTTAATATAATTATAAATATTTACTTTTAGGTTTTTCTAATAAAAGATATATTTTAGTAATTCTACTATATAATTTCTTTTTAAATAATTTACTTTTAGGTTATAATCATTTTCTGAATAAATTTTACTTTAAGAATTTTTTTTAATTAAGTATAATAATCTTTTCTTTATAAAATAGTAATCTTTATTTCTTATAATATAAAATTCTCTATTTAAATATTCTTAGAATATATTACTTAATTTTTTGATGATATAGATTTACTTTATATAATATTTTTACTTTATTTAATATTTATACTTTATTAGTAAATGTATTACTTTAATTTAATTTTAAAGTTTCTTTAGTTTAATCTAGGAAAAAAAACTTTTATATTATTTTACTATCTAGTTTATTTCTTAGAGCTTCTCTTAATCTAGCTTAAAAAACTAAATTATTCTCTTTTTCTAATTTATTAATAGTATATTTTTTCTATCTTAACTTAGAAAAGGTCTTTTATAATTTCTACTTCTAGATTTTAGGAAATTAGTAATTTTATTCAATAAAAATAAAAGAGTTATTAGTGATTAGAATATATTCTAGGTTTTTAATATATTATTACTAAAATATTTAGAGATTATTTTTTTTATATATTTAGGGTTTACAGGATTTTAAGTTATTTAGGAGTACATTTTAATATAATTAACTTTCTATTAGGAAAATTTTATATTAGTAATTTCTATTTATATAACCTTTTTAGTAAATTTCCTTAATATAATAATACTTTATAGTTATAGATTTTTATTATTAGTTTAGTATTATTAAATTAAATATATTTTATATAAACTTCTATAAGTAAGGTAATTATATTTCTAATAATTTTTTCTAATAGTTATAATAAGAAAATATTTAAAAAGATTATAAGGTCTAGTAGAGAAATACTATAAGTATTAATACTTTTTTTATATTTAAATTTGAAGTAAAATCTTTATTTAAGTTTAATAATAGTATTTTATCTAAATATGAAGTTAAATAATTATAAAGGATATAATATAGTTATATTTAAGTAAAAGGCTTATATACATTATAAAATTAGATTAGAAAGTATTTACTATTAGTTTATAGAATTATAATATAAAGATCTTAGTTTAAAAGCCCTTTTATCTTTTAAACCTCTTTAATTAACTTCTTTTTATATTTTTATCATAGCTTTTATTTAAGTAGGATATAAATTAGCTTTTAGTTACCTCTAGGTGGTCTCTAGACTATCTTAGAATAATCCCTAATCTAAAAGTCTAAAGTACTAGAACTTAAATAGTTTAAAAGATATATCTTAAGACTTATTAATTTATTATTTACTTTAGAGTATCCTTAGTAAAACTCTCTTAACTCCTATTATAGTTCTAAAGTATTTAGGGATTAAAGGGAGTTAGTTTTTAATTCTAGCTAGACTAAATATGACTTGGCCTTTAATAAAAGAATTTGTTTATATTCTTTCTATCTAGATTATAGTTCCTTAGTTCTTTATATATTCCTTGCCTTTAGCCTCTAGTATTGCTTGGTTACTACTGATATTTTGCTAGGGTGTGCCTATGCTTATTTATATGGTATAGTGTAATAATTATACTTCTAGAAAGAGCTAGAGGTTATTAGGATTCTTATTCTATATAAGTTATGCTAGGACCTTCTATTTTACTTTAAAGGTTATGCTCTTATAAGCCTTTGTCTTTATAACTTATAGAATTTTATCTCTTAGAGTCTCTAGATATAAAGTAGTTATATAAACAGGTAAAAGGGTACTCTGAAAAGATTAGTAAACCTAAGTAATTCTAGATTAGTAGAGATTATATTTAAGATTATTTACTAGTCTTTAGGTTTATAAATAGAGGGTATTTAAGAGGTTCCTGCTATTAACTTATTAGAGTTATAATAAGTCTACTATTAAGACTTTATTTAATCTATTATTCTTTTCTATCTTTCTACTTTTTTTTATTATTCTTTATGGATTATAAGATAATTATATAATATACTATGGCATTACTAGAGACAGCTTAAATAATAGTTTATATTATATTAATTTTAAATAATAAAAGGGTAAGATCTAAATAAATATATTATATAGACTTTATAAGATTTTTATAGAAAGGGCTATACCTATATTAATAGTTCTACTCCTAGAGGTCTAGGAATTACTAAAAAGTTAGTTATATCTACTCCTAAGGGTCTAGTACTATTTAAGAGTAGGTTATAGTAGTATACTAGTTAGAGTACTATACCTCCCTAACCTATTTAATTGTAGATACTTAGGTCTAGCTTCTAGCTAGACCTCCTTTCAGGTTAAAACCCTTATAATAAATATCTAATAGGGAGTATTTAACCCTATATAACTAAATACTATATTAGAGGGACCCTATACCTAAGTTAATAACTATAAGCTATATGAAAGAAGAAGAATATTAAGATGAAATTTGTTATAGTGTTGCTATACTACTTCCTTACTATTATACTATACTATATAAGCAAGTATAGGTACACCCTGGTAGAACTTTAGTAGTAAGTAAATAATACTAGAGGTTAAAAGTAAGGAATATATAAAAAAGCTAAGAAGTAATTCTTTTTAATCATTGAATACTTTAAAATTATAGTAGAAGTTAGGAGAGTTCTACTAATAATACTCTAATAAAAGAATAATTAATAAATTAGTAAAATCTTAAGATTTTACTTTTTAGACTATTACTAGTAGAGATTCTATACTTTAGACTTTAGAATTAATAATAATTTTAAGATAGTCTAGAGATAGCTTAGAAGTAGTTGAGAGCTAACTTAGATTCTATTTAAACAAAAGCTAAAATAGGAATATAAAAGGAAGTTAGTTAAAGAGCTCTAAGGATAAAAAAGGGGGTTTAAGTTAAAATCTTAATTTATAATTCTATAAACTTATAGTAAATACTATTTAATCTAATTCTATAATACTTATAACCTTCTTACTTAAGTATAAGTATATTATATCTATTATATTTAGTTAGTATTCTTAGGTTTTTATTTCCTTTTTTCTTCCTACTATTCCTTTTTACTTCCTATTTATAGTTAATATACCTTTTCCTTTATACTCTCCTTCTTTTCCTTACTAGTAACCTATTAACTAGTTAACTATCCTATATAACTCCTTAATTTCTTCTCCCTACTTTTATATCTTTTACTAAAAGGTAATTACTTTTATTACTAATTATTTAATCTAGAGTAATTATAAGCTTACTTAATCCCTAGTTTTATTTAATAGTATACTATTATTAATAATATTAGTTAGTAATCTTAGTACTAAGGTTACTCTAGCTACTCTATAAAGGTATTAGTATAAAGGGATATTATTATTATCCCTTATAATATCTTATCTATTAAGTTATTACTATTACCCTTATTATCCTTAGTTATTATATTATTACTTACCTTTAAGCTTATTATACTTACCTTATATATATCTATCTCTTCCTTATTTTATAAAAGAGTTTATACTTATCCTTTTTTATTATAGAAGAAGTTACTAATAGTAATAGAGTTCTTTTTATTAGTATCTAAAGGACTAGGTTATTATCTTATTCTACTAGGTAGTTAATAAGATCCTATACTTTAAACTTTTTTAATACTTTTATTATTATTTTTAGCATTTTATTATTAGTATTATATACTTATAAGCTAGATATTAATAAATAAGTAAATAGCTTATAAATAATATCTAATTTTTTTTATCTAGTATACTCTTTAATATAGTCTCTTAGCTATTATACTATAAGGTACCTTACCTAGCTATAATATTCTATTTTTATAGAATTCTTTTACTATTACTATTACTTCTTTTACTTATTACTTTCTATGAATTACTTGCTAATTTGTTCTAAAACTATATCTTAGTAAATAATTCCTACTTTTCCTTAGTAATCTTTATTATTATATTTAATACTATAACTTATAATTTATAATATAGTTATCTTTTTCCTTTTAGGATTTAGTTATAATAATAAGATTAATAATTATACTTTAAATTCTATTATAGATAGTAAAAGTATATTACTAGAGATTACTATTTAATAGTTATTTAGCTACTTACTAGGGTATTATTATTAAAAATAGTATTAGGAGAATCATTATAATATCTAATAAAGGTTTATAAGAGAGAGATAACTAGTACTTTTAGTTATTTAATTATTTAATACTAGCTTAGTAGTAATTATATCCTTTTTGGGTTATTAATTTATTATTATGTTTATTTTCCTTTTTTTTTTAGACCTTATAATCTTTTATTCCTTTCTTTCTATTATTTAATAGTAATTATAACCTTTTAGTTAATCCACTATTATATTTTATTACTATTAGTAGAATTCTATTACTCATACTTTTTTTTTTTATTTACTTATAGATTATTCTAATATCTTTTATATTATTATTTACTATATCCCTTTCTATAGTATTTAGTTTAGCTAATATTTTATTTATTAGTTCTTACTAGTATTTAAGGATTATTTCTTTTTTCAAACTTCTTATTTCTAGTATTTATTAACTTAATATCTTTTTTATAAGTATTTACCTCTACTTCTTCTATTAGCACTTACTAGCTCTTCTCTTTTTTATAGTTTATATAAAGTATTTAATAGTATAAATATTAGAGATTAAATAAATAAAATACGAACTTATAAAGAATATCTATTCTAAATCTTTTTTATATTAACTATTATTTTAATTATTTATCTTTTCTTATTTTTACTATTAGAAAATAAGATAATCATAGAATATTAATAATGAATTAAGTTAATTAAATCCTTTTAGTTAAATACTACTAAGAGAAGGTATAGTAAGTAAGGATATTTTATGAATAATGAATAGATATACTTTTATAATATAGCCCTTTTCCACTATACTTAAAGTAGAAGCTTATAAAAATACAAAGAAAGCTTACTAAATAGTAATTAGTCTCTATAAGTTATTATAAAAGAAAGTATTAATATAGTAAAATAAGAGTATTTCTTTATAAAAAAGGTAGTAATTATAGTGAAGAATAATGAATAATTAAATATCTTATACTAATAATTCAGTATGAAAAGTATAAAGTTAAAGAATAACTATTAAGGAATATATATACTATTATAAATATAAAAAAGTAAAAACTAGTATATAACTTTATTATCTAGTATTTTTAATATAAATGATATAAAGTAATAATAATATCTATAATTATCTAATTACTATATGAAACTAATTAAACCTTATCTTAAAAATAGTAGTAGTAAAGCTAATAGAAAGAAATAATTTAGATAATTAGATAATAAAAATAAAATAGAAGATAGAATTGTTAAAGTAATCCTTTATTACTATTTAGCTAATAATAGAAGAGTCTACTTAAATAGTAAATATAATATTAGTAGATAAAGTAGGGAGTAAGAATAAGTTAGTAATTATAAACTAGGTATAGCTAAATTAATAGTAAAAATAAAGTAAGTTATATTAGGGATATAGTGATTAGGAATATAAAAAATGGTTTATAAAGGATAAGTACCAGTAAGAGAGCTATAAAAAGGGTTAAAATGAAGAAAGAACTGTTTACTTATTAAAAAGAGTTTTTTAATTAGTATACTTCATTCTACTTAATACTTAATTATAATAATAATCAAAGATGTTATAGTAAATAAAGTAAAAAGATAAGGAATATTCTTAATAGTTTAGAATATATTAAAAAAGAAATAATGAGTAAAAGAGAAGTTATTCTATTAAGAAAAATATATAAAGATAATCTTAAAATTAGTAAAAAAGAAAGGAAGCTAAAATAAGCTAGATATATACTTATAATAATAAGTAAAGAAGAAACTAATATTAATAATACTTTTAAGTTAGAAAAAGATAATATATTATAAAAAGTAAGCTAGCTAGTAATAGTAATAGGAGTAAAAGTAGAAATAATAGGAGTAATCTACTACTTCTAGCTAGTATATAAGAAAGAAAAAAAGTAAAGTGAATAAATACCTTACATATAAAAAGACCTTCTCGTCTGAAAAAGGCCTTATATTATTACTATTGAGTAAAAAGATATAAATAGTAAAAAATAAATAAGAGGTACAATATAAAAGGAGATTATAATAGATTATATTTAAGAAATTAAATAATACGTATTTATAACATTTTAATTTTCAAAATAAGTAATTAATTTGATAATATTACTAACTTTTATAATAGAAGATTAGTAAATAATATAAATACGAATTAAATGTAAATAATGAATTAAAAGTAAAAGTTTATTTAATATAAAAGTAAAAATTTATCCTAATTAGTAAAAACAGTTTATAAAGAACTTACTAAATATAGTATCTACTCTTAAAAGTAAATTAATTATAATAGTAAGTATAAAAACTAATTTTAATATTATAAAAACCTAGTTTTAGTTTCTATATCCTAAGAATAATATGAGAAAAAAAGTTAATAGTGATATAACTATAATAATAAATATTAATAATAACTTCTTAACATAAAGAAAAATAATAATTAATTTATAAAAAAGAATTATTAAATTTAAATATATTAAGGAATAGAAGTAAATTTAATGATTTTTAAAAAAAGAAAAGAAAGGCTAAAAGGAAAGTAATAATAGTCTATACTATAAAGGTCCTCCTTAGATTTAAAATAACAATTCCTTTCTAGTCTATTCCTTTTTCAAGTAATAAAAGTAGGAAAAATTAGATAATAGAAGGAGAAAAAGATAGTAAATAAGGGTAAACCTATTATTTCTAGTTAATATATAATAATATCTATAATATTAAGATATTATAATCTATTTCTAAGATAGTAATACCTTATAACCTAACTGTATTATAAATATTGATAAAGTATAATAGAGAATTAGGAAAGATAATAAAAATTAATTTCAGAAAAGTATTTATAATATGAATAAAAATGATAAAAAACTATATGATTCCATTAAAAAGAGATTACCTACTAATAGTTATAAATAAAAAAAAAAGAGAGTAATAAAAGTATAGAAAGAAAAATAGTAAACTTAAAATGTATTCTTAATACTAATTATTAAATCCTTAATTATAATATATATTTAAAAAAAGATTTATAATGAAAGCTAGAAAAGGGATTTTAATAATGAATACTAATTAATAGTTTATAAATAAGAATAATTATACATAAAAAATACGATATTTATAAGGGTTAAGGGATTATATATATATTTAAAAAATAAAATAAGGATTACTGATAATTAGTAAAACTAAAAATATAATATATATTAATACCTATTAGTAATAAAAGCTTATCTTTAGATAAGATTTATATGTAACCTCTTCTACTAAATAGAGAAATAGAATAGATAAAATAATTAGTACTAATTACTTAGTATTTATTATACATTAATCTATGAATACAAGAAATATACTAAAAAGTAGTAATTAGCTTATAACTATTATATAGGTAGGTAATACTAGCTATCTACTTACTACTAACTTAAAAAGATATTATATAAATATTATATAAAAAATAGTAAGTATTTACTAGCTTAAATATTAAAAAGTTCTTCTATTAACTCTTTATTTATAAATACTAAGATTATATAATAATAATTAGTCCTAGAGGATTAGAATAGTTAAATATAGTATTTATAACTTTTATAAATTTATTAGTATTTACCTGATAATATATAAATTACTTATTCTTACTCTTTGAGTATTATTATTTTCTATATTTTAAATTAATATTATTATAATTTTCAATAATATAAAAACAAAGTGTTTATCTTATATAGAAATCTTAATATAAATAATAAATAATAAATACTTATATATTTTAACTAGTGAACTATTTATAAATATTCCCAATATTATTTTCTTTAATTATATACTTAATTATTCTAATAAATAGAAAACTAGTATCATGAGGTCACTAGAGATAGCTTAAATAGTAGTCTATATTATATTAACCTTAAATAATAAAAGAGGAAGATCTAAGTAGAAATACTATATAACCTTTATAGAGATTTATATAAGGGGCTATACCTATATTAGTAAGTCTACTCCTAGGGGTCTAAAAATTATTAAAAAAATAGGTTATACTAACTCCTAGGGGTTTAGTACTACTTAAGAGTAGGTTATAGTAGTATACTAGTTAGAGTACTATACCTCCCTAATCTAGTTAGTTATATATACTTAGGTCTAACTTCTAGCTAGACTTCTTTCTAGGTTAAAATCTTTATATAATCCTCTCCTTCTCTCTTTTCCCCCCTTCCTTTATATATAATATTATTTATTATTATTAATTTTATCTATTTTACTTTATTTCCTTATCCCTTCTTCTATCTAAGTTAATATAATAATATGAAGAATTGAATTATTAGAAGTCTTTATACCCTCTTTTATAGTATCCTCCCTTTTACTAATACTAACTTAAATACTTTATTATCACTCTATTTAAATATTTTCTATAATTTCTAATTTAATAAATATAAGGATAGCTCTTCCCTTATATAAAAATACTTTTACTACTTAATATATTACTTTTCTATTATTATTACTATACTTATCTACCCTTTCTCTAGTTTTATTTATTACTATTCTACTATTATTACTATATCTACTCACCTCTTTTCTAGTTTTATATATTATTATTCTACTACTATTACTATATTTACTTACCTTTTTTCTAGTTTTATATATTGCTAATCTATTATTATTACTATACTTACCTACCCTTTTTCTAACTCTTTAATTTCTATATCTACCTTAGTTCTTATATTTAATATTATTATACCTAGCTTATTATTACTTAGAACTTAAACTTTATTTATAATAAGCTCTCCTTTGATTATATTATACTTACTTCCCCCTATAAAAACTAAAGTGAAAAAAATACTTATACTTATTTAACCTATTATAAAGTAAATTATTATTATATACTTACCCTCTTTATTATTATATCTTACTAGAAAAGCTTATAAAGCTTATATAATAGTCCTAATAAGGCTATTAAGGTTATTAATATAGCTCTATAGGATAATATCTAGGCCTAGTAAAGTATAGAGTCCGTTAAGACTTACAGTATGCTCCCTTTATATATTATCCCCTACTTAGTTCACCCCTTAGTTACTTATAATAGCCCTAGGCTAGCTATAATAGTAGACCTAGTATAATAGGAAGTACTTAGTATAGGCCTTAGCTTCTATTAATTCTATTAGCTTAAGTATAACTTTTTTTATAGGTAATCTTAAATTACCTAAAGTAGGGTTTTCCTATCTACTTCTAGGAGGTTAGTAATAAAGTCTATCTAGATCTCCTAGTAGAAGTAATCTGGTATTAATAGTAAATAAAAGAGGCTAGCTTTCTATTCCTTTTAGATTTTTTAATTATAGATATTATAATTATAAGGGAAATACTGTATATATTTATAAAGTAGTAAATAATAGTAGTTTTTAGATACTACTATGATAGTCTCATCTCTCCAAGGGTAGTTATTACTATAAGTATTATATATATATACTAGGTTAAGTAGTTCTATAACTTATTAAATAGTCTCCTTTCTTTTTCCTTCTATTTTTTTTTAAATATAGTACTCTTAGGAGCTTAGATATAGCTTTTATAATAAAAGATACCTTTCTTATTTACAAGTAAGTAGTATAGCAATACTGTAATAAAAACTATAATTTATACTAGCTTAAACTAAATTAAAACTTTATTAAACTTGACTATTGAAACTAGAATAAACTTGTTTTCTAAAAGTTTATCTAGAAATATATATTATAATCTAAACTAAATTAAAAACTTTTTAATTTTATCTATATTAGATTTTTTTAAAATATTTAAAATCTATAAAACTAAACTTTATATTAAAGGCAAATAAAGAACTCTTTAGAAATTCTTCAAGAAATTCTAAACTTATTTTATTATTTAGAACTACTAATAAGATAACCTTCATTATAAATTATAAAATTTATTATTAACTACTTTCTACTTTAAATCAATTATAAATATATTTAAAAAGAAGGATTAAAATACCTTTTCTATTACTTTTAAATTAAGTAGAAGTTTTAGATTATATTTATTTCTACTAATTTTAAATAGAAAAAGGAAATATTTAAAATCTTAAAAACTAAAGGCTTATTTTTTTAAATTATATAAGACCTTATTAATGTTGTTTTTTTAAAATAGGCAAGACATTCTTAGCATTTAAGTTAAATATTTCATCAACTTTAACTCTAGAATTAAACTTTTCTTTTAGATATATATATATATATTCAATTTAAGAATTAGAATAAACTCAGAATCTATTTTAAAAGGTTTTAGAATTAAGAAGAATTTAAATAAATATCTTAAGATCTAATTAAGTTTCTAATTTCTTATAATAAAGATAGATAATTTTTTATAATTATATATAAACTACTAAAACTTAGTAAAACTATTATTAAGTATCAATAGCTCATTCTACTGAGTCTTAAACTTTTTATAAAATATTATAAATAGAATAAATTTTAAAAATAAGTTTTAAGTAAATTTATATTATTGAAAGATCAAGTAATATATTCTAAGAGTATTTAAGAAAAGATTTTTATACTATAAGAAATCAAGATTATTATTCTATAAAACAAATTTTATTATATTTAATTAAAGAAACCTTATAATAGAACTTATTAAAAAATATTTACAAAATCTAAATATACGTTTTTTAAAAAGAACGTATATAATAAAATTTCTAAAATATAAATTCCATTAAAAAAGCTTTAGAAGTAGATATTTTGTATTTAGATTAGAATATCTATATATAATATTAAAATGTATAAAGATGTCAATATAAATATTATGAAAAATTAACTCTATTACTTTTACTTAAATACTATTTTGAAAATTTAGTCTTATTTTTATTATAAAACGTTTAGAAAATTAAACTTAGAATAGAGAATTAGTAAATATTATTTTAATATTACTATTATAGTATATCAAAATTATTAAATCGACTTTAATAATTAGGAACGTCTAGATATTAAATTTAGTTGAAATCTTTTAGAAATAAATTAAATATTATATTAATATAATCATATCATAAGTAATTAGGGAATACTATTTTAATTCTAAATAGAATTCTATAAAACTAAAAAAAGAATTAATACTGTTTATCTACTACTATATAATACTTTTTAATAAATGAAGAAATAAAGAAATTAAGAAATTAAGAAATTAAACTAATTAAATAAATTAAAATAAAAATTAATAGGTTATTTTCAGGAAGTATATATAAATAAAATAAGGTGATAAATTAATTTTTAAAATAGATAGAATCTATTTATAATAATTTGCTAAATTAAGTTATTGAAATATTCTTGTTGAAAGTTTTATATAAATATTATTTTTCATTTATTAAACTAATAACTTTTATAAGTTAATCCTAAATTAAGGATATTTAAGAATAATTAAAGTATTTCTATAAGACTTAAAAATACATAAGATATTAAGTAACTGAAATTAAGATATTAAAAAGATATTATAATAAATACATAATAAGTAGTTTTATAAAATAAAATAGATAATTATATTATTTACTTAGAACTTTCTCTTTAAAATAGTAAAGAAAGAAAATATTAACTTATATTTATATTTAAGTTTTCAAGTATAGAAGATAAGAGTATTTATTGAGTTCATCTTTTTCTATAGTACTAGTAGTTATATTTTATAATTTAGTAAATATTTTAGAATTACAGAAATATTAAGAAAATAAGGACATCTTTTAATCTCTTTTAAGTTTAGAAAGTAAACTAAAAGTATAAACAATTAAAGATATTATTTAAAGAATAAAAGAAAAGTAAAGCTAAAATTTCTCTAATAAGGTAAATAGGATTTCTAGTTATATAGAATGATTAAAGTATTAGAGAATTTAGATAATATATAGTAAGTTATTACTTTTTATTACTAAAGAAAATAAATAAAGGGAATAATTTAGTAAAAGCTTAAACATTATATAATTAAAATAATAGAAGTTTAATAGAAATATTAATTAACAAACTATTTATAATATCTTATAGCTTTAGTTTTAAATTTATTTAATGAGAAAGGTCTTATAATAATGCCTTCAAAATACTTTTAAAAAGCATTAAATATAAATTTATTCTTAAGAGAAAAAGTTTCTTATAGATATATATTAATTATAAAAGCTTAAACTAGATACAATAAAAGAATAATATACTTCTTCTACTTGTTAATGAGATCCTATATTTTTAAAATTTTTATAATATTATACCTACTTTAACTTTAAGGATATATACTATTATAAAGTAAAGTAGATAAAGAAGTTTATAATATTTAATTTTAGGATTAAGTATTATATAAAAGTTAAAAATCTAATAAATTCTTGAAATAAATATTATACCTATATATTAAAATAATATATATAATTATATATCAGAATAAAAGCTCAAGAGAGCTTTTTAAAATATCCCCTAGAAGTAGAGTTAGATAATATATATATATTTATAATCTACTTACTAATATTAAAGTGTATATACTTAGAAAGTATGGTGGTAACAATATATTATATAACCTAATTACTAAGTACGAAAGTAGTAGTAAAGTAATTAAAATTATAAGTAATGAATTAAGTCTAATACCCATACAAAGAGTAATATATTTAATAACTATATATAATAGTATATTAGAAATATCATAAGTAGATATATTAGATATTAGTAGTAAAAAATAACTAAACCTTAGACTTATTTTCATAAATACTATATAATTAAAATAAGGAAAAGGATGCTTTTATGGAAATTAAAAGATAAAAATAGTAAAATATAAATATGTAAGTATTAAAATAATAATAGGGTTTTTATAATGAGAGGATTTTAAGAATAAATAATCAGGTGTATATACTTACTTTTATATATAATAAAATATTTACGCTAATATATAACTCGTTTATAATAAATTACCTTAATATTATATAAGGTTAGAAATATATTTACAATGAATTTTATTGACATTTTATACTATATCAAATTTAAACTTATATGTTTATTTATTATATATACTAGAAGGTAAAATTATAATAATATAAATTATATAAGCTTCTAGTATTACTTAAAATACTGAATAAGTTTTTTTATGAGATTTAACTAGATTCTATTACTAATCTTCTACTTTCAAAATTAGTATATAGAAAAAAGTATAAGATAATTCTTATCACTATTAATTAATTTAGTAAGTATAGAATAATATATATTAAAATAAATAAGAAGTTAACTAATAAAGATTTTATCGGTTTACTAATCTCCTATATTTACTAATATTTTAAAATTTTCGAAAAGATAATATCTAATAAAGCTTTACTATTTAATAGTAAATTCTAGAAAATGATAAATAAACCACCAGGTATTAACTAAAAACTACATATTATATCTTACTTCTAAACTAATATATAAATTAAGTAGATTAATTCAGTTTTTAAATAATAATTTTATACTTTGTATAATAAAGAATAAGACAACTAAGCTATACTATTACTTTTTATTAGTATGTTTATAATGATATTTAATATACTTCTTTTTACAATACTTTCATAAATATATGAATATTTAGTTTCTAGTTTTATATATTATTTTAAAAAAGGAAGTATAGTCTAAGCTACTATTTCAACCTAGTAATTAGACCTTACAAAAGAAGAAGCTAAGAAGAATCTTAAAGAAGCTTTATATTTATATACTATATACTATAATTAGTAGAGAATATAAAAGGAATTTATGATTAATAACCAAGTCTTTTTATCTATAAAAACCCTAAAATCTAATAAGTTTAATAGGACGTTATTCAACAAATTTACAAGTTTTTGTTAAATAGAAGTAATTATTAAATATTATAATTTAATATATTAATTAATATTACTAATATAAACTTAACTTTTCTTTATCTTGTTTATTAATTTACTAAAACTTTACTACTTAAAGTTAGAAGAAAAGTTATAGTATTATAAAAAATCTTAATATCCTAGAGCCTGCTTCCTAAAAACCTAGAAGAGAGGAACATATATATACTAATAGTAAATATATAAAGGTTTTTAAAGTAAGGTAGATTAGCTTATACTACTTTATGGCCCTCGCTTTATTATACTATATAATAATAGTTCAGTTTAATCCCTCTATTCTACTACAACAGCAATTAGGGTCTAGTACTAGTCAGAACCCTCTATAGGTAGAAACTAACTCCAGTACTATCTATACTATATATATATATTATAGGGGGCTATATCTCCTACTTTATATTAGGTATCTATATAGTATAAATACTACTAAGTTAACCTATCTTCTATAGATTAATTATTAGTATTCTTCCCCTCTTAGTCCTTACTAATATCCTCTATAGTTCTACTACCTTCTCCTTCTCCTCCTCCTCCCCCTTCTACTTTTATAACCCTATTTAGTATAGTATCTTCTACTATTACTAATTTAATCTCCTCTAGCTCCTTAAGCTAGTCTTATAGTTATACTACTAAACTATATATTAGGATATATCCTATATATATTACCTATTATAGGATAGGCCTAGAGGTATTAAGCTTCCTTATAGTATAGTATAGTTAATTAGGGCTATATAACTAGTTATCTAGGTAATAGATATATACTTATAAGTATAAGAGGACTAAGTATATAAAGGACTTTATATTAGTTCTATATTTATAGGCTAGGGAGTCTACTATATATATCTATAATAAGTAGTCCTATAAGCCTATATATCCTATCTAAGCCTATACTAGGAGGCTACTCTAGGCTTATATAAGGCTTTTATATACTCTATAGATATCCTTACTATTCTAGTTAAGTAGCATATTTATATAAGATATACCTAAGTATATATTAGTAGTAGCTAAGTATATAGAGACTTACTTCTTCTATTCCTTAGTAGTTATTACTTATTTCTATCTAGATAGAATATTATTATATTCCTTATAGGGGTAGAGATAGCCTTTTACTATATACTAACTATTATAGGGCTTAATAGCCTCTATAGTCTAGTAGTATAAGTCTTTAGACTTTAGTCTATAGTCCTCTTAGTTAAGGAGGCTTATAGTATACTAGTTAAGATAGAGGTCTAAGGGTAGGATACTAATCTTAGTTATAACTACTAGGTTAGGTACAGTTTTATAAGTACTTATAACTATATATATATAGGCTATTTAAGTAGTATCTAGCTATAGGGTAGCTCTTATTAGGATTAGCTAGTCTTTTAAGGTTAGGGTATACTAGGTAGCTATACTATAGGCTACTATACTATAGATAACTATAGTGAAGATAGTATAGGCCTATAGGAGGTTTATACCCTATATCTTAGTAGTAAGGTATATAAGTATATACTATTAGGTCTAGAGCTTATACTAGACCTGCTTAGTATAGGTATAGAACTATAGCTTCTAGTCTAGCTAGATACTGAGGAAGTAGGCTGAGGTAGTAGGCCTTAGGGTGGTTATAGTGTCTAGTTAGATAGTATCTATAGGGGCCTAGTATGACCTGTTTGAAGTGGAGGAGCTCGCTTTTCCTATATATAATGATAGTAGTAATAGTAAAGTCAGGCTTTAATAATCCTATTACTTATAAAAGTAAAGAGGAACTTGGTAATATTATTAAAATAGTTAAAAGCTTATAAAATAACCTTTTAAGTTATGTTTATATATTCTCAGATAATAGTATATAAAGTAAAAGTAGGTTATTTATAGGTAGGTATAGTAGTATGTAAAGAATTAAAAAGTATTCTTTTATTTTGAAAAGGTTATATAGTAAGAAGTAGTATTATAAGGGGATAATAGTAGTATTGATAATAAAAAAGAAAAAAAAGAAAAAGGAGAATAAAAGTAGTAGAAATATAAGTAATAACTATTTATTAATTGAAAGAAAACGGAGTAATAGTATTTTTAAAAGTTTTCTTTATTTATCTAATAAAGTTTAGTAATTATATATAATTAAAAGAATACTTTTATTATAGTTTATTTATATTTCTTTAAAGAATAAGACTACGAGGAATAGTAATATAACCTTTTAAGTGAAAGCTAAATAAACTACTTATAAACTAGTAGTAATACTTTTACCTAATAATGATGGTATTATTACTAGTCAAACTACTTTTTTATTCTAATTACCAAGTAGTTATAATACTATTACTAATTAGACTACTTTTCTACACTGGTTATTAAGTAATTATAATATTATTACTAGCTAGATTACCTTCCTACTCTAATAGTTATATTATTATTAGCAAAGTTACCTTTTTACTTTAATTCCTACTTCTATAATTATGATTACTATAACTTTATTATAGTTTACTAACCCATCTTCTTTTATCCTTATATAGTCCCCTCCTTTCTTTAACTTTATCCCTAAACTATTGAGTAAAAAGTAGGAGTGTTATTATATTTTCCTTATTATCTTACTATATTCTTACATATTTTATTTACTTACTTTATAAGAATAAAAATTGTATTAGAATATTCTATAAAAAGAAAAAGGATTTATCTTATTTAACTTGAAGAAAAAACCTTATATAATTTTACTATTTAGTTTATCCTTTAAAGCTTTTTCTAACCTAATTTAAAGATTAAACTATATTTTTTATTTATTAAAAATATATCCTTTCTATTTTAATTTAATAAAGATTTTTTATAGTCTCTATTTTGAAATTTTAAGAGATTAAATTTTTTTAATAAAAATAAATCAATTATAAATAATTAACGTATATTCTTATTTTTTTAGTATATTATTACTAAAGTATGTAAAAATATATTTTAATATAATTAAGCTTTTATTAGTTGTTCTTTTATATTAACTAGTAATTTCTATTGATATAATATTTTTAATAAGTTTTTTAAGGAAATAAAATAATATTTTATAGTTAAAAGTCTTTATTATTAATTTAGTATTATTAAATTTGATAAGTTTTATATAAACTTTATAAGTAAAATAATTATATTTCTAATAGTTCTTTTTAACAGTTATAGTAAGAAAATACTTTGAAATATTATAATTCTAGTAGAGAAGTAATATAAAACATTAATATCTCTATATTTAAATTCAAGATAAAATTATTATTTTAACTTAATAATATTATTTTAGTTATATAAAAAATTAAAGAATTATAAAAAAGTACAATGTAATTATATTTAAGTAAAGAAATCTTAAATATCATAAAGTTAGATTTAGTAAGGAATATTTATTATAAATTTATAAAATTATGGCATAAAACTTTTAACTGAAGAGGCCTTTTTTTTTCTTCTAAAACTTTTTATCTAACTTCTTTTTAGATATTTCTTTTTTGGTATTTAAATAGGATATAAGTTAATCCTAGATTTTATTCTAGATAGTTCTTAGATTATCTTAATATAAGCTTTAATTTAAAATTCTATAGTATTAGATTCTAAATAATCTAAAAATAATATTTTAAGATTTATCAATTTATTATTCTCTTTTTAAAGTATTTTAGTAAAGCTCTCTTAACTTCTATTATAATCTTAAAGTATTTAGGGATTAAAGGGAGTTAGTTCTTAGTTTTGGCTAGACTAAATCTAACTTAACTTTTAATAAAAGAATGCCTTTATACCTTTACTATATTATAAAAATATATATACTAAAACTAATAAATCATAAGTTTTAATTATCTATAAGGAAAAAGAGATTAAAATTATAAAAGAAAAATAATTTTAAAAAGATAAATAATTTTTAAATAGATTTTAATAAGTTATAAGTTAATATTTTCAAAAATTAAAAGTTAATTATAAAAATAATGAGTTATAAGAAACTAATTTTATATTTGAATCTTATTTTAAGAAATTTAAATTAAGACTTTTATAAAAGGATTAGATTTTAAGTATTATCATTATTAATAATCTCATTATTTACTATATAAATACCTATAGAAAAGTCTCAATAAAAATTTTATATTTGATATACTTTATATTAAAAATTATAATTACATAATAATTTAGAAAAAGTAAAAATAAAGTCCCTAACTTTATTACTAACTTTATTCTAGAATAAAAAGTCTTTTTATAAATATTATATATAAAAACTATAGTTTATACTAATTTAACATAGAA
Source organism: Lomentospora prolificans (assembly GCA_029532625.1). NCBI lineage: Eukaryota > Fungi > Ascomycota > Sordariomycetes > Microascales > Microascaceae > Lomentospora > Lomentospora prolificans. The sequence continues at coordinate 1,015,422 of JARFXM010000003.1, forward strand.
TATGATTTAATTAGATCTAGATATTAAAGCAAAAATAATTTCAAATTTTTAAGATTCTATTAGAAAGTATATAGTATAATTTAAGTAAAATTAAAAAGTTTCTTTTAATTTTAGTTAAATAAATACATCGTTTTTTAATATATAAAAGTTCATAAAACATAATTCTATATCAAAGATTATCAAAGAACTCCTTATATATATTTTAAAAATTCTAAACTTACTTTAAACTAATCTTTTATTTAAAACTATTAATATTAATATAATAGATTTTATTATAAGTTATCAGATTTATTATAAAGTATTATTTATATTAGATTAATTATAAATATATTTAAAAAGAGATTTAAATATTTCAATATTTTTAAGTTAGATAGAAGTTCTATCTTATATTTATATCTATTAAGTTTGAATAAAAATAAATAGAAATATTTAAAATCTTAAAGTTTAGGAAATTACTTTTTAAATCTTTATAAGAATTTATCAATATATTTATATTGGAAATAATAAAAGGAACTTTTAATATTTACTAAAATTATATATTTTATAAACCTTAAATTTAAAATTAAACTTTTATAAAGAAAAGATTTATATATCTCTTAATTTAAAAATAAAAAGAAAGACTTCAAAAATTCTTTTAAAAGAAACTTGAAATTAAATAGAATTTAACTATTCTAAACTTTAACTAGAATTCTTATCCATTTTATATTAAAATTAAATAATATTTTATAATTTTATATTAGTTATTAAAAAGTAAATAAAAATATTATTAAGGATTAATATTCTTTTTACTAATATTTAAACTTTTTATAAAACTTTTATAAGTGAAATAACTCTTTAAATTAGACTTTAAAGATATATACTATTAAGCCTATATTTAATCTAAATATTGATAAAAACTATATTCTAAATCAATATATATATATTTTATATATATATAATTATAATCTTTAAACTAATTAATATTTTATCATTTCTTTAAATATATATTTAATAAACTTTTACTCAACTATTTAATATTAATTCTTTAATTTTTCTACGTAATACTCTTATTCTTCCTAAGAATATAAGGAATATCTTAAATTAGCTTTAGAATAATTATAATTATAAAGCTATATACTAACTAGAGAAAATATAATTTCTAATCTAAAGTTAGCTTTTTTAATAATATTATTAGGAAATATAAAGTCTAAAAGTTTATTTCTAGTTGTTTAATATCTATGTATCTTATTATCTTCTTACTAAAAGGAAGTAGGAATAAAATTAAGAAAAAAGAACTCTTTCATTTATAAAAACTGTAAATACTTTGTTAAACTTAAAAGAAATTTATAGAAACTTTTATCTTGTTAAAACAATCAAAACAAGATATAAATAAAAATAAATATTTTTATTTATATAATCTTTAGTATTTTATCTTAAAAGATAGAAAGATAATAATATCCTATAATTTTTTAAATCTAGAAAAAGCTTATAAAGTTAGAAGGAAAATAGCCTATAAGTTAATAAGAATTCTTTATTGTTATAAAGAGCTTAAAACATTAGTATTATTATCTTAGTGAAGGAAATATTTTCTAAGTTTTTACAAATTATTAGATTTTAAAAGGAATTATAAATATTTCAACTTAAGATTCAAGAAAAAAAAAATAAAATCTTTAATCTATTAATATTTAAATTTTATATCAAGTATCAATTAAAGAAGATAAACTTTACTATTTCTTTATCTAAATATTTAGATTATATAAAAATTCCCAATTATTAAAATGTTATTAAAAAACTAGATGTATAACTATAAATTCTATTAACTTAGAAGTTTAACTTTTATTTAGACTTGATACTTTATTTAAAGTAAAACAAAAGAATTATAAACTCTAGAAGAAAGAAGTCCTAAATATAAAAGAATTATTTTAAATATTTAGGACTTCTTTCTTAAAAACTATAATCTAAAGAAAAAATAACAACTATTTAAAAATTATTTATATTTAATAGAATATAGAAGTAAAATAAAAACCCCTTATTAATAAAATAATTTATTGGCTTTTTTATAAAATCTTAATTAAGGTTACCTTTCTAGAAGAATTAATAAAAAGTTAAATTATTTTATAATGAAAAATTATATGAAAAATTATTAAATTATAAAACGAATAAATTATAAATATTATAAAAAGTAGATTTATATTACTGAAAAGCTAAGTAATAAATATATTCTATAGATACTTAAGAATAGAATTTTGTACTATAAAGAATAAAGATTTATCATTTTATAAAAAAGTTATTATACTTAATTACAAAAATTTGAAATAAAACTTATTAAGAAATACTATACTAATTCAACAGTAAACTATTTGAAGAGATATTATATAATAGAATTACTAAAATATAAATTCTATTAATAGGACTTAGAAATAAATATTTATAATTATGTTGAAAATCTATATATGAGATTAAAAATATCGAAACTCTAATATAAATTGTATAAGAAATAAACCTATGTTCTTACTTAATTAAATATTATTTTTATAAAGTAAATTTAACTTTATTATAAAGTTTCTAAAAAAAAGCTAAATTTAGAATAGAGAATTAGTCAATACTATTTCATTAATAATATATCATTTCATTAAAATTAGTAAATGTATTTTAATAATTAAGAATCTTTTAAGTAGTAGATTTAATTTAAATCTTTTATAAAAAATTAATATTACTATAATATATTTTATTAGTACTATAAGTAATTAGAAATTGTTATGTACTAGCTAATTCTAAGTAAAATTTCATTAAATTAAGGAGAATTAATATTAATTATTTATAATATACTATTTTTCATTAGATAAATAAATAAAAACAATAAATTAAAGATTAATCATTTATTTTTTAAAGGTATATAGTAATAAAACTACTTAATAAAACTAAGATTATGAGTAAAACTTATTTATAGTACTTTATTAAATAAAACTATTAAGATATCCTTATTTAAAGCTTTATATGATTTTTAGTTGTAATTTATTAAATTAATAATTTATTTAAAATTAATTATAAATTAAGAATATCTAAGAATTAGATTATTCTTATAAGACTTAAAAATAGATAATAGGATATTAAATAATTATAATTAGAATATAAAAAAGATATTATACTAAAATAATAATCGTTTATAAAGAATTCAAATTAAATTAAATACTTAGAAGTTTCTAATTATTGATATATATATATATATATATATTACTTTTAATATATTATTATCAAAATAATATTTAATTTCTTTTATTTTAAATTATTTACATTATAATTTTAATATAAGGTATAGTAAATATAAAAGTCTAATTAAACTTCTTTTATCAATAATATTATACTAAATAATCTAATTATTAGTAATTATAGTATTAGAAATCAAATTTTCTAACGGTAAATATTAGTTTCAATTTCTTAAAGTAAGATTTAGATATGAATTTTATTTTTATTTTTTAATAATTTATTTTCTTTTGATAATTTATTCTTTTAATGATACATTATTTTTATTATTAAATTTTAGTATTTTATAATATTAATTTATAATTTGCTAAAGCTTATTTAAAGATATTCATCTTTTTCAAATTATTTTTCTTCTTTAAATTTAATTTCTCTTTTTAATGCATTATTAAAACTTATTACTTATTAACTTTAGTATATATACTTCTATAATATAGGAAAAGAATAGCTTCTTTTTTTAATTTCTTTTATAACTAAATAACCTAGACAGAAAAAATAAGACTACTATACTATTATAAGAGACTACCTACCTATATACTAATAGGTTATATATAAACTTATATAAAAATAGTGACTGTAATCATTCTATAAAATAGTATTATAGAACCCCTTACTAACTTATTTATAAATAGCTTAATAGTTACTAAGTAAGTAGTATAGCTATACTATAATAGTGGTAGTATTACTTTCTTACCATTTATCTTTAAAAGATAAAGAAGTATAGTTACTAATATTTTATAGGGGAATTAGTTTAATATATATGATATTGTATATATTTAAAAATCTTAATATAAATATAAATTAGTATCAGTTTTTCTATTACTTTAAAAAGAAAGTTCTAAGTAGATAATATAATCATTTATCATATTTTAAAAATAATATCTATTTTATATTAAGTATATTTACTAATATTATGAGTAATTGAAAAGAATTATTTATTAATTAATTTTAAATAGGATTTTATAAAACTAAAAGAATTGAATATTAATTATTTATTATACAATATCTTTTAATTGATAAATAGATTAAAAGAATAAATTGAAAAGAAATAATTTATTTTTAACAAGTATATACTAGTAAAATTACTTGATAAAGCTAAATCTTAAAATAAATTTTTAAGATTTCTTTACTTAAAACTTTATATAAATATTCTTTTTAATTTGTAGAATTAATTGTAAATAAATTACTAATTGTATAAATTAAAAATGTTAAAAGATTATTAAATTATTTTTATAAAATTGAAAAAATAAATAATAAAGTACTAAGTAATTATAATTAAAACTATAAAAGATTTAATAGTAAATAAATATATTCTTTAAATAAGATAAATAATTATATTATCTATTTAAACTTCTTTTTAAAATACTAAAAAAGAAATTAGTATGAATCCACATTTATATTAAGAGTTTTATATATATATATACTAAACTATTTATTAGACTAATCTTTTTATTAAATATTAGTAATTATACTTTATGTTTCTAGTAAACTTTATAGAATTTCAGAAGGATTAGGCAAATACGAATATCTTGTAATTACTTCTATATCTAAAAGATAAACAAAAAATAAAAAACTAAAGAAATTATTAAAAATAAAAAAAATTAAATTAAATTAAATTTAAAAATAAATAACATTTCTAATTAAATAAAATAGTTAAATAAATATATACAATAAAAGTAAAGTTATAGCTATACCCTAAAAGATAGAAAGGAACCTGGATAATCCTATTATTATAATACTAAACCTTACTATCATAACTCTAAATATTTATTATTACTTTTAAAAGAGGTTTTTATAAAGTAGATAAAGAGGAATCTAATAGTATACTTAAGTCCTTAAATAATAGAAATACTTTAAAAAAGGTAGTTTTAATATAAAGATAAGTATTAAAACTTATAATAATTCATTAGTAAAGATAGAAAGCTTTTAAACTAAAAATAATTAGAAAACCTATATTAATTATTATCTGAATTAATAAATAAATTGTTAAAGTATTAATAGATATAAAGTATAACTTCTATATAGTTATTAATAAATCCTTTATAAATTATTTTATTTTCCTCTTATTAATTATTTATACTAATTAATATAAAGTTTTTTAATAATTTATTAGTTATATATATTACTAGTATAACTATACTAAATATAAAAATAAAAGGATTTATAGAATACTTTTTTATCTATATACTAATAAATTTAGATAAAGACTTATTCTTAGGTAAATTCTAATTAGAAGTGAATAATATTATATATTATATAAAGTAATAATAACTCTACTATTAAAAAAGTAGGGATTATAATATAGCTTATAAGCTAAAAGGAACTTACTAGTTTTTAAGAAATCTAGATAATAACCTTTCTCTTTACTTACTTTTTTACTATTTTTATAAGTATTTCTAGTAATAGAAACTCTTTATAACTTTGTAGCTAAAGGTAATAAATATTACTAATATAGATAAACCTTTATAAAGGAGATTCCTATAAGTCTAAAAGACTATATCCCCTAATATATCCTAGAAGAGTTTCCTTTACACTCTTTTTTTTAATAATTTTATACATAAGCTACTATCCTCCTAAGTATAAACTATAAAATTAACTTAATATTAAATAAGGATAACTTAAAGCTACCTTTACTTTAAGGACTTCTATACTATATATCTTAAAAGAAACTATTAGTTTTCTACTAGATATTTACTAAGCTAATTAATAAAGGCTTTACCTAAACTAGTAGCTCTTTAGTAATAGCTTTAGTTCTTTTATAAAGAAGCTAAAAAATAGTTTCTAATTTTATATTAATTACTAAGTATTTAATATACTATTAAAGAAGGACTATTACCTTCTCTTACTAATTATAAAGATACTCCATAATCTAGCTGGTATTAAATAACTTATAAAACTAGATATCTATCCTTTTTTTTTAAAAAAAATCTAAATAATAAAAAGTTATAAAAAATGATAGTATTCTAAATCTAGTATAGACTATTTAAATAGTATATTTATTTAAATTACTAGATATATTTATAATTTCCTAGTAATTTATTAATATGACTTTATATAAATTTACTAATTTTATTATAGTTTATATTAGTAATATATTTATTTACTTAAAAGGATCCAGGATCCTAAAATAATTAAAAAGTAAAAACAAGTATAAAAGATTCTTTAAATACTTTCTAATATTAGTTTATATTTAGATTTAAGGAATAAGTTTAATATAAAAATAATCATTTAGAATTAATTATAATTATTAGGAAAAGTATTTTCTTAATCTAAATAAATTATAAGTTATTTATAAATAAATACTATAACCTCTATAAAAGGTATTTAAAGTTTTCTTAGTTTTACTAACTATTAATAAATATTTACCTATAATTTTACTTGAATAACTCTACTATTAATATAACTAATAGAGAAAAAAGTCTTATTTAAGTAGGATTGGGATTAGCAAGAAGCTTTTAAAGTACTAAAAGATATTTTTATAAAGAATCTAATATTTTACTAGTAGGACTTAGAATAACTAATATAAATAGAAACTAATTATTCTAGTTTTACCTTAAGTAATATTCTTTTTTAGAAAGATAAGAATAATTAATATTATATTATTACTTGTTATTTATTATAAATTTAGCCCTACTAAATATATTTATTTTATCTATAATAAAAAGATATTACTAATTATTTAATATTTCTTTAAATAATTTATAAAATTAATTAGTTATAAGATTTTTACTATTTTTATAGATTACTAAAATCTTATTTACTTTATAATAAAGTAATAGCTAATTAAAAGATAGAGTAACTAGGCTAAACTCCTATTTTAATATTATTTTATCTTATACTATTACCTAGGGAGCCTTAATAGTATAGTTAATATATTATCTTATTAAAAATATAATATTTTATAAAGTAATCAAGATAATTAAGAAATAAGATATTTTATCTAACTAATCCTTACCTCTACTCTCCTTATAAAGCTAATTATTATCCTTCTAGCGACCTTTTAGTTAGTATAAAGTAAACTTATAGAAGACTCCTTAATAGTAAGCTCTATAAATATTTTCTAGTTAGAACTAGAGTTATAATAACTATAGAATGATACCCTATAAGGAGATACTATCTACTAGAAAGCTTTTACTATAATATTATAAGGGGACTAGAGTTTTCCCTTTATATTAAATCTTAAGCTATAGATATTAGAGTACTAAATATAAATAACTAGCTAACTTTTAGAGACTAGTTATAAGTACTTAGTAAAAGTAAAGAATACCCTTTAAGAGGTTATATAGTCTAAGCTATCTATAATACTCCTATTACTAGCTATCCTAGTTATAAAGAGACTATTATAATAATAGCTTATTAATTTTACTAGCTTAGAATAATATAAGATATTTACTAATTTATATAAAATTATATATATATAGAAAATATAAGGGATTCTTTACTAAGGAATAAGGTAGATATAACCTTAATAGTACTAAGAGTCAACTCCTACTAAACCCTAAATACTCTAGGATTATAGTAGGAGTTAGAAAGGTTTTACTAAGGATATTCTAGAGAAGAGATATAAACTACTAGATCTTAAGATAATAGATTTTATACTACTAGGAATCTAGTACTATAGACCTAAACTAGAGACTATTCTAAGATAGCCTAGGGATAATCTAGAGTATAGTCTAAGACTAGGCTATATCCTCTATAAGTAAAGCTTAAATAAAATATAAAAGGAAGATAGCTAGAGAGCCTTAAGAGAAAAGGAGGGCTCTCTAAGCTGAAGTTTCTTGATTATGATTCTATGAATAAATAGTGAATATATTCTAATCTAACTTTATAATTCTTAGGACTGCCTTACTTAAGTGTGACTATGTTACACCCTATTATAGAAAAGGAACTATCTAAAGATATACTAAAGAAAGGCTTTTTGAATAACTCCTAATACTAGAGAGGATTTAGAGTAAACTTACTATAGATTTTATAATTAACCTTCTCTTTATAGATTCTAATAGAATAATTTTCCTATAAGTTATTATTAACTATCTTTTAAAGAATATAATACTAGAATTAATTATAACTATAGCTATAAAAGCCTATACTAAGTACTTCCTTATAATATACTACTAATACTATAGAATCTCTAATTTAATTATTAGTAATAGAAGTAGTAACTAGATAAGCTACTTTTAGAAAAGGTTTTATAAATACTTAAAGATTAACTAGTAGCTTAGTTTTATTTATTACTTATAATTTAAGAATAGTTTTAAATAGATAAACTAGAAAGTATAGTATTATCTATAAGCATTTATTTACTACTCCTAGTTAGATTAAAGTAGATAAATTTTATATATATAGCTAGTACTAAATAATAAACTAAACTCTACTATTAAGATAAATATATTATTCCTAGAATATAGCTATAATATAAGTCTATTTAGTATTATAAAAAGTTTTTTATAAGCTTTATATAATATAAAAGAGAAGTAACCTAATAAGTTCTATATTTATATTATAGCTAGGCTATACTACTTACCTACTAACTACTAAGCTACTAGTAAGTAAGTTAGTAATAGTTCTATAATACTATTTATAGATTTAATATAGTTACTAGTTCATATAAGTTCATCTCTATATAATTAATTAGTATATAGGTAGGTATTCTCTTATAATAGTAAAATAGTCTTATTCTTTCTATCTAGCTTATAGTTCCTTGCTTCCTTTATATATTCCTTACCTTTTAGCTTTTAGTATTATTTACTTACTACTAAGGTTCTACTAGGGTATATTCATACTTGTTTATATAGTGTGGTGTATTATAGAGTGCCTCTATGCTTACTTATGTAATATAGTATAATAAGCTTTATATAAACTTTTATAAGTAAAGTAACTATATTTCTAATAGTTCTTTCTAATAGCTATTATAAAAAAATATTTAGGGATATCATAGATTTTAGTTAATAAATAATATAAAATATTAATATTTTATATTTAAGTTTAAAGTATAGTTTCTATTTAAGCTTAGTAATATTATCTTAATTAAGTTAGAAAGTAAAGAATTATAAAGGATATAATATAATTATATTTAAATAAAAAGTCTTAAGTATTATAAGGTTAGATTAAAAAGTATTTATTATAAGTTTATAGAATTATAATATAAAGATTTTAGCTTAAAGAGCTCTTTCTCTTTTTAAGGCTTTTTAGCTAGCTTCTTTTTATATTTCTATTCTAACCTTTATTTAAGTATAATATAGGCTAGCTCTAGACTATTTCTAGATTATCTCTAGCTTAAGGGTTTAAAGTATTAGATTATAGCTAGTACTAAAGGATAGGGCCTAAAGTTAAGCTACTCTTTTATATATATATACCTACCTTCTTATATAGAAGTAAATAAAATCTACTAATTTCCTCTTAAATATCCCTACCTACCTACTTATAGTTTATAATAAGTTACTAGACTATATTTTCACTTATTATACCTTAGTATAGGTAATAATTATTATATTATATACCTATTATAATTTATAGAGAATAAACTAGCTCCTATAGCTAGGAAATTCACTAGATTTAAATTTAATTAAATATACCTAGGCCTATATAAAAAGGTAGTTATATAAATAATATTATTAAATAAAGGTATAACTAACTTCTAGTTAGATATAGCTATAGGAAGAGTTTTCTAATAGGATAGATCTAGATATAGATTGAATAGGTACTTATCTATATCTAGTAAATTATTAAACTAAAGGGTAGTAATAAATATAAGGAGGGAAGAAATTTACATAAGGGTAGTTTTAAATAGGATATTAGGATATATTAATTTTATCTCTTTAAAAGAGTAGCTTAACTTGTAGCTTTATCTATTTATGATAATCTAAGAGATAAGATCTTAGGACTTACTAATCTATTATTCTTATTTTAGAGTATTTTTAGTAGAACTTAGTTAATTCCTATTATAGTTCTAGAGTATTTAGGGATTAAAGGAAATTAGTTCTTAGTTTAGGCCTAGCTAGATATAACTTAGCCCTTAATAAATAGTTTTTTTCTACTATTTATTTAAGTAAAAGTAAAAAGTTTCTAATCTAGTTTAGATTATAATATATATTTCTAAATATTAAGTAAAAGTAAAAAGTTTCTAATCTAGTTTAGATTATAATATATATTTCTAAATAAAAATTAAAAGAAAAAACTAAATTTGTCCTAATTTTAGTATCTAGATCTAATTAAGTTCTAGCTTAATTTAAATTAGTATAAATTATAATTCTTATAAGTAATATTAATCAAAAAAGATTTTTTATTTTAAGATAAAGTTAATAATAAAGTTAAAAGATTTTATCTTTATTCTTTTCTTAAATTATTATCTAATCTAGAATCTTTAATATAAAAGATATTAAATATAAAAGTCTAATTTAGCCTTTTCTATAGGTATTCTTATACTAAATAACCTAATTTTTAGTAGTTATAATATTAAAAATATAAATTTTTAAATATAAATTTTAGTTTTAATCTTTTAAAGTAAGGTTTAAATATAAAGTTATTTTCTAGTAATTTAGTATTCTTATAATTAAATTTTAGTTTTTTTTATTATATTAGTTTATAATTTATCAAAATCTATTAAAAGATTATTTATCTCCTTTTAGACTATTTTTTCTTTTTTAGCTTTAATTTCTCTTTTTAGTAGATTATTAAGGCTTATTATCTATTAGCTTTAGTATATATATTCTTATAGTATAGTAAAAGAATAGCTTTTTCCTCTAACTTCTTTTATAACTGTATATTTAATCTAAAGAAAAAAATCTTATATTATTTTATTATTTAACTTCTCTCTTAAAGCTTCTCTTAATCTAGCTTAAAGATTAAACTACTCTCCTCTTATTTTATTAAGAGTAATATCCCTTTTATCTTAGCTTAGAAAGGGTTCTTTATAATTTCTACTCCTAGATCTTAAGAAATATATATAGGATATAATATAGTTATACTTAAATAAGAAGGTTATAACTATTATAAAGTTAGATTAGAAAGTATTTACTATAAGTATATAGAATTATAATATAGAGATATTAGCCTAAAAAGCCCTTTTTCCTTCTTATAATATTCTAATACTTCTAATAGGGTTAGCTATCTTAAGGTTAGAATAGTTAGGCCTATTAATAGATTCGTAAGGTAGTTAGATAATAACTATAAGGGTTTATAATATATATTAAAGTATAGTTTATAGAATAACTTGAATTAACTACTATAGAACTAAAGAATATCTAAGATATATAATAATAATAACTATACTTATATAGATAATATTATCCCTTAGACTAATTCTAGTACTTTATTAGTCTAAGCCTAAACTAATACCCTTCCTATATTAGTCCCTTAGGATTAACCTTCTCTTATAATTAGTCCTTCTATAGAGTACCTTACTTATCTATTTAGTCCTCTATATATTAACTAGAGAGGCCCTTCTCTCCTAGCCCTTTAGTTTAATTAACTTAGATTATACTATTTAATCCTAATTCTTCTAGATCATACTAAGGTTTACCCTTTTTTATTATACTTATCTATCTAGCTTATATAAGAGGTTATATTAGCTTATAATATAATACCTCCTTCTTTTAGTCTTTATCTATAATAGGGTATAATATAGTTATACTTAAGTAAGGTAGTCCTAAAAGTCATAGAGTCAAGTTAGAGAGTATTTACTATAGGTTTATAGAATTATAAAGTAGAGACTTTAGCTTAAAGAGCCCCTCTTTTTCCTCTTAAGGCTCTCTAGCTATCTTCTTTTTATATTTTATTTAAGCTTTATTTATAGAGGATATAACCTAGTCTTAGACTATACTCTAGACTATCCCTAAGCTATCTTAAAGTAATCTCTAGTTTAGGTTTATACTACTAGATTCCTAGTAGTATAAGATCTATTATCTTAAAATTTAGTAACTTATATCTCCTCTCTAGAATATCTTTAATAAAACCTTTCTAACTCCTACTATTATCCTAGGGTATTTAGGGTTTAGTAGGAGTTGACTCTTAGTACTATTAAGGTTATGTCTACCTTGTTGTAAGGTTATAGGGGGGGAAAGACTAAATTTATATAAAACTACCTATCAAATAAACCAACTCTAACCCCTTAGAGAATAAAGTAGGAAAGCTTTAGAATCTAAACTAGGATAAATAAGTCTATAACTATTTAGTAGAAGTATTACTAACTCTACCTAGTACTAACCCTAAATAAAGATCTAAAGATTTATTATCCTACTTTTTACTCTTTTTCCTACTAGGTTTTTTAATAAGGAAGGGGCTCTATATAAAGAACCCTAGATTAGAGACTAATTATAGGTTCTAGAGGGACTATTATAAGGGATTCTTTATTAAGGAATAAGGTAGATATAACCTTAATAGTACTAAGAGTTAACTTTTACTAAACCCTAAATACCCTAGGATAATAGTAAAAGTTAGAAAGGTTTTACTAAGGATATTCTAAAGAGGAAATATAAGCTACTAAGTCTTAAGATAATAGATCTTATATTACTAGGAATCTAGTAGTATAGACTTAAACTAGAGATTACTCTAAGATAGCCTAGGGATAGTCTAGAGTATAGTTTAAGACTAGGCTATATCCTTTATAAATAAAGCTTAAATAAAATATAAAAAGAAGATAGCTAGAGAGCTTTAAGAGGAAAAAGGGGGGCTCTCTAAGCTAAAGTCTCTACCTTATAATTCTATAAACTTATAGTAAATATTCTCTAACTTGATTCTATAATTCTTAGGACTGCCTTACTTAAGTATAACTATATTATACCCTATTATATTATCCCTAAAGACTATCTTAAGTAGTCTATTTCCCTATTAATTAGTATCCTCTAAATTTCCTCTAACTTCTCCTCTTTTAAGTCTTCTTACTAATAATACTTTACCTAGTATAACTACCTATATTTTAAAATATAATACTCCTAACCCTAAATTTTTAAGATAGAAATAAGAGGTAGATACCCTAGTTGTTATGCCAACTGGCTTTATAGGCTGGATTAGCTTGTAGAAGAGGCAACTCTCTACAGCTTATACCTTTTAGTCTAGTGGTCCAGCACTCGACCTTTAGTCATAACACTAGTTTACTAGATAGTATTAACTAGTTCTAAGAAAGATAATATACTATATTCTTATTATTATAAAGTAAAAATAATCTATTTATTTACTAGTAGGTCTTCCTATTATTAGGAATATACTTATTAGAAGAAGTTATATAATAGTAGTTTAATAGTATATACTTATAAGTCTTTACTTATATACTATATTACCCCTTATCCTTCTTTACTAACTTCTCCCCTAATATCTTAGCTATTAATTATAATCTAGAAAGTAAATATAAATATTAGTAAAGTAGAGGAAGATTTATAAGAAATCCTTACTTATCTATAGTATCTCTATTATTACTATTATATCTTAAATGAAAAGAATACTACCCTTTTCTAATAGGGTCTCTCTAGTCTTTAAAAGAGTAAAGGGGTTAAAGAAGCTATTATAGCTATTTAATAGGCTATAGAGGATACCTAGCTCTATAGAGCTTTTAATATAGTAAACTTTAATATATATAAAATTAATTTTAATTATAACTTATTTTTAGATTCTTTACTATCTAGTTCTAAAGCTTCCCTAGATTCTTTTAGTAGAATATAGTAAGTAGCTATTAACTTTTAGCTAGATTCTTAATAAGTTCTTATATATTTTTATTATAATTATACCCTTTTTACTTAATAAGATATTTAACCTTTTTTATTAATTCTAAAGTTAAAGATCTTTTCTACTTTATATTTATCTTTTATTACTATTATTTTAATAATTTCTTTAATAAGTATATCCTATTATACTAGTTCTAATAGTATAATATAAAATATAAAGTTTACTTTTATTATTTTAAAGAATTATAGTTTATAGTTAACTTCTAAGATTTTCTTTTTTATAATAAAGGACTTAATCTTTTAATAATTAAATTTATTATTTAGCTATTAGGTTTTAATTTATAGGTCCTTTATTCCTAAATTCTTTTATAATAAGTAGACCTTACTTCCCTCTTTAAAAATTAATCTTTTAATCCTTTTTCTATTTATATAGTATTTTATCCTTTACTTTATAAACTCTAGTTCTTTTATAAATTACTTATAAAGTTCCTTTATCTTATCTAATTAGATAATTATTTACTCTACTTATATTTTTATTCTTATAGGTTAAATCCTACCTTAGGTTATATTTTATAGTTTATATAAAATAATAATATTCCTATACTTTTTAATATATTAGTATTATAAGTATATTAAGCTAGGGGTAGTAATACTATCTAAATATTTTACTTTTAGTTAATATAATATTATAAATAAATTTCTAGTATTTAGTTTACTTATTCTATCTACTTTTATATCTTAGGCTAGTAAGCTATAGATAACTTATAGTTAATACCTAGCCTATTTAAAAGGCTCTAGTAAAATAAGAAGTAAAGATACCTTCTCTATTAGTATTAATTTCTTCTAGTAGATTATAGTTTACTACTACTATTTATAGGAATAGTTCTATAATTAAAGTATTTTTATAATTATATTATATAATATAAAGTAAGTATATTTTATAAGTTAATCTATAATTATTATACTATTATTATATTTAACTCTTATAATTAAGTCTTTTAACTTTAGTAATTTAATAATAAAGTTAATAATTATCTTTTATTATAGTACTTCTAGTATTAGTATTAGCTATAATAATTTTTATAGTTTATAAGTTTTTATTCTTTATATTTAAAATATATTTAGTAAGTACTTTCTTAACTACTATTTTTTTAAACTATAAAGTATTCTTTTAGTATTCTTTTAATAATTTTTATAATTCCTAGGTATTTACTAAGTAGTAACTTATATATTACTTATATTTATTTCCTAGATAATTTTAGGAGTACTAGTATATTCCCTTTATACTATCTTTAATCTAGATTTTTATAATAGATTTTAATTTCTTTTATTATTTTAATAGTAGTATTAACTTAGTAGTTTATAGCTAGTTATTATAAGCTTTTTTATTTATTATAATAGAATACTATACTAACCTTCTTAGATATCTTCTAGAAATAGTCTAGTTATTAGTTAAGTATATTAACCTATTTATTTTCTTTCCTTTTAATATATATAATTTTAAAGTTATATTTAAAAATAATTTAATTTATTAGACTTATTACTTATATAATTAACTCTTTAGTAATCTTAAAATTAGTAAGGTTTTTATAATTAAAATAAATAATAATAAGGTATTTTATACTTATAAAGTAGTATTTTTATTCTTTAAAACTTTAATAATTACTATAAGTTCTTTATCTAGGATCTTATATTATAGTATAAGTTTATTTAACTCTTTTTAAAATAATAATAATTAAATATAATTTCTTTTATTTAACTTTTTATCTAAGTTATACTCTTAGTATGTAGTCTAATATATTTATTTTAACTTTAAAAAGTTTACTAGAGTTTACTTTATATAATACTAGTTATTTATAAATACTCTATTTTACTTCTTAAAATATATATTATTATTCTAGTCTTTATATAAAAGTACTTTTATTCTTTATAAGTTCTATAAGAGGTTATACCCTTTTATTATAGTCTTTTAGGAACTTTTAGTAGAAGTTAATAAATCCTAAGAATCCTTATACTTTAATAACTATTTAAAATACTAGCTAGTTAAGTATAGCCTTAAATCTTAATTCCTATATTCTAATTTTTCTTAGTTAGATAGTATATTTAAAGAAGTCTACCTTTTATATATATAAGTAACTCTTTTTTTAATCTATTAATAAGTTAGTATTATAAAGTTTTTATAATACTTTTTTAATATATTTCTTATACTCTTTTAAAGTTTCTAAGAAGATAAAAATATTATTTAAGTAGGTAATTATAAATCAATCTAGGTACTCTTATAGAATATAGCTAATTATAGTTTAAAAGGTTATTAATATATTTATAAGTTTAAATAGTATAATATAATATTTAAAATATTTATATTAAGTATAAAAAGCTATCTTCTATTTATCTTCTTCCTTAATTCTAATAGAGTTATATATCCTTTTAAAGTTTAAAGTAGTAAACTTATTTACTTTCTATAGTCTACCTCTTAATTTTAATATTAGTAATAATAAATAAAAGTTTTTAATAATAATCTTATTAAGTTAATAGTAATTTATATATATATATAGTCTTCTATTCTTCTTTAGTATAAAGAGGATAAGGTATCCTATTAGTAATATTAAAAGGCTAATAAACCTTTTCTTAATATTCTCTTATATATAATCTTAAAATCCCTTTAATTAATTTTTATTTAGGTTATATATAAATATAAACTTAGATTATATTCCTAATTTAAGATAAATCTTATAATCCTATTTACTATATTTAAAAAATCTAATTTCTAATTCTTCTATAAGTATTTTACTATACTTATAATATTATAATAATAAGTTCTAGATTATTTCTTTTTTTATTAATATAATTATATTACTTATTATATACTTATTATATAATATATTATTTAATTCTCTTTATACTTCTTCCCTCTTAATAATTTAAATCTTTAGTAATAAGTACTTTAATATATACTATTATTTAAAAAGTTCTTAGTTTATTTAGTATAAGCTATTTTAATTAATATTATTTAAAGATTAAACTATTTAATAAATTCTCTTTAGATCCTAGTCTAAGTAAGCTAATTAGTAACTAAATTTATTCTTAAATATTTAGTTCTTAATTATAGTATTCTAATTATAATAGGATAGTTTAATTCTATAATATTAAAAGAGATTTTATTAGGTTAGTCTTAGATTATAATATTAAGATATATAATTTTTATATTTATTATACCTTTTTTATATATAATAATTTCCTTTTTATAATTACTTAATAAGTATAATTATTCTTTATAATTCTATAGGAGTTATAGTTTATTTATTATATTTAATAAGATAAAACTTTCTTATATTCTACTATTTATTAAAGTTTTATATATTTATTCTTAAATTATAATTAATACTTTTAGATATTTGGTTTATTTAAGCTTATAATATTTAGACTTTAGTTTTCTATTATTATAGCTTATTTATAGTTTTCTTATACTTTCTTAAAGGTATTTTTAAGGTTTTATCTTTATTTTTCCTTATATTATTATTTATATTCTTTTATAATTTACCTTTTTTATTAGTATTATTTATAGTCTTATTTAACTATTTATATATTAGCTTTTCTAATTATATAGAGTTCTTACTCTATTATTTTAATTTCTTTTTCTATAAGTTTAGTATATACTTATATAGCTATTATATTTATACTATTAAGTTCTAGTTTAAACTTTTAAACTTATCCTTATATTTCTATAATAAGTTTATTATATTTAGTTATCTATTCTAGGATATAAGTAATAGTTTTATTATTCTTATAGGTTATAGCTTTTATAAATTCTTCTATATCCTTAGTTCTTAATTCTATATATTCTATTCTTCTAGCTATTTCTACTTATTATATTTTAATTTAACTAAGTTTTTTAATTATTAGTTTAAATTATTTTAGTAGATTATTCTTTTAGTTTTTATCTAGTTAGTTATATAAAGTATTATTTAGCTTATTAATTACTTCTTTAAAGTTTTAGACTTTTTTTACTAGTTTTTTTAGTATTTTTAATATACTTATTATTTTTCTAAGAGGTATTTTCTTTTTTAATAATAGAAATTACCTTTTAATAAAAGAAAGTCTTTAATTTTTAACTTTTTTCCCTTTTTATTACTATTAAAAAGTAATTCAGATTTATTCTATATATTAAATATACTCTATAAGTTATTCTTTACCTTATTTATAATTATAGTACTTCTAGTAGAATATAATAATATTTAGTTTTTTAGCTTCTACTTCTAGGTACTTTTTAAGTATTATAAGTATTTTCTTTTTAATATTATTAACTTTAGAGTTACTTAGTCTAACCTTTTCTTATTCTATAGTTATAAGAGCTTATAGTTTCTATAGATAGTATCTAGCTTTATCTTTCCTATTATAATATACTTAGTAATTATTATTATAGTATATAATCTAATATACTACTTTATAGTTTAGGATTATACTACTAGCTAGGGTCTAAGCCTAGATTATAAATACTACCTAATCCTAGTTCTTCTAGGTTATACTAGGGTTTACCCTTTTCTGCCATGCTTGTCTGCCTGGCCTGCATAAGAGGTCATGTCAGCCCATGACACTTCTAAGGCTCTTTAACTAACTTCTTTTTATATTTTTAACTTCTATTTAAGTATAATATAAAGTAGCTCTAAACCATTTCTAGATTATCTCTAAACTATCTTAAAACTCTCTAATTTAAGGATTTAAAATACTAGATCTTAAAGAGTCTGAAAGATAATATCTTAGAACTTACTAAATCTATTATTCTTACCTCAAAATACTTTTAGTAGAACTCTCCTAACTTTTATAATAATTCTAAAGTATTTAGAAATTAAAGTAAGTTAGTTCTTAGTTTTAACTATATATAGCTAGATATGACTTAGCCTTTGATAAAAGAATCTTTTTATAATAAATATTTTAAAACTATAAGGGAATATAATATAGTTATACTTAAGTAAGAAGGACCTAAGTCTTATAGAATTAGATTAAGGAGTATTTACTCTAAGCTTATAAAATTAAAATATAAAGACTTTAGTTTAAAGAGCCCCCTTGTCTTCTAAGGCTCTTTACCTAACTTCCTTTTATATTTCTATCCTATCTTCTATATAAGTAAAATATAAGCTAGCTCTAAACTTTATTTTAAATAGTCCTTAAATTATCTTAAAATAATTTTTAATCTGAGAATATAAAACACTAGATTCTGAATAATTTAAAAAATAATGTTTTTAAACTTATTAATTTATTATTCTTTTTTTGAAGTATTATTAGTAAAAACTCGTTTAATTTTTACTGTAGTTCTAAAATATTTAGAAATTAAAAAGACTTAGTTCTTAGTTGTAATTAACTTAAATCTAATTTAACTTTTAATAAAAGAATCCTTTTATACTAAACTTTTAAGAATTTATAAGTAGTCTCTAATTTAGGATCTGTACATAGTATTCTTCCTTATTTAAAAACCTAATATAAAAAATGTAAAAAAATAGGATAATTAATTTCTAGATTTTTTAATTTAAGATTATTATTAAATAGAATCTATATTCGTTGTTATTTTTTATTAAAGTATTATACGGTTTATTTATCCTTAATATTAAATCTAAAAGTTCTCTTTTTATTCTTTAAAGTATTTAGAGATTAATTAGCTCTTTATAATTCTAGAATTTTAAAAATTTCTCTTCTTTTATAACCTTATAGTAAATATAGTTATTATTGATAATATTTATTATATTATTTAGAGCTTCTTATTTCCTTGTAAAGGGCTCCTACTTTTAAAATGGTTCTTAGGAAGTCTATTATATCTTCTAGCTTCTAGCTTCTAGCTTCTCTTTTTCTTTTCTTCTGTTTCAAATTAACAATTCTATTATACTTGTATTCTTATTTAGAGACTTTTTAATTATATATCTAAATTTACTTAATATAATAGCTTATATATTAGATAATATAACTTATTAAGCTCTTATTATAGTAAAAGTTTAATTAATATTAAGTTTAATAATAAATAAGATTAGCTAATTAAATTTAATTTTAAGCTTAAATTTTAATATATTTTATTAATCTATTTAGATTTATTCTTTCTTTATATTAATAGTTTTAAAAAGTTAGTTAATAATTTATATTTAACATCAAGTATATATTATCTTATAATTTATTTAACTTTGATTTGGTTTAAATATATTTAATTAAACTTTAATAAATTCCTTTTACTTTTTTAAATTTATTTTAATAATATATTATTATTTAATAAAGATTAATTATATTTTAGTTTTAAAGGAGGTTATTAATAATACTATAATTAATATATTAATTAAATTTTAATATTTATTATACTTTTCTTTATAGAATTTTAAAGACTTATTATATATATATATTTCTTAATAGAAATAGATTTAATAAAATATTTTTATATAAAAAATAATAACTTTTATATTCTTTAATTAATATCATTATCGTTTTCTAAATTAAAAGTATGAATTTTTTTTAATTATTTTAGGATTAATATCTTATTTTTTAATTACTATGATTAATAGTATTATATTTATTTATTATATTTAAATCATTTCTAGTTGTTAATTATTAAATTAGAGAAAATAACTTAGTTTACTTAAAATATTTAGATTTATTAATTATAAATAGTAGAAAATATTTATTTATTAAGAATATGAATTGTAAATTTTTCATATATTCTAAAAAAAATTAAGTTAAATTATTTTATTTTCCAGATTTATATTAATTTTTTATCTTTATCTAAAATATCATTTTACTAAAAGTTTAATAAATGAACAAATAAAAATTTTATAAAAGTTTTGTATAAATTATATAAATTTATAGTATATATTAATAATTAAATTATTATTATAATTAAAATTTGTCTTTTTATATTTATTTTAAAATACTTTATCAGTTAATTAAATTTTGAATAGACTTTCTAGACTGTTCTTTAAAAGATAAAATTAAAATTAAAGATTATTATAAATAATTTATTACTTAATATTCTTATAAAAGCTTTCAGTATTCTAATTTTATTATTTTAGGAAATCTTTTAGTAATTTTATTCTTTTCTTTTTACTTTTTTTAAAAATTATATTATAATAGTTTACTTAGATATATTATCTAAGCTCTCTAGTAGCTCTTGGCTATTCTATTTAGCTAGAAATCCTATATACTTTACTAGATAAAACTCAATTTTACTTTGTATTTATTTTTTTTTAATAATTTCCTTAAACTTTGATACTTTTAGTTTATTTTCTAAATCTAAGACAATTAAAAATATTTTTATTTTCTTATCTTTTTGAAATTTTACAAAGTTTATTACAAATATAAGTATAATCACTAATACTTTATAAAGAAATTAAGTTAATAAATCTTTTATTTATGTGATTAAGGATTTTAATATAAATATAAATTAATATTAGTTCCTTTTATATTATCTTGTAAATCTTTTTAAATAGAGAATATAATTATTCATCTTATTTTAAAAATAAAATCTATTCTATATTTATTATCTTCTTTATACTTTAATTATAACTATTTAATATCTTATTGTTCATTTTTAAACTTTCTATGAGTAGTTTAATCATTTTTAATATTCTTAGTTTAGAATTAGTTTAAATAAATTAATACTTTTATAAATTAAAAGTAGTATTTATATAATATTCTAAATGAAAAGTTTAATAATTTAATTTAATTAATTATCATTAATAAACTTTACTTATTTTAAGATCTAATTTTATTAAGTAGTTTGACTAATATATACTTTTGAGAGATAAATTACTGATCTTTAATTTATTGTATTTTATTTATCTATTTATTTAAAAAGAAATTATATAGTAGGTAATTAATCTTAAATTTTTTAATCTTAAAAAGTTTTATTTAGGTGTAATTAGTAAATAATATTTTCAATTACTTATAATATTAATAAATATATTAAAGTAATATTTAATTCTTTATAAAAATTTAAATTAAATTAAATACTTAAAGGTCTTTTATTAATTAGAATAAACTTTATAATTTAGTAAAATATTATTATTAAAATAGTATTTATTTATTTCTTATTTTAAATTTATCTTTCTAAAAGTTTTATAATAAAATTAAAACTAATTTCTTAAAAAGAATATTTATATAAAAGTAAAAGCATTAATTTTTTATAGGATTTATATGAAGGTTTTTATATTTTTTAATATTATATAGAGATTCTAATATACTTATATATATCTATTTTTAAGTTCTTTTAATAGAGTTTATATTTTAGTTATTCTACTATATGGTTTCTTCTAAATAATTTATTTTTAGATTATTATAATATTTCTTAATAAATTCTACTTCAAGATCTTTTTAGTTAAATATAATAGTTTTTTTTTATAAAGTAACAATCTTTATTCCTAATAATAAAGAAATCTTTCTTCAAGTCTTCCTAGAATATAGTATTTAACCTTTTAATAATATAAATTTACTTCTTATAATATTTTATTTTATTTTATAATTTCTCTAGTTTTTTATTATAATATAATTTAAATTTTTATTAATTTTCTTTTAAAAAAGTAAGTTTAGTTAAAGTTTTATAAAAGCTAATCAATTATTTTATTAATAAAGTTTCTTATTTTATTTTTAAATTTTATTAAATATAAATATCGTTTTAAAATAACTTTTACTGTTTTTCTAAATTATAATTTATATTATAACTTTATTCTTTTATATCTAGTATTTCTCTTATTCTTAAGAGTTCTTTTTTCTAGGATTTATAATTCTTATCCTTTACTTCTAAGGGATTGAATCTAAATATAAATTTCTAAATTAGTAGCATTTATAACTCTATAACTAACTTTTTAATAATATTTTAGTAAGTAGGGTTCTCTTTTATATAGTTTAGATATTTAGATAAAGGTTAGTAGGGTATATCTTCCTTAATTAATAATTAAAATAAAAGTTAAATACTAATAGATTAGAGATTTATCTTTTAATCTTTCTTTTTAAATCTTTAGTCAAAGTATTAACTACTTTTTTTAAAGTAGTATAATTAATAAGAACATTAAAAATTTCTTTTTATTAAAAGTTTTTTAAATATATCTATAATTGATCTATAATAAATAATAATTAATAGAAAGTTAAATAGTTTATAGTAACAGGTATTTTATTAATAGTTTAGTTAATAAATTAATCTTAAATATAAATTTAAAATTCTTTAAAATATATATACAAATTCTTCAAATTATCTTTAATATATAATCTAATTTTATAAATTTTGATATATAAGAAGAACTTTATTAGTTCAAGTAAAATTAAGAGTTTGTAATTTAATTTAAATTATAATATATATTTTTAAATAAAATCTTAAGAGAGTAAATTTGTCCTTATTTTAATACTTAGATCTAATTATATTTTATTTTATTTTAACCTAGTTTAGATTTTAGTTTTTTTATATAATGCTAATAATAAAAACTTTTATTCTAGGATAAAGGTAAAAAAGTAAAAAGATTTTTTTGGTTCTTTTTTTAAATTAGTAATTAAATTATAATCTTGAATATCAAATATACTCAATATAAAAGTCTAAATTAACTTTTTTATAAATAGTTTTATATTAAATAACCTAATTATTGATAACTATAATATTGAAATTTTAATTTTTTTAAAATATAGGTCTTAATTTAATTGTCTGAAAGTAAGATAAAATATAAATTTATCTTTTAATAATTTATTATTTTTATAATTAAGTTTTAATTTCTTATAATATTAATTTATAATTTATTAAAGTTTATTTAAAATTAATTATTTGCTTTTAAACTAGTTCTCCTTTTTAAATTTAATTTCTCTTTTTTTAATAGATTATTAGAGTTCATTATCTACTAACCTTAATATATATAACTTTATAATATAGTGAAATAATAATTATTTCTTCTAATTTCTTTTATACTTACTTATTTAATTTAAAAAAGAAATTTTATACTATTTATTATTTAATTTATCTTTTAAAACTTCTTTTAATCTAGTTTGAAAATTAAACTATTTTATTTCTAAATATATTAAAAATATATTTCTTTTATTTTAATTTAGAAAGAATTCTTTATGATTTTTACTTCTAGATTTTATAATATTAGTAATCTTATTTAATGAAAATAAATAAATTATAAATAATTAAAATATATTCTAATTCTTTAATATATTATTACTAAAAAGTTTAAAAGTAACTTTTAGTATTAGGGTTTATAAGATTTTATATTATTTAAGAGTATATTCTAATATAGTTAAGTTTCTATTAATAATTCTTTTATATTAATTAGTAATAAAAGTTAAATAAGTTTTATATAGATTTTCATAAGTAAAGTAATTATATTTCTAAGAGTTTTTTAACATAATTATAGTAAAAAAGTACTTAGAGATATTATAAATTCTAATAAAGAAATAATATAAGATATTAGTACTTTATATTCAAGTTTAAACTAAGATTATTATTTAAATTTAGTAGTATCATTTTATCTCAGTAAAAACTAAAGAATTATAAAGGAGTATAATATAATTATACTTAAGTAAAAACGTACTTAGTATCATAAATTAGATTAAGAATTATTTACTATAAGTTTATAGAATTATAATATAAAGATTTTAATTTAAAAAGCCTTTTTTCTTCAAAAGCTTTAAACTAACTTTTTTTTTCTATTTTTGTTTTCTATTTCAGTAGAAGATAAACTAGCTCTAAATTCTATTCTAGATAGTCTCTAGATTATCTTAGAATAATCTTTAATTTAGGGGTCTATAATACTAGATTCTAAGTAGTCTAAAAAATAATGTCTTAAGATTTATTAATTTATTATTCTCTTTTTAGAGTATCTTTAGTAAAACTCTTTTAATTTCTATTATAGTCTTAAAGTATTTAGGGATTAAAAAGAGTTAGTTCTTAGTTCTAGCTAGACTAAATCTAACTTAACCTTTAATAAATCCCTTTATAATAAAAGTATATCCAGTATTATATTTAGTAGTCTAGATATATAAAAGATTTTAGAATTAAATTATAATAGTTAATTTACTATATTTATCAATTTTAAATTAACTTTATTAAAATCTATAATCTTTAATAAGATATCTTTAATAATCTTTTTTAATAGTAAGTAATTTATAAAGATTACTATTACAGCTCATGCCATATCTGCTTGCTTGCTAGCTACCAAGCTGCTAATAAGTAAGCAGGAGGGTTCTATAACACTATTTATAGATTCAATATAGTTACTAGTTCACATAAGTTCACCTCTATATAGTCAGTTAGTATATAGATAGGTATTCTCTTATAATAGTAAAATAGTCTTATTCTTTCTATCTAGCTTATAGTTCCTTACTTCCTTTATATATTCCTTACCTTCAACCTTTAGTATTACTTACTTACTGCCAAGGTTCTGCTAGAGCATGTTTATGCTTGCTTATATTAGTGTGGTGTGTTATAGAGCGCCTCCATGCTTGCTTGTATGATATAGCATAACAATTACTATTAAAGATCTATTTACCTTAATTATCTTCTATAATATTTTACTATTTAGATAATTATTAATAATTCTACTTTATTGACTTATATTTCTTTTCTATATTTACTTATATATAAGATAGAAAGTATAATAGCTATAACTCCTTTACTATAATATCCTTTCCTAGAATAGATTAGCTATCCTATTCCTTACTATATAGCTAGAATATATATATATACTAAAAGTAATTCTACTAGTTCTATTTTTAAGAATAGTATCTAATCTAGATATATATAATATAATAGTATTTATTTATAAAGAAAGGATTATAATTCTACAAATACTTCTTATTCTTCTAGTATTAAGATAAACTTATACTTACTTTCTTCTTTTTCTATTATTTACTACTTTTCCTAAATGTAATCTCCTAACTCTCCTATACTTCCTTTAGCTCTATAGTCTTTTACTTCTATAATAGTATAATCTATATATTAAACTATAGGATTATTATATAAATAAACATTACCATATCAATATAATATTCTACTTATTCTAGATTATTACGGTATTATATTCTTTACTTAAATCCTAGAATATAATTACTAGTCTTCTACTTACTATTACTATTAAATATATAATTAAGAAAAATAATATTAGGAAAGTCTATAAAGAATTTACTAACATATATAAGTAATTCCTACTTATTATCTATATTATAGTTTTTATATAATATAGATACTCTTCTTTTATATTATTAAAGATTATAATATTATTAATATAAGCTTATATACAATAAGAATACTTAAACAAATAATCTATATACTATTATATTAATACTAGTAAATTTATGAACGTTATAAATACTATACTTAACTATTCTAATCCTTAGGGACTAATTATTATTATATAGTCTTAGCATTTATACCAAGCAAGAAGCTAATAGAAAAGCTTTTTACTATTTAAGATAGTAAATATTTACTTTTTATGTAATGTTTTTATAATATATTCCTAATTTAATAGTAAGTAGATATCTAGTATTACCTACTTATTCACCAAGGGATGGGGCCAAAAGTCAACCCACTCTTTTATATGCATATACCTACCTTCTTACATAGAAGTAGATAGATCCACTAATTTCTTCTCAAACATCCCCACCCACCTATCTACAGCCTATAATGGGTCACCAAACTGCATTTTCACCTACTGCACAGGCGATGATTATTGCATTGCAGACCTATAGTAAAGCCTGTTTCTGATATTACATCGATCTTTAATACTAATAGTAGCCAGGTCTATAGGATCTACTATTAGGCAAGAGACTATGAATTTGATAATAATACCCCTATTCTAGCTACTACTAGTATCTTCACTAATAAACTATAATCTAGAAGACTATAAAAACATATAGAAGATATAAAATAGAAAGTCCTTAAAAAGGTCTATATAACTAAGGATACCTATACTTTTAGTACTAGGCAACTATTATATCAACTAAAAGATAAAGGTATAGATATCTTACTATAGACTATATATAGAATTCTATATTATGCTAGCCTTTGAAAATACTACCTAATAGTGAAACCAGGGCTTATAAAAGTAATAAAAGCTATATATTTACAGTACTACCAGACCTATTAGGATTAGACTATAGATGACTAGTAGAATATCATCTAGAAAGATAAAATAGTAGTTTAACTATTAGCTAGGAAGGGTAGATTTTAGGTATAGTGAATACTAGAAGAATATTATAATGAAATAGTTAATTAGTATATAATGGGATATGATATAGTCATACTTAAGCAAGAAGGTCCTAAGTATTATAGAGTCAGGCTAGGAAATACTTACTATTAGTTCATAGAATCATAATCTAGAGACTTCAGCTTAAAGAGCCCTCCTTCCCTTAGAGGCTCTTTAACTACCTTCTTTTATATTTCTATCCTATTATTTACTTAAGTAGGATATAGGCTAGCTCTAGACTCTATTCTAGATAGTCCCTAGGCTATCTTAGAATAGTCTCTAACCTAGGGTCTATAGTACTAGATTCTAGGTAGTATAAAGGTTAATATCTTAAGACTTATTAATCTATTATTCCTATTTTAGAGTATCCTTAGTAAAACTCTCCTAACTCCTATAGTAGTCCTAGAGTGTTTAGGGATTAGTAGGAGTTAATCCTTAGTACTAGTTAGGCTATATCTAACTTGATCTTTAATGAAAGAATCCCTTTATATAGTAGTAGTATAAAGGGTTCTCTAAATTTATATTATTTATATTCTAGGGGTTATTTTCTTATAATAAGAAGGGTTATATATTCTACTAGTTTATAGAAATACTTACTAAAAAGAAGGTATTAGAACTAATTATTAAATAACTTAATATATAGATTAAACTAAAATACTATAAGTAGTAAGAACTAAATACTAGGATAGCCTAGATAGGTTTATAAAATAAGCCTAGGAAGAAGCTTATATTTGATCCCCTTTATAAAGGAATACTAATAAAACTACCTAATTATCTATATAATAGCAGATAAAATACTAGTATATATATACTATTTTTAATAAACTTACTATAACTAATAGAAAATGAACTGGCTCCTATAGCTGGGAAATTTGCTAGATCTGAATCTAATTAAATATACCTAGGCCTATATGAAAAGGTGGTCATGTGAATAATGTTATTAATCTTGAATAAAGGTAGAACTGACTTCTAGCTGGATGTAGCTATGGGAAGAGTTGCTGATGGAGTGGATCTAGATATGGATTGAATGGGTACCTGTCTATATCCAGCAAATTATTGAACTAAAGGGTAGTAATGAATATATGGAGGGAGAAAATTTACCTAAGGGTGGTTCTAAATAGCATATTAGGATATATTGACTTTATCTCTCCAAAAAAGTGGCTTAACTTTTAGCCCCATCCCTTCATAGTAGTTATAGATTAATAATTGTTTTATTATATTTCTTAATATTTATAAATTAATATATAATAAATACTAAGTAAGTAATTAGTATTAGGTACCTTATCTATTCTAATTTCTTTAGTAAAAGGGGTTATAAATCTTATCTAAGATAAGTCTCTTGTTACTTACTAAGAAATATTAGTATATATTTTAATTTTAATTTTATCAATTATTAGTAAAATTAATCCTTATCTTATCTTCTTTTACTATAAATATAATCTCTTAATCCTTATAGATAAGCTTATATTTTTATAAGTATAATTATCTTTATTATAAACTCTAAATTAGTATTTACTATTAAAATTTTTCTTTTTATTTTTAATTATAAGTACTGTTTTAAATATTTCAATACTATAATTAAGGATTTAATAACTAGTATTAAGAAATACTTTCTAAATTTACTTCTATTCTTCTTATACCTCTACTATCTCTTTTTCTATTATTTATAACTATTAGTAAATAATCTCTTTTTTAATAGAATTATTTAGTCACTTTATTATTTTTATTAATATTATATATACTTACTCTTTTAGGTTATTCTTTATTGTCTTTTTTAATCTTATACTCTATTTTATTATTATTTATAATATTATTAGATTATAAACTATTACTACTTTAGAAGTAAACTATAATATCTTATTATTATAGATATTATTATATATTAACTAAAAATAGTAAGTTTACCAGTGTTTACTATTTTTCTCTTTTTACTATTTAATTTTTCCTACTTCTATTATTTTAGGAAGGTAATAAACTAAAGAGGGATTACTATTTTAGATTTAGGTGGAATTTTTATAATATAAGCTATTACTACTTTTCTTTTAATTTTTCCTTTTCTTTAATATCTTTAAATTTACTTTTATTCCCTAATATATTTAAAATTTAATAATTCTTTCCTATAAATTATTATTATTTTTATTTATATTACGAAATTATTACTAAATAATAACTTTAATTCTAAGGTTATTAATAATATCTATTATTATAGTTATATAACTAGTAATTTTTATTTCTTATATTATTTCTAAAATATAAAAATTAAATCTTATTTTTTTATAATATGAAATTGATTCTTATATTTATTATTATAATCAGTTTATTTTAGTAATAAATATTATATTTAATAAACTCTTATTAAGCTATTTTTATTAACTAAGATAAAACTTACTTTTATATTAAAATAGATTTTTACTTTTAATCTCTTCTTTTCAAATCTATCAGTATTTATAAGTATATTATTTACTAGTCTTTTAGAATAAGAGTTAGTAGTATTATTAAGTTATGTTATAGCTGGGCTGTGCTGCTTACCTGCTAACTGCCAAGCTGCTAGCAAGTAAGTCAGTGATAGTTCTATATACTATTCATAGATTTAATGTAGTCACTAGTTTATATAAGTTCACCTCTATATAGTCAGTTAGTATATAGGTAGGTATTCTCCTATAATAGTAAAATAGTCTTATTCTATCTATCTAGCTTATAGTTCTTTACTTCCTTTATATATTCCTTACCTTCAACCTTTAGTATTACTTACTTACTACTAAGGTTCTACTAGAGCATATACATACTTGCTTATATAGTATAGCGCATCATAGAGCGCCTCCATGCTTGCTTGCATGATATAGCGTAACAAAGCTAGTTATTTATCCTAGAGTATAAAGTAAAAAATAACTACTTATTATTTAGTTTCTTAGATATAGTCTCTTATAATCTCTTCTTATATTATTCTCCTTATTCCTTCTTTACTATTTATATCTTTTTTTTTAAAAAATAGTAATATAAGACTTTTTTAAACTAGAAAGTATTTTTATATATAAGGTATTTATTTACTTTACTCCTTTGTTCCTTATTTATTAGCTAGGAATAGTAAGTATTAAACTCTTTTCTATTAGTTCTATTTTCATTATTATTATTATTACTAACTAGTTTACTTTTTATACTAAATATATTATTTTTTTTAATTTAGAAGTATTATTATTACTACTTCCTTCTTTACTTATTATTATATATATATGTCTAACCTACTTTAGCTTTCTTTCTTTTTCACTAGTATTAGGGTTATCTTTATATATCTTTTTAATAAGATAACTTTTCTTTTACTAATTTCTTCTCTAATAGGTTTTAAACTATTAGGGATATTTCTTATCTTTTTACTCTATTTACTATAACTTCCTTAATAGCTATTATAGTTATGTATTACTCAAGTAAAGGGGAGTATATTAATTAGAGAAGTCTTTTTAGTAAGTAGAAGGTTTTTTCTTTTCCTTAGCTTTTTTCTATAGCTTCTTTACTAGTACTCTCTCTGTTATACATCTTTATATTCTTAATTACTATATCCCTAGTATAACCTATTCTACTATTACTATTAATTTAGCTATACCAAGTTTATAGCTACTAGTTTATATTTACTATCTACTTTATCTACTAATACTATATTTACTAGTTAAATAGACTTTTCTACTATTAGCTAAGAAATAGTAAGGGATTATTCTAGTAGTTCTACCTTCTCTTCTACTTTTATTATCGATTTATTTATAGTACTTCCTTCTATTAGCTTTACTATCACTACTTATAAAGTAGGATTTAATTAATTATATACAATAATTAGCTAGCTATAGATACTATTATCATCTTATATTTATATATATTATATATGCTAGACTATAAAGTTATATACTAGCTTTTACTTTTAGTATCTATAATTATATATATATTCCTTATTAGCTATTCTTTAGCTTTATACTTTAAATTCCTAAATTACTAGCATAGGGTAGTTATTTAATTATTAATTATTCCTTATTATAATTACTATATTTTCTATAAAGAAATAATATTACTTTATTATATTAATATTTTATTTTATAATAGCTTATAATGAGTAGTTTCTAGTAAGCTTTTTTTATATTATTATAAGCTTCTATTTTAAGTATATTAGTAAAAAGGATTATATTATAAAAGTATATTTATTTATTATCTATAAAGTATTCTTACTTACTATATTCTTTTTATTAATATCTAGCTAAAAGAACCTAATTAACTTAATCTACTGTATTCTATTATTATTTTACTTCTTAATAATAATATAAGAGCTAAAACTATGATTAGGTTACTATAGCTACTAAGGTATTACTCTTTAGAATATTTATATAATAGCTTCTACTATCCTAGTTATATCTAGCTAACCTTAACTTCTAATTAATAGAAAGTTACTAGTCCTTTAAGAGCTAGATATAAAGGTAGGTTTATAATCCTTATCTACTAGTTAGTTATACTTACTATCTTATTTTAGTAGTAGGATTATTAATCTTTCTAATAGTTAATATTAACTAGCTAGCATACTCTTTAGTATTGGATATTATAGCTAATTAAACCCTAGCTAGAAGTACTTTAGTATAATGCTATTATCCCTTACTTATATTACTAAATCCTATATATAAAGATCTTATAGGAAGTAAATACTAGGTATTTAGCATTTTAGTTAATAAGTATCTTTACTATTATTATATTTTCCTCTTTAGTATAAATCTAGTTAGTAAAAGTTAGCCTTCCTAAATATAAAAGATAATAACTCATAATTATCTATTAGTATATACTATAAGTTATAAAGTACCTCTTATAACTATAGTAATATACTATTTAATATATATATCTTATTATTTACTAACTACTAATATCCTATATTAGTTCTAACTAGTAGTTACTAGGTATCCTTTATTATAACTTAGTTATTCCCTTTAAGCTCTTAACTAGTTTTCTTTATATAATTACTATTTTAATAAAGCCTTATAAGAGTACTCTTTTACTATTTCTTATAATAAAGAGGACTCCCTACTTAGTAAGCTAGTAGTTTTATATTTATAGTGGTTATTACTATTATTAGAATTAGGGAATTCTCTAAAAGTATTTAAAGAGGAAATAGCTACTATTACTTAGATCTAGGTTACTACTCCTTTTCTTATTTTAATAAGTAAGAAAGTTTTAAGTATTATAAAGTTAGATTAGAAAGTATCTACTAAAAGGTTATAGAATTATAATATAGAGACTTTATAAGGGATTCTTTACTAAGGAATAAGATAGATATAACCTTAATAGTACTAAGAGTTAACTCCTACTAAACCCTAAATACTCTAAGATTATAGTAGGAGTTAGAAAGGTTTTACTAAGGATATTCTAGAGAAGAGATATAAACTACTAGATCTTAAGATAATAGATCTTATACTACTAGGAATCTAGTACTATAGACTTAAACTAGAGACTATTCTAAGATAACCTAGGAATAGTTTATAGTATAATCTAAGACTAGGCTATATCCTTTATAAGTAAAGCCTAAATAAAATATAAAAGGAAGATAGCTAGAGAGCTTTAAGAGAAAAAGAGGGCTTTCTAAGCTGAAGTTTCTTGATTATGATTTTATGAATAAATAGTGAATATATTCTGATCTGACTCTATGATTCTTAGGACTGCCTTACTTAAGTGTGACTATGTTACACCCCCTTATAGACTTTAGCTTAAAAAAGCCCTTATTCCTTCTGAAACTCTTTAACTAACTTCTTTTTATGTTTCTTATTATACTATACTATATAAGCAAGTATAGGCACACCCTAGTAGAACTTTAGTAGTAAGTAAGTAATACTAGAGGTTAAAAGTAAGGAATATATAAAGGATATAAGGAACTAAAATCTGGATAGAAAGAATTAGACTATTTTATTATTATAAAAGACTACTTACTTATATACTAATAAACTATATAAAAATAAACTATATAAAAATAGTAACTATAATAATTCTATATATAGTATTATAGACCTCTTACTAACTTACTTACTAGTAGGTTAATAATTAGTAAGTAAGTAGTATAGTACTATTATAATAATAATAATATTATTTTCTTAATTTTTATCTTTAAAATAAGAAACTACTTTTTAGAAGAATAATCTTAATAATAAGATAGTTATAATAAAACTCTTATAATCTTAGTTGAGATTATAAATAATAAGGTACCAATAATCCTAAGATTACTAATAGGTAATAATAACTAATAGTATACTTAAGTATTTAGTTATAAACTACCTTTATAGTAAATATAACTGTATTATATCCGTTATATAAATATTCTATATTATTCTTAATTAGTAGATATTAAACATCCTCTTTTACTATTCCTATAGTAAAAATAATACCCTACTTGATAAATTAATAGTTTTATACTTATAAAGGTTATAATTTATTAGAATAAGGGAACTCTTTACAGGTATTTAAAGAGGAAGTTACTACTACTATTTGAATATAGGTTATTACTCCTTTTCTTCTCTTAGTAAAGGTTATCTTATTAAAGTCTAGAGGAGCCTTATATCATTAACTTCCTTTATTCTCATATACTCTAACCTTCTTAGCTTATAATTACTATGAAGGTATTTTATAGCTAGGTACTTAGATATACTATTAGCTATTATTACCTATTAATAATCTTAGGATTACTAGTATTTTATTATTTTTAATCTCTAAACTAAGATTATAAGAGTTTTATTATAACTTATCTTATTATTAAGTTTATTCTTCTGAAAAAGTAGTTTCTTATTTTAAAGATAAAGGTTAAGAAAGTAATATTATTATTATTATAATATTACTATACTAATTACTTACTAACTATTAAACTACTAGTAAGTAAGTTAGTAAGGGTTTTATAATATTATTTATAGATTTATTATAATTATTATTTTTATATAAGTTTACCTTTATATAATCCATTAGTATATAGGTAAGTAGTCTCTCATAATAGTAAAATAGCCTTATTCTTTCTATTTAGCTTATAATTCCTTACTTCCTTCATATATTCCTTATATTCCTACTTACTAACCTTTACTATTACTGTTATGCTATATCATACAAGCAAGCATAGAGGCACTCTATGATGTGCCACACCAACATAAGCAAGCATGAACATGCTCTAGCAGAACCTTAGTAGTAAGCAAGCAATACTGAAGGTTGAAGGTAAGGAATATATAAAGGAAGTAAGGAACTATAAGCTAGATAGAAAGAACAAGGCTATTTTACTATTATAAGAGAACACCTACCTGTATACTAACTGACTATGTAGAGGTGAACTTACGTGAACCAGCGACCACATTGAATCTGTGAATAGCATCATAGAACCCTCCTGCTTACTTGTTAGCAGCTCAGCAGCCAGCAAGCAAGTGGACATAGCATGAGCTATAACAATTACTGGCTTACTATTAAAGACCTACTAGGGTGTGCCTATGCTTACTTGCATTATTATAGCTATACTATGCTGCTTACTTGCTAACTACTGAGCTATTAGTAAGTAAGTTAGTAAGGGGTTCTATAATACTATTTATAGATTTATTATAATTACTATTTTTAAACAAGTTCACCTCTATATAGTCTATTAATATATAGGTAGGTAGTCTCTTATAATAGTAGTCTTATTCTTTCTATCTAGCTTATAGTTCCTTACTTCCTTTATATATTCCTTTTATTCAACCTCTAGTATTGCTTACTTACTGCTGAAGTTCTGCCAGGGCATGCCCATGCTTGCTTACATGGTATAGTGTAATATGCATGGTATAGTGTAATACCTATAAAATCTCTATAGGACCTATATAGTAATCCCCTAGAGACTTTCTAGTAACCTACTAGAGACCTACCTAGTAATACTACAGGGATATATAAACCCCTAGACTAACCTCCCTTTTCCTTCTCTTTCTTCCTTTCCTTCTTTAACTATCTTATAAAGATATATCTTAGCCCCACTGTGTAGTTACTATATTGTGGTAAGCCTGTAATAAGCTATAGCATTATTACTAGTACTTGCGCCAAGGTGCTCTTTTACTTTAGTCCTTGCTTCTGGAACTATAAGGATATTATGGGTGGTTGTGATCGCTGTGACTTCACTGTAGTTCGCTAGCCCATCTTTGTTTATCCTTACCCCATGGTGACTTTTCCTACCTCACTGGCTATAGAAAGAGTATAGGATAGGCCTATAGCACTTACAACTAGAAGTATAGTTTTCTTCTCTATCCTATTTAGTATAATATACAATAATAATACTTCAAGAAAATCAGCTTTTTCCCCTAATAATATACTTAGAGCAGCATTCGTCGCGGGTCTTCGATGTACTCCTTGACTTTGACCAGGAACTGGACGGCCTCTCTTCCATCAAGAAGGCGATGGTCGTATGTTAGAGCTAGATACATCATAGGCCTAACCTCAACCTTTCCGTTCACGGCAACAGCCCGATCCTTGATTGCATGAAGCCCGAGTACAGCGGTTTGAGGCAGATTGATAATCGGAGTCCCCATTAAGGACCCGAAAACGCCGCCGTTGCTGATCGTAAACGTGCCACCAGCCATGTCCTCAATCGTGAGCTTACCGTCTCGGGCCTGTATAAAGCATATTAGTGACAAGATCAGCGTCGATTGGGGAAAGTAATACGCTGCATACCTTCTTTCCCATTTCCCCGATCGACTTCTCAATGGTGACAATGTCCATAGCCTCCGCGTTGCGGACGACGGGCGTTACGAGCCCCTTTTCTGTCGCAACTGCGACACTGATATCGACGTAGTCGCGATACACGATCGTGTCCCCACCATTAGGCCCTTCGATCGAGGCGTTAACAGCTGGGACGTCTCTCATAGCTAGGACGCAGGCCCGCGAGAAAGCACCCATGAAGCCAAGCTTAATGCCCGACCTCTTCAGAACATCATCCCTGTATAACTTTCGGAAATCCATCAGGGCGCTCATGTCTACCTCGTTGAACGTTGTTAGGGATGCCGCAGTGTTCTGCGACTGCTTCAACCGTTCTGCGATTCGTAGCCTCATACGGTTCATTTTCACCTGAATGCCTGGTTAGCCTGAGCTCGGGTAGTCTAGAAAGGGTGTTCGCGCATACACGTCGCTCTTCACGGGTCCCCGGAAGGCCCGGACTGCTTGCGGCGGTCTCGGCGGCGCGATTGCCTTGAGAGATGGGACTATTTTTGGGAGATGCCTGAGGGGAACTTCTCTCTTGCTCTTTGGAGAGGCTGCTCTCACTTGCTTGCTGCTGTGGTTGCTCGCCCTGGGGTTTATCCTCGACCTGCTTGGCAGAGTTTGGTTCTTCAGGCGTTGACGTTGGTTTAGTTTCCGCACCGCCTGACTCGGCGGTTGATTTCGCGCTGGCATCACCACCAGTTCCTGGTTCTAGTCGAAGCAGATCTTGGCCAACAGTAACAGTATCCTCTTCATTCACTAGAAGTTCTTTGATGGTACCGGCTTCCGGGGCATTAACGGCGACATCGATCTAAGGGAAAAATTACAGGGAAGTTAGAGCCCATCGCCCATGTAGAACTTGATATACGCACCTTGTCTGTTTCAATTGTTGCAATCTCCTCATCCTGTTCAACAAAATCCCCGACTTGCTTCGTGAACTGTTTTAACGTCCCTTCCGAAATCGACTCTGCCATTTGCGGAACCTTCACAGTGATTGCGGCGGCATAGCTTCGAACGTGACGCATCATGAAGGGGAGATTGTACTGGCCGCGGGCCGTAGGCAGCTGGCCAAGGCTAGCGAGCCGGACAAGACGTCTTGACAACATGGCGGAAGGGATAATATGATATCTTCAAGATCGGGTCGTATGGGTGACGTTGATTTGTTTCCGTGGAAAGAGAGTGAAAGCGTGGAAGGAACCCAGTTCATTCCTCAATGGAAGCAAGTTGGAAACTAGATTCGAGGTTTTTTTTTAATTCAGTGACATGTCTATTCGGATCCTAGGACCTTGTATGATCTGGTCCAATGAGGTAGCTCGCCTTACCCAGGCACAACCTCGGATCAGTGGGATGTAGTCATTGGCCAATGGGATCGAGCATACTCTTGTAGCCTTAGGCGCTAATTTTGTTTTTCCGTGTTGTTAGTGTTAAACAGACAAGTCGTCCAAAAGCGGCCCGCGACCCAACTGGTCCATTTTTGTCTTTCCAACGAGAGCTAAACAATTGGTCGGTCACCAACACTTCGGAGGAATCAAGCTGGTAGAACTGCATCACAATCATGTCTACTAGCAAAGCAGCTTTGTAAGTCTAACCTAAGCTTCACACCAGTTCCAGCGCTGATGAATCTGGACTCACCTAGATCGCTTTACCGGCGCGCCCTTAAGCTCTCTCTTGACTGGGCTGTCCACCGCCACGTTTGGAGAGGCCAGGCGCTATATATTCGATCACTCTTCGAAGCAAATCGGACTGTGACTGATCCACGGCAGCAGAGGGTAAGGGCATAGCAACTTCGCACAACTCACTCTTGTACTGACCTCGATGGGCGAACAAAGGCGTTATTAGCGGAAACCGAGGAGCTTCTTGAAACTTGGAAGCATCCTGAGCCTTGTATCCCCCCCACTGCACCCGGCGGTAAGTCTCATCTCTGGCCTTGTCGTGCAAGCCCGACATTTGTGATTCTAATCCAGTCTTCCCTCACCGTTTTCTAGGTACCAAATATGAAAGGAATTTGCCTGCTCCCTACCTCGATCGTAAGTGGAGCTTTTTCAACTCTCTTCGATTTGCCCTGACCGATAACGCAGCACCGCGAGTTATGGATCATTAATTGTCCTTGCGACACATCATCAATCAAAAATTCAACAGTGCATTGGAATGAGAGAAGGATTGAAATGTTAAATAGACAGTTTAATTCATAACCCTAACCATGGGCATTATTGTACAACCCGGAAGCATTAAAAAGAATCAACGAAAACAACCCTGAACCCAGAACCGTATGACCCCGAATTTCATGACCGAAACAGCCAACCAACCGAAAAACAAATCGTGCACATGACGCTCAAAGAACCTGACTGCCCTTGCTGGCACCCGCCTTTCCTCCAGTCTTCTTAGGAAGAAGATCTGTAACATGTTAGAGATACAATGTCAACAACGGGATGGAAGCCAACATACTCTGGTGGATATTGGGAAGGACACCTCCTTGCGCGATAGTAACATGACCAAGAAGCTTGTTCAACTCCTCGTCGTTTCGGATGGCGAGCTGGAGATGGCGGGGGATAATACGCGTCTTCTTGTTGTCACGGGCAGCGTTGCCGGCCAACTCGAGAATTTCAGCGGCGAGATACTCGAGGACAGCCGCGAGGTAAACAGGAGCACCGGCACCAACTCGCTGAGCATAGTTGCCCTTCCTCAATAGACGATGGACACGACCCACAGGGAAGGCAAGGCCAGCCTTGGAAGAGCGGCTAGATGCTTGGTTAGCGAATATCATATGCCAAAACAACAGATGATACTTACGACTGCGCGTTCTTGGAACCGCTAGCCTTGCCACCGGATTTGCCACCGCCAGTCATTTTGAAAAGGTTGGAGAGATGAGTTTATGTTTGAATAAAAAGCGAGTCTGAAAAAGACGCAAATGTAATAGATGCCAACGTTTGAATTGGACGAGGATTAAAATCGGGAAGAGCTGATGAAGAGCAAAGGTAGAAGGTGTGGGTTTTGGGGAAGGGGAGCATTAAGTAGTTTTCGCGTACTTGCTGCTACGGTCACGGATCACTGGAATTTGACGAGACCCGCTAATCCTAAAACGGAAATACGTGTACCTGCTTGTAGCTCCATTTGATGACAAGAACGACGTCAAGAGGCCTATTTTCTGACTAATCAATGACAGCCAATCTTGTCAACGAAAGCCGAGTAAAAGGTTCTAGCCTTCACAAGGCCGGACATTAGAGGGAAATCATCTGCAAATAGAAGACACGCGCGCTCCGGCACCACTCGTGAATACATCTCTTGGGGACTATATTTTATTCCCCTCTCTTCTTTCCTCGGGTGATGTACCTGTGTGAGCTGGACAATTTTGCGGTACATCTTTGATATCCTCATGATGCTTCTGAGAGCTCTCTAAAACACTATCATTGGGAGGCGGCTGGGGCGATGAAGCCACGCGCGCACTGGACGCGTCAAGTATTATCTGGGGACTACAGCCCCAGAAATTACCAGTTTTGGTAATGTTATGGTGTGGCTCGAGGTTGGGGTGAGAAATTCACGGGAAATTTACTCTTGTACAATATACTTCTACCTCAGGCTAAGCATATATGGATAATAAAGGTATCCTGGTACCTCCATCCGCGCTTGCCATCCTGTTTGCTGAATCAGTACTGGTCATGGTCACCTACAAAAAGGTTCGGCCTCCCCCAACCTTCTCCTCGCATCTTCCCTCAACTCATCCCTTTAACTATCCATACTGCCAAATATTACCGACATCGACGCGTCTTATCCTCATCCGTCAACTCTAGTTTACTTTCCCCCCTAACCGTGATTTTATTCCAAAATGCCCCCTAAGGCCGACAAGAAGCCCGCCGCTAAGGCCCCTGCCACCGCCTCCAAGGCGCCCGAGAAGAAAGATGCCGGCAAGAAGACCGCTGCCTCTGGCGAGAAGAAGAAGCGCACCAAGGCGCGAAAGGAGACATATTCTTCTTATATCTACAAGGGTATCGACATCACAATGCGCCAAAAACCCCTTTTCACATACTAATATTTTGCAGTTCTGAAACAGGTTCATCCTGACACCGGTATCTCGAACCGCGCCATGTCGATTCTCAACTCCTTTGTCAATGGTAAGACCAGTGGCACAACATTTTGTTTAAAATTGGTGCTGACACAAGTATAGACATTTTTGAACGTGTTGCCACTGAGGCATCCAAGCTCGCGGCATACAACAAGAAGTCCACCATCTCGTCTCGTGAAATTCAGACCTCGTAAGCATTTCAGCTGGTTTGTTCTATTTCTAAGCTAACCCACTGTAGTGTTAGGCTTATTCTTCCCGGTGAACTCGCCAAGCATGCGGTGTCTGAAGGCACCAAGGCAGTTACCAAGTATTCTTCGTCCACGAAATAGGATAATCAAGGTCTTTGGGGCGAATAGTATCGGGTGTCTCTGAGGGCCCCGGTCAGGGCCAGTAGCACGTTCTTCTTTCAGTGTCTCTAATGCGTTACGGATGGTTTTTGTTTTTTCAGGGGCAATGATATTTATTTGCACGGTCAATGGGGTTCGCGGTTGTACAATACAATTGAGATTAGGGATTCGGTCGAAATGGAACATTTCAATTTCATCCAGTCTTTGGTATCACAATTCCGATTGCCATGTTAACGAAGACCCGCCTTGCTTCGCTTGACGACTTGCGGAACCGGTTGGAGAATACCTTTGTTGTTGTCAGAGCCCAATGCCATTCCCGTGCTCCATCCCATTTTCTCGAGCATGGCGCGACCGCGGTTTTCTGTTCCCAGCTCCGGTAAGCTGTTCCCGATAATCTCCCCATCTCTGTATTGGCCGGTGGAACGGCGATCCCTTATCATTGCGCCTACAGATACCTTTTGCTCGCCGTCTAAAAAGCGACTGGCGATGCGAATTGCAGTTTTCAACGGCCCAGAATATAAGCTTGGAGTGCCTTTGGTGCGGTAGAGAACGGGGCGCCGCGTTTCTCCTTTGCCGATAGATTTGGACTTCAGCCCGAGTGGTCGCGCCATCTCGTGGAGGGCTTTCCGAAAGGGCTTTGATAAAGGTGGGAATGATATTCTAGTCCGAGTAATTAGTCGTACTGCTGCGTGATCATCCGCTGACAGCATCAAGTTCACAATAACATACTGTTCTTCTGATACGGATAGGAAGTGTTCTAATTCTTGAATGATATGTTCCATTGTCATGCCGACTGGATATTTGGAACCAAGGCCTTTTGCTTTCGCTTTCTGTTTACTGCCTCGAGTGCTAGATGGGCGTTGCCGACGGTGCGTTCTATCACAAGCCTCGCCTGACTGAGTCTGGGTATCGGTAATGGAAAAGACGGCATCGAAATCGGAGAATCGGAATTCATCGAACCCGGGATACGTGCTGTCATCACCGTCTCCCAGATCTCTAAAATGAAGCCTTGAGACCGTGAGCTGCTCATCAGTAGCGAGCAAGTTTGCGAGGTAGTCTGCCTCTCCGCCATCATTTGTGATAGATTCAGCATCCGTCGTCATAGTCTTGTCATCTTTCTCGTTGGTATCGCTTAGGCTTTCGTGCTCTTCTCGAGCAACACGATCCTCCAAACCTTTAACCTCATTATTCATAGTCTCGAGGCTAAATGGGTCGGGGTTGTTGCCCTTCGCCTTCCCTCTGCCTTTGAAGAGAATAACGACCTCATCACTCGTAGTGGACGATACTGAGCCATGGCACTGTCTAGGTATAGACTGCAAAGGGCTTTCGGAGATCTTCTCTGTCACCTTGGGATCCGTATTGCCGAGATCGACGCAAGACTCAGCTGGTAGTGAACCATTGCAACATAATTCTTCCACCGGCAGCACAGGCGGGGTTCTAAATGCTGAATCACTAACACAGGTCCTTCCGGAGACGCGTATGTTCGAGCTCGTATCCATGGTGCCTAGGTCCTCGTCGCTTGCGAAGGGGTCTTTCAAGCCCGCGGTTGTGAAGGAGACGGGATTGTTCCTCAGTTTTGCATCCGAGCCCCATATAAAGCGGGAGCGGTGCGAAGTCTGATAGGCTTCATCCTTGAGAGTGAAAACTGTGCGTTTACCCATCCTTAGATACAGTAGTACAAATGACGCTGCCAATGATGGTTATTGTCTTGCTAGGTGGAAAAGCGTGGGGTGGAAGGGAGGCAATGAAGACAGGTACGGATTCTCGCACAGCACTCCGATGTTATGTTAAAGAGGGTCCGTCTTTCAGTGAGGGGCTAGTGGTAGTCAGCTAGGTACTACGGATGTGGTAAATACCACAAATATTGATGGCCCGTAGGTGCTTATTGCCAGGCTGCAAAGGATCGTCGACGCGCTTGATGAATTAGAGCTAGACTGCATCCACCATGATACATGAAATTTTTAGGGGTTGCACACAGTGTCTACCTTCAGAGTTTACTCATTGTCCAGGGACCTGATCAAGGCCTGCGGAATACCAACCCCAAATTCCCGGGTGTCGCTTGACCCGTCCACCCAGGCACATGATTACCCCACATAAAACGTCCTCCTTAGGTTGAACCGGACCCGCCAACTGCGTCACCGAATCACTTCTCCCCGTCGGTGGGAAGTCGAACTATCAATCCCTCCTCAAAGCTCGCTTCTCTGGGCCATTGCAAAGATCGCATCTAAACCGACTTAACCCTCGTTCTCAACGAACCAAGAGCGGCCATACGGCTAGAGGTATCTCCAATCATACACATGGCAACAGTTGATTTCAGCCGCTACCGACGGATAGTCCAGAGGTTTTGGGACCCTGAACCTACCAACGATACTTGTGCGGATCAACCTGTGTGGTGTCTTGGTTTATCCTACACCCTCGCAACTGATTTCTACGATGCCAACACTGTCACATCCAGAGCATCATTATCCTCGCCAGCTAGTTCATTCCAGGCCATTTCTGAGTCCGCTTATAACTCAGAGTCAGCGGTGGATCAAAATGTGCCGCTAGAAAGCTCCTCAAATGGTCAACCTTTAGCTGCACATACCGGTGCCTCCGCGGGCGGCGGGGGCTGGCCACGCCTTTTCCTAGATGACTTCGAGTCTAGGTTGTGGATGACTTACCGCTCTGACTTTGAACCAATTCCGCGATCCTCCCACCCTGATGCTGTAGCGGCTCTTTCATTGCCCATGAGGGTAAAGAGCCAGTTGGTGGACCAGAATGGGTTTTCATCAGACAGTGGATGGGGCTGCATGATTAGATCTGGCCAGAGCCTCCTTGCCAATGCCATAAGTGCACGACGACTTGGGAGAAGTACGCTGCCAGCACAGCTCAGTTCCTGCTCCCTACACTAACAACCATTTACAGGTTGGCGCAGGAATCGAGACGACATAGGTGAAAAATCTATAATTGCGATGTTTGCGGACGACCAAAGGGCCCCCTACTCTATCCATAACTTTGTCAAACATGGCGCAGCCTGTTGTGGGAAGTATCCTGGAGAGTGGTTTGGCCCTTCCGCGAC
Source organism: Lomentospora prolificans (assembly GCA_029532625.1). Lineage (NCBI taxonomy): Eukaryota > Fungi > Ascomycota > Sordariomycetes > Microascales > Microascaceae > Lomentospora > Lomentospora prolificans. The sequence continues at coordinate 1,058,684 of JARFXM010000003.1, forward strand.
TGCTAGATGTATTCAGTAAGTAAATACAACGATGATTTAAGTTTAACAACATAACCTCTAATGGGAATATCTAGGGCATTAGTCAACCAAAATGAGACGGACCTACGGGTGTACTCAACAGGGGATGGGCCGGACGTTTATGAAGATGAATTCATGAACCTCGCCAAGCCTCCAGGCGAGCAGTTCCGGCCGACGTTGATCCTGGTGGGCACGAGATTGGGAATCGATAAAATTACACCAGTTTATTGGGATGCTCTCATCGCTTCCCTTCAGTTACCACAGTCTGTAGGGATTGCCGGGTCAGTATTTCCAGGGTCATATTTTCATATTTCTACTAACTTGTTTTGCAGAGGACGACCTTCTTCTTCCCATTACTTTGTCGGTGCGCAAGGCTCCTACCTCTTCTATTTAGATCCACACCATACCCGACCTGCTTTGCGGTATTATTCCGACCCCAGCCAGTATTCAGATGAAGAAGTAGACTCTTGCCACTCCCGACGCCTACGGAAGTTGCACGTAAGGGAGATGGACCCAAGTATGCTGATAGGCTTCCTCATCAAGGATGAGGATGACTGGGTTGAATGGAGAAAATCAATCAAACACGTTCAGGGAAAGGCTGTGATTTTGGTTTCTGACAACAACCCTCTATCCAACCGGAATGGCAACAACAACGAAGCTGTTGATGACGTTCGATCACTTAGCGAGGATGAATATGATGACAGCGGTGACGTTGACGATGAGGTTGTAGTTTTAAACTAACAGTGGTCTCCATCCTGGGGCAGACTTCATGATAAAGATGGAATGAACTGAGCGTCAAGACCCATGGACAGAAAATCAACGCCTGTAGGAAGGTCGCTAGGACGGCTCATAAACACGGATTTAATTGGATTTGAATAAATAATATTTTCCTCTGTGAGGATTTGGATCTCCCTGTCATGTAGGTGAGTGAGTGAAACTGCGTCTCGTCGTCTTCAGTGACGCGATGTAGCATGACCTTCTACCCGGATGTGAGTAAAGAGCTTGGTGCGTGATGTAAAGTGCTCGTTGCAGACGTTGCAAGCTACACTCTACAGGGGATGCCAGTGTTAGATGATAGTTGAACAAGGATCATTGATATCATATTTGCGTGGATTCTGCTGGGTAGCCTACCGGGTTTTTCTGAGCACCAAATTCCGCTTGACGTGCTGCTTTCCGATCCCTTTTTGCCTTCGCCTTGCCGATTTTCGGAGCTGATTCTGTTTCGACATCCACGATGACCATAGAATCACCTAGTGTGTCTATACCTGCCGCGATACTAGATTCGTCTTTTGAAGAATGTGGGACGTGACTATCAAATTCGCCTCGATCATCACAACCTTCTTCGAGTTTTTCTTTGAGGTGCTGACTGACGTCTCCGTATAGTTGTGCATCGTGGCTTGGGCTTGGCGCGTTAAAGTTGGCGTTTCCTGCCAACTCCTGGTTCGGATCCTTTGCTTCTGCGACTTGGCTATTGTCATCAACATGCTCTAAGTCAAAATTCGCGTTCTCTTGCTTCATCCTGCGCCGCAGCTCTTGCACCGCCTTTGTATGCTTCTTGCTTCTTTCGTGTGCTTGGTATTGGTTCTCGCTCTTGAAAGTCTTATTGCAAACAATGCATTCGATGTGTTCAACCTCAGAATCTGTGATCTCATTATCAGATGGAAATACCTCGTTATTGCCTCGATCGCTAGCACTCTGAACCCATTCGGGAACAGTTGAGCCCTGGAGTTTTTCTTGGTTCGCGGCTCGTGACCGCGCAGCCTGGGCTGCAACGGCGTCACGTAAAGCTTTCTGTCGATCTGAGGCGGCCACCGTGTTTGGCGCATATCGCGGGTCGCGCTTCCGCGAGAAGTTAACTAAGAAGCGGACAGCTTCATTAAATTCCTTAATAGCATCCTCTCTGAATTTCTTATTTTCCTTCTCCATTAAGCGACGCATCCTCCTATCCGGTGCATCTGATGGTCTATATTTGTCCTTCCAGGTGAAAGACTTCCGCGTCGTGAAAGAGGACCAGTAGTTGTAGAAGGGCCGGACAACGTCCTCAAAACTATCACTTGAGGTCCCAAATGTCGGGAAGACTGGAGGAGGCCCGCCTTGATAGTCACCTACTGCTATCTCCTCAGTGGCGAGGCGGTCGAAAAGTTCTCTGAGGCCACCAAAGAATCCCTTTGGCTCGTCTGAAAATGGAACAGCCGCACTGAAACTCCCAACGAGCGAAATTATTTCCTCCGCCGACGTAACTTTCACACTGCGATACTCCGCTGGGCGCGAATTCGATTCCCCAACTCCGTCGCCGTACAGAATAGCATCCCTGTGAGAATCGTACCAAGCACGTTCTTGGGGGTCGGAAAGAATCTCATAAGCGGTTTGTAACTCCGCAAACCGACGGTTCGCACCCTCAGGATCGTCTATGTTCTTATCCGGATGAAGTTCGAGCGCCTTTCTTCTGTACGCTTTTCGGATGCTATGCTGCGCAGTCAGGTTTAAAGTTACAGGTACACTCGGGAGCCCACTCACTCATCACTGGAGGCGGTTTGGATAACACCTAAAACTTCATAATAACAGGATACTTGAGATGTGCGACCTGCCTTGCCACTCTCTGAAGACTGCTGGCCACCCATCCTTTCATTCCCAACGTAGGGTTAATTGGTAGCAATACGGGGCACTGTGATCCTCGAAAGACCCTAGTCGACATCTAACCCGCCTTTGCCAGAACATTCAGTGCGCCCGAACAAGGGCTCTTTCGGGGTGGCAGTAATAGCGTTTGGTTGGCTAGCTTAACGCCTGTTCTGTTCAAACTCTCGGATCTCACGACGCCATTACGTAATCTGCTCCCCATTCAGAATCGACGACAATAGTTTCTGGATAATAATTAATGGCTCTGAGAAACCGCACCTCGTGATCTCTGAACTAGCTACGAACGCTCTCGAGTAGACCTCGAGAAACATTTTTATCGACTACTAAAGTTACATATACTACAGTTAACAATGAAATTCGCGCACACTTTCGCGGAGGAGCTTAAGGGCCAAGGTTTGCAAGCAGATACTATTTGGCTTCATGGAAGACTAACCCTTGCCTTACAGACTTCCCACCACAGTGGATAGAACTTGCAATACCATATAGACAACTTAAAAAATGCCTCAAGATGGTACAAAGGGAGCTCGCCGAGCTGGGGCTTGGCCCAGATACTTTGTCTGACTTGCTAGAGCCTTCATCAGGATCACCGGTCATTCTGAGGTATCGCCTCGAGGGTAAACACTCCAGGGCATGCCTCTAGCTAAACCGGCGCTGACGTGCATTCGCAGCTGCAAGTCCGCACTCACTACGACCTCAGCTTACTGTGGCATTCGACACCCGACATGGAATCCAGAAGCTAGATGTTGCATCCCTTGGGCCAGCCACCAAAACACTCATTGATGCTTTATCTAAAATAAATGAACGGTCCGGTGACCCTGGATCTCCGTCCTCTACCATTAAGCCGACTAGATACGACAGTAAAGCTACGGACACCGGTGCTGATGGCGTATATGACAACTACAGTCGTTTTGAGGTTCCCCTCACCCACGACGACGAGTTCTTCAATATTCTATTAAGCAAGGTTATTAAGCTGGATGGGTTGCAGGCAACTCAGGAACGTAGGATGAGTTCTGAAATCATTGCTCTCCGGCATGACATTGGCCGACTCTCTAAACCAACCCACATCGCAAAAACCGACCTAGATAAATGGCGTACTATTTTCAGCCTATATTTAGATGCACAGGTCTTTTTCTCTACTCTTGAAAACGACCACGGTTTTAGAGAGCTCGGGGTAGCAGCACGACAACTAGCTTGGTTCAGGCAAGAAGTGGAAAAATTAGATCTCATTCGACGTTTTCGTCTGCCGGAGAGTCGACTCGCTCTGGACAGATTCTTCCGCCTAAATGTGGACTTGCTCCGAAACCTTCGATTCCAGGAAATCAACAAATTGGCAGTTGCTAAGATACTCAAGAGTAGGTTCAGATACCCCCGCACGTTTAAAGAACATTCCCGCAACGATCAAGACCAGTTTATAACAGTTAGGACAGAGTTCGACAAGAGGACTTCACTTGCTGTGACTAAGCTGTTTCCGAACACTGCTGGATCTGGGAAGCTTCTCACGGGCACCTTAGCTCGAGACATGTGTGCCCAAATATCAAACGAACTCGTAGCCGTCGTGCCTCAGCTGTCGGACTACCTTTGTCCCGTTTGTTTCTCGATCGCATTCCGACCAATTCGCCTCTCATGCCAGCACGTCTTTTGCATCCGATGTGTAGTCAAGCTTCAGCGCCGACGTGAGAAGCAGTGTCCACTTTGCCGGTCAAATACCGTGATGACAGCGACGCCAGGTGAGTTGAACGCTCCCATTGATCGATGCGCAGTCTATTACACGGCCACTAACCTTTACCAGCCAATCTTGACATCCAGCTCGAAAAGTTTCTGCGGAAATATTTCCCCACGGAGACTAGGGAGAAGAAGAAGGCGAATGAGCTCGAACGCGGCATTGAGACATACGGCCCTGGCTATCGCAACGATGAATGCCGTCTTATGTGACGCCCTCTCTCAGTGTAAACCCCGTGGCTCGTATCATCCCCGCAACTGCGCGTGGTTGAAAAGACGTTTTCAAAGTATACACTGGGCTACCTCAGCTTATGCCAGTTACCGAGCGAAAACATCACGACTACCAAACAGTTCCCCTCGAATGACAACCTCACCTAACCCCACTTCCGCGCCAAAGGGTTTTCATTTGGTTGACACAGCGCTTGTAGCATTTAGTGCGTCTTCGAAGATCCTCCTCAGATTTTCCGTCTCCTCAAGCCCAACACTTACTCTGATAAGGGCCGTCTCAGCGCCAAATTTAGCGGCCCAATCCAGCTCCTGGTAATGCGCGATTAAGACGTACGGACAAGTGAGCGTAAAGTTCGTTCCTAGGCTTGGTCCCTTCGCCGTCTCCAGCGCGTCATAGAATGCGATTGCTTGATGCTGGGAATGGAAAGTGACGGAAAGAAGACCCCCGTACCCCCCGGTTGGGAGCTTGCAAACGTCATAATTGGGCCGTGACTCGTTATACTTCGGATAGTAAACTCGCTTTACTGACGGATGGGATCTGAGTGTATCGCATATGGCCTCCGAATTCGAATTTATTCGACCGACCCTAGAGAGGAAGTCCCTGCTGTTCCTTTCCAGAAAAACAACATCCTCTGGCCAGTACGTATCCTCAAAAGTGGCCTCCATCGATGCCTTAATTGCCGCGGAATGAGATCCGGTGGGGTTGAGGATTGCACAGCCGCCCATAACATTGCAGTCTCCAGAGAAAATTTTTGTCAGGCTACTTACGACAACATCCGCAAATTGGAGAACGTTGATGTTTGCAAAGGTCCCGATAGTCTCATCCACCACGACAAAGAAGTCGAAGTCATCTGCGAGTTTCCTGATTCTCCGGAGATCAGGGCATGTTAGGAGAGGGTTGCCTGGAAATTCGCAGAACAATGCTAGAAATCGCTCTCCCGCGCGTAGACGCCGCTCTAGGTCGTCGAGATCGGCTGTTGATGCATGGCCGTAAAATATGCATCCTGCTCCGAACTTCTCTAGTATTTTGAGAGTGTCAACGTACGGAAACCCGAAGTTAATGCTCTTAAGTGACTTTCGAAGGGAGCGCAAAGCATGATGGACGTTGAAGATGGCGTTCATGCCACAAGGGAATAGATAGACGTCATTCTCCTCCAGGCCTGTAATTCCTCTAGAGTTTGATGTCATTGATAGGTTCTCGGAAAAAAATTCATCTGCATCGGCGGTAACCGCGCCCGCTATCCTCCTCTTGATAGCTGATTTCGCTCGCTCAACGAGTCCCAAATCTAAATTCCTTCCAAAGCGCTCCTCGAGAAACCTAGACCACTCTTGGGGGTCTTCATCGGGGATTCGGTTTTGTGGGCGCTGGGATTTTGTCTGATGAGTCACCGGCCCATTGCCAGAAAGCGGGCGATGGTATCTTCTCGGGGCTCGACATGACTTTGGGTATGGCGGTGATGAGGGTGCCTGTGGGCTTGACGCGATGACCAAGAGCTCCTGCTTGTAGAGTTCAAAACAGAACTCGGCCCGTCGACTAGAGATACCGTCTCCAGTGTGCTGCCAATAGGCTTTTGCAAGAGAAAATAACCCGTTCTCAAAAATAACGGCTGATATCGTGGGGGCCAGTGACGCTAGCAACGTTGAGGTGGTGCGATCTACGGCAAGGGCCAAATCAAGCACGACTATATTATTTGCGTCCTCGGCGTTGCACCTCTCTCGAATAAACTCGCGACACCTCCTTGCGATGCTAGGTGTTGGAAATAGCAACGCGGTCTGCCCGGAGCGCCCATGATTCTGCACTATCTCCTGCGCAAAGGCAGCAATCGTTTTATGTATAAAGAATCTGTCCATCATCAGACATACAGAGGTCAGTAGTGTTTTGTAAGGGAGAGGCCGTCGTAAGGATCGGGTATGCCGCGTTTCTAAGTACCTTGGATAGCCCGTTGCCAATCTAGATATGACAGAATCTTCACCTTCTTCATATCCAACGTTCGCTTTCCAAGTCGGAAGCGAGACACTGACAGCCTGGGTTAATATTGTCAGTGTTAGAGGAGTGCCAACTGAAAAGCTCGCCTGCGGGCTGTGGGATTGGATTGGCGTCCAGGGGGGGAAATTACATGAGCTGTATCTGGTGGAATTGCAGCACCCAGTTCAAATGACGGCATATTGAGGGAGAAGGCCTGGCTGCGCTTTGGATATGAGCACGAGGATATTCACGAATCGGAGATGAGGGAATGTTAAGGCCTCAACGCCCGTTTTCATCAGCAGTGTCTGACGAAAAAGAAAGATTCGCATGAGTCGCCAAGGAGATCTAGTCCTTGGCAACTTTAGACAGACAATAACACTTCCAGTATCCCCGAAAGTCGTCCGCTATTTTTTTTTCTAAAAAGAAAAATAAAAAGAAATGTTAAGAAAAAAACGGATAGTCTATCCTAAATAAACCTAATGAAACAAAAGGGTTATCCAGGGCAGAGTGGTTGTGGAAGTTAGCGAGCGGGCTTGACTCAAGGCGCCGAGTCGAGTCAGAGGGCAAGGTTAATACCCCTCATAGTGGGGTAAAGATTGAGCTTTTCGCTTCCAACTCCCATCGGGGCGCGTGTGGTCCGACGATCGGAGAGAGGCGCAGACACAAGTCGTTTTAACTCCGGCATCCCTAATGCTAGCATGTATGGATACATCCATCCACTTCGACACTATTACAATGCTTGGGCGGGCATTGGCCTTCTACTTGGGTCGATATACATGGGAAACAAAGGCACGAGATTATAACTCGTTCAATGTCAACTTTATTCTACTCTACATTGCATACAGTAGATTAGGCCCATTACTGAGATGGCGGAATAGCTGATAATGATAGGGTTCTATTCTGAGGCCAGACGCAGCTGCATGGATTATTGAGCCGACTACCGCCCTACTTCTCTTCCTCCATATTAGCCCCCCAAACAAACCCCCCCCCCCCCAAAAAAAAAAAAATAAAATAAAAGAAAATAAAAGAAAATCTAGAAGAACCAGCCAATATAGTGGTTTTTATCGACGCTCGCTAATGCAGCTGATGCTGTCACTTGGAGCGATGCTTACATTGTCGTCGAAGATCGTTGATCGACTGGCACCAACAGTACTTTCGGGCAACGCAACATGGCGGGCGGAGATGACGCTAATGGCCGGCTTAGTATGTGACGGGACTGACGAGCCGGGGCCCTTGGCTGTAGATGTCGACGCTATACTGCCGGGCTTGGAGGGTGCAACGGATCTCGCTGATCCGGAAACCGGCGGTACCGCAGCAGGCCTGATTGTGCTTGATGAACGGTGGCTCTGCGCCGAGACATAACTAGCGGCGCCTATTTCCGTCCGAGCGCGAGACTGGCTAGCCCTCGAGGCCGCAGTGTACTGGCTTCCTATCCGGCTCGCTGCATAGCTTCCTGCTTGGCTCCGGGCTTGGCTCGCTGCGTAACCCTCCACTCGACTCCCAACTTGGCTTCCCACTCGGCTTCCGGCTTGGCTCCCCGGCCGGCTCCCATACTGACTTGGTGCTTGGCTACTCGCCGGGCTTCTGTGGTCAGATGTTGTGAGGAGCAAAGGTTCTCTACACTCTAGAATTGCGCTTCGAGGAATAGCCCCTTGAAAACTGCGAGGCTCACAAGCTTCGGAAAATGGGCGATCTTGGAGAGTGTACGAGTTTGTCGGCGCCACGTTGGGATATTGTTGACGGTAGCTTGCCACGGATGGGCTGGAGGCGAGAATCGTGTATTTCTCCGGCTGTACGGTTCTGTTCGGAACCCTATCCAGTTCGACGCAACTGCCTCTGTCGCTCGGCGGTCTTCCAAAAGCTGTAGGTGCGTACTGAAAAGTAGACCTGGAACATTCTTGCATTGTTGGGTGAACCTGCTCGCTCTTCGTTGATTTGTAGGCAATGGCTGCTCCGACACCCATACCAACAGCGACACCAACGCCTAGCAACCCGGCAACCGTGCCTACGCTAACACCCGACGAAGTGCTAGAAGCGGACGGCTCAAAGGTTGTCGTCGTTGTCGTAGTCACAGTCCGCCGGATTATGGACGGCCGGGCGACATCTCGAGAAGCTTGCTGCTCCGGCTCAAGCGCATCGGTACCCTGTGATAGAAAACCTTTATCGGCATTGCCTTGGCCAAGAATTCGAGACAGTTCTTGGCCGTTGATATGGTGAGACTCGCCGTGCACAGGCGTTTCACGATACGCTGATCCCATAGTTCAGTGGATACACAGATATTCCTCGAGGTGAGTTTCGAGATAGAGGACCGGTCGGGTTTATATGACTGCGTAGGTAGGGGGGATCTGGCAGGTATCGGAACGGAGGGGAAGAAAAGATGTAAAAATGGGATTGGCGGTGACTCGAGGGACTCTGGGATAATCAAGGCGGGGATAACACATTCTTTATCACTCAAAAATGTGTGAAGCGCATTAGGCCCATCACGCCGTTTCAGCTAACCGCGTCTACTTGGGTAGTTTAGTTGGGTTCGGAAGGACAAGGCGAGGGGGGCCAATGATGCCATATCAGTAAACATTCCATAGTTGGGTGAGCTAAAGGCCTAATTTTGATGCGAACCAAATCAAATGGGAAAGATGTCTCTGATACGCACATCGAGCAACTGAGGTCGATATTTAGGTCGCAGGAACGTGTAGAGAGGTGATTTGTCCAGGCGCTAAATGGTCACGGGAGACTTGCGTCCATTTGAATACCGCATCACCTGTCTTTGCCGACTCTCGGGGGGAGTAGCCATGGCAAGGCGAGGGTGGGGCGCTTGAGGAAATCCTCTACAAGTGTCGTGTGAAGGAACTATTGTATTGGCCACGTTGTTCACCATGGAGACTCTTGCGATTTTGGGGCGTCGAGAACGCTGGAAACCACTGGCTGCTGGCAAGGGGGCATCGCAAATGTGCCATTCACGCAACAGGGCCCGCCCCAGCCATTAAATGATAAGCTGGCGAGCTATAGAAAGATTGGGCAGCAAACGCAGCTCGAGTTTCTCTCGCTTTCTGCACACTAAAAGACTTGGCCTGCTTGCCGCCTATTAATCATAAGACGGGAAGACGAGCATTATGTCGTTTCTTCAGGGCTCAGTCACAGAATTGCATTCATTGCTGGTCGTCCCCCTGGTGGACGTTGCCAGACGATTCACAACCAATATTCATCATCTAGTACATGGTTGGCGGGAGTGGTTGAACGCCCTGTCCTCGGACTCCGCTTACACTGGGTAGGACGCGAAAATAGTTGGGTGGAAGCGACGCCGAGTAACGAGAAGATTGGGAGCAGCCATAATGGTACTGGCCCAGGCTTAATATTCGCTACGGACGGGTGGGTATATGCATTTAACATTTCCGCCATTGGCCGTGCAGCGCAGCTCCCATTGATATCTGTGCGCGTGGTGATCGGTCACTACAAATCCGGGCCTACATTGAGGAATTATGGGTCACAGTGTCTCCTGTTGCGATCTCGACTGCAGAGTACTCCTATGGGGGGCCGCGCTTTCGAGCATACTGTCCAGGACACCAAGTAGTCTAGCATGTGCGGTAGAAGGGGTGAGTATGAGGTTACTCGAGGAGTGCCCAAAGCTCCGAGCCGAACACGGGGACAACGCATCCGGGCATCGATTCTCTGCAACGATGACTTTTACGGGGCCAGGTAGCCTCTGACTCTCTGGCAACAATGACATGGACAAGTCAGGAGATGGCACGCTATGTTGAAGTAGCAGTGAGGGCGGCAAAGCATTGTCTGGAGCTGAATGTTCTTCTTTTCTCTCTCATTTTCTGGAAAGCCAAACTGCCAGCCTTGGAGCAGCGGGGTTCCGGAGACCACTCTGAGATACGGAACGGCAATGTTGTATGACCGGCCGAGAGTGACTCACAATGCTTTCACCACAAGAAGCCCTCGCAAGATCCGAAGCAACCCCGCGTTAGCAGAGCCGGGAATAAAAATGTTGCCTATCTAGTGCCGATCGGAAAGAGACCCCTTCAACTGCAAGGCTCGACTCTCAGCGACTCAGTTAGAACACCCCCCTTCAGCTTATATCGCCGAACGAGGTTATCAGATGATGTCCCAGCAGTCTTCAGCAGCATGGCAAAATTTGCTGCAGGCAACGCTAGCAGAAAGGCTGTAGTTGCTGATAGAAATTTTTTCGTCGACAAGCTCATCCGCAAAGTTATCGGCGCCTTTTGCCATCGCGCCGACGAACACGCAGCAGCTCTCCTGGGGACCTAGTGTGTCAATATAATCCTTAACACGCACGAGGGGAGCGTCGAAACTGAGCGTAACCTTGCGGCAATTCGGAGGCAGGTGATCTGTGATGGGGTTTGGTATGACCCGCAGCAACTTCTCCTGAGAAGTAGTGGATCGGATAGAGAGGCGGTGTAGCAGTTGAACCATCAATCCAGCGAACCTTTTGAAAGTTCGGGGTATCCTCACTGATGGGGATACCTCTATCAGTACTCCTTTGGCGGTGTGTATGTATATCTGTAATCTTCCTGCCTTGTTGATAGGAGAATCAATCAACGTAAGCAAACACTGATGTCGAGATGCGGTTAGACATGATCCAATTATAATTTAGATTTTAGGTAGACACAGGAATAGCATGTCCCAGGTGTATTACCAAGATGATGGTGTAGAGTAGGGGGGCAAACCTGGTGAGTGATATCCGGGCGAGCGTCACTGATATCTCGGTTCATTTTTCGCATGACGCCAATGTGTTCATCGCTGTTGAGCAACGAGTACTTTTCGTCTTTATGGGTACCATTCCGCCCAACGCCGGCATGCGCAGCTTTGTAGGTTTCAAGACTAGCATTGGAGAGGACGACAATCAGTCTCTTCGTATCCTTGTCACTCGGGGCAATGGGCGTATGTTGTTCTGCTACGAGTTGAGGCAAGGTAGGTGGTGGAAGCGATTGGGTGCCTACAATTAGAAAGCGGTAAGCCTCAGCTAAAGTCGCCAATTGACGAGAAGGATAAAGGGATCTCGCCCCAAATGCTTCTTTTAAGACAAAATTGAACGAGCGGGGCAGAGCGGCGTTCGGGACCATTGGAATGCTAGCCTGCCCTCTTTTGGACGAGGGATGTGTTGGACATTCGAGACTTACGAGGTCGCTTGTTCCCTACTCGATGATCCGGCGACGACATGGCAGAGTTCTAAGCACTTTTTTAGGCGGATGAATCGAATCTGAAAAATATAGGGCGACCCTAGGGTATATATCGTATTCCTGATATAGCCTGCGGTGATGGTGCTCTTTCTTCAAGTTGCAGGATTCCTCCGGAGCGTAGTATACTGATACAGCCTGACAATGGCGAGGAGGTGTCTTTTCTGATGTTAGGGCACGTGGATGATGAGGCGCAGAGAAGAAAAAGGGAACTACGAAGGTACAGATCATCGAGATAAAAGATTTACCGATAATAGCCCGACCCGCTGCGAGGGTTTGTCATCATCTCATCTCAAATCAGGCACACTCCGCAAATACCAACTGTAATACCTCGGGATCCCAATTTGTTGTTCGTCGTCTGAGAGCTGCCCTGAAACACACCTTCATCAGCCTAAGTCGAAGTTCAAGGAGCCACCACATGTTGACGGGAAGACTCTGGGGCACGGGCTCGACGTCGATGAGTACACATGGATGGATGGCATTTCCCTCTCCAATTGGTCTGCACACATCCATAATCTATATATCGAAGCGAAAGCCGAAGAGCTTCCAACCCTCCTAAAACCGTCCAGGTCGCTGGCGAAAGCCCTATCAGGAATTCAGCAAAAGGGGAGCACAAGGGAAGAAGGGAAGAGCAAGCAGACGGGTCGACAAGTCGCTCGAATCTAAGTTCGTGCGTTGCTCCTTGTAACTTTGGCAAATCAAGGTTGTTTCCAGTTTAAAACTCCTGAACTGGCCGGCGTGATCGACGTTTCGCTGCCTTATGCCGAGGACACTTTCCAACCCTTCCGTCGGTTTTATGCGACGACATAGGTTGGCATCCTTGATTTGGAGTGGGTCTGGGACGCGGCCCAGAGAATGGCCAGTGCCTCAAACCGGCGGAGTTGACGTGTCTGCCAGAACCACTTTCCTCCTAAACCCTAAGGAAGCACTCGATTTCCAATTTCGCGGTTTGGTAGATGTGGTAATTATTAGCGGCCAGTGCAGTTCTTATGAATTGATCCAACTATAAATGTGGCGCAAGCATCTGTACCAAGCCAGCCCCCAAACATTCCCTTTGCCAATGTTCGGACTGGTACATGTGGGTCTAGATCGTGCGGAATTTAAGCTTTTCCCATCAGCGAACCCTGTGAAGAACGCAGATATACAGTATCCACCAGTAGATAAATACATTGACGAGAGCCGAGAGCCATTGCTTACCTGACGACTAGATCAATTATTATCTCCAGCACCAGGGGAGCATCGCGATGGCCCGTTGCGTTGGCCGCGGGGTTCAGAAACAATCTAAACCAAGCATACGGGGTAGCGTAGATGCTCCATGGTTAGTTTGCTGTGATGTCGAATTCACGCGCCTGTCAATAGGACTAGGATACGGTGATTCACGGTCTATTACTCGACATGTATGCTGCTATGAGTGCAGTATGCGGAGATCAGGATGAAGGCGTAAAGTCCAGTTAGCGACCACTTGTCGCTTTGTTTCCTGTGCATCCAAGCCCATCTCCCATTCGGTGTTGTTCTCATCTTAATGTTCGCTCTTTTTTCTCTTTGATCTACATCTCCGACAACTGCTGTTTCTAAATATCTCAGCCGTGGGGAGTGGATTTATATAATTTAAGCATCTAACGTCCGCCCCTATCATTGAAATTTTCCGATCTCCTTCAGCACGGGGCCTCCAACCAATACAGCATTCCATGAGGCGCAGGGTACGTTTATGGTTAATAAACCCCTGCCTCCCGAGATGACTCTATTCACCCCCATCATCCCGCACGAACTGTCGCACACTAGCGGTTAAAGAGAGAAGGGTGGGGCGAAATGGACATGTTCGAGCATCTAGACCTCGGATTGGGGTGTATGTATATTCGGCGTGTATCTGCCTTATTTCCAGCTTTCAATGTCGATGTGACAGGCGCCTCGTCACATCTAGTTTCAACACCACGATGCGACGGCGGGATCGCCATTTCCTCGCTATGAGAGGATCTCCGCATCCATATCTTCTTGACTTCACCATGATCACTCCGAGGAGAGTCTGCCGGGCTGGACTCCTCAAATAATCCTCCCGTCCCAAGATCTCTTTCTCTCCCCTTCAAATCTACCTTCTTCCTTCCCTTCTTAACACACTCTTTTCTTTCGTTACCTTCTTGCTAGTCGAGATTAAGATCACGTTGACCGTGAATCTGATTATATTGTTATCTTAATTTTTAAACCCATAAGTATCTGTCGTTCTTTACGCGAGCTTTTGGTTTGTTTGCGGCTCGGGGAGCTGTATTCTCCTTCGTTTTCATCCGATCGCTTTGACACGTTTCCGTCGACGCCATGCTGTCCCGAAGTCTCTTGAGCGCCTCTGCGCTTGCCACGACTGTCTTGGCCCAAAACATCAACCAGCAGGGAGCCGATTCACTCACTTTGCTTGATAATGCTATTCAACTTGGCTCTCAATTCGACGGAACCGATGCCATCGGTGCAAGCGATGAACAAGTCCCATCTCTGACATCAGTCAACAACTTCATAAACTTCTGCGCTGGGAAAGAACTTACGAATGGTCTTCAGATCACGACTGGGTCTTGCAATGGCATTCGTAAGTTCCTCGATTAGCTCATGTCGCCGTCTTTTCGTATTCAAACTAACCGCAAGAATATAGCCCACGGTGATATCCCCGCGAAGGATAAGATGATCTCGTCTATTATTGTCAATCCCAAAAACGGCGACGTAATTCAATCTGGACAAACCTTCAATATTCAGGTTCAGATGCGCAATTTCGAAGCGGGCTCATTTACCAACGCATTTGCAACCTACTATGCTGTCCCTCAGTTCCTCAATGACCAAGGTCTTATCATTGGGCACACTCATGTTACCGTGCAGGATTTGGGGTCAAACCTGAACCCTACTACCCCCCCGGACCCGACCCAGTTCGCCTTCTTCAAAGGTATCAACGATGCTGGCAATGGACAAGGACTTCTTGCTGCGACCGTTGAGGATGGACTCCCCCCTGGGAACTATCGTGTTTGCACACTCGTTTCCGCCTCCAACCATCAGCCGGTTCTGATGCCAGTCGCTCAGCGCGGTGCTCAGGACGACTGCACCAAATTCGTTGTTGTCGGTGATGACTTTGACGTCAATAATGCTGCCAACAACGGCGCGGGCGGCATTGATGCTGCGGAGCAAGCCCAGGAGGCCGTGGACTTAGGTCCGGGTGCTATCGATCCTAACGCCGATGATGCTGGTCAGGATGATAACCAGGGCAATGGCGATGAAAACAACAACGGCAATAACGACAACAATAACAACCAGCAGGATCAGAACCAAGATCAAAACCAGCAGCAGGGTCAGAACCAGGGTCAGGACCAGCAGCAGGGCCAGAACCAAGGCAACCAACAACAAGATCAGAACCAAGGCCAAAACCAGCAGCAGGGCCAGAACCAGCAGCAGGGTCAGAACCAGCAGCAGAACCAGCAGCAGGGCCAGAACCAACAGCAGGGTCAGAACCAGCAGCAGGGCCAGAACCAACAGCAGGGCCAGAACCAGCAGCAGGGCCAGAACCAGCAGCAGGGCCAGAACCAGCAGCAGGGCCAGAACCAACAACAGGGCCAGAACCAACAGCAAGGTCAGAACCAGGATAATCAGCAGCAGGGCCAGCAGCAGCAAGGCCAGGGCAATAACAGCCAGCAGCAAAGCAATGGGGGCCAAGCGCCAACTGCAGAAGCCTTGAGGGAGCAGGCCGAACGTTTTGCTCAACAATCACAAGGGGTGAGTCAATGACTGTGAAGGAAGAAAATGATTTTTACCACGGGGACTAACTTTCTGCCAGAACAACCGCCTGGCCAGACTTGCGAAGAGGTCCTTTGTAGCTTAATATTGTCTACATAGCGCATGCGCTCAAGTTTAAGGTGGACAGATAAAGTGATATTTGCGATGCCCACAAAATTGAAAGGCACTGGGGAGACGGTCGCTACAGCTGGTTCTAATTGTATATAGATTGGACGGGGTGTTGCAGACGCGATAGCTCCGGGTTTCTGGTTTCTCATCTTCCAAGATTATTCAGCCGTGTTTTCTATCAACCTACCTATGCTCTCTCTCGTTTTCGTGTATCTACTACCACTCCAAGAAGAGGGATCGGAAGGCAAAAACGTCTCCCTCGGCAAAAACGGCTTCATGCCGCCAGAAGGGCCAGTTCGCGGTAATTGCCAACATCATCGCATGGACGGTTCGGTGGCTCAGATATTGTGGGCCTGGCCTCCTGCCTACCTTGGCTGGTTCCCATTTGACCTCGTTTGATCATCAGCTCTGCGACCTGCTTCGCCATCAAACAGGCATCAGCTAAGGCACTCTTGAGTTATCCCCGGCCGTCTTTATGCAAAGTCATGTGACCTGTCTTCTCATCCAACACAAGGCTTGCGAGTTCTGATTGACATCGTCCGGTAAGGCCGGGATCTTCCTGATTACGGTTAAAATTTGGGTAAATTATACCGAGCTGCTTTTTTCTCTTGTCAGATGTGACTTTTAATTTTCCATGATAAACTCTGGTACAACAAAGATAACCACAACATTTCTTCGGACTACGGATGGAGCCATGCTGAGTCCCTTTACTCGAGCAGCCCAGCGGGTTACCCGCGAACTACACGGAATTGTTGTGTCTGCTGGCCTCATGCAGAAGACGGTCAAGGTGCGTGTGGGAGGTCGCAAATGGAACTCCCAAGTTCAGAAGGTATGTCTAACCTTTACAGCAAAAGCTCGCCACAAGCCGGACATAATTTAATTTTCTCTCAAAAAATAGTGGTTCTCCAATCCTCATCAATATCTAGTACATGATCCCAACTCTTCACTCAGGACGGGTGATATTGTCGCTATCGCTCCTGGTTGGAGATCATCGCGCCAAAAACGACACGTCGTTAAGCACATCATTGCTCCTGCTGGGAGTGCAATTGAAGAACGGCCCCCTGTTCCCTCCCAGGAAGCTAGAATTGCCGAGTACGAGAAGAAGCGGGCGGCGAAAGACGAAAGGAGAGCTGCAAGGAAAGGGACCTCTCGGAGCTGACTTTAATTTAATTTGGCAAGGCTATGAATGTTTGAGGATTTGAATCTGGGATGTACTTCGGCTGCGGTGTTCTTGTTGGTGATTGAATTTCACACTACAGAATCCGCCATCTGTATTATACGGCTGTCGATTCTAGACAGACCAATTGTATACTATATATTCATATTCTAAATCTGCCTGTGTGTATGTTGGTGGCCTAAGCCGGATTCCTTTTCGAGACTACAACGTGTACAGAGGGAGAGGCGCCGCCAAGAGTTCTCGCCATAGCCCTCCTCCCGGCCGCGGATTGTAAGACGGACGTCCAACGGTGTATCCTACACATCATGTGCAACGGATAGCGATTAATTGACCTGGCGGGACCCTGCACGAAGCCAGTGTGTTTTGCGTAGTAGGTAGTGGGCCTGGCACACTTGGGTGTCACACCGAGCCGTGATTATGTGTATTCTGGCTTTCATCCACTAGGAGAGGAGAACACGGACCTCGGCGGTAGTTCGAGGAAACAAATCTCGGAGTTTGACACGCCGAGGCCCCTCTGCCTCATGAAGAGAATCGGCTGTGGCTAGTAATTTCTCAAGCCTCTCAAACTTCTCGCAAAATTTTGTTACGGCGGATTCCGTGAGTTGACGAGCGAGGAGAGAGTCTTGCAGCTTATTCAAATTATGGATAGCATCAATATGCGCTGATGGTAAAAAGTCGTCTAAAACGCGACTTGCTCGGCCGAGTAGTTCAGGTTGGAACGCCGGAAGAGATGAGAGATCTTGTATGGTATCAGGGGTAGTATCCATGACAGCTACCGCCTCGAAGATATCGTTGACACCGGCACCGTTACAGAGGAAGGTGAACTGGCTATCTTCTAGGATAGACATGTCCTCGGTAGCACTAGACTGGAGTTGCTGGATTCTACCTTGCGTGAAGTTGAAAGGTTGTAACGCCTCTATAATTGCAAATTTGCAGTTGATTTGAAAAATGGCACGGTGCAGAGGTGCCATCCTTTTCCCTAGGGTCTCGCATCCGGCGATGAAAGGGTCTAACGCCTCGACAAGAATATGATTGAAATCAGCCTCTCGGTCTGCAGACTCATCGAATGACACGTCGAACGTCTTCATAATTGCAGTCAGCTGGCTAAGCGCATGTTCCAGAAAGGCTGGTATTTCTAAATTATGAGGAGGCTGCTGAAGCTCGCTTTGTAGAGTTCCGATGTGGTCCCGTATCAGCGAGCGGAATTGCCTTGTTGCTGCAGATTCTAAGCCTTGTAGGCAATCCATCAAAACAGATTTAACGCCGAGTAATTTCGAAAATAAGACGCGATAAAACCCTAAAAGGTTGGCCAGCCTATAGGCGGAGATGATATCTTCGTTTGTCTGGATCGTTTGTTCCACCCGTTGACGCAGGATCCTTGACACACCGACAAGATTTCGGTCTACCAGTTGATTGAAAGTTAGAGTAGAATCCTGGTCAGCCGGCCCATTAGTGCCATTATCTGGGATCAACCAAGGCTCAAGATCGCTCCTTGAAGCGAGGCCTTTCGCAATTTTGTCTCCGTCGGTGATGAATAGGACCTCTAGCGATTCTTTCTCGCCGACAGTAGCCGAGTGCGTCCAGGCGAGCATATCACCCACGTACCGGAGCGGGTCGTGAGCAAGAATTTCGATGGGCTTTACCGATGTGCGTTGGTTTGGAATTGAAGACTCCCCCGTAAGCGCTAGGTAGAATCCGTCCGAAAGGATTCGCTCGCGGGCTTCTGAGAAGAATTCGAGGCAGCTTTGAAGAAGGGTTGGTCTCTCGGCAAGAAGGCGTAGGGCGCGCCTCACCGAGGGGTTCATTTGCGGTGTTTCTAAGTTGTTCTCTTTAAATTCTCGCTGCGTCCATTTGAATAATCGCTGAAACCCTTGGTTTAAATACTTAGAGGATTGATCCATCAACTCGAGACCAAGCGTCTGATCTTCAAATCCTAAAAGAAGCTCACAATCCTGTTGAATAGCCTTGGCCTTCGTGATGGCTAGGAAAAACTTATCATCGATTGGCTCAGACGTAAGTGTCAGGGCGTTGATCTCTTCTTGTGACAAGATAAAACGTGACACAAAACGCTTGAGCACATCGGATTTAGCATCTGTACGTTGTCTCTCATCGATAAGAGACGATGATTCTCGTAATATAGGTGTTACATGCTGCCGGTTCGTAACTATTTCAGCTCTCATTTCGCGGTATGTTTGGCTGAGTCGCTCGAGGGTAGATCCGATATGCTTGAGTTGCTAGTGGGCATGTTACCTACTAGTACGATGGAGAATAAAAGTGCATGCAATCCCGTATATCAGACAGCGCACGAGCTAACACACAGGAGCCTTACCTCTGCTACGCGTCCAAACTCCTCGACAACTTCGCCGTTACTCGCTATCACTTCTTGTTGAAGTTGGAGTCGAAGCTGACGACGTGTTACTGGGGTATTCGTGAGCCCAGAATTATCAACTGTGGATAAAACCTCTTGAAACTCTCCATCAGCGAATGAAGTAGAGAGAACACTATTTATCTTCGACGACAAAGGGTTCCCAATACTTCTAGGTGAGTGTGTGGTAGAGGAATCGCTCGGTTCATGCTGGACGACGGGGTCCTTCAACTGGACAATTGGGCGGCGCTGCGAGGACATGATGCGCTTTACAACATACACTCAGCTTGGGCTCACGACAACGTTGTCGTTATTATTCAAGCAAGCCTTCCTCTGTGGGAGGATCTCTTGGACATGTGCAGTTGGTCAAAGACTTAATACTGTGCAAACTCAGCAGCGCTGTCAAGCTCCACCCAATCGATCGATTACATCAGCACTCATGCTGGAGCTGCCGCCCCGTGCCTATGAGACCCATGTCAGGTCACAAGACAGTACAGTCTCATATCTCAGGCCTTTGCGTCAGCTTCACTGTGGAGCCACGAGATCTTGATCAGATGGTCACGTAGCCTTTCCATCTCAACACTTTGCACAGAAAAAAAAGGATAATTATTTTCCTATGGTCTCACTATGCCTGGTAGCCTACACTTGACATTTCAGGGTGTGAAGTGACGGCTTATCGTGTTAGTTCCCAACAATCACAGCCCCTACCCGCTGCATATCAGAAGGCTAACATACCGAAGGGAAATGACGAGACGATCTTCGTTTCTTCCCCCTCGGATCGTTGAAACCCAGTCGTCCTGACGGAACCAAGCACCTAGAACATTGAACGAATTCCATCTACCGTCTAGCCCGACCAATGTCGAACCCATTCCCATTTCACGATGACCGCCAAGGTCGCCATGGTAGCCAAAGTGAAGAATTTCGGAAACTGGTGTCTGAGAATCGCTCTTTCCAGTTCGGGCGTGTTGATACGGAAGAACCTAATGGCGATCGGCTCAGGCTTGATAGAGAAGCTGATGACTTGCCGGGAATCGGGCAATCGCATCCTCGTCTAAGCTCTCGGATACCGAGCAGTGATCGGTGGCACCCGCCCTATGAGGATGAAGAAAATGAAGTGCCTAGATCTCTCTTGATGGAGCCAAACGATGGTGGCCGCGGAGGTCGCATGGCCACAGACTCAGCAGACACATCGAAGTTGGGGACGCAGGTAAGAGGGGAAGCTGGGACTTCAAGTATTCGGGCTCTCCAGCCGCAGGGTGGTAGCAGAGCCTCCGAGACAAAAAATGAGAATGAGAATCTCTTGCCCAGGACTAGGCCGTACGAGCCTCCCCGCGTTGCCGTCGGCGTCAATATCAGCAACTCCGCCAGGGATACCGCTGCTTGGAGATGGGCAAATATCTCAAACCTCGACCATTTCATGCTAGACGTTTACAACTACTTTGAAGGCAGTGGATATTGGTGTATATTGGTTGACCGTAGCTTGCATCTTCTGTAAGTATTGTCCTTGTCAAATCAGCGCTTGGCTGACCGTATTCTAGGGAAACGACTTTCGTTGCTGCGTTTCTAACTTTCCTGACACAATGTGTTGATCATTCGAAAATATCTGAGGGAACCACTCTACAGCGTATGATCATTCCGCATTGCACTAAAAGGATGTCAGTCTTATGGAGCCTGGGGTTGTGGATATATGTGTTCTACTTCATCTGGAAAGTGGTCCAGTTTGTGGTGGACCTCCGTCGGCTATCGCATCTCCGAGACTTCTACGTGCACCTCCTTGGTATCCCTGAGCAGGATATGCAGACCGTATCCTGGCAAGATGTTGTAGCACGTGTCATGACTCTTCGAGATACACACGCTGAGACGGCTACCAACTTGGCCCCTAATTCCCGTCGGTATCTCGGAAGCCAGTCGAAAAAAAAGCTTGATGCGCACGATATCGCCAACCGACTGATGAGGAAGGAAAACTACTTCATTGCTCTGATCAACAAAGACATACTTGATTTCTCCTTACCAGTGCCTTTCATTGGCCGACGAGCATTCTTCTCTCGCACCTTAGAATGGTACTTAAATTTCGTTATCATAGATTTCGTCTTCGACCACGGCACTCAAGTCAATCAAGAGTTTTTGAAAGCACATCGGAGGGGTGTTCTAAGCACTAAACTTCGCCAACGATTTGTTTTTGCCGGAATCCTCAACCTCGTACTTGCACCTTTCGTTCTAGCCTACCTACTTGTTTTATACTTCTTTAACTCCTTTCTTGTAAGTCGACCTACATCGTCTTTATCGGGAAATTGGTTAACTAAGGTCCTAGGAATTTAAAAGTGATCCTTCGAAAATTGGCGCCCGCCGATATACCCCTTTGGCCGAGTGGAAATTCCGTGAATTCAACGAACTTCCTCACCTATTTTCCGAACGCGTCAACATGTCATACCCCTTCGCCACGCGGTATCTCGATCAATTCCCGAAGCAGATCACGGAACGCCTGGCAAGGACGGTTGCGTTCATATCCGGGGCTCTAGCGGCTGTCTTAACACTCGCGTCGATAGTCGACCCAGAGATCTTTCGGGTAGAGTTAACACCGGACAGAACAGGACTATTCTATATCGGAGTGTTGGGCGCCGTGTGGGCTTTTGCGAGAGGTCGTGTCTCAGAAGATGAGCACGTCTTTGACCCCGAATACGGCATGAGGAATGTGATAGAGTATACTCATTATATGCCCCACCATTGGCGTGACCGACTCCACAGTTCCGATGTCATGCAGGAATTCTCGGAGCTGTATAAGCTCAAGTGGGTGATATTCCTTGAAGAGATCCTTGGGATCATCACGACCCCCTTCATATTACTCTTCGCCCTTCCCAACTGCAGCAACCAGATCATCGACTTCTTTCGGGAGTTTACTATCCATGTCGACGGTCTCGGCTATGTCTGTTCCTTTGCAGTCTTTGATTTTAAGCGAACCGGTGACCAACTCGACCATGGGGTTCGCAAAGATGCTCGCGAAGACTATTATTCCACGAAGCATGGCAAAATGGCGGCATCTTACTACGGGTTCCTCGATAACTACGTGATTAATCCAAAGACAGGGATTCCAGGTCATACACCTCCTGGAGTTCGGGCTACATTTCACCCGCCCCCGGCATTCCCACCCTTCAGGTCCCCCCATACTGTTACAGAGGGCCACACAATACGTGCAGGGCGAGAAAAGGAGAGGCCTAGGAGTCGAATGCACGGTGGCTGGGCGGCACGGCAGGGGGCGTCTATACCGGCTCCCTCGCCGATGGCATCCGTGCTCCTCGACCCCCACCACCAGCCTATACTCTCAGGACCGGCGGGGCGTAGCATGTACAAATCACGACAACTTAGGGGAGGCGCCGGAGGGTACTATCCTGGAATCACCGAAGGGCCCTCGGAGCAGAGCATGGATCCGGCAGTGTTCCCCAATTACGGTGGCGAAGACGAACTTTATGACGGTGGTGGTGATGATCTGGGTGAATCGATGTGGGAGACGTCACCAACTAAGGCTCTCAGCCGTGAAACCAGTACAGTGGCCGAGATGGAGCCAGACGTGGGAGTATTGGATCTCATATACCAGTTCCAGCGGGCCCATCAGTATCAGCGGCCTCGAGGCCCACTTTAGATGCATAGTTGCGGTTAGAATATATTGTCTGTCTAGTGAGCTTGTTCGATCTCTTTGAACATGCCAGCTATACCACTCGGAAGAAGGCATAGCTAGAACGTGTCGGACAGTGCTTCTCCTTGAAGGTTTAAATATGATAAGTCAACTAAGCAGCGGAGTTGTCTTCTGGACGGAAATATCCAATATCATCGATCTAATTTCCCTTTTTTCTTTTTTCGCCTGCCCTCCCCCCTCCCTCAAACAACATTTCCAGATGAACCAGTCTGTTATCTTAGGCCCCGTTAATCGAGTCCTGTTCCGGTCTAGGGGATCTGGGTACAGCTGGCCGCTTTTCCGTCTCTTCACGATCAGCGGTTGCCATCAGGATTAGCCACAAATAACATTTCATCCATGGTGGCCCTTATATGCTACGAGGGAGAAAAATATTTATTTATTCTTATTTTTATCTTAGTCGTTTTTCCCTTTTTAAAATTTTTTTTATTAATTAATTTGTTTATTCAAATGGCAAAGCGCAAATAATCTGCCGAAGTTCACGACACGACGTCCGCCAGAGAGGACTCAGCAAGGACGGCGGTTTGGCGTGGAACCTTGGATGTGAGCACAGTACGCAAGTGAAAAAATTCTTAAAGCCGAGCGGCCTCGGTGCGGAGCTCATATTCCTGGCCCAAGTGTTTACCCCTGGTCGGCTGTGAAGAAGTACTTTACACCAAAAATTCGCCGACATGTACAATCTAACTTGTGCGACAGTGCTCTAATTTCTTGTTGCTCCAATTCACCGAAGCTGGCCTCAAGCCTCTCAGGTCAACATTACCTCCGAGTCCGCAGCAGAAGAAAATTTTCCTGACTGATCCATCTCCTCTCAAGGCTACAACATCTCCCTGGGAAGGCTACATGCTAACTTATACCTTCCGGAACCGAAGACTTCTATTTAGCCCCTAGTTGTCTTTAGACGATCGAGAAAGCGGTCTGCTTGGATCCTCGTACCCTGCGTGCGAGTCCCTAAAACTTCGAGTGATATCACTTCCAACCTTCGAGGCCGTCGTCACTTGTCGAGCATCCGCGTGTCGTTAACCATCATACTCTAAACGCGGTCCACTCCAAAAACTTCATCCCATTGGAATATATCTTCGAATCGCCGCCCTCTCATCCCTCCCGCGACCCTCGCGACCCGTCTGTCGCAGTCCGTGGCTGTCAACCTGGCGGCCCTCGAACCCAAGCCTTTCGGCACAGCATCCCAAGCTGCGGCCGACATGGCCCAGCCCAATGCCGAGCCCGCAGAGGAATATGAGTGCGTTGTTCTTGTTACCCGTAGCTAGCTTCTCATCTGCGATGTTGCTAGGTGGCAATGGCCAGTTTACGCATGGCTAACATGGATATTGGTAATTTCTGAGCCTTTAGCTACGAATCCCTGCCTCCAAATTTTTCACTCCTCCAGAACATGGCGGCCGGAGCCTTTGCTGGCATAGCTGTAAGACCAAGTGCAGACTCTCCGCAAGCGCTCTAGCTAACTCTAAACTCTAGGAGCACACCGTCATGTACCCGATTGATGCTATCAAGGTACGACCGAATCCCTTCATGTAGAACCGACTTACGGACCCTACCTTGAACCTCTCAACTACTTGATTATTCCTTGACACTGACCTTTCTACGCGCTCAGACTAGGATGCAGATCCTCAATCCGACACCTTCAGCGGTCTACAATGGAGTGCTTCAGGGAACCTACAGGATAGCATCAGGGGAGGGTATCTTAAGTTTATGGAGGGGGATGTCTAGCGTTGTCGTTGGTGCCGGTATGCACAAATCATCCATGGATGGCACACCCGCTATATCCTTCCACTAACCTTACCCGCTAGGTCCGGCCCATGCCGTCTACTTCGCAACTTATGAAGCAGTAAAACATCTCATGGGTGGAAACCAAGCAGGCGTTCACCATCCTCTCGCAGCTGGTCAGTCTCGCATTGCGTTTTCCCTTTTGTGATCCTACCTTCGATTTTGAACTAATAGTTTGACAGCGACTAGCGGAGCATGCGCAACGATTGCGAGCGATGCACTCATGAATCCCTTTGACGGTTCGTGCCCGAAAAGTTGGATGACGTTGCTTTAACACATATCAATGACTGACCTTCATCTTCCAGTGATCAAGCAACGCATGCAAATACACAATTCCAGTCGTATGTACCGGTCCATGCTCGACTGCGCCAAGTACGTCTATCGCCACGAAGGTTTGGCGGCTTTTTACGTTTCCTATCCGACGACTTTGTCGATGACGGTTCCCTTCACCGCTCTTCAATTCCTGGCGTACGAATCGATATCCACCACTATGAATCCTCGGAAGGCGTATGACCCCTTCACACACTGCGTCGCCGGTGCCGTTGCAGGAGGGTTTGCTGCTGCGCTCACAACTCCGATGGACGTCATCAAGACCATGTTGCAGACCCGAGGAACAGCGAAAGACGTTGAGTTAAGAACTGTCAACGGCTTTACGGCTGGCTGCCGTCTTCTATACCGGCGGGCAGGCTTCCGTGGCTTCTTCAAGGGGGTGCGACCTCGGGTTTTGACTACAATGCCTAGCACGGCCATTTGCTGGTCGGCATATGAAGCATCCAAGTATGTAATTTGAATTGTGTGATAGAATCAGCGCTAAACGCAACCCTAGGGCATATTTTATCCAGCAAAATGATAGGGAGGCTCTCGCGGCGTAGTAAGTGCAACCCCCCCCCCCCCCCCCGGCCGGGCGGCGGGACCTCGCTCCAGGTCCTCTTCTCCAACACTTGAATATCCGCACCTCATGTAGGATTCTGGAACTACTGCGCCGATGTCCAGTCAGCACTAGATCGTACCCAACCTTGGATGTGACTGGTGCTGGCGTGATATGAACCAGAATTAGAGAGCGGAAATGAGAGCTAACGGCCCTTTAGAATGCATAGACGTCCCCTAGATGGTGGATGGTGAATGACCTAGAGTCGCACGACGTATCTTCACTTGACTCGATGGCTTTTTAGTGTACCAGCCAGGACGCAGTCATAGTCATGATACACGCCTTCCTCGTTGTAGATGTCGCTCCGGTTATTGGTGACATCGGAAGTTGTGCCTTTCATACGGATAGCGGAGGGGCTTATGGCGTCAATGTCTGTGTGCAGTTTCCTTCACTTGGGGCGCTTTTCTAAAGCAACCCTAAGAGTTGCTGTCACTGTGACATCTCATTTACTCCAGTGTTTTAGAAAAAAAGACTTGTATTATTTAAACCTGGTTATTCCTCGAGAGAAGGAGGATTGGCCGAATTTCAGAGCATAGTGGATAATAGACCGACCAATCTCAACTAGGCTCGTGCAACTTTGCAGGACGTAACCAACCGCCTCCCTGTCCCAAACCAGTCAATCCGAGGACATCTTGTCACCCTTCGGGAAACTCTCCGCAGTGCAGAAGGTGGCCGGGCTTGCTAACCATTGCGGATGGCAATCGTCACAGCAGTTGCGTTCAGAGCCTCGGCTTCTTCTGGATTGCGGAACCACCGTACAGTAGAAGTACCCTCAACTTCGGTAGGGATGAGGAATGCTTCCCCCGTCGCCCTTCCCGCCCGCGACCATGGATATAAGAAACCCTCGACATTGCCGATCACATAGATGTTGTCGTGGGTCAAGCCAACCGCAGAATGCGCGAGGTACACATCCCCGCCTGCATCAGACCCAACGTTGACAACAAGGAATGTGGGATCCGGCAGTGGCCGAGTGCAACGCGGGCTATTCTCTCTGTCGGTTTGAAGAAATAAGAGATTGTCACGAATAATACTGGCTAGTGGATCGCGAAGAATGTTAGCCGGGCTTGCAGCTCAAGCAAGGGCGCCGATCCGGGGCCCGCGCTACAGATACTCACCCGTTACGTTAAAGGCTGTCTTGACCCCAGGAGGAACGGTTGGTCCAACGTAGCCAATCCCTTTTTCAACGGTCATGATCCATTACGTTAGTCGCCCTGTGCGCTCTTCCATGGCTTGAAGAGGGCCTTTTTGGATTGTTGGGTTACATACCGTCACCGAACCAGATTCGACCAGCAATGGACCCGGTGTACGTTTCCCACGCGCGAAGCAGATTGTCGGCTAGAATAGTCCTTCCGCCCATGACGCAGGCGAGCATCGAAGCATCGCGGAGCTTCATGTTGGGGGGGCGCACCACGATGTCGTTTCGCCGGTCTGTCTATTCTATACGGGTACTAGTATACGCAATTGAGAGGCGAGCGAGGATCGGCTGTGCACTTCGCGGGTCGGCCTTAATTGCAGGTAACTAGGATGATGTTGGAACTTGAAAGATCATCCCTTGTCTGGTTCAGTACTCTCGAAGGTCATTGGGTATTTATATGTTTGACAAATTCTAACGGACGCTCTCGTGGATACTTGCGCATCGGCGATGAGCCGCCGACGGGGCTCTACATGGCAACTAGATTACATTGACCAAATCTAGTCGCTACCATGTTTTCTCATCCGAAAGTGAAGAGGATAGAAAGAAGCCCACGGAACTTTTGCCGGGGGCAATCAGGGCTTCGAAGGCATATACACACAATAAGACGCGCGCGCGCACTGGCAACCCGCACCCCTCCCCCGGGTCATCTGGCCGGGTAAGGTTTGCAGAGAGGGCTTCCTTCGTGGTCGGGTCGAAATATCGGGGATATTAAAAGCTGCGGGGGTAGGTTGGGCATGACCCCGAAACGCATTTGTCCCCGAGCGCCCACCACGCCGCAGCCGACAGCACGCGGGCCAGGGTGCGGCAATCCTCTGGTCGCAAACAGCTCGCTTCGCAGGTCGCACAAACAATACTGTGTCATCACAACGTTGCAATAGCTTTGATTGAACGCCGCGGGTGCGAGCGCAAAATTAGAGATACATTGACGCTCCGAGACAGGTTCGATCGACGACGCGAGTGACTCCCATTAATAGAATCAGTGCAATATCCAGCCGGATCCTACCAACGGAAATGGGAGACACTTTATTTCGTCTGACGTGGAATTGGCTACCCTCCAACTTTATTACCCCGGAGCTCACCTTCTGCCCACATCCACCGAGAGCGAGAGCGGAGTCTCAGGCGATTCCATGTTTCCCAAGATGAAAGCTAGAAGACGGTCACATTGATCTTCCTCCATCGCTTGCGGAGCCCACCGACCACACGATCAGCGCTTTCAGTGTTGCCGAGTTTGTATAGAGGGATTGCGAGGATGTAGTGTGACTTGTTGTGTGTGTACCAAGGGAATACATATTAGCCGGGTGAGTCGCGGCTCAACGAACTTAACTTCATGAGATCGCGGGAAGGAGGATCTTGGGGACGATCTGGATCCTGGCATTCCCGCGCCATTTCAATGTGGGGTAAGCTTAGAAGCGTTCGCTCTCTCTCTCTCTCTCTCCTCTTTCCTGATGCGAAATTCAAATCGAGGTGATGTTCTTTTGTATTCATACAGACACGCGCCGATTCTAGAGAAACGACGTTCGATGCTAAATGCCAATACGCACTCAATGATCCCATAAACACCACAAACACCCGCCAACACCACCCTTGGCGTCGGGTCGCCAAATGGCTGCTGGAAAACGCGAAATATACATCCACCGGGTTTGCAAGATGAGCTGAGTCGCCCTTAGAAACCGTACTGGAATTGGAACTTTTGACCTCCACCGTTTCCGTTCTGGAAGAAGAATGGATGGCCGCCTCCTCCGAAAGGATTACCTTGGAACGGATTAGACTGCGCAGACTGGTCGTTGGGATCATCGCCCCTGTCAAACCGTGCTCTAAGTTCAGGGTCGCTAAGAACTTCGTAAGCCTCATTTATAGCCGCCATCTTCTTCTCTGCATCCTCCTTGGTTATGCCTTGGTGGGCTGCCTTGTCGGGATGGTGCTGCTTTGACGCCTTTCGGTATGCCGACTTGATTTGCCTCTCATCTGCGTCGTGAGCAACGCCTAGCACCTTGTAGTAATCCTTGGTCTTGCTTCGTTTCAAGGCGATCTTCGCCTTCTCGAGAAGGGGCCGTACCAGGCCTTGCTTATCCGGGCGCACTTCAGCAGCACGCTCAAAGGTCCTGACCGCGGCCTCGTAATCTTCGCTGTCGAAACTCTCTTTTCCTTGCTGCAGGAGGCCATAGAACGACTCTTCATTCCCCTCCAAAGCCCTCTTACAGAACTGGGGCGCCTTCTTGCTATTCGTCTATTTGGACCATGTTAGTACCCGGAAAGAGTTAAACTTCTTGTGTACCCCTTACCTCGTAGTATGCCTGGCATATCATTTCCAAAACTCTCTGGTGAAGTTCCACGGGACCTTTGATAGGTAATAATCCGCCATCGCGTAGTTCCTTAATTTGGTCTTCTAGTTCTGCGAGCAATCCGAGTTCATCTCCCGAGCCGACCAATACCTTGATAGCAGACATCGGTTTACCGCTTTGAAGCGCCTTGGACGCCTTTTCAAGGGCCTTGTCAACCGATTTCTGCTGTTTGAACAACTTCTTGCACGGCTTCGAGTCGGGATCGGATTGCAGACATTTTCGAGTTTGTCCTAGACCCGCTTCTAAATCGCCGAGAGCATAGAATGCCATCGCTGCTACCTTGAGATGAGGCGTGACATCTCCGGGCTTAAGGTGGAGAAGGTGTTGCATGTCGGTAATGGCAGATTCGAGGACACCCATTTCTAGTCGACAGTGCGCCCTGGATTCGCGGAGGGAGGCGGCTCTCGGTGCCAGGGTGATGGCGGCACTGAGGTGGCTGACGCAGCCTTCCCAATCGCCATTCTGCTCAGCGGCTTCGCCTAGCCTGCTGGCGCCCTCTGCCTCATCGAGCTCGACAATCTCCTGAGAACCTGCCCCCTTTCCACCCAGTTTGAACTGCTCTCGCGCGGCGTCCCAGTCACCGGTTTTGGTACGTATCTTGGCCAATTGGACGTGCGCACCCTCAAAACCTGGCTTTAAAGTGAGGACTTTGTTGAAATCTTCGGTCGCTTGGTTGGTCCGGCCGAGAGAGAGGTAGGTGGTGGCCCTCTTGAAGAAAGTAAGGTAATTCGACGGGTCGCGGGCAACCGCAGCGTCGTAGTAAACCAAGGCCTCGCTTGTTTCACCTCGCGAGAGATGGGTCTGCGCTGACGACAGAAGCGACGAAACAGGGATATCGGCTGGAATGTCGCTCTCGGAGAGCGCATTTACCGTGTATGGCGAGGCGAGAAGGCTGGCAGCGACGGCCAATGTCGAAAATCGAATGTGCATCTTGGGAGGTCGACCGGCAGGCGCCGTATGCGATTCGTGGTGGCGATGTTTTAACAAGCTTGATCGCGGCGGTGGCGATGGCACAGAATATTTCGGATCATGCGAGGGTGGTGCTTAAAGAAGTGATACGTTGAGACGTGCGTACTGTATATGACTGAGGGGGTTCAGGGAAAAAGTGAAGGGGAGAAAAGAAATTTGAAGGGAATGAATGTCGATGTTGAGTGGGTGAAGCTGCAACTCTGGCCTTTTACTAGGTGCATGCATTTACGTGGAGTTTTATTTTCGTCCTGTTCTCTAATATCACTTAATATTATGTATGGATGGTCAATTAAGGTGCCTTGAAAGAGCAGCCGGCTGTCATAGTGCAGCGGCTCCCCTGTTGCTGCTTTCCTGATTGGTCAAACTGACACGTTGGCAGAAATGCGGGAAGGTCAAATAGTGTCAAGTGCGCAGGCGCTGGCACTTTCCTTCTTAGTACCAGGACTTCGTTTTGCTACGAACCATACACTATACTTCCCAGACTAAGACTTCTTTCCACCCATATGCAGTATTTTACTAAGCACCAAAAACTGGAGACTCGTGTCAACAAAGCTATCTTGTCTGTCACTACTTCATCTGACACAAGATAGGGACTTGGGCTCTGTGGCAGTGACTGTATTTTTCGAGAGAATGACGCTCAAAACCTAGATGCGAGGCCTACGTAAAAATATGGGAGAAATGGAGATTTCTCCAATATGTTCATCATAAGGTGCTTGTACAACCAGCAGGCACGTTGGTTATTTTGATCCTCACGTTCTTTCCAACTAACATTGATCAATTCAGCGTTTGACTAATTAGGCCTCCATGTACTTAATTATACAAGAGGAAGAGAAACGCCCGAAAATTGATCCATTATTGCCTTAAGTTGGAACGCACAGCACAGGAGCTCGTTATACCGCTTATTACATAGCTTCGTGCGCATGTCTCATACAACCAACTAGAGGATCCTGCGCAGAGTCAATATCATCCTTGATCAGTAGTGTGTTATCACTGGCCCTCGTTTTTTTTCCATGCGCACTTTCACCCGCCGGATCCGCATCTGTCCACCTCAACCATCCGCTTTATATCTTAATCTTGACTCTCGAGGATCCTTAGGAGTCTTCCAAAGAAGACAATGTCCGCTCCACACCATTATCAACCTCAGTTGTCTCACCTAGCCCCCTCTGCAGCCATCTTCTCCCCCTCCGTCGCCCGTGTCGCGGCTTCCACTGCCCGCGACTGGAACTACGTGGATAGCTGGTTAAGCACTAAATTCCATGGACGTGCCCCGCCGTCTTTTGAGAGAAACCCGGAAACGCTCAAGGCCCTCCTCGCCCTTGCGGCCTACAACGAGGCAGCAGACGAGGAGCAGGACGTCTTCACGCAGGCCGAGGCTGTTGCTTTGAGTGAAGTCGGCCCGGCCGTACCCGCCTCTACAGCATTCGCAGCTGGGAAGGCTGACGACCAAGCGCTTCCTCGCAATGGCAGAGCCCTCGCAGAGTTTCTCTTAGACTCCGTTGAGACCAGTCTGACGAAAGAAGGAAGAGTGGCGCTCAACGCCATGGCCAACGTGGCAGCACAGACAGGCATCGCGTTCCCAGAACCCGAGCAGTTGGGTCGCAAAATTGTCGAGATGCAGGGTCAGTCCTTTGCCTTGGAGCAGACGTCGCAACGGCTGGATTGTATGGTGGATTTTCTCAGAAAAGAAACAGACGAGGCAAACGCAGTCTTGAGAGAGCTTCATACCGATGGCTTTAAGCCCCCTACAGACCTAGCCAAGAAGAACTTGGAGCTACACAAAACCATTAAATTGATGGCTGATAGTTTGCCCGAGCTTCGGAACCGCCTCACATCCTTGTCATCTCACAGTCCGTCCATAAATCCACGCTACACATTCAAGGAGCTTGAAGAGGAGGAAGCGCGATATCTAGCTACGTTGGATAGGAAGAAGGAGCTTGAGTCACAAGTAGCCGCCTTCCAG
Source organism: Lomentospora prolificans (assembly GCA_029532625.1). Taxonomy (NCBI): domain Eukaryota; kingdom Fungi; phylum Ascomycota; class Sordariomycetes; order Microascales; family Microascaceae; genus Lomentospora; species Lomentospora prolificans. The sequence continues at coordinate 1,090,723 of JARFXM010000003.1, forward strand.
GGGCTCCCGAGTGATTCCGACGTGGCTAGGGCAGAATTGGACTCCCTCCGCTCCGATTTGATAAATATAGCACGAAAGCGCGACATGGTGTTCGAGAATTTGGTGGAGAGGGAATCCCCAAAGAAACGCCCGCCTGAGAGGACATTCAAAAATAACTAAAGGAGACAAAATTGTTACTTGCGCAACTCGACCGGCCGGTTCAAAACTAATACAGACAGACCCTGCGCCTGCGAGAGCACTTATTCTTGATGGTACAAGAGAGGAAGCCAATACCTGAACTAGTACAGCATAGAGCCTGGGTATTCGTGTGTTTGACCCAACCCTTCTACAGCGCGTTTCGCTTTCCTCGACCTGCCACAGCCCCTCCGAATCTCCCAAGTTGCTTTCCTAACCCCGTTCTTGCCTTCGTGGCGAGCGCTGGAACTGCGCTCACATCTTTCGCAGGTACAGGTGGCGCATTCCCCGCTCGGCCGTCTCTGCCGCCTTTAGATTCAAAGGCATCTCCTATTCGCAGCTCGCCAACCCCCAACTGTGGCCCATCGTCTAGATCGCCTGTGTGCCTCTGAGCTCGGCGGGCGCGTTCCTGAACACTACGGAATTTCTCTAGGAGCTCTGACCAACGGATGATGCCCTCTTCACGACCTTTTAGTCTGGGTGGCCGATCGTAAGACGATCCAGTTGATGTGGATGATGACCTAAGGAATAGACGTTAGAAATTTTCCTAGAAACGTTTAACCAGCCCCCGGAAGGCAGGATCGGTCGCCGTCGACCCGACAGTATGCTGGGTCGCTGACAAGGTAACATACGAGGCACGAGGAGGCATATGTAGATAACCGATAGGGCTCACGCTATTCAGTCGGTTTTTCAAGGCGGCAAACGCGGAAGATTGGGGTAGTAGCATCAAGAGGCCGTACAGGCATTTGTACAAATGCGGGTATTTTTCCGGCTCAAGGAGCTGAAGCCGTAGATCTGTAGATCGGATAACGCATGATGATCAATAGACAAGCTCCCAGTAGTCGGAATCAAAAGTTTTCTTCCTAGATTAGAGCACTTACAGGTGAAAACCGGCGACTCGATGAGTTGCACCAACTTGTCGACCTGGATGAGCATGTTGACTGTCATGTCAAGTTCCGCACTAGGACCATCCGGAGTCAGCCAAGGCGAAAATGCCAGGAGAATTGCAAATCAATGAGCGATCTGGCGGGACATCACAAACAAGATCTGCAACAAGTTGTAAGCCTGCTCGTATGCCTGGGCGAGGAGGCAGAGAGAGAAGGTAGCCACTGCATTGTAGCACCAAGACCTGAATAAGGCCACGAAGAAAGTTTGGCCGTCCTATCAGTCGCAAGTCTGTTAGTGAAATCATATCTAATTGGCTATTAACGAGCAATTTTGGACCATACCTTGGTCTCCAGGTTGCGCAACCGCTTCCGTAGATCCGATAGTTGCGGGGCCGTAATCAGGTTGTTATTCAAGTTTTGAACCATGATGCTTGCAAATTCAACATCCTCTTCCTTCTCAATGCAGTCGGCGAGGGTCCGGTATATCCTTTCTGGACTGAGACTGACGCAGAGCTGTCGAATTATCAAATTCCCTCGCGTCTCCAAGAGTTTCCGATCCGTGGAAAATAGTTGTAGGAGATTCACCATAAAATTAGCAAAATAGTCGTCCTCCGAATTCCGGGAAATTTGCGAAAGCAGTTGAAGATCTTTTGTGACCACGGCATCGGATGGGTCCGAAAGGGTCTTGAGCAGGGCTGGGAAAGTCCCGTCGTTGAAAGCCAGCACCTTGCGTGGGGCTTTTCTATGAAGCATAATGAGCCACGTAAGCGCGGCGACTCGAGTTGCCTCGTGGTCGTTGAGGAATAAAAGCGTCAGAGAGTTGACGGCAGCAGCGTAGTCTAAGTCCGTCCGAGGTTGCTGATCCGAGCCCACTACGGCAGGCATCGAAGCAGACCCAGTTCTCGTATGTGTGGTAGTCCCCTCAGCTTCTTTGACGCTAGATAGGGAAACACGGGCACTGCTATTACCATCTGCCCGTTCCACAGATGGTGCGGCCCTAGACGACACAGGAAGTGGCTCTGACTCGCCTGATAGGGACACAACGTAGTCCATAAGGCCGGTGTTGACCCGGCCTGCTGCTTGCCGAATTGACTCGACACCACTCGCCATAGCTGGCAGCATGTGTGCCAAAATCTTGGGGGTGAAGGGTAGAACCTCTTCGGGACATATGTCCAAAAACTGGACGATCCACCGGAGGGATTCCAACAGCGAATCTTCCTCTATGGGGAAAAGTTAGTGGCCTTGCTATGCAGAAGAGAAGGCGGGAAGTGTCTGGAGACAACGGGCCAACCTTACCTAGCGGTGAATCTAGGCTCGCCGTTAGGATCTCGAGGATAGCTCCGTAGTTGATGTGAACATCCTGGCCTGGTATCCAGTCTTCTTCGCTGTTTCCATCCTCATCAGAGTCCATCTCATCATCTTCTTCGAGGCCAAGTTGGATACTACCACTGTCAACCGATTGATCCTGCCTCTTGTCTTTCCCCTCTTTAGATTTCTTGCTTTCGGTAATACCCTTACGGACATGAGAAATCCTCTTGATTTCGTTCAAGAACTTGTCCAGACACTTCCTTGTCGCTACATGGACGTCACGGTTGGGATCACTCAAAAATTTCAATAGACCGCCCAGGAAGTCGGGTAGGTAGACGACAAGCTCAAGATCGGGAATGGAATCCAGCAGCGTGATCCATCCAACAAGGAACTGTCGAGTGAACGGATTAAGGACCCATATCCTTTCCTTGAGCAGAGGGATGAACCGTGGAAGAGAAAAGGCGGTAGGCAGCGCGTCGAGGTTTTCAGCAAGGAATTTATCTTCGTCGCCCTCTTCCTCGGGGGGCAGTTGCAGTACTGAAACGTAGGAAGCGGCCGACTCGGACACAATGTCCTTTATCAAGCGATCAAGGAGCTCTGCGCCGTTCTTAACTGAGAGCTCGGAGTCCGCACCGAGCTGAGTCGAATCTAGGTAAGTCGGAGCCTCCACACGCCAGACTTCAATAACATTGGATAGAGAGGGGTTACCGTACCTTGCAAAGAGAATCAAAGATATCATTGAAGTAGATGAGTATTTCTCCCTTGGCTACTTTGGCAATGTTGTACATTGCCTCACAGGCATAGTAACGAACCCTTGCATCCTGATCTTCAAAGCAGGCAAGTACCGGAGGCACAATACGGGAAAGGTAATTTGGTAGTTCCTATCAAAAAATAGCTGGTAAGTTTCGGCCGTCACGAGACGATGATAAGCGGCTAAGAGAAGGGTGCTTGGGCTTTCAAAAGATGGGGGCTGACAGAGCGTGAAGGTCACAGATAGCGGGCTTACTTGACCTAAGGCAATAGCGGCAGCCGCAAGGCCGATTAGGCCTCCATTTCTAGCATGAGGCTGATGAACAGCATAGGCATACTCGTTGCATAGCTGTTCAAGAATGGTATTGACTTTGGCATAATCGCGAGTTGTCACCAGTTCACGGATGGCTCTCTCGAGACTGGAAGCGTGGTCAGCTCAAATCAGTTTTTTGTTCTTTTACCGGAGAGCTGGGCACCCCGATCTAGGCAGGGGGGCCAGGCTCCAGCGATGCGGAATGGAGACGTACTCGAGGGCGCCAATCTTGCGCTTTTCGTAAAGCTTGTCATTAAGTGCACGCTGGATGCTGGCATCCATGGTAATGAGAGAGGTCAGGTCAATTTGACCATGGCTTATGTGAGAGGGGGCGTCCAAATGAGTTAAGGCTGTATTATCGTCTGTAGGGTGGATAGGAGGCAATGTACGGGTGAGGTCAGTGAGGTTGCATCGATGAGCGAATGAATGATTAATCCTTGGTGCACAGAACCTGGAACTCGTAGGTACACCCAGGTACAAAGCCTTGTCGCATTTAATAGGTGCTGGACCCGCGAGCAAACGATTCAGCGACCAGTCACTTGTGTAGAAAGATTGATATCAATGTATTCAACACTCATCAACGGGTAAGTGAATACTACGGAATTAACACAACATGAAGACTCTATTTGTACGCACAGAAGGTACACACACCTCATAGAACTCGAACAGGCATGTCCGGAAAGCATCAATTGCTCTTATCCAAATAAATAAATAATAATTAAATAAAAACAAAAATTAGCGCCCTTTGATCTACAACGCTATCCGCCGCTCTTCCACGTATGTTAATAATATGAGCGGCCGAACAAATAAAACTCCTAGGAATCGATACTCGCATCAATGTCCCATGATAGGGGCGGGAAATCGAGAGCATCTAAGCCGGGCACATGGAAATGTCTTGCGCTGCTGATCGAGATGGCCACGACGCCAGTGGGTTCAACCCGAAGTCCCTTAGCCTAGGATCCCGCCGTGTCAAAACGAGAACCGTATCTCTACCAATAGCCCTTGTCACAATTTAGCATTGCCAGCTTAATTCGGCAAGTGATCGAGAGTTGACGGCAAGAGTTGCCGCCGGAACCAAAGACGACGTCTACTAATACCCGCTAACAGCCCTCGACGATCCTTACGATTTCAGTTCTCTTGCTTCTGTCCCTTCCTCCCCTTTCCTTTTTGTTATTCTAGTATGGCTGTTGAACGAATGGGAAGGTGATTTTGTGTCTTCGGCTCTCACGACGTTCGAGATACCGAGCGGACAGTGTGCCCATATGACTGGGCTAGAACGACATCCTTGCTATTAGCCACGGGTTTGGCCACGCGACCCAGCTCCTCCTCAGTAAAGAGTAATAGCTCCGAGCTCCTTTCTCCTATTAAGCACAATCCTTCTTCCCCAGCTTGTCTAGAGGGCCGCACGCGAACTATTAGAAGCATGTCGCCCCGCAATCCCCCACACTAATTGTCAAACATTGGATGATGAGGGCCGTCACCGTGACGAAAATGGTGCACATACGTCGAGGCGTTAGGATTAGGATACGACTTTCAACGTGGCAGACCGAACAGCCGCTCTGTGGTTCAGCTCAGCTGAGGCCAGGGACGAACAGACATGTCACATTGTATTGAGTGCCCTGGGTGGGTGTTATTAACCAATGATCCATCACCTCGACGGACTTTCCATGCGCACCGCATACCTGTGGAATGTCATTTACTTGGTAAACGAAAACGAAAGCACCAGGCTACGTCCGCTCGCGCTCTTAAACCCGGGACCCCCAACGTGTCTGGTAGGTCACCTGCAGTCGCAGTCGCGCGTATCACTCCAAGGACCCTTGCTCCCAAGCCTGACGCTCACCAATGGTAACCAATCGATGGCCTGGGCGGTGCTGTTCGGTCAGTATGTTTGCCAATGTTGCAGCGCCTCGCACAAGGTGCAAGACCCTTGGGGGTGCAGTCATTCGTGAATGATGCAAGAGGTGGTGAGTTTCCCAGTCGCGCGGTACCCGAGGGTATAGAACCGGGACACGCCCTTGCGGCTCGTAATGCCTCCAAGAGCATCCAATATGACTCGGTGCCCCTTCACTCGGCTTGGGCCGGTGGTATTCCTGGCGTAATCGATAACCCAGGGACATCACAGAAGGGGATATGACTTCTCGTACGGCCTATGTAGGAGCAATCATAAGATTATTGTCCTGCTTGTTGGAATTTAAAGGACTTTTTTAACGTCTCAATGCCCCTCCCCACCCAAGCCCCCCCGGCCGTTCCCAACACATCTAGTAGCCCACTACGCTGGCTGGCCAGTCCATTAGAAGATTGACAGTCATGCTTTTGACTAGTGTCTGTGGGGATTAGTTGCGACTATCGCTGATCAGTTCCGTGCTCGACATCACGGCGTCATTGCCCTTTCTGCTTGGGCTTCCAACCTAAAAACAAAAAGTAACAGCAACAGCAAACAGTTTTCAAATACACGTACGTTTCTTACACAACGTTGATTGAACATGACAAAAGGAACCGCCCTGAACGGATATGAGCCTGATACACATGTAACGTAAAACATGCCATATAAAACGGGGAAGGAGGGAAAGGGAATGGTGGAGATGATGAACATGGTGCGAGGTAAGATATAAGGGGACTGGGAGAACCGAGAAGGAGGATGCAACTGTAGGGAAAGAAGTGTTATAACGGGAAATTCGGCACGCCTCGCTTCTCAACGAAGAGCGAGCCGAGGCTCCACATGGTGGCCGCCTTTTTCTCTGAATCGTCGCCGAGAACGGCAGCCTCACTTCCCTTTCTTCTCCTCCGTCCGCACAGAAGCCACTCGCCCATTGCCATCCGGCCCGCCGTTTCCCTGACTCACTCTGGGCTCCTGGTTCGCCCGAGCCGCCATAGCTGCTCTTTTTGCAAAGTCGTCCTGTAGAAAAGCGATTTTTGTTAACTGACAGTCGCATCAAGCACTCGACGCTTGCAAGTCTTGAAGGGGTGTAGGGAGAGAGGAATTTATAGCAGTCAAGGCCTGAACTAACTTTACCGCCTCGGGCCTTTCGTATCCTGGCAGCGGCGGCCTCGTCCATCTTCCCCTTGGTCATGGTATTGGAAACAGGTAAACGGGAATGGTGCCGTCAAATCAGGATAGAGCCCGATGGGATTAAGAGGAAAGGAAGTGTATCTTCACTCTCGTCTTTCTGGACGTCAACTAACGGCAACTAACGGCAGTAGACAAAGACTTGAGAGTGATATCCAGTCTAAGTTGAGAGATATGGCGCAAAAGGGTTGTCGTAGTCAACAGGAATAGGAGATCGCTGTTGCTCACGGCTCCATTGCGCTTCTAGCGCACCTGGACATCTGTATATATATATATATATATATATATATATATATATATATGTATGTCTAGATATATACATATTGACCCTCTGGTTGCTTCAAGGCATTCAGTCTTTTGAGCTCGCAAATGGGGACTTTTCGAGATAGATCAGACCGGATCCAGCAAGGAAACTTGTCTAGACCCCCGTGGAACCTGAGGCAGGCCCCCTTCCGGCGCAAGCACTTTGCTTTTTTCACACCAAGTCATTCCGCATCCTAACAGTTTCCACAAGGATTGCATTTTCAACGGATATGTACTTATCTGTCCCCGGTGGACCTGGATGCTGATCTAGTCGCGCATCTCCAGTCCCGTGGGGAATAGACCCCCCCCCAAAAAAGGGGAAAAGGGTTAGTGATAGCCGTGTCAAAGAGCGAAGCTCGACGGTAATGACGTTTCGCACCTTGCCCATTCTCAGCATACGATTGGTGAAGGTCTGGCATGGAACTGGGGCGTTCACCGTGGACGAAAGGGCGTTTGCGGGTATGGATGATTACGAACGACACCCCCCCCCCCCCCCAAAATCCTGTATCTTCAAGGCAAACGGACTAGACCGCTGATGAAGAACCAACTTGCAGCCGGCTAGCTCGCTTCTGCTGTACTAAAACCCCTCATTTCCGTCTACTGGCAGAGTAGAAAACAATCCCTGACATTCATGACACTCGTCCATCAGTGATCCATCAATCAGTCTACATAGCATCAATCCATCACACAGGGGTGGTAGGCTAACTAACCCCCCCCCCATGCCATCATCCCCAGCAGACATCCTCGTCTTATTAAGTCTTGTTTGGCCATTCTCGTCCTCCCCCCCTTCTTTTTCAACAGGGATGAGCGCCCCAGCCGAGAAAGAAAAGGATGAAAATGCTGACATCCAACTAAGACTAGACAGGCAACTGGGTTAATACCGGTCGGCCGCTTGAACGTAGTTTATCCCTTAATGTTCTCTGTTATAAGTAGGGGTCGGCGCCCTACAGTCTAACCTAAGCCTTTCTTGGATCGGCCGGCAAGTTTGCCAGGCCCTGGTTACGCCTCCTTATACAGGGCTTGCCTGCAATAGACAAGGAGGGTAGAAAATATCTTGCCCAAAGAGAGTGTGGGAGGACCGGACGGCGGTATTGGGGGAAGCCATTGTGAAGCTGTTCTTCCTACTGGTGGGACGCTTCCCTCCCACAAGTGCATTCATTATGGCTCCATGCTAAAAACGGGGTGGTGAGCACTCAAGGGGTTTGGTGTTATAACACGTAGAAAGGCGCTGGACGATGCCAATCGATGAAATCTAGCGGTTCGATTCTGAGCATGGCCAAGAGGTTTCGGAGGCTAAACTCTCTCGCATGAGTTCAAGATGCTGACTCGCTGTGGTCTCTCAGTGTCATGTAGTCTGTTGCTCAACTAGGCCAGATTTCAGAAGGCAACACGGAGTAATATCTTGTTTCTACACCACCTGTCGAGGTCTTGGAATATACTCAGTATCGGAATTCTATCTACTAATCCATGCATGCTATATACTAAAGCTTCCATAAACTCTCAACAGGTCAACTCTCTTGTTTTCATTGGCGCGCTGCCTACATTGTTGACATGAGAAACAAAACATAAGCACGTCAAATCATGATACCATACCCAGCAACACCGATGCGTCGAACCAGGCCCGTTTCGTTGTCTCGAAAAGAAACCCGTAGAAGCGATGGCAGGCGCCGGAAAGTGCAGGAGCACAGAAAACTAAGGACCCGATTTTACGTACCAGTGCGGCTCGACCATGCCAGAAAGATCGGCGTATACCCGAGTAGAAATGCAAAAAGCCCTCCTTTACTATACGACTACCATGCCTACCTAAATGTGGGCATATCTAGCCCGGCAAGACCGCAACGCCCTATCTAGCGGAGATCCTCAAGGTAATCCCCTCTCCTAGCTATAGTTCGCTGGCATTTGGCCAATATAGCGCCTTGCCTCGACACTTCGGCTAGGTGGCCAACGACTTTCTTGTTCCCGTCGACAAAACCGTACAAGGCATACGGAATCCCGACATCGTTACAAAACTCCTGAACCATCTTCTGTGCGGCGCGGAGATTGTGCCGAGGGATGCGGGGGTAGAGGTGGTGGATAGCTTGGAACTGGAGGCCGCCATGGAAGAAGTCTAACCACGCGGGGCAGTCCACGTCCATCGTCGTCCTCAGCATCTTCTGCGCAAACGATTCCTGCGGCCCGAGATCCATGGTGCTCATGGCAAAATGCGATACGGTGATCTGGACATGGAGGGGCAGAGTGATAACATGGCTGATGGTGAAGAAGACAAAGCGGTCCCAGTTGGTAGGGATTGACTTGTACATGAGGAAATATCCGAACCAGGTCCAGAAAAACGCCATGCCGACTAGCTCGAGCCATCGATGCCACCACGCTGGTCCCTTCGTCGGCCCGGTGCCTCGAAGCAAGTACAACCAGGACTGGAGGTAGAGGTTTAGGCGGGCGACAGCCATGATGGGGTAATACAGGTAGGCCTGGACTTTTGTGATGTACTGGGCGGGGATGTCGTATTTCATCACTCGTGAATGGTAGGACGAGAATAGGGATTCGAAAAATCTGTGGGAAACGGCGAAAAAGGGAAGATGTTGATTATCAGGGTCGTGTTCGGGAGAATTCGTCACGATATGGTGAACATTATGGCTCCATTTCCACCATCCAAGCGACAGACCGCCACAGAAATCCGCGACGAAGATACCGATGATGGTGTCAATGTGGAAGTTGTGTGTGATTCCCATATGGCCGGCATCGTGGGCACAGAAGGCACCCTGGTGCCAGAACAACCCCAGAAAAGCGGCACTGAGCGCGTAGTACCCGTTGCGTAAGCACAAGGCCGAGAGCAATAGGAGAGTAGAATATCGCGTAACCTCGGCTGCGTATGCCCAATAGTTACAGCCGTACATGCCCTCAGCTCTCAGCCGGTCGTGTAGCTGACGATACTTCTCCACAATGTGGGCTTGGGTGTCCCCGTCGGGGGAGGGATACTTATCAAGGTCCAAGCTGATTTGTTTCCTTGTCTGCGCATCTAGATAGGCCATTCCGTCCATTTCCTCTTCGTCTTCGTACGATTTCTCGGGCGGCGGGGACGGAGACGTTGACGTGGAAGCGGTTCCATTAGTGTTACGGTTTCGGAGGCTTGGATTTTCCCTGTCGAAGGTGGGTGACGGCGCTCTTGAGCTTGCATCACTAGATGCGGTGTCTCTGTATGTATCGGGAGTAGAATCGAGCTCGGAGTCCCGCTCTGTAGAATCTGTATTGAAAACACCGCCTTGAATAGGTGGCACGAAGTTCTTCCAGCGGCCTTCGATACGCCCGATGCGGTAGCGCTCCATCTGGCGGCGCGCCTCGGGTGAATGAAGCCTACAGATTTCGACGAGATTAGCTGAGTGAACACTTTAATGTAGGACAGGGTGGGCGAGTGTGAAGACGAACGCATCTACTTCGTCGGTGGCATCTCTGCCAAGCATATGAAGAATGGCCAGGTCGCCGCCTGGGTGGTATTTGACCCAGGCGTCAATTTTCAATACATGCTGGTCGACAATCACAACTTTGTGGCCACGAGCAATCAGTCCACCGACCTCCTCTCGGGAATAAATGCGATACGTTCTCCCTTGGGTGCGACTCTGGGCGACTGGCTTCATGGCGATCAGGCGTCGGCGCTATGAAGCGTTCTGATAGGCACAGTTGAGCTTGGCTTGGCGACGAGGGGGCGGTCGCCGAGAGAAATAGACAGGAAACGTGATATTCTGGCGAGGTCAATTGATGCAATTGACCACTTATCTACGCTTGGCGATATCTTGTGTGGGTCGATATGGGGAGGAGCGATATAGAGGAGAGAATCGACTACCGTTTCCCGAGTCAACTGGGGCGTATCTCGAATAGCCGGGCTCGTCACAAATGGCGACCAGCAGATCGGGAAGGGTGGCTCAGCATAGGTGTGGAGGGCAAGCCAGGCGTCGGGGAGATCTAGACAGCGTTGTCCCTGCAACCACGTCCGAAGGAGAGGAAGGGGAACTGTATCGAGCCGATCACGTTCTGCAGCTCAAATATATCAATCCATTGGTTTTGCGGGAGCGCGGGCAAACTGAACCTATTAATATAACGACCTGGCTGCCGGAAAATTTCGATGGAGAGCTGCATGTGAATGCCAACTGATAGGCGCAGCTTTGAGGACTGGGGGGGGGGCGCCGCCTTCGTAGGGTAGCACAGAAGTGGAACATCAAATGAGAATGGTCTGGTGGCGCAGGTGTGACGAGAACTTGGCCGTGGCAGGAAACCGTTCAATGTTCAATATCCCCGTAATACCTCAGTCGACTGGACAGTTTGTCTCCACACGACAAAAGTGTTCGAAACAGCGATCACCGGAGTTCGGGAAATGCACCCATATTTCCAGGCAGCAGAATTTCAAGCATCCATTGATGCATCAAAACCACCAGGCAGCAGAATTATTATGTGCTATGGACCCGCGAAAGTCTGCCCAGATATGCAAGGCATCGTATGAGCCTCCAATTTCAGGCAAATTTTCTGGACCGGTGTCTACTTCGTACCTCTCGCTCTCCACACATGTACACGGTATGGCTGGGATCCACCCCAACAAGAACAACGCATCCCCGGGCCCTTGGACGAGACTTTTGTTGAGCCACCAAGCTACCTGTACGATGCGGATCAGACAATAAAGAAGTTTAGCCATTCTAGCCAGCCTTCCGCTGCTACCGTGGTCCTCCGTAGGAGAATGCCCAGACCTAAGTAATACCGATCATTCCTTTGTCTCCATAGACTAGTCCAGCAACTTCTCTGTCCAAGTATGAATCCTGACGATGCTTGAGGGCGGGGACGTCCTTTCATCCCGAGGAAACGTGGAGAGGGTCATATGCCCCTGAATGGCGCATCAAGCTACGAAACACATGTTGTGCACGTGGGTCCGGTCGCAACTTGGAAAGGTTGAGTGGCTGCTTTCTTCATTAGTTTTGGCCGGGCCGTTATCAATCAATTCCAAGAGGAGTGCATAGTCCTGGCACAATCAAAGTACCCTTCGGCCAGCCATCGATGGTGGTAGATGGAGACGTAGTGTTTGACACCCTCGCCCTCCGAATGCCCCTGGCTGCTGGTGAGTGGGAACTAGGTTCCTATATCAGTTGTAGCTAATAGCTTCCGTGCTAGTTGTGAGGGTTTGTACACCAATTGACCGTAATGTCGAGTGATTTGGAGGAAGCTATGGGTCACCATGATCGAGGGCTGCGCGGCGTGCGGGTGTTCCGGTGCACCCGCCTCCCCGTCGCTGAACCAATTACGCTCCTCGGGACTATAACCAGAGCCAGAACTGCCTTCAGTCCTCTCACTCACGAGGTCGAACATCTCGGGCTTAGATCAACGCGTACATCGGCTAGACCCACCTGGTGAGAAGGGAAAGGGCCCTCGCTAAATATTTACCGTAGACGGAATTGGCGATTCACAACTTTTATTTTTCATCCCAGGCTCAGGTCAAGTCAGGGGAGCGGGTTTGATATGTGTACCAACGCCGACTCCTAAAGCTTTGCTGAACACCAGGTCGAGGAGCAAAATCATACAAGTTGGCGGCGGGGTGTGTGGAAGCAAGCTTTTCTATCACTTCTGAGCAGAAACTCCGAAATCTATACACTACTGGTTGATGAACATACAATACAGGATTTCCCTTCCCGCCTCAAGCCTAAAAGTAAATGAAAAAGAAAATTTCCCCTTGTTTTTGTTTTAAATGTTTAGAAATGGATCGCCTTAGAATACGTTGACATCGCCGCCTCCTTGAATGCCTCCGCTAGAGTCGGATGGGCGTGGCACGTCCGGGCGATGTCCTCTGTGGACGCGCCATACTCCAACGCCAAAGTTCCTTCCGCAATCATCTCACCAGCATTGGGACCAATGATGTGGACACCAAGGAGACGATCGGTCTCCGGGTCCGCAAGCATCTTGACGAAGCCGTCGCTGTCGATGTTCGTCTTTGCCCTGGAATTGGCGCTGAAGGGGAACGTGCCGACCTTGTAGGGGATGTTGTTGGCCTTGAGCTCCTGCTCGTTTTGGCCGACCCAGGCGACTTCGGGATGGGTGTACATGACGGAGGGAATGCATCCATAGTTAACATGACCATATCCCTTCTTAATGTACTCCACGGCCGCGACGGCCTCCTCCTCAGCCTTGTGCGCAAGCATTGGGCCGAAGGTGACGTCTCCAACGCATCGGATATGGGGTAGCTTTGTGCGGTACTCGGAATCGATGATGACACGTCCACGTTCGTCAAGTTCCATTCCAATATTCTCAAGGCCAAGACCTTCGGTGTAAGGTCGGCGCCCAATGGCGACCAGAACTACCTCAGCCTCAAGCTACAAAGGGGTCAGCAGTCTGGCTAACGTATTATGATGTACGGGTAGGTTCAATGCGACTTACAGTTTCCTGCTTTCCACCCTTGGCAGCGTCAACCTCAAGCTTAATCTGCTCACCGCTGGCGTCTCCGCTGATGACCTTGGTGTTGAGCTTGAAGTCGATGCCCTGCTTCTTCAGGAGCTTCTGTGCAGCCTTGGAGACTTCGGCGTCCATTCCAGGGCCACCGATCTGGCCAAGGAACTCGACAACGGTGACCTTTGCGCCCAGCCTAGACCAGACAGACCCCATCTCGAGACCGATAATACCGCCACCAATGACAACCATGGACTTTGGTACCTTGTCAAGTGACAGAGCGCCAGTGCTTGTAATCACCCGCTTCTCGTCAATCTCGAGGCCAGGGAAGGGAGTGGCCTCGCTACCGGTGGCGATGAGGATGTTCTTTCCCTTGACACTAGTCTCGCCCCCATCGTTGAGAGCAACCTTGATCTCGTGTTCATTGACGAAGGAGCCGGTTCCCTTGATGTACTCCACGCCGTTTTTCTTGAAGAGAAACTCGATACCTTTCGTGAGACTCGAAACAGACTGGTCTTTCGCCTTCATCAACTGGGCCAAGTTAAGCTTGACATCGCCGACTTCAATGCCTCGGTTTTTCGTGTCGTGCTGGATCTGGTGGTACAGATGGGAATTGTTGAGGAGGGACTTAGAGGGAATGCATCCGACATTCAAGCAAGTGCCACCGAGAGCGCCGCGCTTCTCGATACACGCCACCTAGTATGCCGCCCGTGTTAGATAAGTTGCGAGGCGCTAGATGATAGATGAAACATTGCAGGGAACACCGTACCTTGAGGCCCTCTTGTCCGGCCTTGATAGCAGCGACATAACCGGCAACGCCGCCTCCGATAACAACCAAGTCCTTCTCCTCTATAGAGCACCCGAGGTCAGCTATCAGCCATCACCGAGCGTGGTGGCGGATTCACTAAGCGAATAGGGCGCGTGGGAAACACGAACCAGAGGAAGAAGCAAAGGAGCGTCGCCCTCGAGATGCAAGGAAAGGAGATGAGACGGTTGGGAGGCTGCTCGTGGAGAGTCTTAGGGTTAGCAGCTATCAAAACAAAATTTCCCTCCTTGCTCTGCCGCAACTTCCGCCCCAGCAGCTTCCCTGCAATCAACTGTACCTACCTAGAAGCTCGGAAAGCTGACCTCGCGGCGGTCCGAGGTATTAAGCGACTTGAAAGCATCTTAGCAATTAAATCTCCCGAATTCTGTAAATCAATTGGCCTTCGAGGGATATATGAGATAAGGGATAAGAGAAGGTTTCTCGGATGAGGAATGTTAAATGGTGACGTTTTCAATACTTCCGGAAAACAGGAACAAGGAGCTTCTCAGAACAACGAAATTTTGACTATTGTTGACTCAATGTACCTTATAATAGGGAGAGGTACCAAGGTGGAATCCAACGCTTATTCGTAGCGGCAAAACTTTTGCCTGATTATTGGGGCGCAAACGTCCATCTTAACCGTGGATATCCGGACGGCAACAGCGGCCGGCTCGTACTCCGCCGGCAATAAGCATCTCGGAATCAACGCGCAGGGTCCCAGGCACTGGTCAGAGCTTCGTTGCCAACACGATTCAATTGACGATGCGAGATTGAATATGCATATCCGCAGTACTTCTGTAAACCCTAGTATCCGACATCATTCTGCTCCCCTACATGGTATCCTCGCCTGTGGCGTAGGTTTCCAACACTTGTCGAGCTACCTTACATCCATCCTGGACTACGAGAACATCGCCCTTCTTCGCCCGCCGAGATTTTTCCGTAGTCTTACTTAGGTTCCCGAGATAATAATGTAGACCTGCGGCGAGAACAGGGCTCGTAGCGGCGTCCTTGAAGCACCGCTCCAAACTTTCGTTGCCCTTCCCCTTATCCCTCTTTCGGCATTCTTTGAAGACCCCTGTCATCATCTGCTCGAGAAGCAGAGACGTCTGTGGCTTTATAGTCGACAAATCGAGGCACTTCAAGACCTTTATCGATAATGCCGCGTGCGCTACTAACGAGCCTACCATTCGCCCGATGTTGGCCATTCTGGCATCTTCCCGACCGATGGCTGTGTCCTCATCCTCTTCCTCTCCTTCATCTTCGAAGACCGATTCCCCAAGTCTTCTGAATACATGCCACAGCCGATCCTGAAATGCAAACCTTATGCGCCCGTCAGAGCATAACTTTCGAGCCACTAGGGCGTAGTACGGGTTGTAGGGTTGCTCGGCACCGGCAGCCTGCATTAAGACAAAGGCTACTTCCCGGCGCTGGTTCTTGTTGAGACTGAGCTTTTGGAAACGGTTCACGGCATCCTTAGGGTCCGTGGCCCCAGCAATAGCTGCAAATATCGCATGCTGGTTATCCGTCTTCAGGCCTTGTTCCTTGGCGACTTTGACATAGTCAGGAAAGAACCGATCCAGGTCTTCATCCTCAGAGGGGCTGTCGACCTCCGCCGCCAAACTTGTCGAAAGCTCCTTGCTGCGGTCAAACCCAGAGCCTCCGCCGTAGCTAGCGCCAACGAGCCACCATTTGCCTTTGGTCTCCGATTCATCAATATCCTTGAGGCCAATCCTGAGAGGCCCAGTAGATATTGATCTCTTAGCGTTCAAAGAACCTATCAGCTTTTTCATCGTAGTCACATGATCGCTTACAACAGCCGATTCTTGCAAACCAGCCCTGAGTTTGTTGTTCTTCAGATCCGTGATGGTGTCAACCATGAACCTTGTCCTCTCCGTGACACGATGTCTATCCGCCGCTGCGAGCAAAGACTGAAGCTTGACGGCCACTTCTTTGAGGGCCTGTGGGTCATCTTTTCTGAGAAGCTTCCCTCCCATGCGCACAATCCGTAGGAGGAGCTCGGTATTGAGTTCTGAGAGCTCATCCATAAACAAACGAATGAGGTCGAAGATCAGATTGCATCCGACAACCTGGAACACGTAGAGCTCAGCTAGGAAGGTGACGAGGTTGGATGTAGCTTTAGGCAAAGCCTGGCCGACGGCACCGGTCGACATGCTCATCGCCTTAGAATACTGGTCCCGAAATTCTTCCACCACCCTAGTCACAACGTGAGAACCGAAGCTTTCACCCACAATTTTGTAAAGTGCTGCGACGAAGCCTCCGTTGAGAACAAAAAATGTGTCAGAAAGCGTCGCGGTGCCGGATATTTGGGACATGATTGCGTCGACTAGAACGGCTGTAACTTGGCCCCTGGGGTGCGAGGCATAGACCTTCTCGATGTCTCTTACTATGCCTTGCATATTTGCTTCAGTCAACCTGTTTAACAGGCCCTGTAGTTGTCGTCTCAGCGCCGCATTGTCTCCGGCCCTCTCTGCTCTCCGTAGCGATGGGGCCACATACTTCGCAGCACCCGTATCGCTAGCGACAGGCGCGACGTATGGGTTTTCTCTTATCCTCTCTGGTGGCGCCTCCTCTTTCGGATCAAGTTCTGACACATCTTGGTCATTGTCGTCGAGTCCATTAAAGACACTATCGTTGTCAGTGACGCTACCACTGCCGTCTATGTCGTCGTCGGACGGGAATACGTCAGAATGTCCATCCGCATCGCCGCCGGAATCGCTCGTGTTATCGTCTCTATCACTCCGTCCTGTCGGTTGTTCTGCAAGTCCTCGCTTTCGGGCTAGCCATTCTTCGTATTCCGACTTATTTCGCGATTTCGTAAATGATCCCGCGACCTCGTTGTCCTCCAGTTCACCCAGTAGTTCGTCTAACCCATCATCTTTGAAGGACTGCGGTAAAGACTTTCTTCCCTTCTTCAGACCCAGCTTTTTCTCGAGCTGCGCTATACGGGCGTCTTCTTCAGCCAACTCGTCTTTGAGGCGGTTCGACCTCTGCGATGTTGATTTGGGTGTCTTTGAGCGGCCTTCTAACGAGGTGAAAGAGTCACCGGGCCTCTTTCTTTTAAGCCCCATGGTCGTCAAAACTCGGCGTTCCCTTCAGATCTAAAGATGGGGAAGGTAGGCTGGGGCGAAAGCGCGGGCGTCGCTCTTATTGTAACACTCCCTCACTTTTTTTTGGGTTCCTTTTTCTGCCATGGGGTTATGGCCGTGGCTTTGAGAAGCTTTCAAGGGCGGTGAGAGGAGCTCGGAGTCCAGGGCTAAGCGGTACAAAAGTGTACTTACCTTGAGCAGTGCGCCGTGAAATATTTGTTTGCAGAGCTGCGCATGAAATGTAACTCAAGGTAAGTAAGCCTTTTGTCCCGCCACCCACACCAAGCAGCCAAACGAAGACCCACACTAGACCCCCCGCTCATGTAACAACAGCCAACATTGAGACCTTCATCCTCGAACCTGGCGCTCGACTCGTTAGTGCTTTCGCCGGTCGACACCATGGATTCAACACACCTACCTAATGAAGAGGTATGTTGTGGTGATGCCAGTCGAGGCTTTCCAATCACTAACCTCCTTTAGTTCCTTACGAGGCTCGGCGAGCTATTCAGCGGAAGGCAGGGCAAGACGGGCGGGTCGATATTCCTCGTCCAAAAGAGATGTTCGTAGAGACCTGTTCTCTCCATTGTTTCGAAACGCCCCTACTAATATGGCCTGCTAGTAACGTACAACCAAAATGTCCCCAAGCCGACAGAAAAAAACCCTCTACCGGATCTCAATCTTGAAAAGCCCTTGCCGATTCTGATCCGGGCCACAAACGGAAAGTCCAGCGCGAAGCGGGCCGACAAAATCAAACTCGCTACTTTAGTAGCACCAGATGATCTCGAGGCGTTCTACTCGCGATATGCTGATGTCTGCAAAGCGGGAATGGTGGCATTAAAGCCTAGGGACAGGAGCAAGAAGAAGGCTAAGGCAAAGAAGAAGAAGAGCGCGGCCACTGGAACGAGCTAGAAGCCAAAGGAAGAAGAAGTCAGATCTTCCAATGGGAGGAATGGACACTCAGCTAACAGAATGGCGCTATCTGAGCCCTTCCTAAGCGTTCTGAGGCCGCAATATAGCCTGGATCTCATCCGTAACGCTCCAACTAGCCTTTCAACATGGTATCACGAGAGCTAAGGCATTCGCCGGGGAACCAAGACACCTAGCCGGGGTAGGCTTCTGTCTCCCTTCTGATGACGAGTGGTAACCTCGCTTATGCTGGGGCAAGGGCCCGCACAGTCTTCGAGGGCTTTCGAGCTCGTCCAGGGCCGTAATACCGAAATCAACCCTAAGAAGTACCCCTGGTACATCGCTTCTTTTCAAATAGATATATTCTTCTTTGAAACCTCTTCTTTTGGAAAGCGCAGCCAACAGGCTATCAGTCTTCTAAGCGCCACTTTATTCTAGCCCTCCCATCCCAACCCTCTAGCCCGTATTCTCCCTAAAGTCTCCTAGCAAAGCAGTACACTGAGGGCAAAGTCGATGCAGTGGCTGCTTAAGAGTCCCCACGTACATGCACAGACTTTCCGGGCACCGCGCGTCCGTCTCAGTATCCGCACAACTCGCCAACTTCCTACGCTGCAACCATCTCTGCCCACAACGGCCGCACATGAAGGGCCACAGTTCGCACATGTATACTATAGATGGAGATCCTTGCCAGGGTAACCTCTCGTTGACCCCTTAAAATGGTCGTGAACTTGAAGTTGAAGAAGCTTGTGGAGCGCACGGATGTGATATTGTGGGCCGACCATCGACTGTAAATTAGAACGAAGTTGGTTTGATCTCTTTTTAGTCGTGTGCAACGCGGCTCGAAGGGCTGACATTGAGACACGACCATTATTGGTGATGGAGGTGAGCTGATGAGGAGCGGCTGCGTATCAAAAATGACGCTGTATGTCTAGTTTGGATAAACCAGGCCGCACACAAGGTCCACAAACGCAAACGTACCGGCGCATAGCCGTTTCAGAGCAAGGAAATTGGAATTCATTCGAGCGTTTGATTGCTATACGAGGTGGAGAGAAAGGAGTCTACCTAAGGACTCATAGCACTGAGCGGAGAGTCCGAAGCTGTGTGAGGCACAGCTTCAGAGGGCGAGGAAAGTATATCATTGTTCGGAATAGGGTCGATAGCTAACAAATCATGTCACCGCAATATGTACGTTGGAGCAAAGCCCCAACATCAACATCAACACCGGCAACACGTATGCCCCGGGCCGAAACCCCATGATCACACTGATAGAGGCTAACCACTCCGAGATCCGACCAGATATAAAGAACAGTCATCGCATAAGATTTTAGGTACAGTCTATGACTAAGCGTCCTCGTCAATCCATCATCTGCCGGCAACGGGTGCTCATCGAGCGTTAACACCTGCCTCAGTACCAATCTGATACCAATCTGATAGACTGCCCGGCGAGAAGTCGGGCTCATCACTCATGTGGCTTGGCATGCCCCAAGCTAGCTATATGTCCGTCGTCAAAGTAGGCACCGTTTGACTGAGTCCGTTGCCAGGCGTACGTTGTTTCTCAACCGGGAGGTTGTTGGACTGGAGGCTTTTTGCATTACCTTGGCAACCACACTTGATGAAAGATTTAAGAGAAAAGGCAGGGAAACAAGAAACAATGAAAACCTCTATTGAGAGGCAGGTACAAGAAGAGCGAAGAAGAAAGTTGAAGTAGACTCATGTGCAGTCAGTTATAACATTCCAGGAAAGATAGGCGTATGCCCACCGTACTGCTTCTGTCTGAGGTCTCAATTTTTGGGGCGGTTAGGAGGCGTTGGTTACATGATTTGGTCTTGGGTGAGACCTCCATGGTTATCTGTATCCATGCTATCTTCACCGCTACCCGGGTGGAGGTATCGAACATAACTTAGACCGAGCGGCCGACCACCATACTGATAGCCCTGGAATTTAGCGATGGATGTCTCAGCGGTCTCAGCGGTGTCGAATCGGACGACGCCAGTACCACGAGAGCGACCGCTCGGCTCGTATTGGATCTCGGCTTGCTCTACTTTCCCAATAGTAGAGAACAAATCGACGAGGTCCTCATTGCTCGTGGACCATGGAAGCTGCAGCTAGGTAAGTTTGTGGTCAAAGATAGAGAGTAGAGAAGTAGGGTAGGGTATGTTAGAATACGCACATTCTTGACGTAGATAATCTCACTCCTCTCCGTTCCGGAAGTGGCGTAATCGGTGAAAGGGTTGGGCTGGGCAGGAGGTCCCGCATTGGCATCGAAGCCGGCGCCGGCGCCGCCGGCATAGTTGCCACGCGGAGGGTAGCCACCTCCAAAACCACCGCGGCCACCGCCAAAGCCTCCACGTCCGCCGTATCCACCACCAAAGCCACCACGACCACCGCCGAAACCGCCTCGGCCGCCAGCAAAGCCACCCATAGGACCACTGCCCGCGTAACGGTCTTCACGAACTTCTAGAAGCCTTCCTTGCCAGTCGTAGCCGTTGAACTGAGCGATCGCATTTCGCGCGTCGTCGGGGCTTTCGAAGACGACAATGCCCGAGCCCTTGGGTCGGCCATCTGGGCCAATATGGACGTCGGCTCGAATCACCGCTCCGTTGCGGGCTATATGCCGAGACACGTTAGTTTGTTATCCTCGGCCGTTTGGTAGATTGGCCCGCTTAGTGTGTACTCACCCGCTTGACGGAATAGATCCTTTAGATCTTGCCAGCCTACGTTATATGGGAGCTAATGGGGAATTAGTGAACAGTGCTCAGAGTAGCAGAGAAGATAGGCACTAAAAAGGGGCACAAACGTTGGCGACGTAGATCTGGCGGCCGCCACCTCCAGGGGCGCCATAACCGGAATAACCGCCTTGCATGCCGCCTCCGAAGCCTCCTCGGCCACCGCTGGAACCGATGAACCTGGGCTCGGCCTCTCGATCCTAGAGCACCCCAGTTAACTTGCATCCAACAGTGCGTCATGGCGAGGGGAGGCGCACCTCTCGAACATAAACGAGTCGTCCCATGAGGTTTTGGTTGCTTAGAGTGTTGACCGCGTTTTGGGCTTGTTCCCTAGTTGCATATTCCACAATACTAGAAGGAGAGAAACCTTAGGTTAGATAGAGTAGAATAGCGGTGGGAAAGAGTAAGCAGGTTTGGTGGACACAAATGAGGAATAGGCTGCGTTCCGTGCCGAGGAAGGTGCAGGGGTTAATGGTTGAATCGGTAGCACTTACCCGCATCCCTACAGGTCCCAATGGACAACAGCGACCCAACCCGTCAATCCAACCATTTCATCGAGACCAGGAAAACAAGGGAAGGAAACCACAAAAGAAACCAGCCAATAGACTACGTGTAGGCGCCCACCTTCGACATTCCATTCGGAAGCAACAACACCTCAGCAAAGAGAACTTCTCCGGCTGTAAAATCAAAACGGTTAGTTGTTGGACCTCAAAACGATCACTCTCAGCCGGCTGGCTATAGGAATCGCGCGACGGGGAAGAAACGCAGAGGGTAGGCATGGGCTTCTAGAAGCCCGCGGGAAGCAAGCGGGACCGTCGCTGAACACGGTCGGAGCTTACCTTGTCTCATGAAATCTTTCAGATGGTGCCACTTCACGTCGTAGGAGAGGTTGCCAACATAGACCCTGCGGTCCTGCTGCGATGTCTCCCTGATATTACTCATCCTCTGTTCCTTGGCGGCTTGACGCTCCTCAAAGGATCTGTGCTGTTGGGCACTCCCGGAATAACCAGTGCTAGATCCTCCACCTGGCGCGCCCGCTCCCGTCATGGGACTACGCTGTCGGCGAAACTCTTCTCGGCTATCACCCCGCGATCGGCTACGAGGGGAGAACGATCGACGTCTCCCGGAGCGACCAGGGCTGCGTGAGCGTCCTCGACGAGGGGATCTAGACCTCTCACGCTGGAGTAATGTTAGTTACGGTAAGCAGCAGGCACTGGCTCCAGAAACGGGAGGATGTGGACGCTGTTAAAGAGTGCTAAGGCTGCTGAGAAGAAGCAATAGACATTCATGCATCGCGGAAATCGGCGGATAACGGGGATTTCAATCAGATGTACGAGTGACACCAGGAAGTTGCCCTTACAAGAGCGACGATGGGTTGATGCGATTCGGCCAGCTACTCAGAGAGCGTTGCGGAGACATGGCGTGGCACCTGCGTATGGGGTGTGTGATCCGGGAAGGGTCAAGTAAAAGAACAATAATCGGGCAAGAAGAAACCGTCGCTTGAATCAGGGATGGGGGTGGAAATCGGTTTACGGAATAGGGCTAACACCATCTCGGCGAGGCACTCTAGTGGCGGTTGACGGTTGACACACTCTGGGCATATCGCAGTGTTTCCGCGTTTTTTTTTGGGGGGGGGGTGAAGGACAAGGGAGTGAGGGTAGATAGAGATGGATGCGCGAGAAAGGACAACGATACATTGTCGAACTTACAGGTCGATAGGTATCTCCAGAGTCGGCTAGAAAGCGATTCAGTTAGATGTGAGCGATAGATCGAGAGCAGCGACGGGACAGGAAGGTTTTGCTTTCTGGAATTATGGGAGAGAAGAGGGAGAAGCTTGAAAGACGAGGAATTTCGAGAATGAGAGGGGGGAAGTGGTGGTAATATTGGACTTTAGAGGGGTCGAGGCATGGAGTTGACACAGATGGGTACGTCAAAGGGATGCATGCAGGTAAAGGGGGGGCGAGGGTGAGGGTGGTTATAGAAGATAATGTAATGCGGGAGAATGGCGGGGGGGACACAAGATGTGAAAGGGTAGCGAAGTAAATGGAGAAGGGCTTGGGAAATGGACTCGGAGATCCAGCGAGCTTCAGCTGGGGGGCTGTTGGGAAGCAAAGTTACATAGATGTATTGGGGGTAGACAGTATCGGGTAACACGTCACCCTGTCAGTCACATAGCAGCACACTGGAATGCGCAATACGGACTGGGGCAACCTTGGCGTGTAGAGATGGCGTTTCGACAGGCGGCTTATACGCCGCTGGAAAGGTGAATCCGTCTGCCCCCGTGGGCAGGCGAGTCACTTGAAGGGGGGGGGGAAGGCTTGGGAGCGAGGCTGAAGGGATACGGAGGTGTAGAGGGAGGAGGAAGAAGGATGATGGACCGGAACCTACCCATAGCGATCACCGACTTTCCAGTTGGGGCGATTGAGTTGCGGTTGCCCTTGGGTTGATGCAAGTTGCAAAATTTTCGTAAGCTTGAGGGTTGGAGAGAGGGAGCTCTGACGCGCTTCTCTGGGTATTTGGGCAACGGGCCGAGTATGTACTCGTTTCGCAGCAGCAAGTAAGCAAGTCTGTCGATGAAACTCCACAATTGAGAGCTGATCCTTCCTCTGGGCGGTATCCGCGCGGATGGCTTTTAGTTCGGGCCAGGGACAGGGCTGTCAGTCAGTCGCGTACAAAAAATAACAAGAGAGAGGGAGCTTAGAGGGATGGGGGATGGAGTATGGGTTGAATGGCGATGGAGGGAAGCGGACAATGCCAGATGCAGAGTGGGCTGGCTGTGTCGGCCAGCGGCTAGCGATGCGAGGCAGGACAGGGTAGGGCCTGGCAGGGCAGAGCAGAGCAGGCTCGTATGGAGTCGGGAGTGGAAGAGTTTGGAGCGCAAGACTGCATTGGACGCAGGTCTACGCAGTGCAGCTATGGCGGGTAATGAGACTCACGAAATCGGGGATTGACGAAATATGGTTGGACAGAAGGTGGACAGGAGGCCAGCAAGGTTGCTTGAATGCAGCAGCTACTTGGAGGGCACGGTACGTTGACAGAGCTTGTCTTGCGGACTGTGGAGCTGGTGTGATTTGAAGTCGGTATGAAAAAGAGGGTTTGGTAATAGTTCCAACTTGTCGACAAGTACGAACGACGACGCGAAAGGAGTACTGTAGTACTCGTGTTTTTTTCTTTTATTTTCCAGGCCTACCAGTTGCTCTTTCGCCGCGACGTAATGACAAAGAAACTTTCCTCTCTCGGTCAGAGGATCTCCGCCAATGGCCAATAGGAAACCGACCCCGGCATAATAAGATATGCTGGGGGATGAAATCAGCAGGCAGCCAATCAGATTCCACAATGCGGCCTGAGAGCACCACATCTAGATCAATGTTGTGTGATCTCGGAATGTTAAACGACAGTACTCAGTGTATATTCTCGTCTAGAAACACTGTACATCTGCGAGGTGCCATTGCCCCCGTCAGCTGTTATTGGCTCTCGGCTTGCGGTGTGATTGTAATGGGCACCATTACTGACGCGAATCGAATCATCTCGCCTCCAGTCCGAGGTATGGGTTTTGCGGATCGAGCCTATCCGCAATGCACTCACGTTCGGGGGGCAAGCCTTCCAAAAGCGAGAGAAAAGTGTGAGACCTCAAATGTCCCTGGATGGGTTTGATCCAAAGGTATACCGAGATGAGAGCACAGTATACGTCTAACGCCAATGCCGCCACAAGGTACTTCGGAACAAGGTGCCCTAGCTGCCGCGCGGCCGGAAATTGGCATCGAGTGACTGCTTCACGCATGTACCCGAACTCGAACTGCGAGCAGATACTTGTAGCATTGGAAGTAAGCTATTAAGTATAATAGGTGAGCGCGCACTCGAAACATGCACAAGTAGGGATGCCTCAGCACACCCTTCGGCTCCCCTCCAATCCAGTAATAGGTTTGGCCCGAAGAGAAGGAGGGGAGGGGGGAAAGCCTCCTTGCATGGTGTGCTCCGAACTATAATCTCTTTGGATGGGTCACCCTCCGACCTCAAAAAGATGGAGTTCAAGTCTTCCGCTACTACTGCTGCATGTCATGGACTGGAGACAGGAACATGGGTGACATGGGGCGGAGGTGCAATGAACGCCCACGCTTGCTCTGGCTCAGGTGGATGGCCCTGGGCGGAAAGGATACTATCATCACCAAGACGGCCTGCATCAAATGCAAGTTAATTCGCTCGATGTGTTTCTCTTTTGGTAGGTATCGACTTTTCCATGAACGCCATGACCAAATCTCCCATTGCCCGGGTGTTGGTGGACCAGAATGAAAGCCGGCTTTCCTTCGTTGAAAGAGGCAGAATGCAGCAACTACCGCCGACATAATGCTCGAAATACAAGTAAGTCAGCGTCAGACTCGCCCTCCTGGCTGGTACTTGTAGGGCTGAAGTGGGTGATGAGGGCGAGACTTGAACACTCGTGGAGCACCTCCCGATAAATGGGGTTCATGGCCTGTTCAGGAGGATTCGGCCCACCGATGACGGCTCGACAAGCAATGGGCCGACAAACTATGAAGGTAGGAGGGGACATGGATTCTTTCTTGGTTGGTGGCCGGAATAACAACCTTGGTCTCTCGTATTATATTCAAACCCAGCTTGTTTGCCAGTACATACGAAGTAAGGCGGTAGCCCACGCTACTGACAGGACCCCCTCTCCCCAGAAACTTATTTTAGCTTGGTGTCTGTCAGTTCAATACAGCCAGCGTGCGCCTGTTCATCCTCTCCTGGTATTCAAGCTGGCGAAAGAATGCCGCGAACTAAGCGATAGGACTCGAAAAGTTATCAAATTGTTCGATTCACAGGCGGTGGCCGCCGACGAGATTGTTCCGCCCAAGCGCTTTGTGTAGAAATATTCATCTCAGTACATTGTACATATGCACCAGGCCATTTTTATTTTCTCTCACGGGAGTCGTCGAGTGATCGATGGACCTGGCTCGCAGTTTGTCGCCATTCGTGCAGCACCAGCTCTCCACTGAAACCTGCAAAGGTGACACAGATGCACCCTTCCTGCGCCCTCATTCAGGTGTAAAGTCGCTAAAATACCTCATGTCCGGGAACATTGGTCAAACTCTTCCTCCTAACCAGTAAAACCTTGGGTTCTGGGAATACTGCTCCGTAAACGAGACTCACCGTGGCCGACCGCGGCAACTGACCAGCTAGCGAATTCGAGTCTCAGGGACTAGCTTGGAGTGGCGGGAGCAAAATATACCGCACAAGTATCCTATAAACCCTACATCCTATCTGGAAGATTGGGGATACCAGATCCTGTCTGGTCTTTTGGGATCAATGTATAAAACAGCCCCTCTCGTCTCGCCTCTGCATTGTCACTGAACTGGCAGACCGGTGAGAGGCAACAACACAGATTCGGACAGGCACTTGGTCAGCGATCCCTTGTAGATGCAGCTGCATCAAAGCCGTGCCGTTCAGCAGGCGGGTGGGAAAGGAAAAAAAAAAAACGTGCGCCGATGAAAGCAGCGATTCTAACCCCCGAAGCCGAGGCCGGGCAGGCTCATCATCGGCACAAGGCAGGCGGTAGATGGGCTGTTATGATAGCTCATCTACATCTTGAACGAGTAATAACATGTCGCTAATTAATATACATGGATGGGCATACCGTTGTATTGTCATGCACGGGAATCAAACCCGGCCCAGCTTTTCACTCAGCTCAACCTACGAAGTAAGTATTATCTTTTCCCCTCTGTCACTCCCAGAGAAAGCCCTTTTATCTTTAGGCTCTACAGGGGGGGCGAGCCGAGCAACACGGCCTGGCTGGCAAGACGATCAACGCTCAAATCAAAAGGCCGATCGGGTCCGAGAGGGAGGATTAGGAGAGGGATTCTTCAAGGGGAGGATAGTGCATAAAAGGGCAATCTCTTAAGCTCTGCAGATATTCGGATTGGGCGGCGTAGCATCATAACATTTGGTCAGCCAGGCCGCCATAAGCCTAGTGAGATGAGATCAATTCGTTGGTCGCAGAGCTGGATGAAGCTGTGCGTGTACTTCGTACTGCACATATGTCTGGGCGCAACACGCGCTTTATGCCAATTGAAGGATTGGGTTGGCGATTATCAGAGATAATCGCATTAACGACTATATCACTCCACTGACACCCGTGCCCCTGCTACAAGGGCTCGACTTCGGTATTGCCAGACATCAATCGAATTGATGGATGTTGAGGTTGACTTAAAGTTGGTAGATTTACTGCTGGAAACGCGAGGGCAGAAGACGCCAGGTAGATCAGATCTGGTCCGAGCTCCGCCTTCGATCTGCAGCCCGGCTCCACCTGACCCATCCTGATGGTTGAAAATTCCGAGGACCGTTTGAACCTGGCCATCGTTCGAGGAAGAGCCGCAAAGCAAAAGCTCGCACACACAGAGCACGGCTGCAAACCGCGTTGCCACAAATCTTCAACGGCGGCCCCCCTTTCCCATCCGTAACGAGATCCTCCCAGTAGACCGGCTCCTCTCGCCGCCTCAAAAAAGAAGCCCACTGCCCGCCATGCAGGCCCTCCGTCGAACCTCCGCGATTGCCGCACTCCCGCGCAAGGCTGTTCGCGTCGCCAAGCCCTTCCACAGCTACGACCACCCCACGACGCGATCCTCGTTCAATGATACGGAGAAGGCCATCCTGGACGCTGCCTACAGACACGTCCCTGATCTCGGCTTTACACAGGCTGCGCTGAGCCGCGGCGCGAGGGACGCCGGCTACCTAGATATCAGCACGACGGCGCTACAGGATGGTCCATTCTCGCTAATCCGGTACCACTTGGTGACAAAGAGGGAAGGCCTCGCCGGACAGTGCAGTAAGATATTTAGCGAGGGCGGTGCCCAGACCACTGGCGTACATGAGAGAGTGGAGAGATTAGCCTGGGAAAGGTTGCTGGGCAATCGGGAAGTCATTCACAAGTGGCAGGAGGTACGCCCCCAAGAGAACCCCCCGGTGATATTGGTGAGATTCTCCCTAGCTAATCGTCTGATCAGGCCCTCGCGATCATGGCACAACCAAGCTACGTCCCGGCCTCGCTCAAGGAGCTCTCCCTGCTCTCGGACGAGCTTTGGTTCCTTGCCGGCGACACGGCCGTCGATCCTACCTGGTACACCAAGCGCGCTTCGCTATCCATGATTTACGCATCGAGTGAGCTTTTTATGACGACCGACAAGTCCCACGAGTTCAGAGAAACCCGAGCCTTCCTCCAGAGGCGCCTTGAGGAAAATAGCAGGGCTAGCGGCGTGATGGGAGCTGTTGGCGAGTGGGTTGGATTCACTGCGAACGCCGGCATCAACGTACTAAGGAGCAAAGGCGTGAGGATCTGAGATGTTCAAACGAGGATGGGAGTCGAGTGATGCGATGGCCTAACACGAGACTCTTTACTTTTACAGTGCCATTGATATTTGCATATCCATGTACAATAAAGAGGTATACACCTGAGCACTACCATTGTAGTATAGATGTACAAAAGTCCAAGATATATTATTGCCCCTGCCCCCGAAGCCACGCTCTATGATATAGAAATGCAATCCCTTAAAACTCCTCCAACTCTCTCCTGCCGTCAAACGATGACAGCCATGCGTCACAAGTGGCTAAAGAGGGCCTCCGTGCCGTGCGAGTCAGTCGGTACCCTATTCTCTAAAGACCTCGTTGCATATCAGGTAGGGTTCGCTGGCGGGGATCCGAGAGACTGCTGAAAAGTTAGAGTTTCTTCAAAGTACAGTTCAGACTGGAATATGAGGGTTCCACGGTACCGAATGATTTTAACGTCTCTAGATAAGCTCGCGCGCCCTTCGATAGCGTTTGGCGTGATCAAGATGTACTGTCTCGAGACCGACCGACGAGCTGCGGTGATCTATAGTAGGAAAGAGCGTTGTTAGTCTTGGGATAAAGCAAAAGGTTAGTGAGGACTGCCCTTACCAGCATATTGGTGCTGATAGCTCGGTTGATGTTGTCCATGAACACATCAAACTCGTCAAGACACCGGATGGACGAGCCCATGGCCTCCCAAATGGAGAGAAGCATACAGATCGAGGCGAAGGACTTTTCTCCACCGGAAAGCGTCTTCGTTTCCCTTCCGCCCCCTACCCTGCGAGTTTCGTCCGGCTCGACCTGTAAAGCGAGTCTTCTACTTCGGTGATCGATCAACATTCTACCCCGGAACCCACGTTCGCTCAGCAAATAATTGAAATTGACTCGTGTCCGGGCTGAGAGAAACCTCTGAAAGGACCTCCACCTCTTCAACCGCTCAGCCAGGGCCTGCTTAAGTTCTTGCTGCAGCTGGAGTTGGTTCTCATGCTCCCTCATGGCCGTCTCGTAAGACGCTTGCGCCTTCTCCGCCCGCTCAGTAATCTCTTCTTCCGAGGCGCCGAGGCGCCGTTCAATCTTCTCCAACTGCGCTACGATAGTCTGATACTTGGCCTCGATACTCTTGAACGTCGCATCTTCCGCGATGTAAACGCGTTCTCCAGCGTTCTCTCGCGCCTGCTGGTCAAGCCCTTCGACCCTGGATCGGACCTTATCCCTGTCCCTTACGGCTCTGTCTCTGGCCAGTCGAGCTTGATCCCGTTCTTCGAACGCCTCATTCTTCGCCGAAAGTGCTAGCCTTCGAGAGTCGGCCTTATTCGCCAACTTGCGGCCCGCATCGTCAAGACGAACTTTGACTTGAGCGACGTTGGCACTAGCTTCCTTCATAGCGCGCTGCAGCTCTTCGCATTTCCGGTTTAATTCGGGCTTCCTGACAACCATATCTCCATACTGTTCGCCTTCGTGCTTCACTCGAGCTTCCGCTTGTCCCAAGGACTCCTTGAGGTTAGTAAGCTCGATATCTCCTCCCTCAAATCTGTCGAGTTCGGCCTCCAAATTGTCGGCATTCGCCTGAGCGATACGTCGTGTCTTTTCAAACTGCTGGCGCCGGGCGGATTGCGTTCTCAGTGCGCCTTGGCATTCATCGACTCTCGTTCCGGCATCCTCTAACTGTCTTTGTATGTCACGCAACTCCTCTTTAAGATGCTCTAATATGCTTCGTTGATGGCGGATTTGCGCCTCGTCGTCCGAGCGAAGCCTTGGGGCACCGACATATGGACGCACGGGATCTAGGCTCTGATCCCCACGGCCGTTAACAACTAGAGAGATACCCTCTCCCTTTTTTTTATCGTGATGGCACAATCCGAAGGCGACATTCCTCGGACGGTCACTAAATATGGCCTTTTCGGCATCAGTACGGGAACCGATGAGCAGGGCTTGTTCTATCTTGTGATGAATGATGAGCTGATCTCTGATCAGGTCATCCTCGAACTGCAAAACGCGGAGAATTGTATCGTAGCGCGGATCTGGCTCCTTCCCCGTCAGGTCAAGCTTGCGGCCGTTTGAGATCAAGACTGGTGTATTCCTGACACCTGCACGCTTCATCAGATTGCGTAGACGAGCCGCATCGCGCGGGCCTATAGCGATGAAAGCACTCGGCGAAGATCCAAGGAGCCGTTCAATGATGCTGGACCACTCTGGCTTCAAAAGTCGGATATGACGCCCGATTGGCCCGATTGGCTTACGCTCAAAGCCGCGGTCGTCATCGATCATCTTCAGGAGCCTCTGAATATTAGGGTCGAAAGCACCGAAATCAGAACCGCGATTCTGTTGTAGATCGTGAATTCGCTTCTCCACGGCGCGAATTTCAGCTTTTTTCCCATTCAAAGCGTCTTTGAGCCCGTACATAGCTTTCTTGGCATCATCAAGCCGGCGTTGATCGTCCGGCAGTTTACGCCCGATCTGTTCGATCTCGATGCTCAACCTTTGAACTTCTTCATTAGCAGCCTTGAGTTCTGCTTCCTTTGTGGCGCGTCCATCCCCTGTAGCCTCCGCTAGCCGTCGTTCTTCTTCAGTAATTCGACGCTCAAGTGACTTCACATCCTCTTGGGCATTCTTCCAGCGATCCCGAGCCGTCCTTTCCTCATTGTGAAGGGCGGATAGCTCCGCCTTTGCGCCTAGATATGCATCCTTGGCAGCTTTTTCCTGTGCCTCGAGAGCTTCGGCATCCGCCGTAATGGCCTGAATGCTCAGCTCAGCTTGTCGTAGGGACTCATCCGCAACCTCTAGAATCTGCGACTGCTCGTGGATCTTCCCCTCAGCGCGGGCCAAACGCTCAT
The DNA here is from genome assembly GCA_029532625.1 of Lomentospora prolificans. NCBI lineage: Eukaryota > Fungi > Ascomycota > Sordariomycetes > Microascales > Microascaceae > Lomentospora > Lomentospora prolificans. The sequence goes on from JARFXM010000003.1 coordinate 1,121,637, forward strand.
CCGCAGCCACAATAGCCTGGTCCGCCTTTTTAAGCACTCTCTCAGCCTCAACAACTTGTGCCCAAATCAACTGATTTCTATAAAGTCGACGTTTTTCCCGCAGAGCTTCATTCTTCCTCAAAGTATCAAGATCGCGTTTTGCATCGCGATGCTCTCCCTCCAGACGCTTGACGTAGTCAGCGGCAGATTCTAGCTTGGCCTCGATGTTGTCTGCGGTCTGCATCACCAATTTATAGTCGTTGTCTAGGGCTTCGAGTTGCACGCCCTGCACGAAAAATTTATACTTGAGGGCGGGGGATGAGGCGTTGAGGAACTGGCGGGCATTATCCTGGGATAGAACGTTCAGCGGGTTGTCCATTTGGAGGCAGAAATACTCGACGAGCTCGTCAACATCTCGCCTCTTCGTCGATATGAGTCTACCGAGTGCGCTCTTAAGTTTGAAGCCGCTCGTTCCGTTCTTTGAGAAGTGCCGTTCAACGATGATAGATTCTCCATATTGCTCCGGTTGATACGCGCCTTCACCTTGGTTCTTCAATTTGACCTGGATCGTCGACTGTTCCTGGCCTTCTTTTATAAAACTCTTTAAGCTGCCACCTCGGTTTGTCGAGCTAGCCTTGGCACCAAGACACAAGGTGATGGCGGTGAGGACCGCGCTCTTGCCGCTTCCGTTTTCGCCTACGATGAAGTTCAATAGCGGGCCAAGCTCGACGCATAAACGCGTATGGCACATAAAGTTGAAGCATGTCACGGTCTCAATAATGCCGTTGGCAGCCGCATGGTTGTCTGCTTGACCATCCACACGGGAACTATTCAGTACTTTTTGTGTTGCGCGCATGTCATCTTCGGCTTCGTGTCGGAGATGACTGTAGTCTTGATCACGATATATCTCGTACTGGGTGCGCGGGGGCGAGTCCGTGGCGTCAGGACTGGGCGCTCGTGCGGCGGGTGGATGGTCATCGTCTGATTCTTCGTTTTCTTGGGTCGGGGAGCTGGGAGAGGCTGGTCGCTTTCCGATAGCATCCGACACACGTACACGCTTGCGCTATATCATGAAAGAAATCAATTAGATGCTACTGTTCCTCGAGACACTGAAGACGGCAAGAGACGCTACTCACACTCGACTCTTGCCCCGAAGCTGGGGTAACGACAGCGCCATCCTCGGTGTCATCATCCACATCATCCTCAACAACCCGCCTTGTCCGCTTTTCTGGCGCCATGGCGTCCAACCCCGGCTAGGTTATTCGGTTCCTAAACCGAGGCGTCACGATGTGTAACTCAGAATCCTCTAGCGTGTCGAAGTAACAACCGAGACGTAGTTTAATTGTGAACGGCTGATCGCTCCTCGCTGTAATGGATTGACGCAGAATTAACAGATAGGAGAGAATGAACGGATAGCCGCTGGGATGAAACCGTATGGCGAATGCACATCAGGCACAATGCACCAATTTGGTTGGGTAGCCTGAAGCGGCCGAGAAGATAAATTCACGTCACGATATTTGATTCTAGACGCGTTCAGTGTGAAGAATTATAGTGGGGCCACTTTATTGTTTACAGGGCGCGAAGTACCCGTCCTCTCTCGTCCAGTTCTCGAAGGCGGGGTGGCTGCCCTCTGGTGAGTTCTGTGGTACTAAAACAACTAGCAACTCAAGCTTGATTTCGGGAACATCAACGGTGAACCATCCTGGTACGTCGTAGCATTAACGCTCGTTATGTAAGCCAAGTTGAAGCTTCATCAAGCCCCACCATTTGAGTTCGATGACCTCGACTTTAACGACATGCTGTCTCGGCTCTGTTTCTCACTACTTTCCCCCTTCTTTTATTTATATATACACCTCCTATCCCTTCCTCTATACTCTACGAGATATATTAGAAGAAGGAAGCGCGTTGGTGACGAGTACCGCCCAACAAATGTTGCCGTAGGCAGAATCTAGACTTTAGGGCGTGGATTCTCTGCCCGTGGCAAAATGGAGGAATCTGTAAGGAAGCCGAAAACTTGGGACGAGCTCAAGCAGCAATATGGCGGTCTTGATCTTCAACTAGCCGAAAACTGCGTTGAATATGCCATTTTTCTCCTGCCAGAGGTACCCGGAGACGGCGCACGAAAGCTTCTCTCTACTCTGGAATCTATCAGGAAGGAAACGCTTGAGCTGGCAGCTCAACTCACCAAAGATTTCATCTGGCAAAGAGAAGAATTCTCGCTCACTATAAAACATGGTACCGGTGAGTTTGGCTGGCTGTACCTATACAGACCTATGAGCAAGGTTCATTGACTAATCTCCTAAACGACAGGACTCATATATCTGCATGGCGTTACTGACTACGGTGATTCCGTCGAAGACGAATGGCTAATCGTCTTTATACTCCGAGAGGTCTCTAAACTTTACCCACAGACCTGGATCCGGGTATGGGATGCGGACGGAGAATTTCTCTTAGTAGAAGCTGCGAATGTGATTCCGAAATGGCTAAGTCCGGCGATTGATTCGAATAGATCATGGATTCATAACGAAAAGCTCTATATTATTCCGCCAGACGAAATCCTAGCCGGGCCACTTAGTCTTACCGATGCTCTTGGTAGAGTAAAATCGAACTCCAGCTCACTATTCCATTCACCCAAGGTTGACAAAGAAGCATTTTACCGATTAGAGAAGTATCCAAATTACATTGGCCTTTCCCTTCATCAAGCAAAAGTAAAAATACCAAGAAAATTGGCCCATATCTTGCATAAACAGCCGAAGGCCGTAGCCCCGGCCGTGGAAGAGTTTTATCTCCGCGATGCTGTGGCAATGAGGAACATCATGTCTGATTCCTACGGTCTTCGTTTTCCACCGGAAGACTTTGTTATAGTCAGTGTTCGCTTTACCAAGGTACTATACGCACAGCTATGCTCGCAGCGATTTCCCACCCCCCCGAGGTGGAAACCTGCTATAGAGAGGGCGACGGGTAAATCGCCTGAGCTGCAAAATCTACCACATGCGGACGCCAAACTACGTTTTCAGGCCGAGATGGGTATGAAGCTCGCATGCGGATTTGAAATAATGATGACCAAGGCCAACAAGAGCAACAACCGCTTCGTTCGAGAAGTCTCTCTTCTTTTGCAAGACGTGGACGAGGACGGCATCGCTTCCCTGCCGACAGATGAAGAAATCGCAATGTGGCCAGGAGTCGATAGGGACGATGATGACGGGTGGATGGATGTGGACTTTTTGCAATTAGATAAGGAACTGAAGGGCCGCCAGGAAAATGCCACAGGAGCGTCGTCTAAACAAGGTTTTGGTGACCCCAATGCACAAGCTGACCTGCGAAAAATGGTATCGCGCTTTCAAGATTTCCTGGATAACGAAGGTACCGGTATAGACGGAGCGGAGTTGGACGGCGAGTCTAGCCCTGAAGAGTCTGACGAAGACGAAAATGACAGCGACGCAGACAGCGAAGAGGCCGATCTTGACGTACGTTTCAACGAAGCGGAATTTGCCCGCCTCATGAAGGAGGTAATGGGACTGCATCCCGAACCCTCCAGGAATGCAACGGTTCAGCCGGGTCCTAACGCACCAGAAACGGGCGACAACGAGGCGGAGGAAATTCGGCAGTTGATGGAGCGCATGGAAGTAGAGCTCAACGAACATGGGGCTCTCTCGCTGGACCCAGGATCTAAGAAGCTCGCGGCTCTTCAAGGCAAGAAGTCGACGGGCAAACAGGGGCGCTTTGCAAACACCGAGGCTGGGAGCTCTGAAGACCTTTGTTCTGACGGTGAAGGTAGCGCTGATGATGAAGAGATAGACGTGGACTACAACCTTGCTAAGAATCTCCTTGAAAGTTTCAAAGCCCAGGCTGGAGCGGCAGGTCCTGTCAGCAATATCCTCGGAATGATGGGATTACAGTTACCCCGAGACGAGGATGGCGATAGCACAAGTGACAAAGATGTTGGACCTATCGACAGCTAGCTGAATTAAAAAAGACCACGATTTCTATTGCGCCCAGGCTCCATGTCTATGCAAGATAGTGTGACACCCAAACGCCTATGATCTGAGTACTGAAACCACGTGCGATGAAATGTCCTGATATTTTCTATCGCCCTATTCGAACCAACTTTTATACCCTTTATATATTCGGGATGAACCCCAGTTGGAGAGTTAGTACCGAAATTAAGGCGCGTCCTTATCGCCTGGTATTTTCATTTCACCGCTGTTGCCACTATCATCGTTACCATCGGCTTTGTGTCGTTTCGCGGGTGAGATCTCCCCGCTCGGCCGTCGCCTCCTCCCTCCAGCGGGCTCAGCTACCAGGCTCAGCTTCGCTAGCACGGCGTTGAGCGATTTCCTTGCTTCGAGCTCCCTCCTGCTGCCGTCCCTGCTGGGCCGATAAAACTCCCTGACGACACGCGTGATGGTGTGATAGCACTCGTAGAGGAGCATCCGGCTCGACGCGTTCTTCTCATCTTGTACAGGGCTGGGATCGTCGGGTTCATCAGCGGGCGCAGTCGTAAATCCCTTCCAGAGGTCCTCTCCATTCTCCATGTAAAAGGCTTTCGCCAGCAGGGGATCTCCGAACACGCAGTTGCTCCAATCTCGCAACCCTGCAAGGCAGATATCGGCAGCTTCGTCGTCATCATGGGGGGTGACGGCTAGAGATTTCGAACCATCATTCTCTTCTTCCTGTCCCTTTTCACTTTCGTCGTCATCTTCATCATCGTCTTCTTCTTCTTCTTTTCCTTTTCGTCCTTCCTTATTGTTAAGCTTTGGCGCTTCCTTTTTGTCAAGGCCCCTAGGCTGCGATTTCCCTATGGTGCTTAACTTCGGTTGGGCTCTTTGGGGTGTTCGCAACACTAGAAGGTTCTCCTCATCTGCAGCATCGACAACAACGAGGGAGGGCACCGTTATGGCGTCTAAAATATGCTGGAGCTTTCGAAAATTCTCTCTAATAGCTGAATAAGGGAGGGTGATGTGCATGTCTTCCCCGTCACGCAAGATGCCCTCTAGTAACGAGGCAAACGCAGTAGTCCAGGTCGTTGAGCACTTGGACTCGAAGGTCTTTGCACTTCCATTCAGCTTCGTCGCTCCCGGTGTGCTTCCGAGCACGCCCAGCGCGGGGCCGAATTTGCCCGACGGTGACCGGATCTTAAAAAGTTGGCGGAGGAGGCGACCGTGCTGGAGGCAGACGCTTTTCCGCTCTGCCTGTGTGAGGGGCGGCTCCAAGCTAGCTATGTGTGACCCGGACGCCGGCCGCACAATGTTGAACTCGGGTTCGGATAGCGTGTACGCCGGAGAGTGCGTAAGCAGGAATGGGGCGACCGCATTTGGGGTAGATGCTACAGGTTGGACCAGCTCTCGGTTACGGTTCCCCTCTGTGACACCTCTGGTGACTCGAACTGATGGCTTTCTTCCTAACAGTGTATCTTCCTCCTGCTTATCCTGACTTTCCGTACCAGGGCGATCTCGCAACCGCGGCGTGGCGAGTGGTCCTGTTTTGGCGATCCAGGCGAGAACGGTTGCCTCGGCGCTAATACACGCTCTCTCAGAGCGTAGGAGCCTCGTCATCGGGGGAGGCGGCAAGGACAAGTAGAGGGTGGATCCATCCGATAGTCTGGCCTCGTACCGCCGCTGGGCTCCTGGAGAGGGTATAGGGCGGATGCTTTCGACGGTGGCAGCCGAGGGGACGGCGCTCGCTATTATAGTGGTAATGGACATGGCTTTTTGTCCCCCGTCGAGAGGCACATTTCTTGAGGCGAAGAGGGTTCAGATTCAAAGGGGGAGGTGTTAGACGTAGACTTGAGTCTTCCACAAACGGGTCTCGTGGTTTGTGGAATGGTTCGAGTGTGTATAGAACGGTCGACGAGTTTGTGTTCAACAGGGCGTAGATGAGCTAAACTAGAAGTTGAGAGTGCAGTGTGCTTCTGGTAGCGATAGAGACACCGCAGACTTCATTGATGAGCCACGGGTATGAGTGGGATACGAATATACAAGTATCATGGGCAAGGTCAACGTGGAAGGAGTAAGACCGGGAGGAGTAAGACGGGGAGGCCATAAGGATACCAGCGCTCCTGACAGGTCGAGCCCGCTCTCACGGCAGTGTGAGTGCCCGGCCGTAATATTGTGCACACCACGGGGCCCAAAGCACAAACACTTGAAAACTCGTGCTGGGATTCCTTCTGGGGGAGTGTGTCCCAAGAAAGCTCGAAAAATCTCCGGCTGGAACCAGTGCAAGGGGCGTGCGAGAGCGTTGCGAATTCGTACGGCAGAACCGAACGAAGTGATCAAGCAGGAGGATAACAAAGAGTGGGCGAGGCGTAAGTATTGGCAAAAAGAAAGAACCCAAACCTTGATATGGAGCCGGTATATCCCCTGATTCTCAATAAGGATCGCGTGAGAAGTCGGTCACAGGCGTGGGTGGGCGATAGAACTTTTGCGCTGATACGTCGAACCACATACCGTTAGGTAGTGTATGCCGATATGCGAGGAGAGGATGCAGGGACGGAGGTTCCAGGTTGGGCAAGAGGGTGAGCAAGAGTAAGAAAGAATGAAAAGGGATAAGTGGTACCAGTAATAACGATCAGTGTCGTAGTGAGGCAAGGCAAAGTGCTCGTGGAATCAGAACGGATAGGCCACTCGTAGGCAAAGGCACCAGTAGTGAAGAGGGGTGGATGTATGTGTTTTAAGACGCAAGGGAATATCGGTATTAGTCCCACTGCTTCTTCAGATGCGAGGAATTTTGATAATCTCCGGAGACGAAGAAGGTTCCAGGGGTGTCGCGATATCGATTAACCAAAAGAAACATATGTAACACACAGTCTATCGGCGGGTATTGTTTAAGATGTTTACTCTCGGGGACCAGGACATCGAGGGGAAACAGTGAGCCATGCTATGGAAGTTTATAGGCCGGAAAAGCAGGAAACTCGCGGAATGACATTGACTAATTAGATTTCGCCTCGGGAACGGTGGGGATTTCACATCCATGCTAGTATTCACCATATTGGCGGCGGGCGTGGGAAAGCGTAGCAGAAAAGCTGGGGTATGGGGAGTGTGTGAAGGAAAAGACCAAGTGCTAATAGTAGCAAGGGTCGACGGTATTTTCGCTATCCCCGAGTCGCGTCACTACCAGTAGAGACACGGGCAGCAAAGAACGAGGATAGCAGGCCATCCACATTGAGATGGATATCCTGCCTGAAAGGTGGGACAAGTATTGTCAGATATTGAGAAGAGGAGTAGAGGAGGGAAGGGGCACACGAGGAGAGAAGAAGAGGAGAGCGCTCTAGTGCGAGCAGGGGGCGGAAGGTCGCCTGTGCAAGAGGGGCGTGTATAAACACATACAGATAGGAAAGATATTCTCCTGTGGAGGAAAGAGGAACGGTTACAAGAAGCTACGAAAGAACACGTAGGAAGGCAAAGACTGGGAGGGCAGACCAGCCGCCATGGCTAGGGGGAGAGATTTAACTCCGAAATACAGTTTCTAGGGGGGTGCCAGAATCTACTGAAGCCGCCAGCTACAGGGCTCCTAGGCGAGAAGGACGTGGGCTCGCTAGGCGATCTCGACGAGGGAAGCCAATTATAGTTTCGTCCTTAACCCAAGAGAGAGTCGTGACATGCGTACAGGTACAAGTCTTTATGGAAAGGGGCCCACGGCAAGCTAAGAAGCACTTGATGGAAGTACGTTGCAATTTGGAGGGACGTACGAATTAGTGTAGGACCGCCGTGGGTAGGGTAGGGTGCCTTGGTCGATACGTTGGGAAATTGAGTCGGCCGTCACATCATCAAATCCATGGACAAGGGGGGTGGGCTTTGTCGATCGGAGCCGACGGAGTGGCGGGATGGTAGGGCCGAGCAGACAGTCATGGGCGATCCATGATGGGCGAGGTACGGTTTCCGCGCCGTTAAGCGGGAATATGTGTGGCCGCCCTTCCGTGTTCCTCATATGAGTTCAATCTTCCCATGTCGCTGCTGTGGAGGCAGATTTCGGGCGTGTCAAACTACGATCAACGGAAAGGCTACAATAGCGTTGCTCAATGTCTCGCTTATGACGCGTGCGAAGGTTCCTTTTCAAGGCGCGGGTTCAAGCAAAGAGCCAGTCCAAGCCGATGCTATTGGGCCGTGCAAGCGAGAGTGCACCAGATGGCGACGGGTTCACTCTCTTTTTTCCAACCAAGCTGGGAAAGCCTGATTCCAACATGGCTTGCCAGGAACCTTAGCCGAGCCTGCCTGCAGCGCATCCGCACTACACCATTCACGATTGCGGGTGGGTTTTTGGGTTTAACCCCAAAGGAGAGAAATTCGCTCGGGAGGGGGAGATAATGGGATGAATTGAATGTTTGTAAGTCATCAGTCAGTAGAGCCCGAATGGATACACGCTCGAGTTGTCTCCGGCACCCGGCATAGGCAGAAGGATAATGTAGGCGACTGGTGGAAACTCGCAGTTGTTGCGATGTGCAGGTGGTAGGCGAGAAAGATTTGACATTCGAAGCATATTTCGCGTTTTTTTTTTCCTTTTCCTTTTCCTTTTCCCTCTCCTTCCCTTTCCTAGAATATGTGCTTCTCAATAACTTGAACTAGCATGTGTACTTCGTATGGCCGAAGAGAACCGGCACGCGCAAGGGCGGAACCACACGCGGGGAAGGTATTAGACGTTGTGCCCATGTACGAAGTACCACGACCAAGAGTGCGGAAGTTAAGCAACGATCAGAGTACAGAGAAACTATTGAATATTCCGCGGCCTTGCCACAGGTTACGGGAATCAGCCGCAGTCCCGGGTTCTGAGACTGGGCGTCCGTGCTGAGTTCCACTGCTGGCTATTATCGAGACTAACCCCTTGCCAGCCTATCGAGGGCTTATTGCCACGAACACAGACGGGCCAGCCAGGCCAAACCCAGTTCGCCTATTTGAGAGAACCTGGCAGTCTTGGCTACATCTGGCCAACACCGCGGGAAGCCGGCCCAGGACAGGGGAAACGGAGAAGGTCGAGGAAGAAGGGAAAATATCAATTGATGGATGGATGTATGTATGTATCAGACAGGGAACCGAAAAAAAAAAATGAAACCCCTCGCCACCCTCACCTGAATCGTTCTTGGAAGCGACGATGGAAGATGGGAAGCCTTCGAGCGCTTCCCTCCCCCCCTGGCCCCCCCCAAAAACCACCAAAAAAAAGGCAAAGAAAAAAAAAAGGCAGCAAGTAACTAGGATTGGTAGGCTGCCTTTGCCGAGTCCGTCTGTCCTGGCCGAATAAGCGAATCGTGTGGTTCCTGATTGGGTAGCTCCAAGCGAGTGGTTTGGAGAACGTGCACCGAAATATGTATTCGTCGCGATTGATCATGTCCAATGCCAGCATGGGCATGGGCGGAGGAGTTGGCCTCGTGTCGATTCGTCGACAAACGGCCAATATCTATTATGTATATTTCATCCGATGCCGAACAGGGGTCACCATGGATCCGTGGACACGGTGGGTTTCGAACACCCGCCAAGATCGACATAATTACAGAAGCCAATCGACTGGAAGAAGGTATCGTCAATCCCCTGTTGGAATTGAACTCGCCCATTCTTTTATCCCTTGTAAATTATATAGAGGAGATCAATGCCTTTCCCCAAAGTTCCCGTGCTCGGCGTATCACACAAGCCACCCTGGTGTCGGAATTGGAGCAGGATTGCCGCCGCGCGGCCCTTCGCTGCTTCCAGTCGGACATATGTCCAATCTCGAACTTGCTCTTCTCAACAATCCATTGATGCATCCTACAACTCATCTATTTGTACCTTGGTAATTAGGGCATCTCCCCGGCGACAATCCAGCCACAGCTCCTTGCTTTGTCCCGGCCTTCAGCTGGTCAACCTGGACCCGTGACACGCATGTCATTTCATTTCTCCAATCTCAACACCCGCTTCTCCTTTTTCTTTTGACCCACGCGTCTCGTCAAATTTATCACAATAAGGCTTAGCGTCGCTTTCTTCTGAGCTGTGCGCCAAAGGCATTAAATGCTTGACACCTTGGCCCTCGGAGCTAGTGGCAGCCGCTCATTTTCTGGAGCAATTGAAACACTATCAAGCCAGGCTGAAAAATGCAAGGAGGAGAAACTGAAAAAGAAATGGAACTTTTGGGATTCATCCAAAATCCCCATCATTGGTTTTTGTAACCTTTCTCCATCCTGTCAACCCCACTTCGCGACCCGCGCTATGGCACATACGATGTAAATCACCCGAATGGCCTTGACGTCAGTCGCCATGTTCCGTCCCGTCGTTCGTTGCTACATACGGGGAGAGCTTTGTGCGCTAAGCCTCTCCGTTTCTCACCCGGGTGTGGCTGTAATTTCCCCATCCGGGCACGTATTGTAACTCGAGTCACCGACGATTGTCATCTACAGGTGGTGTATGTATAGCATCGCCGCTGCTAATTCCGCGAAGACGCAGGCTCGCCTGCCGCTTCTCATCTACATGGACGTGCCCATCCATCTCTATCCTCGTAATAGATATGGATTGGCGACTGAGAGCGGAATCCAGCAATACTGGCTTTGACCAGCCTGATCTACGAAGTACTCGTTTCCGTGCAGCTCTTTCCTCTTGCCGAATGTCTGTCCCTCAATCCACACCAGACAGTTAGGCTTGGACTCCTGTTGTCTTGTCCGCTTTTCCCTGTGCTAGAGCTAGAACAGCTGTATCGGGCTCGGGCTCAGTCTCGGATTTCTTCTTCTCACTATTCGTCGAAGCTTGCTTGTATAGCTCGTTGACGTTGTATTTCCGAAGTGTCTCCCACCTAGGGCCGTCAACCACTGACATGCCACAAAAGTTCTATTCTTTGATTAGACAGCCCATGAAAACGCCACTTAAACCGCCTTAATGAGCAGGGAATAACTCGAGCACTAACCTTGAAGACCTCGATCAAGATGACCTTGTCCGGGCTCGTCAGATTGACAGTGTGTTTCGACCCGACGAGAGCCGCCACCCGGTTAATGACTTCGTCTCTCTTCACAGAGCTTGCCCGAATATTTGGCCGAATCGCGTACTTTGACGAGATCGCATTAGTGTCCGATCCAATAGACTAGGGCGATCATGCCCATAACTGCGGATGATGTTGCTGTCCTTACCGTGTATGCTGGTATGTCTGCCTTCGTCTCCGTCTTCGGCGTAGATTCAGTCCCATTCTCGGGTCGCAGCTCGAACGATGGGCTTAAGACTTCGCGAGCCACCTTCTCGATTCCATTATCAAGAGACTTTCCGATCAAGACTACGGGCGTAAGTCGATTGATGTGCCGAAGTTTTCTCTCTGACATTTGCGTGCAAGTCTCGGCGTCATCACAGATTTTGTTCACGAATGCAACCGGTTCTACGGGCGGCCGCGTCTTCATGAAGAACACACATTCGATGCCCGAACGCACGGGCAAAAACGTATGGTCAGTCTTTGGCCGCTTGTTATCCTGCTTTAAGCCCGCGAGCTCGTCTTCAATACTGGCAGCAATGTCATTGGTATCTTGGGCATCCAACGCCGCCTTCTCCGCCAATTGCGCGGGTGGCTTGATACCGTACGAGCTCTCCCCAAGCTAAACCGCACGCCTCACATCAGCAAAATGACTCTGTCGTGCAGGAAAGGAGCAGATGTCCGAAAAGGAGAATAATGACGCCCACGTCATCCCGTGTGACCTACCTCGTCGCATAATAGCGTCATTTCAGAAATCGCCTTCTTTTCAAGACCCCGCTGGCACGTCACCCAGATGCCGGCATCGCCGCTCTCAATGGTCGTACCGAGTTCCAGCCGCTGGGCGACGTTATTGCGCTGGTGAGATGTCTGCCACTTGCCCTCGTTGCCCCGCTGAGACTCGCATTTTGCTAATCAGCTCATGATTTTCAGTCCTTTTTTTTGTGGCTTACACAACGTCGACGAAGAGATGAAAGTAGCCAACATGGCCAGTTGGGATACAGGATTGAAGAATTGGAACAACTGAGTGAATTCTATTTCTGTAGGCTTACCTTGCTCTTTTTTCCATCGCCCTTAGACCCTTCGCCAGGCGGCTGCTTTCTTTTCTTGTCGTTCATATTGACTTTGGTATAACTATGGGAGCATTGTATTTTGAGATTCCTGAGCGCAACTTCAGCGGACTTTATGGGCTCCTGCTCCGCTGAACTTAATCACGTGATGGAGACATTACTCCGGGCCGATCGGTCGAGCTGCGAACATCTGAACTTGGAAGCGACAATCGAGAGCTTTCGAAGTCTAATCTTTCCCACATAACCTACGTAGCCTACAATGTATAATAATCACTCGCCAGCATGCTCACAACCCAGAATAGTAACAAGCATCCTCCTATATTTTCGCTCTTCTTTTTCTCCTTCTTTTTGCTTTTTATGATGACATTGGAATATAATTAATCAATCACCGTAGTTTGGCCTAACTGTGCTCCAACCTTAGTCTCCCTTCCTGTTAAACCTGGCACTGGCCTCCGCCGTCTTAACGAGGACGGTCGGGGCGTCCTCCTTGGGCATGTAAAGCTCAACAAGTTGCAACTTCTTGGCTGCGTTGAATTCGTCCTCTTTAAGAAGCTTCTCCAGCTCTGCTCGGTTCTTCACCTGGATTTTGCGGGTATTCTTGTCCGTTCCGCCAAAGACAGTCACCAGTTCCTTGAATTGCCATCGGGCGATATCGTTGTAACTTGCGTCCATGCCGTGGATATAGCGCTCAATAGTGAAGCCTTCGTTGCAGATAACGAATCTATATGTTTGGATTAGTGTCTTAAGCGCCTCGCTTCGCCACCCCAAAGCCAAATATCGCGAGGATAGACTTACATGATTGGCGTCAAGTTCTGTCTGATCATCGTGCTCAGCTCCTGGACAGTGAGCTGGAAAGAACCATCTCCGACGAACAATATGGTTCTCCTGTTATCCTTGACGTCCTTCGCCGCTAGTGCTGCTCCTTGACAAGCACCAACCGACCATCCAATGCTGCCCCATAGGATCTGGTTTAGTGCCGTGACGCCGGGTGGGAACGTTGTACTTAAAATGCCGAAGTTCGCGGTACCGGTCTCAGTAACAACAATATCGCGCTCCCTGAGGAATTCGCTAAGCTTGGGCCATAAGTAGTCGTGCGTGATAATATCGGACTTGTCGGCTTTGGTGATGATGCCGCGCCTCTTGGGTGGCGGGGTCACAGTCACCCTAGATACGTCGACTTTGTCAATCAAAGTCTTGAGTACACCCTTCATGCGCACGCCGGGATACTCAGCGAAGCGGACAGCCGTGTACGTGCTATGGAGGTTGATTGTATTTAGCTGCGAGGTACGGTACGAGAACCCGGCTGTGTTGAAATCGCTCTAAAAGGCAAGTTAGTGATGCTCTAGCCTTGGAATAAAACGAGTACTAAGAGTTCTCCTTCCTTCTGTCGCGCGCGTAGGCATGCTTACCTTGAGGGATCCGACGAACAAAATCAAATCCGAGGCTTCTACGCGCTCTTGGACTTCCTTCTCTGAACCGGATCCAGCATAGAGACCTCCGTAGAGTGGGTTGTTTTCGTCTAGCGCTCCTTTACCCATCGGTGTCATAAAATAAGGGAGTTGTGTTTTCTCAACCAGCTTCTTGATCAACGGGACCACCCTATGACGGATGGAGCAGGCATCGACCAGGATGACGGGGTCCTTGGCAGCGTACAAAGTCCTCAAAATCACATCAACCACATAGCTCTCCCGGTCGGGGTCGTTGGTGGGTTCGCTGAGGTCGATGGGCGTTCGGAGCCTCTCACCCTCAACCTTAGCCTCGACCATGTCGGTGGGTAAAGTGATATAAACAGGGAGACTCTGGATCCAACATTCGCGGAGGGTATGGTCGATCTGGGTTGCAATATCTGCCGGGTTGTTGAGGGCCGCGACTTCGCAAGCGATCTGCTTGCTCATGTTGGCGAAGACGCGGAAGTCGCCGTTGCCTAGGGTATGGTGTAGTAGCATGCCGGATTTCTGAGAAAGAGTAGAGGGGCATCCGACAATGTGAATCACGGGAATCTGCTCGGAAAAGGCACCAGCGATACCGTTTACAGCGGACAGCTCACCGACGCCAAACGTAGTGACGAGAGCGGCTATTCCCTTGATTCGGGCGTAACCATCGGCGGCATAGGCTATCATACGTGTTAGCAACATACCCAATTATAGCTTCGTTTCGGCTGTTCGGTGTGAGTGATATACTCCTTACCTGCATTCAATTCGTTTGTGCTCCCGACCCAGTTCAGACCGTTCTTAGGGATGTAGTCAAGCGCAACAAGGTTGTAGTCACCGGGGACTCCGTGGATGGACTGTACTCCAAGCTCACGGAGTCGCCGAAACAGGTACTCCGCGACATCCACCGGCTCCTTTAAAGCCTCGGTTCTAATATCTGCCATTATGAGGGATGTAGTTTGAGGTTGTTACTGGAAACGCAAGGAATTGAGGAAGTGAATTTGGGTGAGAACAAAGCGCGCGCTGCCTGTGGAAGTGAATCCGTGATGGAGGTGTCATCGACGAGGTCTGGTTTTGTCCTCAATGGAGGCTCAGAACCTGAGAACATCCATTATATTAATACTGGTGCAAAGCTAGTCAATTGCATGTTTTGAGTGGATACTTCGGACACGAAATATCAGGCAATAGCTTCCTTATCGAAGCAGGTCCGCCATGACATAAAACATCACATCATAGTTGCACAGTTACAGGTTTTTCGTTTTCGTAATAAGCTGCACGCCGGTCGCAACTGCACTGGAGATGCGGGCAACGCGGGGCGAATCCTGTATTAAGTAAAGCCAAAAAGAGTGAATTCGAACATGTGAATATTTGAATTGGATACCGCGAGAGGTTAAAACGGTTTGGAAGGAGGTCCGGAATCCGGGCACCTAAGGTGACGACATGCTCACAATCCGGGACTGCCTTGGCTAATAATTGGCACGCGTTTCCTATCCATCATCAATTGATGTCTATCGGAGATGGCTCTATATATTCTATAGTTTTAAAGAGGGAGGAGATATATCCCGAAACTGATGTACACGAGGAATGCCCAGGGCAGCTCTAATTACGAAGTATTATACAAAATGGTCACACACCACCCGCAGCTCATGTCAATGCAGGAACACCTGTCACTTCTATCACCCCACATCGCGGGAGTGCCTATCCTCCCATGACTGCGTCACCGATGCGCCACGCGTAGCTATAAGCATCATATATTTTCGGGCTCAATCGCACCTGCCGTCCTTCCAGCCAGTCCGCCATCTCTGCTCCCACAGAGAGCAGTCGAACATGGGCTTTCCTAGCTTCTTGTTCACATCATTGTGCGCATCGCAAAGCCATAGACCAAATTCGGAGCGGCTGTTGACTCGCGGCTTTGTTCTCGCTAGGTAGGACTGGAAGTCCTCGGCGCATGTCCAGCACGGGTAAAGCTTCGCGAACAGGTGCACGAATCCGAGGAGATCGGACTGCTGTGAGGTGGAGGGCGTTTCCGGGTATGTAGCCGCGATTGAGTGGAGGAGTGTCCACGAGCTGCGGCCGAGAACTTCGACATCGGGAGGGCAGTCGGGCGGGGGGGTGGGCGGATTCTCTGACTTCAGCGTTGCTTTCGTTTGGGACGCCCAGGAGGCAAAGGATGTACAGGACCGACAACTGCAAAAATAGGTGGCAACCTTGTTAGTTTTCCAGGCTCCGTGACGACGAGAATTCTCACAGCGGGTGAATCAAGATCCATCAGGCACGGAGAAGTAAGCAACGTACGGTTTTCCGTCCTTTCCGAGGACCACACCTGTCGGAAACTTCTTGGGGGGTTGTGAAAGTTTGTCGACGACAGGCGCCGTCGTGACGGCGGGAGGGCTGCTCTCGTTTTGACCTCTCGTGTCGTCAGCCATCGTTAATTTCTTTAGGATCTACGAGAATCCGGCGTGTAAAAGACCGAATATTGCTTGGAAAATCGTGAAAGGCGTAGGCGAGAACGACGCAGAGTAAGTGTTGCCGAGCGCAAAAGTCTCCAGATTTCCTGCGATAGCACGGAATTTGTCAGCGAAGGACCGTTTTCGCAAGCCAAAGACCCCAGCTACCACTAATACTACCTACCCACTTTGCTTATCGCCAGCGATAAGCAAACCCCACAGGGAAAAAGGTCCCAGCACATGGTGGGGTCAGGAATTCTTACCAGTCGGTACTACAAGGGAACGAGAGGAAGGAAGGGCATCGAACCATCCTCAGAGCTTGTTTGCCTATTGCTCCTCCAAACCCATCTGCATCATCACCACCCGACAATGACCTCGAGAGTACCTGTATTATTCTTGAAAACGAAGTCGGCGCCAAGCGACGCCTACGAAGACTTGTTCAGCAAACAGCCCCTACCTCAATGTGTCTTCGAGCCACAATTTGTGCCGGTACTTCGGCACAGCTTCAAGGAAAACGGCATGGCTGAAGCTAGGACGGCTTTGCAGAACAGGCAAGTGAACGAAACCACCGAGGCAAAATATGGGGGCATGATTTTTACTTCCCAGCGGGCCGTCGAGGCCTTCACTGCACTGGTAGAGGATGGAAAAGGTTGGTCTTTGCCTCGTCGACCATCGCTTGGAGAGAATTGTGGGCGTGTTCGAACTAAGTTAATGATCTCATAGGCGATCCGAAATGGCCACACTTGCAGCGTGTTCCGGTCTACAGCGTGGGGCCGGCAACGACGCGAGCCCTCAGAGCTGTCCCTCAAGAGCCTCCGCTGCAAGTGTTCGGGGACCATACCGGCAACGGCGAGACATTGGCACCGTTCATATTGGATCACTATCGCGAGTGGTACAAGGGCAGGTCCACGCTTCCTCCGCTGCTGTTCCTTGTGGGTGAACAGAGGAGGGATGTTATACCGAGGAAACTTATGGATGAGAATCTCCCATCGGACAAGAGAATAGAGGTTAGAGAGGTGGAAATGTACGAAACGAGGGAAATGGAGTCGTTCCCAGTGGATCTCAGGAACGTGCTACGAGGGTTAGACCCTGAATCTACAACGTGGGTGGTAGTTTTCTCGCCGGCAGGGTGTGAGACCATGCTCAAGGGTATTGGATTTCTTGACTCGGATGGCAATGCAAAATCAAACAATGAGCCACAGTCGAGCATTTTGGTCGCAACTATTGGTCCCACAACAAGGGATTGCTTGAAGGGCTTCGGATTTTCTCCCCACGCGTGCGCCGAGCAGCCAAGCCCGGAGGGTATCCTAAAAGCAATAGACCAGTACAGGGCAGGAATCAATTGATAATAGTGACCACTGCAATTGGAACTCTTGAATGCTCATGTGCTGCGCTCGTGTTTTCACTTGAAGGTTCCAAATCCCCAGTCCCAACTCATTGAATGGCATCTTCCAACGTGCCGCCAATGGTGGCCGCGGATTAATACACCGGGCTCAATCCCGAACTGTCCCGCGAGCGAGTCTCCGAATTCGCGATGGATGGGTCAGAATCGAGGACGATGTACTGTCCCGTAGTCACCTGGTGCAAGGATGCTAGCTGTCTGTCCATGTCGAAGGGTGTCCCGTCCCATCCGAAAGATCCCATGTCATACCATAATTATCACACATGCTGGCCGGAATAACCAGAGATGGGGGTTCTCGCGAAGGGTGGCCGCCGATGGCCTCGTTGCCTTCGTGCTCCTTGGCACCGTTTCCCACACCGGAGCGGAAATGCAGCCTGGGCAGAATCGATTGGTCCTTGTCTGTGCTGGCCGACGCTGACTGCAACGGGTTGAGAATACCGTGTGAATGCTCCAATAGCATCGACGTTAACATTTTACCTGACCCCAAATGACGGCCGTATAAAACGCGACTCTGGACTTTTAGGTTTTGGAAAGACAATGGTCCCAAGGACTGAATTTCCTCCATGACCTGATTAAAAATAAAAGTCCTTCCCCTCCCCTGCCTTCATGGCCGACTCCGTGAACCCACATGCTACCCTGTGTCATCGAGATCTCGTAGTGGATCCAGCGAACATTGACTTTGACGACGATTGATTCCCGCACTGCTCAAACGCCACTGGCTTCGGCCCCCCATTGCTCACTACACCTTGCGTGCTGTGTCACCCGTGCTTCATCAATCGTCCTTCATTCAAAGACCCGTTCGGTGAAAACAGTTTCCGTTTGGGTCTCCTTCAAACCACATTATTCAGAAACCTTCATCCGACGAGTCGATTTTTCCAGTTGCACCCTGGAAGCTAGGTCTTGTCTTGCCCACACTACGTCACTTCAGCCACGCCGCTAGATCTGACAAGCAAGGCCAGCTCTTTCTTGAAGCTAGGTAATCAAATCCGTGGCTCCTCACGAGCCCACTCTCAAAACTTCCCCACATCTGTCTAGCTGGTTTCTCAAAACCTCCCAACGACCCAATGTCTGAAGCGACGGGTCCGCCCTACTCGCCGAAGAACACCGGTCTCGACGCCTGCCCGGCGTCACCTCAATTACCTCACCGCCCGTCCTTGTCATACTCGCTGTCCAATATGTGGTCCGGCCTGATGCGATCCTTCTCTTCCGACGTCAACGAGTTTCCCTCCCAGTCTTCCGGGTCAGTGGGAGCGAATGCGTCGGTCGACTCATCGTCATCCCTGTACGAGCTGCCGCCTCTAGAGCCCGTAAGGTTGGAGGGCTACACAGCGGCGTCGAAATCCGAATTGCGACTGATGAGGAGCGACCTCGCCGAGGAGATCAGGCTATTGATCCCGGAGAGGTTGAAGCTGGTAGATGACTGGCACCTTATATACAGCCTAGTGCAGGATGGTGCGAGCCTCGGAACCCTGTATGCACGGGCAAAGCGCTACAGAGGCCATCGCGTAGGCTTTGTTCTCGTCCTGCGAGATACGCTTGGAGGGGTAGGTCAACCCTTGATGATGCGGCCCGATCAGATCTTTTCCAAGACCGCCCGAAGAAAGCAGCCTGGGGATGCAAGAGCCAAACGTAGTAACCGTACTTCTAGACATTCGGGGCCTATCTGTCGGAATATCCCCACCCTGCGCCTTCCTACTTCGGCAACGGGGAGTGCTTCCTCTGGAAATCCACCATTCTCAATGATAACCTTCCAGACCTCTCATCCCTCCAGCCGCCCCCTTCTTCCGACACGACAACTATGACCTCTCGATCCAAGACCCTCTCCTATACCATCGCCGACTCTCACCTCCCGGGCGACACGGCCGCTGCAGACAACCACTCTACCCGCTCTAAATCAGAAACCTACCCGAACCACATCCGTTTCAATGCGTTTCCCTACACCGGCCTCAACGACTTCTTCATGAATTGCGAAACAGGCTTCTTCTCCATCGGCGCTGGAGATGGTCACTACGGCCTATGGATCGATAGCAGCATCGAGCACGGTCACAGCTCCCGCTGTACTACCTTTGGCAACGAGCCGCTGAGCCAACAAGGCGAGAAATTCTACATCATCAATGCCGAGCTCTGGATGATTGGCGCCTAGAATTGTCGCATTCCCATCGCCTACGGTGATTTACCGCTTGGTGCCTTTGGTTGACCGCCCATCCCAGAGAAACATATTATTGGGTTACGAGCGGCGTTCGGTTTCAACAAAGCCTTTTGAGGTTATTTTCTCTTTGCTTTATTATTACGAAAGGTAAAAAAGAATTAAAATTAAGGCTGTCTCGGCGGGAGTGAGCTGTAGCTTCACTCCTCATATCCACGAAGCTGGGCTGGCTCATGTAGTGCACACACATGCAAGCAAGGGGCCTGGAATGCCAGAGCAAAAAAAAGGCTACAACAGGAAGGAATCAGGGAAGAGTGGCGGAAACGGAACGATGCATGGATATGTCTAACGATACCCTTACCACTCATAATTGAATGCTAGTTTTTTGCTGTATATCTGGACAGTTGACCACCACTAAGAGAGACTGTATGTAATGCGAGTGCGATGTGTCGTAGATGGACCTACCTACAAAAATATGGTAAGTAACCCAAACAAGAATGCTGAACACTATTTGGTGATGTGAAGGTGGTATATATACACTTAATGGCAATGTATGTGTGTTGGTTGGTAGTAGAATTCCTGCTACAAGCTCGCTCGAATACTAAAATCCTGGGAAGACCTGCCTCCCTTTTCATCCATGAACCACACTGTCTCACATACATATATATGTGATAGGTAATTCTTCCTCCTTTGATAGTAAGGGCAATCAAACTCAATGGTAATTGGAAGAAGGGCTGAGGTCATGGGACAAAGCGGCAAACCCGGAATAGCAAGCCAGGCAAAATCCAGAGTTCACAGACTAAGAATTTGATATCATTGCAATTTTCAACCACCTCGTTTTGCAAAGAGAGTAAGAAAACATGAGATGAAACTGTGAGGAATTGATGACAAGGTCCTTTCCTTATCCAGCTTCGGCGGTCCCTGTCTTTGCTCTCTTCGGCTGTTTTACATCTTCGTTTTCCTTAGCCAGCTAGACCTCCTCCGCCTTTGGCCAGCCTACGCTCAATCTCCTCACCGAGGCGCTGAAGCAGGGACCCCCTCCTAAAAGCCGGAAAAAAAAAAAAAAAAAAGAGAAATGCCCACGCCAGACAGTGGGAGCCGGATATTCCCTCCAATTCCTGTACATTACAGGGAAACCAAAAAAACTCCTCGACTCCACCAATGCTACACAGTCTGAGGCTTCACCTCATGATCTCCTGGTAGATGAGCTGCTTGAGCTGCTCCTTGCTGAGAGAGTCCTTGTGCTTGTCAAAGTCGAAGAACTCCTCGGGAATGGGGGGAGCGGTAGGCTCATCATCAGGGTCATGGTAGGGTTCGAGGTAAGGATGCTTTAGTGCTTCTTCTACAGTGATACGCTTGACCGGGTTGAAGGCGAGAAGTTTCTCAAGAAGGTCGAGCGCGAGGTCGGAGGTCTTGGGGAAAAGAGTCCTGAAAGGCACCTTCTTCTTGAAGGGCAGCGATCGGATGTATTCACGAGCGCGTCGAGACTTGATGCCGTAGTAGTCCTCCATGGTAGGAGTACCCAACACATCCAGGATTAGAGTGAGCTGGTGGTGGTCTAAGCACTGTGGTTAGCAATTGAAGCAAAACATAGAAGTGTAGGAGATATATATGTACGTACAGTCCTTGCCGGGGAAGAGCGGTTTGCCGCTAAGCATCTCTGCAAGAATGCACCCAACTGACCATACATCAATGGCCTTGGTGTACTCCTTAAAAGTAAGCATGATTTCGGGTGCGCGGTACCAACGTGTGGCAACATATTCCGTCATGAAGCCCGAGTTATCTTCCTGAGAGGCGGCGGACCGAGCGAGACCAAAGTCGCACACCTTGAGATCGCAGTTGGCGTTCAAGAGGAGGTTGGAAGGTTTTAGATCACGATGGAGGACATTGGCCGAATGCATCGCCTTGAGGGCGCGCAGGGTCTGGTAGATAAAGTATTGGCAGTGGTCGTCAGAGAGATCTTGCGTCCGGATGACTCGGTGCATATCCGTCTCCATCAGCTCCTGTAGAGGCAGCGTAGTTAGTAAATGATTCTAGTGAAAGCACTTCTCGCTTGGGAGCTTAAAACCCCCTCCACCAGAGCTTTTATAAATTGATGCAGCTCACATCCCAGGCAGGGTAATGGTTCTTTTGTGGATATCCGTACCTGAATAAGATAGACTTCATTAAAAGACTCGTAGTTTCGGGGCTTCTGGATGTCAAGGATGGAAATGATGTTCTCGTGGTTGAAGTATCGGAGCAACTTCATCTCACGCAGGGTTCGCAGGCAGAACATAGAGTGGTCGAACGGCGTAATCTTCTTGATAGCGACCTTCTGGCCAGATGGTTTGTGAATGGCAGAGCTGCGGGCGCGTTAGCAGCTGTCGCGCCGAAGGCAGGTGGGGTAGAGGTCAAGCACGCAGGTACATTTATCGCGGCATGGAGGCTGCGGTACGGGGAAGGATGAGGTTGCTACTCGACTTACCAGACGACACCGTAGGCGCCTTCACCAACGACATCCTGAATATCGTATTGCTCGCTGACGTTGAAAGAGATCTTGCGGGACCCCGCGGGGTTGGGAGCCTGGGTGCGCGACATGATTGAGGGCGGATAGTCGCAGAGAACACCAGCTCTGTCAACGATAGTTGAAAATAAAATTAAAAAAAAATGAGAGAGAGAGAGAGACACAGAGAGAGAGAGAGAGAGAAAGAGAGAAAGGTTGTAAGTTTCGCGCGAGCCGAACGGGGTTGTCCTAGTCGTCGTTCAGTGAGCGGGTGGACTGACCTATATGTGGGATCGATGGGAGGGTTGAGGGGAGGAGAGGGAGGGGTCCTGGAATATCCCGCTTTGTTTCTTGCGAGCTCTAAAAAAAGAGGAACCGGCACGTGGGGCAGGACGTTGAACTGGAGGTAAATTGTCGGCGACAAAAAGAGGAAAAATGTATGGAGAAAAGGAAAAAAAGAAAAGAAAAGAAATCAAACAAACGGCCGGTTTTCCGTAGCTGGGCAAATACGGAGGAGGCTTGAACAAAGACGTTCTGAAGTCTGGTAGCCGCGGTGGGGGGGGGGAGGGGGTGTAGAGGAAGGTACGGAGGAGGGCAGGGGATATTCGGGCAAGGCGAAACTGACGGTGCAAGTCAACACTTACCTGGGGTTTCCAATGTGCTTGGGAGAGATAGGGGACGCTGGCTTATTGCGGAGAGGGAATGGAGGGGCTGTCTAGGATTAGCTGATGCTTGTGTCAAAACAAGACGTAGAGAGGAAAGTGGTTTGAGGAAAGAAGAGAGTCTAGAGAACCCCGCTGATGAGGAGGGAACAATTGACGAAGGCGGGAAGGGGAAATTCGAGGAATAACCAAGAGGGAGGAAACACTGGCTACGAAGCAGAGTGCGGGATGACTGTTTGATACCAAGGAAACACCCAATCAATAGGTACAAGTAGAAATCGAGATAAAAGTAGAGCAGGACTGGACCAGCCCGCCAGTAGCATGGAGCTCTCAAGTAACAATTGAGGGTTACATAGGCTGTGGCGGGGGGGAACACAAGACACCAAACCTATCCGTTCAACGAAGGGAGGGGTGTGTGCGTGTGTGTGCGTGTGTGAGTGTTCCTGAGCCGCTCGGGCCTTTTTGTTACGAGTGAGGCTACTCCTGTTGCCGGTCTCAAGTTGGTTTAGACGTATCACGGATTTGGCATCTTGTGCGGACTGAGCGATCGATGGCTTCATTCGCTTCCTAGTGGCGTCAGGGCGCTACTACGAAGATACACCATGAATGTTCTAAGTCACTAGAGTGCTAAGGAAAAGTAACCATTGATCCATGATGTTCCTAGCTGGTTAGTGGCATCCAGGGCCAAATCCCAGGCGTTCTGCCCAAGGTCTCGGAGGCGGAAGCGCGGAGGCGGGGTAGGGGGATAAGCTGACGGGAGCTAGCCAGCTGGCTCTATTGAAGGGTGTTCCAATGGATCCTATCCTTTCATCGCTGGCCAGCTTCTTACTCCGTAGTGCTTCCTGAACAATAGCTCTCCTGGATCTCTCAAAGCATCTGATTTAGTAACTGTTGCTTGGTTTTCGTATAGTTAGCCAACACGTCGTCTCTGTCTGGTCAAGGATCAGACGAATCTAGCAATTGACAACCCCTTGGCTCCCCAAAATGGACGCTAAGGTTGAACATCCATGAATCACAGATTGATGTCAACCTAGGCGACAGAAATGCTTGGTGCTATGAGGCCGCTCTAGTGATCAATTTAGTGCGCACCTAGTTGTAGTTGGCGTCTTTGGCGTTGACAGCAATCCGATTGGTACTCGCCCATGTGACTCGTGCAACGGAAACACCCAGCCAGCACTTCCAACCCTTCAACCTTGGTGGCCCAGCCTCCTACTCAAGCTGGGTACAGGTCAGGATGGGGAGGGGCGGACACACCTCCATCGATGGTGACCAGACGCGAAAAGCTCCTGGAAGAGCTTCCAGAAGTCGATCAGAACCAGGGATCAGACACCAGGAGGCCGGAAAAAGCCTGGAAAAGACAAAGCGGTAAACACTCCATCCATGTGTTGATTAGCAATACACCCAGGTGCCGCCGGAAGAGTTTCTACATAGACGCAATCGCCAGACTTCAGACGAGTTGCGCGAGGGATTCTCCTGGCCCTAGCCGTCTCCCTCTCGGTTGGTTTGTGTGCCTGTCTGATCTTCGTGGTGAGGGCGTAGTGAGGGGTGGGAGTGGGGTAATGGCAAGGGGGAGGGAGGGAGTAAAACTTGTACTTGGAAACCCAACCCAGCAGCTTCGACTAAACATGAAGAGCAGGGGGGCCTTAGCTGGCCTGCGCCTACTGCTCCTGTTAGAAGACACCCAGAGACCTGGATTGGGACAGAGCTCCCTTGGCAACACTCAGGAGGCCCGCTCTTGAGGCCTCTTAAACTGGCCTTTGGTGCCTGTCTTGTTTGAGCCAGCGGAAGTGCACCAAGACAAAATTTATGGCTTGGAATTGAAGACGACCTCATGTTTCGGCTTATCAGATTCCCCTCTCGAGCCTGAGCGGGGAGCGGTGGTAAGGTATATTGCACAGGTCGCTAGAAACCTGTGACTCTGGAGCTTGCATATAGGTGCCACGAGCTCGAGTCCTCCTGTGACGAGATGTGTGGACGAGAACATCTTGATGTGACTGTGACATGTTGGTGAGGCACACTCTAAGTACCAATGGCGTTGCTTGGAAAGCCCTTTTCGACCATGGTCACCTCCATGTCGAGAGCCCTTTTCTGTCTCTACTTGCGAAAAGGACCCACGAATTAAATCAAGGAAAGGCGAAATGAAAAGGAGAGGGAAAGAAAGAAGAAAAAAAAAGGTAAGAAAAAAGAGAGAAAAAAAAGGCAACGGTCGAAAGAATGGAAGGAAAAGGACCAATGGCCAAAAGGATACAGTGTTTTCTATGCAATGCCCACACCTGGGATCGAACCAGGGACCTCATCATCTCACTAGCTATACTAGTGATGCGCTCTACCACTGAGCTATACGGGCTGAATGGCGTGGGGATTTTTGCACAAGTTACACTGAAGTTTCCATCCGAGTTCCTCCCGCTCAGACGGGACAATTGACAGGGCCAGGGCCGCACATGCCCCCAACCCCTTACACGAGAGCACTGGGGCCGTCGCAGCATGGGGAGGAATCCGTAGATATTATCGCAGGTTGGCCTGCTCTATGTGGAGCCCGGTAGCAGCCCTGGCACTCTGGGAACTTGGCGGCTCCTCAGTTTCCAGACGGCTGTCAACCTGTCCGGTCCATCCAAGTGCCTTCTTTTACATTGCAGTACAGCGCGGTATCCACCGAGCTGGGGCATCACCATGGCTACGCTTTCCCGAGATGGACACGCAGTCTTTCTTCGAGAGAAATCCCAACGCCCATATTATCACTCGTCGATGGCACCCCCCAAAATCCATCACATCTTCAAAGTCACACGGTCAGTGGACACCACCCACAACCGGTGCAAGCTTCGCATGGTCCACCAAACTCCTTTGAAGCATCCATGGCACGACAAAAATGGAGTCCAACGGTGAAGGGGCGTGGGCCAGTCTAAGCCTCCCTGCTCGCCATCAACCGAGCGGGATTCTGAGCGGCTGAGAATGACGAGGTTGAATCATGAGATAAGGGAACTGTGATTGTGACATCCATGACTCGCCATCATATCCCAGTGATGTGAAGCTCACCGAAGACAGCTACTTCATAGTGGTGTTGCTCCCATCCAGGGCGCCTAATGCACTGTCTGATTGGCCCCCGAAGCGTCCAGCACTATCCACAGTTAAAGAGGGAGGCACACCACACCTCTTGTCCTTGCCGGCATGCAGATGGGCGCGTGTTTCACTCAAAATAGCTCCGTCGTTTCATCCGTCTCATTACCGACCTGTAGCATCGAGGAATTTGTGGGAGGGGAGAAAGGGAAACCTCGACCAGGATGGGAAGAAAAAGGGGCCCTCGTTGGCTCTACCTCCAATCCGTCCCTACTTCTATGCATGACCATTATCCTCGTCCTCGCCTTCGGGCGGTGTTGGTCAACCACCGTGCTCGGAGTAATACTCACCTCTCACAGGACCCGCCTCACTGGCTGATTGTCGATCTCATTTCACAGAGCTATTGTTGCCGGGTCCAGTTGGGCTAATACATCTCTATCTAGTCTCGCATGTCGAGCTAAGCCAGATGCTGGTCTCGCCGCGTTCACCAGCGTGTAGCAGTAAAACCTCCCAAGCAATTGATATTTGAGAAATAGCTTGCCTGAGTTTTTATCCAGCTTAATATGTCAGTCAAACGTACGCGTATTGAAATCAAGACACCTCTCCTGCTGAGATGGGTAGCTCTACAATTCTAAAGACTAAGCTACATCCGCTGGAGAAAGAAAGTAGTGCTGGCTCTCTATTCTTGGCTATAACAACGAATAGTCTGACTTGCCTCAAAACTTCAGTACTCCTAAAGTCCTCCCTTCCCCAGTTCCATCCCAAGTTGAACGACTACTACTGCCTACGAATATGTCTTTAGCGAGACCCTTATGCATCTCATTATTTTTTTTTTCACTCTATTTCCTTCTTTGCTTTAAGTGACAAGTTATTCTACTACTGTTCGGTATAGCTCGGTATCGAGCCATTCAAAGCCTGGTACCATACCCGGCACCAAGCACAAAATAGGCACCCAGAGCTTCAACGTCCTTGAGTTGGGGTGGCATATTGGCAGGCTTACTCCATTTAAGGGGCCATCTGGAGGAGCAACTGTATTGCTGTCGAATATTTACTGGACGACCTATATTCCGTCAAGGGTCAGCATTGGCCAGGTTGTTCTGTAAATGGGCCGTCATTAGACTATGCATTTAACGTACCTTTTCCCTTAGAACACCAAGCCACTGTGCCGCACTAAGTCCCTGATCTGCACGATCCTCTACCAAAAGGGTCTGGGCCCAAAGCTTCAAGCTGGGCTCGCCATCCTCACGAACAATATATAGGTGCGGCACAACGATGCTTCCGACTCCCTTAGCCTTGTGGTCTCGGCTCTTTTGAACGACGGCGCGGACACGCTCGTTGAAATCATTATCGAGCTCGGGCAACGTTCCCTTTCCTACGCGGAGCTGTGTCCTGTCCTCAACGCCAAAGACGTCGGCCAGGAGCTGCGGTACCGCATCGCGGCCGACCCAGAGGAATTGAGTCTGGCCATCGTCGATGAGGTACAAACCATAGGAGACGATGCGCTCCGACGAAAGGTTCAGAGGCGGTGGAAGGACGATCTGACTAGTCTCAGGGTCCGGCATGCCCGCATTGTCGGGCATATCGTGAAGAGAATAGAGGCGTGGGTAGACATATTGCATCAAGAGCGGAACCGGGAGGGTGGAGAGCAGGCAGAGCGCAGCGGATCGGAGGTCGGAAGGAATCTGCGCCGATTTTCTCAGCCCAAGGTTCTTCATCAGACCGAGGAAGAGCAAGGGCAGCCCGCGGAGGTTAGCGGGGAACTGGAGACCACCGCCCATACTGCCACCAGCGAGTTCCTTCCGGAAGGTCTGGAGGAACTCGGTTATCTTGGATTGGAGACCATCCCGAGCCGCGTCTAAGCCGCTGCTGAGTGCCCTCTCAACGGCCTTATGGCTGAAGTAGGTCGCGATTGCACACTGGTCCGCAGAAGCATACATATCACTGAGATTCTGGGTGGTGGGGAGCGCGAGTGTGAGCACGCGAATGCGGCGCTCGCCATTGCAGGTGGTGTGCAGAACTGCGGTTTGGAAACAAGCGACATTCTTGGTGACCGTCTCATCGATAGCCACCTCAACAACGTAGCATTGGTCTCGAGGGAATGCGGGGAAAGCGCAGAGATCCGAGCTTCGATTGAAGAAGTTGCCGTAGAACGTATTCATTCGGAGGCCAGTTGTAGCACGAACCCTGAGCACAGCCTCGAGCCCAATCTCAGATGACAAGTAGTCGCTGAACTCGCTGGCAAACTTGATGGCATCCTCAGGGCGGCCAG
The DNA here is from genome assembly GCA_029532625.1 of Lomentospora prolificans. Taxonomy (NCBI): domain Eukaryota; kingdom Fungi; phylum Ascomycota; class Sordariomycetes; order Microascales; family Microascaceae; genus Lomentospora; species Lomentospora prolificans. Next base: position 1,149,483 of record JARFXM010000003.1, read on the forward strand.
CGTTCCAGCCAGGATAGAACCAGGTTTGACCACCAGTGTACCTGGGCAGGTTGCTGAGAGAAGCAACGTCCTGGTAGTTTGACGAAAAGAGAAACATGTCGATGGAAACCTGGCTTTTCGAGCACTCGACCGCAAAGCTCTTGTAAAAGCTGTTGGCGGCTTGCAAAAGACCACCTTCCTTGGACGTTCCCAACAGTTTCTTGTCCTCGCGCATATCCAACTTGCCTACACCGAGGTTGGGCAGGGACGCGCTGAGGACAACGAGCTTTCCACCCATGGAGGAGATCAGCTTGTGGCCAGCCCGAAGAGCGGATCCCATACATGACCCATTGCTCTGATTATTCTGGAACATCTCAGGAAGCTTGGTCAAGAAGTTTTCAATGCTTTGACGGCTATCCGTCAAAGGCACGAGCAAGTCATGCGGGACCGGGAGGAAGGGCTCGTCGAGGTCACTAACAACGAGCATGCTAGTCTCGGAGTTGGCATCCTCGTCCTTGGGGATCGAGAAGTAATGGAGACTTGAATCTACAGCGATAAAGCCGAGCCTGGTGCGTCGGTCGGCGTTGGGTATCCGGTCGAGACTGTCGAGGATTGTGCGAGCACAAGTGGCTAATAAACCCGACGACACGGCTGCATAGCTGACATCGAAAAGAAACAAGTAGACAAGAGGTTGGGGGGGCGGACCATGTACTCCTGAGGGGCGACAAACTCAACCACAGCATGGTTGAGCTCAGGCCGTTCCCAGCGGTCTACACTCCTTTGGGAGGCTGCATCCCAATCGAAGGCTTGGGGAACATCGTTCGTGAGGTTGCACATGTTGCATCTCCATCGGTGACCGTTATCCAAAAAGGTGACATAAGGGTTGATATAGGACCGGCATCGTCGACATCTGGAGATTACTTGGTCCTGAACAACAGGAACGGGGTCGTCAAGGTCGTGGAGAGCACCGTATGGCTGGATGACGAGAGCAAAGGGTAGCTTTGACTTCTTCAAGAGGCTGTTGGTCGTGGGGATCGCATTCAAAGTTGAGCGAACATATTTGGGCGGACAATTGGCCGTGAGAGAGTTGGTCGCGCTTGTCTGTGGAGAGAAGACGGTACGGTTAAAATAGGGTTCAGCATTCAAAGGGACAATTCCGGGATGGGGGAAACAGCTTACGTTGGGCGGAAGGATAATAGGAGGGGGAGGGTACTCCAATTCGGCGGGGTTGAAGGGTTGGCTGAGCAAGTCCACGGGGTACAGCTGGTTAAGGGCAACAGCTGGCTGTGCCTGGGACATAGGCTGCTGGGTTCCGCCGCCCATATGCATTTGTGCCATCCCGGCCGTGATGTTTCCTATCCCCGCAACGCCACCTGGATTAGGAGCACCAGCGCCGGCGCCGGGGTAATACGGATCTGGGGCTTGATAACCACCCACGCCGCCAGCGCCGGGAGCGCCAGGCTGTTGTGCGCCGTAGGGCTGGGTAGGATACCCAGGTGAGGCCACCGCCTGGGGATCCTGTTGAGGGTATCCGCCATAACCAGCAGCTTGGGGTTGAGGCATTCCATACTGAGCAGCGACGGGTGCGGGCCCCACACCCGGAGTTACATTGGCGCCGGTACCGAAATCGAAAGCCTGGGCCGCATATCCTCGCTTCTTTTTCTTATGGTCGCCGTCATGGTGGTGATGGGGACCTTGGGGCGCAGATGGATCTTGGGGTTGTTCTGGCTGGCCGTACTGGCCGTAGCCATCGCCTGGTGGAGCCGACATGGCTGGCTACTACCAAGGTTAGGAGAGATGGAGGTATTATCGAGATTTTGTGCTGGCTGGCGGGCTTCCGAGATCGTCGATGAGCTTAGTAGCGGAGATTATGCGTCGATGACGATAAAAATATAGGGAAGAATGGAGAAGGAGAAGCGAAAGGATTGGTAAGAGTTGACCGCCAATCTTGTACTCCTTGTCCACGCAAGGCTTCCAAATTAAGGCGCTTCCTTCCGAACAGAGTGTCCTCGACGACTCGAGTGAGGACCGAAGGCGTCGTGGTGGGGTGCGAGTCGACGGATTGATCGTGGTGGCAGGCGTCCTTCAACTTGACAGGTGGTGTGAAGTTGTCTTGAACGCAGGCGAGGACCTGGTTGCTGACTGTCTGGGCTCGGGAGACTGGGGAGCCCCGCCACCACTACACCGGGTTTTTGGGGGGCTAATTGTTGATCTGTGTGGCTGGCTGGGGCCTGGCTAACCTCCCACTTGGGACAGGAAAGTGTCATCGGCTAATCTCGGCTAATTGATTACCACTCTGCGGCCCTTGGAACTCTGATAAAGCTCGTTATGAGGTGGCAGGCGAAGCCCCGAACAGGGTCGCGAGCCGGTGAGAGATCCCAAAGACAAAAGACCTCAAATCATTTGTTTAGAGCTCCCGGCCCGTTATTCGTAGTGATTATTCAAATCTAGTGGGGAGCACCAGGAATCAATGTCCTCATTTCGCGCCTTCTCAAGAGCGACATGGACGCATACGCCCGCCTATTTGGCCCATACTATGACAGGGATCAGTGCTGCAGGGGACTGAAGGTCGGCCTCACGATAATGCCTCATGATACACAGTGGATCCTCCAGTGCCTATAATGTGCAATCACAGTGACAAAGGCCAGCCAGTACACTGGCATGTATGGTAATAGGTAGCTTAGCCAGCAGTAGTGCCTACTGCTTCTGCACTGCCTGGCTGGCTGTACCTATAACTGTAAATAGAGCTCTCATATTGCCCGTTCTTCCGTTCTTTGATCTAGTACTCAAGTACTCAAATCGATCGATGTCACGATCTCGGTATAGAGTATTAATACTGAGGTACACGTCATTCTCAGCTTGCTCCCTGACCCACACAACCCCTCAGCGAAGCTGAGCTCGATCTGTTATTAGTAAGGAATACGAGGGGCAAGACAACCTTGAGCCAGCACAAGGAGCTTTGCTAGCATTAATAGAGCTGGATTCTGCTGGTGGCGGGATTGGCCTGGCATCAGAGCGAAACAACTCGACGCAAAACCCCCAAAAAAAACAAAGGCGTAACGAACCCCTAGGAGCTTGCATAATCGGTAATACGGCCGATCATCGATCCTCTGTCCCTACTTCTGGCACCCCTATTCCGTATTTGTACGTTCGTCTTCCTTTTGATTTTTGTCCGTCGTTAATTCCTTTCGTTCAGAAACCCATACCCTTCTCTTCGCGGCTAGCCGGCGAATTGCGAACCGAAAGATCACCACGCTGAACACTTTCCTGCCCTTCTTCCCAGCGTCGCGACCATGGCAAAATCACTTATTGGGTAAGTCTCGCGTTGCCGGTGCATGGCAGCCTTCATCCCAATCGGATCTCCACTCAGATCTCCAGGATTTCTGAGCGCGGATTTCCACCAACTCGTCCCTCCGATCCCATCCCACCAACATTTTCTGCCCCGCGTTGCTCCCAATAGCCCTCGCTATCGAAGTGAAGCTTCGTTCCGAACCCGACAAGTCGCGCCTCGCTATAGCATATCTCGTGCTCTTGCTCTCGTTCCACGCCAGACCCATGACGAGCTTAGGATATGGTACCCTCAGCAATCGAGTAAGCCTAGACGCTAACTGAAGAACCCTCCGCAATCGCGTAGCCAACTCGTGCCTCTTGTCATTCTATTCCTATTCCTCGGCGCGCTCGGGTTCATCGGATATCATATTTATGTTAGCGCGACTAAGATCCAGGAGACCGCTTCGGAGAGAATGGGACGCAAAAATGTTGTTTTCACCAAGGACGGGCTACGTGTGGGTGTAAGGGAGATGCAGAACGAGAATTACGTGGATAAGACGCAGAGTTGGGTTGTCAAAGCATGGAATCTAAGCGGCCAGGGAGCCGAAAATCAGAGGTAAGGAACACCTACATGTCTGGAGCCGATGCTCGCTATACGTGAGAAACCCGATACAAGCTGAGTTGTTGGATGCTAACTCTGCGGTATGGCATAGCGGCAAGAAGAAGACAAAGACGATGTAATGCGAACACACACAGAATGTCAAAGTATATGTGAGCTCGGATGATATGGGCTATGTATGATATTACGCTAAATTGGTCACGCGATGGATCCTAGAATCCAAGGGATCGAGAGTTTTGCTGAACTCGATAGGGATATGGTAATTATATACCCGCTTCCTTCTGTTTCACCGCCCCTACTACCGCTCGTTGCTTGTTCTGGTCACTCTGCACCGAAGACGGAATACTTGCTATTGGAACGAGTTATTTCACCGGCAGTCGATGTACCAGGGCATTTTGTGGCCGGTTGCATTTTGCGAAGGTGATTCGGCATACAAAAGAGTTCGCGAGTTGATGCCTGGGGCGTATTCCTGTGTTCGATCGAGTCCATCAAACTAGGACAACAGTGCAAACGATGCCAACAGAGGCCAGGAGGGGATCAGCGGTTTCTGGTAGCACAAGATGCCTTTTTGGCATATAAGAGAGAACAATTATCCGGAACGAACGAGGCTACATCAAGTATCTGTATAGGCCCCTACGCTTTTTCGTATGAAGGAGCATCGGGAATAGTTAATTGAATCGTACAATGTATCATAAACCATCAAATAATTACACGTGAGCATCATCTCAGGCCCGGGACGGACATACGAGCGAATCCCAAAATCATCCACGCCACCTGGGCGGGAGCAACGAGAGTGAATGTGAATGGGGAAGATAGAAGACATCGAGGGGGCAATCAAAATAAGGCATGTGAGCATGAAATCAAGGCCCTCGCTGTCGACAGTGGACGTCTTCAACTGGTCACGAGACCGCTGGATATGCATCATGGGTGTGAGCATAGGTATATATACCACAATCCTTCCTTCATTGACCACCTCCGTCACACTTCCTTGAGGTGGAAAGTCTATGATATCCGGCCCAACCCAGTTGAGGCCTCTGCTCTTCCGAGGAAGTCCCCAGTCAGTGCGCGACAAGTCATCAGTGTACCTTCCTTGGGAAAAATTATCAAGGAAGTTGCTCCTGCCACGCTACGTGTAGGGGAGCAGCTGGGCAGCACCATGACGCGAGGAAGGTAGGAAACCATAACCGCTTCCTCTTAGCCGCTGACATCGTTGGGCGAGCCTAGACGCCCGCCATAACCGAATATTGTGAGCCAGGATCAGCGTCTGGGCTCAGGCCTCGAGGCGGAGCCCTCTTTAATGCTGGGGCTATATGCTTCCCACCGAATATACTCTGATGTCACGGCATCGGATGATGTGCCGTTAGTTACATCAAAGATGCTCAGCTCAAACGACTACTATACAGTGAGGATCCTTTGTGCAAGCTCCTCTCCGGACTCCCCACCTCCACCTGCGGCTTTCGATAGCAGTTCTGCTCTCTTTTGTTGCACAAACTCCTTCTTTAGTGCTTCCATTTGTTGCCATGGGTCGAGGGGGTAGTCGCTCGGAACTTGCGGCAACTTCGATGACATGACCTTCTCAAAGTTATGACCGACGGGATAGGGTTTGGCGAGGAGGCTGTCTCGCCGAATGTGCATTGAAGGCAAGCGGACATCCAGCTAAGGTAGAATTAGAAATGCGAACACGGGCCATCTGCTATGGGCCGAGGGAGGCGGATCAGAAGGGACGAATACTTACATTGGCAATAGTGTGAGCATAGAAGACGCCGAGTTCGTCGGCGATAAAACGTAACCTTCCCCGGACCCATGCCCGTTGTGCGTCGGTGCAGAAGTCCGAATTCTGAACGCAAGCTAAGGGGAAAGTGAGGAAATATCCAGCGAGCCCCTTTTGTGCGTTCTCGTCTCCACACGCAAACCCGGAGAGGTTAGCCCTCCTCATGAGGTCTGGTCGTTTTAAATGCCACGCTAAGTGGTAGGGAACGCTGGCGATGATGTCGGTGATGGCCTCGGAACAGAGACGAGCCGCGCTGGCATACTCGGGAGTCGTTCGATAATCTGCGGGAGAGCAGAGCCAAGCAACACAGCGCACCACGGTGGAAGCTAGAGTTACCCTACTGACTCTCGACATATTGACGACGCTAGCAATCCAGAAGTCACGGTAAATGTCGACCTTTCCCGGAAACACCTCGGCCTTGGCGTAATTACCCTCGGGAACATGATCCTCCCAGGCAACGGTCTTGTGGCGCCAATATTCCGGTAAGTTGTCGAACCATTCCGACAACCGCTTCTCGATCGCGAGGATATGCCCAATGGTCTCGTGGATTAGCTTGCTGACCTCGGGACTCCTCACGTTAGCGGTCATGAGTTTTGTAACTTCGGCCCTTAGAGCACCGGCTTGGATGCAGAGGCGCTGCGATTCCGTGGCAATTCGGTCATTAACAGCACCCATAACCCACCAATCCACACCCATAGCCGGGGGCGTCCCTGACGCAATGGAATGGACAATCTACCGTATCTCATTAGCGAACAGATGGCGAAAAAAGGGTTACGAGGAGCGAGTTAAGAGTGCGATACATACCATCTGCGTCCTGACGGCGATGAAAAGAAGAAGGCCCCGCCTATTTCGCAACTGCTCACGCCCGCGAGCCTTGGCTATTTGAATCGCACCTTCAATATGCTTCGCCCATATACCCATCGTCATCTCCTTGGACGTAATATTCTGCAGAGGTTAGGGCTGAATGGGTGATATCATAACTTGAGGGTCAAACGTTAACTTACCTCATACAAGGCAAGAAGCAGGACGGTGCAAAGAGTAGCATCTGACTTGGAAACCTCCTTATCCGTGAGGGTTGCCCGGAGTGATTTGAGAGCGCGATGGTACTGAACAATGGCTTGCAAAGGAATTTGCTTTCCACGGACGTTTGGGCGGTTCCCCAGAGACGCGTATGCACAGGCGCTAAATGCGTGCGCAATTGGACTCTCGGGGCCTTCCGCCTTCATCAAGGGGAGCACAAAGTGCATAAAACCTCTCGTGCCATCTTGTTGAGGTACGAGGATGAAGTTGGACACGAAATGGCAAGTCGCATGGTACTCGATGGGTAGGTTCAAAGCACGCACCACTCCGTCGACTTTCGAGGATGATGAGGTCGTGGAAGAGGGGGATCCCCCTTGGTCTGTTCCAGAGTCCTCCGGCGTCTCGGGGGAGTGGTCCTGGGGAGCCGTCTTCTTAGAAACGACAAGCTTTTGGTTGGCCTTCCTCGCTCTTCGCTCAGTGGCGATAGTCTCGTTACGATGAATGATGTCGAAATCGTCCCTGTAGCCAGGACACTGGCGCCGTGATTTGGCACATTGGTTGCAAGTGGGCCTAGTCTCATCACACTACGAAATCGATGAGCGAAATCGCTTGAGTCAACACAGCACCTTTGAGGCTGGTGGGAATGGACATCTCGAGTGGCAGAGACTCAGGTGGGAGCAGATACCTTGATTCGTCTGGTCCTACACATCTGACAGCCCCTCGAGGGCTTCCCGCAGTATACCATGATGAAAGCTAGTTGAGACAGTTACGCCCAAGGCCGCCGAGGGAGGGCTATGAAGCAATACGGTTGGATCCTCACAAGAGCCTCGGGGCGACGATGTAATATATATATATATATGTGTGTGTCCTCCCGACAGCAAAATTGCAGGTTGCTAGGTAAGACGGGCGTCGCACGACCTTCCTTGGTCGATGGAATCGTGCTCGATGGGGGCGATTCTCATAGGAGCAGCACAGAAAGGCTTTCGACAAGTTCACATCACCGGCAAAAGAAAAATAGATAGACGGGATCTGTGGCTAGGTTCTCGAAGGGACTGCAACTCAGGTGAGTGTCCCTGGAAGTCTCAGAGCCCCACCGGATGAAGCTTCCTCCATCATATATATATATAGATATGTTGTACAAGTATGTGCTACTAGCAAAGACCCACGGATAGCATACCCCTACCCCGTAGTTACTCCCATTCTCTTTTCACACAAACCGGCCAACGTTACCTCGCGAGCATCCTTGTCGGTACTCAGTCGGGTACGAAGACAGGGTCGAAGTGCAATGCATTTGATCAATCTGCGTCCAACTCTCCACCAAGAATAGGCACCTGCAAGCCAACAGGAGGGACCCCGCTGGACGACGCTGGACCAACTGGGGACCGGAGTCACAGCGCAGCAGGCGTACACAGTGTTCCAAATTCCGGGACTAACTGTATGCCAGGGTCAAGGTCCTGGTCCCTGTCTCAGGCTAGGCTGTTGAGGACATGCCAAGGCTTCAGCCCGGGGAGGGGTTTGATTTTTGACAGTTCCGAACAAGCCATTGAGGAACCTGGGAATGGAGTGTCCTGCATCTGAAGACCAGGGATAGGTGGGCACCCTGTCGGTTTTCAGAGATGCGCTGCTAAGAACGGACCACGCAGAAGAAGGATTGACGATAATCATACGAAGCAGAGCAGGGTTGTCGGGACATTCATCTTTTTTTCGGAGATGTTGTTCATCATGGCGGGCTCAATATCTAGTCCTCCGAGCCCGGGGGAGGAGCGTGTCAAGTTCCTGTGGCGGCTGGAGCCCATGCTTTTGTAATTACATCGATGCCCTGCCCCGTCCTACAAGTACTATATCTAATTGTCCCGTACCTCGGTCAGAATTGTCGAAACGAAGAACCCTGTGCTGGAGGGGAGGGAAACGGTGGGGCCTTTAAAGTGCCCTAGACAGCGCCTCCCACTAGCCTGTTGTTCTCCAGTGGTAAGTGAGAAGGGATTGTTGGTCTTGAAAGCTCATCATTTACACACCTACTCGTAGTGGCACTCAAAACTGTAAGGAGGAGTTACATTCTCTCGTGGTATTGTATTTACTCCATGCGACCAGCGAGTAATACATGCAGACTTGCTGTAAGGCTGGGAAATCACGCTGGGAGAGGGTCAAACCGATGACCAAAAAGAGTGTAAAGCAAATGAAGAGGGAAGGCCGAATACCATCCATGCATTTGGGCTCATGCTCTCAGAGATGCTACGCTAACCCCCTCGTCCTTCGAGACGCGTCCCGTCCACACCACCTACAAGGATGAACTTCTCTTTCTTTGGCTCGGGAGGGTAGGGATAAGTGCGTGTGTGTGCGCGAGTGATGGAAGATCCATGCTCCGTCCGCCTCGGTCCCATTGTTCCCTTACACCGTATAAATTATATACCGAGGAGATTATGGGGCCGTACCAGGATGCTTCAAGAACCAGTTGACTCTTTCGTCGTCCTCTAGGTGTAGCCGCAACCGGCAGGCTGGCTGCAGGTGCACCAGCGAATTGGGGGGGGGAACGAAGTGGCAGGGGCAAAACGAATGGGGAAAGAGATGAAAAGAGTCGGCGAGGGCAGATAGCAGACGCGCCGAGGTTAATCCTCGACCCCTCGTCCGTTCCTACTGGTATTAATTATCCTCAGGTCTGAGAGTACTTGGGGGAGCGGTGTATTATGGAGTTGCGGGTATGATATGGGGTGATATAGTGGCGCACGAGGGAAAACAGCAACGTCCGCGGGCTTGACGCTTTCGGTTGCAAGGACTTGGCGAGTGGAAAGTCCAGAGTGTTCGGCATGGCAGACGTACATGGAGAAGCCAAGATCAACGAAACAAGGTTATGCGTGGGAAGGCACTCGTAGGCGTGAAGGCCGGGACACATATTAGAGGGAAGATAAAAACCGTTGAACATTTTGTCAAATCCCTGGTTGAAATGGGTTTCCCTTCTCCTCTGTTCAGGGATCCTTTGGCACTAGTATTATTCCATGTCAAATGTAGAGCTGCAAGGTCTAGACAGACAGAATGCGAAAAGAGAGTGATAGGAGGTGCTTCATCAACGAAGAATGGGCCTGGTGACCTGAACAACACAAACCGACTGTTGACAGAGACTTGTAGGGATGGGATACATAGGCGCATACATGATTTGACGGGGGCACAGTGATAGGCGTGAAGGTAACATGAAAGCAAAGGAGCAGCAGGCTGGTTCTCTTCACAGACCCCTTCACCGTGCATCTTGTAATTATCCCGAGGGACTACCGTCCGGCGTCCGCCAGCAGAATACCATGACTGGCACGTTCCGTACCCGGTAACTTTTGTTGACGTTAGTTTGACAGGGGAGGGAGGGGAGAGAGCATGGGAGAGAGTGACTGTAGGAAATAGGCAGCTGTCAGGTTTATGTTGGATTCCAACAACGGCATCCAGGAATATATGGGGGAGGATGTGGGGGAAAGAAGCTTTTACATATGGACTAAAAACTGGGGAGTTGACAGAAGCAAGGGTGGTGTCGGGGGCCGCTCGTCGTGTACTTATTATGTACAGGGACAGGACATCACTTTGCATCCACACTCCTGAGCATGGCCAGGTGAAGGCATCGGGCGGGCTGGCGTGGATGTGGATAGCTACATGAGTAGTACCGGATTGTTGTACTTGTCAAGGTCTATCGGAGGAAGAGCGACGACCGGTGTGGAGGCAAGGGGGAGAGAGGGAGAGAGAGAGGAGCAGATAAAGAGCAAGGGTGTTGAGAGGGCATGCGACAGAAGAGGCTCAAGAATTAGCAAACAAACGCATTTCAGCAGAGGTCGTGCGTCAATAGCCTCCAAGGGGGAGCACAGTAATACTAGTAGTACCTTGGTAAGTAGGAACACACTTCTCGACTATCGCCAGCGTGGCGCCACGAGATCTACTCGGAGGAGACAAGCCTGGCTAGCTACAGAGATACTGTCTGTCACCCCCCTACGCTGTGGCTCTGTCCTTGCCAGGCGGTAGCGCCCATCCGCGAGAACGCCAGCTACGCTGCGGTGATTGTTGCGAAATCAAGCCAGGCCCGCCCGAATAGCCTCTGGAGCTATTATGGAATTGAGTTTTATAACCCAGCAAGCGGCAACAGAGTCTCATCCCCATCATGCGCGGTGGCGGAGCTGTTTTGACGCCGGTAGAAGTGTTTGTGTCGATGGGTGGGGAGGATAGTCGAGACCGGGGGTGGCTGTCCGGTGGGGTCTCCATCTTTGTCTCGAAAAACTTCACCCACTCGAACGCCCGGAAGGGGAAAGAAGCAAGCTGGGGTCTGGGATTTCGCGGATCAGACTCCGTCACTTTCTCTCTTAGTGGGCTTGGCCTATCCGGGGCTGAGGTAGAGGACGGTCTCACAGGCTACGAGGAGCTGCGGTAGGACTGGAGGCAGGCTACTTGTATTTGGGGCCGGAGCCTAGTAATAATACATAAAAACGAAGCTACGGAGTGCGAGCCAGCCAGACGGGCACAGGGTTGAAGAGACCAAGACGTGTTAGCGTGAGTGTCCAAAAAGGGATGATCCATGCCAGCGATGTACAGAGTACTAAAGTAGTATACAAGTAATTGTCTCGACAGACATGCTTCCAAGCATCTGGCTCCTTGGTATCCCGCGACAGAGTACTTTCCGAATCTGAGTTACAAGCTGGCCATTGATCCAGGCCCGTACCAGATTTGCGGTGGAGAGCCAGCCAGGGTGTGGGCAAGTGTCGGAAAAAGAGGGGGGGGGCGGCAGCGTCAAAAATATGGGACATGGATAGTATTAGTCTATCTGGATCAGCTATCCCCAAATCGTCGACGGGTGGACAATGGGTCACAACTGACGCTCGCATTTTTCGTGGTCGCCATCCATCAACGGAGGGGGAGCTGAGCATGGGTGGATGAAGCCGAGGGCAAGGGTCCATTGAGCGAATGGTCTTCTTGGCCAAGATCCTGTCTTTGCGCCTCAAGAGTGGCCAAGGAGTAAGAGAAGCCGGGGAGGCTTTTTTTTTTTTTGTCTCTTTTCCTGTTGCACGGTGAGGATGTAACCTTGAACGCTTCCAAGGGTCAGGAGGAAGGGGGGGGGGGGGGGATATTGGTCGTCACGTCAATCGGGTTAATGACCAGAGAGCATTCACAACATGGCCAGGCAGCGACTAGGCTAATACCTTTTTTGATCAAGAGCGAAGGTATTATAATAGGTGGTACTGGATGGGCTTGGCGGGGCCAAGATCCGCTACGACCTCACGACGGTTTCTGGGCTATTACTCGCTCGCTGTAAGATCTGCTCCAGACCTTGAGATATTCACACTTCCCGTCGGGACGGGAGAGGATCGTCGATGGCTGGCCCTAGTTGCAATTGCCCATGTCCATGCCCGACGTACCCTCCGGAGCAAGTATATCTGTATTATGGAGCAGCTCGTGTTGTGACGAGGCACGGTACAGTCCTGGCAACATCGTCGAGCAAGGTGATTGATGGATGACGATGTTGGGCATGAAGTGGAAAGGGATTGTGACGGGGCTGGTTGCAGTTTCCCAAGTTTGCTTTTCTCGCCCCTCAAGCCTATTCCATGGATGTATGTACCCGCTTCTCTTCTTATCGCTGGCACGCACGCACGCACGTACACACGCACACGCTTTTTCAACGCTCACAGACTCACCAATTGATGAATACACTTTGATCCGTCCAGCTATACGATTGAGGCCGGACAATCATACACCACGGCTCTGCTGATGCCACTGAGTGGCCGCAGGGCCGCCTGCCCCGCGAATCCGCGTCTGGGTCACGCCCATCGAGAAGCTTACAAGGCGGCGCCTGTCATGGCTGAATGGTCGATTTTCATCTGTCGGCTGCTTTGCCCGTATCATTACCGAACAATCCGTGAAGCCACAAACGGCCTTGGGCTTGCTTTTTCTTCCTCATATTTTTTTCGTTCAAATACGTCCAACGACGAGCGTTTGAACTGGCCGAAACATCGATGTGGCGACTCCGCCGCCTCCTTTCGTTTCCTTGCCTTTGATACGTTCCCCCCAAGCCCTTGTTCCCTGCTTCTGTTTGTTTGGGCGATGAGCGAAAAGAGGTTCAGCCTCCCACTATTATCATATTTCCATCCATCCCATCCTTTCTATTCTCGACAAGGACATGGAACAGAACAACATCCTCGGCTCTTTGAGGCCCTCTTCCCCTTTATCCGTACACATCTGTACACTGTGTCGCTTTTTTTTCCTTTTTTTTCCTTTTCTTTTTTTTTCTATACCCTTTCTTTTCTTCCCTTTCGAAACTGCATCGGTGCTACTATCATCATCTCCGTCTCTTGACTCTTCATTGTTGTCTTTCCTGCCCCTTGCCCCCTGCCCCCGTGCCCCGTGCGTCTGATCCAGGGTGGCTGTGCCCACCAAACAAGAAGTAATAAAAAGAGACGCCCCAGACGTTTCAAGAAGCGGACATGACATGATGCCCTCGTGTTGACGACGAATTCCAGTTCCTGGCACCCGACGTTGGCTAATTTGAGTTGCTGGACACAAAGGTTCAAACGCGACATGACACGGCTGGCTTGTCGAACTGACCCGGAATGGGGAAATTACGCAGCTATGCTTGAGCACTGTATTGCCTGTCTGGTGTGGATGCTAAAAGCTGAATCTCCCAGAGCTGGCTACGGATACCTCGGCCGCTGGCTGGCGGATGGACTCTAATTTCTACACTAACCTATACCACCGCTGGCCAGCTGTCGACGCCACCACGCCTTGGATGCCGCCTGGCATGCCAGCCTCTGCAGCTGGCTTCTCCATCCCTTGTAAGTCAGTCCACCATTGCCGTCTCATCGCACGTTTAGCCTTGCTGGCACTACAGGACTCTGATGCGCAGAAGCTTAAAACAGACAAGGCCAAGGCCCCCCAAAAAATAATAAAAATAAAATAAAATAAAAATAATAAATGCAAGCCGAAAAAAAGAAAATGTAAGATTTTTTCTCTTCAGGAAAGAGGGAAAAAAAAAAGAAACGAAAAAGAAAGAGGACCCTGGCAGAGGCTGCCTTCTCACCAGCCAGCCTTGACACACACCTTGGACCCCTGGTTCTCTCCTCTCTTCTCGAACCGAACCGAACCATTCTCGTGCCAGCGTCCGCACAGATGATCGCCAGGCGGACAATCCCTATTATACGCACCCAGTCAGACTCTCAGCCAGCTGGCCAAAGGGCTCAGTGTCCGCTCGCGCCTCATCACCCAACAAACACCAACAGGTATGATCCCTCACCTCTCTTTCCCTCTCGCACTGGTCTACCACCCATCTCTCTCCTCTCCGTGATGATCTTTCGCCCTTTCTCGGCCCCTTTGGTCTTGGCCCTCCCCTCTCCCCGCCGAGTAACCCATCTACGAAGTAAGACCTCAAGACCCTCACTGATCCGCATGGCCAGCATGCCCCCCTCGTAGATCCCTTTGGCTTCCTTCATTTTACCCCCGTGCTCCCTGTTTCTTTGGTGATTTAGCCAGCGTCCATCCCGAACTGCGCTGGAATAGCCCTTTTCGTACCTACCGCAAACTCTCCTTGCAACAACCGAGCGCGAACTTACCTCGGACTATTACGACGCTGCCCTTGTCTTCCCTCTTTTTGTCTCCACTCCCCACCCTCCCTGCTCTACTACACTAGTATGTCCGGAGATGGAGGGCCTTCTTTAACCCAACTGGTAATAATAAGGGACTGGACCTGGCGGAAACTACGGTACGCTATTGGAAGATCCGGGTCTAGTCTGCGTTCCCAAAGGCCAGTTTGTGTCTCAAACTCCGGTCAAGCGCGCCTAGTTACAGTTAGTCACAGGTAAGAAAGACGACAGGGAGCTTGCCCCCGAGCCTAAGAACAAATGAAATGGCCTCGTAGTGATGAAAATGGTCTTATATATTAGTGGCGGGCTAGTTTTGGATCGTCTGCGACTGGCCATGGGTGCAGCTCTCATGACAGCACTCAATAATAGCAGCCTCATCTGTTCTTCGTTGCCACTTCTCACCTTGCCGGCAGCGGGATGACACGAGGGCTCGTGTCGTTATACGTTCTCACCCATTATCCGTCCGCAGTGGACAGAGCACAGCAAAAGACCAAAAGCACCTACTTCGTACATTGAATGCTTCGAGGTGTACTTCGTACCGTACTGCTACCTTAAGCGCGAGCGACCAATATATTCTCTGTGCCGTCCCGATATTCTCATCATGGCCACTACCGTCGCATATAGCCCAGGGGGGGGGGGGGGGGGGGTGAAGCCAAAAAAAAAAAAAAAAGGCTATATTCTCCATCTCTTTCTCCTCCAATATGCTGGCAGTCAAACCCGTAAAGCCGACCGCGAATAAAACGTGCCGGATCTCCCTCTTTCCCTCCTGGTCCTGAACCAGGATATCTCGTCCTCTGGGACGGACGTGCGCCCGCGACCCTACCGTGCATACTCCCACCTTGCAGCCCTTTTCGTTCCTCTTCTGCCGCGCATGCAGCGCGCATCACACCTTTCGTTGCGGGGAGGATTGAAAGAAAATAGCAGAGAGGGTCACTGGTAGAAAAGGGTCAAAACAAGGAGAGAGGTTTCCTTGGAGTACAATTGATATTGATATCCCCCACCGTCTCTCCGGCATGGCCAACGTTAACATGCGACTTTCCGGTGGGGCGGGGAAACGAGGAAACACCCAGCGGCTCACAGCAGCCAGCAGGGAACAACAAAGATATCAAGAGTCGACTCGACCACTCTTTGCTGACTGCACGCGCTGGCCTTGCTCTCCGTTTCACGGCGCCCCCTTAAAGACGAAAACATTGACCAGTCGTGACAAATACCAACCTACACAGCCACGGAACCTCTTCCGCCCCTCGTGCGCGCCAGAAGCACGTAAAACCTGCATGTTCAAGGCGCAAGCAAGGGGCCGATGGGCGATCGCCCGGCTCTTGATCTCGGAGTTTACGCCCTTGGCACACTCGAGTCTCGAGTTGAGTCGACCTAATTCATCCACTCCCAGACTTTACTTCCCGACTTGGAGACCTTGTCAGACTCGTAAACAGCGATGGGGTGGGAGAGCAAGAGACACACGGTACCAGGGTGTATCCTATAAGATTGTAAACGCCCATCATGCTCGTCAGTGGGTAAGGAAGAAGAAAGAAGAAGGGTTGCACTTGGAAATTAAACCACGCTTTGTATTGGCACAATTGATATCAACAAGAGCTCCCCTCCTACTCCGAAGTCACTATTTTCTCCTCAAGGGTTTTTTTAAGAGTTTTGGGTTTCCAGAGCCGCGCACTCCTCCTGCACCGTCTAAAAAAGAACATACCAATCCTCTTTTTGTAAAACAGATAAACAAGGTTGACACAGAAGAAAACACGGGGGTGGGGGGCGAAACCGATGCTCCTGTTGACGTACGAACAAAAATGAACAACCGCGATTCAAAGACGTTTGGTCGAAAGGAAGATTGGCTCCAAAGCAGAGGAGGGAGGCCCGCCAGACAGAGCATCGGGGCGCCATCCACGCCTGGAGAAACGGACATCTCGGCCAAAGAAAATGGAGCGAGAAGGGAGTGAATCTCCGCCGTGGACTCCCAGGCCCTAGGACGAACGTTGCGTATGTTCTTTTCCTTCTGTCTGGATGGCTAACCTTCCCCATCTTGCGACAGCAGCCTACCACTTGCGGCCAGGACTGATAGTCTTCCATACGCCCGCATCAAAACACGCACACGCCCCTGAGCACCTACTCACAACCCACTTGCCACTACCCTACCTTCACCCCACCGGTAAAATGGACTGTTTGGTAAAGACGTAGGCTCTGAAACTTTTAACCGGAATGCGCCGAGATGAATCTCAGTTGTACGAATTGGGATGTCCTAGTCTTCTCGGTCAGTTCGGCGGTGCCAAATGCTTGGTCTTTCTCTATCCTCTTCTCTTCGATTCTATCGCCACTGGTCGTGTCCCTGCAATGCCCCCCTGTTACATCCGCTGAGTTGTATACACGTAGCGAGTCCGGTTACCGGGGAGGGGCAGGTTTATTGAGTAGCAGTACAGCTGAGGCTCTAACCTTCAAAGAGCCGTGACACCCCATCAAGCTCGTCGTCCTTACCACCCGACGCGCCTCCACTCCCCTGCTGATGGTTCGGCTCTGGAGCCTTCATGAACTCCTGAGCCATCTTAGTTCGTCCCGCTCTCTTAGAGCGGCTGGCGGTCCCCGATATGCCTGAGAGTTTGCCCATCTCCGAGATGCTCACACCTTTGACGTCCTTGAGCAGCTCGAGTACAAGGGCACGCTGCTGCCTAGAGTGTGATCCAGGCTTCGAGATGAACGGCGTAAACTTTTGTAGCTCCGTCTCCGTAACCCCAGGGAGCGACAGCAAGATGTTGGTCGCCGTGTTTGTCATGGTGCTGTAGTATACAATGATGGCCGCGATCAGGGCGGCGAGGTCCTTTTGTAGGTCTACAAAATAGGCCTCATTAATCGAGGTGATGCAAGCCTTAAGCACGTCAGACGCAATGTACTCCCGGATCATGGGCACTACTTCAGCAGGGAGTGGACTCGTGTCAAGGTACTGATCAGCGCTCGGAGTCTCTGGTGGTCCTCCACCCGCGCTGCCGGGGTTAGGTACAGCATTGTGACTCTCTGCGGGCGGCAAGTCCTGGAACTCTGGTACAATAGATTTGAAAACCCGTAGAATGATGCTGCAACACCTCGTGTCTCGCATCCTGATGGCATGCGTGCAGAAGACTAGCAAAGGTTCGACAATGTTGAGATGCATCAGGCAGAATTTACGGAGAGAAGGATACTTCATGGGTGGCTTTCCGCTCTCGGCACGCAAAGGAGGATCTGTTGGAAAGAATATGGGTTAGAATAAGCAAATCTTGCACAGGGTCTGGGTCGATACGACCACGGCTGTGCACGCAGTAATGAACTCGGAGAAGAAAGGGGGGGGGAACCGGCGCGGATTGGGCGGCCCGTCAACACTTACTTTTCTTGGTCGGGTCCAAAAAGTCCGCCACCATTAGAGATGCGGTGTAAGTAACCTGCCTTAGGATGCTCTCCGCTTTCATCTCCTCTGTCAACTCATCGCCTTCTGCGGAAACTGTCTGTCGGTTGGCTATCGTCTCCCATTCTGAGCTAATCTTCCGATCCATCTGTTGGAAGGCGGTCGAGAGCAAGGGGGGAAGGAAGTGTTCACGTTGCTCCACGGGACAGTCATCCACAAGATACCTGACCAAGTTCAAGATATTCACCTGCTGGTGAGTCGAGAGATAAGTCGCATCTCCCAAGAGGGCCCGCGCTAGCGGCTCCGGCAAATCATCAAAACCGTAGAACTTGAAGTCGAGGCGGCTAAGGCAGTAAATGATGGCGTAGCAGGTCTCCCGGACAAAGCGCAACGACCCACGAATCGTGGACCCCAGGCCTTCGAGCGTCCCCTTCTTATCCATGACTCGAGCGTAGAAGTCGTCCTTGCTACCCTCCGAAATGCCCGCCTGCCAAAATCGGTCACTAAGAACGCGGCCGACAATAGACCGCATATCTGACGGCAGTCCTGACCAGTTCTCCGGATTATGAGACGCATGCGCGTGGCTAGAATTTGAAATAGCGTCAATCACCAACCCTAGGAACACGAAGTGGTGCGGGAATATGCATAGGAGACATCCTACCTTAGGAATTGAAGAATATATGGAAGAATGCCGACAACGCTATCTCCCCAGAGACTATACGACGCCATAAAGGCACTAGAAGACTTGTCAAGCCTCTCGACAGAAAAGGCAATGAAAGACTTTGTCGAGCGCAGGGGAAGCAACTAGTTGAAAAGCCATTCATTAGTTCATGGGTGCAATCACGCGGAATGGTAAGTCAGGGGGCAATTCATACCCTGAGCCGGTCCTCAAGCTCGGCCTGCAAAGTGAGACCCTCCGCATCAAGCTCGCAGGAGCCCCAGTCCTTCACTTGATCCACCTTTCGGCTGGCCAAGTACTGTTGGGCCTTGTCCAGACCCAACAACTGGCAGAATGCTTGATGCGAGGATATAGACTCCTGTAATTGCGGGCTTTGCCACTGCACCTTGATAGGGTCGACGAACTGTTGCAGCCGCTGAATCTTGGCCTGGAGGTCCAGTCTCGATGTTCGATGGCTGCGGCAAAATGGAATGTCAGTTCAACGCCTAGAGAACCTAGAAAGTATATGTCTGATACGTTTACGTACATGATGAGGAAGAGGAAGCTCTCGTAGGCAACGATACGCTTATCATCCAGCGTCCCTGAGCTGACCATCTCTTTCACCTTTGCTTCAAGGTCTCCGTAGACATTCTAAATAGTACGTTAGCAAAGAGACCGAACGGGCAGGAATTAGTAGGAAGAGCAGAGAATCATACGAGGAGATGGTCTGGCATCTTTGTGGCTAAACGGTGGAGTTCGATCATGCTGTCGGCCTGCAAGTCCTTGATGGCATCGTTGTAAGCCCTATGCTCTGGCTGAAGAGCCGGCCAGGTCATCAAGATATGCTCGAGGACCTTGAGCATCAGGTTGGCATTGTTGTCTAGGGCCGTCGTAGAGAATGATACTAAAAGCTGGAGCACTCGCTTCCTAATTTGGGGGTCCTATTCAGTAGAGAAGGAGTTGTCAGTGCGTTGTTCGCTCCGTCGATAGGCGCAAAACTTACCTCAAAGGTCATTCCGAGTAACTTGTTACACCAAGCCTCGAGGTTTGTCTCCAACTCTCCTCGCTGATGCTGGAATCAGCTCCCATACTATGTGCGATATTGGGGAGGGAGTATAATCTTACACTTTCGTCCGCTCTCGGGGACGACCTCCACTTCACGAACCCCTTCAAGGCAGACTCGATGACAGTAAACTGAGCATCGATTCGAAGAACTGGCATGGAGTGTTTCGAGTATTTGGAGACTAGAAGCAAAGTAAGTAACGCGAAGACGCATAAATGGGGAACCAGCACGTGGCACAACATACTATCCAGGGGAGGTTGGCCATCGTATAGATGCTGAAGAACCTCGTCAGTTTGACGGAGAATATGAGAGAGCGCATCGGCCAACTTCAGTTGTACAATCAACTCGATCAGTTGAGAACTGTATCGTCGGTAGTTGCCCAGGAAAGCATGTCGTTCCGGGACGGTATCAGTGTCTTCAAGCAGGAAGAGATACGAAGGGTCTTCCGAGTCCTCAGGCAAGTTCTCGTAGCGGATGAGCCTAGTTGAGCACACCTCTAACAAGGGGCCAATAACATCAAGATTGGCCGCATTTGGGCCAATGTACCTGCTACTGAGCAGGCGGGTCCAAGAAACAAGGACAGGAATCGATACAACAAGACTCTTGTTTTGAACGACGAGAAGTAAAAGGTGCAGGAAGCCTACGATATCGGTGCCCTGCTTAATGACGGTGAATTTCCGGTCGATGTAGCTACCGAGACAGGACAGCATCTTTCAACAGCCAATTGGTCAGCACAGACTTGCAAGAACGCCACTCGCGTACAAGAGGCATGGTCAAGTGAGTAAGCGGGAAATGGCGATATGATGGGTAACTCACCTCCGAGAATTTCTTCGCAAAGAGATACTTCTCCTCGTCGATATCCTGCGCGTCGACGGTCGACCACTCGGCAAGCCTCCGGAAGAGGTTGACGGTATCGGGTTCGTACATGGGCATGACGAGGTCCTTGAACTCCTGGTCTGTGAAATTGGTACGACAGTACAATGCATGGAGAGCATCCAATGAGGCCTGGAGTGTAAGAGAGCGTTAGCGAAGTTCAAGGGATCCTCGTACGTCATTCGCTGCAGCAGGGTGGGGATCGCGTATGTATGGTTCTTCGGTGGGGCATAAGAGGCGAGCTGCTCTTGGCCTACCTTTTGGACAGAGATGCACGAGACCGCGAGGCAGCGGACCATGATTGGAACGCTGTTCGCGGAGTAGATAGCCTTGGGGATGGCCCATGTCATTAGAGAGTGGATAACGGAGAGCGCCTTCAGAGCGCAGCTGCGGACGGGGTCGTTGTTCTGGACATCGGCGGCTAGACATTGGTCCAGGAACTCGGAAAGACGAGCGAGCCAACCCTCTGTTCCATAGCGAACCTCGGGCCCAGCCTGCCTGTTGGGGAAGGACTCGGCCAAAACGCTGCTAGGCGTGAAGATTTCCACACAGGCCTTGCTGAGGACGCCTTCCCGCATGACAACCACGGCATCGTCACCGTTAAAGACCTCCTCCGAAAGCGTCTCGAGGACAAACATGACCAGCTCCTTGTGAACAGGCGAGTCGGGTATCTCCCAGAGCTGCACGAGTAGCCCATCCATATCCATCCATTCAGCCGCCCAGCTTCGCTTCGCGACGTCTACCCACAGTTGGGCCGTCTTGTTGCGTAGGTAGGTCGGGTCGTCTCGGGAGACGGCCCGGCACAGTTCCAAAACCCAGCCACGGAGGGCAGCGGCTTCCTGGGGACCGTAGGAAGCCCATTTGTGCTTGATTGCATGTTCGAGAAGGGATAGAGCGTAATGGCGGACGACGGGGGATTGGGATTTGTCGGAGGCCAGAGTGTAGCCTTGGAGTGGGGCTTCGGGGTATGCCTTGACTTGCTCCAGGAAGTCCTGGGCCTCACGACGGGCGTTATTCGATGAAAAGGGGCTGTGGACGACTTCGAGAGCCTGATGAATCTTGGCAATACCATCCGAGGCAGAGGCGTTTCCGGGCGCCGAACTGAAAAGGTTGCCCGCGCCGCCGTTGAGGGGTTGGGCAGCCATTGCGACGTGAGTTGTCGGATTCGACTGGATGATGGGTCTCTACCAAACGAGTTCGCCCGTGGAGAGCAGGGCTAGCGGAGAAAGGGAAATTCACCGGAAGCTCAGGCCGAAGCTGGCAACGTATACATCGAGATCGCGTCGCGGGGTGGGGGAGAACGGCGGTTTGGCGTAAGAGGAAAAACACGGCGGATGAGGTCGATGGCGGCGAGGCGATGGGAATACAATCGCTGAGGTTTCGGTCGAGGTGAGTACGAACGAGAAGCGTGCTCGGTTGAAGCTTCAGGCAAGTTGCAGCAGTTTCCCAGCCGATGAATCACGAAATTCGTGGGGCAAATATTCGCCCAAAACCTGCGCTGGCGATACAAGAGGGCGATGATGACAGTAGTGGCAGGAAGCAGGGAACTGGTGTAGCCAAGCAGGTGTGGTGACGGTGACTAGGCTGGCTAGATTTAGCCCAGGCAAAGAAAATGTTTGGGTTCCGCTGTGGTGGTGAACTGAACATCAATCGAGTTTGCAAACACGCCCCCAACGCCTGGCCGCAGGGCTAATAGCCACCGCCGCACAGGGACAGACAACATTAAGCAACAACCTATTGGAACAAGGTCTTGAAAGGACCAGAGCTTACATGTACTAGCCTGAGCTCCAGTGCTTGGGGTGGCCCCACCTGGCAGGGGTTGGCAGGTGTATCTGTACTTTTTTCAGCACCAGTGGTCACGGTTCCTCGTGCAATGAAAAGAGTACTTGTACTTTAATCCCTAGCTGGATGCAGGTAGTGGCGCTCCAGAGATCTTGAATTTCTCATCTGGCCCTGGCCACCCAAAATGCGACCTCCACACCAACGGACGACAGCACCAAGCAGGTACTGCAGCTGAATCTTCAAATGAGTCGAGGGCTGGGAGCTCCCAAAGGCGTAGGCGGCCAACTATTTGACTATTTGACCCCCTTCGGCTTTTGCTTTAAGTGACCCCATCCCCCCGCGGAAGATGCACCTGGTTGACTTGTTCTTTTCTCATCCCTTCTAAGGAACTCCCTCTTTTGCTGCGCTCAAGGCTGTTTGGCAGAATTGATATCAAACTTCCCAAAGACAAAGAAGCCTGTCGTAGAAGCTGGTTGAAGCGACATTAATCGATCCCAGACTACCTGATGGCATCCAATCGCTACCGTAGTTCATGGATTTATGTTCTTCGAAGCGATAAACAACCTCCGCCGAAGCCGTGCCGTCCCGAAGGATTGAGAGGTCCACTATCCTGGTCCCGGCATGCATGCACGATGCCAACAGGCGAATTGTCCAACCATCACCTACCTGGCCAACTTCATGGATTTTAATGACTGCGAGCCTCCAAACGCCGCCTCCAAGGCTATGATCTACCAAGAGTTTTGTCCTCTTCACTCCGAAAGTGGTTTGTGGGTCTTGAATAGCAAATACCCTCAAGCTTTCATCATAACAGCCTGTTATGACGAGTCGTGAACCATCATTTAGGTGTAGAGAAAGAGGCAATATGGCCGTGACACCTGCGCCATGGTCATTCTTCATCGCTACCGATGGGTAGGGCACGTCGGCAAGGGTTGGCTCGCCATCACCGTCTAACGCCGGAGATAACGAGGTGTATCTAAGGCCAGAGTCGTCGCCACCAGCATACACGACCGTATTCTGCGCGCCCTCCGTACCAGGGATTGGTGGGCTCAGTGACACGCACCAACACTCGAGCGTATTCGCGATTGGCAGTTTCTGAGATGCAATGACATCGAAGGTTGTAAGACTAAGTCGCACTAGCCTAACCTCGCCCGTCGAAGTTGTCACTGCGAGCATGTCTGGGGATGAAGGATGCCAGGAAAATGATAGGAAAAGCACATTTTCTTCTATGTCAGGTATTCTGCTAGTCGTGATCCGCTGTAACGGCTCCGATGGGCAGTGGCTTGGATCAAGGCGGAATACGGAGATGGTTGCTGTGCTTGACACGACAGCGGCAATATTCTCGTAGCCCTTGAGACGGTGGAAATGCAGGTCTAATATGGCAGAAGGGTAGGCTAAGGTCTGGACAAGGTGCCTGGTCGATGGCTGAGTCAACGGTGCAAAGAGCCACAAGGCTGAGGTGAGGCATGCTTACAGATGGTCCTCCTGTAGGCGAAAAGTTATTAGGCTACCGTTTCGATTCTGTGGCGTTTTGCGGGCTGCCCCTTGACCAAACTCGTCTCCGTCCCTTTCCGTGTCGGTTTGAGCTTCGCCCTTCTCTAGGTTGTAGGTTCCCACGACGAAATACTCGGGATGCGCAGGGCAAAATTCTATGCAGCTAGGTGGTAGATCGAGGAGGGTCGAGGCTTTGGGCGCAACCAGTGGCCCCTCAAGGCCATCCCGTTCCATTGGAAGACGAATACAGGAACAAAGCTACCTTGAGAGGAGGAAAACAGTCTACCGGAAAGTAACAGTTGAAACGTAGCCCTAACAGCTCATTCTTCTTGGGGGCCTGGAAAATAACAAGAAATGCAATTCCACGCGACGGCCACCGTCACACTAGGAAGATTCTGCTTGGGGTTAAATTTCTGCTCAGTTTGACATTTGCGAATCCGGCTGGCATTCGGATCAGAGCCCCTCATAGCCAGCGGCGCGCGGGGCAGCTGCGACCGCTGGTATTCGTCGGGGAACCGGGCCCAAAAACCGCGACTGTGGTGCGTGATGTGGCTGAAGATCCATGCGCCACCCACTACAACTACTTCGTATGAAGTCCACAAAATCCACTCCCCTTCGTCGAACAACCCCGGTCCGACAGGCGCGGATGAGTGACCAGGTTTCTACGCAGTGGCGTTTTCGGATGGCAATGGAACTCTGAAAATACTTTACGAAGAAGCAAGGTTTCTTGATCAGGTGTCGAATGTTCATGAACTGCTCAGTATTTCTCCAGTGAGCAAGTGTCCAAGGGTGGCAGCTGTTAGGTGCCAAGGCACATCGCTTCATCTACATATGCCATCTTGAATCCGGTTTCCAAGTACCGCCAGAACTCAACTCAGACACCAGTAGACCATGACACTCAGGGGCGGATTTTCCGGAAGCTGACGCCATGGATCCAATGGATCTTGATGACTCCGATTTTTACGGTGAGAGATACGAGAGGAATCGCGACTTCCTCAGCTAAACTTGTATTCCGCCGTGCATCCATAGACTAATTTGATTATCCCAATCTGACTAGGTGATGATGACACTGTTGCCGACCTGAAGCAGAGGGTCAAAGAATTCAACACCGATAGATGGTGGAAAGATCGAGCAATGGTCCCGCTCCAACCGACGCCATCTTTCACAACTCCTCGAAGCAAGACTCACCTGCATAACCCGTATCAAGGATACAACTTCGCTTGGCAGTTAACGGAATCCCTCGATGATTTTTTTACTCGCCTCCCGCCGGCAACGACAGACGCTGAGGACAAGTTACCCTGGATTTACATCTGCAACCCGTACGTCCAACGCAAGCCGAAAGCCGAAGCCCAGAGTCATGCGAGCAAAGGCAACGAGGATGAGGGACCTGAAGAGGATGGAAGCAATCTTTCCATGGCGAATTCTGGAGGCATGGAGAGGCTCCACCTCTTGACCAACTTTATTCAAGGCGCTCTTGCCATAGGAGGGAACGTTCCCGCGGTGCTAAAGGACATCGAAAACCAGAAACTGCAAGCTATGCAAGACATTCTCAACCTCGCACATGCGTGTAAAGTGAGGTGTGGCAAGGTAGGTTTTTAGAGAATGCCTGCAGGGGTCATGTCGCGGAATTTTGAGCTAACGGGTGAATGAGTGGATGATATTTTGCGATCCATCCACCGTGAATGAGGTCTGGGAAAAAGTCGCCCGAGCCACAGCGAATAACGAGCTAGGTATTGCTGCCAAGGTCGCGCCGAGGCCGTCAGAAGAGTTCGGGAGAAGGGAGCGCCTCACTTGCGTATACACCGCCGATTTCAGGGACCGGCGAGATGTAGGCAGGGTTCTTCGACGACTGAAGGAGCTGGGGCTCGTCAACTCTAGAGATAAACCGCTCTACTATAAACCTGGTGTGTGATGATTTTCTCCTCGGAACATACCTGCGAGCGCGCGTTCTAATGAAGAATAGATATATACACATATATTGGTATTGGGAGCGGGAACCCTTGGGGCGTTCGGGCGTCAATTTATTCCTCAAAAGATACCTTTCCAGCTGTCTGAGGTGAATGCATGGCCTAGGTTAGTATACGAACGTGTAGCGGCGAATAGCTCGTCTTCAAAGCATGTACTCGGAAACGGACACCCCTAGATAGTATGCTTATATTCAAAGCCTGAAAATTTACCGAAAGTATGTGACCCTCAACGCCTAGAATGATAAATGTATAACACATTTCCGTGAAATGCATAACCTCATGCATGGATAACAGATGCCTTACCAGACGTGAGTTGCTTCGCAATGGATCAATGCTATATCCCATGTAACCACAAAAGAAAAAAGTTAGTGCGCGCGAGCGCCGCAAGCTCGTAGATCAGCTCACACAAATGCTGCGCCGCCTTTTTATGACTCAAGAGTATTGCAG
This sequence comes from Lomentospora prolificans, assembly GCA_029532625.1. Classification (NCBI taxonomy): domain Eukaryota; kingdom Fungi; phylum Ascomycota; class Sordariomycetes; order Microascales; family Microascaceae; genus Lomentospora; species Lomentospora prolificans. Next base: position 1,175,391 of record JARFXM010000003.1, read on the forward strand.
AGTAGTAGCTGCCTGCGCATGTCCGTGAACCGAGTTGTCTATCATCTGGCCGGGGTTTTCATCATCGCTGATGGACTTCAAAAGCAAGACCAACCGGTAAGCGCTGTTTCCGTTGAGGTAATAGCGATGGAGCTTTTTCGACCTGAGGAAGCCTAGCCGTTCGTAGAGACGCATGGCCGGGATGTTGGTTTCTTCGGTTTCCAGAACAATCTCCTGGGCGTTGCGCACCATCATGGCATCGATCGCCTTTTTCACCAAGGTGGTCGCGATACCATGGCCCCGAAAAGCTGAGGCAACCGCGAGCATAGCGATGTAGCCTCGACGTGTGGGGGGGGAGTGGGAGGCATGGACCTCTAATTTACATACAATGACTCCGACGAGAGATGAATCCCTAGGGTCGAGAGCCTATAATACTGTAAGCATGGTGGTCCGACCAAAGAGAGCTTAGGTAGTAGCGGGCTTGACGGCAGAGTCTCTGGGAAAACCAGCCATTGTTGGAGTGAATGGGTTGTGAGGGAATCCCGGGAGTGGTGAATACGTCTCAGACCTATCACGTACCATGAAACATAAGTGGGCCCATTGGTAAAGGAAATAGCGGTACACATATATGCTATATGGTTCGCTCAAGTCCTTTGAAATGAGGGACCGTATGGAGGGTAAATATTTTTCTTCAAGGTCATGAGAATACTGGACGTAGTTTAACTCGGGGGATGGCGCCGCTGTTGGAGTCGACTTGGCTTCCGCCATAGTGCGCCGCTGGTAGACGAACAAAGGCGGTGGAGAAGGGTGAGAAGGGCAGCGGAAGAAGAGGAGTGCTTGTTTGGAGACGACTAGGGGCGCAGGAGGCGCCAGCTTCTCATGGCGTGTGACAGAGTTTGAAAAAGACCAATATGTCTGAGTGAGGCCCCGGTTAATCAATATCCACTGATAAGGAGTGCAACTTTGAGATCAAAATGGCCAGAATGTGAGGTAGAGTGGAGGATAAGACAACTCAAGGAGGAGAAGGGCAGGAAATCTCCGTGCGCGGCGCGTGGCAGGTTTATCTGAATTGGCTGGCTCCTCTCTCGGCGCCGTAAACTAGCATACGAATGCAGCCGAGACGAGATTGGCCGTGCAAACTGGAGTCGGAGATAAAGTCTGGAACGCGTTGATCGTCCGGTCTCCAGTGATGTGGACTTTAGCTCGGGACGTGGTGAGATGGATCAGGGCTCTGACAATCACATGTCAAAACCCTCACGCGGACTGTCGCGGGGCTATTGCGGTCGCAAGGTAGCACTCAGGGAGGAGTTATCAATTTTAGACGGCGGGATAGAAGCGGAGGTTTGCGAGTTCCGGCTTGAGCGACTGAGGAACATTGAAGAGAGTACAGAAAACAGAGTGAGAAGATAAAAAAAAAAACCCTTTCGTTGTCCTCTTGTGCATGTGCTGGAATTGTGGGGATTGTTTTCACTTGCGCTTACGGAGTAGCTAGTACAGCTGTTCTTCTTAGAGAGCAATATGTATGTCAGATAGAAAATATGCCTGTGAGATGCAGAAACTTGTGTCTGTGTCTAATATCACAGTCAGGGCTTCCCACTACCAGGATGAGCCGGTCTAGGTTGAGGTTAGAAGCGAGATTTAGTCTTACAGGGTCTCAGGAGTGTACCTGTGCTGGCACTGTTGATCAAGACCATTTCTCTGACGTTAAGACTTCCTGTACTTGTTACATTGGGATTTGGGAAGAATACCATGGTTTAATTGGATTCTCAATGTCTCAGATACGGATTCGACAAAGACTGTCCTAACTGGCGATAGCCAACGAGACTCCATTTTGATGTTGCGAAGGCAATTTTGGTGGATCAATTTGCATTGACGTCAGTCAATTAGCCACTGAGTGGCTTCAATGATCTTTCCACCATTAGCATTTTCCAATTCCATGGCTACCTCGTGTTCCTGAAGCCATGCCACTTCGCCCTTGCTAAAGTCTGAAGTGGTCCATCCCTATTAGTGGTGCAGATACTGGGATCTTCTTAACTGTTCCTTTGTGCCTACCTATATACCTTTAACGATCTCAAACGACAAAGTGCAGCTCATTACTATCTCCTGATCTCCCAACCCCGCCACGTTTCTCGCGATAGTCGCGTACTGGACACCGACGCGATCCGCCATGTCGGCCGCCACTCTCCGTCGCCGGGGTGGGCCATCTACATTGGCGGCCACGATACAGCCAGCAGACAGCGAACCCGCTCTAACTATAGAGGGAGACGAGAAGCAGCGACCTGTAGAGATTCACGCCGAAGTCGTTCAGGAGAAGCCCAAGACACGGAAACGCCGAAATACCTTCATCTTCCTCCTAGGTAGTTTGTTTGGCATCGTAGCCGCAGGCTTCTTCGCTTCCACAAATGACCTTATAGATTTTCCGGAGCTCAGCGACTTGAGCATGGACAGCTTGCTAGACGTCCTTCCCGCTGGCATTGTTAAGGATTATAGGGACCTTCTGGTAACCATCGCCCTCCTGCTTTCTAAAAGCCTTTCTCTTATTTTGCGGGATGATGACCCCTAATGATATGTTTCCCGTCTAGAAAGGCGAACGAGACATGCTCGACAGCTACGAAGCGTTTTCCGTTGGCCTGAAAGCGCAGGCCGAGGGCCTTTCAGCACACCACCCCATGATAATGATCCCCGGCGTTATCTCTACCGGCCTCGAATCCTGGGGCACGGCCAACATATCACGATCCTACTTTCGCAAGAGGCTATGGGGAAGCTGGACCATGATGACAGCATTGGTCATGGACAAAGAGTCCTGGAAGAAGCACATCATGTTGGACAAGACGACGGGTCTCGACCCACCATCTATCAAGCTCCGCGCTGCGCAGGGCTTCGATGCAACCGATTTCTTCATTACCGGATATTGGATTTGGAACAAGATTTTCGAGAACTTGGCCTCCATTGGATACGACCCGACGAACGCTTTTACCGCCGCCTATGACTGGCGCCTCTCCTACCCTAATCTTGAGGTGCGCGACCGGTATTTCACGAAGCTCAAGTCGTATCTCGAAACATCTCTGGAAACCTCGGAGACTAAGGCCGTATTAGTTTCCCACAGCATGGGCAGCCAAGTGCTCTTCTACTTTTTCCATTGGGTCGCCTCGGAATACGGAGGGAAGGGCGGTGACGACTGGGTGGAAAGGCATGTCGACTCTTGGATCAACATCAGCGGCTGTATGCTCGGTGCGGTCAAGGACGTAACCGCCATACTGTCGGGAGAAATGCGCGACACTGCGCAGCTCAACGCTTTCGCTGTGTATGGGTTGGAGAAGTTCCTTAGTAGAGAGGAGAGAGCCGAGCTCTTCCGGGCGATGCCCGGAATCTCCTCTATGTTACCAATCGGAGGCAATGCTGTCTGGGGCGATGCACAGGGAGCTCCTGATGATCAACCTGGTCAAAACTTTACATACGGGTCGTTTCTGAATTTTCGAGATGAGCCTGAGGCTACGAGACCTTCCCGCAACTTGACCGTCAATGAGGCGATGGACTATCTTCTAACGACGACAGACCCGTGGTACCGAGATATGATTAAACGTTCATACTCACACGGCATCGCGCATTCCAAGGCCGAGGTTGACGAGAACGAGAACGACCCAAGGAAGTGGATCAATCCTCTTGAGACGAGGCTTCCCCTGGCACCTAGCCTCAAGATTTATTGCTTCTATGGAGTTGGAAAGCCGACGGAGAGAGGATACTACTACCGAGCCCCGGAAAAGCCGGGTCTTTCGCGGCTCAATATTACCATCGACACTACTCTGACTACGGAAGGTGTTGACCATGGCGTCATCATGGGCGAGGGCGATGGTACCGTCAACTTGCTGAGCACGGGCTATATGTGCAACCGGGGTTGGCAGATGAAGCGCTATAACCCGGCGGGGTCTAAGATCACGGTAGTAGAAATGCCACATGAGCCCGAACGATTCAACCCTCGGGGTGGTCCGAAGACGGCAGACCACGTGGACATACTCGGCCGGCAGACTTTAAATGAGCTAATCATCAAGGTAGCCGCAGGAAAAGGTGATACGATTGAGAACTACGTGGTCAGCAACATTGTGAACTACGCAGACAAGGTCAAGATCAGCGACGACGAGTAAGCTGGCATAATCTTGCCGCTTCATTTTCATCCGTTGTGCTCACCTTTTGAGTTTCATATGTCCTGGAGTTGGCTGGATGTCCTGCGTATCTTTTTTGTTGAATGTTTCTGGGGACGGTCTTTTATTCATCGCGGCCTGGTGACGGAGTATTATTGTATATTTATTCCCATTTTACGTCGGCCATTGAACATATGTGGGAGGGGGAATCTTTTGGTGTTATTCTAGAGACGGATCTATAGACAAATTCCCAAGTGTACTTTTTCGCCCCTCACGATTCTGGCTCACAGATTAGGAAGGAAGTCTCGAAGGCCCAGAGTGATGCCGGGGATTCTACGAGCGGCGCCAGTCATGCACTTACAAGCTAGTGTATGAATTGTAAGAAGGAAATGCCTGGCGGGGCGCTCGAGATTGGCATTTAACCGCCAGAGGTGTATGTTTCATGTGACGACAACCCCAAAGCGGCAGGCGAGAAGCGAGTTTGACCGTGTCAGAAGCCGTTCGCAGAAAAGCAAGACGCTTTCGGAGCCGACTCGAGTATTAGAGTGGATTAGAGAGCTTTATTAAGCTTCCAGGATGTGTTAGACTGTTCTTGCTAGGAAGTCGGTAAATCTAACGAAGGAGGAAAGGGTTCTTTGATACAATCCCTATCTCAAGATATTCAAGGGTTTGGAGGACTAGAACCACAGGTAGTGACGATGAGGGGCCCATCCCCGCATCAAATTCGATTCCCACGATTCAAGGATCGTGAAGTTGGTTTGGACTCTATTCTTCCATTCTTCCCAGTTTACCGTTCTAGGTCCTACTTTGGGAGGACCTTTCACTTCACATATTGATCCGTGTGGTAGGCGGCCTGCTATGAAGTCCCTAAACTTCAGATCTCTGGCGAGGGCTTTGATTCGGGTAGCGCAAATGGACCAATCCTCTTGGGGTTTAAGCTTCACGGTGGTTCGGGCTTGATATTCTGCCATTTTGAATGATCTCTACAGCCGATCTGGTGGAAGTTGAACCTAACATCCTCGTCCATATTACTATCAAGGTACGAGGTCACTGCATCAAACTGCGTTGATTTTCGAGCTTGGATTTCGCAGCCAACCCTTAGCCAGCGATCGCCCAGCGAGTGTAGCCGCGTACGTCTCACGCCCGTTTGTCAAGTGGGATATTAAATGGGTCGGCACGTCTTCGGCGGGCGATCGTGGTGCTGCGAAAGCCGTGACTCTCCTGTTTTTCACTGCCTGGGCCGTGTTCCGGATGTTAAGTGCATTGTTTGATCATTCTTCTTGGTCCCTTGACGCTGATGGTCTTCATTCTTGGGCATCTGTGGTAGCTTGGATGGTAGCCATCTTCCAGAGGCTCTAGAGTCGTCGGCGTCTCTGCCGTGACTTTCTGGGCTGGTTGAACATCTTTTTTTTTTTTTTTTTTTTTTGGGGGGGGGGGGGGGGCGGAGGGGTGGAACACACTAGCGCATTTCTTCTCTAGCCGTATCACCACCCGTCAGCATTAGGAGCAAGACAGGCTAGCCCTACTAGTTAGGGATGAGCGAGGTGGCGAGGGTAGTTTTGACCGGGAGAATGATCAACCACAAGCGCTTGCGGCTTGAGGGCTCGCCTCGAAAGGATTGAGTGATCGCCCCGCTATTTCTAACTTGGCGTTCCCGCTGGATGCCACTTAACAAGGCGCAAGAGGCGCGTGTCGAGCGTTCCCGAACCAACCTTGAAAGCTGGCCTGGCCTGTCCCGTATCGTTATCTGGAATACTTAGCCAGCAGGTAGGCAATGTAGCACATACTTGAGAGCCCAATGATCAATGATACTCGTGGAAGAGTGGGGTTACACCCGCTAAAATTCTCTACTAATGTCACTACTGGGGCGGAACATTGAACTTGATTGAGGGGTTGGCCCCTGTACTGTACTTGCACTCCGCCTGGCTAACTGATGACTGGATCCATCAATCAATTGATACTTCAATGTTGGCCCCTCCAACCTTGAAGTCTAGTTCTGGGCGCTGATCAAATTGCTCGTTCCCCATTAATATTTCAAGACGTAAGCTTGCAGCAAAACCCCACAACCACGACCTCAGCCTGGCGAAGCGTCCTCCAGCCGTGAGTGCAATCCGGTACCTGTGGATGTCAAAGCCTCAGCTTCGGTTTCTTCCACTTTACCCAACCCCTCATCCATCTACTCCTCAAAGCCCGCGGCTGCGTCTGGCCACCTTCCGCTCGCTATATGTCTCCTTATCACGCTGTGGCCACAACGCAGACTCCATTCAAGCGACTAACCCGTCTCCTTTATCAGAGAGGAGTTGATGTAGCCGCCAATCGGAATGACCAGGCTCGCCTCCCACCCGCCACGATTTTATTTACGACGCCGACTCCGTGACCATGACCGATTTGGATGCTAGTGTTAGCCTGCAGAGCGAGGAACAGTTTTGGCAAGGTGAGGACTCGTTTCCACTTGTCCTACGAGTCGTGTGCCCTAATTGCGGTTTGCTGCTTTATGGGCTCTTATCGCACAGAGCTGACATGTTGCAACTACTCCTTCTCTTTCCCTCTAGAACTCAGCCGAATTCTCTCCGCGCCATGCGATACCCATGAGAAAATAGACGACGCCTTGCGCGGTTGGCTCTACCTCGCGAGCGCCTTCAGAGACCAGTATGGCGACTCTGATTCCGAGGTTCTCCACTGCGCCCACCAACTCCTCCACCGCCCAATCTTCCAGGAGAACAAGGATTATGTTCGCATGCAAATCGTCTTCAGCTTCTTACAGGAGGATGAACCTAGCCCGCTGCACATAATCTCCAGCTTCCTACTGACTGACGGGTGCAGCGATGACACGGTCTTTGGGCGGATGATCTCAGAGGGCTGCTTCCCGAGGCTACTGGAGCTTTTGAATAATAACCGGCAATTGGATTTTCGTCTTCACCAAACGTTGTTGGAGCTGATGTACGAGATGTGTCGCATGGAGCGCTTACGAATGACCGATCTCTTGCAGATCGACGACGCCTTTGTCTCTCACCTCTTTCAGCTTGTCGAGGCAGGTTCGGGCGACTCGAGTGATCCATATCAGTATCCGGTGATTCGCGTCCTGGTGAGTGGAACTCGTGCTTTTGGGTAGCCCTATTTGCAGTCAACACTAACCACCACCTCGATGATTGTGCATAGCTTGTCCTCAACGAGCAGTATATGCTCGCCTCTACGGGAGCTGAAGCCGCAGGTCCACTGTCTCCTACTTCGCCGCTTACGAACCGAGTCGTCAAGCTTCTCAGTCTTCACGGATCGTCCTTCCGAACATTCGGCGAGAATATCATCCTTCTGCTCAATCGGGAAACGGAAACCTCTCAGCAGCTTCTCATTCTCAAAGTGCTCTATCTATTGTTTACGACAAAAGCTACATATGAGTACTTTTACACCAACGACTTGAAGGTCCTTGTCGATATCATCATCAGGAATCTTATGGACCTCCCCGACGAAAAGATTTCCCTTCGCCACACCTACCTACGGGTCTTTTATCCCCTCCTCTGCCACACACAACTTAACCAGCCGCCCAACTACAAGCGGGATGAGATATTGAAGGTTCTACGTATCCTCGCAGGATCGGGAAACGCCCACTTTGCGCCGACGGACGAGACAACGCTGCGACTCGTCGACCGAGTACACGGTGTCGGGTGGCTTTCCGAGAGAGATGGGGATTCCTCTCCCGACTCACTAGAGGTAAAGGCTGCGCCAACATTTTTAGGGATCAGTTTGTCCGACTCGCGCGCGGCGAGCTCGATTAGCGTGGTCGATGTCGCCGCCGTGATGGAAAAGCCTGGCGTTAAGACTCCGAGTCGAAAGACGGAGTTTGCGGCGGCCCTCAAGGAAGCCAATGATGAAAATGCAAACGAAAGCGAACACGGAGAGGTCAAGATACCATTGCCGACTATCAAGGTCAAGAAGGCCCTTCCAGAGGTCCCTAAACACCGCCATGGCGTTCCATTCACTCAAATGGCAACTTTGCATGTCAATGGTGGGAAGAAGATACCTCCTAAGGCCCCACCGCCTCGACGACGGGGAAAAATTGTAAATTCCGAGGCCAAGGTTGAAGGCAACGGAGTGCCATGACAATAGATCTGTGGCGGCGGCTATTGGACAAGAGAAGAATAGATGGGACTGGAACTGGAACGCGCGCCGTTGCTCTTCTTGTTTGCCGTCTCTACTCTAGGGGAGTCCAGTATTGTCTGCCCAATTTCGCCCATCCCCGCTTCCTTCCTTCTTTTCTTGGGACTGTCCCCAAGCCTGTCTGTCTTGAGATCAGATCCCTTCCATTTTGCCGTTGCTTTTCCTCTTTCTTCCTATTACTCAAGACAGTTAGTTCATTTTCGCACTTTCATCACTACCCGCACAGAAGTTTAGGCATTCATCACATAGCAAGGAGTTCAGGTCTTTTTAATAGGCGCAGGCTATGACCGTTGGTAGTAACGAGGAGAGGAACTTGGGATTTAGCCTGCACTGTCCATTGCGATCGATACCAGCCAGCTCGCATGCGCACCAGAGAGTGAAACTCGAATATAATCATTGGCTTGAAGCTGCCAGTCGTTGATTTGCTTTTATTTTACTCTCCCATTCTCCGCGTGCTACCTGACGCGTGACAGTTAACCTTTTGCTTGACTTGCTTGTCACTATCAAATTCTCGAAGCTGGCATCTAGCAAACGGCTGGAAGAGCAGTGTGCCTGTCCTACTACTGGAACTTTTGCTTCCACATCTCCTTCTGGCGAAAGCTGCAGAGATGTCGGGAAGTGTTGCCTGGCACAGAGACAAGCAGTCAGGCTGTGTCACTGTCTCGCCGCACGATTGTCCAGCTGTCTACATTTGAACCCATAGTAGAAGTACAAGGACGCATCGTGACCAAGCCGGAACCAAGTCAATTCACGTCATCGGCACATACACAATCTCCAATGGCGAACTTTTTGTGGTCGATGAGCCCAACCGATGAGATGCTGTGTTGTTCTTCCAGACTTCCGTCGGCGCTTCAAAAAGCTAAGAGACTACTCGAAGGTGCAACGTACGATAGCTCGGGGGATCCTGATTCGGCCTGCAACGATGCAAGCTTTTAAAATAGTTGCGTATACATGAATGACAAGAGTAACGAGGCTGGCTCTCTCTTGCCAACGCTTGTTATTTGCTATTTGAACCTAACACGTGAAACACTAGAGCTCGGGTTGTTCGAGTCTTCTTCATTATACGTCATTGTGGCTGAAGAGATGTTCGTCGCGACCTTTCTGGAGAAAGGTGGGGCTCGGCGATTTTCTTTCACTCTATATCTCCCAGAGGGATTAGACGTGTAGATTGACCAGATGGGAGGGTTAATACCTGTGCCACTTTTTCGAAGCTTATATGTGTGTGGACGTGCCCTCTGGCCGTATTACCTCCCCGCCGAGCTGACGACACCGAGGCATCGCCAACCATCACCATGTCATCAGAAAATATACCAATGGGGAAAAGACTGCGGGGTCACGAAGAAGAGCGGAAAGTCTAAGCCAGCCGTGAGCGTAGCCCACACTGCGACCCATTAATCTCTATTAGCTCTACTTTTCAGCTTGATTTCCTGGCGAGCTTGGGGGGCCAAGCCTTGGAGGTTGCCGTCTAGTTCCCGGGATCCCCTAGATGTTCCAATGCTAAGAAATTCTCCGGGCTCCCGTGCATGAGTAAGTGTGTGGTGCCGGTATCCGTTTTGTCCCCTCTTCTTATTTTTGGGGAGAAGGGGGTGGGCTTTTCACGCGGGAGGGCGAAGAGCGATCATCTTTCAGTGTGTGCGTGTAGATTGCAGGAGTACCACTAGTGTACTTCCAGAAGTATGGACGTTACGAGCGAGCCAGTTCGTGCGATTTTGCAGTGGTCGTCTCACAACAGCTTGGCGTGACATGTCGGTGACGCAAGCACTGGATCAGCGATGTGCTCTACTAAAGACGCTGCCGTTTGAACCCTCAATCCGCGCCACCGACGCCATCTAGTCCCGATATGCCAAGCAAAACCTACATCATAGAGAGGAAAAGGACTCTTGCGAGGGGCAACCTGGTGGCTCCGTGGAAACTCAAATGATGACTATAAACGCAGCTCGAGTCAGGTATGGACGTTTCTGCAATTCATGCTTCCGTTGTCGTACCACGAAACCTCAAAGTCGAAAATCACCCATCCGTCAAATCAATGGTTTTCTTTTTTTCTTTTCTATTTTTTCCTGAGTAAACAAACGTTCGACGACATCAATTAATATATCCAATAGTCTCGGCCATTGTCAACCAACGTTTGGCTAGCTGTTACGGATACTGACGCTAGAGGCCGAGAGGTAGCCCTGCGCCTTGACGAACATTGAAGACAAACGGAGAGCCAGCCTTAAGCACGCTATGGCCGCCAAACCCCCAGCGCCGTCACCCGCATTTGCCGCCCGAGAGCCCCTGCAGCCCAGCACCAGCACCGCCAACAACAACCCCAGCCAAGACCAGGCCAGAGAATACACCTACATGAGCGCCACGTCTCCCAAGAACATGTTGTCGTCCAAGCCAAGATCCACCGACTATTTTCCCCAGGCCCTCAACAACCAGAATAATGCCGAACCGCAACGAGGGCTAGGGAACGACCGCATCGTTGCCGACGACTTCGACGCCAGGAATCACGACCTGTACGGACCCTCCGACCCTGAACTCGACCCCGACCAGCAGCAATATTACACCCAAGCCGCCGCGCAGCCCCAGCCGGCCGAACCCCTGGAGCAACAGCGCCAGCCGCCCCTCCAGCAGACCCTCCAGCAGCAGCAATCGTCGCAGCGGGGCCAGACCCCCATCGGACGATCCCAGTCGGCTCGACTGGCCTCGCGATCGAACGGAACACGGTTTTACGAGGACTGGGACGCTAGTCAGAGGGGAAGCTCGATCCTGCTCGAACCGGAGCATTCGACTGGTAATATGCGGCGGTCCAACTCCTTCATGTCCAATATGCCCGACGACCTCCAGCTGGCGCGGGGAAGCACCCTCAAGAAGAAGCCTTCGCTCCGGCGCTCGGGGAGCTTAGGACGGAGCAGCAGTCGCCGGAGCATGAAGGCCGGCAGCGTGAGAAGCTTAGCTCTGCAGACTGATACGGATCCCGATCAGGTGCATAGCGCTCTGTATTGCCCCGTGCCGACCTCTGGTAGTCCGACCGAAGCTCTCGCCGAAAGGTTCCAGGGTAAGCTGACGCAATTCCTGGACATACTTTTTTTTTCTCCGGTCTTGAATTCCATGCGACTAACTTTCTTCCTTTAGCTTGGCGGAAGCTGTTGAAGGACTTGATCACCTATTTCAAGGAGATCCAATCCCACTACGAGCAGCGAGCCAAGAACGCTGTCAAGCTAGCGAATTCCGCGAATAACTTCAACCAACCCCCTGGCTTCCTAGCGTCGGGCGGCCTCGCTGATGCCATGCAGATTCTCCGCAAGTACAACCGGACAGCGATACAAGACGCCCACAGGGCGCAGGAGATTGAACGGGACGTTATCCTCGCCTTGACCGGGCTGCGCAGCGACTTGCAACAGAAGATCAAGGAGATCAAGCACCTCTCTGGCGACTTCAAGAACTCGGTAGGCAAGGAAATGGACGGCACGAGACGGGCTGTCAAGTCTCTCCAGGATGTTCTCGGCCGCGCCGAAATGGACACTTCTCTCACCACCGGAAAACAGGATCCTTACCTGCTACGGCTTGCTGTGGATCGACAGGTCGAGAGGCAGATTGACGAGGAGAACTACCTCCACCAGGCCTATCTCAACCTCGAGACGTCGGGTCGTGAACTGGAGTCCATTGTCGTCGGAGAGATCCAGAAGGCGTACAATGCCTACGCTTCGATCCTCAGGCGCGAGGCCGAGAGCGCATATGCCACCATCGAGGAGCTTCGGCTCGGTCCAATTGACATGCCAAAGGATCACGAGTGGGAGCAGTTCATGAGCAACAACGAGGAGTTTGTTAGCCCCACCGTCGCCATGCGTACCCCGGAGAACATTCACTATCCAGGAAGAGACCACCCCGCGTGCCAAGAGATCCGAGCCGGCCTCCTGGAACGGAAGAGCAAGTATTTGAGAAGCTATACTGCGGGATGGTAAGTAGAGCTAATCAATCCCGACCATTGATCTCAAACCGTAAAACCGGAATGCTAAGTATTATCTAGGTACGTACTCTCACCTACTCATCTCCACGAGTTCAAGTCGGCGGATAAGGCACAGGCCCCTCTCATGTCGCTCTACCTCCCCGAGCAGAAGCTCGGCTCTCACTCGAAGGAGGGAACCTCTTCGCAAAAGTTCATCCTCAAGGGCAGACAGGCCGGCGGCGTCCATCGCGGCCACACATGGGTATTCAGGGCCGAGAGCTACGACACCATGATGGCTTGGTACGATGATATCAGGGCTCTCACAGAGGGAGCCCCCCACGACCGCACCAATTTAATGGCTGGTGCTTCCCGAAGCATCAGCAGGGCTTCGCGCATCTCCACGAGCAGTGACGCTGGTGTTGTCGACGAAGAAGACGAGGAGCCTTTCTCGGCGGGCTCGCAAGTAGAAACGAATACGGCGGCCAACCGTCTGGCCGTACAGGATCGCCGGCCACAGGCGGGCGGACGATTTCCCTCGGACCTTCAAGTGAACGCCCAGCGGGGACTACAGGTACCGGCGTCTCCCTCGACGGGTAGTTCTGGTGTTGCGGGCGGCTGTGATCGTAGCTCGATCGTAGCCAACGGGGGGATTCCGGCCGGGGGGGTCGTAGCAGCGGGAGCTCTGAGCGGCAGCGGCAGAGACGAGCCCGTCTCCCAGGAGAACCGCAACGTCCGCCACCCGGAGGGCTACGGGGCCACGGCGCAGACTCCGATGGATGAGGCGCCCTCTCATGCAGCCTTGGTCAACCGCGAAGCCGCGCAGGATGGCATCAACCCATATACCAGTGAGCCGATGGGCGGCCCTCAACAGCAGCAACCCATGAGCTACACGCATACCATCACCCCGGTTGTGGCGGGGTTCCAGAGCCAGCGAACCGCTTCACCTAGCCAGCGCGACGACACATCGAAGTACGCGAGCCAGACCCAGACCCCCATCGGCCAAAACCAAATTCAGAATCAAAACTTGGCGGGCGAGCAGACCTACGGCCCGCAAAGCTATAGCGCGCAGGCGCAAACCCCCATGAGCCAGAACGCTGCCTCGAACCAAAATTACGCGGCTCCGGCCCAGACAGCCGCGAGCCAAAACTACAGCCCCGACGAGGCTTATAGGTCCCAGATGTATGTCTCGCAGGCCCAGGCGCCTATCGAGGCTCAGGACGCACCCTCACACCAGACCTTTACGCCGCAGATCTACGCGGCGCAGGTGCAGTCGTACGCGAACGAGAACCCGACCGGAGGTCAGTTGGGTGTCTCGCCGACCCCGAGGACGAACAACAATACTCTCCGATCCCAGGGGCCGGAGACGGTGAACGAGGACCCGTTCATCAAGGGAGGCGACCACCTCGCCAATGGTCCCGCGGCTAGCAACTCTGCCGCGCCCATGGGAGCCGCTTACGTCGGTGTTCCCGCCGCTGATGGAAGCGCCGGTATCGCCCAGGGAGTCGACAAGCAGGCGACGAGGGACTTGGTAAACGAAGATACTACGGCGATGGCAGCGACGAGGCACGGACATAGCGGTCTCTCGGAGATGCCGGAGTCGGAGAGGTCCCCGACCTTGGGTGATTACCATGTGCCAGGACAGTATCCACGGTCTACCACGAATGTGAATATTACGAGCAATGGTGCGGCCATTTGACCACGAGGGGTGGGAGCAACTGATCTCTTTGGTTACTCATTTTATTCCATGATTTTTTGCCTTTTTGTCTATTTGGGACCTCGTCAAGTTATCAGGTTATGAGCGCTGCTAGAAGAACCGTGGGAGGGACGGACACTCGCTGTATCCATCCATTGTATGTTAGATGATGTTCACACGAATAAAAATAAGCGAACTCGGGGTTATCTAAATGCGAAATGAGTCCCAGAAGTTGCATATTCGCTTGTGCTATAGCATAGTGACGTAGATGGACAAAGTATTAAACCACACAGGCTTCGTTAGACCTTTGGCGGGGATCGCTAGCGACGGGACGCCGATCTCCTGAATAGCCAGTGATCCCTAATACTTGCTCCTCCTCCTCTCCAAACATGGGGAGAAAAAAAAAGTATCGGAGAAAGGGTCTACATACTACACTAATACTGCATGGGCGACACACCCTAGCTCTCAATGTACCGCGATCGTGGCAGAACAATGGGACAGTTCCCCGGCCAAGAGGGATGCTGGCGAGGCCCTTCCGCGGCTGGAGGCACAGCTTTCCGGAGGATCGTAGACGAAAACTCCAACTAATACGAGAGGACAAGCCCCTTCCACAATCCTTTCTGCGGCAGAAGCGGGCGGAACAAGGGAACCTGGGCTTTTTGTTGTCGGGGTTTCTCTTCCGTCTTTTCTCACCCCGACTCCGCGAACGGGATAGTATCGACGTCTCACGCGAGCCCTAAATTCTCACCTCCCGGAAACTGCACGAGTACAAAGGTCGAGCACTCGCCTTCCACCTTCATACATCCCTTCCACGTATTGTGATATTCGATTTCTGAGAAAGGCAGAGGGCTCTGCTGGGGCTCAGCCTCGATGGAAGCGAGATTCTCACGTTCCAATGTTCCTCTTTTTCTTAATCATGGTTTGCCAGTGGAGAAAAAAAGAAAGGGAAAAAAGGGGGCGCCGGGTCTGTCTATACCCCGTAATTTAGACCCGGGGGAATGGAGCTGGAACCAACAAACGAGGTATGGTGCGACGGCGAGAGTTACGGGGTCTAGGTCTAGAGTGGTGGAAAGAGGCTGTGAAGAAGGCAAGTCAGTGGGCTGGTGGCAGAGCGGCATAAACTTGCCCCAACGAGAGTGCCATTCTGTCGGGGCCTGGTAAAACGTAAAACAGTCGTCATGTTCGGCTCTGAGGCGACCACATTCGAGTTCTAGGCTCGGCGACGGGCCCAGACGGTGGACTGAAAACCCTCGGGAAGCAAGACAACTTGAGCAGACGTTTTGTCTACTACTTGTATGCGTAAATTCACGATAACGACATGGTTCAGAATCCCCTCCGTGCAGCCGGACTATTCTTAGTGTTGACGGAAAAGAGATAAGCAATTGATCGAGCGACCATGACCGCCAGCTGCTAATAATATCCACCCCGGTTCATACTGATAGTAGAGGCCCACATGGGAGGCACAAAGGAACAATCCAGGAAGCCAAAGTGTCCCCTGCACACCCTGGAAAGGTACAAGCTCGAAGGCAACAGACGAAGCTGGAGCTGTGTCAAGACCAACACGACCAAAGCAAAGCAAACTAGCAAGCGAACGAGCAGCCCCTTGCGCTAATCTACAAGTAGGCATCAACCTCCCATTTCAGGGCGCATGCCGACTCAGCGGGATTGGGGGGAAACAAACGCCGGATGCGCCTCAATGTCGTCGAGCTCACGGTGGAATCGACGGCCTGGCTTCGACCAAGAAGCTGCTGGCTGCACCTGCGTCAGTGCGGCGGATGCAAAACGTCTTTCCTGTTCCTCCGAGATCCGCTCCGCTCCCCCTTTGGAACAACCATTCCACGGTTATTAGCCAACGCTTCGGCATTCGTTGATTGCAACTGAGCGAAAAACATATCCGTGTGCTCACCGCGCGAGTGTTTTCGTCGCATTGTTATTGTTTTCCATTGACGTGATCAGCTCGGACACAGAAACATCGTCGCATGCATCCAGATACCAGTGACTGGTGATATTGTGAGGACGTGGGCACAAGGGGCAAGGAGGCTTTCCAAGATAACTCCAGACACGATGGTACGCTTCGCTGGTAGTTCGGTCGGCAAGTGGCTGCATTAGTGCATCCTCCAGACCGATTCAGGCGGTTAAACAGCTGGCTGGCCCTAACTCGCTAATATACCTATTACCCTCATTCTCGTCGAGTGTCGCTGGCCGTTCTACTCGGCTCAAGCCAATCACGAAGACGCGACGAACGGGATGGTTCATCCAACAAGGCAGGTATGTAATAAGAGATCATCGTGAATAATGCAGCTCCAGTCAACGCTCCCAACCTAAAAGAAAAAGGCAAGCAAAAGAAGCCAGCAATCGGAAGAATAGGGCTCTTGTACCTCTGTCGGTACACCCACCCTCCCCGGATTTCTGGTTAAAATCGCATGAAAGGGCAGAGGACCTGCTGTCGTCACCCTCCCTTCGACCCGAGCCTGATCCGGCAGTGTTTACAGGCTTCAGAAAAGCACAGGGATGGAAGATCTTGTCCAATAAGCTGGGCGGCTTAACCGCGCCACGAAGGTTTACAGCGCGGTAACTAGCGAACGCCATGACACTTTTTCCTCTTTCTTGTCGCACCTTGGATGAACACTCTCGTTTGGTAGTGTGTGCCGCGTCTCTCCTCTCCCCCTCCAATCCAGTCCCTGCTCTCCCGCGTCATTTTGTGAGGATGGGCATCGGCGCACGAGCGAGTTTACACCAATGTACGGCTGCTTCCTATCACTCATGTGTCTCCATCGGCTCTTTCTATCGCCGTGCATGCAGAGCCAGTCGCTCGATTCCTTTTCGCTTAAGCGAGAGCCGAGCGGCGCGGAGAAGAGGGTATCCACTGCCTGGCGAGAGACATGATACGACCCGACAAAGGCAATTCGTTCTTGTTTCCCTTGAAAGGTGGCCGGAGTTCGCTCGTGGAGCAGACCTGGTCTCCGATCCGGCCAGTGCAGTGGGAATCGAATGGGCTGGGTGATCGACCCCGGGGCCGACTGGTCTCAGATCAAGCCCTGTCACGTCCTCTCATGTCTTCCCTGGGCTTCAGACTGCGCAGTCGATCCTACCGGGACTAGATTCCCTTTTCCAGAGATGGATGCAGATCCGGCCAACCAAGACGAACGTCTCGTGCGCCTCAACTGACAGCGCGACGAATAGAACAAAAAGCAAGACGGTCGTCTGCGAACAGTGCAGTGTACCCTGGCCGAAATCGCTTCCCGCGTCTGCCTCTCAGTCCAAGGCGCGAAGCGGCAAAAACCGACCTTGGCAGGTTAGTCCTGCACGTTAGTTAAAATCATACAAGCCGGGGTGCACGAGTGAGGTAATAATGCTTGCTCTGGTATAGTCCTCCATGTGCCGCACTAATAACTGATACCTGACAACGGCACCCTCTGGTTAAGTTGTTTTACCTACTGCATGCAGGGTCGGTTCGCAATGTAACACTGGCTTGTTCTGTTGTGGCTATGATGGCAGAGAGCAGATTCCGTCGTCGCCCACCCTCCAACCACCTCGCCGTGCTTTTGATGATTTTGCCTGTTAGAATGGCAGAAGCGTTCTCTTCGTTTCCCACCCTCCTTTCCGCTCTCCCATGTGGCTTCGTAGACGCACATTGTAATACCTCGAATCTTAGCAGCCTCGGACTGGACTCGACGGCCGGTTGCCACGACTGAGCACGGCCCCCTGATCCCAAGGGTGACTGTTTTGGCACCTTGTTCCTCCCGTATCTGTATCCCTGTCCCTCTGCCTTACGATGACAATCGAACTCCTCTGAGGGAGCGCTCCCGTCGTATGCGACAGGGCCGGCCCACATGCGCTTCCTTGCGTCCTTGCAAGGGTGGAGGGTGGGCTCTGGGTCGCGATTGTCCAAGAGTTGCTCCAAGCATTCGAGAATAATACCCAACCCAACCCCCTCCTCTCTTTCCTCACTTATCCAGACTGTTCTCCCTCATGATAAGCCCCATCTACCACCCGCTCTATCAAAATCAAAAGGGAAAGGAAAAACATCCCGAACCCAATTATAGCTCATTCCCATTTAGTGAAGCCTCCGCCTTATTGCACCTTAATTTTGATCCTAAGCGGGCTGTCGGGAAAACTTAGATTGAAAGTGCTTAACAGACCTCAACTAAGGCCTTTCCCCAGAAGCACCTCGTCGCCGGTGCTTGATATAACTGCAGCTCTTCCCCTCCTTCGCTACCGAGGGTTAGGCCGTCTTACACGCAAACGTTGTTGACCCAACGTCTCCGGACCTTAACCAGTACCTAATAGCTAATCCTTCTCCAACTGGCGTATCGACCTTTTGCGCCTTGAGATGCACCGTTGGATAATGTGCTAGTGGAGGCACCTACTCAGAGGTTTATAATATATGGGCCCCCGTACCTTGGAAACATGGAGGAACACGATGTGGACGACAATAAGGAGAAGCGCCAGTCGCTCCACTCTGTGAACTCGGCCGTCGAAGCCATGCAGAGAGCTGCCGACAGGCTCATAGCCACGACCGAGTCCTTCAGGGTTCAGTTTCGGGAGAGACAGGATGCGCGACTATCACAGCGGGAGACCGAGGCAGCCATCCTTGCTGACGATGGTGCCGATTCTCGCCCGCCGACGGTGTCGAACGACGCTTCAAGGGGAGGAGCCGATCAGGACCAACCCATGCCCTTCACGACCACTAGCTCAAATAGGACGACATCGAGCCGCACCACTGGGCCACAAGCGAGCCACCCTTCTTCCTCTCCTGGGACATACCCGGCCCAGTTGCCAGACGATCTACTCGTGGCAGCTTCGCCCTCGACTCCTCACCTTGTGGACGCCATAACATATCCCGAACCCACCGCGGCTAGGATAGAATCTTCCATGTCATCGGAAGCCAGTTACGCCACCGCGCAAGCCCAGTTATCTCAACCTACTCCAGCTGGCACCGTCGGTTACTTCCAGACCCCTTCCCCGGGCCAGTACTACTCCATGTCTCCCAACTCTCCCGGCTCAAGCAGCGATGTGGGCTCTTACTTTGTCCCGCGATATCCACCGTATCGATCGAGTACATCTGCTCTTAGAGAGCCCTTGAGCTCGGGGACGGACGGGCACGTTACATTGGCTTCTGGCAAGGAGAGTACCGAAAATATTAGAGACGAACGGCCTTCCTTCTCTTTCCTACGCGAAGTCTTTTTCGTGTTCATAATCTGTTTTTCCCAGCTTCTCATGTTTGCGGCTTTCGCCCAGGCGCTTGCTCCCGCTCAAAAGATCTCGGAATCGTTTCCTGATACCGTACCCGGTTATCAGTCGTGGTATTCCGCGGCTTTCGGCATCGGCGTGAGCGCCTTTGCGCTTCCCGCTGGTCGGCTCGGAAGTCTCCTAGGCCACAAAAAGGTATTCATTGCGGGATTTGCATGGCTCTCGCTCTGGAGTACCCTGGCTGGCTTGAGCATCTATGTTGAACGGGGCGATCTCAATGGAACCGTCTTCTTTTGTGTCTGCAGAGCCATGCAAGGGATGGGTCCCGCCGTCATTGTTCCTAACGCTCAAGCCTTGCTTGGTCGTGTCTACGACCTCGGCCCTCGAAGGAACTTGGTCATGTGTCTTTTCGGTGCCGCGGCGCCCCTGGGATTCGTCGCTGGAGCCGTCATGGCCAGTCTCTTCGTCGAGCTCATGTCATGGGAGTGGGCCTTTTTCGTTCTCGGCGCGGTCTGCCTTACCCTCGCCTGCCAGAGCATCATCGTGCTTCCCGCAGACGTCAACGCCGCGACCAGCCTGCACACCGAAAAGTTCTGGAGGCTCATCGACGCCCCAGGAATCATCACAGGCGTGTCGGGTATCGTCCTCTTCACTTTCGCCTGGAACCAGGCCCCTGTGGTGTCCTGGACTACCCCTTACGTCTACTTCATGCTCATCATCAGCATCCTTCTCATTGGCGCCTTCCTCTACATTGAGTCAGCGGCGCAGTATCCCTTGCTTCCCATCTCGGCAATGACTACAACGACTCACCTAGTCCTCGCCTGCACAGCTGCAGGCTGGGGCTGTTTTGCCGTCTGGGTTTACTATACCTTCCAATTTATAGTCGTCCTCCGCGAGTGGGACCCGCTCCTTGCGTCCGCTGGGTTCGCACACATACCTGTTGTTGGCTTACTGGCCACGATTCTCGTCGCTTATCTCCTACGCCGCATAACCCCGTACTGGGTTCTCCTCATTTCCACCGTGGCCTTCGCCATCGGCGCGACTCTCATGGCTACGGCCCCCGTACAACAGAGTTATTGGATCAATGCATTCCTAAGCATCCTCTTCATCCCGCTTGGCATGAACATGTCGTCACCTGTCGCGACTGTGTTAGTCACGAATAGCATGCCGCACGACCACCAGGGCATTGCGGGCAGCTTCATCGTCACCGCCGTCTTCTCTGCTATCTCGGTCGGCCTCGGCATGGCGGGCACAGTCGCCTCGAGCGTCAACGATGAGGGACGTGACATACTAGCCGGGTACAGGGGCGCGTTCTTCCTGGCGCTGGGCCTCGCGGGATTGGGAATAATGTTGGCTTTGATTTCAGCCATTAGTGATACGTTGTGGCCTGCGGACCCGGAAGAGGGAGCCGTACTTAGATTGAGAATCGGGACAAAGAAGGGCCAGAAGGCCGTTATGAAGGTTGTCGCTTGAGCCAGTCTTGTCTTCAATCTTTCTTATTATGCTTTTTAACGAAAAGGATATTGGGAGCTGGGGGGAGCAGGCGTTTCAACGGGTGTGTTAACGAGTTCTCGAGGTTTTTATATGCAGTATACCCCTTTCATTTCGGATCGGATCGGGACGACGAGGGCTAGTATTCTTTCTAGGTAGTCAGGTTATTAATGAAGGACCATCAAAGATTAAATACATTATGGTCTCTCTCCTGTGTTCTCCCTCTATCGTGCCTGCCGTTGGAGGTGTACCCTCGCGCCGTAGTCTAGAGCACTTGGGAAGGAACTGCCTAGCCTGCTTGACTGAATAAACCTCACAGAGAGCGACTGGCGATAGGGCAATCATCGAGCACCTCATAACCTATTTAGAGGGTAGAGGGGCTTGTTCGGTGCAAAACCCATCGGGGTTTTCGTAGGGATCCTAGGTTCGAACCTGAGGTCCTGAACATTTTGCACTTTTTTTGGTCTCTCTTTCGTCTCTCCTTTCTGTCTCTAACCCCTAACCCACGCCACATGCATGATGGGCCAGCGGTATGTCTTTTGTTCACACGGAACCGACAGACTGGGCACCCAATACTAACTGCCGGCCTTGTCGAGAATCTTGGATTAGTATACACGAGTGCCACTGGGCGGAATGAACATAGCATGAACAAGAAGTCAGATTCGGATATCAGATTCCCGTTTATAGCTCGACATGGCTGTATAGATAGTTAAAACACTTGCCCACCCTCATTGCCTTAAACGCCCGTGTGGAAGAGAAAAACAAAACAAAACGACATGACGGAACCGAAGATGTAGGAGTCCAGGGTAGAAACGACGGTCAAGAGACCGCATAGTGTACCAACAGAGTACAGAGAACCATCCATCAGCGGGTTGGCAGAGGCTGAACTCCGCCAACGGGTGGTCCCATGACATGCTTCTAGGCGCCACCGTTTAGAAGCGACCGCCCCGGCTGAAACCACCACCACCGCGTCCCCTACCACCGCCACCACCCCTAGAGAAGCCGCCGCCGCCCCTGCTGAATCCACCACCACCTCCTCCCCTACCGCCACCAAATCCACCACGGCCACCGCCCCTGGGACCGCCCCTAGGGGCACCCCTTCCGCCCCTGGAGAAACCGCCGCGTCCACCCCGGCCACCGGCACCGCCCCTTGAAGGCTTCTTGACCCTAGCAGTACCCGGAGGAGGCTTGGGCTTGGGGAGGAACCTCTCCATGGGGAGAAGCTTTTCGGTGGAGATGTAGAACTTGTCGCCCTCCTTGAAGGAGGTAGCCTGGATACCCTCGGTAGGCTTGACGGTGAAGTAGACCTCGTTGATAGGGCCGAGGATTTCGTCGACCTTGCCGATGGGAGTCTTGTTCTCGAGGAAGATCTGGGCGTTAAACTGCGGAACCTTGGGGTTGATAGACTCGCAAACCATTTCGCCTTCGCAAGAGTGCATGAACTTGCCCATCTCGATCACGGCGGCAGGAGGACCCATATCTCGCTGCTGGAAGCCGCCTCGACCTAATGAGGAAAAAAAAAAAAAAAAAGAAAGGTTAGTTCGGGTCGTTTTCTTAGTTTCCTTTCTGTTGTGACCTTCTGGAAAACTGGGCGGTGGGAAATTTTACGACATACCTCCGCCGCGGGAGAACCCACGGCCTCGTGGCCCTCCCCTGAACGACATCGCTGCGATTGAGAGGGGTAGATGACTTAGTTTCGAGAATTAACCCCTTGAATGGAGTTTACGCAGCCCGGGTCGTTTGCGCTGTTTCAATATGCTGTTGTGGATTCCCGGCGTTGGGCTAGAAGATTTTGCGAGAAGAGCGAAATGCCCAGATTTTTTTTCCTCAACCTCAAAATGTGCAGAGCTCAGAACCATTGAGACGATGTGATTGGATAGATAAGGACGGAACGGAAAAAGTTAGGTCCTTGGTTTCTGCCCCTCCATTTTTTTTTTTTGGTCGACTGTCAACCTTGTACTTTGTATCTTTCACCGCTTTCATGGTGGGGCCATATGAAAGGGTACTCTCGTCCTCTCAATCTTGAGGCTCGATTGAGTGCGCATGGGTTGACAATAAGCTGGGGATGGCCGAAGACTGCTGCTTTATACCGACGCTGGCTCCCACCAGACCTGCATTGTGCTAAATAGTTTGGTGTTGGCTCATTGCCGGTGGCCTGGCAGTCCATGAAACTAAACCTCCAGTTAGACTACGGACGACATGCCCTCGCTCTTCGTGCAAGCTGAGGTGGTGTCACCAGCAAGAAATTGTAGAAATATACGCGATTCTGGGATCAATTGTGATACATGATGGCTCGGGTCACTTTCAGTCATTTCTTTCAGTCCTGGTTTCGCGCTATATTGCTCTTCCATCCATCGAGGTTGGACTCCGGGCCCTGAGTCGTGAGTCACCGCCTCCGTGACACACCCACCCAAAACCCTGCGCTCGATTTTGGCGGGGTACCTGGACCTAAAGAAGAGCCCCATCGAATCTTTCTGCCGAACCACCTCCTTCCGTCCCAACCCCGAAAGTGCATAAGAGGCCCACCCTTCCCTACATTCAAATAATATTCGACCTCACTTCCTAGCAGACATCATGGATTCGGCAAAGAAGGCAGTAGACTCCGTAACCGAGGGCGTCAAGAA
Organism: Lomentospora prolificans; assembly: GCA_029532625.1. Taxonomy (NCBI): domain Eukaryota; kingdom Fungi; phylum Ascomycota; class Sordariomycetes; order Microascales; family Microascaceae; genus Lomentospora; species Lomentospora prolificans. The sequence continues at coordinate 1,198,596 of JARFXM010000003.1, forward strand.
GGTCGCCATTGGCGGCAAGAAGGAGAAGAAGCAGAAGGGCGGGGCTGCTGCTGCTGCTGACGCTCCTCAGCGCCCCCTCGAGATGAACCCTCCCCCAGACTTCCTGCAGCGTCGTGTTGACATGTGAGATTATTTAACGAGTCCTGTCGATTTAGATCACCTCATCTAACCATTTGCGCCACAGGTTCGAGCGACTCAAGAAGAAATACGATGAAGAGATTGCGAAGAAGCCACGCGAGCCCATCACCATCACCATGCCCGATGGCAGCATCAAGGAGTAAGCTCATGCTTAAGGCGCCACCTGCCAGACTCATATCTACACTCAGTTGTGGTCGGAATACTTACAATTGCTGCTCATCTGTAGGGGCACCTCCTGGGAGACCACCCCTGCCGAGATCGCGAAGGGCATTTCCAACAGTCTGCTCAAGCGTACCGTTGTCGCGAGGCTAGATGGCGATCCGAATAAGCTTTGGGATCTTGAGAGGCCCCTTGAGTCTTCATGCAAACTCGAACTCCTGTCCTTCGATGACGAGCAGGGTCAGATGGTTTTCTGGCACTCCAGCGCACATATTCTCGGCGAGGCTTGCGAGAGGCGCTTCGGTTGCTCGCTTTGCATTGGTCCCCCTATTGAGTCTGGTTTCTACTACGAGATGGCGCTCCCTGACGGTGGTGCTATCCACGAGTCTGATTGGAAACCCATTGAGACTCTAGTTGGTTCTATAGTCAAGGAGAAGCAGAAGTTCGAGAGGCTTGAACTTTCCAAGGAAGATCTTCTTGAGATGGTATGACCGTGAAAAGATGTAGCGTCAGAGTATTAAGCGGAGGCTAACATTGGTGGCAGTTCAACTATAACAAGTATAAGCAACACATCATTAAGGACAAGATCCCTGACGGTACTGTATGGCTATATACCGTACCTAGAGACGAAGTAAAGAGCTTAGCTAACACTAGCCTAGTACACTACCGTCTATCGAAATGGTCCTTTGATCGATCTTTGCCGCGGTCCTCACGTCCCCGATACTGGCCGCATTGAGGCCTTCTCAATCCTCAAGAACAGCGCCTCCTACTTCGTACGACTTGCCTGTATCAGTTTACAAAAAGTACCGCATCGGCTAACCCAACACAAATTAGCTTGGTTCTCAAGAGAATGACTCTCTTCAGAGGCTCTACGGTATTAGCTTCCGTAAGTGCTCACTAAACAACTTTATACACTGTAATGCGAGAGTCGGACTAACACATCCCCAGCTGACAAGAAGCGCATGGCGGAGCACAAGAAATTCCTCGAGGAGGCCGCGAAGCGCGATCACAGGAGGATAGGCCAAGAGCAAGAGCTCTTCTTCTTCCACCCACTTTCGCCCGGAAGTGCGTTCTGGCTACCCCACGGTGCTCGTATCTACAATACCCTCCAGTCCTACATCCGAGACCAGTACTGGAAGCGAGGTTATGAGGAGGTTCACACCCCTAAGTAAGTATTGCTTATAACTTTTGGATTTTAGGCTATACGCTAACAAGCATTTAGTATGTACAACGCGGACCTTTGGAGGCAATCTGGTCATTGGGACTACTACCAGGATGACATGGTGAGTTAATGAACTCGCCTCCACTTGGAACCACGCTAACTGAGTTTCATAGTTTATCATCGACGTCGACAAGACCAAGTTTGCTCTCAAGCCCATGAACTGCCCTGGTCACTGTCTTAGTACGTTCTTCGTCTACCCAATATATACATAGACCACTCACATTCTTCGACTCTAGTGTTCGGCCACCGCGAACGAAGCCATCGTGAACTTCCCATCCGGTATGCCGACTTTGGTGTCCTTCACCGAAATGAAGCCAGTGGTGCTCTTTCAGGCCTCACCCGAGTGAGGAGATTCCAGCAGGATGATGGTGAGTAGTCCGCGTTTAAACTGCTCTCTCTTCAGACGCCGCTAACGTGCTCATAGCCCACATCTTTTGCCGAGAGGATCAAATCAAGGCCGAAATGGACGATCTCTTCGACTTCCTCAAGGAGATGTACGGTCTCCTTGGCTTCACCTTCAAACTGAAGCTCAGCACCAGACCCGATAAGTTCCTTGGTGAGATCGAGACTTGGGATCGTGCCGAGACTATGTTGAAGGAGTCTCTTGATGAAATGAGCGCTAAGACCGGTGGTGTGTGGGAACTTAATGAGGGCGATGGAGCTTTCTACGGCCCCAAGATCGACGTTAAGGTGCTCGATTCTCTCAGGCGTGAGTGGCAGGTCGCCACCTTCCAGCTCGACTTTATGAACCCTCAATCCTTCAACTTGGAGTACGTTGTTGGAGAGGCTCCCGTGGCCAAGAAGGAGCAGGACGTCAAGCCTGAAGTTGCTAAGCCAAAGGCAGACGAACCCGCCAAGGACGTCGATGGAGACAAGGGCAAGGGTGGATATAGCCGTGAGAAGAACATGAGGCCACTCACCGCCGGCTGCGCTCGCCCCGTTATGATCCACAGGGCGATGGCGGGAAGTATCGAACGCTTCACCGGTATTCTTTGCGAGCACTTTGGCGGAAAGTGGCCCTTCTGGGTCTCTCCTCGCCAGATTGTAAGTGTCGAAATCCCCCTTACAACTATGTGAGAAACGCGACTAACCGGCGGCCATAGATGGTCATCCCCGTCGGCAAGGGCTTCTTCGAATACGCCGAGGAGGTGCGGTCCATTTTCCACGGCCAGCGCATGTTTGTCGACGTCGACACCAGCGGCAACACCCTCCAGAAAAAGATCCGCTCCGCTCAGCTCGCGCAGTACAACTTCATCTTCGGTACGTGACTCCTTTTGCCGACCGCTCGCGCTAGATAAATGAACAATGCTGACATTTTCCGGCAGTCGTCGGAGACGAGGAGATGCGAGGCCGCCAGGTCAACGTCCGATTCCGAGACGACACCTCCACCCAGGACCGCGGCAAGCCCGTCTCCCTCGACGAGGCCATTGAGAAGCTCGTCAAGGTCCGGGACGACAAGGGCATGTATAACCCCTTCCCCGCGACAGCGAAGCCCGCTGCCGAGAAGGCGTAGGAAGGGTGCGCTTACCGCTTCCTCTCCTCTCCTAAATGAATGTAGTAGAGTAGTTACGGCGAGGTGTTTAAATAAACAAGGACATTTTTTTCATGTGTAGGGGGATATCGTCTATATTTGCCTCGGATAAGACAGACACTACTGGGCTTGTGCTAAACCAAAGATATCATCCAGTCCTGTTTTGCAACGCTTGGCTCCTCTTTATACGCTGTTTTTTTTTTTTTTTTCCCTCCCACCTCAACTTTCTCAGTGTAGATGTCTCCCGCGGCGCGCTTTTGTGCTCATAGCCTTTCCCCATTGTAACGGCTCAAGTCACTTCACCCATTGCCCTGCCTGTGGGGTCCGTCAACCGTTAAGAAAAGTGGGATATCACTCGTTTCATCAGGGACGGGTTGCCCTGTCGTAAAAAAAAAAAAAAAAAAAACCCCAAGCATGCACAATCCAGGATTTTGCAAATGGCGAAGATGAAAACCCAACCGCCAAACAATGTTCCAAGAACCTAGGCATGACAGAGGAAGCCCAGGGTAGAGAGAAATAAGCTTCTCAAACGTCAAAGTTACGAGAAAAGAAAGGACATCATCTCATTTCATTTCCGCTGCTTCAAACGAAAACAAAAAAAAAAAAAAAATACCAAAATAATCGTAAAATGGCAACCCTTCCTCCTGACGGCACCTTCAGTTTCTTCGTCCCTGGCACCGCACAAGCCCCTCTATATAGCCTCCGTTGTCTCCCTCGTTTACGCATTACGGCTTGGGTATGCGGAGTGTTCTGCTCGTCATCAAGCAACCGTGTACAACGAAGAGGAATACGATGGGGTGGACTTCTAGCGGTGTTCCCTTGGCCCAAATACCAAAGGGAAGGTCTTCAAGGATCCAACCGTTTGAGACCCACCAAGCCATGATGGCGTCGATGCCGAGAGTGGTGGGGATGGGGGTGCCCTCGAAGTACTTGCTCTTGCCGGTGGCGTCCTTGGGGAGGGAGGAGGCGGTGACGTTGAAGCGGGCGAGGCGAACGAGGCCGCAGAGGACAAAGAAGGCGAGGCATAAGGCGTCGAGGTGAGTGCGGAAGCCAATAGCTGTCGCTATCGTGGCGGGGGCAACACCGAAGGAGATCTAAGTCCCTAAGTTAGTTCTGGGCTACCTCGCGGGATTGGGCGGAGCGATGTAGCGTACAAGGTCAGCAAGAGAATCGAGTTCCTGACCCATCATGCTTGTCTTCTTCCGCCACCGGGCCACGCGGCCATCCATGAAATCGAAAAAAAGACCGAAGGGGAGGAAGGTAAGGGCAAGGTATACTAGGCCGGTTTCCTGGGGATCGCCGAGGCAGTAGTGTGATGCAGTAAAGATGGACATAACACCACAGAGGCCTAGAGAGCTGTCAGCAGTCTTACGCTCCTCCGCGACAAGACAATGAGGGAGAAATTATGGGGCTCAGCGTACCATTGAGGAGAGTGATGGCATCGGCGAGGTGGAGGGCTCGAATTAGGGAGAATCGGCCTGCGTCGGCGGAGAGAAGAAGCTTCTGCTTGTCAAAAGCTACACGCAGCAAAGCCAAAGTTAGCCGTGTTCATCATCTGGCTTCCCGTAGGCCAAAGAGAGCCGGCCACACAAGAGTCGTGCAGGCGAAGTGCACCCTCAGCAAACTTACCAGGTTGTCCGGCCTGGCCATCCTTCAATGCAGTGCCATTGGTGTGACTTGCCATGGCGCCGGACCGTCTCAACATAATCCCGGGAGCCGGCTGTGGGGTTGTAGAGAGGGAGAAGAGGAGTGATAAGAGCTTCGCAAAGATATATTTATATATATCCCGGTAGTATATCTAGATATGTCCCTAGCGATAATTTTCTAGCGTGCAAAGATATTTTGGGCTCGAAGTCCGGTTGTGGATTTTCTTCTTTCCTAGGGTCGGCTCTCTTCTCGGTTGTTGTAATGAAGTAGAACCTTCGGATCCACGCTGGCTAAGATGTGAGGGTCGGAATTGGATGGCTTGGGCTAAAGCTTGAAAAAAAGTTGGCAGGAATCCAACCTGGCCAGTGCTAACCCCAGCTTTCACGTGCGTAATGGAGGCTCAAGGCTCTGAATTGGTTGACTTTGCAGGACGCGAATACGGTTGGGGGGAAAGCTAGGCTTTGAGCGTACGCCGTGTGATGTGCGTCGTTTGACTCGAAGTGCTGTCTGGATAAAGTCGCTACGGAAAGTTTCGAAAATGGTAAGGGAGGGTAAGAAAGGGTTGGGAGAGAAAGAAAGAAGCACAGGACTGCTTCAAGCTGACTTTGTTTCGTCAGAATGTGGAGGATTGAGGTAAGGAAAAGGAAAAAAAAAAAAAAAAAGAAACAAGGCAAATGTACAAGTACTTCAAGGTGGATCCTGGTGGTTGGCTGGCAAAAGGTGAATGACCTCTGGATCTGATGGGATTTTGACGAGGCAAAGACCTGACGCCAGGACCACACTGACCCCGCTCTGGGGATCCGCTACAAATATCAATTCCATGGATGACCTGGCTCGAGCTTAAACTGGCACCTGGCTTGAACGGCAATGCACTGCACGGCAAACATTAAGGCCTGGCGGCAGAGAAACTTACTTGGGCATGGAGTCCTCTGAGTGGTCAAGAGGCAGCCACGCAAAGTACCAGTACAACACGCCACAGGATCAATGCCTCCCTTATCCTGGCGGTCCCGCCAGGCTTGTGCTCTTCTCTCCTAGGCCAAAGGAAGCGATCAATGGCTCAGCCAGCGATGCCAAAATGCGTCTTCCTGGCCATGCGAGGGCTCAACAAAATCCAAATGGCTCATGGGAAGCGTGGCAGAAATTTCCCATAGTCGCGGATCAAAATGCGTAACCCTCCCTGTTCCCCAGTGAGCATTTCACAAAATCTTTTCATCGCCTCTTTTGCCCCCGTGCGCTCCCCCCACGGTCCTCTCAATTATCCGGGGGCTGAAGAGCCTGGCGGGCCAAATGTTTCTCTCCGAAGAAACTGACGTACTTGCCAAAATGCATGTGCATCTAGAGATCCCGCCAAGGAAACCGTCAAGTACTAAAGTACTGAGCAGCGAACCCCCTTCTCCCTTCCCCACGCCGTCATCGCTTTAATAATCAGGGAGTGCAACATGGATCAGGCACTCTACAGCTGCCAGCGTAGGAGCTGAGGAGCAGCCAAACAAGTGCCTGCCCATGCATGGCCTGTCTCAGACCAAGCCCATCATGCAACTATGGGCGTAGACATGATGGGCTCATGCTTTCACATCTGAAATAGCTTTACGTAGGTGTCCTGCTCGCAGGTGGCAGCTGCCCAGCTGGACCCAGAAGCATTTGGCACCCCACCCTTCACATGTTGGCTCTGGAAACGCGAGTGATGTAATGGCTCATGACCCTAATCCCACGGCCGGTGTCGAAGCTTGGAGTATGATGTCAGTTAGCGCAGTTTAGCTACATGTATGTGTAAGGAACGTCCTCTTCCCACGGAAGGAGCGGCATAGCTTGGCAACTCTTGTCTTGTCACTTCGTTGCTCACCGAGCTTGGCACATGCAGGCATTGCTGTAAGTTAGAGGATTCCTTGTGATCGCGGATAACTCCGACGCGATACCTTTAATACCTTCTACGAGAATCGATACAATGCACAGCTGGCAGGCGAAATAAAAAGTTTGGCCGGAAACGGCTCTCTATTGTAGGGGCTCGAAAGCCACCCTCTAACCCCCAGAGACCAAAAAAAAAAAAAGAAATAAAATGAAGAAATTAAAACGTCTTCTGCCGTACGCCATGATGCATGATGTGTATAGGAGTTTCCTCCGCCTTTCCCAAGACCCAATGAAACGATTATAGTCGTAGTAAGTGCCAACGATGATGACAATGATGATTATAATGGTGTGGCGGTGTTACCGATAGCAATCGCCGAATATGAAGGAATGTGTAGAAGAAAGCAAAAAGGGATGCAGCCTGACGATTGCGCCTCTCTTGCACATGTATGGATATACTCGGATGCATGGCCACCCTTGGCCTTTGGATATCAAGGCCGTGATTATGCTGGAAAGGCAAGGCTCTCGCCCCGGCTTAGAAAGAGAGCGAACCACTGCAGGTAGATGGGTATAGAAAATCCAATGATGGTGCGTTTGTAAATGGACAAGTGCCTCCTTGTTCTCCCCCTATGCCGCCGTTCAATCCTTCGAGACCCTCTCGTTTTTGGATTTTCTTTTTCTGTTCTTTGGTGCTGCGCAGATCGAGGTATGGTTGTGTTTCTACCTCGAGACAATTAACGAAAAGCCGTCGACCCAGGCACCACAGGTCCCGGCCACGCCCACCACGTTGTAACCGCTAGGCGGTATTAATGTTTGTCTGCTTCCGAGTTAGCATCTGGTTTTTCTTACTCTCAGCGCCCACTAGAAATTATTGCTAAAACTTACGGTGATCCTCCCTTGCTATTGCCGTAGATTTGTGACTTTCTGCCCACACTAGTGAGGATCTGGATGCCATCGATCCACGCGCCAGCCCTCACGTGGAACCCGGCGAGGTACTCTCCACGGCGGATATCTAGAACTGCAATGTTAGCGGAGGTTGTCCCACGAGGCGCTAAGGAAAAACCCTGGAGCTTACCAAGATCGAACGTATCACCACCAGGTTTCCCGCCCTTCTTCCCAAACATTTCCACCGACCCATCGTCAAACACAAACTCTAGGCCGTCGACCGCTCGTCCATGGAAGACTACGATTTTGGACACGACCCTCGTCTTACCCTTGGAACCGCTCGGCACGAAGACAACCTCGTGTGCCTGAGTGTTTTGCAGCCTCGAGAGCCCAACCATCTGACCACGGAATCCTAGACGACCCGTCTTGCCGAGCTTGACAGTAGACTCCTTGGAGCAAAGCGTCTTGAAGTCCGGGATGTCGATGTTACCGCCGCCATAAGACTTGACACTGAGCTTCAGCTTAGCACCACGCTTGACAGAATTAGGGAGGTGAGCGCGGAGCTCATCCTCGACTAGGTCTATCTGGCGCTGCGGGGCCCCGTTCTCCACGGGGTACTCGATCCAGGTTCGACACACGTCGTCGCCCTCGACAAAGATCTCAAGGAAGGAGATACCCGTCGTAGCCATGACGGAAACGGTGTCGCCGTCAATGGGGTAAACCTGGAGGCCGTTATCCGGATGGAGCACAGGGTCATTGGGGAGGCGAAAGCACGGGTGGCTTCGGAAACGGAGGCAATCGAGCCGATGCCACTTGCACTCATCCTCCACAGAAACGGGGCCGCCTTTGGACCGCGTGCGTGTGCAGTAGGCTTCGCGAGCGACAAAAGTCCGGTTCAGCGTGACATAGTCCCGGAGCATAACCCCGCTTTCCTGATGCGGACACCCAAAAAGGTGCCCCACCTCGTGGAGGTGCGCGCCGATTCCGATGTTTGCCGCCTCCCACGAGCTCCCCGCCTGGTTGCAGTCGTTGGCGACATGATTGGTGTCGGTCGGAGTGCAATCCGTAAAAGCCGGTACAATCTCCTCAAAACTGGCAGGGTAGCTCTGCAAACAGTGTGAGCCAAACACCGCTAAATGCAAGTCGCCCGCCGAGCCACCGAGCGCCGCATGGCCCCGGATCGTTTTAACTGCCGGATCCCAATGGGCGTCTAGAATTAATACGCTAACGTATTGCTTCTGTCCCTGCATTGGTTTGAAATAACCCTTGACAGCCTCCGCTGCAATGTCGAAAAGAGCGTTCTTGTCCGTCGCCTTTCCGTACTGTTGCGCCTTGTCCAAGTCACGGATCTCTTCCACTGTCTTGTCGGTCCGTATAATGTGCACCCTTGCCTCGGATCGCATTGTGCAGAGCTCGGAATCGCGATAAGTAGAACTGCCCAACATCCATTCTTCCTCGAAGCGAAACGCCCGTCGTCCAAGCCTATTCCTAAACATTTGCTCTGCGGTAAACGCTTGCCACAAGTATGCTGCCATTCGAAATTTCCGGACAGCGAGTTCAAGTTCGTTTCCTTCCCTCTCGATCCGCGCGGGCATCGCGTCGAACGTTTCGGGAGAATCCTTGGCTATGAGGATAGCAAGCTGCAGCGGCGGAGAGCTTGTTGGCGGCAGCATGTGTAAAGTGAGGTGCGATACGTGCACGGGAGCCGAGGTCCGAAGTTTGGGATTCGTGAATTCGAGGCGTATGCGATTGGCACCAGGTTGGAGGTAAACAAGGCATTTGAAGTGGGAGCTGCACACAGGCCAGTTGATCTGAGGAAAAGTGTCATCGAGGCGGCTAACGCTGACGGTGCCGTCAATGGCCTGCTTCGCCGGTTCACCGATCGTTCCGGTTAATAAGATCACCTTTTGGTAGACCTGTTGAGGAGTCAGCCAAAAAAAGAAAACGAAAAAAGCAAGGAGATGGGGTACATCAAAGACCACGCAAAGCTCCGGGATTCGCCCTCTGAAAGGGTCCCGATATGCAGGGATTCGGGAAACGTACCCAAGCGTTCTCAGCGATGTTCAGGATGCGCGGAGCATACTGGGAAAGAGGTGCACTCGGCTTGTTATTCATCGGCGGGTATCCTAATCCACTCATCCCAGAAACGCTGTTTCTACTGCTCCCCGGAGCGGCGGCGGAGAGCGGCGGACGCGGAATCGCCGGCGAAGGAGGCACGAGAGAGTCCTTGCTACCCGGAAGGTTCAGAGACGGATCTGAAGAACTGCTAACCGAGGGCGGCGTAAGCGAGCCTGCCGTGGGAGCGGTTCCATGACTACCGCTGGCATCGCTTGAAGTATCGGTAGAAACGTCGGTTCGGAAGCTAGCTCTCGAGCGTCGCCTCAGTTCTCTGAAGTTAAATAATGACGGCGCCATGAAGGGCAGAGGTTGTGAAAAGTAGACAGCCCGGCTGTCTCTTTTCTTCGTTGTTTGTGGTTCGCTTCTCCTTTTCGCTTCTCCCTGGGTCGAGGGGTCGGAGGCTGCTTCAGCTGGGTGTTTGTCCTCTAGATTTCGAGATTGGAGTACAGAATGTGGCGCAGGGACAGCTCGAGCTCGGCATTGAATTCTCCTTGATTTTTTTTTTGATACTCCCGATTCAATGCAAGGCTCAAGCCGGATCGTGCGACTCTCCCAGATTATGGGAAAGCAAAAGATGAGGCCTCGAGACTTTGGGGGAAGAGAAGGAAATGAGAAAAGGATCTACCTGCAGACTCGTATTACAAGGCAGTGGAGGAAGGTGTGGGGGGGCAACCTCGCAAGTTGGTGGCGCTCTTGTCGTAAGAAACGGATGAAGGTTTAAGTCTTCGAAGTCCACTTTTATTCTTTGCCCTCTTCGTACCTGACAGCTTCCCAATCTAGATTTCCGGTGGGCCTGGACAGGAATATGTGCAGGTATCCAAAACTATCCAAGGGCCGTTCCCTACGTAAGCTAATCAATTCATCAGCAACAGGTTTGCGTAAGTAGACGTCAACTGTTATTATTGAAAGAGCCGTACTAAGGTTGTGAGACGGATGCTCACTGTTGCTAGTACGATTCAAGCATCAATGAGGGAATGGCGTCCTTCACTGTGGAGCGTCCTAAGGTCCTAAAGTGGATATGGTCTGGCTCCAATGGCCAGCGTAGAGCACTCGTATATAGTACAAAAGGAGTGCAGTCCCTATCCAGGTAGCATACGTTCGTAAAGACATACAGCTGAGGAGGTTACAGGGATTGTTGTGCTTCGTGTTCAAGCTCACAGACTGCGAACTTGTCCAGTGAGGAGTTTGACTCGTATCCGGCTATATTTCCGGATCAGTCTCTGACTATCTATCTAGTCAGCCCGTCAGCGAAGGCCAGAATTCGAACGGATTTATTTCTTCTTTGCCGTTCAAAACGACTGCATCGGGGTCGAGATGATTCCTTTTACTCAACAGCTGGTAATGTGTTAAAGATATCCATCTACTCAGTCAGGAGCTTCAATGAGAAGAGGAAATGGCCGAAAAGCTCTAAATAAGCGAGCCTTTTTGCGAGTAGAATCCGTAGGTACCTCGTACAAGCTAAGAATAACAATGTCCAGGATATGATGAGACTGGACCGCCAACACACAAGAACACGTTGTGGCTGACAATCGGCTAGCAGGCACAGATCACGGTGGAGGCCTGCTTAGCGACGAGCCGCAGGTATTGGCAATCAAATTGCGCACGGAAGTCCAAGATTCGGGCTGTTTTGAGTAACCGTACAAAGACAAGGTTAAGGGAGCATTCCATGCAAAATTTCGATTCTGTAAGGCAACATGACGCCACCATATCAATTCATGGCTAGGTGGCTACCTTGGTACCGTTTTAGCACATCCAGTTTCGGCGATTGTGCTTGGCCCATTCATTTGCTCTCAGCAGCGGGAGCGAGGAGAATGGATGTCATTGCACTATTTTGTGTAGCCGTACCCTTTACAGCAGTTGTACTATGCAACGTACCCAGTACAAGCGGGGAAGGAGTGGAGGATGGAGTTGTCAGGTATGCATCATGTCCGGCAAGGTAATCGGCCTGCCGCCGATAAAGCTCAGTTACATGCAGCTTACCTGAAGATACCAGACACGAGAGCCCAGCCGCAGCAGCTGCGTAGTACAGAACATGGCGCGCATGCTCTGAACGACATGGATTGAAGCAAATTTGATGGGCCAGCATCCACAATAGATACTTCGTAGCTTCTTTGATGGATGCTTTGGGTAATGTTCCATTTAGCTTCGAGATGTGCACCACGGCAAACCCGCCATCGGAGCCTCCTTGGCATTTTGGATCTTCAACAGTCCCTTTGCACCTGATATCAGCTAAACCATCATATCACCTCCAAGTTTTTTCCGCAACTTTTAACCAAGCAAGCATTCCCGGTCAGATCCTTTCCATTTCCACGGTCCTTAGGATTGAACTCTCCTCCCCGGCTGCTTTTGCCGCAGGCTTGGACATGGGCCTTCGTCACCAGTACCCGCAGCCCTAGAACTCAGCGTTGCCACCATTGGTTTCGGGGGTAATTGCAAGGAGACACTACCGCACAACCTATGACGTATGTGGATATGGCGTCTCGAACAGCTCGACATTGGTCGCTGTCACTTGTGCTCATTATTATTGATGGCAATCGAAACCAGCTGAAAGGAAAGCTACTAATAGTGAAGCAGCAGGTACCATGGCAGAAGAGAAAGGAGCAGAACAAACAAAAAATAAAATAAAATAAAATAAAAAAGACGCGCAGGCCTTTGCGACCACGTCAATTGCTCCGCGATAGGATAATTCCATGTTTCCACGTCAACAGTGGGTGTGAATGCCTCCACAATGCCTCCACACCACTTCAGCTCCTCCACTACCGTGCCTGACAAGATTGAACGTACTGCAAGAGCTGTACCATCGCTGCCAGGGCTGGTTCCTGTCGATTGTTGTATACCGAGATCCGCTGCGCTGCATCGTGGAGAGAAAATCAAGGTTGTGGATAAATTGATCGACCCAATCACTGCCACACAATGCATCAGAAGAAAGCAGCAAGTGATTGACCCGGGCACTTCCCGGTTCCCATATCAACTGGTGGGGGGCAAAGAGCAGGCTAATAGCAGTACTATGCCAATACCGATGCCTCGTAGAAATCCCCGATCAATGAACAGTCGGCATGAGGGAAGCAGTGACGCCGCCAACCTTGGAAAAGAAGCAGAGCGGACTCAAACCAACATTTCTCGATACCCACCGAGGATAGCACGTTGGACCTTGTTTGGCGCGAAAAGCACGCACGAGTAGCTCCATCCAATGCTTGGGGCTCCTATCATTGGGAAGGAGTAGATGGCGCCTTGGTGAGGAAATTACTTGGGCACATCTCATGAAGAAAAGCAAGTTTCTGCTTAGTTCTTACTCGTACTCTTCTTGGTTCGAGAGGAGTCAGATTTGTATCAGCCATCAACACTTGACGAACTGACTAGATCTGGAAAATCATTGATATTGAGATCGTCGAAGTTAGACAGTGCCCGTGCTAGATGAGGGACCCGTCCGGCAGTCTCATCTGATTCCGGAGCCGAGTCAGCGGTTGAGGGAGGTGGCTTTATGTTGCGATGCGTCGCTGCCATGTCAACTGGAACAGAAACATCCTCGTCCCGTGCATCTGGGTCCGGGAAGCCGCAGAGATTCCAGGAAGCGAAAGGAAAAAGAAAATTGGGTGATTGCCACCATCTCAATAATGCAAGACCGAGACATTGTGATTTGTCTGCCAGTACGCATTCTCAGGGATCTGAGTCGAATGAGTAATGAGCGTCAACAAGCGCTTTAGGCCACCCTGGGCTCGGATTGATTGATCCATGAATGCCTTTGATGTCCTCGTCCGATCGATGGACATTACTTGGGCTTGCTGCCCGTGACTGGTGTTGTCGCCGCACATTGTAGCCCACCTATATCAAGAGTCAAGGATCGTGCTGACCTGACCGTCAGACTTGATTACCAGGTGGGCTTATATTATCCTGCATTTGACCAAACATGCGGCCGCCACAGGATCGGAATGCACATGCGCGGTCGCCTCAAGCGATGCCAACGCATTGGTACACTCGGCGCCTGTTCAAACAGCGCCATTATGCGGACCAAGCTTCTAGTTGCACTATGTACACTTCGATTAGAGAAGGTCCTCAGATTTGGATATTTATTCTTCATAGCCGCGTCTCAGGCGTCTGAGAATCTTTCTTGCGACGAAAAGATTTTAAAAAGGGACCCGATAAGCGAATAAGCGACCGTGATTTCAGTCTCGCAAGCCTGGTCTCCAGAGGAAGATGGTGGGCTTTGGATCGGCGTCCCTTGCAAAGGCCTATTTGGGCCAGACCCTTCGCTCTTGGCCCAGCATGGCAGGCGCCACGATGGCTGGCTGCAGGGATGTAAATTGGCACGGCCTGGCCTGTCCGTCGACCACCTTGCCTCCGTGTCGAGGCAACCGGTTGCTAGTGGGACGATCCTGGAGGTTATCTTGGGTTGAACATGAAGCTGGGTGTTTCGGGAAAGCTACCTGGCGCAACGAACATCGTTATTTCGACTTAAAGGGTTAAAAGGTATTCCTCGTCATCAGAGACGGACCTTTGGATTTCGAGCCCCTATAGCAAAGATAATGATATAAGCAAGATCCGCGATCCGCAGAAACGCCGTGTCATCACACCCTCAGAGCAGATCAAGCCCGGTTCTCCCCTCCGGAGTCACAGAGCGTTGTTCCCAGGATCGAGAGGCTAGAAGGCAACAGGAGCAAACACTGTGAATCCTTTGCCATTTACCCGTTTTTTTTTTTTTTTTTTTTTTTTTTTTTTTTTTTTGTTTTTTTTTTTTTATAAAAAAAAATTCATCACTCCTCTGTCTAGCAGCCCATCTGGTCGAAACGTCTCCCGACCTATGAGGCACCATACCGCCACCTTCCGAAACATTCCTTGCCCGTCTCTTTATATCCGCCGTCCTTTCCTGCCGGCAATCATCAAGGTGACAAATTCGCTCTGTCGTAGATCCGAATAGCCTTCGGCCGTTTCCCATCTAATATAGAACAGGGGAAGAAAGGGTTCATAAGCATTACTGCATCGTAAATTATACCCCGTGCGTAGGCAACCAACCGCTGTGCGGAGTCCCTTGCCGTCCCTTGGGTCCCCATCCCACGCCCACCCAGGGACAAGATGTTGTGTTCCGTATGCAGGTTGTTTATTCAAAATTCCCGTCGTGGATCGCTAAAAAATCCTAGCCTCGAACGGCTCGTGCAGGGTCCCTGTTTTGTTTGGTCTCTTCGATAACAGGCATGGCGGGTATAGTAACGTATTCTGCACGTTACACGTGGAACTAACGTCTTGTACCCCGTGGTCTTCCCGTCAAGAGAGTTGGCAAAGGTGGTCTTTTGTGAGTATCGACTCTGGAGATTCCCTTTATGTCTTCGGCGCAGGTAACATTCTGCACAGGCTCGAGCGGTACCAGATATCCTTCGCACGAGGCCCGGGATAGAGTTCCATCAAAGGACCTCTGGAAATGTGGAGTGCTGATCCCTTGAACCGTAGGTAGTATAATTCCTGACAAGGGGCTCTGGAACACCGGAGACGTGTAGAGTAATAAAGCGGCGAACCTATGGACACCCCTATTCTGTTTCGCTTCACCAATACTTGTACAAACCTTGGTATTATCTATGATGGGGATTTGAGCAGAGATTCCGAGGAGTATTCCATAGCCTTTCATCCCAAGTCTAGATGCTTCCTCAGCCCTCCACATGTCTTCAGCCCTGAAAGAGAATCCATGCTTGCAGGGAAACCCGGCCAACCGACCCTGGTGCGGAGTCATTGCTTGGAACTGTTCTATACGCTAAGCCATATCAGAGGCGTCGAAGTGAGAGCAGAAAAAAGGGAGATTCGGGACAGGGGGGAGCGGATGGGCACTGTCGTTTCTTATCGAAAATAGCGAAGACGGTTTTGGTTGTTCTGCCATCAGCCCTCTGAATGGGCCGCTTGTCTCAGTCCTTTGGCCGGTAATAATTTACTCAGAGCCAGGGCCCTGCTTACCCTTGCAGCGGCCCAATTGGCCGCCTCCAGTGTTCTCTGGGGTTCAAGGGCCTGGAGAGGGTGCAGTCAGGCCAGGGTGGGCGTGGGTGTGGGAGTGTGTGGGTTTTGTTGCTCATACTGGCAGAGAGACGCCCTTGGCCGTTGCTTGTGCTAAACTGTTCCAAGGTTGCTTATTTCATTCTTCGAGCGACATAAAATAGTTGTTGCTGTCTCGATCTAGTGGAACAAGGGCCTGTAAGTACTCCCATGTGGCAGCTCGTTTCGATGACACCCAGTAAGATTGCCTAGATCGGCAGGCCGGCCGCTAGCCTGCGGGGGCGGTAGCCGCCCAAAAAGGCTTCTTGTTTCTACTGTTCCAGAGCGACCCAGTTTGAGGCCCTGTAATCGACTTCCTGGCAGATTATGCTGCAGACAAAGTAAAAAAAGAGCCAGCAAGTCGATGTCCGTTCAGAAGCCGGGGGCTGTGTTACGCCGTCGCTCGGTCCCATCTTGGTTTGGTCACTTCCATGCTCAAATTAACGAAACCAAAAGACTCAATCCGAAAGCGCGAGTTTGCGTGTTCGTGTGCCTTCCTTTCAAGACGGAACTTTCTTGGAATAATCACATTGATGTGCCAAGGGCCGATGTCCTCGTGCAGCGACTGTCTTGCCCTCAGGGATGGATGCGATCATTGATACAATGCGGTTAAGGCCCTCTCCACCGACTCGACTCACAAGCAATATCTGGATGTACCTGCGTGCAGTATCGGCCCGAGTAACAGACTTAAGGATGTCGCCTCTCCTGGCGACTTTCCTGTCGACTCGAAAGCGTCCGCTTCTTGCCGGAGGACTGGGCTTATAAACCTCTTCCAATCCTGCCCTGCAACTGTCTCCTGGTAATAGATGGAGCATTCCTGTAGTATTCGAAAGTAGTCGGGGCACGGTACCACCCTCCAGTGGTACTAGCAAAAAAGGGTCGAGCTTTGCAGAAAGCGACCAATTGATCACTGGTCCGTAAAGTGGCCGTCCCCACAGCAAAGGCGGCACAGTCCCGGTTTCCACAGGAATCCAATTTGTCTCCGTATCCATGGGCCAAGTATCAATTGATGTGTGTTCTGCAGACGCTGGCAAGCTGGAACCAACATTGGACAGAACATTTGATTGAACCTTCTCACCATCGTACTGAGGTACCCCCTGGCAGGGGAGTGGAGGGCACTGGGCGCCTGGGAAATCACCCTACCATAAGCCGTGAGACACCGGTAATTCTGGGTGGGAATGGAAACTTGGACCCTCTGGTGAACCCTCCACTCCTATTACTGCGCAGCACCTCCCCCATCCAACAGTGCAAAGAATTTTCACCTCCACTTCCGGTCTCCATATCGTGCCTTTTCAACCTAGAAACCTGCAGAGCAAGCGTA
The DNA here is from genome assembly GCA_029532625.1 of Lomentospora prolificans. Taxonomy (NCBI): domain Eukaryota; kingdom Fungi; phylum Ascomycota; class Sordariomycetes; order Microascales; family Microascaceae; genus Lomentospora; species Lomentospora prolificans. The sequence goes on from JARFXM010000003.1 coordinate 1,215,474, forward strand.
GTTTCACAGAGATTTTTTTTTCTCGTTTTCCCTGCAACTCTTCCGATTTCGATATTCTCGAGATAAAAGTATCATCGACCTCGATTATACACCACTCAGTTGTAATCAGCAGCGCCATTGAGCTCTCTTCAAGAGGAGGACTTCCAAGGTTCCAAGGGAAATTGCGCATGTCAGCTTCGCCCTGGTCTTAACAACCCCCTCTCCTATCTCAGCTAGCCGCCCACCGACTCCTTCGACCGTTTCTCACAGCCAAGTTTTCCGACGCACGCAACGACGAACTCCCCCAAGTGTCGTGAAAGAACTTGTAGGCTACCATAAGTGCGAGTCTATGTCAAAATAACCGGACAGCATGCCTGCGCAACGGAGTATGAGCATGTCGTCGACATGGCAACAGTCAGATACGGTCGCAGATAAGGTGTTGAAGAGAGCAGAAGTCAGCAAGGTTAGTGGCGACCAGACTCACCAGACCAAAGGGATCTAAGGCATATGCCCCCATGAACCTATTTACCTCTCCCTCCGAGTCGACTCCCCTCAGCATTTATAATGCGCTCAAGTAAAGGGGTTCAACGGTCTACCTCGTTCGGAATTCACCAGCTGACACAGGCACCTCCCATGCGTGCACTCGCTCGTTCACAGATTGCCCGAAGACTTCAGAACCGATTAGCCCTTGCGCAGTTCAAGACAAAGCATGGCTGGGAAGACCTCACGCTTGATACCATCGAACCCAAAGTCGAAGAGGAGCGCAGGCGGAGGAGATTGATCGAAGGCGATGTTCTTTCCGACTCATCCAGCAGCACATCCGATATCTACCCCACTCGAGCGCTCATGAGCTCACCTCTCAAGGCCCCAGGCCCCATGTTCTCAGACAGCATTGGCCCCAGCACGGGTCACCGCAAGCGAACATATATGGGTTCGCTGGAAACCATTGACGACTTGAGCCCCAGCAAGCGATACCGCCTCTCTCCTTCTGCTCATAAATCCTTTCCTTCTGGCCATGCGACGTGGAAGGACATGCACCAGCTGGCCCAGTCGTCACCTATCAAGCCAAGGCGGCAACAGCACTTTACGACGCAAGCCGGTCCCAACGTATCGTTCCTCACGTCACCCGCCTTCAATATTCAGTCGGATGAAGAAGACGATATGCTACCCCTCCACTCGTTCAACGCTGGGCCTCGCTCTTCACCTCCGCGAACTCCACCTATGCGAAGCCGCGCTCTGAACAGCAGGCGGAGCAGGGACAAGCTGGACGGTGCCAACGCCGACCAACCCGCCAAGACTGGAGAGGAGGGTGCGGACCTATTACTCTATCTCGCGGCATCTCCCTCTCCAGCTGTTGGTTCCAAGAGGAACATGGAGCCCCCTTCAACGCCTCCTCCCAAGAACAATCTTGCCTTGCCCTCGTCCATGATGGTCACTCCCGGAGGCAGCAATCTCTTTCCTAATACCCCCGGCCAGAACTTTGACTTTTCCGACTTTGTCAACATTACTCCGAGCCCTGCGCAGAAACCTTGGAAAACTCCAGTCACGCTCTCATCGGCGAGGACACCGCTAAGTGTTGCCAGGCGGCGTCTGACTTTCGACGAGCCTCTGCTTTAAAAACACACCTAACATGCGCTTCCCACGCACTATTGGCCGGGAACCTCAATCCCTCACGTTATCATGACAATTAGCCGCAGACTGGCTCTTCACGTTTCTTGTTTTCCCACCTGCCTGTCTCTACTTTTGGACCACTTGTTTCCCTTATCTTGCTCTCTTCTTTTTCTTCCTCCTTCAGTCATCCCTTGAACGTTTAGTGTCCTAAGCCCTTTCCTTTGTCAATACTTACTACTTTAGTAGTTATCATGGAGTTATCCGGGGCGTGGCAGGCGTTGATATTACTGTACTACATGAATGATACTTTGGTGGAAGGAGACACAATCATATTCTCATCTCGAGACTTCCCGTCCTACCCTCTTCTCCCCTTCCCCGACTCTACCTACCAATTCACTAAAAATTTCCTCCTGCACATATTCCCATGACACTCACACACCCTCTTTATCCACAACACTTGCATGTATCCCATTTGCAAATAATTCTTTATACTTGTTTGGCCGTATTGATGGTCTGCGGTATTTTCTCTTTTCGCTCTTTTTCCCTCTCTCTTTTTTTTTTTTTTTTTTTTTTGCTTATTCTAATTTTGGGTACGGAACGAGTATGAAGGAGGTCATAGCCATTGGCGCAAAGGCTGTCAATTGATGGCCATGGTTTGGAGGGCTCAGCTGAAACGAGACGCCCGTGTCCACATTTTCAACATCGAATGTCGAAAACTTGGAAAAGGGAGGGGAAGGAATGAGCGCCTAGCATATGGTGGAAACAAAGGCAAATCCGTTAATTGCCTCAAGTCCAATTATCGATGCAAGCGGACAGCCAAGGCGGCGGTGCCAGGAGGGTGGGGTTGGAGGCAAAGCTCTCCCTTGGCCTGGAGGGCACAAAGAGAGGTCGTCAAAGAGCCAAAAGTGGGCTTGGTGAGAAGACGCCAAATTTCCCACTTTACGCGCCATTTCGCGTTCAGGGCGCGTTCCGGCAGGGCCCAGTGCCCAAATCCGGGCTTTTAAGTGGAGGACGCGAATTTTCGCGTTTGGGGCCTTTCTCTGCATGTCATTTAATGCGACTGGTAGCCAATCAGATCCCTCCGTTCTGAATCATCCTCCCTCGCACCTTAACATCCTGAGCCACAACTGGCTGGTAATACCTGCAGTAATAGTACAAATGTCACATCGATTTGCTCCCTTCCTCGAAACGTATGAAGGTCCCACCAGAGGTGATAGGGCTTAGAATGATGCCGGGGTTTGGGTCGCATTGGTGCATCTGAGGTGTGCTCTTCCGTGGGCTGCGCTTGTTCTTGCTTGGAGGCGACGGTCCCTCTCACCGATAAGGAAAGGAGCCTTCGGCCTGTACAATTTGCCATCCCGAGCTTGAGGCGGCAGGTAAGACATTGCTTCTCCTTTTACTCCATTGGATTTTTGGCCCTTCGGGGCTAGAGATACCTGAGACATTGATGTACCAGAGAATAGGTCTGGGCCGGCAGAAGCAAACGTGGATAATTCCCCGGACCCTTAAACACAGGGGTCTCTTTTTTATCCTCCCTTACTAGCAGTTACTTTTATTTGGCCTGGCATGGAAGGCGAGATCGGGGGAGGCTCAGAATCGAGGGGGGGATAAGACAGCGAGGTCTTGGATCTCGGCAACTCAGGTGTTGGCGCACCGCCAGGAAATCGCCCGAGACATTCAATCTGTTTTGGCAATGTGAAAGGGAAGAAGAGGTTGCAGGTTCTTTCTTCTTGGGCGTTTTTGCGGAGCCGATTGTTTTGTTTTCTGGGATCTTTGGGTGGCGACGTTGCGGGGGAGGTAGTAAACCATGCCACATTGAAGCAAAACTGGAATCTGGAATCCCGCGTTAGGTGGCTTGTCCTGGGACGCGCGCACTGGGGATGAGGACGGGCGAGGAGTTGAGAGGGTTTTGTTGCTTTGAAATCGGAGCTGAGCCCGCGGTGTAGGCGTGGCCGCTCGCACGGGTTCTTAGTCCCGATCGTCAGTGAGCCAGCGTACGAAGTAGATTGAGGATTATTCTTCCCTGGTTCCACCTGGTTCCACGAATGTAGGAGCCCGACCATTGGTGTCAATATACCACCAACACACATCGTCAATTGAGATAAGTGCCCGGTTTATCAAGGGCGTATTTAGCCCCATGTCTTAATGCCCATTTCTGATTGATTTCAACTTGAGCTCTTATACCCTTATGCTTATCGTCCTCAGTTAATACCGATCCATGATGTAATGGCGGGACGTCTCCAGCTGGGCATCCCTATATTACAAATATGTAGTATTAACCATCTTAGTGTGAAGGGTGCGGCTCTCCCCCAACTATCGCCTATGCTTCATGCTCTAAAATAGCTGTAGCGGCATTCGCTTACATGGCAAATCTAAAATCTCCCGATTTGTGTACTTTTTGTATGTCGTCGTTAAGAGATAACTCGAGGGGATGAATGATCAAAGAATCGCCTCAGGCGAAAAGACTGGAATATTCATCTTTCTTCTTTGTAACCATCACTACTAAAAATCCTAGATACTACAACTCCCTCCTCCTCGAAGTGGGAGTGTCCTTCATCCTAAATCAGATGTCTCGTTATCGACTCCTGCTCTTAAAAAACCTCTCCATACCGCTAATGGCAAACAAGGGAGAGTAAAAGGCCAGCGGTGCGAGAGATTCGCTCCTTCAACCTATAACCAAACTAGAATCCCATCGAGTCGCTCCGTACATCAGCTTTCGTCCAGAACAAACATAAGAGAAAAAAAAAAGCTTAGTAGCAAGAAAGCAAGGGACCAAACAAGGACCAAATGGCTCGCTCGATATTAAATAGAGAAACAGACAAGAAAGGGAAAAAAAAAAAAAAAAAAAAAAAAAAAAAGGAAACCAAAAAAGATCGGAAACAAAAAATGTGCGTCCATGCAAAAAAAGCAACCCAAGCGATCATTTTTCGTCTTCCTGCTAGTCCCGCAAGCGGATGGTCCATGAATAATATGCGTCCCAACACATCAATTGTACGAGACGAGACTGGGGAGATTGCGGAATCGAGGCCTAAGATATAAACTGCGCATTGGTATCCTCCGAACGAGGTAGGAGGGAAAGAGAGGCGTGTCTTCCATGCTTATATAACAGTCGTCAAAGGAAACGTGAGATAGGCGAGGTAGGCAAGTTAGGCAGGAATATGATTTGAGGAAAAAAGGTAAATGGGGGTATACACATCAGGTCAAACGAATGTAAGGAGAATCGTCCCAATATCGACCATATAGATCACTCGAGCCAACTCCTAAGAAAAAACAAGGGGGGGGGGGGAGGGGGGATTTCAAGAAAACCGCACAACGCAAAAACGCCTATATTCCCTCCCAAGTAAAAGCATATCCTTCCAACGCGTCCATGCACCTCGCTTTGCGGTTTGCTTTGCTTTCTCTCTCTTTTTCCTCTCTTACAAGGCCTTCCCGACACTGCCGTCACTGCCGCCTCGTTGTCTCGATCCTGGCCTGAATCCTTCCGGCGTGGGGCTGTCCCACCTTGTCGAACCTGGGCCCACATCGGGACCCGGATCGCTCCAGTCGCCAAGACTAAACCCGCTCGAGTACTTGGACGAGAAACTATCGTCCCTAGTGTGCGCTCTCTTGGGCCTGTTGACGCTACCACGGGGTCCCTTGCTTTCGGCCGCAGTCATGTTTGCCGTCGTGAGATCCTGCCTGCTTCCGAGCAATTCAGGCCTCTCAAGATCAAAGGGATCAGACCGGAATTTGTTGCGCTTGGGGCCCATATTGTCGACGCTGGCAACCGACTCACGGTAAACCGAGTCAACGACGCTTGGCTGGCGGGCTTGGCCGAGGCCACGGGAGCGGCGCACGTCAGCTACGTAAGTCGTCGGGGGTTTGGTGCCGGCCGTCTTGCTGCCATCCGAGACGGCGTTAGCGTCAGAGAAGGGGTTGGCGCGAGGAGACACAGTGAGCGGTGCGGGTTTGGCAGAGTCGTGGGACAGGGCGTTCATGTCTGAGAAGGGGTTGCTGGGCGAGTCGAAGTTAAGGTTGAGCCCGCCGAGGAAGTGGTTCGAGGAGCCGGCGCTGCCGTTCTCGGAGTGGTTGGCCTGACGCTTCTGCGCTTCACGTTGCACCTCCTTATCGTCCATTCCGAGCAAAGTCAAGAAGTCGGGCTGCGAACCCTTCCGTTCGCTGACATTTCGGACGGCCGCGGCGGGGTCAGCGTCCATTGTGCGGTCGTTCCTCATCTTCCAGTTGAAGTTGACATCGGCTGTAACCCTAGACCACCAATCCTTGAATCGGTCCTTGCCCGTTACTACAGCCCTATCGCCCGAACTCAGCGAGAGCGAAGACGAGTTGCTTCGGCTATGCGTGGAGGCATCGTCGTACTGCGACGCCCCATTGAGGTCAACACTAGGCCCACTTCTTGAGCCTCCAACCCTGCCCTTGAAACCCTGGAGCCTCGCCCCTACAGCGGCTTTAAATCTCTCGGCTTTTGGAGTAGGACCAACCGAACCCCTCTCAATAATGTACGCTTTCTCGGTATTGTTACCGTTCAGGGTTGAGGGTTCGATGGTTAGGGGTGTGAGAAGGGAGCTCCTGCGCTTATTGATGGCCTTCTTCCGCCAGAACCAGAGCAAGAAGGCGATGATGGAAACGACGGCCACACCACCGGCAACGCTGCCCGCTACCACGGCGGTAGGTGCCCCAGATCTATTTCCAGCATCGGATACCGCAGTCGTCGTAGGGTCGGACGCTCCTTCTCCTACAGCCGCCGCACCATTGATGCCACCGGCTGCGGTCGTAGCGAGGTTCCCGTTTACTACGTCGGGGGTGGTGTTATCGGGAGTTACTAGCGTCGGAGTTGGTGCCGGCGCTTGCTGATCCGGCTGCTGCTGTGGCTGATTGTTCGCGACATCTATTTGTCCAGATGCATCTGGCACGGCTGTACTTTCATCAGTTGTGCTACTTGCCAACGGAGGATTAGGTGTAGGAGGACTCTGTGATTGTGCGCCTTCGGCGACTTTTGTAGGGCTAGGTAATGAAGCGGGAAAGGAGAGTGTGGAAGGGGAAGGAGGAGCGATAATGAGGGGGGAGGAGGTGGTGGTTGAGTCTGCGTCTCCTGTACGGGCTCTTGCTCTTGTGTTGATGTTGGGGTATCTATTGTGTCTTCCGAGGGAGGGGTGTTAAGCTGGGGGGGAGATCTCGTCGTACTCGCTGCTCCTTCTTCATTTTCCGTCTGAACCTGGACGCTCGTAGAGCTGTCCACGGCGGGTGTAGGCGATGATTGTATGCCTACGCCAGCGCCGCCGCCATTTGCATTGCCGTTGTTACCGGCCACCGCTGATGTCGCCGCTGGGGGCGCCGCATTCGTTCTCGGCACAGCCGTGCATCGCCTCCCGTTCAATTGTGTGATGAAGGAGCCATCTTGAGGAATTTGGTTTGACATTGTCGCCGGGACGTCGTGTATGCAAGAGGAACACACGCAGTGTGCTCACTCTCCCCTCGCTCTCTCTCTCGTCGTAAAAGGGACCAAAAAAAAAACAACTGCGAGTCCAGTCGCAAGTTAAAAAAGCGCGTGGTAAAACAAGAAGCCCACGGGGCTTAGAAGTGAAAGAAAAGAGATCCAGGGTGCGGATTTCCCCAAATCCACCGCTTGAGAAGAAGAATCCAATCGAAAGGCCTCGCGCGGAAGTCGTAAGTCGAGGAGGATTTCGGAGAGGAGAGAGGAGAGAGAGAGAAAGAGAGATGACTCGGTTTCGTCGGAATTCAGAGATGAAAGGAGGCAAGAGAAATTTCCGAAGCGAAGAGAGCAGAGAGAGGGAGGGGGGAAAGAAACGAAGAAGGCGGAAAGCGGGACGAGAGACGAGAGAGAGCTGCAGTATCGGGCCTCGACTGGCCGTCTAGAAAGCGGAAACAACCATGAGGGAGATCGTCTCGAAGGGTGTGCGGATTTCGAACTGGAAGAAGAGAAGAAGGCGACTGGCGGCTAAATTGGCGATGCGAGAAGAGAAGAAAAGAGTCTGGCAGAGGTTGATGCGGATGAATTGGCGAGATTCAGGAAATGATGGTAGCAGACGGAGATCCTTGGTCTTGGGACGGATGCGGGATGTTCACGAAGGAGGGAGAGTGTAATTTCCCTAAGGGAGGGAAAATCTGGGCTAGCAGACGAGAAGCAATTTCGGAAGGGCAGCGAGCATGAAGCAGCGAAGACATTTGGAAGCAACGGAGAGAGTTGGGTAGGCTAGGCAAGAGGTCAAAAGGAGGATTTACATTCCGTCCCCTCATCGCCGGTAGGGATGGGGGTGTCAGTTCGGACAAGAAAGCCTGGACGTCTTACAATATCGCATTTAATCGAGAACAAAAACACAGCGGAATCGATTCAATGGAGAGAAGGTCCCATGGCACAGAGGAGCAGCGCCCGTCTGGGCGGAACCGGGCGTCGAGGGAGGGGGTTGAGAATGAGTATATTCTGTGAAATCTAGCAAAGCGTGAAGCATGAATCCAGGCCCAAGCAGTATGATTGATCGATGTTTGATGAGGCCACAGGAAGGCATAGGATTGGCTCGGAGGTTATCCAAGTGTCTGAGAAAGTCAAGGGATGGGCAGATCATCAAGGAGGCTCGGCGAGCGATGGAGGGATGGACCCCTGACCTCTTACAAAATCTGAGGCACGGAAGATCTCAGGTTCGCCGAGAGTGACATTTTAAGGAGGGGTCGAAATGGTGTGGTGGGTGACGATTTGCGGCTCTCCTCGCCTGAGATCGACGATGAGACCAATGGGAAATGTGCCAAGGATTATCCGAGTCCTACGGATATCGCCAGACCCAGAAGATTGGGACCCTCCCCCCAAAAGAGAGGAAGATGAAAGATAAAAATAAAAGGCAACTAAGTAAAAAGAGAGGGGGAAATGGGGTAAAGGCATCTCTTGGTAGAGATCAAATCCGATTTTCAATTTACGTCCAGGTTGCAATTGGCGAAACTGGACCAATGTATTATTCGCATACAGGAAACAAAGACCGAGTCGTGGGGGACAGACATGGTGAGAAAGGAACTTGAAAGTGATAGTCTCAGCCAGGCGTATCGAAGCTGCCAGCAACCCCTGGCTTATGCCATTAATGGATTGTGGGGTATTGATGGCGCTATCTTCCCGGTGCAGTCATTGAACGTTGGAGAGGGAAAAACGCCGGTTTCGTTGCTGCCATCCATCGAACTAGTTCAATATTGAGTCGTGCCCTGGCCATGTTAACATTTAGCGTTCTCGTCCGGCTCGCCCATGAGGATACTACTGCGTTACTAACACCTATAAGTGACCAATAGCCAGCAGCTCAAGAATATGGAATAGCTGCAATTTAGCCTCTGCGACTACACACCAAATGCCGGAGATGTCCTTACCGGTGTGCTGGGGATCCGGGGTACCCGTCACCTCAGGGTGATCCGGACGCCTCGATCAATGCTATCTCTTGTAGGCTCAAGGCTTTGCGCGCCGTTTCTGTCACGCCCACGATGTCGTTTGTGGAGAAACAGGACTTGGCTTTCTAAGCGACGTAGTATCTTTTTCGCTCCACACAAGGAAAGAATCGGTCGGCCCGTGACCTTAGAATACGGCGAATCGGACTCACTACGATGTAGTTGTTGCGGCGTCACCCAGCAACAATTATCCCTTCTTCCCGCCAAACTTGCGGAAAGGTGCTCTGTGCTACTCTCTAACCCCGAAAAAAAAAAAAAAAAAAAAAAAAAAAAAAGGAACAGAAAATTCGATCAATTCCTACTGGTGTCCAGCCAGCCCCGAATCGAGCCAGCGCCGGCACGTATCAATGGGGAAGTCCGTGTCACTCATGTAAGAGAATGTGCATCCGAACCCGCCAAGGCTGATCTGAGCCATGTTTTATGAATAGTGCGGAGCCGCATCGCATCGCGGAAGAGCAATGATGTGAAATCCTGGTTATGCTGAAGCGGCCACTCAAGACCCTCAGGCCTAAAAATGGCGGCACCCATCCTTGAGGACTGGCCAGCCTTCGCGGGTGAACACGTTGGAATGCCTGGCTGTTCGCATACCAGCCTGAGGCAACCACTGTTGTTAAAGCATCAAACCACACAGCGTCGAGACTTGCTGGTCCACAATTTAGCCAAACTATTGAGAGCAGCCAGAAATAGTGGTCCACGGATGAGCGAGCACTTGCTGGTCGAGAAACGAACTACACAGAATTGAAACCAGGTCGTCATGCACTGCACTACTGGACTAACACAAAATTTTCCCGCCCCGGTTTCGGCCTTTGGAAATACACTACGATTTGCCAAGACGTAGTTGGCCATGTGGACGTGGCCTGTAATATACGAAGTAGCTAAACCAGCCTAGCCCAAGGAGGCGGATATCGATAGGCGGGCCGAGAAGCATCTCAAGCGGCTAGCACCACATGGCATTAGGTTCCGGGAACAAGAGCTTGTTGTTGGCGAGTTCGCCCTCCCTCCTCGTCACCGCACCATACCAGACCATGGCCCGCCACCCTCCACGCCATCCCCACCAAAGCACCAAAGCGAGGCATGCGACGCCACGACTGCACCGGGCAAATCCCCGGACATCTACATTGGTGCTGGAGACGCGAGGCTAACTCACCCCTTTCCCGTCGCATTCAGTAACAAATTCATCCTAGATGGGGCAAGTTTAGATTTCCGCAGACGCGCTTTCCCTTCGCTGTCCAGATATAGAAGGCGACATGCCAGCAGTGAAGGCGAACCACAGCAGCAACTTACCTATTCCAACAGACACTGGTCTCTATCGCATCAAGGAACCTCCTCGTGTATTGTGGCCCCACTGTAGGTTTAAGATGCCGTGTTGCCTGGCGGAGCTGGCTCCTGGGGTCTAGGGTTGTGGTGCGAGCGGGAAAGGGCCGAACTGGTCCCTCCTCCCCTCCTCTACAGAAGAAACTTTCTTAGGAAGGAGTCGTCAATTTGATGGAGACTGCAGTCTCTACCCACGTCAATTAACTTCGACCGTTCTTGCACACTTCGATTTTCTCTTGTTCCTGCGTTGAGAAAGCGGTGCGAACTATTTCGAATGAATCGAATAAATTGTGCGTTTTCTCCATCTCCTTTCGGGAGCTCACCTGTTCACCCCGCTCCAGCCTTCCAACCCCTTCTTGGGAAATCCCCGCCTTCCCCCGCGCGGCCATACCAGAAAATCGACCCCCACCAAGACCACTGGATGAGAGAAGGCACGGCCGAGCACGCCTGGACTGCTCACCTTCTACTTGTAAACTGACGTTGGACCATCATCACCCGATAAACAGCTCCTTGAACCCTCCATTTCATTCTACTCCGCCAGAATCTCCACCGCCTCCCGCCCCATCCCTTTAACTTGCCGGAAACAGAACAATTGGAAAGACGGAGGTGCCAAAGTGTTGCCTCGGATCTCTTTCTCTCTCTGTGCCAGGGCCACATCTCTCATCCTGTCATCACCATCTCACACCCGCACGTGGGTCTCTCGAGGCTTGTATGTGTCGATTTCGATATCTGTGTGCCACACGACCTTTCTGCTGCCCCGAATTGTACTCTCAAAAGGGTCCAAGGAGTGTCAGGCGAAGCTACAAACGTGGTCGAAACTGATTGCCCCCAGACTTCGTTCCACACCGTTCCCGCCACTGTTGGCCCACGCAACGAGAGTGCACGAGGCCTTTTATCCGCGCCACAATGTTTGGCATAGCTCTTCCTACTCTTGGTAAGTCGGGTCTCTTTTTTTCTTACAGATACGATACATTCATTTTGTATGGCCCTTTCTTTCTCCCTGCTGCACTAGGTGGGCCTGTTTTGGCTCTACGAGTAATGGCATTGTGCGCGTAATTTCACCTTGCTAGCTCGCCACTCTGGCGACCGCCCACCGCATCTTTGGGAACGCTTCCCGAGAACGCTCGACACCCTGGTTATCTCCGCGGTGCTCACTCCGTGGGCAGCCACAGGGTCATGCAATCCAAATGTTCTCCCGTACTGTTCTAATGCCTCGTGCTGTCAATACCTGGTCAAACTACGACGAAGCTATTGCTCCTCAAGCAAGTCGCTTCGCCACCCCCTTCGTTCTTTTAGGCTCGTTCCCTTATTCAGTTGCATGTATTTGGAGCAAACTAGCTACACATCGACTTTGGATGTGCGCCTCATAAGTGTCGATACTCACACCGATACTCACATGACGCGACCTCCCCTGACAGCTTTCGTCTCATCTAATCGTCCCTCCGTCTCATCGCAGCGAGCCTCAGTTTTCGATGTCAATAGTCTAAGTGTTTGTTTTAGGAAGTGCTGCTCGCGCCAAGATCGACCGAAAGGATGTCCCGCCACCGACTCCGATAATCTTCCCTTCGCCTCATGTACCTAGCTCATCCAGCACCGAGGCTGACTCGACCTCTTCCGGTCCCAAGGCCGGCCTCGTGAAAACCCTCCAGGCGATATGCCGTCCAGGAGATATTAATGGTGCTGCCTTTGATGCCTTTGGCGTGAAAACCTTCTATGACGCTAATCCTGCGGAAGTGGTTCCTGACCCTTCATATATTCCCGACTTTACGAACTGGGACAGTCTCACTTTAGACGAAGCTAGAGAGAAGAACGCTTCTACTCGTCTACCTCTGAACAATGGGAATCTATCCCCTGGTTGCCAAACCTACGCTGAGCGTAAGGCAGAGCTATCAATACCAAATCAAGATGCCTTCCGTACTGTCCGACGCTTGCCCGCAATGAAGGGAAAACCCCAACCTAGGCTAGGAAACTCATACGAATTCTTCCGCTGCCTAGAGCTCTTCACTACCTTCTGGGATGACCCCACTGCCCCTCCACCAAAGACCACGTCTGAAGAACCCGCGCCTGATGCCACCCCCGCAGATGGTGCTGCATCTGCTTCCGATGATGATGGCTACTACCGTACCATGGTAGGCACCGCCATGCCAGCAGAGCACCGCCATTCGCTTCTATCAGCCTTCATCCGGCTAGTCGCTTATGATTTTGGCTGTAATGTCACGACACCTCGCATTGAGCCCCGTCTTCAACTTTGTACTCCTCCCTCTGCTGCTCGCCCTGGTCAGCAAGCTCGTAAGTCTTACGTGCCATCGGGTTGCATTTTCGTCTTCCGTACCCCTACGAAGCGCGAGCACGCTAGAGCGGGGATGGTTGAGGGTCCCATAGCTGCTGTTAGTGCAAGGGGTAGCTCGAGTCTCGATGTAGACCTTGAGAAGAACCAGGACCTGGCCAGGGAACTCCTCGCCGCCCTCGTCACTGCCCAGCACCGGGCCCGAGAAGGCAAGACGGAGCAGCGCTTCGGGGAAGGCCAGTGGTGGACCACCAAGAAGCGCTGGGGCGGCGGTTCTGGCGGCCCCATCGGCCGCGAAGTCGATAAAGATGAAGTCGTCGGCGACAAGGATGCCGCCTCTCCGCCAACTAAGAAACCTCGCAAGACTATGGCTATGTATGACAACTACCGCATGATCCGCCCTCCTTCACTTTCCTGGGATAAGAAGACGCGCTATGAGGCCATCGGCCGCCCAGTCGGTGTGACTGAATACGACGATATCTTTGTCATTAGTAGCCTGTTCCACCACCTATCCGTGTTGAGACTCCGGGTTCCTAGGAGGCTACTAGAGGTAATGGATGGTGCTGAAGAGTACGAGGCTAAGAGCTGGGGAGACCTCGTGCTCTGGAGAAGCAAGTGGTTCGACTTCTTCAAGACGGAGGAGCGTATCCAGGCTATGCAGCTCCTCTGGGCTGTCTTTGCATACCAGATGCGCAAGACGGAAGGGGAGGATACTGCCATGGCAGGGTAGAATGCGGTGACGAAGATAACCCAAACGGCGAGGAACGGAGTCAACCCCTAAAATAGATGCCTAGGCTAGTTCTTTCCTCCTTTTTAACTTTTCTTTTCTTTTGGCTTTTTCTTTTCTTCTTTCTTCCCCGCAGAAAAATAGGGATTGGAGGGCGACAGCTGGTTGCATTAGGTGACCGGGTTTCTAGTCCGGATGCAGTAATCGGGGACCAGGAAGGGAGTATTCGGCGACATATAAAATGGGGACGGTTATTGCTGCTAGCATTCCCTGAGCGAGGCCCTATGAGTACTGCCACACTGAACGCATCTTTGGTCTTCTATAGAAGAGAGCCTGGCTATTATCTATACAGGCTTGTACGAAGTAGAAAGGACCTTGTACAAGGCCCGGTTCCCCACGATGTCACGTTCAGAATTTCTACTCCGTAACATACTTCCCTGGCATGGATCTAGGGCTATCCAGTCTGCTAGAGGTCCTACGATACGGCGACAAAGGAGAGGAGAGACTCGCTCCCATCTTCTTGAAATCGAGGGGGTTTAATTTCATTTACTGGCGCTCATCTACACAAATTTTCCCGTGCGCGCGTATCCTATGCATAAGCCAACCGGGCCATTCAAGGCACCTCCCAAAATCTGTTGTATTGCCTAATGTAAACGTCAAATCGTCCCTTCTCTTCAAGCCTTTCAAAGCCTGCCTCATCCTTTCGCGCTCACTTGAGGCATTTGATTTACATAACAAACCTCAAGTCGGTATCTGTCATCGGTAACCAAACACAGAGTCAGAAAATTGACCTTTGGAACGCTTCCGAGATCTAATTCGAAGAAGTAGAAAAGGAGAACCGGAAAAATGACGACGGAGATGGGGTGGGGGGTTTGGGTGGAGCATTGGCGGGGGAGTGTGAAGGCGACGCACCAAGAGGATGGCTGCACGAGAGCTGAGGACGCTGTGTGTAGCGCGTAGAAAGCTCGTCACGGATGCTATTGAGGAGTTGGACGTAGCTCTGCTGGGGGTTCTTCTTGAGGGCTGACATGAAGGCCCAGGACATGGCACCGGTATTTTCGTCAGCACTAGTCAAACGCATTAGCAAAATCGTCTCTAATATATTGGATGGATAGACAATGACGGTAAGTGAGGGAAGTACGAACGAGGTCTGGTTGTCCTTGCTTCCAGAAAACATCACCACGTCGGCCGGCGACGTCTTCGTGATCAATGACCTTTCATGGGCGTCCTGACCCGTGGCCGCCCTCTTGAACGCTGAGGCGATGCCGCTCGCAGCGCCGCTGAGGCTACCGTCTTGGTTATAGGAAGATACTACATTAAGCAAGCCCTGGCCAGCTTCCCTAGCGAGATTTGGGGCCTTCATGATTCCCTGTGTCGAGTAAATGTACGGTAGATCGAGGGCGGTACCGGAGTGGCACGAGTCGAAGATAGCTGTAAGTCTAACTCCGGCCTGGAGCGGTTGGACCATGATTCGGTGCATCTCATCGTCGGTAATGTGGCCAGTTTGTCTGAAATCAACGGGGTAGATCACTTCATCGTATCCGTCGACTTCGTCTCCATCGAGATCCTTCGTTTGACCTCCGTGCCCTACTCGTATGTTAATCTTTCTGCAGGAAGGCGTGCACCAACACGGTATGCTAGGATCTGATGTGCGTATGAAGCAAGGTCGCTGGCTGTTCAACATACCCGAATAGTGGAAAAAGAGCGCATCATTCGGCTTCGCGTCCTTGACTAGCCAATGCATCGCCCTGAGGATATTCTGCTTCGTCGGCTGGCTCATGGGATTCTGCTGATCATCCGTGAGAATGACCATATCTTCCCTCTTATAACCGAAATGCGTCACAAGATATGCAGACATGTTGCGCACGTCGTTTATACATCCCCTCAACTGGCCACGTTGGCCAAAGTAGTTAATACCGATAAGCAGGGCCTTGCGTATGCCAGTACAACTTGAGTACTGGAAATGGTAGGAAGGAGGCGCTCCATTGCCAAACTGTTGAGCCCCCGCGGGCGGCAGGGGCGCACCGCTTTGGGTGCCGGCCTGCAAACTGGGCGACTGCACAATCCGGGGGTCCTGCTGTTGTTGTGGAGGCAAAGCTATCGAAAGTGGTTTCGTTATTAATAATCGTCGTCATCACTGAGCAAGAGACTTACGCGTTGGGCTTCCCTGGCTTGGGTGCGGTGAAGGGTTGATGTACGGCCCTGGATACGGCTGAGGTGCCATAGTGGACTATTGACGGAATGTTAGTACTTTACTTGGGCCTCAGGAATGGAGGCTGGTATGTCAACATCAAAATTAACCACGTACCGGAGGACCATATCCATAAGGGGGCGGTTGTTGTGGTTGATAGTCATAGGGGGTTTGGGGGGCGTACTGAGGCGGTATCGGTTGGGGGAAGGCGGCATAGGGAGGCCGTTGTGGGTGAGGAGCTTGTGTATGCGGGCTGGAGATGACAATATTAGTACACAATATCGAGACATATCTTCCAGTCAACATAGCATCCGCTACATAACAGACGCGCCATGGAAGCGACCCTGACATGAACCTTCCACTTACGGGTAATAACCGCCTGGGGGAGGCTGCGGCGGACCATAGCCTCCGCCATAGCCTGAGAACCCCGACATGATGGTAGCCGGGGATGGGCGTCGTCACGAAACTATGGGATGGAAGGGAAGGGACAGCTTGACAAACTGCTAAGTTTATCCGACAAGTAAATGGAAACGGGCGCCGATCAAAGAGGATATGGGCTGGTTTTACTGTTTTGGGGCCAGATGGAGCTCTTGCTCAGTCTATAAACGGGACGGCTAAGGACGAGTGGGAATTGAGTCGAGGCTCCGAGTCTTGACTGAGCGCCGTGTGCAGTGAGTGATCCGATACCCGTAGTCGAGGCTTCTGCAGAGGCGTGCCGGATAATGGATTTTCCCGAAGCCTTTCTGTTCGGCTGGGTGAGCGGATATTACAATGAAACGCCTCCTATGGCGGGATAAGCAATATCAAAAGAGGGAGATGGATTCGGGTATGGCGAGCAGAGACAAGCGGCAGGGCAAAGGTGATGATGGATGAAGAGTTCCTAGCTCGGGCCTAGTCTAAAAAGCTTCAATGTCGACTGAGGATAATGATAGATGGAGCGGATCAGATCGTCGGGATAATTCTGAAAGGCGGCCGGCACACGGGAGAGAGCATGACCCTTCACTAGGAATCTAAGTCCAATGAGGAAATGTTGCCGTTAAGGCTCGACAGTTAGCGGAGGGAGCCCAAAAAAGGGGGGAGAATTGGGGTAAGGAAGGAAGCCCAATATAGGATTAACCGTTATCAAGGAGGAGGAAGGCAGAGGGAGTGAGGTTGAGGAAGGAGCGTGGTCCTGGACGAGCTTAAGTTGGGTGCTGCTTCCCTTGTACTACTCGCTACATGGGTGGACGTCCACAGGTGAGGGGCGAGTGGGGAGGGAGCAGCCTGTACCAGTGGAGGGGAGGGGTACAAAAACTGATACATCTGAACTATTGGAAGGGACGGCTTCTAATCTTTTCCATAGGTTCGATAAACCAAACCCTGAAGGCCTGGTCCAGTTGAGGTGCAGGTCGCTGGCCGTTGCACTCGCCATTACCAAGGTACAGCCAGCTGAACACCCCCCTCATCCCTTCGCGTTCCCTTCTTCCTTCGCTTTCCCATTCTCCTCTCAGTGCTGGCTCGTGCAGCTTGGTGCCGACTCGTCAACCACCACCTTTGGTGTGCCCCTAATCAAAGTCGCAAACGCCTGGTCTTTGTACACTAGCGTGCAATATTTCCTCCTACTGGGGTTTAAGCTGGGTTCGGGGTAATAGCTACTACTAGTGAGAAGGGTTCGCGTGCTCGACACAGGCCCGGGAGGAGATATTGGGGATGGGGCCTGGCACATTCCGGCTTCGCGTCTCGCGTCGCTTTCGTATGTCGCACAGGATACACCAGGCTTACGGAATTTCCGTGCTTCAGAGGCTCCAAGCCAGATGGAAGTCGGTGAGCTGGGTGTGATGAGTACCCACGAGGCCAAGATCAACACGTTGGTGCTAGATGGTGCGGCGGCGCACAATGCGGCAACGTCAATGCCAGGCGCAAAGTAAAGTCGTTCGCTGGGATTTGCCGCTGAACGAATGAAGCCCCCGCCAACCCGAGCGAGACGACCGGTTGCCCGGAATCGATGCGTGCATGCGTATGATGCAGGTTATACCGTTTGTCCTAGAGCCAGACCTACCTTATAACAGCTTGATGCACGACTGGGGTTCTGGAACGGTAGGCGGTGACTAACAGGAACGCAATCAAGGCACCTCGTATCGTCACCGGCCATCAAAGTATCAGTTGTATCAGTTCATTGTCTATCTTACTATTACTCCAGCGCTCATGTTTCGGGACGAAGCTGAGGCAGCTAACATCCTTTTCTCACCTTATTTTCCAAGCTAACAAGTCTGATTCTGGTGGGAGATATACATGAAGGATGACGCAAGGGCTTTGCAAATTTTTTTTCTTTGACAGTTGGTGGTAGGGGTCGCTGGCGGCCAATTGAACCCTAATCAGGGTCCTCTGTGCTCTGTGGGCTGACCCGGGACAGAGGGGGGGGGGTCGGAAAATTAGCTTGGGTTCAGCGCGACACCTACGATACCTACGATACCTAATAGTAGCACAGAGAACGCGCATGTCAGCCCTGGTAAAACGCGATCAAGGTAAAAAAGGCTTTAGCCGTATCAAGGTCTTCTCGGGTTCAGCTCAGACAGCTGGGTTCGTGATCCTCGAGTCCGTCATCACTCAGCACGCCGGAGTGGAAGCTGCGCGACCTCGATATCTATGAGAGTAAATCCTGGCGCTGGTCTAATAATGTACATTGATCAACGTTCGGAATGGAGGGAGAAGATGTTAGGGCAAGGTTGGTTCGTTGGTTCTCTACGACCCAGCACACCGTATGAACCATTGACAATATGCTGGGTCCGCAAGAGCAACATCATTGTAGCGCTCGAGCGAGGGAACATGAACATGGTGCGATGGAACCGACAGAACCGACAGATAGAAACGTTCCGCTCGCACCCACCGGGGGATAATCGTACAGAGACCCAGGGTCAATAAGTGCCAACACAACGACAATCATCCCCGATGTGGCTCGGCAGATCGACAATCTTGTCTCGTCCTGGGCAATTCATCTTCACCACAGAAGTGACTTTCTTGACTTGAAATTGAGGGCATGCTCGCGGCCTTCTAGGGCGATGTCTGACGAGATTGAACATATGCAGAGAGTCTACGATATCAGTTCGCAACACTCAGCCAAGGGGGAATCTATCACCTGTCATTGCGTGTAATGAAGAACACGGATTTGAATAGCCAGCTGGCCAATCTTAGCACAGGACCCCAGGTCCAGGTCCATCATCCGAAACCAAGACCCGGACTGCTGGGGCCCAATACCAGCCGGCAGTGTGTAGATCGTGCATTAGAGTGAGAACAGAGGCCATGCTGGGGGCGGCGCGTTCTGTTTACTTTAGATCAGGGGGTGTGTATAGACGAAGACATCGATAGCAAGCCCAGCTGAAAAATTGTCAAGGAGATGGGCAAAAAGAGAAATTTTAGTCGAAGCTGGAAAGTACCCCTAGTTCAAGTCACCTCCTACGTCTTATTATTCGCTGGAGGGACGACGAGCTTCTCTGGCTGTTGCCAATAGCGCCGACAATTACTTCGTACGCTGCAACTCCACTGTAACGGGGATTTTCGATAGCCTGGCTCAGATTGGATGGATGGTTTGAGCGCACCCACCCGATCAATGGAGGGTCAACGGTGCATCGTCTCGTTAGGCTTAGGCGCAAGATGTAACGCCACTAAAAGACGAGAAAACCTCTTTGACTAGGACACAGGCTCCTCGGTGATGCTCCGAAGCACGCTGGGTTTACCTGGTGCCCATGATTTGGACTTCGACGAGGAGGACTCCGCGACTCCTCGGCGACACGTTCGTCTACTTGCTGGCTATTCATTTTGCAACCTTTGCGCATCATAAAAATTGGGTAGCAATAGGACTATTATCTCCAACAAACAATCTTTCTGCTTCCATGATGTGTGGGCCATCAACTGGTAACATCAGCCCAGTCGAGACAGGGGGAGAGCAACCGCGGGACGGGTCAGGGATGGAGGGTTGAAGGTTTGCACGCATCGGGACGATCTTAGTCCAGAAAAGGCCCAAGTTCACGGCAAAGCCGATGGACAGACAGTGGCGGGCGGTGGCGCACCTGAGCCTACCCTATTTGTCGAATGATGGAGGACTCCCTGCAACACCACGCACTACGGCCAGTCAGGGTTGGCAGCCAAAGTTGGATCTCTCCCATCGAAGAGGAGTGTGCGATCCGCTCACCCCCCCATCGTGGCTTTCATGTCAATCAACACCCTCATGTGGTCCGACGCCAGTTCTCCCTTCCTGCTTAGCCGGGGCTAAAGCTTCCTGAAGGCGGCCGAAGTGGCCTAGACCCTCCCTCTAGCGTATTATGGGACACCAGAGACGCTAACAGCTCTTTGTCCCGAGCATCGCGGTTCATCGTATTATGCCGAATTATCTCGGCCGATTCCTGTCTGTCTCTCCATGATCCTCACCCCGGCTCCTGTAAAGATCTTCAAAATATCCTCGGTTTCTGACTTACTTCAGCGCTTGAGACCAGACATCCGCCCTTGCAGATTAGGTAGGTCAACCGACTTCAGCTGAGCCTGCACGCAGTTATGTACGTGGACCTTGCCAAGCTACGAGCCTTGACCCCTACAAGGTGAAGTGGTACAATGAACCGCGCAAAACGAGGTGGGCCGCTTTGAACGATGGCGACGGTCATACAGAACAGGTTCCTGTACCTTGCCGATCCATGGGACGGGCATGTGCTTTGAAGTGACTTGACGCCTTGCTTAGAGCAGGCGGCGCCTGATTAGCGTTTTCCGTGACCAGATTCTATAACTGGTAGGTGAGGCCTCTCCCCCCCTCCTCCGCGGCAAACCCCGAGGAGAACGAGGCTGTCCACAACCGTGGAGCCGGAATGTTCCAGTTGAGCTCGAGCCTTTAGTTGCTCCTATCACAGCCTAGCTTGGATGCGTGAAAGCATGTCCCCAGTGTCCATTCTGCATCGTGATTCCGTTCTTTCGGATCGGCGGGTGGTTGTCGAGACTTTCCAGCTCCTGAGGTGAGGATCGGAGGCAGGGATTAAGCGTCCCATAGTTCTGGATCATATTCCAACCCCGTCAAGCCACACCCCTCTACGATTGGAGAAAGGATCTTCTCATGGGTCCGCTGCCAGCTTCGTCATGCCAAGTTTCCAGGTGTGATATCCCGGCTGGCCAGAAGATTGCATATACGGGGATTTCCTTAGCCAGTGACATATTACCGTATTAAGGTTCTCAATGCTTGAGTTTGTAAACAAATCATAGCTTAGGTAGTGTTGCATACCAGCATCACCTCTCTAGCTTCGCTTCCACCCGACTGCATCTCAACTCCCGACCCTATCTGTTCTCGCACGCGAGACCAATCTTGAGACTTGCCAGAGATGAGTCTCATTTTCTACAAGCATGTCCATTTTTTACCTTGCGCCTATGGCTTACACCATATTTCGCCAAACTCGCTCCTCTGCCCAGACATGCTCATCTCCCGACCAGATCGCGCAGCGAGTGGCAATAGGACATTGTGATCGCCATACCTCGCCCCCCATGCGGTCAGGCAGGCGTTTCCAGCGGGCCAGGAGGGAGAGAGAGAGAGAGAGGGAAAATAAAGCAAGGAGAAAAAGTCTCCGGCGTGAAGAGATCACGGAGCAAGCACCCTATAGGGCCGGAGGGACAGTGGTGAGTTGGGCGGGATGCAAGCCTCGTTCGTCATTCGCCGGCGGACGGGCTTGGCGCCGTGGTGAAGCGTTGCTTTTCGGGGAGCGAGTAAATGATAGGGAAAGGGGATGGAGGCCAAGGACGAGACGGCCTTTTTCCCACTCGTATTCCTAACAATCTACGAGGAATCGTGTAATCGAGAAATGTTCTGCTCCGTGGGAAAAGCGACCTCATAAACTCATCCATTGAGAAGTAAAAGAAGAGAGGGTAAAAAAGAAAAATAATAAAAATAAAATAAAAAAATGAATCAAAAGCCTTGGCGTCTCATAACCGACCAACTCCGTAGCCCAAAACAGACGTGCCTCGGGGAGGTAGCGAGAAAAGGAGAAAGGGAATAGAAGAAACTCCAATCTGTGCAAAAAGATAACTGAAAAAACACCATGCTCTAGCTCCTTCTCCCATGCCAGTTGTTCTCCCAGTCCCATTGTGCCAGTTGCCAGTAATGTTTTTTTTGCGTGCAAATATGCATAGAATACAAACAAACCAACTCCCCATCAACCACATCATTCTACGTCGCCCGGGCGAGGAAACTCAAACGACGACACCGCCACCCCTTCCAAACTGCCTCGCTCTCTTTTGCCTCTTCATGTCGTCCACGCAAGCCACCAACTTCCGTCTCTTCTCCTCCTGCTCAGCCCAAGAGCGAGCAGCGATGCGCGCGCGAGCAATGAACCTAGCTGCGAGGGCCACTGTGCGCAAGGTCGGCCTGGAATTGGGATCCTTGCCGAGCTGTTGGCGCCGTGTCGGGGGAGGAGAGCGCCGGGAGCCGAGGAGGTCGGAGCGGATGCTCTCGAGCTCGCGGAGCTGCGCCTTGTTGCTGCGGTAGGGATTAGCCATCTAGTTAAAAGGATCGACTCGAGCGGGGCGAAGTGAACATACCAAGCGTGTGCAACGTCGAGCTGGAGCTGGAGGAACTTCTTGGCGTACGCGGCATCCGCGCGCAGGCCCGCCTCTCGCTCCCATCTCTTCTGCATCCATTCCATCTGCATGACGAGGCCGCGTATCTCCTTCTCATGCCTGCTACTATCCTTGGGGTCTGCGGATTTGTCGCTTTCCACGGCAGTCCTCTCGCTAAGGCCCGAGAGCCGGAGCGCCTTATTGCCGTAGTCACCGACCGACTGTGCCGCCTTGAGTGTCTTGAGGTCGCGCTGGAGCTTCTCCGCGCTGACACGATAGGCCGCCCTCTCGCTGCGAGCCCGTTCAAGCTTCCTCCTGAGAGAAGTCTCGGCGGCTAGGAGAGACTCAATCATCTCCTGTTGCTGTCGAATGTCGTGCTCTAACGCCTCCGTCTCTGCCTGTGTCTTTCGTAGCATGGTCTGCAGGTCTCGGCGTTCGGCGCTTGTGACCTTTTCGTCCGTCTTCTTGGACACAGCGGCAGCTGCCTCACGCTCAGCCTTCTCTAACTTCAGTTTAAGCTTTCGGACCAGGCGCTCTTGCTGAGCTGCGGCCTCCTCGGATTCGTTCTTGGCATCCTCGAGGGCTTGCTCAAGGGTGAGCCTCTCATCTTCGAGCTCCTCAAGGCGGATCTGAACGTCCCGGGACGACTGCGAAGCCTTGCGTTCGGCCTCACGAAGCTTAGTCTTTAGGTCATTCATAGTTTGGTGGGCGGCAGTAAGCTGGTGCCGGAGCTCGGATACTTCGCTCTTGCGGATCGAGCTGTTGGAAACGGATCCTGGTGAAGTGATCAACCGGGACATCTCTGCTTCGTGGACCTGGCGTTCGAGATCGGCAATCTGTCGCTTGAGAGTTCGGACTACTTCCTTGTGTGCGGACTCCTTTTGGAGATAGTCCAACTCCTTCGCCCGAGCTGCAGTGAGGTCTCTCCGAATCATTGACAGCTCGCTGTTACCCTCACCGCCAAAGACTGGCTCGCCACCGGTAGCGGCAAGTTGTAACTCGTAGTCGTCAATTCGGCGTTCAAGATCTCTAATGGTACGGCGTGCGGCTGCAAGGTCCTGGTTATCGGAAGAAGACACCTGCCGAAGCTGGGTCTGGAGCTGCAGAATCTCCTCAGTGAGTCGCTCTTCTTCGCGGGCAGCCCTGTCAATCTCGGCTTCAAGGGAGTCTTCGACCGATTGGCGTTGTTCCGATACAAGCTTGTTCTCCTCCTTTAATCGGCGAACTTCGTTGTCGAGCTTCAACTTGGCAGTCCGGAGTTCCACCTTTTCTTGATCAAAGCGATAGGTCTCTTCGCCATGCTTCTGAGATCGTCGCAGCTCACCCTGGAGCTCATCCCTCTCAGCCTTCACCTCTGCTAGAGTTGAGCGAAGGGAGTGTAAGTCAATGTTAGCTGTAGCAAGCTGATCTTGAAGCGTCTGCTTCTCTCTAGCGAGCTGAGAAACCTGGGTGGATGAAGAATTGAGCTGTTCGCGAAGCCTGTCGAGAGAACCTGAGGTGGCCTGGGCAGTCTCATGCGACGCGGTGGTAGCGCTCTTCGCAAGATCTGCGGCATGGCGGAGGGTTTCTACCTCGCGTCTAAGGCTGTCACACTCTTTCCTGGCGCTTTCAAGATCCTTGCGTGCCTTGTCTGAATTGTCGTCAAGGTTTGCCTGTAGCACATCGACCTCATCCTCAAGGGAGTTGACACGCTCAGTTTGGGCCTGGAAGTCAAGATGAGACTGGCGCAGCTCATCCCTCACGCTCGAAAGCTCGTTCCGTAGGTCGTTGAGCATTGCCTGGCGGTTGTCCAGGGTCTGCTGCAATTCCTGAATCTGCCGAGAGAGGATAGCCTCTTCATTCTTGTGTCGTTCAGTCTCGCTTTTGATGGCCTCCTGGAGTTTTGTCTCTTTGCTAGACAAGGTCCCTTCGACATCACGGAGCTTGTCGATGGTTTTCTGTAGGCCCGTAGCCTTCTCCTCGGCACGGTCGCGCTCGGATTCAAGCGTACGCTTCTCCGACTCCCATTTGTCACTGTCGTTATCATATAAGATATCCCTCTCTCGGATCGTGGCCTGGAGTTCAGAAATTTCGTCGTTTAGCTTCTCAATTTCTTGTCGGTACTGATTCCTAATATCCCGCTCAATATCCAATGCGTGTTGGCGTTCCTTGCTCAGATTACTCTCCAGCTCGGCAACGGTGCTCTTAAACTGGGTGATTTCACGTTGTAGTGAGGTTGTCTCAGTCCGAAGAGTGTCGTTCCGGGTCTCTAGCATGCTGATCTGGTCCTTTTGCGCATCAAAGTCTGCCTGGAGGTCATCATACTCCGACTTGAGAGCCTGCAATTCGCGGTCTGAGGAATCTCGGTCCCTCTTGGCCTCTCTGAATTTTGTCCTCAGGTCTTCATTTTCTTTGTGGCAATCAGAAAACTGCCTCTCCAGATCGGCGTAATCATGGCCGGCCTGGTCTAGTTCGGTCTGAAGACGGGCAACCTTCTCCTCTATCTGGCGGGACAAGCCTTTCGTCACGACCGATTTGTTCGCCATCTCATCTTGCAGTTCTTCCAGGTCGTGTTTTGCGCGTTCCTTTTCCGACAACACTTCGGTAAGTTTATCCTTCATCTCGTCAACCTGGGCCTCTAAGACGCGAACGTTCCGCTCTAGATCGTCTATTGTATCACGAGCTTCGTCAAGCTCGTCATTATTTTGGGCCTTCTCTTCCAGTTCGATGACTCGACGCTGGGCAGCTTTCTTTTCGGCTTCGGATTTGTCCAGCTTCGCCTTCAGCTCTTGGATTTCCTCGTCTCGTTCCTCCAGCGCTTCGTCCTTCCTTTGCGTGTCTCCGTTCAACTTCTCCTTCAGATCGTCGATATTGTCTTCATGCTCGCTGATGATGCGATCCTTTTCCCGAATATCCGCTTCTAAATCCAAAATCTCGTCACGAAGCTTGTCAACGCGCGCCTCGTCTCTCTGGCCTTCGTTGAGTTCGCGTTTTAAATCGTCGATCTCGGCCTCCTTATTGTCGAGGACGCGTCGTAGCTGTTCCAGCTCTGCGCGTTGGCTCTCATCGGCGTACTTCTTTTTCGTACGCTCTTGCAGCTCAATCATCTGTTGTCTGAACGTCTCCAGGTCCTTTTCCGCGGCGTTGAGATGCTTTTTGTATCGATGAAGCTCTCGCTGCATAGTAACTTTATCGACCTTAAGTTCGGTGTTTTCCTTGAGAGCTGCTTCGCTAAAGCCGGGCCCCGCTTTTCGCAGGGCCTCTTCGAGGAAATGGATCTTGAGTTTTAAGCCGAAATTTTCCTTCTCGATTTTATCGATTACATTCTCCTGTTCTCTTAGCGAAAGTTGGTTTCCATCTTGCAGTAGGCCCTTTCCGTTGCCGCGACGTGTTGGTAGTGCTATAGGTGTTGAGGCAACGCTGCTGTTCTCTACCACAGGCATTGTCGCGTCCGCATACGATCTCCCAAACATGGACACCTCCCCGGCCGGTACAGGCGTCAAATCACCGTCGAGGGTGTCCATAGCCGGCGTGGCAGGAACGCCGTTCTCCTTGCCACCACGGCGAACACTTCGCGTCGCCGACTTGAGCATTGGAGTGAATTCGGCACCACCTAGATTTGCTGGGAGGTTTCGGCGATCGTGGAACGGAGCCCTTCCCCGTGGCGTACGGAGATTCACACCACCAGAGCGGCCATTTCGAAGTTGGTTGAGGAGGTTGTTGTTGCCATCTTTGGGAGGGGAGACAAATGAGGGTTCTTGTGTGATGTCGGCGAAGTCGGGTCGGCGGCTTAGGTATGTCGCGTCTCCTATGTTGGTCCGAGGAGTGTCTAAACTGCCAAAACCCGGCTGAACCATTGTGCCGGTGTTGACAGCGAATGTGTCGTGGGTTTGTCTGCTTTCGGTACGCGACGAATTCGGTTATGCCATTGACACGTCGAACTTGGTGGAAATATGGTAAGATGTAGAGTTGACAAAATCAACCGCGAGTGTAAAAATGGGGATGTGCCACTAAGAATGAGGCGGATGTGAAATAGCCAGGCAAAAGCTGCTGATCCTTGGGTTGGACGTGTCGTAAGGTGGGAGTTTGAGACTATCTTCGCGGATAATATTACTTTAATGGTCAAGTTTGATGGTGGAGGAATTGGAGAACGCGTCTTGTTTACTTCAGACCTAATTAGGACTAGCTTGTGTGGGGATTTCCAGCCAGCGCAAGCCACGAGTGCACCACCATTTGTGACCAATAAGGCGCGTAGAAATACTAGACCTTGGGAGGAGGCTGTATTATGTCAGAAACAACCTTAGGTGTGCATTATCTATCAAGAAGTTAATTCCTCTCTTGCACCTTTGAAGGAGTTTTCCACAATTAGATTCATTCCTGTAATCCTCAAACTAATATCAAAGTTATCCCAGTCACGAGTGAGCTAATTCCTCCAGACTGGGCGATGTTACCTATCCTGAATATTCAATAGAATTTACATTCTCCTTTCGCTCACGGCCAGCCTTTACTTGGCCTGAAATTCCAAATCTGCGACTTTGACGAGTAAGCAAGCCGAGAGATCTAACCACGAGGACCACACGTTCTCATCCCATGCCCTTGGAATGCCGCCCTGTTCCACAGGTCTAAAGGGCCTAGTGTGGCGCCTGTGTGCCAACTCGCCAATTCGGTAAGGCACGGCAACTCAGGATGGGAAGGGAAAGTAGAGATACAACGAACCACAATTCAGTAGTATGCACTCGCCATAGCTGAATACGCAACTTCTACCTGCGTGTGTATACAAGGGAAAAAAAAAAGGAAAGAAAGAGAGATGCGGCTGCGGATCTTGAAAGTCATCCGCTTTGGTCGGCTGCAATTACTTCTCCAAGCTACTAGTACTACCAGAACCACTGAATGGCTCTGGCGCTCTCCCCCCCCCAACCTGCAAGACAACCATACTAGGTGGGGTCCTCGTCTGGGCCGTGTCTCTGTAGAACTCGCATTCTGGGGGACTGCTCAGGTGACACCTGTAACATGTGATCATGGAACTGCGCTCGAGACGTGGCCTTGCATTGATCGCAGCTCCCTGTCAATTGAGGTTGGCGAAGGAGAGGAATAGAAGCAGCAACGGGGCCATGATATTCGGCCAAGTGCCCTCTCCCAAGTGGTGACGAAAAGGCAAGGCCATTTCGAATAAATAACTTACGTGGTCAGAAACACGACCTTTCACAAGCAACGGTGTATAGACGTGCCAGATCACTCGCAACTTTCTGCTTCCTGTGTTGCTGCGTAACAGCTCCTTAAGATACGTAAAGTAAGTGCAAGCGGGAGGAGAAGCGGAGAGGTGGAGAGAGAGGTGGAGGGAGAGGTGGAGGGAGGGGCGGCGGGCCCATTTCGAGGGTGGAGCTCAAGTAGGGGTCCTTGCGTGGCCACCAACCAAGCAGAACAATTCAGCAGCTTGAATACAGCATTTACAATTGTCGCCACGTGAAAGACGGACGAGGGAAGCGACCATCTGGGATCCAAGGGAAGGAAGCAAGTACTAGCTTGACCAAGTGCAGGAGCTAGGATTGTGCAAACTCGGTACCACGAGATTGCGAATTCGCCACCTGTGGGACCATCGATTTACTGGAGATCGTTCCAGGATTGATGCTGGGCACTGTTCGAGCCTGTTTTGATGCGTTCACATCACCACTCCAGCATCAAATATTATAGATCTTGATGAGTCCCAACAAATCAGGGGTGGGCTGTTTGCGAATATGGGTGTGAATGGCGAATAGTCAAGAGGATGATTAAATATAGCTTGTATACAAACGTCACCCAATTACCAGAGGCCCTGAGGTCGAGATCTCAACCTCATCCGCGACAAGGTGGAGTGGCGGGGGTGGCGGGGTACTCTGTATAGGAGGTGCTCCTCCCAGTCACATTAGGAAGGGACTGTGGACGCCTCGTCTCTAGGCCATCCAATGAGTCGGCATAGTACGGCAGGACACGGCACGATGCGATACAGATGACTCTAAATCAGCTCTTGAATAATTAGGGGGTTGCATCAAGCACCCTAAAGTGATGTCCCGCATTCTTGGTCAATATCAACACACTCTTCAACTCACCTCGGAGCATGTTTGAGCCCTGGCCCAAGTGCACATCAGTGTCGCACCGAGAGCGTGTTCGGAGTTCGGATGCAACACCAAGATAACCCAAAGGCACTCTCGGCGTGGCTGCATTGCAGGTTGCAGGATCCTCGTCGGGGACTTATTTGACTGCTGGCTTTCTAATCCCTGGTCGAGCGTAGCGAGACGGCAGGACCGGCCACCTGAAAAGAAAGAACAAGGTTTGAACTCGCAAAATCAAAGACACATTGCTGTCGGCTGTGCTCTTTGATGGGATTGTCCTCGTTGGGTATTTCAAATTATATCTGGTCCCGAGAGGCATCACGTGTGCTACAAACATTGATGGACAGATCCACCAAAGGGACCTTTTGGGTTGGCTTTACATGCGCCTGACATGTTTCTCATCGTGTCGACGTCGAAGGTCCTATTCTGGCACCTATAATCGATCGTGTTATTTTGGGACGCATAATTGCCTTGTCCGAGTCTCATCTCATCAGGCCATCCAGACTAGAGTCTGTGCAGAACAATCTTGAGACGAGAGGCCCTCTCCCCAACTGACCACACTCGCTCTCAGAACCGAGAAGAAGCGCCCAAGAGACCCCCAAGAGTTTGCATTAGCCTCGCAGCTAACCAAGACTTCCTCACGGGCGCATTTGCATCGGTCTACACACCGGACTTGTAGCGGACAGAGGAGATCGGACCACTTGCTTTCCTATGTCTTCCTCTTCATTCAGATTTGGATGGGCTCGCTGTGTCCATTTGTTCATCTTTGCCTTATTTCGATGTACTCATCTCTTCATAGCCAGTTTCTTCGTGGCATCGCCCCGTCTGGCTGGCCATGTCGCTTTTCAGCATAGGCGCTCCCCTCCATTCCATCCATTCCATGGGCCAGCCAGCGTCGATCACCCCAATACCGTCTCGTCAAAGGTAGCCCCCACCCCTCCCACCACCAGCCCACCCCCCTTTCCAGATCCATTGTCGATTTCCCCTACCAATCCTCGTATATTCAGCATGAAAGCGGCATTCGAGGTAGTAGCAACTACGAGCCTCGATTACCGGTGTACCTTGGAGTGTATCTTAGATTACCTGTAGCCGCATCATAACTAGCCAACAGAGCTCAACCCTCAGGGTAGGAGTGTCCATCCTCCACACCTTTAAGAGAAGCGCCGTATCCACACCCCCATATCCCGATTTGGCTCCTTCCCCTTTCCCTACTTCGTACATCTTCAACAATCCTTGCTCAATGCCAGCGTAAGCGGACAAGCAGAAGTCCGCCAGAGATGGGTCGCTGGCTATCCGCATTCTCCACGACCATAGACTAGTGCTGACTAGCGACTGGGACGGGAGAGAGACCCACAGGAATAGCTCCCCAGCGTCACAAGCTCTTCTATTGTGGGCCAACAACCGTCTAGACATGGCTTCTGATAAACGAGAATAGGGGCAGTCTGGCCGGGTTCGGGAGTGGGAGGGCCAGCATCGTGACGACTGTCGTGAAGACAGGTGTTGGGGCCGAAGGCTCCATGAGTCTCATTGAGTCTTCTGCTGCGCCCGCCGTTGCTATTCTTGTCTTTGGCGACCGCCTGCATTCTCCCATATACTTGAATATTTAAGTGGACGATTTGATTTCCTGGAATTGCACTCCCTAAGCTCCCGTCAAGGCAATCAATAGCTGTCCTGCAATCTCCCGCCGCCTTTGGCATTGGAACCGCCAAATTTGCGTCTCCTGCACCAAACTAGTGTCCCATCCAGGGTGTTGTACCACAACCCCAATCCTAAGCTCACGAGAGGAGGAGGTCGGTAGCTTCACACCCCCCTCCCTCACACCCATACCCATATACTACTAGACCAACAACAACGTGAATCTGGTGCTGGGGAAGTTGAATAAGTGAGGACCCCATCTCAAGTTGTCTCTTGCAGGCCCTGCTCCTTCATAGTTGCCACAAGTCGATATTTAATCATTGAAATATCCCATCGATTTTTATCCTGGGTTCAATATTCCATCACTCAGCATCCTAAACCCCCAATTCTAGCTCAACCCCCCGATTCCGGACGCCTCAATTTCATCCACTTTCACTGATATCCTACCCTGTTGGTGTTATTTGGCCTACCGATTTACCGACGGTGTCTCCAGCCTGAAGATTCCCGTTCAAGACAAAACTACGTCTCGACAGCGAAGATCCAGTCTCGCTTGTCTCTCATCTCACGATTGTTCCGAGGTTCTGGCATCTATAGTCTCTGCATTTAAACAGCGTCAAGACCCCGTCCCGCCTTAGTATTACCAGCTGGCGTGAGGAGGTAGCAAAAGCGGTTCCAAATACCCGGGGCTTCCATTTGTGCAGTGTTTCGCCCTATCTGCGTGCGTGTGACAGTGCTTTTGGCAGGCGCCACCGACACCAGACTGGAGGCTCCTGCCCGTTAGCACCTTGCTTTCGCAGGCTGTTGGCCAGCCCGCCCGGTCATCCGCCACACAACGCGACAGAAGGTCCGGTTCTGCTGACCTCATCGTTACCACCCACATCATTTACCCCTCGGATCGACTCTCGTCTCCCGCATTATACCGCCCTCGCATTGACATATTCCGCACAACTCGCCAATTCTCGAAAACGGGAGCTTCCTTATCTCTTTGAATTGCACCCTTCTTTATTTTCCCCTTGTCACACCAAACGGATCTCCAGATGGAGTCAGGCACGACGACAACGCCGAGGGTACCGGCCTCGCTGGAATTGTTTCCAAATGAGATTATCCTCCACATTCTCTATTTTCTTCCCCCGGAGGATAACCTCCTCTGCTTCCAGCTGCTATCCAAGCATCTCAACGATCTCGCAAACAAGCCGCTGCTGTGGAGGCATCACTGCAGCAACTCGTTCAAGTACTGGAACCCCGACCACGAGTTCCAGAAAAAGCTCGAGGGCCCAGTGTCCGACCACGACTGGAAACGGCTGTTCATCGTGCGAAAGGAAAGGAACGCGCGCATAGCGCATCTCTTTGACGGTATCCTCGCGACTAAGCTCGGTCGTCTGCGGAAGTTTGAGCAGGTATGCCACATGGGCTACGATGCGAAAGACTTCTTGCTGGACCAATGCCACGTTGACGACCTCGTCGAGGATGTACTTGCTAGGAGGTAGGATTTCTTAAACCAAACCAATATGCCAGTGATGAATCGCGAAGAAGATCCATGAGCCGAGGAAAGCGGCACTTTGTAAATGATATACCACAGTCCATTTCCCTGCAACAATGCTTTTCGTTTTTAGTCATGGCGGGTTGCGGGTTGAGGAGGAATAATGCACACACGGAAGGAGATGATTCTTGTATTAACACACACCCGGTAGGGAGGGAGAGGATAGATTGGACAGCTTCTGTTGCCCTCTTTCTGGGGGAGGATCCAACTAGTGACCCATTTTGTTTCTTTTCCATTTGCTGTTTCTTACGTCGGACGCTTGTAGCTAAAACCAAAATCTCCATACCCAGGTATCACGCAAATTCACTATTGGATAGCATCCACAGGGAAGTAGCCATTAAAGAATGGATGTCGTTCCCCCGAGAGCTGGACGTCATTCCCCGGCATGACAACGTACAACTGTCCAACGGCCGCAGCCTAAACGCCACGGTCGAACGATCTATTGCCGCCTTTGACATGTTTATCCTCCATGATCAGCCCGGCGATATTGATGAAGCAAGTAGCTCCCTTCCCATTCGTTGACGTTTCTCCCTGCTTCAGAATGAGATCCTCCCTTCTTAGGCGAGATGGAGGGTCCTGTGTAGTGAGCGGATTCTGCTCTCGCAGGCGACGAGGCTACACTCCTATAACTGGATCTAACCGTACGAGATAGGTCTCAGCCATGCTCGACAATCTCGCGACCGAGTTTCGACTCGCGAATGAAGGATTTGACGAGCTGTCAACACGCGAAAAGGCCTTGACTCTGAATCGATGGTTACGGTCGCGAAAGCTTTTGGGTATGGACTCTCCTGCTAGAAACTACCGCCGACTGCGAAACTGCTTCATCAGCCAGGCTATCCGGTTTAAACCTCACCGATCACTGCCTCTCGTATCGAGTGCCATCTATTGTTCTATTGCAGGCCGGCTTGGGATCGATGCGAAGCCATGCCTCTTCCCCAGCCATGTGCACACATTAGTGTTTCCTCCTCCAGGTGTGTCTCTAGATGGCCTCCCGAGCGAGCCCAGGGAAGGTGATGAAGACGGGGAGTCATCCACAACCCAAGATAGCATGCATCTCGATCCTTATAGCACCGACGAGGAGGTCCCTAGGGACTCCCTCCTCGCTCTACTGGCCAACTTTGGCTGGCAAGCCAACGCAGACATTTTCCTTTCTCCAGGCCAACCCCGAAGCCTCATCATGCGTCTCGCCCACAACATCCGAGCCACCTTCACCTCCGACCTCTCCGGTCCCAACCAACCGGAGCCCTACGTCTCCGCCTTCGACACGTCCCGGCCGGCGAGCAGCAGCAGTGTCATCAACCGCGATGCAGCCCTTCTCGCCTTCGTCTGGGCCCGTCTGATGCTTCTCCCCCCAAACGGCCTCGAGTGGATCGACTCCCTCCACCGCATCTTTGACCGCTTCACCACCTCATGGATCGGCGACACGTGGCTCATCGAAAAGTACATCTGCCCCATCTACGACTCGACGGGTCCTCACGGCCAGGCCTTGGATAACCCCCGGAACCTCGTCAAGGCGAGGCGTGACCTGGACAACATCACACCGTGGCCCCGCAGGAGGACTGACACCAAAGCCAACGTCCTGTACAAAGTCGGCCAGGTCTTTAGGCATAGGCGCTTGAATTTCCTCGGTGTCATTACCGGGTGGGCGGACGACGGCCCGCTCGTCATGCCTGAGGATGTCATAACGTCGATTGTGGACCCGGGCGAGAAGGGAACTGTGTACTACACCTGCATGTGAGTTGAGGATGTTCCTTTGTGCGCCCCTCACCCTTGACTGGAGCGAATGCTGACTGTCCCGCCTAGACGCATGGACTCGATGAATAGGGTCAAGGTCTTGCAGCATGCTATTCTCCCAGTAAATGATAGAGCGCAGATTCCTGATGAGATGTTTGAGCTGGCTGGGCTGTACTTTAAGCGGTTTGATGAGAAGAAGGGCATGTTCATCTCGAATATTCGGGAAGAGTACCCGGATGACTAGTTAATGGTGTATTTTATTTAAACTTGGTGATGGAGCAAAGCAGAAGCTGAGCTTCATAGAGGCAAAAATAGGGGTTGAGAGGCAAATACATAAGGCGCATAAATCAATTCAAAAGATAGCGCAATATCTCATATAACACAGGGGATTTAGTCGCAGGGACCTTTGTAACTTTGGCTCTTAACATTTGTGCATATATATCTGCTATTATGCACCTCTCAATCCCGGTAGCTTGATAGTCGTCCCAGCTATTTCCACTGAGTCCTTTTAGGAGGCTCAAGGGTTGAGCTCCGCCAGGACGCCTTTCTCTGCTAACTTCTTGACCCAAGCATGAATAGCGGGTGTATACTCCTTTCTACGGTCCATGGTGTCCTCTTCACATTTCTCGGCGTAGGCCTCCTCCTCCTTGTACTTCTCCATGAGCTCGAAAATAGGGACGACCTCACACTCGCGAATCTCCCGGCAGGAAGTACTGCAGCCTCGGCACGAGTCAGACTCATCAAGATAACTCTGTATATCATCAGCGGAAGGTGCAGCCTTGATCGACGCCTCCGTCAGCCCGAATTCCGCGAGCTTGGTTGGGTCGTCAAAGTCGAAGGGATCGGGGCCCATCCCAACCCGCCATTCACACTCGCAGTCGCGCCTTCGTTCGGATATAGCTTGGACGGACTGGATCAATTGTGCTATTTCTCCCCTAATATACGCGAGGGGATTTTGGCAGACAGCGAGAAGAACCGACTCGCCATCGAAACCAGATTCTGAAGTCTGGTTCTGGATGTCGGCCATAGCATCCTCCCACCAGCCGCGAGAGTTACCCTCATGGTTCTTGATTTCCCAATCCTCAATAATACCTAGTCGGAAATAAGTATATAACAGAATATCAAGCTTGAGAGTTGAAGAGGGTTAGACATACCTAGATTCATTGGTTCGGCCTGCAGGCCGTCAAGCTTCCATAAATCGCGACCGATAGGCACATAAGACACATAATGGAAGGCGTCACCGCCTTTGGGGACTTTCTTTGATGCCTTTGTCTTCTTGGCACGTTTGCCAGTCCTCTGGATTGTGTCATTGTACTCCATTGCATTGCCATGGAGCCAAAGGTCTGCATTAAGGTGTTCCATGCGCCTGTTGAAATTTAGAATGTTAATATTTGATTCTCTAAACCCAGGAAAGTTTGGGTGGGAAATTAAATGGGTTACCTTGACAAAGAGTTATGCTGGATCCTGATCGTGTGATTTTCACTGAGTGCCCGTCCGCGCTCAATGGAATTCATATTCTTTGTCGAGTCCTTGAACTTTTGGAGCTCTTCGCCCAGGAAAACCTTAGGACTATTCATGAGGATATTGAGCAATGCGACGGTTGCGCAAGCATTATCCACTGTCTAAAGCATCTATGTTAGATAGAAGTGAAAGAAATATTATTACAAGGACTCTTACCTGGTTTGCAAACCAGAGATCGCCCTCAATCGGCTCCTTCGCAGGCTCTACCTTGCGGAGGTTGGTGCCTCGAAAGCAAAACAGTAGGCCGTAAACATTCTTGCGGTAATTACTCTCGAAGCTTCTGGATGGTTAATAAATTGGGTTGGAGAGCGGATAACAAATACCTACTAGTTGGTAACGGTCTCAGGCATACTGATGAGACTGATAGAATCAATAACTTTCACGTCCTTGACACCCAGCTTGCTGAGATAGGTTTGGAAAAAGGACTGGTCATTTGGTTAGTAAGACCGACCAGATCGTATACATAGAATTGTTAAGAACCGATGTTTCTTACAGGATCGGACTCAAATTCAGCCCACCCAGCCCACTCTTGTAGCTCCTTTGGGTCAAGAGGCGCCAGAGCCGCGTCCATGAGGTTGTCGGGGATTTCAACTTCAGGCAACGTGGTGTTATTTATAGCGGATGACGACCGCTTGGGGTTCCGGCGAATAGTATTGCCCTCACCGCTTTGAGAAATAGCCTCAGGATTGTCTCCATTGGACGGAATGGCAGTATGTTTGGGCTTGGATGCAGGATCACCAATCTGAGGCTTGCTAGAGTTTGACTCTGGGCACGCTGGCTCAGCAGATCCAGTGACATCAGGTGGCAATATGCCCCGACTAGGAGAAGTAGTGTCCATAACGCTAGAATGGTGAGATCCAGCACTGGCAGAGCCAGGATTATTTGTGAGAGGGGATGACATTATGTGCTTAATGTCAAGAGTGATTTAAAAGGAAAGTAAGAGATAGGCCCTGGGGTTGAAGCTTGAGATTGAGAGATTTCAGTGTTTGAGAGGGAAGAGAGTTGGGAGCGTGGTAAAGAAAGACTGGTTTCGCAAGGGAAGAACGGGAGGTATAAAGAACAAGAGGTTGAGTAGATATAAGGAAGGCACGAAGGTCATCAGGTGAACCCCGGCTGAAGCTACCCAGGTGAGAACAAGCACAGCGTACCCTTGTAGACTCAGAAATTTTTCCAGAGGCGGGAATATGTAAGAATATTCCCTAGAAGGCTCCTCTAGGAACAGTGCTCTAAGAGATAGCGGAACACTGGGAAGTGCTTGTAAAAGAGGTTTGTGATGGCCCGGATTTGTGCCTAGGGAAAGATGAGGGCTTAGAGATGGGATGTGGAACGGTAAGGGGAAGACTGATTATTTCAATGGGTTTTCTGAACTGCAAGTCTCGATCTAAGTTGAGCGTCAAATAAGAAGCCGGGAGTTGACAGTAGCGCGTTGTGCCTTCCGCAGTCGGTGGGTGGTGATGGAGAGAGTCCAGGGTCTCGGTCGACACCGAGGCCAAGTGAAAGAAAGTGCGCTGTGCGAGGATGAGTGGTGCGCCGCATGACGCGGATCAGTTCGACCATTTGGTGTAAATACTGATCTACTGAATACGCAAACCGCTGCAGAGGGATTCTTGCCTATATCCTCTAATTCTAGCGAACTACCTTCGTACACCGAGCTCTATCGTTGCCTCACGGAAGGTCTGAGTCGTTGATACAGACACCGAGGGTCAAAGCTTCCCCTGGTGGAGAAGAGCTTGGCTGATGGGAGTTTTTCTATTGGATAAAATAGTGATGGAACAAAACTGATTTTAACCAATCAACACGCTTCAAAATTCAAAGCTGACACTCGTTTCAATCCCACCAGAAGTACCTTCGTACTTGGTACATCATTCTTTCCGCACTGTTTGTAAGGTCGGTCGCGTCCAGGCTCCATTTTTGACGTGAACAAAGCTTTCGGTAAATTTCATTGCTTTCAAGCAACACGACACACAACTGCTTTCCGAACAACGTGCACATTGCGCGGATCTATAGCGCGAGGACTGCCGACGACATCTTCCCGACTGTCACTCTCTTGTCGTCCAACTCTATCGGCCGTTGTTATCCCTTGCCTGTTTCAAATGAAATAACCGCCCGTTGACCACCATTTCCTCCCGTTGGACACAAAACAGGTCACTCACCACCATATTACGGGAAGGCCATGGCCTCGACACCGCGCCCGAGGCCGGGCCACTTCCCGCAAACTCCAGCAAATGGCCCCCGTACGAGCACTGGTAGCGCTGGTAGCGGTAGCGGTAATCGACGAGAGTCGAGATTCTCTCTCCCTGATGCTCCTGAAGCAAACCCTGTGCAGCCTGCGAATCCACCTGTGATACCGCTCACTGTGATCGATGCCCCGACACAACGCTTCTATGCCGCGGCCGTCTATGTCGCTCTTCTTTGCTGGAAACTTTATGACTGGATCCACGTGGTCGAGAACCACGACGTGTCGCTACCTTTATTGATAAAATGGAGTGTCATTGACTTCGTTTTCATCTTTGGTTTGCCTGAAATGAGGATCCCGTGGCTGGAACTCTCACAGCAGGCCGTCCTGATACTCTATGCGGGACATATGATCTTAAACTACATGTTGATGTTCGACATTCCGGTAGGTGTTGAGCTGCCTGCGTTCGGTGTCTGAGCTATACTAATCATTAGTCCCTTAGCTGCCTTTCCAGGGATGGCTCTTGGCTGCGGGCAAGGCGTTCTTCGACAAAGAGATGGCCCTCTCTGAGCACACTGTTCGTGTATCTAACATTCTGCATAACAACTCCCTCATCATGGGAAAGCAGATCATCAATATCTTGCCTGAAGGGTAAATTGATAACTGCCCCCCCCCCCCCCCCCCCCCCCCCCCCAACGTTCTCAGGTTTTCTGATACTAAAGGACAACACCTCGACAGATCTGCCATTTTGAATCGAAACGGTACGCCCTTCTGCATTGGCCCTGGATCACCTTCGATTAGGCTGCCGCTTCAATTCAACGGGACTATGCCTGTCGAAATCGAACTTGTCCGCATCGATTTGGAGACATCGCAACAAGAGACAATAAAATTATCGAAACGCGAGGTAGCAAGTATTGTCAAGGAGATGAAGAACCAAATGTTGGATTCTGGCTCGGAAGAGGCCGAGGGTTGGTACACCGTTAAGAAGCCCGGAGTCTATCGTCTGGGCAAGGTCCTGGATGAGTATAAATTGGAGGTTCAGCGGACTACTCGCGATACCTATATCGTTCCTTGTCCGAAAGCGAGCTTTCGAAACCCTGATTCATCTAACCGATGCATCCGCGATTTGTCGGATCTTTACCTCGATGTTGAGGGAACCCCTCCTCTTAAAATTCTTTATGGCAGGACTGTCAACGGCATTGATAATGGCTTCCACTTCCAGAGTTTGCAGCCTGACGGTTTCACGTCTCCCTTGGTTTCTGCGTCTTCAGGTATTGTGGCGTCCGGCACTGATGCCGATGACGTCTCGTGGGTACGCCCGGCCCAGGTTCGCGTTCCACTTAACGAATCCTTAACGACTGCCGGCGAATGGCAGTACGTGATTAACGAAGTACACGATGCGTTTGGAAATGTTGTTAGTTACACACCGTCTCCCGATGACATCGACCCGAAGCCCCGGCCCAAGCATCTGGTTCAAGACTTCTTTGTGAATGAAAGACCTCGTGCCCGTTTGCGCGGATGTGACCTTCGCAATCCTCTCAAAGTTGCCAAGGGACAGGGAACTAAGCTTCCCATCGGAATTTCCATGGCAGGTCCTGCTAGAAACGACACTGGGTATTCAGTCGCATGGTATTTCACCCCCGTTGACAAGCTCACCGACAGTGGAGACCATTGTGAGAATCCAGAGCACGGATCGTTCACAGCTAAGAGCTCGAAGGAGGCGCCAAAGATTTCGCAACCTGGTTTGTACACTCTGTCCACCATCTCCAGTCGGTACTGCCAAGGCGAAGTCGAAGAGCCGTCGTCTTGCATGCTCCTGAATCCTCTACAGCCTCAACTCTCTATCCGAGCCGAGGATATTTCAGACAAGTGTGCAGGTAACTCCGTCGGTCTTCGGGTTGACCTTGACCTCATGGGCACCCCTCCTTTCTTGGTCCGGTACGATGTTATCACGAGCACCGGGACCAAGCACGAGTATGTCGAGATCAAGGGTCTCCGCCACCAACTCGAGCTTCGCCCGAAAGAGGCTGGCAAGCACAAGTATGTGTTCAGGGCCATCGACGATGCCGTCTATAGTGGCCAGGCACTCACGGGCGAGGGGATGACGTTAGAGCAGGATGTTAAGCCTGCTGCATCTGCTATCATCCAGCACCCGACCGGAACTACAACTGCCTGTTTGGACGATGATGTTGAGGTCGACATTTTGCTCCTCGGGGACCCTCCTTTCAGCTTGGAATGGGAAACTGTGCATGATGGAAGGAAGAAGCCTGCCAAAGCTACAGACATCATGGACTCCACTTATAAGATTAAGACGGCTCCCTTCAGTAAAGGCGGTGACTACATCCTCGCGCTGAACAGCGTGCAAGATAAGAGTGGTTGCCGCACTTTCCTCAAGGATGAACTTAAGATTTCCGTGAGACGCCAGAAGCCCCGCGCGGCTTTCGGCCTTATTGAGAACAAGCGTAGCGTCATGGCGGTCGAAAACACCAAGCTCGAGCTACCACTACGTCTCCAAGGCGAGGGACCATGGACTGTTTCTTACCGCAACAAGGATGTAGATGCCACCTTGCAAACACAAATCTCCAACCCCAATGGCCATATCCCAGTCAAATACCAAGGCGTCTACGAGATTGTTGACGTCTCCGACAAGCAGTGCCGTGGATCGGTCGACCGCGACGCGTCAACTTTCCAGGTTGGATGGGAACCCCGCCCTGATATTTCGCTTGCTCCTTCGATCTCGATTTCCGGTGAGGGCAAAAGCTTTGTCAAAAATGACGTGTGTGAGGGCGACATTGATGGAGTGGATCTCAACCTCGTTGGTAAGTTTCGCGCTTCCTGCCTTATTCGGCCTCATTTAACCAAGCTCGTACTGACCTTGCATAAATAGGACGTGCTCCTTTCCATGTCGAATACGAAGTTCGCCATTCAGCACCGACCGGAAGCGGCTCGTCAATCCAAAATAAGAAACTCGATGTGGCCCAATTCAAGGCCTCTATCCCCCTAGACACCTCGAAGCCTGGTACCTACGCCTACCGGTTCCACTCGTTGGCAGATAATCTCTACAATAGTGACCGGAACTTTAGCCCGCTAGTACTTAAGCAGGTTGTTAACGCTAAGCCTACGGCTTCCTTCGTCAAGCCGGGATCTTCGTTCAAGTACTGCATGGCAGAGCAGGAGAGGGAAGATACCATTCCCATAGCCCTTACTGGCCAAGCTCCCTTCTTTGTGGAGTTAGAGATCAAGCACCACAGTGGTGTTATGCCCGAGACATTCACTATCCCATCGATCCAGTCCAACCACTACGGAATTCAGATTCCCCGGCGCCATCTCAGGCTAGGCACTCAGCAAGTCAGGATTCGGACTGTCCGGGATTCTCGTGGCTGCCAGCAGACGTACGACGTTGGCGGCCCATCTGTTCAGGTCCATCTCTACGATGCACCGGCAATCTACCCTCTTGAGACCCGCACGGACTACTGTGTTGGAGAACGCATATCCTTTACGCTTTCTGGCACGCCTCCGTTTGAGATCGTCTACGACTTTGGCGGTAAGAGGATTGCGAAGAGCCCGACAACCAACTTTAGGCGTATCGCGGAAAGCCCTGGTGTCTTTACGATTACCAGCATTTCGGATAAGGCGAGCGAGTGCCAGGCCGCTGTCAACATCACAAAGACCATCCATCCCTTACCTAGTGTCCGCATCAGCCAAGGCAAGCAAGTCCAAGTTGACATTCACGAAGGAACAGAAGTCGAGATTCATTTCGAATTTTGGGGTACCCCTCCTTTCGAATTCACGTATACTCGAAGCTCAAATCCCCGCAAGGGCCAGCCTAGCATGGTCCTAGAGACGAGGCACGATATTTCGTACGAATCGACCAAGATCGTACGGGCGTCTCTCGAGGGCACGTACGAAGTAGTAGCTATCAAAGATAGGTATTGTGCCTTCTCGAACCAACAGGTCGAGAAGAAGGACGATAAGAAGCTACTGAAGTATTGATAGAAGAGGATGGATCTCCGTCGGATTCGACGCTTCGAGGAAATGGGAACGGAACAAATATCAAAAAAATTGGGAAGAAGTGAACTAATGGTCGTCCACGAGCTGCAAGCAGCCAGTGGTGTAATTATCTACTGAGCATTGTTTTTATTTTACATGGCACGGCGTTCGATGGCGGTAAACACGAATATTGGGATAGGACAGCTGAAGGAACAGATGTAAACCCAATATCATGTCTGAATATCTCCTCTGTCAAACAAAGTTTTGCTTTCGAAGATTTGTTGCGTGCAAGAACACTGCCAACGATGATTTTATGTACACAGTCTTATCGGACGACGATAAGTAGCCGCACTGTATACAGTCCAAATTTTTCTTTTTCAACGTCGAAACTTTTTTTCTTGGATCGAAAGCCCCACGTCAAGGTGAGCTTGCCATTCTTCGATTAGCAAATTTACTTCGTCCATCTCCCGATTCGAGAGACGACAATCGCGGCAAAAACCATGGAATCGAGCCCGAAACGGCGTAAGACGTCAAACGACGGGGCTACTTTAGCCAAGACGGACCTGGCCTTCAATCCCCAAGCAGCATCCCAGATTGCGACGGCGAGTACCTTCGTTCTCGGGGCGGAGGAGCTACTGAGGGATGTCCAGGTGGACTATACGAAAGTTTTGGGATATGTGGATAAGGTTCTATTCAGATTGAGGGAGGTGATTGGGGGGATTGAAGGACATGATCCGCTTCCGGTAGGTCTTCGAAGATTGCGGTTGAGCGGAAGCGATTTCCGTCAGAGGACCAGGACTAACCCGGCGTCTAAACAGATCCTAGAAGCCACGAAGAAAGTCGAAAAGAGGAACGGAGTGGTCATACCATGGCCTCTGCCCCCTCCTGCCCCCGATGTGCCTTACAAATTCGCTTATGCGAAGCCATCACAGTACAATGTTGTAGGCAGCTACGTCTCGAGGACGATGATCAAGGGGCAGCCTCGCCACGCCGTCGACATGGTTATCGAAATGCCGAAGGAGCTTTTCCAAGAAAAGGACTATCAAAGGATGCGATATTTCTACCGTCGCGCGTACTACCTAGGCTATGTTGCCGCAGGCGTCAAGAAGGAGCTCGGCAAGGAGATGGAGCTCACGTTCGAATATTTCAACGACAATCAGTTCTTACCCGTTCTCGTTCTTACGCCGATTGATAAAAGTATAAAGGGTGTTATAAGGGTCATCCCCTGCGCACCAGTGGGCCTATTCAAGAAGTCAAAGCTGCTACCGTCTTGTAGTTGCAACCAGAGGGGATCGCAAGGTGCGCCAAAGGACCAGTTGCCCGGAACCCCGTTTTACAACTCGACAGTAAAGGCGGAAGAGACCTTCATATCATATCTACAAGTCCTTACGCTTGCACGAAACGAGTGCCCGTCTTTCGACAAAGCCTGCATGCTCGGTCGAGTGTGGCTCCAGCAGCGTGGCTTCGGCAGCGCGGTATCATCGGGTGGCTTCGGTCACTTTGAATGGTCCCTTATGATCGCCCTACTAATGCAGATGGGCGGTCGAAAGGGCCAAGCAGCACTATCCTCTTCTTTAAGCGGTACAGCGCTGTTCAAGGCAGCGGTGCAATTTATTGCATCGACGAACTTCATCACAAAACCGTTCCTCTTCAAGTCATATAAGGGCGGCAGTGATGCCGTCAAGGAGAGCGGCCCTGTCATGTTCGACCCAGTTCGAGAGCTCAACATCCTCCACAAAATGACGCCATGGTCGGCCGTCTTGCTCCAGATGCACGCCAAGTCAACACTTGAGTTGTTAAGTAGGCCTCTTGAGGATCAATTCGAGCCAACTTTTATCGCAAAGGCCGACCTCCCTCGTCAGCTGTTTGATGCTTTAGCCCAAGTGGACATTGACCCGGCGGACGTGGATGCGGATCTAGACGAAGACCTAGGGTTTATCAGAGGCCGTAGTACCGAAATATATGAAGTGTTGGCCAAGGCACTGGGAGACAGGGTACATCTAGTGCACATGCAGTGGGATCCGCCAACATCCTGGGCGACTGATTCGGCTGTGCCGCGCGAGAACAAGCCAGTCCATGTTCGCATAGGACTCACTTTTGATGCCGTCAATATGAGTCGCACTATGGAATATGGCCCGCCGGTCGAAGACAAGAATGAGGCGGCCATGTTCCGGAAGTTTTGGGGCTCGAAAGCCGAGTTGAGGCGGTTCCAGGATGGCCGGATACTCGAATGCGTTCCTTGGGAGAGCAACGATCCTTTCAGCCTCTGCCGAGAGATTATGAACTACTCCATTAAGCACCAGCTTGGGCGTGGTACAAATGCACTCCTCCCGAAAACCGGGATTGAGAGCCTGGGACCCCCAGCAACCGAGATAACCGTCTTTAACAAAATCCTTGACATTTTCCGGGAACAGGAGAAGACGATCCGCAACCTCGAGGGCATGCCATTACAAATACGTCGCTTCTCGCCCATCTCTACTCAAGCGCAATACGCGAGGAGTGGGAGCGAGTCCGGAGCGGCAGCAAACGTTCCCGTCTTGGAGGTTGTACTCTTCTTCGAGACTTCGAACCGCTGGCCAGAGAACCTCGTGGCCATTCAAGAAACTAAACTTGACCTTTTGTTGGACCTTGGCCAACGTCTTTCAGAGGCTGCGGGCAACATCGAGACGTACCTCGGACGCGACAACGTGGAGCTTGGTATAGAAAACCTCGGCTACCTGGATGTGGTGGCCGTTGCACCTCTCACAATCAGGATACGCGTTCACAGTGACATGGAACGGACCTTACTTGAGCGGCAGATAAGCAACATTACCCTCAGTCCTCATGTTCGGGCCGAAGCGGAGCAGGCTTTGGAGAAGTTTAAGTGGCAATATGAGATCCTGCCGCTGCATGTGCAGGTCATATCCACCTTTTGCACGCGTTTCCCAGCACTACAGGCCACGATCAACATGGTCAAGTACTGGTTCGAGTCGCAGATGCTCTCGTCGCACTTTAGCACGCAGCTCATCGAAGTGATTGTCCTC
This sequence comes from Lomentospora prolificans, assembly GCA_029532625.1. Taxonomy (NCBI): domain Eukaryota; kingdom Fungi; phylum Ascomycota; class Sordariomycetes; order Microascales; family Microascaceae; genus Lomentospora; species Lomentospora prolificans. Next base: position 1,259,271 of record JARFXM010000003.1, read on the forward strand.
TACGTCTTCCTGCAACCCCAGCCTTACAGGGTACCGACGACGGTATCTACAGGTCTGATGCAGGTTCTCTTGTTCCTCTCTCGATGGGACTGGCGAGATGAGCCATTAATCGCCGATTACGCCGGCCATGACATCTCGGCGTCGGAGCGATCCGCCATGTACAAGAAGGTAGAAGAGTGGCGTAAGCGAGACGCTAGCATGAAGCACCATGTCTTCTTTGTCGCTACCTCGCACGATAAGTCCGGTGAAGCTTATACTCGGAACGGACCCTCTCGAATGGCCGCCATGCGCATGACCGTGCTGGCCAAGGCTGCTGCCAAACTCGCCAGGGATAGTAGCCTCAAATTCTCGGTGGCGCCCCTCTTCCAACGCTCGCTGGGGGTCTACGATGTCATATTTCACCTCTCCGAAAAAGAGCTTACCCGCCTCATGCGACTCGCCGGGAGCGCTTCGACCGAAGCCAAGCAGTCCAAGTTCAAGAACCTCGACGGCATGACGGGCGTCGCTATGCAGCCCATCGCAGCGTGGCCGATTGAGAGGTTCATCGAGGTCCTCCGGGACGTCTATGACGATACACTGGAGTTCTTCCACGGCGATCCCCGCAATCACAAAAAGGCGGCGATCGGGGCTGTGTGGAAGCCCAGGCCGGGACAGCAAAAGTTTAGGGTGGGATTGCCATATAATTTCAAGCAAGCGGATGCGAAGGCGGACAAGGTGGTGGTGGACCGGACGGCGATTTTGGCGGAGATTGCGAGGATCGGAGGAGAGTTGATTCGGGAGATTGAGGAAACTTCGGCGCCGGATGTTGAGATGCAGTGAAGGAACGAGCGAGCTAGAGCGCTTTTGGGTAGGCTGGGGACCACCGGCAAGAAGTTCGGTCTTGCGTCGGAGCTAGCGGATGCGGCAAGTGTGCACGCAACGCTTGATACCAATACATAGTACATAATTACTTTCAATTTGATCGTAAATAAATGGTCGACGAATAAACGTATATAAACGAGGTCTTTTCAAATAATTTCTCGAATTGAGCACTCTGGGAGAGATAGTACGTTTCAACATTGGTCCTTCGCGCGGTGGTGACGTGGGGAGCTTGGTTCCCCAGATAGCAGAACCGGCTATGAGTTCTGCCGGCCCGCATTTTATTCGTGGTGTATGGTAGATGGATGGAGGTGGATAACTCCTTTCCTCTTAACTCCCCCTTTGTTCCCAGCGCCATCAGCGCCCTCAGCGTTGCCACCAAACAGCGACCAGGAACTGCCGACTCTTTCCGCCCGCCGAAGCCGGTGGTGGGGCAGCCAAAGCTATTCCCACATCGGATTGCCGAAGACTCGACCCGACACAGTGAATGGGGAGAGGGGCGGCGGTGGGGGGCCATTTCACATACTAAACCAGCTAGTTCACCTCCTGAACATTCAACTTTTGCTCATCTCTGGCGCGGTTCCGCTTTGCCCAGCTCGGAGCTGGCTAGTAGTTCCTTTTCCACCCAAAGTGCTAGTACATCATTCTGGGGAACAGCTCCTGCCATTGGACGGCCACTACGGGTCTGGTATGGTAGCTGGCGGTTGCTGTGGCGGAAGGAACGGAGTCAGAGAGGATTTTGGAGGCAAGGAAGGGAGATGTGGTGGTGGGGGGGAGGCTGAGGAGAAGACGAGGACCCCTGGAATTCACGAATTTGCCCCGAAGTTTGGGAACAGGGCGGCCCCGGCGCGGTTCGGTAAATGCCCGTAGACTTGACCCGATAGTAGAAAAGACTGGCTATCCTCGGTGAAAATTGGGGTAACCCCTGCCTCTTTCCCTCCGCTTCGGATTTGGGATTTAATTGTCTCGTAGTATTTTCTCTTTTAGTTTGAGAGCTCTTTCCTTTTTTTTTTTCCTCCTTTCCCTCTTTTTCCCTTGGATAGTGGGGAATCGAGATTGTTAATTGACGTAGTTCTGAGAAAGAGAAGAAAGAACGTCTTTGATTTCCTGACATTGCCAATTGCTTGGTTACCTACCGCATTTGCCGCCTCTACTCTTTCCGCCCACGATGCCTTCTCTCGGATTGTATGCGCGGACGCTCCGCGCCTATGCTCGCCATGGTGCCAACGTAAGGATTTACCCCGGGGCAGGAAAATGAAAATCATCGCAGGACCCCCCAAAATTTGCCGAGAGCAAAAGGGAGAAGAACGAAATCTGTGAATCGTTGCTAACAATGCGGTCTCCGCCGAACAGCCCACGCCTGTCCTCTCCCGAGCTTTCTCGGCGACCGCCCGTCGCGCCGAGATCAACAAGATCTATCCCTCCGCCTCCGCCGCCCTCTCGGACATGAAGCCCAACTCCACCCTCCTCTGCGGTGGTTTTGGTCTCTGCGGTGTTCCCGACACCCTGATCGACGAGGTTATGAGCAAGCCCGAGATCACCGGCCTCACCGCCGTCTCCAACAACGCGGGCACTGATAAGTCCGGTCTCGGTAAGCTCCTCAAGTCAGGCCAGATCCGCAAGATGGTCGCCAGCTACATTGGTGAGAACAAGACTTTCGAGAGCATGTACCTCACCGGCAAGGTCGAGCTCGAGCTCACCCCCCAGGGTACCCTCGCCGAGAGGTGCGCGGCGGGCGGCAAGGGTGTTCCCGCTTTCTACACCCCTGCTGGCTTCGGCACCGTTGTTCAGACTGGTGATCTTCCCCTCAAGAACAAGCCTGATGGTACCCCCGACCAGCTCTCGTACCCTAAGGACGTCAAGGTCTTCAATGGCAAGCCCTACGTTCTTGAACACAGCATTGCTGGTGACTACGCGTTCGTCAAGGCCTACAAGGCCGACAAGCTCGGAAACTGCCAGTTCAGGCTCGCCGCTAACAACTTCAACGGTGCCATGGGCCGAAATGCCAAGATGACCATCGTCGAGGCTGAGCATATTGTCGAGCCCGGTGAGATTCCCCCTGAGGCGGTCCACCTCCCTGGAATCTACGTCAAGAGGGTCATCCAGAGCACCACCGAGAAGGGTATTGAGAAGTACACCTGGGCCAAGGACCCCAACGCCCCTGAGGCCAAGTCTGCCCTCGGTACCGGTGACACCGCCGCCAAGAGGGAGCGCATCGTCCGCCGCGCCGCCAAGGAGTTCAAGAACGGCATGTATGCTAACCTCGGTATCGGAATGCCCATGCTTGCTCCCAGTTTCGTCGGCCCCGAGGTCGAGGTCCAGCTCCAGTCCGAGAACGGTATCCTCGGTCTCGGCCCCTATCCCAAGAAGGGCGAGGAGGATGCCGACCTCATCAACGCCGGCAAGGAGACCGTCACCCTTAAGCCCGGTGCTGCAGTCTTTGGTAGCGAAGAGTCGTTTGGCATGATCCGAAGCGGAAGGATCGATCTCACCATCCTTGGTGCCATGCAGGTCAGCGCCAACGGTGATCTCGCCAACTGGATGCTTCCCGGAAAGGTCAAGGGCTTCGGCGGTGCCATGGATCTCGTCAGCAACCCCAAGGGAACCAAGGTCGTCGTCACCATGGAGCACACCGACAAGAAGGGCAACCCCAAGATTGTCAAGCAGTGCGCTTTCCCTCTTACCGGCCCTGCTTGTGTTTCCCGTATCATCACCGAGTTGGTAGGTTTATGACAGATTTCTTTTTTCTTGATTCATATATACTTTGGAGATTCACGAAATACGGAGTAAAAAGGGAAAAACAGCCCAAGCTAACAAGTTGCAATAGGGTGTCTTTGATGTCGATACCACCACCGGACTCACCCTTATCGAGATTGCCGACGGCGTCACCGTCGACGAGATTAAGGCCAAGACTGAGGCTCCCTTCAAGGTTGCTGATGACTTGAAGCCCATGTTGTAAAGAAATTAATACCAATGAAGTCGGGGATGGGGAGTGAAGGAGATAGTGCGTGAGATGTCACAAATTAGGGGAGGAAAATTGGGTGTTCAACATCTTAAGGAGTTGGAATTCGGACTTAGAGCCATGGTTTTTTTTTTTTTTCTGGGCAAAACAGCCGATTATAGCATGTATTTCTTTGCATAGGTTGGAATTCATGATACACTATTTGAGTTTTTCCTCATAACAATTCTCTTGACTCGTATTAAGCCCTCCGCCGGTCAACCGCTGAGATTTGTCCATCGGGCAATTCAAATCGCTATACGCGAGTTCGGGGTTAGGAGGCCATGAGCGGGGTGGCAGGTGCGACTGGGACCAACCACATCTCCAGATTTCTCTAACTCTGGCATCACCAAATGTCAAGGAAGGTGCGAGGAAACATCTACCACCCACCGAGGGACTTGGGAGAGGGATAAGCACAAAATAAACTTGTTTCAGCTTTCCCGAACTTTTGAACCCCTTTTCCCTCTCATCCCCAGGATTATTAGACTCTCTTCTCTTTGCAATCTATGATTATGTTCATCGGCAATTCTTAAGAGTATGTTGTCTTTGATCAAATAGTCCTACGTATGACGACTGACACCTTATTTACTAGCTTATTTCTCTTTTTTTTTCTCACCTGGCCTGAATGCTGCTTCATAAGTAATAAACAAGATAGGTGTACACCCCTTCTTGGGGTGAAAATGAGGGAGCATGGTGACCATGGGGCTGAGAGTGAGATGGGAGGCTTTAATATCTGGTCTCCTAAAGACATTCAGAACTGTCCGGGTGCGGCCGACCGCGGCCAAGACGACCACTCCCACGCCGGAGCTAAGTACGGTGGCTCGCCTCAACTTTGGGGGGACGCTGTCACTCCAGTCCGCCGATATGCGATCCGCACGACTCGAAATTCTACCCCAGCCCCTCAATCCCTGGTTGGAATGGCGATCAGAGTCGCCAGCTTCAACCTTCCTAAGCTCCTCTCAAAGCGAGCATGGTGCAACCTACCCAGGAGCCATGTTCAAGAAATCTACCTCAAGGCAGATAAGAAAAAGGCGTAAGTCACGCGTGGTACTTCTCGGAGCTGACAGATTATTCGGCGTCTAACATCGTTGATGCGGTGTGGAACAGCCTCACCATGGACACCTGGAGCTTTATGGCGTCCCTTCTATACGACCTAAGTGACCATCTAGACCTCGATGCCTACCAGCGGCAGTGGCAGGTCGACCTGCCCAGGCGACAGGGTCGGTACGGGTCGGATGGCTTGGCCATTGCATTGGCCCCGGCACACTCGCCTGATCTCGATTACATTACCCATCTAGTCATCAAATGCGCCTCCGCTTTGAATGAACAAGAGCTTATCTCAATTGCGGGATTGAAGAACGTCGGCCTCTTGCGTATCTCAGACATGCCGGATTACCCAACCGACTCTGACCCCGTGCCTGTTGGCCGCATCACGGATCGGATCATTCGTGGATGGTCCGAAAAGGAAAACCCTTTCCCTGTACTGCGGATTTTGCAGATTGCGGGATGCTCCGAGATAACACCCAAGAGTATTCCCTACTGGAACAAATTCCCGGCCCTTGCCGTCGTCACCGTACGAGGATATCCTTCCCGTTGGGCCTGCACCGTGGGCGTTGAAGACGTAAATGGTTGGCGCAGCCCCACTGACCCGGATGACCTGCAGCTGCTAATGCTGAGATACTTCCACTCATGCATGGGCGTTGATAGGGAGGAGGGTATCTCTCATTCTCTCCCCGAACTTGCCAGGGCGGTTGCAAGGACCAAGCCGGTCGGACTCGCGAATCTCTACGGCAAGGCGTTTGTGGCCGAATGCATCCCCAACCTCCCCCCCGTGCGAGAGTGGGACGGCCCCATTCCTCAAGATGCAATGGCGGAGACAGATCTGGTGGCCAAGCTCCCTCCTGCTGAGAATAGGAACGCCGATTACTATGACAACCCAATGTGGTGGCTCTACGCCGCCATCGGCTACGTCCTTTTCAATGACGAGGATCTCAAGGCGCATAATCCCGCGATTGGTGAGCGCCTTTACGTGGCCAACAAGTTTGTCATCCCTCCCACACCCATTATGACGGTGATTGTCCGCCCCAACGAAGGCGGCCGCAGGGTCGGCTGGGAGTGGGACGTTCCTAGTTTCCCCCGCGAATACGTTGGCGATATCATACAGACAGGCCAGCGTCACCGAAAGTACCGTTTCGTGAGATGCGAATTCTTTGATAACATTGCCTCTCGTGCGCCGGGGTTCCGTGCTGCCAAGACTGGAAAGAACGGCCAAAGCAAAGCCGAACGACCCGCGCACAACGAGGAGCAGGCCGGGCGTTACGACCCTCGTCGTCCTCAGCACTCGAAGGGACCGGGCGTCCCGCGGTCGCGCGATAGGAGCGAGTCATCCGCGTCCGTTCGGAAGAAGAAGAAGCGCCGCATAGACGATGTCCTCGCTAGTCTAGGCGGGGTTTAAATGTCCTGGGAGTACGAATCGTGGGTCTATAACCCGAAGTGGGCTATGGTATGATGTAGACCAGGGCCGAGTTAAAAAGGCATGGCAGGTTAAGAGATTGTTTTTCTTGAAGTGGCACTCTTCTTTGAATTAAATGGCGTTGATAAGAGGCATTAGCAAGGCGAACACTGGGAGCCGAAATAGCCATGACTCAGCCGGGGAGCGATGGCAGTGATTTTACTCAAACCGGGCTGCCACAGTCTACGATAGGAATCACAACTAAGGCCTTTATAATAGACATAGGGATGAATGACGGTTGTGCTTGCGTCCCTAATTCTGTAGCTCATGGGTTCGTGCAGTGTTTATGTCGTGTCCCGCTCTCTGGAGGCGCCGTCCTTGTTAATGCGATTCGGCCTAGATAACCAATACGGACAACAGCTTGACGGACATCAGAACTTGCCGACCTGGTGGAGTGGCACACGCGGGACTGGGGTAATGAGATGGAATTGCGGCTCCGAGTCGGGGGAGAAACGCCAGCCTACAATGCATACATAGTTTTTACGACACGAGATGTACCGCGAGTTATATTTCTCAAACACCTCATGTGCTGAACGAGCCAGCCATTAAGGAAGAGGGTAAGCAAGCGATTTAAGATTTCTTCTCTCCTCCAGTTTCCCCTCTAGAAACAGCCATGGCAAAAATTGAAAGCCAGAGTGAATATGAAGGATTGTGATTAGGTTGGAGAAGAAGAGAAAAGGGAAAAAGGACGGAGGAGAAGCGAAAGCCGTAGCTAAATCAAGGGAAAATTTTGGAGCATCACGTGACAAAGAGCTCGCTTCCCCCTTTTTTTTTTTTTTTTTTTTTTTTTTTTTCCTCTATGCTGCTAACGCTTCCGCTTCGGAGTAACATTTCTACGAAAAGGCTTGGCAGGCATTGTGGGGTTTGGATTGGGCCTGACGTAAGGGAGGGTGCGGCACGCGCCAGAGACCCTGAGCAGTCACCATTTTAGGTGGGAGGGGCAAGGTGGTCTTGGCGACCCCTCCATCCCATCCCACCACTCGGCGATACTCGCAGCTAAGCAGATCGAGCGAACCCAAAGATCTCAAGTTGCTTGCACGGGCTATGAGGCTCGCCCGGATCTGGGAAAAAGGTCGTACGGGGGCGAAATAATACAGGAGAATCGTGCCCGAGAGTGGAGATGCCATGAGTCATTTGGAGCGAAACGGAACAATGCATGATCGTGTTCTACATATGTGCAATAAAACGGTCCTATACTTTGCTTTGCGTACGGGACGGAATGCTACAATGTTATACTCCGGCTTTATGTACCTCGACGCGCTGCCAGCGGTGCGAGTGTGTGACTGGCGATGGCGGGGGCGGGGTGGCTCTTCGATCGTTGATGATTGATCAGGCACGGATTTCTCTTATCCAACAGACGGTGACACCCGCTCAGAGTCGAGATCAACCAAGGCTTTGTGAGGCAAGGTGGGTTCTTCTTTCACCCCTCTTGTGGTCTGCTGCTAACCTTGGACGACCAGAGGTCACGCTTCCATCTGAATAAGGGGATGGCGCCCCAGGCAAAAAGAGGAGGGGGGAGAGCAGCAACGGTGGCCGTATTAATTGCCTGGGCAACTAATAATTGCACGCGACAGCGGGCTAGATCCCTAGCGTGGGTCTCAGGTTGTCTTGCAGGAGGGGCAGGAAATACGCCTAGGTCTACCTGCTTTACGTATACAAGTAATGGATTGATGTTTGTAGTCATGCCGTGGAAAAGAGGTCGACGGAGAGGGGGGGCCCGCGGCTGGCCCAATGTGCGATGTCGTGTCGTGTCGTGTCGTGTCGTGTGGACATTGTCTACTTGAGGAAAGTTAAAAGGAACGGGACCGCTGCAATGTGGCGAGCGAACGGGCTAATGTTTTCGGCGCGCCGGGTGGAGGCGGTTGGGCTGGGTTGCGCATTGTGGCACGTTTGCAAGCATGATCAGGCCTGGTAGCATTCGCATTGCTCGGCCTCGGTGCCGGGCGTGGTTTTCGATAGGGTCGAGTCGCTTCTTCTAGGCGCGGGTGGCAGTTGTTAAACTACAGATTCATTTAGATCCATCGAACTCGAGGGAGAGTGGGGCCCGTAAACAGGCTTGGGGATTCTCTGTAGGCATGCATCGAGGCCTGTTTAAATGCTCAATGCATGTTTTTCCTTTTTGCTTAATATTTTGCATTTTCTTGTAGAGTTCTCACCTCACTATTCGCAGTGGCTTGGATGCAGAAAACAAGGGTCCTGGCAAAGAGGTCCGGGGTGTCTAGATCTACAATGGGAGATGGGCTTTGCCTGTCCTATTCACTGTCAACAGTGAGGTGGACAATACAGAAGGAAGGATCGAAGTTGGGTACCGATGATGATATCATCAACGCTGGCTGGAGCTCCAAGAACACAAAGACTTCCTCCACCTTCCACATGGCCAGCATATTGATGGGATTGGAACCAAACCAGCGCTAGCCAGCTGATTTTATGTTCCACACGTTCCTTCGCTCCCAGTGCCTACCCTACCTGTAATTCAGTGACCGCCTTTCATAAGAGTCATCAATGATTCCATTTTGCACCCCGCTTATTCTTAGCTGATTTTACCTGGAGAGAAATGGATCTTTCTTACAAGGCCGCACGTAGGAGAGGACGAGAGTTTCCTACCCTGTCCCTTATGTACAGATAGCAGGCATAAATAGAAACCCAAACCCAAACCCAAGAATCCATCCCAAGCCACATCCCTCATCCTTGTCTCGGCTGGAACAACGAAGCGACAAAAGACACCCTCTGCCAACATTGAGCCCACCCTCCTACCAAAATCACCCCGCATCCGATTTGATCACCCCGCACTCCCTCCCAAGTTGCGATCAGCTTCAAAACGCTGCCACTTCCCAAACACTTTTGCCGTACCCTCCCCTGGTTCTTCCTCTCTCTCCTTCTTTTCTCTTCCCCTTTCCTATTACCTCTGACGACTTGCTCTCTGTGATATCCCTTATTTCCCTGTTTCTTCCAAAACTGCTCATTTTTCTCAACTTGCACCTACTCCTCTATCTATTCCTCTTTCCTGTACAATTGTACTCATTACGTATTATCCAAAATGGCTAGAACTGGCGCTGGTGCCCCCCCCGGATCTAACTCCCGCGGCCGCGGAGGCAAGTTTAGAAAGTTTACTCGCGGCGGTAAGTTTGAATCTCCTGGGTGCCTTTTCTGCTTATGTTTCCTCTCGATTTTGCGAGAGTTCGCTTCGCCGAGACCCTGGACTTCCGGGCCGGTTGCACAAATTTCGGAGCTTCTCCGAAGAAGCCTCCCATTTCAGGAATGTCAGGAGCTGATCCCACCATTTTCTCCACAGGCGGCAAGCACTACTCCCGGGACCTCAGGCCTCAGGACGAGAACGGCAATGAGATTAGCATGTGGTCTGAAGACGCCCAGAGGCAATTAGCTTCTCTCTCCGACGAGACCAATAGCGAGGAAGACTCGGAGGACGGCTCTGATGACGAGGTCTCCGGCCAGGCCGTGAGCCGGGAGGAGCGCAAAAAGGAGAAGAAGCTCCGAAAGGAGGCGGCTATAGCCCGCAAGAACGCTCAGCCCGTAGAAGTGGGCGACCTCCCCCCTTCGGACGACGATGAGGATGACGATGAGGACATGCCCAACAACCCCAACCACTCCAAGCAGGCACGGAATCAGACCAGGCTTGTAGACGACATCACGGGTGGTGTCGACAAGCTTTCCGTCTCCAACAGGAAAGAGCGGGAGTCTGCTGAGGCCCAGGCGGCCAAGGAGAAGTACCGAGCTCTCCACGAACAGGGAAAGACGGATGAGGCCAAGGCTGATTTGGCCCGCTTGAAAGTTATCCGCGAGCAGCGTGAAGCGGAGGCTGCCCGGAGAAAGGTACGCTATCCTAGAATGACTTGCCCTCGGCCCTATTTGAGCCCGGTATGCTAACCGTATTTCTTGCTATTGCAGGCCGAGAAGGAGGAGAGGGATGCTCAAGAGGCTGCCCGCAAGGCCGAGCTGGAAGCCAAGCTTGCCTCCATCGAAGCGAAGAAGAGCGGCAAGAAGCTGAAATAAACACACGAACTTAGCCCCGAGAAAAATTCGGGACGTAGAGAAATGGGTGTATTCATCACATCCGACAGACAGCAAGGGAAACAAAATGTGCCCCTTCGTTCCTTTTATGACATGCATGCTATGACGATGCTTTCAACTTGCATTAGGGCTGATGCAGGGCCCTAGGTTATGATGCCAGGATGCATCCCTACCGCCTCTCGAGCGTTGGTTGGTTTTGGATTCCCGTCTACACGGCAGACGGGGTTATACAGCGTTCAATAAGAATACTTTTAGAGGCGCATCATGGCCATAACTTTAAAACCCATCACTCCATATGATCCTTTCCCCCAACTTTTCTTCTGCGTTTTGTCCCTCCGTAGACCAGATACTTGCTCCTTTTTGTTATTAGCCTTCCCTCTTTCGTGCTCTCGTATCGCGTATTACCATTGACATCAATCTATACTGTCTTTTTTTTTAGGGGAAAAGACCATGGTGCCTAGGGACTCATTTACATGCCAACGATGCCATCAGTTCCGACAGTCTCTTTCCAGAGCTCGTCGAAATCGACACCCTCCTTGGAAAACATCTCTCGAATCTTGGTAGCCACCTCGGCCTGCTTGTCCGGGCCGAAGCCGTCAGGTCGCGTGCTCTCAAACTGTACTATCTCGATCCACCTGAAGAACAAATCCTCCTTGCCTAGAGCCGCCAGCGCATCCCTAAAAGCAAAGACCTGCCTCCTGCGTTCCTCGGCGATGGCGCTCTCGCCGCCCGACATGTCGAACGATAGCCAGCCGTGCGTCTTCTCGTGGAAGAGGACGATGCAGCGGAAGTCGTTGATGGAGAGGTCCTTCTTATCGACCAACCTGTGCGCCTGGACCATGGCCGCCCAGTCGAGATCCCACTGGCCGTTCATGGTGAGGTAGCCCGTCTTTTCCTGGATGAGGCGCGAGGCGGTGGCGGCGCGGAGGACGCCGAGGAACGTCTGCTTGAGGTCGGCTCTGTGGACGAGGGCGTCGAGATCGCGATCCCACTCGCGGCTCCTGCGAACGTAAATCTCCTTGTCGCGGAAGCCGACGGAGGCGCGCCACCTGACGGGGTTCCCGTGTGTGCGGCCGGCGCAGAACTCGACGGGCCAGGGCCAGACGAAGACGAAGAGGACGAGGTCGAGGGTGAGGGAGGCGGCGCGGCGGAAGAGCTCCCAGCCGATCTCGCGCCAGGAGTGGTCGGCGGGGGCGAAGGTGGTCTCGTTGGGGTAGCCAAAGGAAGACAGCGCGAGCTTGTAGTAGTAGGGGAGGACGTACTGGGCGCGCCAGACGAAGAGGGCGACGACGGCGAGGTTCATGGCGACGGGGACGAGGAAGACTTTACGCTTGAGGTCCTTGGGCTTGTTGTCGACGTGGGCGACGTAGACGTGGGTCGGGTCAAGGTGTTGGGTGAAGTGGGTTCGGAGGCCTTCGGGGGCCGGTTTGAAGGGTTTGGGCGGAGGGTCGGAGGAGGCGGATTTGGAGGATTTGGTGGAGGAGAGGAGACGGGCCTTGTCGGATTTCTTCTTGGAAGAGGCCATGTTGGGCGGTCCGGGAGGGAGGAGGGCTTTGATGGGAGGGAGTGAGGGTTGATTGGGATGTAATTAGGATGTTGATCTCGAGATGCCTTTTTTTTTGGCTGGGCCTTTGTGGAGAAAAAGCTCTAGACGCTTGGGCCAGCCGAGCAGCGACGTGACATCATCGGCCTTGGTTTCCGCGAGTGGACTTGATAGTGATATGAAAGGGAGATAGGTGGTTCCAGAGGATATATAATGTATGGGAAATAATGTGATTGCTGTTGCAGGCCACACCCAAGTGTCTACTGATCTAGGATGTGCCTATTTGTTGAGAGGCTCATGAGATTCGGCCTTGTTCTGGGGCGACGAAAGGAGCTCCAAGTTCAACGGAGAGAGACACTATTAATTATTATTAGCATGGGTTGGTGGTACCTTGTACCTTGTGCCTGGCATGTGTGGTATTACCGATGATTACCCAGTCCCTACCACTCTTTCTCGTCCATTTGCTGTCAACTTTTTTTCCAACCTTGTGAAACGTGCATCGAGCTGCCAGAGACAATACGGCCAACGCCCGATCGCAAATGGAATCATGATTTCAAGAACAATATGGAGGGTACTGTCATTCTATCCCTGAATCCACATCGAATCTACGCATACTAACGCTTTATGGGAATTTAAGGAGAGACGGAACATCTACATATGCTCCCTCTGTAACCGACTACCGGCGACACGGACACCCGCCGCATTCACCCACGCCCTACGATGGTCGAGCTCCTCAGGAGATAGCGGAGCCCCGGGCACCAAGTCGTCGGGCTGGGGGTCATCTTCGACCTTTGTTCCCAGGGTGCCGAAGCGCACGACTGAATCCGATGGCTTGGCCGACCACGAACTGGCGGCGCGCCACGCGCTACTGAAGAGCTCGCCGATCAAACCCCAGAAGCCCACGGAACAGAAGCCACGCGCTTCTCCCAACCAGGAGACGAATGCGCAACAAAACCGGAAGCCGGGTCAACATGCGCAGAATCGGACGCCCCATAAACCCAACTGGGGAGGCCCGGCCGCGAGAAACAGCAATCGAAACGGAAACGGGGATGGAACGCAATCGACTGCTGGTGGACAGGCGAACCAGGGTTGGGGTGCCAATCGTCCCCAGAGGCAGCACAACCGCGCGTGGGGTACTGGCGATAACCAAAACTCGCCTCAAATGGCATCGCCCCGAGCGAACCAGGTTCAGGACTTCTGGAGCCATTTCGGTGACAAGCAGCCCGGTGGCAAAGCTAGCGGTGCTGGTGCAAAGAACGAGGATGACCTGCCTAACTGGAGCAGGTTACCCAGACGTCCCCGAAATAATAATAATAATAACAACCAGATGGATGGCAAACAGAGGAGCCGCGACGCCGGCGACTCATTCCTCGCTCAGTTTGGTGGCTCGTCGAAGAACACTCCAGGTGACTCAAGACAGTCTAATAACTGGCAGCAGAGGGGACCTCGACGAAATCAGGGTTCTACAACACCTTCGTGGCGTGCCGACGAGCGCGAATCCGGAAATACTGGACGAACAACAAACTTCCGCCGCGCGCCGCGTGACGACTCCACCTTTGGCGCTGGAAGGGCGAATGAGAATCAGCCTGCGAGATGGAACAGGTCTGAGCAGACACAAGATAATTGGTCTTCAGGATACAATAGAGCGCGGAGGAACCAGTCCAGTAACGAGAAGCCCCAGGATATCGAGACTTCCCGCCCTATTGAAACATCTGCCGAGACTAGTACGCCCGATCAATCTGGCTGGGGTGTGAGGCAAGCGCATTCGCGCGAGGACGACCGAGTCGCTGCTAAACCTAAGAAAGCCAAGGGCGGCTGGCGGTCCAGGGGGGGATACGAGGAGCATGAGGATGGGTACGATGAAGACGCTGAAATCCTAGCAGAACAGCGACGCCGCCAGAAAGTTGAAGAAAAGGCCGCCCGGAAGGCTAGGAGAGGCGGAGGTGGAAACGGGGTAGAGGTCAACAAGGCGCAAATGTTCATTCCCGAGTACATTGGTGTCACAGATCTTGCCAGCGCTCTCAAGGTTACCGTCCCGGTTTTCTTGCAGGCTCTCGAGCAACTTGGTTTCGAAGAAGTCACCGAGGATTCCATCTTCACCGGCGAAACTGCTGGGCTTGTTGCTCAAGAGTTTGGCTTCGACGTCAAAGTTGACGATGGTGCAACTCGTGACATTAAACCCCAACCCGTCCCAGAGGACTGGGGCAGTGTACCTTCAAGGCCCCCTGTAGTCGCCATCATGGGCCACGTCGACCACGGCAAGACTACTCTGTTAGACTGGCTACGGAAGTCCTCGATTGCCGCGCAGGAGCATGGTGGTATCACTCAGCACATCGGCGCCTTTGCCGTCAAATTGTCGTCCGGCAAATCCATCACCTTCCTCGATACGCCAGGTCACGCTGCGTTTCTCAGCATGAGGCAGCGAGGTGCTGAGGTAACAGATATTGTTATTCTCGTTGTCGCTGCTGACGACAGTGTTAAGCCACAGACGCTGGAGGCGCTGAAGCATGTCCGGGATGCCAAGGTCCCCATGATTGTTGCTATCACCAAGGTCGACAAGGAAGACGCCCGCATTGCCCAGGTCAAATCTGATCTGAGCAACCACGGCGTAGAGCTTGAAGAATACGGTGGCGACGTGCAGGTGGTCTGCGTCAGCGGTAAGACCGGGCAGGGCATGGGCGACTTGGAGGAGAACATCCTTACGCTATCCGAAATTCTCGACGTCCGAGGCGATCCTGAGAGCCTTGCAGAGGGTTGGGTCCTTGAGGCTAGCGTCAAGCCGGTAGGAAAGGTTGCTACCGTCCTCATCAAGCGTGGAACGTTGCGCATTGGGGACTACCTTGTTTGTGGAACTGCCTGGGCCAAGGTGCGGGTGCTCAGGAACGAAGCCGGACAAGAGATCGAAGAGGCGCCGCCCGGTACCGCTGTCGAGGTTCTTGGCTGGAGAGATGAGCTTCCCAATGCCGGAGACCAGGCACTCCAGCCACCTGATGAGGCGAAGGCTAGGCAAGCGGTCGATTACAGGAGAGAGATGCAAGACCGACAAAAGACTTCGGAACAGATCGCTGAAACGGAGCGACTGCGCCGCGAGACCGAGGCTAAGGCTGAAATTGAAGCTGCCGCTGGTGAAGACGCAGCCGAGACCGAGGCCGAGCCGAGCATGACGACTGTCAACTTCATCGTCCGCGGCGACGTCGTCGGATCTGTCGAGGCCGTCTGCGCAACAATCCAGGAAATCGGCAACAACGAAGTGCGGCCCAAGATTCTCCGATCCGCTGCTGGCACCATCACGGAATCAGACGTCGAGTATGCCACTATGTCGCGCAGCGTCATTGTCAACTTCAACAACCCGATACCTGGTCACATCAAGCACCAGGCTGACGAAGCGGGTGTCAAGATCGTCGATCGAAGCGTCATCTACCATCTAGCCGACGACATCAAGGCAGAACTCTCAGCGCAACTGCCCGATTCCGTGTCTCAGAGGGTACTAGGCGAGGCGGAAATTCTGCAGGTCTTCCCAATCAACGTCAAGGGCCGGGTTTACAAGAACATTGCGGGCTGTAAGATTAGGAACGGCGTCGTGCGCAAGGCGGATACAATTAGGATTTACCGCAAGGGAAAGAAGGTCTTTGACGGTAAGTTTTCCAAACTACAGTTAACCGCCTTCTCCGGCGGGGGTTTGTTCTTCTTTTTTATTTGGATGTCTTATACTAACTTGTTGATTCCCAGGCAAACTGGAGTCTTTGAAGCATGGCAAGAAGGACGTCTCCGAGATGAGGAAGGGATCCGAGTGCGGTATGGGCTGCATCGACTTCCAGGATCTCGAGGTGGGTGACCAGATCCAGGCATATGAAGAGGTCCGGGAGAAGCGGACGCTGTAGGATACTTGTATAACTATATAGATATTCATCCCCTCTGTATGTAACAAAAAGCAATGAAAAGCTGGAATCGGAGGGCTTCAGTGATGGTTTCTTGGGTCAGATGTATAGACGCATGCATGCATTCCATATCAATAGAAGATGATCACATTAAAAAAAGAGGGTAGCTGTGCAAAGTAGAGGGTGCTGGCCTCCAAAATGGCATTCAAAGGTGTATCATCAACAACCCTAGAGATGCAAATAGTGGGTGCGACGCTGTCAGAGCCAAGAAAGAAGACCAAAAAGGAAAAAGAAGAAAAAAAGAAGAAAAGAAAAAAGGTGTCACACACATAATCGAACGCAGGAAGGCAAACAATATGCGCCATTGTTCATTTAGAGGCGTGCTTACCAGTAGCCCCTCACAATCAACCGAAGCTGGTGAGGGACAGGAGCTATAGATGATATTTGGATATATAAGCCATTAGCAGCTCTCAGTCTAGTCGAGGTCTTTGGGGAAGGAGGCAAGGGAGATGGAACCAATTGATGATGCCTTCCTTGATTAGAAGCACCACTGTTTTGTATAGCACACCAGACTAGTTTGGAACAATTTCTTAGTGGGAAGTTGTGATGCCTCTCCTCGGACACCATGCTAGTAGTCACTTGAGCTCCTTTGCGTGAGCGATTCCGTCTATTGCTCTATTTATTGGGGTTTCAACGCCATATGTACGGTCCCGAAGGTGCGGCTAAAAGTACTTGCGAGCTCCCGTGGCCGTAAGCGATATCGTCTTGCTCGATGCGGCGCGGTCTTTCTCCTTCCTCAGCTTCTCGAGACCCAACTTATCAGTGTTGGGCGTCGCGTCGAGGAGTTGATCAAACTCGTCGTCGTCGCCGTCATTCTCGGGACCGGACTCAGAGGCGGAGCCAGGTTCCGCATCCGGCTCTGAGCGCTTCTCCTGAGGCCGACTTATGGTTTCTGGCTTCTTCTTGTCGTCGACGGAAGCTGTACCGACGAAGGCCTTGGAGGCTAGGACTTTGCGTCTTATTTCGGCCATCGCGGCGTCGTCATCTGAGTCGTCGGATAGTTCATACCTGTCTTTTTCCTCTTCTTGTTCCTCTCCAACCTGCTTCTTCTGTTTGGCTGGCTCAGGCTTCTTTCCCAGATATATGCCGTCTATCTCATCGTCCTTGTTGTTGGCCGCGTCGGAGTCGTCCTCGTCTTCATCGTCGTCGTCCTCCTCTTCGTCCGAGCCTGGTATGATTCTTCTGTTAACGTTACCACTTGTCCACATATCCTCGTTATCTCCCCGGCTATCGTTATACTCCTTCTCTAACCTCTCCATCCACTCCTCCTGCACCTTCTTCACGCCCGCCTCATCCTCGCACTCGGCATACTTATTCAACAACGCCTCGTTGATCTCAATAAACGCATCCCCATACGCAAAGGGCTCCATAATTTCCCTCGCCCACTCGTCCCGTCCGCAAATCCACATCGCCGCCGCCAAGGCCTCCGCGCAATTCAACCTCCACGGCTTTCCATAGTTGACAGTATTAGCCGCCACCAGATATGGCAGTAGCCTTTCGCACTTGCCGCCGACCTTGTTCCACTGGATCTCCTGCACGCGCGCCCAGGAACACTCGACCACGGCGACGCCGAACTGCACGAGGAGCTCGGCGTCGGCGGGTGACAGGGTCTTTTTGCCGTTGGGGGTGATGACGACGCCGTTGAAGCGCTGGCCGACGTGGAGGTCGCGCATGAGGCCGAGCTTGAGAAGGCGCTTGCCGGAACAGCGCTTGGGGTCACAGTGGCCCAGGTCCCAGCAGGCGGCTTTGAATTCGGGAGCGGCGCCGTTGGAGGATGAGCCAGCGGGGCGGGGTCGCGGTGGCCCGTGGTGGGGTCGTTTGCCCTTGGTGAATTTGTCTTTTTTATGGCGGACCATTTTGCGGGAGAGTATTTGATGAACTTGGGAGTATGCAGTTACGAAGTACGCGAGCTGATGTGGGTAAAATAGCCTGTGGTGAGGACAGAAAAGGGAGATATTAATGCTGTAAAAAAAAAAGGTTGATGGCTTGGAAGTGGGATAGAGCTTGCCTTGCCAGGCGATGATCCCAAAAAATCTGGAAGGAGCCATTTCAACCCCACCATGACCAGCTGGCCAGCTGGCCCTGTGGGTGGGAGTGGCAACAGACAAGAGGTACTGTGACTAGCCTTGCCTTGGTTAACTTGCCTGGTTTGTGGCGGGAAACAGGACAGGATCATTGTTGATCCGAGAAGTGTACCCAGGCCAGCGCAGTCGCTCGAAAGGGCTGCATCTCTGGGCGGGCGTCCTGAGCTAAGTCCGAATCGATCCATGAATGGTTCCAATCCCCAAGTACACGCAATGTGTTCTTTGCCCCTGCCTAGGCAGTCAAGTTGGCCAAAAAAGCTATGGTAGCTCTGCCCTGACCTCGAGTATTGTTGTTTGATTCACGAGGTTCGTTCTTATGGCTGTCTAGATTTTGGAATCAGCGACAGCACTTCTGTATTTCGCCAAGGTCATCGCTGGCCAGCTACAACCTAGAACCCCACCCCCCGCCGAGAACATTAAGCAACAACATAATAGCCGTCCACTCCCACTAAGAAATCCATCAATCCCACCCTCCCTCCGCTTCCCCCTTAACTCCCACTCGAACCCATCTTCTCGATACCAACCAAGCTCCGCCCAAACTTGCAACATCCGGAATCCGGCATTCAAAATTGCCACAATGGAGGCGGCATCAGCCAGAGCGGCGGCTCGCGACCGGTGGGTCGACTTTGGTCGGTCGACGCCGTCGCAGCTCCAGCGCTTCATCCAGTCCGCCTGCAGCCCCGAGAATTACGAGCCCAACCTCGCTGTGTGCCTCGAGATTGCCGACCTCATCAACTCCAAAAAGGGGACCGCCCCGCGCGAAGCCGCCAACACCATCGTCAGCTACATAAACCACCGCAACCCCAACGTGGCGCTCCTCGCGCTGCACCTGCTCGACATTTGCGTCAAGAACTGCGGCTACCCTTTCCACCTGCAAATCAGCACCAAGGAGTTCCTCAACGAGCTTGTCAGGAGGTTCCCAGAGAGGCCGCCGATACGGCCGACGAGGGTGCAGCAGAAGATATTGGAGGCCATTGAGGAGTGGAGGGGCACGATATGCGAGACGAGCAAGTACAAGGATGATTTTGGATTCATTAGGGATATGCACCGGTTGTTGAGCTATAAGGGGTATTCGTTTCCCGAGGTGCGCCGTGAGGATGCTGCCGTGTTGAACCCAAGCGATGTAAGTTTATGCGCTTCCGACCTCCCAGACTTGTCCATGTGTCCGTGTGCGTCGGCCGGGTGCGAACATGCCGTAATTGACCACCCCATGTAGAATCTCAAATCCGCCGAGGAAATGGAAGAAGAAGAGCGTGAAGCGCAATCCGCAAAGCTCCAGGAGCTCATCCGGCGAGGCACACCCCAGGACCTACAAGAGGCCAACCGTCTCATGAAGGTCATGGCTGGGTACGATACCCGGTCAAAGACTGACTACCGAGCAAAAGCCGCCGAAGAAGTCGCCAAGATTCAGGCCAAGGCGAGGCTCCTTGAGGAGAGGTTAGAAGCTTTCAGGCCCGGTGACTCTATGAAGGAGGGTGACGTGTTTGAGGAGCTAGCCTCTTCCCTTTCGAGTGCGCAACCCAAGATCCAGAAGATGTGTGAGGAAGAGTCGGAGGATCACGAGGCGGTCGCCAAGCTTTTGGAGATCAACGATAGCATACATCGAACCGTTGAGAGGTACAAGATGATGAAAAAGGGTGATTTGGAGGGCGCGGCCAAGATTGCAAGTGGTGCTCCGATACCGACGGCCGGATCGTCCTCAAAGTCTGCAGCGGCGGAGCTTTCGCTTATCGATTTTGACGCGGACACCTCGAGCGCGGTACCTGCTGCTGGTAGCTCAGCGCAAGTTGCCTCTACGCCTGGTGGTCTGGATGACGATCTGCTAGGCCTCAACATTGGCGAACCAATCCCTTCAAACCTCGGTCAGACCGGTAGCATTGCCCTAGGCTTTGGTGCCAACACGAGTGAGTGTGCTCTCTCTCTCTCTCTCTCTCTCTCTCTCTCAGTCTCTCTGGAAAGTATTCAACTAACTAGGTACAGATATTCCCGGCCCTGCTTTGCTCTCCTCGGTGACGCAGAACAACAGCGCCAAGGGACCATCTTCGCCCTTTGCCTCCTTCACCTCTCCTCCCGCCTCCAATTCTGCCACCCCCCAGCCTGCACAATCCGCTTTTAGCCCGCCCAAGGCTGCTGCCGATCCCTTCGCTGGCCTCATCGGCATAACGTCGCCCGCCGCCTCGACAACACCTGTTCCCGCACCTGCGGCGGCGAGCAACGACGACGAAGAGTGGGCCTTTGCCTCTGCGCTACCTCCTGAGCCCAAAGAGCATAGTGCGCTCGTTAGTAACGGAGCGATCAAGATTGAGATGAAGGCTTTGAGGGACGGAAACTCCATTAGGAGCTCGTTCTTGTTCTCTAATAATTCTCCTGAGCAAATAACGGAGCTACACTTCCAGCTCGCTGCGCCAAAAGTACGTTGTACAACATGTCGAACTGCCCAGCCCAGACAATATCCCACGATCTAACAAACGTGTAGGCCTACGATCTTCAGCTCCAGCCCCAGTCCGGAAGGACGCTAGGGCCTAACCAGAGAGGTGGTATAAAGCAGGAAGTTGCTGTATGGCATGCCGCAGCCAGGGAAAGGAAGGTTGAGTCGGTGAAACTCCGGTGGCGAGTCGCTTACAAGGCCAACGGTGTTCAAAAGAACGAGATGGGAGAGATACCAGAGTTTACCGTTTCCTAGTCGACAAGCTGATGAAGGACAAAGTAGGGGGGCTAGCTTCGTAGCTAGGCCGCATTGCGTATTCGAAACCGGTTGGTCAAAAAGAAGCGCTGGTAATAGATTTAGTAAAACATTGTTACGATGAGATATGAATGTAATTATTCTCCTCGTGATTGCTCTAAACTTCTCGCCATGATCTGGCTGCACCGTGCTGTTTTATTAACTAGGATCGAAAGTCGATGGATATTATGCATTCAAGCACTTTCACTCAGGTAAACTTGTCAAAAACACATTGATCAATGACCCATCAATGGTTTGCCTACTTTGTAGCTGTCGCGGTCTCGGTGAGCGCGGGGTAGCTCGGTGTTTCGATGACTAAACAGCCATAAGCTCTCGAAATTCCTGGGAGCTCAACTTTGTTTGCGCACCTTGGCCTCAACCTGCTCTTTCCTCTCCAATCCGCAGCCCACCTTTCTCGTTAACTAAGCCGAGTCTTAAAAGTTGTGGAATTGGTCGGCTATCTACCATCTATACGCGCAATCAGACCCCACCCCAACGAAACCCACGGCGACCCGCACAATGTCTCCAGAGGGCGACAGACGCGACCCCAAACCGAGCCGGCGGCGCGACGAAGATGACGAGCCCAGAAGAGACCGGAGAGACGACAAATACAGAGCCTCGGACGGGCGAAAGAGAGAACAGAGCTTGGACGCGCACGCGACCACGCTAGTCGAGCGGCGCAGGTCCCGCTCGAGACCGTCTTTGTCTGGTGACGGGGAGCGGAAGCGGTCGCGCTCGCCGGAGACCGGACGGAGGAGACGTTCGCGGGAGAGAGAAGACGGTGGGAGGCGTCGAGATAGAGCTGGGGAAGGCGACAGGCGGAGACGGAGGTCGCCCGGGGAAGAAGGCAGCAGCAGCCATCGCCGGAGGCGTGACGACGACTACGACGACAACGACGACGACAATGACACCAAAGGATCCCGGCGCAAGAGCCCGCTAAGGCGAAACGGGCCGCTACCCTCGCAAAACGACTCGTTTGCGCTGACGGTGCCGGGCGCAGAAGTCCCCAAGGAAAAGGAGAAGCCCAACTACTTCCCCACAGGGCTCCTGGCGGCGGCGTCGAACCAGGTGACGCAGGCGGACGGGACGACCATCACGCTAAAGTACCACGAGCCGCCCGAGGCGCGGAAGCCGTCGTCGCGCGATGACTGGAAGCTCTTTGTGTTCAAGGGCTCGGAGGTGGTGGACCAGGTCGACCTGAACCTGCGGAGCTGCTGGCTGATTGGGCGGGAGGCGGCGGTGGTGGATTTCCGGGCGGATCACCCTAGTATCAGCAAGCAGCACTGCGTGATCCAGTTTAGGTACGTGGAGAAGATGGATCAGTTTGGGGATAGGAAAGGGAAGGTGAAGCCTTATCTTATTGATTTGGAGAGCGCGAATGGGACGGTGTTGAATGGGGACAAGGTGGAGGACAGGCGGTATTTGGAGCTGAGGAGTAAGGATGTTATAAGATTGGGCGATAGCACCAGGGAGTATGTGGTCATGCTGGACAAGAAATAGCATCTTTAAGTGTGTGATTAGATTATGATTTTACAAGCCTTTTGTATCACGACGTCCACTCATGATGTATAATTGAAAAAAAAAAAAAGTCTTGTGTTCTTCCGAGATAATCCTGTCCCAACAACTCGCTGTGGTATCTGCAAGCTACATGCATGTCCCTTGGTATTTTCACTCTAAAACGCCCTTTGCCGCAATACCGAACCGAAGCAATCCAAATGCTCACGCCAAAACAATAAAAAATAAAATAATATAAATAAAATAAAAAATTCAGCATCCACCCGTATCGTACACACGAAGTCTCTCTCATGCTATAATAGCCCGGCCCGCACCATGGACCGGTACAACACCTCGCTCTCGCGCAGCTCGGTGTCGCTGCTCTGGCCTCTCTCGGCGTCGACAGAGTGCAAGTCTCGGAGGGCAACGGCCTCAGGTGGCGGGCTGGCGGGGCGCACGGAAGTGTCTTTCATATAAGGTCGGATGCTGGGGAAGGTGCCGGCTATTGTGGTGAGAGTGGCTTCGGCGACACTCCAGAGGAGAATGTAGGCTCCGTGGTCTATAGGAAATACTGTCAGTTGGGAATTTTGTAGGGGCCTATGTGATGCCGAAAGGCGGAGCCCGACTTACAAGTTACGTCGCCATCTTCTAGTCGAGAGTACTTGGACCGCTTGATCAGGGCCGCGAAGATGGCACTGGGCGCTCAACGTTAGTTTCTGTACGTCGATACGTGAACTCCCTAGAAGAGCCATCAAGGCACTTACCACGCGCCAAAGGTAATCGCAACCGCAGCGCCAGTCTTCTCCCTTGGTTCCAATGACAACCGAGCAACAAGACTCGCGGCCATCAACACAAGCACAACATTCAATACAACCGAAAAGGCTAAATCCCAGCCGTCAGCACCCCGTAAACCACATCGCAACCACAGGGTGATCGACTTACAAGCCAGAACCCGCGAGGCCATAACAAAAGTCCCCAGCGAGACGCACGACACTCGACCTGTCGGACAATACACTCCATCGACAGGTATGCTCGCGAGCACGATGGCAACCGCCATACCCAGGGCGGAAGCGCCGAAGACGGCGTCGAGGGTCCGGCGACGGCCGGACACGGCGGGCACGTTTGGCTGCAGGACGGAGACGACGAAGAGCTTGCTCCAGAAGATGGAGAGCGTGACGAACATGTTGGCGAGACGGGAGACGACGGCGATGGAGAGGAGGGCGTCTTGGGACAGGGTGGAGGCGTGTTTGCCGTGGCCGAGGGAGATGGCGCGGGACTCGAGGACGCAGGAGAGGAGGAGCATTGCCTGTGAAGACGGGATTTTGTTTTTAGTTACTTTTGTCCGTGCTGGACGTTGCTGAGCGGTGATATGAAAAAGAAAACGTTTCTGGGATGGTCGTCGTTGATGAATTGGTGTGTAAGAGGGCCGACCTGGGTTTGTGATATGTGCGGGAATTCCAAAAAGGCAACGTAGACGATGCCAAACTTACACTCGATACCAATGCCGCCCAAGTCGCCCAAGACTGCTTGTTCATCGTCCGCAACTTCACATTCCTGTATTCCCTCACGCCGACGGCGCCCAAGGTCATGACCAAAAAATTCCAGATGAGAAAGTGCGTCCTCGGGCCGCGATCCTCTCCCTCAAAGGACGCCAAATCCCTGATGAGGGCGAGGATCTCTACCGATCTCGTTTGTAGGCTTTCCATCATTGCGTCTCCTTCTTCCGACTCTCCGGTTTCGATCGAGATCGGGGAAAGAGATTGACACAACCCTAGGGAAAGGGAGGGAAAGAAGAAGGATGATCGGTGTGGGGTGGAAAGTCTAGAAACACCAAGAAGCTTTTAAAAAGGGAAAGGATAGGACGAAGGGCGGGGGGGATGGAGGAAGGGGGTGTGGGCAGCGAGTAGATTAAAATCTGAAGCACTCAAACAGCATGCACTTGTAGTAGACGCAGATGCAGACGCATCCAGCGCGCGCACACATGCATCAATGGATCGCTGGCGTCTTTTTCGCTTCTCGGGACTAGGACCGATCTTGGGGGTTTGGGATTCCTGGGGGTGTGTGTGGGTGTTGTTACATCGCACCCGGGAAGCGGTTCCGTCTTGCTTCGTTCTCGCTTCCCAGCTCAATGTACTTGGAGAGGCATGGATTGTTTAAAATTTGCAGGTAGTAACGCTGCTACGACGCTCGGAGGGTGGGCAAAGGAAATGGCAATACCGGGCTGGCTGGCTTCAATGTTTCGAACCGGCCATTTACACTCACAGCAGCTACTTGGAGAGACCCAACGAATTGGGGAACGGGCGTCTCGTAGTGCTGGCCGATACCTGTACCACACCAACCGTGGTTCGAGGGCAGGGCCACGGACGAGGAGACTAGGGCTGACCTGTGCCGTCAACATACTAGTAGAGACCCAAGAGAAGTGGGAGTTGCCACACCTGTGAATGGCGGCGCTCGGATGGAGTCACAGGGCGGAAGAAGACGGAAAGAAGAGGTGTAAAATAGGATTTGACAGGGAATACTCTGATGGGAAGATTAGAAAAAGGGGGGGGGAACAAGTTTTGCCCGTCGATACCTGCTTTGTCCATATTCCCCAGGGATTGATGTCTTGTGGCGCCCTGCTTGGGCCCCAATTATTGGTTCAGGGACCGGAAAGCGAGATTTAGACTCCTTCGTGCTCGTGCATGGTTACAGCGAACGGGTCGACAAACCTGCGCTACGGATGCAGGTCGACGTTCCATCCACGGCAAGGGCATCATCGATGGATGCTTGAAGGGGAAGGTCAGCGTTTGGCTCGTCGGAGACGTTCCGAATCCTTCTGCGCTCATCAGCGCCCTGCCGCCAGCATACCAGTTCCGCCTTGTGCTGTGGAAAATATGCCCCAGTTTGGCACAGGCGGAAGAACGAATTCGGTGTTTATCCTTGAAAATCAATATCCCAAGGAATCTAGCAGCATAAGCGACCGGGGCGTTCGCTGGCTAGTCGGAAGGAAAGACAAAGCTTGAAGGGCCCGAGACATGGTCGGTTGGCGACAGTCGACGCTGGCCGGCCTCGAGAGCAGCCTGGGGCGTCATCGTCTCATCAGTGACACTTGTAAAACACCAGATGATGAGTGCACCTTTTTGCACGCGGTCCAGAGCCACTCGCACTAGCACTACCCGGACGAGGAGGTGTGCAAGCGATCTATCGCCAGGCTGATCAATGATGCTGTCTTGGCTGGCGCTGGCCAGGCCAGATGCGGGCTAGGATTGAGCTTTTCTAGTGGGTCTGTGTGTCGGCGGTTCATCTCCCGCCGTGGTATTCTGCCTGTGCCACTTGACGCTGGCGAAGAACGGGCTTGAAGAGATTAAGCTTGAATGGCAATATTGCCTTTGAACCGGACTAGTGCCAGCTCCCAGAGTCTAAACTCAGCAGCCTCTAGCTTGCTAGGGTTGCTCACGGGCTACCAGCCAGCGGAGAAGACGAGAGAAGCGCTGGCGACACACTGCCAGCAATGGATCCGATGCCTTTTCCAGTTCTGGAAAATGGTCGCTTCTCTTGAGCCAGGCTAGGAATACCACCGGAATCACCAACAGGCCACATCCCTGCTGGTAGGACGACAACCCCTCGCCAGGCATTGCGTGCGCAATCCTGCTGGCGATCTGCACAGGCGAGTCAGGGGCAACTCCAACATGCATCGGATGGTAATAATAGCTGTAGCCGTTTCCTGGGGCCAGACTCGACAGCTCATTTCTAAAAGACAGCCAGCCAGCATTGGATGGCAATCGCGTGTCACCAGGGAATAAATAGCCTGTGGGATGTGGGGTAGGACCTATTAGC
This sequence comes from Lomentospora prolificans, assembly GCA_029532625.1. Lineage (NCBI taxonomy): Eukaryota > Fungi > Ascomycota > Sordariomycetes > Microascales > Microascaceae > Lomentospora > Lomentospora prolificans. The sequence continues at coordinate 1,285,265 of JARFXM010000003.1, forward strand.
TGGACTCATGAACCCTCGCAATAGCTGATGCTCTTAAGCGTCAGCAACAACCAATTCAGCTCGGTCTTGAAAGGACTAATGTGGCTCGAGGCTAGCCAGGCCAAGAGTGTCCTGTCCTGTGGTGCGGGATCCAGTAATTGCTGCGGTTTAGACAAAGTTGAGGCCAGATCGGAGATGGGATATTAATTCTGCTCACGGCTCAAGTCCCCTTTACCCTTCCACTCAAGACTTTAAGTTCTCCATCAATTCGTCGAGTTATTTTGCTACAGCTCTAGAGTCTCAATTTTTCCTTCCAATGTTTAGACTATCAGCCATTGCTCGATCTATGGCTCGTCGCGCAAGTGCCTATATTTTCATGCATTTGCAACCTTCACTGGATCATGGCGTGTAAACCTGAATGGGTTGGTTGCAAATGACCCTTTTTTGCCAGCGGCGGATCATCTACTGGCAACATTTCGACATCATCCATGGTGCCCATCTCGACTCGACCGTCCATCCTTTTGAACACGAGTTCGTCACGCTCTGGCCGAGTTTACCGCCAGCATTGACGCTACCAGAACACAAGCGCGTTTCCCATGCCAGCTGGCTCAAAGCCCTTCTGAACCCAAAAGTCTTGGTTCCACTTTGGTACCGTTGGTAGTACCTCGTCCCCCACAAGGCTAGACTAACTTGCAAGCACGGGCTCAAATATTAGGCTATCTAACTTCTATATCTTCGCTCGAGAATCGGCTGTACCTTAGGCTGTACCTTGCACTTCCCTAGTGCCAGCCTTAAATCTAGACCATGGGCCCCGAGTCGTCAGAGTTGTGAAGACGCTTCCTTCTCTCAGGAGGGATATCAACAGAAGCAAGTGTTCCGTTTTATTCGGATGTAGTATTTGCACCCGTGGTCTTATCCCCGGCAGGGTGCCCTCTCGAGACCGAGCCTGGGAGGGCTGAGGCACGGCTTTCCTTCGGGCCACGAAATCATAGCAAGGTCCCGGCATAGGAGTAAAGGCCAATCAATGATTTTCTTTTTCTCTTCTCTGCTTTTTTCCTTTTCCCCCTTTTCGGAATTTTTCCTGGACTAAAGGACCCGAGTTATGGTTATTTTGGACCGAATTTGACATCCTTTGACGGATCTCAATGTTACGATTCACATCCATGGATAGACGAGCCCAGGCTGACAGAAGTCGCCTGACAGCTTCTACTGACCTTTTCGTAGTCACAGCAAGAGTAATCTGGTATATTTTAGAGATGAGTTCGGGCAAAGGTCTGCTCATGCGTTGCTCCCTGCCTATGCTTCGCCAACATCGCGCCCTGGTCCGGCATTCAGAAATCGCCGGCTGGGCTCCAGTTTGCCACCAGGTCATGCCCT